>JAZHAC010000003.1:8035000-10535000 GCA_039707435.1 Actias luna
TATGATGGGCTTATTACTATTGTGTGGTTATCCCGACCCAGTCGGGTACACATACATTCACACGTCGCTAGATATGTACTGGACTGGATATATGTACATTGGCTATTGACATAATTGATTATTTCATTTCATTACCTCGCTTTTAAAACCATGAGTTTCTTACACAATTTTTGTATATTTAACTGCGCGAGATTTATTAGAATGATGTAATTATTATTTAACATAGGCCTCTTTGGACAAAACGGAGGTTCGATCTTCACACATAACGGAATGTTATGTGGTGAACTGTATTGTTGATAATGAATCTGGGTTTTAAATATATAGATGAGCGATTTAGTTGATTAAATACAAAACTTTGAATAGTTAGATATTTTAGGGACGCTTATGAAATTTTATTTCCATATTGATTGTTTAACTATCCATGCCTGCGACTTCGTTCTCGTAAAGCTAAAGATTATTTAACAATATTTGTCCGTTTTTGTAACTTTTCAATGCAGTTTTGTTCTTATTTATAGTAGCTTTACGCTATGATATGATATGAAGCTATGATAGCTTTATATATTTTATCAAATCAAAATATAAATAAAATTATTTTTTGAAATCCACATGGTAGTTGCTAAGATTAGCGCGTTCAAACAATTTTTCCGCTTTATAATATTAATTGAAATATAGGTTAATAGGGGATACACTTTTACATACTGGTGTGATAAACAGTGACTGTGAAGTGTAGCTAGAGCTGTTAATAATGTGTCGGTAGATGAGCTGATCATTTAACAAGTTGAACGCAAGGATTTGTGGCTGACAGTACTGTATATCGCCGATCTTGCCAGTGTCCATTACCCATAATCGGTTACATTCATCGATCTGAAACATATAAAATATGTTTTTAATTTATTTTATTACTTACCTTACGTTTTTTCTCTCTATTACCAGTAGCCTGTCTAATCAGGTACCTTCGCCCTACTCCAATTACTGTTGTCAAACCATCTTGAGGAAAGTGGGTCTAAAATTGACTGTGCGCTAAAACCACTTAGAGTGTTAAAATAGAAACAGTACTAAGTTCTAAAATAATGTCCCAATAATGTCAGAACTGTCAGAAGATTCACGGTGAGAAAACTAGCGCAATAAATATTCTGAACCAGTGTAGAGCCCCCAACTTCCTTCACCTAAATATATATTCGAAGTTCTATAAGCACTACCTGTCTACCAAGATTTAAAATAAACTATCTTTTATTTATGATTCCATGATAATTTAATTTATCGCAAACCACAATAGGACTATATGAGGAAAATTATAAATAACACAAATTTCTCTACTCAGAGTTGATTCAAGGTATTATTACAGATGGTAAAGCATCCTTTATATTGTTTTCATAGCTATTAACTTCTTAGCACAAGTAAATAAGCAAGCTAAGCAATAAATCATATAAGTACACTAAAAATGAAATCAATCATATAGTAAAATGGGGAAGATAAATTATTCAGTAATTTATCTAGTCAATGGTACGTAGGATGTGGCAAACATGGCATATTCCCTGGGAGCAAAACTCATAAGGTTGTTTTTTAAATGTATAAATGAAGCTTGTACAACGTATCAATGGTGAAGCGATGATAGCTCAGTTGGTAGTGTGTACGGACACCGCGTGAATTAACGTGAGTTTGAATCCACCTGCAAGAGCTTGAGCTTTCGGTGAAGGAAAACATCGTGATGAAACCAAATCATGTTGGTAAGGCTTTTTCTAATACCTGCGTGGCTATCTACCAATCTCAAGTTGAAAATCTACCATCAAATACAAGGTATGTCCCGGTAGTTGCACTTGAGAGCCAGGCCCTCTACAAGACTTAGCGTGTATACTATCTTGGGACACATATCGTTTAAGATCAGGTGAGATTGTGTCAATAATGCCTCGTACTGAGTGCATTAGTACTCGCCCCTGAAGCTCAGTGAAGCTATGAAAGCCCTTAAGGATAATAACATATATGCAATCGATTTTTTTTTTAACCACAACGCTAAACCAATAAATTATTAAAAAAGTGCCGAATTTCTCTCTTAGACTAATATAACTGTCATAAGAGAAACAGTCTACAGATATTCAGGTCAACTCAACATTTTGGAATCGATCTGATAACACCTTATCGCTGCGTGGTAGTTAATATGTACACCTACCATAAAACTATTTTTGACTAACATTTTTATGTTAAACATAGATAATTTACAAGCACAGATTTTTTTTCTGGCTGGTTAAAACTGTTTAAAATAATTTTTACATTAATATAATGTGGAGTCATTTATATGTGTAAATAAAATGATGTTTTTTTGAGCCACAATCACGTTAAAACTACTGTTGGTATCGACATGGGACCATGACTATTTATTAGTGATTTAAATAGCTATTTTACTTTTGTGAACATTTTCCCTGCCAATAAAAACAAAAGGCAGGCGTTTTCTCTTAATATGTTATTCGCCCAGTGAAGCGCACGGGAACAGCTAGTATAAAATATAAAGATTTTTTTGTACTTTACTACGTACCGCAACTCGGAAAACAGATGTCAATCCATTGCAATTCTGGCCCTGATTATCATGCCAAGAGTAGTCGGGATATCCCACCACTCGACCTTGGTCATCAATAGTCCCCAACGTGACTGGCCTCCCTTCATCAAATCTGGGTATCGTTATAAATATGCGAGATTTATGTTTACCTTAAATAATATAACTCATGAATAATTTATTTTATGCTCAACATGTTCGCTTATACATTTTGACTCTAAGTGTACGAAACAGTCTATTAACCCTGGCAATCATTATCGATTATTTATAAATAAAAAGTCTAAAATATATATACCGGTACATATATCATGTGTACTACATTAATTGTTCTATATATATGTATATAATTTAAACTAGAGCTTGTAAAACCGCGAGTAATAGCATATAAGGTCAAATTTACCGAGAGGATAAACCTATTTGAATCTGCATGTTTTCTGACATCATATAGCATTAAATTCATATTATATATGATAGATTTTACCTGCGGCGGCGCTCGCTTTAATATAGATTTTGTCAAACAAATCGGATGACGCAATAAAAAGTTTCATACAAAGTTTATACGTCTCGTCACCCCAGTTTCAATAAGTTTTTCGTGAGAAAAAATAAGCCTATCACCGTCTCCAGGTTCACATCTATCTTTATACCATAATTCAACATAATCGATTCATTGGCTTAGGCGTGAAAGAGTAACAAACAAACCCACTTTCGCATTTATAATATTAAGTAAGGATTTACGTAAAATAAAAGACGGCAATATGACTTGACTTGAAATTGAGTATTTTTAAATAAATATGTATTTTTACACTCTTTAGGGGCTCGGAAAAATACGTTTACGCAACTTTGTACAATTATTTTATCTATTTCTATTTGCTGGTATGGTTCATGTTAGAAAATTAAATATATGTATTACTTTGTCTAGATTTGCTTTCAATAGTTTATATGTTTACAGCCGAATGTTTTAAATAAGATGTCTAATTCTAATTTTAGTATTATTTACAATACAATCTTTAATTTTTATAAAGTAAAAATTACTACTATAAAATCTAGTTAAAGTTAAAAATAACATATAATGTTCTTAATACTTCTTTTTGTCTTTACAAAATAGATATATTTTGTAACAAAGTTTTTTTTATGACTAACAATAACTAAGGTATAAAAAAAAAGTAGTTGTAGAAACTTTGATTCAAACGATTTGTAAAGAATTTAAAAATCGTATATCATTTGATAGACTTTAGAACACATTGATCGAAATTACTTATGACGTTCTATAGGAGAACTTACCTGTTCTGTGATGGACATCAACATCTATAGGCACTGAGTTTTCACGTATATAGTAACGCTTATCTATTGCGGCCTGCTTTGCTTCTTCGCTGGGGAAAACGATATCGAGTTCTGCCCATTGCCTAATCACACGGAGATCGGTTTTAGCTTTCAAACCTGACCAGCAGCACGCCAAACAATACGATAACAAGAATACTCTTTCGAAACCGTACGACATCTCCAATTTAAGAGCTTCAAGCTGACGCGAGTCTGCAAGATGACACAAATAAATCGAATTTGAATAAATTTTAGATAAAATATTTGAATGTAAGGACGTCTTGACCGAAGCAGTCGTTTTTTAATAATAAAAAAAATGATTTGTGGGTATTTCTGATTTAATTGTATTAATAATAAATATTTATTGTAGTAAAATAAATTGCTTATTCATTGTTATCTTAAAACGCGTTTATTCTCAATACTCCAAGTGCGAACTATTATTAAGTCAAACAATATACTATATGAGTCACAGAGGTAAAATAGGTTCTTTCATTCTGACATTATCAAGTGAAATAGACAAAACAATTGAATGTGTTAAACTAAATGAATTTCTATCATCCTATTTAATGGTTATCGGTTGACAAAAATTCATTTATTTCAACATATGACTTGCTTTATCTATATAACTGAAAATATTCAGAATGAAAGACTTAACGGTGTAAAAAAATAATATTATTCCTTCGTATTTATATGATGCACATAAGCTTGTCGTATATAATGCCACGAGTTCACTGACAGAATAAGTCTATAGTTAACCGATAAAATTCTTCATGTTTTTTAAATATTAAACGAATTTCGAGGAAACACATATTGGCTTCTCAAGCATCCAGCTATTATGGCACGCATAGTAAATGGAAATCCTGCGGCAGGTACACAAATAGATGTTAGAAATAGTTTTAGGCATGAAATTTGCAGTTAGAGTGGTGTTGGGCTAATAACCGTATACTAAAAGATATAATATATTAATACACCTGGTGACATTGAATAACTGGGAAATGTGTAAGTACATAAGTGTAAGTGTAAGTACTGCTGAGTAGTATACCCAGTATATTGCCACATGTTATTTTTATGCATGTCGTGTGTTCAATTTCAATGGCCTATTTCCATCCTAGTGCATATAATTATGAAATTATAAACAAAACAGGGTTATATAGAAAATAAATTTCATCTAAGGACGTAAAATACTGTAAACAAAAATGTTAAATTATGGCATTAAATCACAATGAATGAATAAAATGTGGATTATGTCTTATTATTCTTTTATATAGACTTTAAATATTGTATCTAAACATTATTTGTCTTGGTTATCTTATTAAAATAATAGAAATATAAAATTATTCATACATTTTTCACACAGAATTTTCATAGATATTATATATCCCATTATATCATGTTTAAATGCATTTAAACAATGCATCTTATTTAAACATGATTTCTCCTATAATCTTTTATTGATATAAAACGTGGATTTGACTGTACTCCAATCAAATCCATTGCAAAAACAGTGATTGTTGAAGTAGTGAAGTATCTAGAAATTTGCTTTGCAAGCCATAATCTCAGATATATTCAGTTATTGAATGGTAAATGATGTGTCTACAATTGTGTCGTTGTGGACGCTTATTTCGTATAGCTGTTAAATAATATTAAGCGTAATTGATATTTTAAATCCAAGGAGAATAAAAGTAGCGACCCATTTTAAAAGATTTTTAGTTATTACACTATTTGATTTTAACAACAACTTTAATATATACGGAATAATAAAACATCTGAGATAAGTAACGGAGAGGGTAGTTTACTAACACCGATTGCTATATAAGCGCGACGCGAGCACCTACAGTTGCCCCGTATTCGCTCATGCTTCGCACACAACTCTTCGCAAACTACAAGTGCTGCAAAATAAATTCATGCGTATAGCCGTCGAAGCATCTCCCTATGTCCGTAATGTAGGTCACCATAAAGATATGGATCTTCCGTCCAAATATGCATATATCAAAGACTTTACAAAGAAATTCTTCGAAAAAGTCGAAGTTCATTCCAACCCCAAAATAGTGCACGCAGTTAGCTACAATGCCAATCCGCACACCAAAAGCTTCGCGCGCCGGCCACATAATTACTTCGCCGATGCCGTCGATAAAAAAACGAGATTAAACGCGCTTCTCCCTACCGTCTCCACCAATAGTACGTGTCCGCACACACGCCTGCGTAACCGCAGCCGTTGCTAAGCGATTGACTTTGCTATCACACACCCGCCGCGCCCCCTTTCTGCAGACGCTTGGCCTAGGTTCAATCCTCCGGATAGAAGCTTTCGAGTGACTGCTCGCGCGATACAGTGACGCTCTACATCATCACACCGCATACCATCCATGCACACCTACACGTTAAGTATACGGTTCTGTAAGGGACTACCCTGGCGGCCCTTACGCGGCTTGCCCTATAAGGTCGTGTTAAGATCACTAAATTAGTAAGGACCTGTTGATTAGTTAGGCGCGCGAATCCTTGTTTATTTTTCCGGCAGCAGCCCAAGCCGAGGTACGGCCATTCTGGCACCCTTGCGCTCGCTGCCTCAGAGATGAGTGCCCTAAGTACTCGCCCCAAAAAGTTCGGTGAAACTGTCAAAGCCCTTAAGGCAAACAGCGTATGTCATTAAAAAAAAAATACGGCTATGCGTTCAGTCAAAGCTAAGCTCTCGAAGCTAGATATTCACGACTAGACTGTTTTGATATTTAATATTTATATTGAAAATCATTACTGGGAATTATTTATGCTGTACGGATAGAGAAACACTGATGGTGAAAGTGAGTGTTGACGATCGTCAATAAAGGAGGCCTCCTTAAACCTACATCCGTAGTCGCAAGTCTCGGACACTGCTCGGTGGTATCCTCTCTGCCACAGCTACTAGGTTTATGATTACTAACAATATTAAGAGTAGTATTATAGTTGTAAATAATAATTTATTTTGGTATTTGTATTAACGGAACTATTAGTATAAGTAAATGATTATTAATATAAGTGAATACATCTAGAGTGAAGTACTTTTACGTAAATTACAATTGGGAACATGCATATCGAAAAGAGATATTAAAGAATGCAATATTAAGCTCATTTATTATAAAAAAGTAGCAGAAGGCCCTATTTATTAGAAACATTGGGTAAAGCACAAACATCTATGCTTTTTAAAACACACGAACTTTGAAACTTGGTACACAACGAGATGAACTGAACATACAGTCCGTAATCGATAATTATGTTAATGATATTCCAACGTTATAATCGTGAGTTGACGATCTGTGCAAAAATAGAAGTCACATTTCAATTCAAGATTAAATCATCTAATTTAAAATTCAATGACTGAATGGGGATTAAGTTTATATTGAGAAGTTACAGCTCGTTTGTTTTATTATATCTGTATAAATTCCGCCTTTTAAACACAACGTTACGCTCTCCGCGAATAAAGTTTCTCATGATTTTAGCAATTGTATGGTTTTCGGTCGACACGCGTGTCTTAACTGTGGGTATTTTTATTATCTATAAAATAACACAAAAATGTTGACACACCTAGGCCTAAAACATATCACAAAACATTATACGAACACTGAATTCATTGACTTAAAAAAAATAATGTGGCGTAGTTGCAAGTTGTTATACTATATCCGTTATTATTAAGTATTGGATTTTCTGTGCGGCTTCATTTGCGTTAATTTTGATTTTGTCAAACAAATCGGATGACGCAATAAAAACAATCATACAAAGTTTATCCGTCCTTTAACCCCACTTCCAGCCCTCTCCAGGTTCGCATCTATTTCTATACCAAAATTCATCAAAATCGATTCAGTGGATTAGCCGCGTAAGCGTAATAAACTAACTTTCGCATTTATAATATTAGGATGATGGTGACTATTAATTGATATTATATTTATTTCTATATTAGGATACGTAGTTGTGTAATTTATATTTGCATCTGCTGTCTAAAGATAAAATTAGGTAATATATTAACATAACTAACGTTTGGTTTTTCGAAATCAATCAATATTTAATGAAATTTGTCACAATGAGAACGATCAGAAAGATAACTTTCAAAAACCTGAATGTGACTGGGATTTGGGATAATGTTGTATTGTGGTTTACGATATATTATGTGAATACTTCTTAATTAAACGGTCCTTATGATTTTAAAAGAAAATTTTTTTACTAAGATAATTAAATCAGTTTTTTTTTTACTTTCGCAATTATTTGGCTAGTTAGGTATATTTTTGTTTGAATTTATTTATACCTACGACTATAAAATCGAAAAGCTGGAAAAGTTGTTATCTAAATTATTATCTACCCTTATAGAGTCTCGCTGATATTTATTCCTATTATATTTATCCGCAGTGCTAAAATTAGCCTGTCAAGTACGTTGAATTTTATATTAATAAAATATGTGTTTCTATATTTATATCCAAAGAGCAAAATAATTTGATTTGATTATATATATAATAGAAAACATGTTTTTGGAAAAAACATAGTAAGCACTTATAAAATAAATGTTCAGATATTAATCCTTTCAAATTTCGCCTTTATATTTGTATAAAAACTTATAGTTACCTAATTTTATAAACTTATTACTAGTTTTTGTGTATTTTTATAGTATTTCAAGTCGATTACAAAATTAATCAAGTACCCTGATTAACATAAACAGTATTTTTAATATGAACATGTAATAGGCTTGTACTATTTTTGAAACTTTAAAACAAACTCCGTTACTGTTAATACAGTGAATTTTCACAAATGTAATGAGTAATAAGAATTTATCGTCCGATGAAAAATTATATTTCACATACATTTATTTACTTTCATTGCTATTTTATTTAAATAAATTGCTATAATTCATTTAATGCTAATAGTAGTATGTAAAATATTGCGAGAAAACGACATTTTAGAAATGTCCTAGTACTTAAATAGTATTCACTAGCTTACAAGGAGAAAGTAAGTACGGAGACGCCATAGATTTTACATTACTTAAGTATTCTCAACCTAAACAGTGAATAAGCCATGAACTAGCGGTTAATTATTCAGCCCATGATTACATTTATAATGAGGTTTCCATTCAAAAAACATTAAGTATAATTATACTAATATGATCGCCTTAAAATAAATACATAATCAATGACATTAAGACTTATAAAGTCTGATAGAAATTTATTTAGTGATATTAGGATAGTGGATCGATAATTCATAGTATATTGTTATGCGTAGCAATAATTAATATGACATAAATAATAAACAAAAATTACCAAATTGATTCAGAAGCTGTTGGCAGTATCCGAAATGAATATCAGTGTGACTCGGTCCATCCATTATTATGTGTTATAGTGTTTTTTTTTTGTACAAACTATTGAATATTTTTAGTTATTTTTTTTTACTATTACACAAACACCAATATTATTTTAACTTAGTTTTTAAGTATATTTATTTTTAAAATAGAACTTAAATATTTTAATAGAAACAAAAAAATTAAACTAAGACAAGCTAGTCGCTCTTCCAATTCATGGTAATAACTGATACTTTGGCAGCCATACATCAGAATGTCATTTCGTATATATGCGACTAAGTTATGTAAGATCACCGAATCTTATCATTGAAGTCAACGAGAAAAATAATTTCATTTAAATTGAAGTGCTTAAGAAAATCATCACTATTGTACAACCTAAGTGGCAGCTACAAAAATAAATTTAGTCACTTTACTAAAACCTCAATATAATAATATTATTTGTAATATAATATTTAATATATCGCTATATTTAAAAACACTTAAAAATGGCGACAGTTACATGAATAAGATACGAAAAACAGAATTTTTATTAGCAGATAATGTACCAAACTGTCATAGAAAGTATAATGATTCATTAATATACATATGTAACAATATACATCAAATCAACACAATAGCTGCGTACTCTTTTTTTAGAATAACTGTTTGAAGCGTACTTAGAGTTCAATGACCGTTATTTTATATTGGATTTTTATGATCAACGTTGATTTAGCAAAACACATTTATCGAAATATTTTATTGTTTTAAAACAGATATAGCATTTTTATTTTGTTTATAATCTGATAATAAATATGGATTTCAAAAAATATTTAAATGTTGTGTTGTAATTGTACAGGACTTATAAGCAATAACTATTATTTAAGATTAATAATTGATTAAAATAATAAATGTATTATACGTGAAATTAAAACACAGAATACGTTAATCCACGTTAAATATACTGTACACTTTATCGGTCTACTCTTTACAAGAATAACTGACAATAATAACATACAAAGGAACTACACTATCCTTTAAATAAGAGCTGTTACATTGTTTTCAATTGGAGGAAAATCTTTACACAAATAAAATCATTATTTTATCGCAAAACATGTATTTCTAATAAAAACGTCCGTAAATATATCTTTAGACACTCTTTACCTGAAAATTGTATACTCATAAAAAACCTAAAAAAAAAATATTTTATGGGTAATGTTGTAATTGGAATCTTTAGCTATGTTTCTTTACCAGTGTTAGATTTTTTTAGCAAAACACATTGAATGTTTAACGGCTGCATGAATAAGTGCAGTTTTATCATAATTGTATTAAATTACGTAACATAAAAATATATTATACGATCATTATAATTAAATATCAATTCCCAAACTAAAAACAACATGTTACTTTTACACCTTAATAGTTGTTATGTTATACTACATTATTATCATCATTAGTTAGTAATTATTTTTCAATTTTATTTCATATATATGATACTCATTCGTTTGCTATTAAGATATTATAAAAACTTAAATGTGTCAATGAAAACACATAGATTAAGAGTGTGCAGATCTCGTACTATACTCGTAAAAACGAACATTATTTAGGTTATTATTATATTAATTAAAATAGGTACTTTAAATTGTATTTTTCCTTAGCTCTGATACGGTAAAACGTGTGGTGCAAAATATGGTAGTCATTAGCCAATAGCCTAGGTGCGCGTTTTGCAAGCCATAGATCACTTATTTTCAAAAAACTTTGTAATACGGGTATTGTGACTACGCTTTAATAAGTATATAACATACATACTTAGCATACTTACAACATGCCCATAAAGTAAAAAAATACGTTCTAACATTAAACGCAATATAACTCAAGTACACGCGAACAAAATAATCTAGTTGTTATAAGAATGTAAACTATTCAGAGTTACACTTAACAAATAATTAGTAAAGAATTGATTGTCAGTTATGTTTGCTAAAACATATTTTGAATTTGTATATATATATATATATATACATGAAACTTTATTATATTTTTAATTCGATAATACTCACCTGTGAAATCTCTATGCAATACACCATATTTATTATAATTATCCCACGTTTTACATAATTTAAAACTTGAATACATTTTGAGTAATTTATTGTAAACGAATAATGGACCGATCGCTGACATTTCACAAAAACTATAGCCCTATCAGATGAAACGTTGATTTCGGTGCTCTGATCTCTGTTCATGGTTTGAAGACGCTAAACTCTCGCAACATTAGGCAAATGCTATGCAATACTAGAAGTAATCAAACTTTGTATGTAATACTTAAATGCCTACCGAATAGATACCAAAATTGATTGGTCTAGTAACTATCAATTGTTATAGTACAGCTGTGCAGCTGCGATAAAAATATTAGAAGATTATTACTTCGTACGTACTGTTTTTTATTATTTTGAATATACAGGTACGGGACTATGTTTGTATGTAAGTCATAATTGTATTCACTGTAAGATTTTCTTACATTTATCCTGCTATTAAAGATTTCGATTTTTTTCGGGTATAGAATTTTTCATTTAAATAATGAATTATAATAGAAGATCACACAAGCATGTTTCTCGCCGGTTAAAGGTCTCAATTTTTTTTTGTATGCATTAAAAAATCTTTACTTTAATCTAATATTAGTGTAAATTTAATACACCTGAAAATAACTCAGCCTAAAAGCCTGGCTTCCTTAGGAAAATATATAATAATACAGCCAGGGTATTGACTTCTTTTACTTGTAGCTAAATTATCTTTGAATAGAATCCCTAAATGATATGTCGGTCGAGGGTTATTCAAATAATACACTGTTCAATATTGTGATGTAACAGTTTGCTCGTCTAATATTTGAATTTCAACTTATAAACACACCCACACAGAATTACGATCAACTAAAATTTATACTTTAACGTTGTTAACACCTTCCAGTGAATTTGCCTGTTACATGACCGTAGTTAAATGAGTTAGTAACTGAAAAGAGACACCACCTGAATAATTAAATGCTTTCGACCTTTAAAATACGGTTGTTTATAATTAATATTTTTTCTTCCTGCCCTTGTCGAAACGTAATATAGTCTTGTTTTCCTCGTTCATTATCCTTTATTAATGATCATCTTGGTACTCACACCTTTTATATACACACTATTCGGTCACCCTTCATACTTTACAATACAAGTTATATAACTTGAATAAAATATCCACAAAACACTAGACTTTATTACTCTACTTCCCTACTACTACTTCTATTTTCACGCTTCCTGAGTTTTAATCAGTTCATACCAATTATGGGTATATAATTAACACATAAAGGAATTTATTTTGGAACAGTCTTATGTTATGACAAATGTGATATATAAGTTTGCATACGTTTTCGTTCCCTTCAGGATGTATATATGTATATTTATATGAACAAGCAAAGATACAACAGGTCCAGAGCGTTTTTCTCCGTTGTTTGTCAATGAAATATTAGTAGGTACATATTAAGAGGTTTTAGGGTTATTCATAAAACATTGGAAATATTTTTTCAACTGATTCTCCCTTCACTTTTATGTGTTTGCTGAGCCTCTAGCCAAAATATATGACACTAGCTGTGACTGCTGGGAGGCTTCACTCGCGATGATATTGATTTTCTCAAACAAATCTGATGACGCAATGAAAAGTTTCATTCAAAGGTTATCCCTCTCTTTACCACACTTCCAATAAGTTTTTCGCGAGAAAAAGTAGCCTATAATCGTCTCCAGGTTCCCATCTATCTCTAAACCAAAATTCATCCTAACCGATTCAGCGATTTAGGCGTGAAAGCGTAACAAATAAACTTACTTTCGCATTTATAATATTAATATGATGTTACTCTGGGATAATAATTGTAGTATTCTAATGGTGAAAGAATTTTCGAAATCGATGCTGTAGTTCTTGAGTTCATTCATTACAAACATAAATACAACTCTTCCCCTTTATAATATTACTATATGTGTCCGCGACTCCGTTCGCCATAAAAAACATTTAATGTACAGATGTAGCTCAGTTACAATTTAATGTATGTAAAGACTATGTAAAAATAATTTAATTTTGTTATTTTTATAAAACACTTAAAGTAATTTTATAAATTATAATTCAATATTGTTTTCACGCGGAAGGAATTACCAGAATTCCTTTGTTTTTAATAATCTATAATATACTAGCATTACAACTAATTAATATATCAATAAATAATAATATTGTCTGTCCTTGCACATGTCATTGTAAATATTACATTAACATTTTTTTTTTTCATTTTTTAAAGGTCGCACTGTGGGGCTATTCTGTTGTATCTAAGTGACGATGTAGACGAAGATATCAAATAACTAACTTAATTAATAAGTGCAAGTGCCGGAATTTACCGTATAGTTATTTGGTGTGACCGTGTTTAAATTTTTTTAAACTATGAAATATATAGCCGAATAACTTGCCAGTATTACTAATAAAGTATTCTTGAATTTCGTCATCCAGTGTGTCTGAAATACTAATCTTTTAAATTAAAGTAATGTCATTTAATGCCATTGCCTACCTACTTCCTAGTTATAATTAAAAGGACAAACTATGAAGTAATTAGTTCATAACAATGGATAAATTTGCAAATTAAAACTATTAACGGCGTGATTTATTTCCTGCAACTAATATATTTTTTTAATTTCGTTATTCTAACTGGGTAACTTCTATTTATTATTCATTGTCTTGAATGTTATTTAAGCAATTCTCATGTATTTAAGAGCAACGTGTGCAATGATTTCAATTCGCATTTGATATACTAATTCCACAGTAGTTTATTTCTGTACATTTCAATATGTTTGACACTAGAATGACATCACGTGCTGCGAAATTTTAATTGTGAAGCGAAATTAATTATCAGATGGCTATGTGAAATGTAAATGAAACCCCTTTGTTATAATGACATTTATAATTAAAAAGAACAACTACAATCGTATTAGAAATCATCAGTTTACTAAATAATAAGTAAACTAAAGTAAATGATCTTCTATGTGTAATTTCTCTTAATATATTTTGGTCAACTTGACAAATAGGAATTTAATTCCTGTATATAAATATTCTAAAATTGATTTGAATTATATGTCTAAAGATACATTAAACATACTTCTTTAAAGTTTCATCTGCCTATAATTTAAAAAATAATGCCCACAATAACAAGATTTGGACGGATCACGATAAACCAGTATGTTTTTTTAACAAATACTCGCACGATGAGCTTTGCAAATATTTACGGATCTCGTATGTGTCGTGCCACTTTTTATGTATAATTAGCAGCACGGGCCACTCTAGCGGGGAGGCAAGATGATCATTTGCCTGAGGCACCAAAATGAAGGGGCACCATAATACGGTATAATCTAAAAACAACAGATATCCACAAAGGATTGTCAATCCAACGCGGGCCGTCACTGTCAAGCGATCCCGTCAACCACATGATCGCGAATCGTGGACCACTAAAATAAGATCCGGCTGAGAGATTACTACGTTCATTGAATATTTAATTAAAATCATATTTGACATATAATACTGAATGGGGGAATATATTTTTGCCATGTCGCGTACTAAAATTTGGCCATTAGTAAGTATTTTCAATTAAAATGACATTTATTGTTTTTTTTTAATAATTTCGGTTACTTGTTTTTAAGATAAATTATAACCTACTTCACAGTTGTATATACTTACGTATTGTAGAATGTATAGGACTTAAAAATTTATTAGAAAAGTCAGGTGACGCGTTAGTGGTTGGCGGTCGCAATCCAGTCGCAAACAATTGTTCTGTCGGATGCCTGCATAAATTTCTTTTTGACATTGAATAACAAGCGATAATCGATATCTAAAAATATCGCAGTGATCAATATGGGTTAGAATTCTTTTACTTGTCTAAGTATTAGGTGAAGGAGGTCATAAAATAAAGCCAAGAAATATAGTAATGTACGTCGTGAAGCAGTTTAAAGTTGAACATTTATTTTTAATTACATATGAAAATTAAAAATTGTAAGCCTGGCTTATTACCGTCTTTGCTGCATTGTTGCTTAATATGCGATAAACTGTGGAGATATGTTAAGCTATCAAGGGAATTAAATGGTTCCGAATCAGGTGTGTTAAATATGATCAGAATCAGTATAACAAATATATATATATATTGTATACTTACGGTTTAGCATTATGGCCATAATCTCACCTGATCTTAAGTGACGATACGGCCCAAGTAGGTAAACACCCTAAACCTATGAAGGAACTGGCTCTCAAGTGCAACTGCCGGAACACACCTATTGGTATTTGGCGGCATATTTTCAAATTGAGGGTGGTAGCTAGCCAGTTGGGCATCAGGAAAAGCCCTACCACCATGCTATGGTTTCCTCACGAGGTTTTCCTTCACCGAAAACTCAAGCTCATTGTAGGTGGTTGGATTCGAACTCACGTCCCTTGACGCAAAGTCGTACACACTACTACTGAGCTATCATCGCTTCATATTTTAGTTTTATTTATTATTTTAGTTTCATTGAGGACGCCATATATGAAAGAACGGTTTTAAATATATATTTCGAACGAACATTTGAATGTCGAGAATATAGAGAAATGAATATAAATTTATTTCTTGTCATACAAAATCAGGAGTCCGAGATGGATAGGACGGGCGAATAAAACGTCAGTCTTACAAAAAAAATACAAAACCGCAGTCTACATTATTACTAATACATTATATCGCGTATGTCGACGACACTGCTATACACCATCGTGGTGAAGTGTCAGATTTAAAGAACAAAGGCTTTTCTGGATTCCAGCCCACGACTCTACCTCTTCTGGAAGACTGAAATACGTTTGCAATGTTCAGTGAACTTCAGAGATCCACAAATATCTGGCTGGTTCACCACGACGAAATAGTAAATTAGTAAAAAACTTTCTGGTTTTTCTTGTGAAATAAATTAATAAATATAATGAATAAATATAAATCAAGATAATAAATAGTCTATTGCGATAAAAACAAATTAGTATAAAGCTAATCATTTCAACTTCTTGTATTGTATATTAAAATCAGTTTCAGTTTTAAACTTGACCCATTTAGTGTATAGATACAGGTTATTTACCATAATCCATGATATAATGTATTCCAAATAAGAAAAATACATCAATGCATGGTGTTAGGGCTTTTTCTAATGCCTGCCTGGCTAGCTACCCCCCTCAAGTTGAAAATCTGCCGCCAAATACCAATAGGTGTGTTCCGGCAGTGGCACTTGAGAGCCAGTCCCTGCTATAAAGGCCGGCAACGCACCTGCGATTCCTCTGGTGTTGTGTGTGCCCATGGACTGTGGTGATCACTTACCATCCATTGACAACCGTGCTCATTTGCCCCCTATTCCACAAAAAAAATCGCAACGTGCCTCCACTGACTTCATTTTAATTTAATTTTTTTTGTCGAGTTGACCTCGACGTACGTCCTTATTTACCTTATTTATAAATTTGATCCTCGAACTTTCTTTGATAAACGTAATTGTTAGTTCTGTCTTGGTGTGTCTGTCTTTGTGTCTTGGTTACATACATATCTTTGTATGTAAATTTATTGTTTAACCAAACATAATTACGTGATAAAAAATTAAAAAAAATTAGGACAGTTTTATTTACTCGAAAGATTAAGTACGATATACAGTTCTTGAAACACTTCGTTTAAACAATTGTATTAACTAATATTTATATAGCTATAAATAATATGTGAACTTGGAGGTATTATTAAAGTAGTATTTTGTACTTTCATCGTTTCGTGTTATATTACTATTGTATGTTGTTTATTAATGCTTATATATTCATATGCTTATGTAAATCATAAAACCCGTTCTTAGTGAGTTTCTACGTCGTGAAAAGAATACCTATCCATGCCAAATTTCAAATCAATAGGGCTAAAAGTTTGAAGATATCATGAAAAGTCAGTAAATTATATGTATTTTGCCTATAATATGTATTAATAAAGTTGTTTTTTTAATGTAGAATATGAAACATTAATTAGTAATCATAAGCCAACACAAGTCCAACAGCATATATTCTTATTTGATACGCACATATTCATAAAACTCTTTTGATTATTTGCTATTAAACTTTAGTTATGAACGTAAAGTTAATAAAACCTTCCACATATATTAGTGAAACAAAACGAGTCATCTCAGGTTTAACGACACCATAATTTTTTCGTTTATTTAACTGTTCCTAAGCAAATAGTCGTGTGTATTGTTAAGTCGTGTTATTGATTGATAATAAGCACAAAATAACGGAAATAAAAGAGAGATTTCTAAAAAGTTAGCGGTTGTATCTGTGACACGGCCGTGCTCGCTTCTCGTCTAATAAATATATACACCGGTTCCTCTAAAAACTGAAAAAACAAAAGATTTAATGTTACATGTTTATGACCATCTGCTCGGTGGTCGCAATAATGTCGGGTACAGATACATACCGTTCTGGTTAATTGCTGAATACACATCGGCTTATCCAAGAGTGTGGCACGCCTAAACTTTCACTATTACGTTCGGTGCATGGTGGACGCAATCCAGCCAGACTTATACCTTGGCCTTAGTGCTAAAGTTTGTTTTGAAATCAATTTCTAAAAAATATCTAGCTGACCTGGCAAACCTTGTTCTGCATTTTGCATGTCAATTTCTGTTCTGCATGTCAATCACGTCGACTACAGTGTCATCTATCGTGTTACGATCACTTATCGAGATAAAATGTATCCTATCTCTCAAGTTGGATCAAACTGCACACGGTGTGCAAAATTTGATTAAAATCAGTTCAGTAGTTTAGGAGTTCATAGCGGACAAACAACGTGACACGAAATTTCTTTATATAAAGGTAATTAGTCCATACAGAATAGAACAAATAATATTTTCATTCAAAACACTTCCATTTATTATTTTTAAAACGCATTATATTGGAAGGAATTACCAAAAAATTAATTTGTAACTAACTAAAATAATTGCAACAATTTAACTTTGAAATATGCGTGTATGTATTTCAAAATGCAGAGTAACTTAAAAAGTAATGGATTACGATAAGAGCGAAGACAGTAAATTGGTTTTTCCGAACATTATTCTATGTGTAGATAAGATAAATGGCAAAACATATACGTGCCTGTTTTCCCAATTATGACTTCATGTAGTTTTTACTCTTATTTCGCTTATCTATTGCTATAGTTAAAAAAGAGGACACTTATATTGTAACTACATATTTCATTTAATAAATAAAATAATAGTTCACGTAGTGAGAGACAAAATTGGTATGTCGTGTAAAAGGAAAGGCATCTAAAATTGTCATTTTCGCGGTCAGGATAAATGTCAACAACATTGTGACTATTTAAAAACAGCGACGATCAATCACCGAGAGCTCAGAAATCCATAGGAAACTGTCACCGTCTTGCTGTATACACTGACTGATTTAAATATGTGGCAAATCTAAAGAGAGTCAATGTGACGAGCGTATAACTTTATACATAATGACAATGATATTCTAGTGTGATGTATGTGTGATACGACAGAAATTGACACGCTGATTTTGTGTCAGTTGTATCATTCAAATCTTAGTACTGCATCGGCATTCAAGGAAATATGTTGTGTACCGATTCATATATCAAGTGGCCAATAACAACAGAAAATGTCCTTGTATCTAATGTGATATTATATAACCTATACAAACATGACTTCTCGAGAGAGAGAGACGAACTTCTTAGCAAATCATGGATTCACCGTGCGAATGCCGGGTCCATCGTGTGGCAGGGACGGAAACTCCGAGTAGTGTCTGAGACTTGTAACATGGATGTAGGTTTATGGGGCCCCCTTTCTGACGTGCATCACTCATCTTCACTACTCGTGTTTCTCTCCCTGGCGCAGGTAGTCTGCTAGTGCAGCTTTAGAAGCATGTTCTAGTATAGAACTTTCTGCAGTCTTAGACAGGCCAAAATCTTTTAGAAGATTATAGAGAGATTTAGCTGGTATACCGCTCGCTCCCTTAATAATAGACCACGTAGCCATTTCTATTCAGGTCATTTAGTAGCTCGTAGTATTTATATGTTTTTATAGTGAGGTCCTTAGGTATATTTGTTCCCCATGGTACAGTAAGCTCATCTAGGACTATGTGTTTAGTTGTACTAGAATACATAAATACATCCGGTCTGGAAGTCAAAGCCCCAACATCCTCAGGGATTTTGTAATTCTTTTCATACGTGCTCATTAGTATAATCCAGTGAGATGCTGCACCCAGGATTGAGAAGGCCTTATTTTAGGATCTTACAATTGAGCCTTCTTTTACAAAGTTGATTTGTCTTTTGTTAGTGGTCTTTGAAGCTAGACCTTCAGTTTTCAAGTACTTTATCGCGGCGACGTGGAAATTATGGAATCACATTTAATTCGTAATAATTATTATTCTCATTGATAATTTGATGTCTATACAAAAAAAATTATACATCCGTAAAATTTTCCGTTACACAAGAAATGTTTATACTTTAGGCGATACATAGTATTGTATTTTTTTTCACGCCCATTAAAAAAAACATTGTCCTACACTTACGAGTTCATTGCAATATTACTATTTGCGCATTAGCGTGCCATTTATATTGACCAAATATTATGATGGTAACATATCTATACTTTTATAATATATCCCTAGCATCTTTTTTAAGTGGGTAAGATCTATTTTCAGATTTCGCTCCCATATTCTCCTGGGCAAGCTACGTAAGTGATACGTAGGACTCCTTTGGTGCGAACCACTAGAAATAACCAATAAAAATCTACACAGTAACCCTACATTTCTCCCTTAGGTACTTACCAGAGACCGGCCTCTTGTGCGTATTTCGCTAAAGCAAAAAGATAGCAAAAATGACGAAATATTTGTTTTGAAATGGCAAATTTGTGTTCGTATCTGCTTTAGTGTACTAAATTCGTCATTTTATTGGCCATTATTAGCAAATTTTGTTATCGTGCTATTGCAAAATTCGGAATAATAGGGCGTAAAATATTTTTATGTTGTTTCCAGTCCCTGTCAGAAGTTTCCACCGCGTCGGAACATATCCCTGCCGTCTAGCAAATAATATCGCTATTTATAAAAAGTTCTCGTTTAAGCTCTCACAAAATATTTTGTTACTCATGTAACAATTCATAAGAATTTCGTAATATTCTGCTAAAACTACATGTTCTTCCTTACAATAGCATATCTGAAACTAAAACTAAAGCATCAAAATAAATTGAAGGATATATTGGAAATATACAAGTGTCGAAATTATCGTTTAGTAATAATTATTATATTTAGGGGCTCGTCGCTTTTACTTTATTTTTGTAATCGGGGAATTATTTTCATCATGATATATACTAATATTATAAAGAGGAAAGATTTGTAATTTTGTTTGTAATGAATAAACCCAATAACTACAGGACCGATTACAAAAATTCTTTCACCATTAGAATGCTATATTATCCCTGAGTAACATAGGATATATATATAAATTAGTTAAATAATTTACAGTTCTTTGCGAACGAAATCGTAGGCACAGCTAGTTATAATCCTAAAACTGAGCTAAATTTCAAAGTCGTTCCAATATCAATAGAGAGTATTTTTGAGAATAAACAGCAAACCTGGTCTTCGACCTGTGTAAAAATCTTATCATTGAGCACAGGTCTGAAGAATAAAAATATATTTATAAAATACGTTATTAAAGATATCTTATATATAAAACAGCAAATAAACAATAATAATTTATTTATATAACTTTACGTATCTGGATTTTTGGCGGAATCTTGATCTGTCTTGTTGTGCTTTTATTTGTGTAATATTGGTGACATTTTACATGATGTAGTTTTGCTAATACGCATAAATAATGTGAATTGTGAATAATGATGCAGAACAAAATATATTATTTGCCACAAAAACTTCCTAGATAGTTTTAACAAGGGAGGTACCATATTAATTATAATATAAGCGTTAATATTTTAACTATAAAATAACGTCCGACCTGGCTATTTGGTTTTAGTACTTTTTGCCCTTTAGTTAAAAACAAAAAAAAAGAAAAAAAAAACTGAAATACTGCATGTATCTCTGTGAATGTTGCTTTATAAATCTTAAATATGTCATCTAATAATGAAGACAGTGACTGTGAAATACATTAGTGCATACGTGAAGTTTGCAGATCTAAATACTTAATACACAATGAAATCTTCAACAAAATAACTGAAAACATTTTCGGGGCACATGTATGACCTTTTTAAAAAATGTTTTTGATACTAATTGATAATTAAATTGCGCCAAATTATAATATATTGGAGCGTTAAGCATAAACAATCATATTTTTTTGTAATGTATTTATAATTGTAAACATTATTTCTAAATAATGCATTGTTGGCTTCAAATTCGAGCCAACATACTAAGGGCAACGTACAAAAATATATAAAATAAGCGAGTTAACAATATTAGATACGAGGCCTGGTAAAACAATTGCTTTTTATTATTTTATAAATAGATTCTCGTACTTCGTCTAAACATTAACTGGTGCCGTTGTATTTTTGATTTTTGTATCTAAATATAATATATTGCGTATTTAAAAAATATAAATATTATTTACAATTATTGTGTTAAGCCTTACTATTTTTTGTACTATGCATGAATGTTATTGGTGTAAATAATATAAATTCACTATTATCATAATAATGAAATTAAATCTTTTTTTATATTATAAAGTTCTTAGTTTTTACTACATTTGTTAATTAAATATTTAAATTACATGTAACTGTTAAATACAACAAAAAGAAAATAGAAAATTATAAGTCAAATAATGTCGTAGGTAAATTAGAAAATCTGTGTAGGTTCTACAGAAATGTCATTAATGACTTTTATACTATTGCTCGATGTTGTGTAACATTTCTTATTCAAAGGTTTATATTTTTAATCATTGAAGTTGGAATGTTTGATTGTCAGATTATCTTCTAAGTCTAAGTCTAATAGACTGTAAAACAGAAAGTAGAGAACGACTGGGATTCATTCAAAAAAATACATTATTTAATATGCAAACTTAATACAGTTCTAGAACTGCAATAGTATCTGCCAGTAGAACTTCTATTAATAATTGACAAAGATAGTAAGCACTGTAAAACTTCTAGTAATTGGATATCATGTAGAAGTAATTGAAAAACGTGAAACGGTAATATGAATTTTGTATTAAGTTTGTGGCGATCACTAGTCAATTCAATCAAGAGTAGACCCTACTAGTGAGGAATTGGTAACAGTAATTGTCTTTTTTTCTTTATCGGTGTATAATGCGTACAATTTCCGACATTATTATTCAATAAATTCTCTATACAAGAATTGTCACAGACTATTACTATACGCTCTGTTTATTGCTACACGTGTATCACTTTCAGTTTATGATGTTACATACATATTAAAACTATTGAAATATTTCGGCTTTATATTTCTTTCTTATCTAGATACAAATGATGACTGATAAAGAGCGTTGTTGTTTAAAAACTCGTTTTCACACCAGTCGTCATCAGATCATATTATAGAGCTATTTACGTGTTAGATCATCATTCTGTAGACAATAAACTTTTTTGCTATTGTATACAGCACTTATATAGTTGTTATATTCATATAACATGATCTTAAAACTGTATTGAAAAACTATGATAACTTTAAGCAAGTACAATATACATATTCACAAATTTCATAATTCCATGTTATATATCTTATCTGCTCATGTGCCCCTGGCGAAAATGTAATTATACATATTTTTAAAAGATTTATAATACTTTGTTAAAAAAAGGTCAATAATATTTTAATTTGGTTTTTTATTGATTTATCTTTTTCTTTGTCTCCCTGTAAGTGCGTTACTGTGATACTACAGGATAGATTTTGTGGAAATTGGACGCGTCGATAAATAATATTATAGACTGAAATTGGAGTAATTTAAATCCATAAAACGAAAAGTTTTTCTTGAGCACAAGATATTTTTTTTTAATATATGAATTTGTTTGGACATTATGATAATGTGATTCGACTTCAATAGCAAAACAAAACTCTACGATAGTAATAGTTATCTTTCGTATAAAGTACCATGTACACATAGTTGAAAAATAAGTTCGATTATGATATGAACCATAATTTAAGTCCGTGCATACGAAGTAGAGGGCGCACCTGGTGTAAATAAAACACTTTATGTACGAATTTTCGCTGTTACCACCAAGCAATGTACCAGATATATGTAACATTATCATTAAGTATGTTAATTATCTGAAAAAGTTATTTTAGATGTTTATCGAAATATACTCGATTGTGTGAGTAGTTACCCAGTATGGTGGTCAAGCGCGTACCTACTCTCCTAATTAATCGTTTTATCATAGATGGATTAGCTATTTTTATAGTCCAGTTCAAAGTCGCCTACCACTAGAAATAAAAATAAATATTCATTGTCATTGATAGCTTAATTTCGTCGTTTACTTTCAATGCGGACGACACTCGCATGTAAATCACTTTTTGTTTATCCATTCATTTATTATGAGGGTATTTACAAACTTACAAATATATGATACAAAGTAACACCCAGACTCGGAATAATGACGTGAGAATCGCACACATTTTCATTAAAAACCGCACAATTGCCATGTATAAGATTCGAACCCACAGCATTTAGCGCAGCGATAGTGGCGAAACAACCGCTTAAACCACAGTTAATTTTTTATCAGGTAATTACTAGTTTCATTTTAGCTAATATTTAATATTATATAATAGTTCTTTCGACTTCGTCCTTATCCAAAACTATTTGAAACATTTATAGAGAATAGTATATTTTTTTATTCTCACTACTGAATAACTTTTATCTTATGATTATGATAAGAAATGATTCGGCCAATGATTATAAGACACGGTAAGACTGAATGGGGAACTACCTTATACTTGCAATTACTGCGATTCTCTTATACAAGATAGCTGTTCGACTTCTGCGGTTAATGAAGAGTCCTTTGAAAGTAGTTCAAGAAAAGTTGTAAAAACTCTAAGACAATCACTCATCTTTTTTATTTTCCAATGCAAAAGTTTTATGGACGTTGCTTATTATATACCTTGTTTTGATAAAATTATGAGAATTTACTACATTTTTACTATTTCAGGTGTCGTGTGATAGACATATATTTTCATGCTGTTTATAATAATTTAATAGACACAAATTTGATACATTAAAAATATATCTTAAAGCTCGTGTCCTTTTATAAATAAAGCTATTAATGAGTTAGCGCATAAGTATTGGACTCCATAAAACGTAAAAGTTACACTTATAAGTAACTTATAAGTACTTATAAGTAACACTAAGTTAAGATACGCTTTGATGCTTTTGCGAAGGATTTGAAGCGCACATTTCTTCCAAGCTCACTCAAATCATAATTTCTTTAAATGAAGTAGTAACAAAATCTTTAAGAAAAGTGGTTATTAAAATTATAAATTACTCTGAAAACATTATATTTTTTACATTTACATAAAGAAATTTACATTAACAAGTTACAAGTTATTATTGCAAAATTATCTAGATTTATTAAAAGCTGTGAAAAGGGAACCTAGTTTATATGTTACCTATATAAGTAATAGATTTTTTTTATCTTTGCATATACATATTTAATTACGGGTACAAATAACTTTTACTAAATAATAATATACTAATAACTTACCTTAAACGAACACGTTTATTTTCTAACAACTTGGTTGCTTAAAAAAATACGTAGTAGGTAGTATTGGGTAGTAGTTAATCAAAATATTTCCGTTATAGTAATGACATGTGAAATACGGTTGTCCCATCCGAGAGACGAATGTACACTGTTGCGAAAGCCGACATAATACTATATATTGATAACTATTGCTCTGTTTAGCTGGGAACTACCAGAACGTTTTTTTATTTTTATTTTTTTGTAAGCTGGTGACGCATCGTGTGGAAAACTGAATATATTATATTGGCATCTTATCTCTCCGATACTTATAATGTTTAATTTGATCATATAATATGGATTCAATATCTCTACCTAAATTTACCAGCACCGTTGATCATCGTAGCGCCATACTGAAGGTCAACAACATATCAACACTATGTGAAATAAAACAACACGTTTAGATAATTCTCATCGCGGTTTTGATTGATTAAGTTGGTTTTTAATTAGTTTTAAAGTAGCTTTATGGAATATTTCCTTCATCTATAAATTGATGTTATTTGTATTTTAGTTTTTTTTATTCCAAAAAAGCTACGAATTTTTTTTTATATGTATGTATAGTATAGTACGTCTAATAAAATCTTACACGCCAGTATCGTTAGCCACACGTAGTTTCCAAATTTAAAACTTTGTTCTTACAAAAAGTTGCAGTAAAAAACCGAAAATACGTGCGCTTGTATATAAATTTGTTAATCGCGAAGTTTTCATAGAAACCGCACGTGGCTAACGGCAAGTGCATTCGAGGCTATAATACATCCTCTGTTATTTTTTTATTGATTTAAAAACACTAAATAATAATATTAGTTAACAAATTTACATTTCTATGTTCGTCTATGTACATAAAATCTAACCGAACAAAGTATGAAATGAATGAATGGAATGAGATTTCGAAGTAATATATGAAGAAATAACGTAAATAATAAAATAAACATTCGTTTCATATATCTATATAAGATAAATATTTACATTACTTTTGATAATCTCTTCAAACGATAACCTTCGGTTGTGATAACTTACTCTGATAGGTTTTACATTTATTCTCATTTAACTTGAATAAGATTATTTAAGTACTAAATAATCAGTAACATTTCATTTCCAATCAGATACTGGGAATTATTTTATATTGTAAGATATCGAAACACAAATAACAATGATGAGCATTTATCTGTACAATTTTGTTTGAGCAATGTAAAATACGCCATTGAATGCTTTTTTTTACTTAATACCTATTCAATAATAATGAGCCGTTCAGTACATACGACCATTAACTCCATTTTTTTGAAAAATAATAAACTTAAATATCAAAGCATAGTATTGGTATGTATAGTCATATCTTTTGTATATTTTAATAACTTTTTGAAATAACAAACATTAGTACTATTTAATGACAATTTTTTTTTTGTCTTTTAATTATTTATATACTTAAATAAAATGGTAGAGAGCTGCCCTTGTGCGCTCATCACGAATGTTACCGGATAGATTTTGAAAATTATTTTAAACTTTACAGCTTAGATACTTGATTATTGTATAAACAAAAATGTCGTGAAAACTTCATTTAATATAAAAATATTAATAATTTAAGAAACAACGAATTTAATAATCAACAGAACAATGATAATAAAATTATATAACAATAGATATAATTGTATTATGCATATATTTCTAGCTACTGAGAAGATTGTTTTACTATTCTACCACAAAACTTATCAATTAACTTGGAATTGATGCATTCAAATGATTATGCGATTTCGATAAGGTAACAATCAGAGACTGTCTATGAGATGTGCCCTTTTCGAATTTACTGTATAAATATTTATGCCTTCATAATATTTCGGTATTTTTTGCTTTTTGTGATTTAAAACAACAAACGCATTACATTATATATCAGTCATTGCGTTGTCTACCGTGGAGACGGCCTGTGAGGATGATCCCCGCAGCCACTCTCTCCGACGCAGATGGGGCTGATACGGTCGCGCCCTTCCGTCGCCTTAAGTCGCCCTAAGCGAATCTCCGCGAATACCCACTAAACCCCACGATGTTCTTCTATCACCGGGGAGCAGGGTCTGTATCTACATTGCATCTGTTCATATTTGTACCCCTAGCCAAGTTGACTTTCAATAACTGCTAACATAAAGAAAAAACAAAATAAAATGGAAAGACATATGTCGAAGTGAATTTAATGGATAGAATAGTACAATTTAAAAATAATGATGATAGATCAGTGATCCTTTGACATACCAACACTGAAAAAGACGAATTTAAAACATTGCAAATGAGTTGAAGGAATCGCAACTGGGTATATTAAATGAATAACGATAAAAAAAAGTATAAGAAACGACGGCGTTATTGGCAGGGCGGGATTTACCTTAAGTTCCGCCCTGGGGCACCGTGAAAAATGCCGCCCTATCACCTATATCCTGAACTATTTGAGTAAAGGACCAGAGCATAATTTCTGAATAAATATAATACGTCGCTTATAGTTGTTTTTTTATTATTACCCAGTACTTACACTAAGAATATTCATTATGGTATTTAAAATTATAATTACGGTACATATCTTTAAAGGCAAACACGCCAGACTTTGATTTTGTCACCCTCGAAATTTTCTCCGTTCTGGGCACTAGCCCCTAGTGCCCCTAGTGTAAATGTATCACTGGTTATTGGTACTCATATATTTAATTTCTTATTATTTTTATATAGTTGAAAATGTTTATAAAAGTTATTCACATTATATGTTATAGAACTGTACACAATATTAATTTAATTATTTTATTTAATTTTATATTACGAAAAGGTTAATTAAACGGATATTAAATATTACACTCCTACGTATTATAATAATATCGTATTTCCCAACTGATAGTAAATGTTTGTATAATATATATGTACTAGCTGACCCGGTGAACTTCGTATCACCTACAATCGCTGTTCGTTAGTTTGGCCAAAACTTAAAAACGGTTTAGCCCAATTATTTATTTGTAGCATTTTGAGACCCCCGATATGAAAATTTTATGAGGAGTGAAACTAACACAAATGTTAACTCAAAATCTGTTTTTCTGAGTAACGGTCCTCGCGCACCTCTCACTTAGACTTGCGTTATATTTCAAATACAATCGCATTTAAGGAGTAAAATCTGGTCGTGTGTTGGGGCTGACAAGGTACGGAAGCTCTCAGACCAGACGATCATTACTCGTATAAAACCTCTTATCCTTTTTCAATACTGCTATGAATCCTGCTATGAATCTGCTATTATAAATCCCATTCATTGTAGCCTTATGTTAAATAGCCTATAAAATTTCTGAATAATTGCACAGTCAAATCCAAAACCACGACCTCCCTAAAATCGGCGCCTTTAAACAAAATAATAAACAAACTCTTCAGCTCTATAATATTATAGATATAATATAACATTTGAAATGGATAGAAATTCTAACATTATAAATGCCCATGTGAGCTTGTTTGTGTACGCATTCGAGCCGTAACTTCTGAACCGAACACCATTAAATGTTGTATACCAGTACATTTTTACAATAGAGAAAAGGCTATATAGGTAGTCGCAAACTTTTAATTTTCAAAAAAACTACGGATAAATAAAATTAGATTGAAAAATCTGCACTAACGTGAGCGGAACTACAAAAAACGATAACAATAAATAATGTATTTCTGAGGCAATTTCAAATAACTCTACTAATTATACTGACGTCACTATGTAAATTTTTCAATAAAGGAACTTAAATGCACTAAAAGCGCTGAATGACAGTGATGCTTATTCTAGTGTCAACTTATTCCCTAAAAGTAACACATACAATTCAAATATGACTATTAGTAGAGTGCCTTAAGCATCTAGAATTGAAAAAGCTCGGAATCCAATTACCGTTAACGAATTATTATGAGACCTGTTGGATTGTATTGTTGATAAGGTATATTAAAATGTTTACCAATTAAAAATCGTTGCTTTTTATTTAATAATAAAATAAATAAATTAAGGCATATAATATAAGACATTACGAGCTTAACTAAGTAATGTAGTGTCAAAATCGTGTTATAAATACATTTCTATCATATAATATTAAAAATAAAAGTAATAGTATGAAACAATAAGTGTAAAAAAAAAAAAGTTTATAAAAAATATTTATTTAGTTCGCCTCTCATACATGCTTAAAAATGATTAAACTTCAATTATTCCGTTTTCGTCACTTTCTTCTACTTCACTTATTTTTAAGACAGGAGATGCATTAAAACAACTATCACCATTGCACTGTGAACACGCTGAAGTGCAGTATAAGCCACTTTTTCGACATCCGCAAGCATTACCACATCCTTTTTTACAATTACAAAATAGCATTTTAAGTAAATTATCTGGAGCTGGCGATTGTTTCATCAGTATTGGTTCAAGTTTATCAGAAACGTACCTCCAACCCCAATTTTCAACAGAAATATTATTACCTAACCATATCTGCACTTGTAAATATACTCTTTTCAAATGTTCAAACGCTGCATCAGACGTAGGTGGTAGAGATGCCAATTGAACACCCGTTTTTTTGGCTGTGCCCTTTAGAAAAGAATTAAACCTCAATATATTCAAATCTTTAACTTTTTTGGGAGCACTGTATAATTCCAAAATACATGCAACGCCAGCTTCAAAAATTCTGTCAGGATCTGCATCAATATTTTTAAATACTTCAGCAGCGCCATGTAAATTCTTGCATTTTTCGAAATTTTTAGCGAACTTGTTTTTGCCTCTATTGCAAAAAGCAGACGTTGTATCGCAACCAGTGAAAGCGTGTACGAAAAGAATATGCTCTTTACATTTCGGTAATGTATTTTCTAAGCTTTTTGATGAAAAAAATTTCTGTACAACATTTCCTCGAGGTGGCTTTTGAAAATAAATTTCACGGTCGTTTGGAGTTAGTGCAGTTAATAGAACTAGTACATCAATATCTTCAGAAACTACAGTAACATTTGTTGACTGTAAATTAATTGCTGTTTCAACAATCAATCTGTCCGCATCACTTTCCGCTTGACATGTAAAAATATTATTGTTAGATAGTTTCTTCCTCAGCATGTCTATGAGTCTGCTTTTATTTTTACTATTTGAAAGAAATTTCTCTTGGCCAATTTCGAGGGGCGTATTTTCATTAAATTCGACATCTGCACATGTATTTTTGAGTGCACGACGGTTTCTTTCCATTAATTTTATACATTTTTTTTATAACCATCAAATACTACGTATACGTTTCTGCCGTAATTATTATTTAAATATCGAACATAGTGATTGCCGCTGCCCTTCCCCTTCACCTTTTTTCTACCTGCTCCTTGCTTTTACGGCCCTTTTTGACTATCTGGTATCTATGAAAGATGTTTTCTAAAATGTATTTTACTTAAATTATGAATATTTTATAAAAATATTTTGATTTAAAATGGAAAAATTGTCAATTTCTTGAAATTAGTGTCAAATTAAGAAAAACAAAAAAGCAACGAAAAAAAATTGGTAAACTTTTTAGTAATTTATGTATAAAACATAATGCAGAAGGTCTCACATTAATACATTGACAGTAATTGGAGTCCGAGGTCAAACTCCCCAAGCACTCTACTATATTATGAAAATTCAGAACATAATATAATGGACCGGGTTCAAATTGATTTCTCTTCATAAACATGATTCCCATAAAAACTTGACAACAAATCTAAATGACGAGTCCTTACATAAATAAACCACAAATATAAAAAATAAATGGCAAAACTGTTAACTTTCGTTTTTATGGGACATCTATATCTATATCTAACTATCTTTATTTATAAAAATGAATCGCGGAAATGTATGTACGCGCATAACTTCTACAAAACTGTACCAAATTGAATAACTCTTTTTTTATTGTTTTCGATATTGCCAGGACAATGTTTTTATAGAAAATTAAAAGTTTTTTTTAAATTTTGGAATATGAAAAGTAACCAAAAGAAATGAAAAACGGAAACGATATTAGACATAGCCAGTTCTATTAATCTTAACGAATTATAGTTGGTAAGTTGATTAGGATTGATTATAACTATTCAAAATGTACAAAAAAAAATATAGAAATCGGTCAAACCGTTTCTTGAGTTTTGGCGAGGATCGACGAATATAGATAATACGAAGTTCACCGGGTCAGCTAGTTTGCAATAAAAATAGTTGATAACTGTTTCTACAAAAAAAAAAAAAAAAACATCGAATTCAACTTTATTACAATTTTTCAGTTACTAAACTATGGTATACGTAGTATAAGGTAGTGTCAGAAGGTACAAGAATTACCAAGAATCGAAATATGTTGGTTCTTTATCTATATTTCAATGTAAAACATTTCCCATTATCCATTATATGATTTAGTATTTTTTCTGGTATATTTTCGGGCATGTATTTACTGTTTTGATTTTCAATACGTTATAGACTACGTTATAAACATTAATTTGTGTAGTAAATCGGGATTTAAGAGTAAAACTTACAGAACAATCATCGACGTAAAATTTAACAAATAACGTGATAAAAAATCTTGTAATACTGGTAAACGTTGACGGTATTGATTTAACCTTTTATCGACGTATAAGGTACGTATTTAATTCCATTCCTGAACCTGACATTGATTGTAATGGTGCACATTTAGAATTTTATGATCAATATTATAGTTATTATTATTATGTTAAACTAGCTAGTTTTCAGAGTAATAAGTATATTTTTTTAAGAGCTGAAGTTTATTTATTAACTGGCTGAGCCCACAACTTCGTTCGCATGAAAATAAAAAAAATGTAAGTACTTATTTTCTGAATAAAAAGTGACCAGTTCCTATCTTTTTCTGTAAACCTTATAACGCGTATGCAAAGTTTCATGATGATCAGTGGAACGGTTAACAAATATACAGTCTGGTTGTTCACGACTTCATCTGCGTAGAATTACTATGATCAGTAGCCTACTTCTTCCCATCTTTCATTAATTTACTTGACAAATTATCCTAAGATGTTGAATTATTTTTTACCAATATATTCTAAACTATGCTTTTAAATAGCATGCTATGATTGGGGATGTTTATCGTCATAAAATAATTATGATTATGAAGTAACTTTGGTTACAGTTTTGTTAAATTAATTGTAAACTATAGGTGTAATCTTCATCCTAGATATAATTATACATTTCATGTACATTCATTATTTTCCTATGATGTTACCTGCTCGTGGTCAGCGTTATAAATGACCACAAGGACATGTACAGGCATGGGGGCAGTCACGATTTCTAACGTTTATTATTGTTATTCCTTAATACCCATCGGTTATTAGTATGGTTGTAAAATAATGGTTAACACACGAGAAAAATTAAACCAAGAAATTAAAGTTGTAAAAGTTTTCTACAGATAATGTTGTATATAACATTGTCGTTTGACATGCTTATAAGCTAGTATAGCTGATAGCCTAATATGAATTATACAAAATTGTAATTTTATTTTGTTTATATTTAGCAATATTCAATTATACTTAATTTAAAGAGTAACTGTTATAATGCTAAATAATTTAACTAAAATAATCCTAGTATGTATATTTAAGTTAACAGAATGTTTTCTTTCTATTTCTTTACTATTATACGCACGTCAATATTAAGCAATTTTTTGCTCCTTAACTGCCTCTAACACAACCAATTTACATTTATACGATAATACGAGTAGATGTATTTCAAGAAAACACTTGAGAAAATAAATTTTTCATATTTTGTCAACAACAATTTTATGTTGAATTGACGCATCGAGACCGGGTTTCGTTTATTATCTTTACAAAAACATCAACCAGTTACCTATTTCATATCAATAGCTTAGTACCCGTAATTTAATAACAAGATAGTTATTTGCACGTCTAGTTTTTTAATTTATTACATTTTATATTTACAAGTTCTTGGTATTTTTATTTTTTATCTTTTTCAAGAAAAGACACAAATAAGGAAAAGGCAAAGATACCGAAACTATACAGCCGAGTCGAACGTTATTTCATAATAAAGAGGTTAGCGCTTCAATATGATAGAGACTCTCTAGGTAAGCTATCTACGTGGTTTTTGTGGCAAGCAATAAATCATGCTTGCTTAAAAAATATACAGCAATTAATAAAATAAATAATAAATAATTTTATTGTTTATTATTATATAAAAATAATTTGTCTTAAAATTTAAATAGATTATAGTCTGGCCGTAAGGCGTTTTCTTATGCCGTATATCTATATATCACCTTCATATTGAAAATTGGTTACAAGGTTCTGTATATTCGTTCTGGCCGTTGCATTTGATTGCCAGCTTCGTAAGCCTGAGCGAGCTACCATGTTCAGCCATACTGTCATTTGATATCTAGTAAGATTACAGTCAAATGATAACCATATAAATATAAACATTAAACAACACATAAACAGCAAACATATACATATTGTGTTAAGGAAAACCGTAATATGCTTCGACCGATGTGGTAAAACCTAATCGATGTCGTGAACAACCCATAAGATTGAACTCTATTTGAAATAAAACAAATAAAATAAAACGGCAATTTGATTATAACATTAAAGTCTTAAAGCAGTATTCTAACCTCAAGTACCTACATACTTCCAAGTACAGATCTCGATACCAGGATTAGACTCAAATGAGTAGGTATATGGGCGTCGAATGATATCACATATTATTTTTTTTCCTACTAGCCAGGCCAATGTATTCAAACTTATTGTCTGTATCTATCTCATTACTAGTTGTATTAATGGTAAATAAGATGCGTAAAAATAACTGTTAAATGGAATAACTCCACATGGAGATGATGATAATTGTATTAGTCGGGGTTTCTACCTCAATTATTATTTTTCTTTGAGGAAGTCAGAAGAACTCACATTGATGATAATACACTATGTGGCTCTTATATGGTGGAATAATATCGTCACTATAAGCTATTGAATGAATCAGAATGTATATAATCAAGTTAATGTAAAAGTGAACTTGGGAAAGCTAAACTACGTATCACTTTTTCATAGAAGATAAATACTAATAACAAAATTCTGATTTCTAACACAGAGAAGATATTTTCGGGCGATATTAAAAGTTATTTTCACATGAGTGTAATAAAGATAAATTGAGAACAGTCAGGTCTAAAGAACATGAGGTATATCTATACTAGTATTATAAAGCGGAAAAGTTTGTTTGGTTTTTTGAACCCGCTAATCTTAGAAACTACCAGTCAAATTTTAATTTTATTTACAAATTTGTATAATAAATTTGAAAAATTGTATTTGATAGAGTAATCACTGAAAAAGGCTTTAGGCTATTTATCGTCACACTATGACTAATAGGAGCAAAGCAGTATTGATAAAAGTGACACAAACGGGTAATAAAATATTCTTTCTGTAGGCTTTTTCGCGTGCGCTGGCTTTATTATTAATATTACAATAATATGTTGTATGAGAGAAATTTTCCACTTAAAAACTCTAAAAATAAGCATGCAGTCCCATATATTTATCTATTCTGGTTTACTTACAATAACCATTTTAAGTATTCAATTAAAATTAAAATGAGTAACTTAGGAAATATCACAGATTCAAAATATATGACGCCCCAAATAATATGTTTATTTTTCTATTTGCGATTACAATCCAAGAAATTACATTAATTACTTATAAGCGGAAATAACAATAAACAACAAACATAAAGTAACACCCACACTAAAAAATATTAGTGGATTACAATAATAATTGTCATATGTAGGGTTCGAACCTCCAACACTTCGGCGCTGCGTTAGTGTAATGTAAGTATTCTATAATTACTACACTAATAATATTATAAACCGGAAAAGTTTTTTTTTGAACACGCTAATCTTAGTAACTGCGTCTTAAATTTCAGTATCACCATGCTATGGTTTCATCACGATGTTTTTCTTTACAGAAAACTCAAGCTTATAGTAAGTGGATTCGAATCTTGACGCAGTGTCTGTACGTAATATCATCTGAGCTACATCGCTTCATAGTAGTGCATAATGTTCACATAAAGTTAAATACATCCATGCTGATATCGCTAACTATTTATTACTAACGTATTTCAGGATTACCAAATTAAATCAATGTCATTCCGTAAACCAGTTTATACAATACTAGTACAATAAACTATCTATAGGTATAGCAAATATCGCTATTATGGCATACGATACACATGCAGGCGTCAATTTCCGTATAGCCGTGTAGGAATAAAGTGTTCATCATTTATATTGTTGATACTAACAGCTGTCAAACTACAACGGCACTACAGTAGAACGGTGAAAGTGAGAATGAATAGTAAATTATTCCACGGATTAGTTATCACTTTCCATGTTATATTGTTCACTATGAAGCAATGACAACTCGGTGGTAGAGTGTACGGACACCGCGTCGATGAACGTGGATTCGGTGTCTTAAAATAAGCTTTAGCTTTCTGTGCAAGAAAACAAAGTAATGAAATCATAGCATGGTAGTACTCTATTTCCTGATGCCCACCTGAATGCCTACCACCGTCTAGTTGAAAATCCAAATACCGCTCTAAGTTTATTCTGGCTTGAGCCAATTTCTGCATCATGCTCAACGTAGACGCCATTTGGAACCACATAATTAATTAAGTAATTTAACATAAGGTGAGATTATGGCTAAACGTCACCTATATGTATGAAAGGAAAAAATCGTGAGGAAAGCATAGCATGATGTTACGGTTTTTTCTAATTCCCACCTGGGTAGCTACCACCCTCAAGTTGAAAATCTGCCGACAAATACCGATTCGTTTCAACAGGGACGTGATCGACGTACCGCTTCACTGATGCCTAAGAACTGATAAAAATATTTCAAGATATTAGAATTTATTAAAACAATTAGTTAAAGCTAATTTGACTATAATTAAAACATGTTCTATGTAGATTAATATTACAATAAAAATGTAATTATGTTATTTAGTGATCGTCTTTTACTTTGCCATAAATTGTGGAAATAATAGTACCTCGCAGGAATAGCCTATGCAACTAAAATACTAAAGCAACAATAATATCGTAATAAAATAGATTATAATCAGTTTTAGCTTTTGACATTAAGGGAAAACATTCATTAATCATTATGTATCATCCTAATAAAAAATATATTACTTTCCGTGCTCGTTTTGCGTATGTACTTAGTAGACGTTTTCAACGTGGTGACCGTCGCGGATCTCGTGCTGGATCATATGGTTATGGGTGTGCCATCAACCTTCATATACCACAACTTCATACACCTACTCGAATTCATATTTGGGATGACTCTAGAAATAATATAATGTTTAATGACTTCCTGGTTGCCAATGCAGTGCATAAATCGCCGAAGCAGAGCTCTTAAAACATAAAGTAAAAAATTTGTAATAATTAGTAAGAAATAAATTTAAGTTACTTATAATAGTGGTAGTGTTTGTTTCCATCATGTACTAGTTGAGCGTCGCGTGTTGAGCAGTAGGTACTGCGCCTGCTAACGCTACTAAGAACACCACCTGTAATATAAATAATGTCACTAATTTTAATTTAACAAAATTAAATTTAAGAGTTACTTCTACTTGAATACCAATTTTGTATTAGTAAACATTATTTAAAAAAAATACATTTACGTAACATAAATCGTGGAAAAATGGGTCAAATTTCTCTAGTAAAACTAACAATTATTTTATTACGATGATACTAAAATTTCTATTTATTAAATTTTCAAAAATTTTATATCGTTCACAGGTTTGAGTCGAGAAAGTGTACTAATTACCTTGTAGATCATATTTATTATGTTAATGCCACAAAGTTGTTACACTATGGAACTGATATTATTTACAAAACGCTGTTGTTCTTTTATTTTCATTTTTTTAAGTATGCTGGTTCAAGGCATCTCTGACGGCATGGTGTGTAGGCGAGTCCCGTACGTGCTTCGCCTACCGGTTCCTCTGATTACAGAGGGATGCAGGTGACAAAGCATAAAATCCCCAAGAAGATCTATCCCTCCGTCAGGTATTAGCCGCCGAACGTGAACCCCCCCCCCCCCCCCCGATCAACTCACCTAAAGAGGAACCTGTCTATAGAAAATCCTCAGTTATATATAGCCTGTAACCCCTACGCCAGCTGAATATACTGTTTAGATTACAATAATATCGAAATGTGACAAACGAAAAGTTGCGAAACCTAGTCCCAATTCTCTATAGTGTAAATAATCAAAGTTTTTATATAATTTAAATAAATATTTAAATAAAATAGATATACAAATGATCAAAGTAGTTATAAAGTTATAAAATAACCTTCCACCCGTACTGAGGTAAGCAAGAAAAATAATGTCTAATAATATCACAAAATCCTTTAGAATAATTTCATATAATCAAAACTAAACAGCTTCGCAATTCGCCTGCTAGAACGAACGTAGGATAAACCATTAATTAAGCTAATAATTTATTTGCAACCATGTATTACCTAGCTGTATGCTATCTAGTGATTAACAATAATGTGCGTAACAATTACTTTATTAGCTGGTATATAATAAGTAACTATATTTCAGTTTAAGTATACGTAAATAAGGCATATTGAATATCTTGTAGTTTTTGTATTTTATAAACAAATATATCTGTAGCAATTATTTGTTATTTTATTCACCTATTACTAGCAATTGGTTGGTGGTATATCAGTCCTTGAGTGGACAAATAAGCCAGGACTACTATTGCACCCATAAGAGACCTTTCGCCACCAACATTGTATTGCCAAAGAATCCGGGTCGGGATACATGGACCCGTGTGTAACTCGCCACACGTCTTTACGTGCATAGTAAACATTCATACCTGAAATAGATAATACATATTTTCTTTATAAAACCGTGTTAAATTCCGTCAGTAATTTAAACTATTCATATTGAAGTGGATAACTTGGGTTACAGTTTGGACGACGCTAAAATGCCTTTGAGAAAATTACTTTAATAAAATAAAATTACTTTAAGGAACTACGAGGAACGTAATAGTATTTTATTTTGGTTATATTATACAGTTTCTATAATATATAAAAAATATATAATGTATGATTACAATTTAAACAGACCACGTGATCTAAGACATGCTAAACTGACATGGGAATTCGCTGTCAAGTGCAGCTGCCGGAACATAAGCGATAGGTGCTTGCCCACAGATCTGTGACTATAGACAGGTGTCACGATTTTACCACAATGTTTTCTTTCACGTAAAGCTCAAATTCATTCCAGGGACTTGATAGTTAAAATTTCAAGTTCTCTTAAATAACTTTTTCTTACAATAAAAATTAATTAATTAATGTATATTATAGCAATCACATCACATTATTTAGTTGATAGCATTGTTCTAATTTTAGTGTTGTCTCCGTTGCCCACTAATTAGCAAAAATTAATGACGTAGATAACCTCCATCCTACTTACGTTATATTTGTAATGAATTCAATGGATTTAAATCCAACATTAATAACAATGTTCATGTGTCTGTTCTATTGATAGTATACTATAATTACCTTCATGTTCAATTTTACTTGACACATAAATAAGCATTTTATATGTTCATATGTCAAAATGGTTTATATAAAAGTTGGTTAAGAAAAAAGGTAAACTGCCTTTAACATGAGACAGAACCCTAAAAAGCAGGAAATAACTATATTACTAGTTAAAGCTGATAAAACTAAAATGTGGGAAGACTGTTTATGATGTAAATTTACAAATAATTTTTATATACGCCTCCTGATAATCTATTTGAAGTCGGTGCAAGCCCAAATTTATAGGTCCGCTCCGCGTCCATGCTGCAACACCATTTTGATGATGTATAATGTTGCTAATATAATATGTTTTATAGTGTTGCGTACTTACCATTTATGTATATCTTCGCATTACGAATTTGAGTTGGCACCGGCTGGACATAATACATATTTGCTATTTGTAACAATTATATAAACATGATACTCATGTACAGTCTGTGATATCTAATTGAGATATTTTGATAACTGAAAAATTTACAATAATATACATACCTACTATTTTTAAATAAGCAAAAAATAATTCCCTTGGTGCGGCTTCTTCTTACCTGGTATGAAGCAATTACCTACATGTTATATAAAGTATAGGAATCTCGTAAAAAATTAAAAAGTTTTTGTTGTAGTTAATACAATTCTTTGTATTCCGCCATATTCAGAGCTATTCATAGCAAATGTTCCATGTTGGGACGTTATTTAGGTTATTCTATTAGGCGAGTTTTATATGCTATTTCCGTACATATAAAATAATAAGGAATAATAATTTCTTATAAACCTTCAAGACTTATTTCAACAATATAAAATGTACCTCGCGCGACAGAATCACTGATGCAAGCGAATAGATTATCACAAGTGTTGGACAAATGAGATGAAGGGGAACGTGTGTCGTGCCATGGACGTGCGATGCACGAGAAATATTCTTCGGACGAGGAATATTATTAAATAATTAGTTATTCTACTTTCCGAATTGCCACTTCAACTGTTTTATTCTAAATATTATTTATTGATAATACACCTACTCGCTAACCACTAATTTATGTTTATGTAGCAAGAACTAGTCTAAGTAATTAATTCATTTTATTCACTTACTTCCTTCACAAAGTACTATTGTAAATCCACACAAACGAATCAAATGATATATACTGAAAAGAGAAACAAGAAATGTATTTGATGACATTATATGGCATTATAACTTGGCTAAGGGCTTTGCTCTCTTGCCGAAGCTTAGCAGATATCCTGAAGTGCTTGACAGAACTCTTGACCTGAGCCCGGGTAGTGCGTTTGGGTATTGTGAGAGGAAAACCCTAAATGGATGTTACTCACTACGTCATCAAAAAAGATATCTGCACTGGATAAACGGCGTTGTATACAAACTACTGAGTACTCGTAAAAACGAAACAAACTCTCACTACCGACTGAGATTTTAAAATAATCTGGCTCTTTCGCAATAACAGAGACATTTATTATGCATAGTTCAACATTATTTTCGTGAAAAACTTACAATTTTTCAAGATAGTTTAATTGGAATGTGGGTAAAAATAAAAATAAGGTCAAGTAATTATAATAATTTTATCACGATGATGGCTGGCAAACAAATAACTAGCAAGTTGCCTTTTCTAGCAGGAGTTCATTATTGGGTTCCTTTAACTTTAGAAAAATTATTAATAAACCATCCTTCTTAACAACGTGTAAAGTCACTGGCTGGTTCTCTTGCATATAGACATTATTTGATGTGCAGTTAAACAGATGTGCTTAAATTTGGGGCGCCTTTGACCTCGTTTCCTACGCTACCTGAAAATATTAGCTAAGATAGTAGCACTAACGGAAATAACACAAACTACAAAACAAAAAAATACCGACTAAAATAGAGGCACTAAGTAAAGTATATCTCGACAGCCTAATAACAAAGATATGATCAAAACACAAAAATACCGATTGAAAGAAAGGTACAAACTTAAGCATATTTTAGCGGCGTAACACTATACATAAATGACAATTAAGATAGAAGCACCACGTGAAATATTCATTAGCAATCAACCAATAAAACTACAATCCCAAGACAGACAGGTATACGCATAGTAAACGCGTATCTCAGGGTTTAAAACCTATCAGCTAATAAATGGGACACTACATGAAATCTTAGTGATCGAACCACTAAAAGTACTAAATACTCTGGCTTAAAATTTAGATAATAACACAGTAACTCGTATGTCAACTTGAAGTCAGTCACTTTCCAAGTACTCAGTGAAATTCAGAAGTTCACTATTATTATAGTAATACGATTTTATATTCACGCGCGGTCGTCGGAAAAAGTGCGAACGATTATTAGCTGCTGCTATAAATATATAAAACTCATTAATGTTTATTATATTTTTATTTTGCAATCTTGAGTTTTTTAGCTGCGTTCAAGCAATTAGACAACAAAATGTTTTATTTATTGTAGCAGAGCTGTATTACTTTTAATTATTATTTTGTCTTACTATGTTAAATTTGGTAACTGATCGAAATGAAAAGACAAATGAAATTAAAATATATATGTTTATCAGAATATATTTTTTTAATTGCTGCTGCTTTTTCAACTGCTTTTAGAATAGGTCCGTTTTACGTTCCATTTATTTTTTGTACTCACTATGTGTTATCTTACCAATACTTCCGTTTTAAAGTACTTAAGGTAATTAGTATTCATAGTAATTAGTAAGTCTACTAGTAGTTCAATTTACATACAAATTCAAATTTTAACCCACTTTCATATTAACTCCTTTAGAATCAAGAGGCAATTTTAAAAGGAACTTAAAATATTTATTATGAAATTGTATTTTTTCATTGCATAATTTTCATGTATCAGATTCTACTAGCTTTTAAAAAATATTTCAGGAATACTATCACTATGCCAAGATTTGTGCAAAGTAGTATCGAGTTCATCGTTACATTACGTACACAAAAAAAATATTAAGTGTCGTACCAGAATACAGGGAAGGTTACCCGCTACAACATAACTAATTTGAATGTTGAGTGGCATACTTATACAATAGGTATTTAACTGAATAAGCAAATGATAAAACATGTGACAGCAACACACAAGAACTGAAGTTTGTAATACCATTTCGAGTTATTGCTTATTTCGACGTGCATCCCCTGAATTCTCTAATGGTATGGAATGTTCCTTCGTTTCGACTAAATGTGAGTATAATGGCGGCCGACAATCTTGTAAAGAATTGCGCTAGTTCTACAGAATTTGATAATAAGCATGTGACACGGGTCCAATAACGGCATCATATAAAAAATAATCAAAAGCACATGGCTTATTCTCAGAAGATTTTGTTCAAAATTTTTATTGTAGGCATGTATAGTTTTTTGGATTTAGTGTTTCTTTCTATATAAACAAATGAGTAGTGCCTATGAAGTAGATGAAAACCAATTTGTTAGGAATATTACACTTACTAGCTTTTACCCGCGGCTTCGCTTGCGTTAATATTAATTTTCTCAAATAATTCTGATTGCCGATGGATACAGAGTTTTTTTTTTATCAGAATATTCTATTACATTTTTTTTTTCGGGATTCTTAGCGTGAGACAAATTCCTATTAAACCGCTTTGTAGGTATTAATGAGATTCTTTCATCTTTGGCTATTTGGTTAAGGAATATTAAACCACGTGTCTAATAATTTTCTGATTATATCAATCGTCTTTGTGGTTGTAAACCTAATATGTTATTCATTATGTCAATGATTCAACTTGTATATATATTACTTCTAATAACAACAGTATATTCTGTAAAATAAGAAATACGTTCGATAGTAACAGTAAATTCAGCCGAAACTGAAAAGAAACCTTCGTTTTGGAATTCAGTTTCGCCGAAACCGAAACTTATTTAAACATAGAATAAAATATATTGTGTACTGAAATTTAATGTATTTTTCACAGATATACAAAGACAGAACTTATTTGAATAAGAAACGGCTATTGAAGTTTGTAAATGTATATTTATTTATGTTACATTTACAGTATGACATTTACAAAAATATAAGTACCATATATTAATTATTCAATAAACTATTATTATATTAAAAAACTATTATAGAAAATCCCTGTAATTTTTCCATCGACGTTCGTGTTTGACTTATAAATTTCTTCTGCCAAATTGATGGAGAAAAAATAACAATTGGATTTTTTTATGTTCTGTCGATTACTAATACTATTATTGATAGTTTTCATACACAATCAATTAAAAAATGACATTTTTTATTTATAAAATTACATAAAAACCAATTAAACTGTTTTTGAGTTGTGTCTGAACTAGAGGTGTGTCCCATATCATCTAAAATTTGCACGTGCAGTGTCGATCCTGCCGCCATAACCAAATTGTATTTTTCTACAATATTTGACGCAAAGAGAAAACAAAAATAGATTTTCAACTTGGGGATGGTAGCTAGCAAGTTGGACATTAGAAAAAGTCATACTATGGTTTCCTCACGACGTTTTCCTTCACCGAAAGCTCATTCTAGTTGGATTCTCTCTCACTCACGTCCATTGACGCGGCGTTCATACACACTACCAACTGAGCCATCATCACTTGAAACATATAAGTACATAGTAGGTACAATAAAGAAACGACGGATTTACACTTGATCGAAAAACCTCGATGTCACGCCGACGTGCAAGCTTCTCGGCAACAGAGCCTCTAGCCAAGTTGTGTTTATGATGGTCGCAACTCAGTCGGTCACAGATCTCTACTATCACGCAAAGTTTAGTGTTAATAAAATAATACATACTACATTTTTAAATGATTATTTATTGATTATTTAAAACTGTACAAATCTTTTAATGAAATAGCTGTGAATATGTTAAACAATGTTAATAATTCCTGTATAATGATTATAAAACGGAAAAACTATGAATAATGTGCACACGTAAAAATCAATTTCAATTTATTATTAACGTATTTATTACACTTTTAAATTCAATTATTAATTATACAATTTTAACTGCATATTACTATTTTATGTGCTTTTACCTGACATACGTTCATATCCGAGCATAACTAAACAACAAACACAGGTTCCTTATATCTATCCTTACATATATGGTAACTATTATTAGGAATAACTCGTGATATGACACTTTGATTAAAAGTAATGGATACAGTTTTAGAAGTGAGGCGCATACTTCACATTAAACTTGAACACAATATTAATGCCATCAGAATACTATTAAATGAACACAATAAAACTTACAAAGATTGTAAGTATCATACACAGATCGTACAACATGCCTTTATAAAGTAGATAAATAATAATTGTGTTTGTTTTTTTTGTTAATAATATCAATAAGTTATATTTATATTCATATTTAAAATCATTTGCGATGACTTAATATTAATTTGTGTGCATGTGATTCGATAGATACATGTGATTTATTGTTGCTAAACTTTTATTATAATTTATAAAAGAAAAGAATGTAATATATAAATAAAAACTTAAACATTACTTAATTATGGTACTAAGTTTAAAAAATAACTGGCTTTTTTATACAAATGCTATTATCTATATCAATATATTTGTATTTTCAGATTATGTACATTTCGTTGATTCAATTTAAAGACTCTAAATTAAATATTTAATATGCAAAGATAGATAAACATGGGTATTATAAAGAATCATAATTATATTTATAACACGTGTGCAAAGTGCCGAGGAAATGTAACGAATGAGTTTATTTTTTAAACGATATAATTTTATTTTTTACATACAAATTACAAAGAAAAAAAAAACCTGCATGGAAAGTAAATATACGTAATATGGTTATTTGAATATTAATGGAAGGCTTAGTAAGGTAAAGTAACTGAAGTAAAATAATTAGGTTCCGTGTCAATACAAAACCTTTTATTGATAAAGAGTATAGTTACTACGTCTCGCCGCACGTCGCAGGACATGGGGTTGAAGAGATATAAACGGCGATCCTTCCACCACCCTTACTAGACGCACATTGATCTGTAATAAATGTAGATTTTAATAATGTAGTATATATTGTTGTTTTTATTCTTCAGTTTAACTCAAGAGAAGATCAAGGCTGATAGCCCAATATACGTTTGATTCTCAAAACAACTGTTATGCCACAAAAACAAATATTTAGCAGCAGCTGTTGTAGGGAGCCGTAATGGTTGCCGTTTATTTTAACATCAAACAACACTAGTTTGGACAATAAACATAGATCCCTCGTGTAAACCCTGTAGAGATCCAGACTGGACAGCACATTTAGCGCAGGAGTATGCAGATTCATTGCCTAAGATAACGCAATGTCCCGGGATCCAAGCAAGAACCGTGCTTAAACCTAAGTTGTGAGTCTCATGCAATGCTTCTCTAATTTTTAGTATTAGCGAGTGCCTATCCTTAACACGGAAAGGATTAGAGGAAATCGCTTCAAGACAGCTGTTACAACCGGTAAAAATAATGGACCTGATTAATTTATGCGCATTTATAAATAACACAGCTTCAAGAATAGCGAGAGCTTCTCCAGTAAACACTGTAGTAGTAGGAGGTCATTTGTAACTTAATATAATCCTATGCTTTGGCACCCACACCACGGTGCCAACATGTCCATCGTTTGATAACTTAGGGGCGTCGGTAAAAACTAATACCTATCCCTTCCAATCTTTACCACGTTTTTCTTGAAATTTACTGTTAGCTTCAATACTATCCTTATGAATATCAAAATTCATCATATTGGCTGGTTCGAAAGTTAACGCAAAATAATTAGTACGGTATAAGGGATTGTTGTCAGATTTAAACATTGGCAATGATAACTTACTGATTTTGACAAACGATTGGAGTATATAAGGAAGATCTTGTAAGGACAGGTGGTCAAGGCATTGAAATCCTTGCAAAAGGTTCTGAAGTTTAGGAATTAAAGGGTGGCTTGTGTTTTGGAAACGTTTGTAAAGGAACCTATCTGACAAATATTGACGCCGAAGATAAAGAGGCGATTCTACACATTCCACCTGCAGGGCATTGATAGGGGAGGAGTTCATAGCACCCATGATTAGTCTCAGGCATCTCGACTGAATGCCATTTAACTTTACTGAAGCAGTTTTTCTGCAAGGATCTAGTGAAAATGCTCCATAATATAGATTACTGCGGACAATAGCATTAGAAATAAGTTTTGGTGTATAAGGATGCGTACCCCACCAAACGCTGGCCAATTGATAGCTATTGATTTTTCGCATTTCTCTACAACAGAATCAAAGTGAGAAATCCCGCATATTTTTTTATCCAGAATTATGCCAAGAAATTTTATCTCGTCCTTCAGAGGAATCGTTTCCCCATCACAGACTATCTCTATGTGCGGTACTTGCCTTTTCTTAGTAAATACAACAACAAAAGATTTAGGTATAGCTAATAACAATCCATGGGCTGTAAGCCATTGTTCTAAGTAAAACAAAGCCGTATTTAATTTATCAGGCACATAAGTAGTTGATGGGCAGAAACGTAGAATACTAAATCACATGCGTGCTGTAGTACTTGACAAAAGGATTGCACTATTTTGCTGAGATCAGCAGTATATATATTATAGAGCAAAGGATTCAGTACCGAGCCCTGTGCAAGGCCTTCATATACCATTGATAAAGAGGAGATTTTTTTCTCCTTATTCAATTTAATGACATTTGTCAAATCATCGACACTAATAGGATTATTTAAATTAGCTATTACTCCTAAATTTAACATATATTATCACACAATCAATCGCTAAAACTGTCTTAATTTAGATCATATTATTTCATATGTAATGATACATTAAACTATAGAATAAGTAAAAACGAGAAATGATGCTTTTAAATGAATATAAACATCAAAGATTTTATATTGAGATTTCTTCAAATTAAAATCTTCGGTGTAATTTTTATAAATAGAAAGTACCTCCTGCTTAGAAACAGCTCTTCGGAAATATTTATGGAAGCGCGTTGAAAGTGCCCACACTGCCCCATTGTCGCGCTCCGCCCACCTCACTTCAGCGCAGAACTGCAACTTCTCTGCATCTTGCGCCAGAACCCTGAATTCCAAAAAAAGTATCGTAAAAAACAAACAGAAGGAAAATGATCACTACATATTAAAAAGTCGCCCGCCGCGGCTGTCCGTTTGTTACTGATAAACTCAAAAACGACTCGGCAACTTTTCATGTCGTTTTCACCAATAGATAGGAATTTATGTGAAAGCTTTAAAAGGTGAAATGCAGTGAAATAAAATCACAAATATTTAAAAAGTTCTAATCAACAACCTTTTTATATGACGCTCGTTCGGGTAAAGTCGGCTCGAGGCGTCTAAATGGATACGAGAGATATAGAAATGTTTTAATTCTATAGGGTAGTCTTTTCTGTTAACACTGTTTTTCAACTTCTATTCATTTTTACTGATAAGGCTGTGTTCCGTTATTCACTGCGGGCACTGTAAGGTGTGACGTCAATTAGTAAATTGAAAAGCTGTTTCTTTATAGTTATACTGGGTACTGTTTAAAACGGAACGTAGTCCAGTATACTACCATCGATGTGTATGTATTATTTAACTGATTTTTTATAGTTTATGGAATACGCCTGTCGAGGCGTTTTTATATTCCCATATGTGGGTAAATCGTGATGCCAGGGTTTGCGGTCGAATACGGGGCATGCGCGCGATCAAACTGTCAAACAACGGGCAGAGCGCAAGCGCTTTAATATTTTATTGTGCATATAAATGGTTAATTATTGGCGGATACCTAGATTATTGTGCTTAATTGACACTGTTTCACTCTGTAGTAAAAACAATATTTTAAAACGTTCTACGTTTATTTTAACGGCCGGCATCTTTGAATAACAATAATCAAATAATCAATCGTACAAGCTGTCAAATTTCTGGATGCTATTGATCACGTAATCAAAGCACTGACAGTACCTTGCCTCGAGAGCTCCAGTACTCATAGTACAAAAATGGCAACAATCTATGACGTCATGAGTTCGATTTCAACCGCGGTCGTGAACGGACGTGTCCGTGAGCCCTCGTTGATTGTTCTCGAAACCGATCGCTGCGCTTTACCGCGCCGCCTATTGTTTCTTTGTGTTATTCTTACGTCTTATCGGCAATAATCCGTCTATTATTGCCGACAATAAAGTTCGTGTTACCGATAATTAGTTTATTCTTAAACTCAATCTATTGTTTGGCTATCGTGTTAATATTACATTGTGAGAATTCTCGTAGTTTATTATTGTGAATTCAAAGTATTGTTTGTCGTTATCGTGAAACAGTGCAGTGATTAAAGTGCCGACACTGTAAGTACGCCGGTCACCGGCTGCCAACAAAGGTAAAACTTAATTTCCATTAAGCCTTTTATTACTTTTACAGGCAAGGTCTCAGATATTGTTTATTATTATTTTTTTCTTTTTTCTTTACTTTCTGCACGTGCACTACTAGATTGTATTTCAATGTTAACTCGTCGAACTTTAGATAGTTTGTTTAACTATTTCTAGCCGCGCCCCCCTGCCCCTCAGGCAGGGAGGTTTTTTTTTTTTTATACAGGTTTCCTTTTAAACTTACGTTACACCAAGGCTGCTACCGAAATGGCAAACCGCTCAGAGCTTTTGCTAAATAGGTTCCGAGTCTTCGTAGATAAGACACACCCAGAGCTCTTTCAAGAGTTTCTTGCTACCCAACCCCAACCACCGCAAAATGTGCGTATCCCGGCAGCGGCGGTAAATGCGCCCGCGCGCACCCGCCCTCCTTCTCCGTCCCGCACACTCGGGACCCCTCGTTCTCGCTCGCGATCGCGTTCCCCAACAAGGAATCTAAATAGTCATTCACAGGCACCTGTCTCTCCCATACTACCTACATCCCAGGTACCAACGCCGCGACAATTCGAGCAACTCATCTCATATGCTCCGCCTGCGATCCCTACGGCGAATTCATTCTCGCCACTTAGCTCGGACCCGACACCAACCAATGAGGCAGAAATGGAGGAGCCCGAATCTATTAATACCGACAGCGACTTCACGCTAGTCAGTAGGGTCAAACCTAAAAATAAAAGGGTACTTTCACCAGAAACCACCGAACCGAAAGTAGCCAAGGCTTGGCGGACCGAAAGCACCCGCGTCCCTGCGACCCCTTCAATCTCTGCGACTCCTGTTCCTGGCCCCGCGGCCTCGACTGAAAAAGCAGTCCGCCAACCACCACCCGTCACTATCGCTGATAAAGCATCTTGGTTAAATATTTCCACGCAGCTTAATATTAAAAAAATCCGTTATACTAGCGCCCGTAGCACCCCTGCCGGGATTCAAATTAAAGTCCCAACGCCTTTAGATTATAAAAATCTCACCGCCTTCCTTAGAGAAGGAAAACACCAATTTTTCACTTTCACTTTGGAAGAAGACCGTCTACTGCGCGTGGTTATTAGGCACGTCCCCAAAGAACTCCCCGAGGAGGAAATCATTGCGTCCCTTAAGGAACAAAACTTTCCGGTCCACCAGGTACACCGCATGTACCACCACATAACTAAAAAATTGTTCGACCTTGTTCTTGTCATCCTAGACCGCTCTAAGGAAGGCAAGGAAATCTTCTCACTTAAATCCGTGTGCGGCCTCTCCGGCATCACTGTCGAATTACCGCACAAAAAACACAGCCCTACTCAATGCCACAATTGCCAGTCGTATGGCCATTCTTCCCGCAACTGCTTCATTAAGCCGCGTTGCGTCAAGTGTCTACAAGATCACTCTACTAAGGAGTGCCCACGTACCCCTGAGTCCTCCGAACCACCAAGCTGCGTCCTATGCGGCAAAGCCGGGCACCCCGCGAACTATCGTGGGTGTGAACGTGCCCCACGCACGAGACGCACGCGTTTTCCCACACAAGCGCCTTCAGCGCACTTAGCGGCTGCACGTACCGCACCGCCGCCACTCATGTCTAATCAGGATTTCCCGAGCTTGGGCAAGCCAGCGCAGGTCACTTCCGCGAACCCATCTCCTCCCCAAAGACCCGCACTAGCTCCGGCCAACGCGTGGACCACCAATCAGCAGCCTCCGAAGGCTAAACCCGCGAAACTCACCGCGGCCGGCCCTTCTACTGGTTTCAAAGGCATCGACTGGCTCGCCGAACTACTAGAAGAACATTCCGTAGATGATATCATTGCGTTCGACGACATGATTAGCGCTAGTCAAGATTTTGGCCGTCTAAAAGCCATTAAGTGCTTCCCAGGCATTGCAAGGACTATGCAACGCCTTATCCGCGCTTCTCCTAAATAAACTCGCAATGGAGGATAAGATTAGACCCCGAGGCCTATCTTTGTCTTTTTTTAACGCGCGCAACCTGAAACCCCAACGCGACTTGGTAGCTAGCTTCCTTAAGGAGCGGCAAATAGATGTGTTTCTAGCACAAGAAACTCTTTTAAAACCGAGCGTTCGCAATCCCGCGATTGCGAACTACAAGATAGTAAGAAATGATCGTATCGGCGTAAGAGGCGGCGGCACGCTCATATACTATAGAAAGTCACTGTATTGCATGCCAATAGATCCTCCCGAACTTACAAATTTAGAAGTCTCGGTGTGTAGAGTGGGTATGACTGGTCATCCCACTATCTTTATCGTTTCCGCGTACCTTTCGCCTAATAAAACTCTCCTCCAGTCGGATCTGGAGACGCTTTTCGCGCTCGGTGACTCTGTTATAGTGGCTGGCGATCTAAATAGCGGGCACATTCAATACAACAACCCGCGTACTACCACTAATGGTAGGACACTATACTGGCTAGAAAATGCGCTTATCTTCGATGTAATTGCTCCTTCAGAGCCAACTCATTATCAAGCTAACTGCCGCCCTTCAGTTTTAGATATAGCTATTTTAAAAGGGATCGCGCTTCAAGTACGGCAAATCGAAGTCGTACATGAACTAGATTCCGATCACCGCCCAGTAATTCTGCAACTAGGCCACCCGGGCGACCACACACCCGCTTCAGTCAAAGTGGCTGACTATCCAAAACTCAGACACTATCTCTCAATTAATCTCTCTTCTCCTCATTTAGACAGTATCCCGGACGAGATAAAGTCTGTGAGCGATGCCGATGTGGCGATTGACTCCCTAGTAGGTCACCTCCAGAATGCCATTAGGGAAACCTCAAAAGAGGTAAGGGCGGCAAATGATCGCCGCTTCATACTTCCTGATGATATTCGAAAACTGATAACGGAGAAAAACGCCGCGACACGCGCTCACGATTCTTATCCGACGGAGGAAAATCGTGTACGGCTACGTAGCCTACAAAGATTAGTTAAATTTCGTATCTCTGAACTCCGTAGTCAAAGATGGGACAGCCTCTTAGAGGAAATCAAACCGTCTCATCTCGCCTTCTGGGATCTCGTTCGTAAACAGAAGAGCAGCTATTCGTCCGCAATGCCCCCGTTAGATAGAGGCCCCGGCAATCCACCGGCCTTCGAAAGTATTGACAAGGCAGAGTATCTCGCTGCCACTCTCGCACAACAGTGTTCCCCTAATCCGTATGAATATCATACCATAGATACCACGCATATCGGGAGGGTCGATCGAACAATTCAATCAATAAGAGAGACCCCTCCAATCGAAAACTTAGATCCGGTTACAACTGACGAAGTACTCGCGATTATAAAAAGCCTTAAACCAAGGAAAGCCCCCGGTCCTGACGGAATCAGAAATGAAGCCCTCAAACTTCTCCCTGACAAACTTATAGTTCTTCTGGTCTGCATCTTCAATGCGGCCATAACTCACTGCCATTTTCCGGCCGCTTGGAAAATGGCAACGGTAATAGGTATCCGTAAACCCGGAAAAAAGGCATCCCTTCCGGAAAGCTACCGCCCGATAAGCCTCCTCAATACGATTGGTAAAATATACGAGCGACTCCTTCTAAACCGACTTCAATCAACTGTCTCAGACAAATGTCTTTTACCACACGAGCAATTCGGCTTTCGACCCAAGCACTCGTGCACCCACCAAGTTCTCCGCCTCACGGAGCATATTCTCTCCAATTTCACGGAGTTACATCGCCCTAGGCGCACACTTGCCGTATTTTTTGATATAGCCAAAGCTTTCGATAAGGTCTGGCACGAAGGTCTCATATTTAAACTCAATCTCTTACAAGTTCCGGACAGGCTAGTCCGCATAATCCTTGCCTACCTATCGGACCGCTCCTTCTGCTACAAAGCAGACGGAGCCCTATCCTCGCCTCACCCAATACGCTCAGGAGTCCCCCAAGGCTCTATCCTAGCGCCCTGCCTATTCAACTTGTTCGTTAGCGACATTCCCGAATTCTCCAACGTCGCAGTAGGCTCCTATGCAGACGACACAGTCATCTTCAGCTCGGGCAGGAATAGGATTCATTTATATTACCGCGTCCAAAGAGCCGTCTCTACGTTTGGGTCCTGGTGCCTCAAATGGCGCATAGGAATAAACCCAGACAAAAGTGCGGCTATCATGTTCGATCCTCACGCGAGGAGGAATATAAGAAAAACATTACACCTTTTCGGTGTCAATATCCCCTGGGCTAATCATACTAAATATCTTGGTGTAGTTTTAGACAGGCGCCTAACCTTCAAAAAACATATAGATTACGTACAGAAAAAAGCCTCCACGGCTATGGTTCTGCTACGCAATCTTACCTCTTCTAAGAGCAAAATGTCACTCAGACATAAGCTCACAATATACAAAGTATGCATCCGTCCCATACTTACTTATAGCTGCCCCGTATTCGGTCACGCTTCGCGCACCATCCTTTACAAACTACAAGTGTTACAAAATAGATTCATGCGTATAGCCGTCCAAGCTCCACCCTATGTCCGCAATGTAGATTTACATAAAGATATGGACCTTCCGTCCATATATGCATATATCAAAGATGTCACAAAGAAATTTTTCGAAAAGGCCGAAGTTCATCCCAACCCCAAAATAGTACACGTACTTAGCTACACTCCTAATCCGTATGCTAAACGATTCGCACGCCGGCCACGTAACTGCCTCACCGATCCCGTCGACAAAATAACAAGATTGAACGCACTGCTCCCTGCCGTCTCCACCAATTACACGTGTCCGCGCACACGCCCGTGTAACCGCCGTTCTCGCCGCCGAGGCCGAGCGGTAAATTTCGCTCCCGCACACCCGCCGCGGCCTCCCTCTGCAGATTCTTGAGCCTAGGATCGATCCTCCGGACAGGAGCCCTCAAGTGACTCTGCTCGCGCGATACAGTGACACTCTACATCACTGAGAGTACATCATCACACCGCATATCATCCGTGCACACCCACACATAAAGTACACGGTTCTGTAAGGGACTACTCCTGCGGCCCTCGCGTGGTTTGCCCTATGTTATTGTTAGGACCTGTTGGTTAGTTAGGATCGCGAATCTTTGTTCGTATTCCAGCAGTAGTCCAAGCCGAGGTTCGGCCATTCTGGCACCCTTGCGCCCTCTGCCATGGGGCTGAGTGCCCTTAGCATTCGCCCCAAAAAGTTCGGTGTAGCTGTCAAAGCCCTTACGGCTAACAGCGAATGTCAGGTCGAAAAAAAAAAAAAAAAAAAAAAAAAAAAAAAACTATGACGTCATATATGTCTCTAGTTACTACTGCAGTATATTGTCAGCCATAACTGAACGAATTTCTGCCCAATACAAGTACTGAACAGTAGTACTCTCAGTGCATAACGGAACACATCCCTAGTCTAATATTTTAGACTAGACAGAAAGGTTGGTGATATAATATTATTGATTAGATGGTTATATATCAGGGTTGGATTAAAAAAAATCCTATGTATTTATTACAGAGTTAGTAATAAAAAAATATTTTTATTTGTTAATATATAGTTTAAACTACCTACTATTTGAAAATATTTAATTTATTTGGTGCTGCTTACTTGTGCGAATTAGTTATGGGGTTCCAGGAAGCAATAGCAGTTTCTGTGATAGGACTGAAGATGATAGTGTCGTCACGAGGATCAACCGCTATACCAATACCTTGTGATGACTTACGACCTACAAGATTAACAGGTAAGTCAGCACCTTCAGCTGGAGGACCTGATGCAAGGACAGCTGTCGATACACTAAACAATCTGTAACAATAACAGAAATCTGAGTAAATAAGAGTATAATCCTTCAATGTATAATTACTTACAAAGTGTAGTATTGTCATTGTTAGAATTAATCAATTGTTTTTATAATGGAAAATAGAGTTGTATTTCATTTTATTTTATTGGTAATTGATAAAAATAAATGACGTCCAAACTTGAATCGTAATGTTAATACAACATTAAATTAATGTTTTTGACTTGGTTTAAAAAGTAACGGCTTGTGAATAGTTTTTGTGGAGTAATATAAAAATGATATACGGATACATCACAAATGATTACAATGATTCGCAAAATTTTGTTGACAAAATAAAAACAATAATAGGATAAATACAATATTAAAAGTAATATTGTAAATGTATAGACACAGTAATTTTCTTCAGCCTATATCTCTCCTCTACTGAACAAAGGTCTCTCCAAAGACCGCTACATGGCCCGATAGACGGTGTTTTTTATGCAGTTGAGTAGAAATAATGGTTAGTAATATAAGATAGTAATTATTTCAAATGTACCAAGTATAAAGGTTTCTCCTGTATGTGTATGGAATATGAAAATATTTCCTTAAAACATGCATTAATAAATACATTTAGAAAATTTACATTAAAACATTCTTTACAGAGTAATAATAATGATAATTGACTTACATAATAATATATCTAACAATAGAGTTAGAATTACCGTTTATTTTAAACAATAAATAACATTTGCGGAATCATTAACCATAACTTTAATGATTATGATACTAATAATACATTGTTCTGCTTCATTTTTTTATCACATTCAAGTACAGGAATACTGTTTCTACCTATTTTAATTCATAATTTCATGGCAAGAGTATCTAAACCATACTACTCGTACTGTATCTTTATTTAATTTTTTAAACTTATATAATTTGAACTTAACAATAAATTCAACTTTAGTCGCTCGAATGTATTCTATCCACTATAATTAATATTTAAACACTTAGAATATTTAAAACGTATTTAGAGTAAATATATTATACAACCTACAACAATATTTCTTGACATTTTGTTAAGATTATCTGTCTTATAGTAAACATTACATTTTTGAACATCTATAGAAAAACTAAATACCTTTGGGTACTTAATACAAAAAAAGTAGTTTTTTATAGTAGAACCTGTGATGGTAAACACAAACTCTGAACCTAGCAAACCAAAAACGCGAAACGTAGTCTCGATTTAATTTTTCTACAATGTAAATTATCAAATTTATCACCACCTAAATTTATGTGGAACAATATTATTTCAATCCCATTATCTTTTACATTATTATAACCAATTTTAACAATAATCATCTGTTATAAGAAATAAACAGCTTCGCAATTTGCATGCTAGAACGTACGTAGGATGAACTATTAATTAGGCTAATAAGTAATTCGCAACCATGTATTACCTAGCTCTATGTAATCTAGGGATTGGTAACGGTGTGCGTAGCAATTACTTTATTAACTGGTATGCGATAATTTAGTAATTCTATTCCAGTGGAAGTAGATATACGTAAACAAGGCATATTTAATATCTCCTATCTAAGAGAAATTATTGGATTTTCTCAAATATATCCATGACATAAAGACGTTATATTTTATTCACCTATCTGTTGCAAGGGGTTGGTAGTATAGCAGTCCTTGTGCAGGCGAATGGGCTAGTCCTACTACTCCATCCATAAGGGTAAACCTTTCGCCACCAATGTCGTATTCGCCAAGATCCGGATCAGGATACATGGACGCGTGTGTCACGCGCCACGCATTGTCTCTGCGTCCGTCGTATACAATGATACCTGAAATAGAAAACATACATTTTGTTCATAAATACCTTAATAAATTTAAACAACTCATTCGAACTATGATTTGGGTGATGCTAAAGTACAATTACAAATATAATAAAAAAATGTTATTTATAATTATAAAAAAAAAAACATATTGTAATCCACAATATTTTCTTGAAAAAGGCAATAAAGGAGGGTTTTAGTAGGTTTTTTTTAAAAAAAAATTTTTTTTTTTTTATTATATTATTATTATGCGTCTTGCAATTGTTTTTATATGTTATAGAGTTTGACTTCCTTCATGTAAATTGATGACATGAGAAATGTGTTCAATGAAATTGTTAACATGCTAAGGCTAGTGAGGAATGGTACTTAAATGAAGCCGCCAGAATACATCGCTATGCACTCAACTACAGATTTGCAACTCAATGGTAATACCTAATCAGACGGGTTTTAGCAAATGCTCTTCCAACGAACTATGATTTCACCATTACAACCTTAGGTTAATAGGAGGGATAAGCTACGTCGATCGACGCGATATCTATACATATTACTAATGAACCATGATCGCATCTAAATATATTAGGACTAGTTGGATCTAAAATACACTGGACTAATTGTTTTCTATAATATGATGAATGGTCATTTACATTCACTATAGTTTTCAACGGTTACGATATCAATTATAAAGAAATTTTAGAATTTTAGTATTTTTTTAAGTTTTCTCAATACGTAGTATTATCCCCTTAATGCGAATGTTACAATGTATTAAATTAATTTTGTGTATTTTAGTATTGCGGCAATTACATCACGTTATTTCGGTGAAAGCATCGTTTTCATTTTAGTCTCGCCACACGCACCGTTGCCCACTAATCAGCAAAAATACATGAAGTAGGTAATCGTCATCATATTATTTGTAATGAATTAAACCAACAGTAATAGCCAGATAATTAGTAATGTGTCTCTCATTTCGATAGTATGCCATAATTTTTATAATTACTTTAATATTCAATTTTACTTTACACATTAATAAACAATGTTTATGTAACAGTGAAATATTAAACGGAATAACTTTCTATAAGAATTGCAACTATTTTAAAATTATATTCATTTTCATCGTTATCCATTTCTTTTTTGTATTTTAACGTGATTAAGCGTGCTTTCTTTCTTCCGTTTACTTCTATCAGCTCTAATCTTAGTAATTCTAACTATCATTCATTTTTATTTGAATACTCCAATAATAATTTCAATGACTTCGCATTTTACAAAATTGTAACGAAAACTAATCTGTACGTTCAAATATTTATTGAAGATTATAATCGAAATGTATAATAATTTATTTGGACTTTTTGTTTGTCTGCCCTGTTGTACAAACATCACTCTAAAACTGCGGCACTGATGTTGATCTAATTTGACTCAGTGATAACTAATATTATAGATTAATATATCGAATATTTTTAATTCCGTACGTTGAAAGGTTTCCTGTAGAAAAAGAGTAAAAGTATAAAAAAATAGTATACCTACGAATCACATGGCGAATTTGATACAGTTTCTGGAAACTTAAGTAAAATAGTTTCATGTTTTCACCATTAGTTCCCTTTCATGCAACCTTAAATAATCGTTAGTTTGTTTTATTTTTCCATACCAAGTTAATGGTAAACAACACATACTATTATTTTATCCATGAATTATGTGATGTTTATTTCATAATAACAATACGAAAGTGATTCCCGATCTCTGGCACAAGGTTAGGAATGTGTGATCCTCGTAGGCATATTTAGTGAATATTACTGATTCGCAACATTCTCAGATGAGAGTCTCAGATACCCTTGTTGTAACTTACCCTGACAAACGTGAGAGGAAGACAAATCTTGATTTATTAAAAAAAAAATACGCGTCCTTCGTAAATCTTTAGTCACCCATAACAAGAAAACATTGTAATTATTATAATCTGATTCAGCTTCAATAAGTATATAAAAATCAATAGTAGTAACAGTTATACTGTACCGAGTTTACAAAGTTGAAGAATGAGTTCAAAAATTATACGAAACAAAAATTAAGTCCAGGCGAAGGTTGTCACGAGCAGGGCACGTCATAAATAGTAAAAAAAGTAATAATCTAGCCATCAGGTTTTTAATCCAGCCCACGAAATGTTGCCTAAAGAAAAATTGACTAAAGAATTTTAAAGCACGTATAATGTTGAACAGTTGCTTTCTATGATAGTAAAACTAATGAATCCAAGTATTAAAGTCCTCTTTCTTATACCTACAAGCCAAAATTTAAAAAATTATATCAGTAATATCTCATATCACTTTAAGTTCAAATTTCTCATAAACGATTCATATAAATTAAGCAATGCACTAATTACGTAAAATATCTATTAAATGATCAATGAATGAATATTTATAATTTATGTCAAATATAACCAATATGTAAATATGACACTCATTATTTTTAATCAGTGTAGTCATTTCATGAAATTCTAATTGTTTGCTCACTTCCTATACAATTAAGTACTTACAACTTTCGTATATCATTTGTGTATTTTAATAACTGAAATTTACATTATTAAATATTCTTAAATAAGCCAAAGTTTGTCGTTCTGTACGGGTTTTTTTCTGACATGCTTTCAAACTACTACTATGCTACTTTAGTAATAATCACTTCCATACTATTCCATACAGGTTTAGCGTGTTTACCAACTTGGGGCGTGTCGTCACTTAAGATGAGGTGAGATTATGGCCATAACACTAAACCATAACTATAAAAAAAACTCAACTATGGATTTATGTTACTACACCAAATATATATTTTATAAAAACTGTAGGTATCACAAGAGGAAAGTAAAGTTTTTATTGAAAGTAAGACAGTTCTTTGTATTCAGTCAAATTCAGAGCTATTCCGAACAAGTGTTGCATGTTGCGATGTTATTATGATCATACTAAAAAGGTAATGAATTTTATAAGACTCTTTTGTTAATATATAATACCAACACATTATAATATTAACAACCCTCAAAACTTTACAGATTATTAAATATACCTGGTGCAACAGTATCGCTGATGTAAGCGAATATGTTATCACAAGTGGTCGACAGATGGGATGAAGACGAACGTGTGTCATCCAGCACCAAGTTGGTGAGAAGTGAACTTGGCCTTAATAACTCACGCGGAAAATATATACTTCGAACCTGAAATGCGAATAAACAATTAGTTTAATATCTATAAATTCTTACAATTTCTTACTCCGATTGTTTTCCCATAAATATTATCGATAACAATTACAAACACATTATGAAATATTTAGGAATCATACATTAATCACAGTTTTCTTAGTATTCATCTACCTATTGGGTTTTTCTAATCAGTTTAATAAAAAACAATAGAATTCGTTGCTATTATAGATAAAAAATCAGGCTAAATAGTAAGTTTTAATAACAACAAAACATACACTTACATTAAGTCATACACTGCAATATCCTATAAACATATGTCCTAAAATAAACATGTAACAATCTAACTTGAAGTTAAGTAATAATGACGCTTAGAAGTGGAGTAACTGGCTCTAAAGTGCAACTGTTGTAGGCTACCTATAAGATGGGATGACGTGATTTTTAACTTAAGACTGGTATTTAGCCAAGCAGATGTGCAAAATGCTCTAGCGCCATGCAACGGTATTATCATGCCGTATTTCTTCATCAAAAGCTTAAGCTCACCAAAGTACAGCTATCTTGCTTGTCTACTTTGGTCTATTGATTGTCAAATTATTAATAAAAAGAATAAAAACACAAGATGGCAGCACACAAGAATTTCCTTTAATGCGCAAGTAAAAACTGACGAGGTTTTTGTTTTAATATGATGATATGTATTTATTTCAACGAAACTTATTAATTTAAACTTCGCTTCACTGTTATTTCAACAGCATGATGTAGGCTATTTTTTATCATAATAAGTAATATTAAAAATAGATATGGTGATAATAATTTCATACACGACCATTAAATTCTAAACGAACCAAAGCTTAATATAACATTTTTAATCTTTCGCGCATCGTATGCATTATAATATAGAAATTAAATACGAGTTTAAAACGCGACTTAATTATTCGAAATTAAAAAATCCAAATTTTTAATCGGAATGACGAACTAAAATTATCGACGGCATGGAATCCAGTGATGATAGGACGACTCAAGCCTCGGGTGCGATCGATGCATGTATAGTCAGATATAGTGAGTGTAGTGCGCCGGAACATTATTAGTGATAATGCGCAAATGAGAGTAGTTACTAGAAACTGCCCTCCGTAACGAAGACACCGCAACACTTCAGTCGGCTCGTGACCAAGGCCTGTGTAACCAGGCCGAAACGTCGAGCAATTAGTAAGAAGTAAATGACGTTATAATCCCGTATTTTATTTCTATGTTATAAAACTTAATATGGTGACGAAACAGGTGATAATATACATATAAAGATTTTTATAAATCAGATATGAAACTAACAATTATGCTCATGACACAAAAGTTAGTCTGTGGACGGAGGTTGAATCCGCGACTGTTCGATTCAATTGTAGAGGCTTGTTATCACTGTGCTATGAAGCCTGTTTTTTTTTTCATTAATGAAAGCCGAATTAAGAGTTAAAGGAAATATAATATTCTAATTATGTAAAACTCTGTATGTCCCTTAGGTCTCCGATCATTATTTTAATAAGAGTGGATTTGTCAAGATATAATCCCAACACAATATGTTACAGTATAGAAACACTCTGTCTTTAATGTTTTTACCCTTGAAAATCTATTCCGCTTCCTATGAATGTAAATTGCCATTATCACTTGTGTAAAAAACTTACTAATTCAGAACGATTTATGTTGTGTAGTAATTAATTAATTTTGACTATTTTTTCTTACGTTAGTGTAATAAGAATGTCTATTAAATAATATTCGAAACAAATTTGTTCATTTTAAAACTTTCTGTTTCTTGCTTAATATGAAATACAATTATATTCATATTATTACAAGCTGAGTGAAATTTTTACTATGGTAATTAAATGATTAATGAACATATAAGTATACGGACATTTAACAGCCAATCACGAAACTGATAATTATGCTCAACATATAAATAAAATCGTAATGGTGCTCGAATCTCAGAGTTTTTAGATCAATACTGAAGACCGCTATATTATAATGCTATTCACAACGATTGATATCGATATTCCTAATTTTAATGCTTCTTAATAGCTACAGTTGATTGATTTATTCTTAAATATAAAGTCGCCAACATGCTATGTCCGATTCTAAAAAAAAAGTAATTTCTGAATTCGCAACACTACGTAAACATATAATATATTATAGTCAAGGTTTAAGCGTTATGGCCATAATCTCTCCTGATCTTAAGTGACGATAGGACCCAAGTTGGTAGACACACTAAACCAGCGAAGGGACTGGGTCTCAAGTGCAACTGCCGGAACACACCTATTGATATTTGGCGGCAGATTTTCAACTTGAGGGTGTTTGTTAGCAAGGCGGGCATAAGAAAAAGCCCTACCACCATGCTAAGGTTTCCTCACGATGTATTCCTTCACCGAAAAGCTCAAGCTCATTGTAGGTGGTTGCATTCGAACTCACTTCGCTTGACGTGAAGTCGTACACATTACCACCGAGCTATCATCGTTTCACAATATATATGTAATTATGGCCAGCCAGTTAAATGCTGGCCACGAACAAAGAATATAAATGTATATAATTATTTAATGATCTCTAGCAATATCTAAGTATGCAAAAGTTAAAAAAAATGAAGAAAAGGCAACTGATGTTGGTACAAAAACTTATAAAAAAATGGTTGTAAAGTTTTACAGAATGAAAATGTTAAATTTAAATAATACAATTTTATCCATATTTTTATGTATGTAATTATTTCTGTAAATTTAATTATGGCTTTAATTTTAACTGAATATTCAAAATATATAATACTATTGACATTAAATATAAAGACAATTCTTTCCTGATACCTCTTTCGGGTCAAAGTAGGTTTAAATGTTATAACTGTAACTTAACAATATGTTCCTTATCGAAATTATATATGAAAACTTTAAAATTCTTGGTAAATATTGATGTTGTCATATTACTTACTACATATATGACAATTGCAACTATAGGAAGATATTTATCACGCAATCATATTCTATATTGACCTAATTAAACGTCAGAGCATAATAAAAACTAATACATTTGTCTTACACGTACAAATGTATTCTATAAATATGACCTAATTTTTTTGCGAATTGATTGTCCATTCTGCCTTTGCTTGTCACTACAGAGATTCTTTAATTCCTAAGCAATCCGCAACAATCATGCGTTAAATTACACCAACCATGGATAATTGGACATGCCACACCCTTTCAAATATAAAGAATGACCTCGGAGTTCAGACTCAACAATCAATATAACAAAACACAATATTCGTGAATGTACAGTAATTGATAGAGATTCTATTTATATAGGCATATTTTGAAATGAATGAATCCAATCTTTTTGGTAATCTCAATAAATCGTAAAGATATAATTTTGTTTCCATTTTATTACAAACTAACTACTTATTAAATATTATCACAAGCGTGACAATATGTAATTCAATAAATAAAAATCCACGTAGAGACATCATAACTGTTAGTATTCATAAACTTTATATATCCGGTATATATAACAATTTACCTTTTTCCATGTATGTAAGAGCAAGTATGTATATATTTGTTCTTGAACGGGGCGATTTTAACAGTAATATATATTTTGCTTGATTAGCAAAAATACTTAAAATTATTCAAATATGTATGTTAAGAACTATATTTGAAATTTCGTTTGTACATACTATTTGATTTTCTTCAAATCTATATTAATATCATAATACGCAAAAGTTTGTTTGTTTGAACGTGCTAATCTCAAGTAGCACCAATTGAATTTCAAAAAATATTATTATATTTGATATAGTAATTACTGAGAAACACTAATTTAACATCACGGTACCAACAATAGCAGCAAAGTTGTGTCGAAAAAAGTTACAAAAACTGGCAAAAATACTAAAGATGTTTTTGTTTCACGCAAACGAAGTCGTAGCCAGAGCTTTTATATAATATAGTATCAAAAGCGTAATACACAGAAATATATTATACATGCAAATTAAGTAATAAGAAAGTCAAATGTTAATATACGTGTTATGGTTCGCAATTGCTATTAAACTTACAAATACGAGAGTGCGTATGTAAATTTGTCGAGTTGTAGGCTTTAGATCAATCGTATAATACTCTAGAGTTGTCCTTGCTTGTAAAATTACTACTATCGTAATGGTATATGGCACAGTAACAGTTATATACCGGTGAATTCTGTCTGTCTATATATATGTAACAAATACCTATAATTTTTTTTATAATTTATAGGTCTATGTTAAGTGATAATCTGGCGTTAGTTGGTCAATTCGCTAAGCCTAATGGAGGGACTGGCTCCCAAATGCAACTGCCGGAACATACCTAAAGGTATGGTGGCAGATTTGCAAATTGAGGGTAGTAGTTAGAAAGTTAGGCATTAGAAAAAGCCCTACAACAACGCTATGGTTTCATCACGCTGTTTTCCTTCACTGAAAGCTCAGGCTCACTACAGATGGGTTTGAACTCCGTACACACTACCAAAGGAGCCATCATCCGAGTTATAATATAAACAAAGAATATATCCATAAATTTAAAAATAAAAGTTACGTAAATGAGTTCAGTAGCTTTCGATTTATAACAGACCGGCATAAAACGTTCCTTAAGCAACTAAGTATATTATCGCGTACATATACAAAATATATCCCAATGATTAGGTAACAATCTCTTCTCGTTTTTCGTTCTCGTTGAAAGTTTACGTTTCTGTCATTCATTGTTTTCCTACTTTATAGTTACTGAAATACTTATGTAGTAGTAACCAGCAATCACTAAAATAAAACGATAAACAAACGATAAAGTATATGAGGTAACATAATTTCCAAGTAATTTCATAGTATTTAAGAGTTAAATACCGCAGTTCCGTGGCTGTTAATAATAAGGTTCATTTCAACTAATACGTCTACTTTGACTGTTGATCTAATAGCTGTTATAATACTACTACTACTACTACTACTACTACTACTTACTACTTATAACAATTTTAAAAAATAAATATTAATCTGATAAATTTAGACCCGATACAATTATTATATAATCGGCATACCATCTTCTATTATAGTTAATTATACTGCATATCATGCAAAAAAGAACATTGTATATAACATGCACAATTGTAGTTAAATATTTCACTTAATATACTAATTACACGTAAATCTATCATGATAGTCGCTGCAATGTAAAAAGCAAGTGTAAGAGAAGGACCGACACTGACTTTTATAAAGTCAGCGATTATATTGTAGTAGACAAACAAGGTTACAACATGTCGGTCTAATTTTATTGATAACCTATTAAATATCTATCAAAGTTAAATTTAAATATACACTATCTATAAAACACTAGGAAGTAGACAGAGTTTTATTACCTGCCTCCCTAACCAAGCCGTCTTTTTCTACAATCAGCGTAAAGATAAATAAAAAAAAATGTGGATGACATTGTAGTGACATTCTGTGCACTAAGTCAACGATATATCGTAAGACTAAATCCTGTTATCAGAGCACGATAAGAACTTTAAAATTCACAAACATTAGAAACACATCATTGATATTATATTTTACAGTTGAAAGTAAGGAAATTATGTATTAATACGCTCTGACCACGGGATTTATTGTTTACATTTTATTGTTAGTGTTTAGAATGTGAATCCATACATTATTCACTTTCTTTTTTCCAAAGCGAATTTAGAAAAAAACAACTCGACTTGTAATCCTCTGTTGAGTAAAAACAAAATTTCTCATCTATCTGTATTCATAACATTCGGTTAATACGATGTAACCCACAATCTGCCTATTTGTGTTGAATAAAGTATGAGTGGAAAATAGAATAATTATGTAATAAAGGCAAATAAGATATGGACCTGGACGTCAACTCTGGAAACAGGCGCATTGCCCGTGGCGTAGACTAATGGATGAAGAAACTAAAATAGATACAATTAGGAATAAGTGTATTCGAGAAAATGTGACAATAACATTTGTGAAAATTTAATATATAGTATAATATATAAAGTAAAATATAGTATATACATGCTATCAGATGACATGAAAGTAATTTAATTATTAGTATATTAAGTACAATAGTGAACAGCAGTAGAGGAAATTTCAAGAAAAGTAGCTACCTATTGGCAGATTATGTTAGGAATTATATATATGTAAATAATGACTGAACATTCGATGACGGCTAATAGAGGAGAGCCTTAAACATGCTGCGCCAACCTTACTTAGCTAGAGTAAGAGTAAAATAAGGAAGATTTTAAAGGCTTGCATCGTTACGAAGTTCATTCTGAATTTCTTTTTTGCGTGCATACATTGAAATCTACCAACTCAGTTTGTATAAAGTTCTTGAATGTAAATAAAATGCATAATGTAATAACGTCTAGTCTTGTTAAGCAAATGACAAATTGCTTTGAGATTTCAAGAACATATAAAAATTGCATTACTAAAACAAACCGCAGAAATTTTATATTATGGTCGCATGTGGTAAAAGCGCGACGTTCCATTTATTTAAAAACAATAATGACTGTATAGAACTGTGTTAGTTCTTAGTTCTAAAACATTTTGATTAGTTAGTTCTGTTTCATTTCAATCAATAATTGCATTAAACGAGAATTTATTCGTCTGTGAGCCGGAAAACTGGTTTTATCTACCAACTCTCAAACATACGGAATAGTACCGTAAAGAAATATATATTAGGACTTACCAGCCGATCAGTAGCCATGTCAAAGATAAGTATCTTCGGTGGGCATACTCGACGGAAATCGTCTATGCTGGTTGTAACACCAGCGTCCAGGACCCAAAGTCTATTGCATCTATCAGCTCGAACTCGGTACACTGAAATAAGTCCCGTACAATTGATGTCTCCGCGGCCTGCAGTATGCCATGACCAATCAGGGTAGGCCTAAAAAAAAGGGGGATTAAGGATTTTTTAAATTTTATTTAGATTGTATTTTTATAGCTGCACTGCAAAGTGACTGTCACCGTGATAACAGTTATCGAGACTTAAGCTCGGCTTAGATAATATATATATCCGGGTTGCATCGTTATTATGCCAGCATGCAAGCTTACGAGTTGATATACTCCGGTTTATACCGTACTAGATACTAGACTCGTAATAGAATATCAAAACTTCTTGCCGAAATCATTATTTAGTTAGACATACATAGGTATGTAAATAATAAGTTTTTTGTACAGAATGCCGAAGTGATTTGTAGGATTTGCATGTACACAATTTTACGTGACTGTAATTTCAACTTTTCGATTAACTATGAAAATCCGTGTATTCGATTTGTATATGTTTTAATTTAAAAGCGGGATATCTTAGAATATAGAGAAGGCAAATTATATAAAATATAATATAAAATTATATAAATTATGTATTTAATTCCGTAGAAATCCAACATTCAGTTATGTCCTAGTGAAAGCAACACATTTGGACTTTAAATTAAAGATCTGAGTTTAGTATTTTCTAATCACGTAATGATAAGTCTTCTGCAAAGATGTAAAGAATCAACAATAAGTACTCATTTACATTGGTATCAATATTCGTGGCTTGCTGTATTTATACATTCACGAGCGCTGCCGTGTATAACGTATTGGTTGCAAATAAATTTGAAAATAAATACCATATGTTTACACTGAATTGAAGACATTGTAGAATAGTTATTTTTTTAGAAAGAAATATTTTAATCAACTTAGATGATCTTTGATTGGCAAGACATGCTCTAGCGCCACTCATTCTAAGCTAAATGTCAACCTAAAATATTTGTTTGATTAAATATACTTTCACATTTAGATTTTACATAATAATTTGCTGGCCAGTAATTTTTTTTTATGTATTTGTCTGCCGTTTCTTTTTTTTGGGTGTGACAAGCTTCTGTATCACTCACTATTCTACCTAGAATCTTATAAGGTGATTATAAAACGAAACAGTTTTTATTTATAAACTATTATGAATAGGTAATAAACATTTCATAGACACATTGCATATACACTTTTTCAGCAGTCGGCTATAGTTAGTAAATTCTAACCAATTCTCTCCTATGTTTATAAATATAACAATTATTTTTTGGAATTGATATAAATATAACTTATTAATCCGTTTTTAACTCTTCATGGGATTTGGTCTACCTTAAGTCTGCTGACAGTATGGTTCCATGAGGTAATAATATAGTGATGCTAAAAGAAGTCGCTTTCAGATGACACTGTCGGAATAAAACTATTGGTGCCTTGAAGGTGAGGACAGCAGCTAATTAGGCAGGTATTAAAATATGCTCTACCACTACGCTGCTTTCATTATAATGTTTTCTTGTATAAATAATTCAGGACCATCGTAGTGCTTCAAAAAAACAGTGATAGTTGTGATATACAGTATAAATTATAATTTTTTTGTACCAATACCACAACAGACTCCTTATTATCTCAATATAATATTACATTCCTATAATGATCTAGAGACGAATAGGAAAAATAACAAATGAAAATTGTCTTAGGTAATATATACATCCTAAAAATCGTGGATATGATATTAATGTTAATAGATAAACAGATTACCTAGCTGGCAACTTTCATTTTGATTCAGTATAGATGAATGTTGGTAACTAGACGACTATATATTACGAAACACTGTCTTTTCGTTTACATGTAATTCGAAGCGATAGTTCCTAGATACAATAATTATAATATATACATATCGTGTGACATAAAGCAAATCTATATTATTACAGTAATTCTGTAATGAATAATGTAAACACTATGTATAGCAACCATATATGGAAGATTCATTATGTATAGGGAACCCCTGCTATATACTATCTATATCTATACTTCTATACTATACCGCTATACTTCTATTACTATTATTATTTTGCTGTTGTTGTTGCTACTGTTATTGTTGTTGCCACTATTGTGGTCCCAGATCCCTATAATTCCCACGGATCTAACATTTAATTCGAAAGACTGCAGTTCCTCCTCAAGCTACACCGAGGTACACTTGCAAAAACCGTGCTTCTTACATGGGTAGCTATATATGGTATGTTCGCATGTATTCAATGCTCTGGATTTAAATGTCTTAACGGTTAATGGAAAAACACACAACATTATTGACACTAGCGTCCTTGAATAGTGCTCTATTCTTTATATATGGTTGACGTCTTATTCCCCCTAGCCAAGTATAAATGTTTTTTTCATTTGTGTCTTTGTTTCACTATCACGCCTAGACCGTTGAACAAATTTGGACGAAAATTGTCACATAAAAAGAACATTCCCTGGATTAACGCAGGATACTTTTTATCCCGGTAATGTATTCCATTGGATGGATTGGATGAATTCAAGTTTAATTTTTTTTTACCTTTTTACGCGGGAGAAGCTGCAGGCAGAAGCTAGTACTAAAATAAGTAAAAAAAATTTAAGAATTGGTCCCCCATATGGATGGTCCAGTAGACTTTTAAATGACTAGAAAATAGATTATGAACTAAATGTGTAACTATTTACAATTCTTTGTATGTTTTGCCAATAATTATTTTTAAGTGTACAATTCAAAATAATCAGTTTTACAATTGGTATAAAATGGTGTGAAAATAGATTATTATATAAATCCCCTTGCAATTTAATAAAAAAGGCAATCAGCATGAGAATATAAAAAGCAATGTTCTGTTAGAATATGTTTAACCTATAAACACACCTAGTAGTTATGCATTATGGTAGTGGATTGCAATATTTATTGAATACTTTATATACCAGCACTGTTACATTTATTCATACTGTAATAAGCCCAATTTATCTATCAATGTGTACCAACGGTCGAGAATGTCACTTATCTGACCGGTCATAGTCTCTGCGCAGCGCGTTGCTCAAGGCCGCTTCAAACCTAACGCCTTTGGCGTTCCGTTCACACTTTTCCGTCATCTATGCGTAAAGTGTTCTATTGTTATAGCATTATATTTCGTTATTGGACACATACAATCTAGTTCGACAGTTCAATATTGTAAGAAGAAGTCCGCGCCAATTCACGATGTATTGGCAATTTCAAACGTAGAGCAGAGATATCGAAAGCAATTCTCTATTTTCCCACTGTGAGAATATTTCTCAAGCGCTCAGATTTCCTCATTATGTTTTTCTCCAGTGTCTACCAATCGTATTACTATTTCTACAGTACATACAATAATCATGCAGTTTATAGTTTATAGTAACCGTTTAGAGCCTCATCAGTTACTGGGCAGGGTGCACCACGTGCAGATGAAGTTGACTTAGATAACTCAGATGCTGATCAATACTCCTTACAGCCAAAACTCCCGTATTACCAGAAATCGGGGATAGATTCGGGGATCGGAGGTTTTATCTCATCGAGCGGACGGTACATGGTGATTGGTGGTGATGGTGATTGTGATCTAGTCGTGTCCTAAAACTCTCAATGTGAATTCAACAATCATTTTTCGTATTAAAAATATAATTGCGATCATGCATAAGTTATATTTCAAATAATAAAACTCTAGTACCGCATAGAGAATATTGACCAATTAAAAGTTTTAATTGTGGCTAACTGTTCAAGGTGCTCCGAACATAGTCGGTCAGTTACGTTCACTCGCGGAACCTTTTTTATACACACAACACTACTTCTTATGGCAAGCAACAGGCACTGAAACATGGGTGCACCTATTGTAAATTATCCTGTCGTTAAGTGGCAATGCTATCCAGAATGCTAACAGACTAAAACCTGAAATGGGACGATAATCTATTACAGTTACTAGAAAACACGCATAAAGTTTAAGGTTATATCTACTATCCAATATCAGAAAATCCCTACCGTGATACCATGTGTACATGGCGCTCTTCTTCTACACCGAAGCCACGTCGATCGAACCACGTACACAGTAATAATATTGTATTATTCTACAATGAAAAAAGACATTGTACAACTGACCTATTGTATTGATCGTTTGGCTTAGATTCCAAAATAGTGTAAACATACACTAAGATACTTTTTATAATATATTAGAAATAAGTAAGTAAGCCCGCAGTATCTAATAATTCATATAAATAAAAGCTGATTATATACTACTGTATTATAGTTTGTCGGTGCTGCGAATATAGCCTTTAGCTTGGGGTGTGATAAAGGTTACCCTACTAAATTACAAGGTATAATTTCGTACACTGACAAGTTGAAATGTTAAAAATGTACGTGTCATATAATATTTAATATAGGGTCAAAATGCAGTAGATAAGTTTTATTTCAATCGGATTATAACAATTGATTATTCGCTCCATCTCGAAGTACGTGTTCCATGGCCCTCGATTCTTTATATTTTATGCAGCCGATTTTATATCTGTGTAGGCTGGGATTACTTTATAAGATTTTCTTTAAAATGCTATTTTGTTAAAATGTTGTATGGCAACCACCGAAAATGATCTGCTATTCATGACACTGACCGTATAGATGTATGCGTATTGATTAGTTGTGTCTAAATAAATTCATAACGACTTCCGGTTATGTTATCAAATTATTACCAGTACATACTATGCTGTGTATAAATTTATACACCTTACTAAGGCCTCGACCTTGTTACATTATTGTAAGTCTGAATATATTGATACTATAAAAAACGTTAGTAGTTGAATTGTAACACCAGGATTTAGGAATATCTATCCGAAAACCGCTACCAATTCACACCTTCGTAAAATAAATAATTTATGGCACTTTGTCTTGTAAGTTGCAGATTACAATGCTAAAAAATGACATTGACAATTAAAGGACTTCTTAAAATAAATATATACACACGAAAAAAAAAATGTATATCTTAATATATAAATATTACGTGTCACGTTGTTTGTCCACGATGAACTCCTCAACTACTGAACCGTTTTTAATCAAATTTTGCACACTTTGTGCAATTTGATCCAACTTGAGAGATAGAATATTTTTTTTCGCGATAAGTGATCATAACGCAATAGATGTCGTTGTAGTCGATGTGATTAACTACTCAAAAACGCAGAACAAGATTTACCAGGTCAGCTAGTACATATATGTATAGACAAATATACACTGCAGTAGAACGTATACTATACTGTAGTATATACAACAACATAGAACAAATAAATATTTTCAGAAAGTAAACAAGAATTAAAACAAGACGCTTACCTGCAGTACTGGACTGACACCTGGCGGTAGACTTCTAGGTAACCAAGCCAATGTTGCCGGAACTCCAGCTCTAAGCCGAGGTATTCCCAAGTACAATTTATCCCAACCAATTTCTAATCCCGTTGGAACTGTATTTTCAGGCTGAAACTTTTCAAGGAGCACTGGATCTGGCGGGAAGTCAAACTGCAGTAAATTCCATTGATTGATGACTTCTAAGCTAGCACTAACCACGGCTAGGCAAGCGAATAAAATAAGTGTATGACACCTCATGATTATTCTCTGCAATAAAATAAACGTGTATTTTAACGATTTTCCATTGAATCACTCGACATGATGTCTTGAGACTACCTGACTTAACATTTAAGTATTACATAAGTTTTTAGTTAGAAATTAATAGACTCCATGTCTCTTACCCAAACATATTAAATTCAAAGACCTAATTTCTTCGTAGATGTCTCTATAATATCACTGAGCTCCTAGCCAAGCTGTCTTTTTCAATATTCACTTATGTAAAGAACAATAAAGAAATGTATGGGATGCCATTCTAGACACTAAATCGATAACATATCTTAATCAATCCCTTGATCATAGCGAGATAAAAACTTTAAAATTCACTTACGCTTAAAACACAATATTTATGTTCATTTCACAGGGTTATGTTTTTAATACGTTCTGATCACGAGATTTAGTGTTATCCAGTGTGAATAGAGTTTTTTTTTATAGTTAAGATTTAGCGTAATGCACATAATCTTTCACCTGAGCTTAAGTGACGATACGGCCCAAGTTGGTAGACACGCTACACCTGTGGAGGGTCTGGCTCTCAAGTGCCACTGCCGTAACACACCTATTGGTATTTGGCGGCAGGTTTACAACTTGAGGGTGGTAGCTAGCCAGGCGGTCATTAGAAAAGCCCTACCACCATGTTATGGTTTCCTCACGATGTTTTCCTTCACCGAAAGCTCAAGCTCATTGTAGGTGCTTGGATTCGAACTCACGTCCCTTGACGCGAAGTCCATACAGACTAGCACTGAGCTATCATCGCTTCGCATTATGTTAGTGATCCACTTTTCATCACCTGTTATCAATATCTTCAAAATAGGTTCGGTTTCATTACTTCTCAATAAAGAATCGTAAATGAGTATGATGTGACACCTAAATATCGAGTTTTTTGTGTACCCAGTTTTTTTCAAATGGGTCATCACTGTCTTCTGGTCGATTCCCTGTTATTCAGCTATGTCGTAACTAATGATATAACTAATTTGCTCCAATTTTTCAAAAATATCATCCACTTTTTCACTAATAGGAGGATCAGAGCGAGGTGCATCTTTGTCATGAAAATTATCGGATTAAAAACGCTTAAAGCAACTTTGTGCTATTTTACTGACACTGAATGACGCCTAGAAACACCACATATTTTACGCGTTACATTTTTCCTTTGTCGTAATAAAATTTAAATATACATCAAATTTATGGATTAGATTCACTAATTTTGACACAAGAAAATACAAGTGCAAAATAACTAGAAACAACATTTTACTAATTTGTTTTTTTTTTATGTATCCATTTTAATAACATCAAAACCAGCCAGATACGAATTGTACAGTCAAAGAAATTTTATTACAAGTTCATACATACTATATGCGAAAAGACTTTCTGCCCAACATATTAATTATATGTATGTTTACTATATCTATTATTATCATTAAAAACCCCGGAAAAATAATTGTTATAATGAGACATAATGGTTATTAAGATTCATAATTGAACTGGCTCTATCCAAACCCAGATACCAATATCTTATTTTTTTAAACAGCTCCTCATTGCCGCTCAAATTTTTATTTTTTACAATGCAGTTACAAAATAAGTAATATAATTTTACCCACGGCTTCTACATAAAAATATTTCTCTCGGAAGCAGTACTTTTTATTTTGGATGAAAGATTTTCTGTTGTACCCCTAACAACGATTTTGCAAAATATCATAGTGATCCGTTGAGTAGTTAAGTTGTTAAAGCGTAACAAACAAACTCACGTTCACATTTATAATATCAGTTAGAATGCTTGATTATAATTATAACCTAAATTAATATTGCCTTCAAAAAATCCAAGTCTTTGCAGTTTCTAAAAGAAATCAGGTTTATAACAGATTTATACACTAATACATCGTGTTAATAAACAAAAAATATTATGTTGTATATATTCGGGTGTTTTAGTACAAAGTAATCAAACTAAAAGATCATCTGTTCAAATGGTTTACGCTTAAAAAATGTTCTTACGTTACGTAGAACAAAACAAAATATGTACAATAATGTGGTAATGACCTTAATATATTCTCACGACTATAACTTTTATTTTTGCAGAGTTCAAGGTCGTTTTCGCCAATGAAAGTCGCTTTTGATGTTGTGACATTTAGTAGGTACATGTAATTAAGTAGAGTACATTACAATTATTTTGGAAATTGTTTTGGAAATAAGAATAACAATACCTATTGTTAATGATTTGCATAACGAATTTGTTAATCGTCTTGAGCAATTAATTTAGTCCTAAATTTCTTTTAATGCTATTTAATTTAAAATAGTATCTTAGGAAGTATTACATATATCAAAATATGACACCACAAAATATTATGTGACTTATCTATACTATATAATCTACACTAATAATCTTTATCTATAGTAATATTATAAAAGTAAAGTTTGTGAGTTTGGATGTTCAGGGTAATCACAGGTACTTACTCAGTAGAAACAAATAATTCAAAATCGGATCAAAAAAATACTACACACCCACCTACATTTTTCAAATATTTAGAATCAGTTCTTTGAATATTTGTTTGTTTGAACCCGCTAATCTTAGGAACTAAAAGTCGGATTTAAATTTTCTAATCCGATGTTTGCATTAGCCAGCACAGTTATTGAGGAATCCTATCCATACTAATAATATAAATAAGTAAGTAACTCTGTCTGTATTTATTTAACGCCTAAATCGCAAAACTGATTTTTATGTTTTTTTGTATAGAGATAGATGCGTCCTCAAGGACGTGGAAGGCTACTTTTTTTGCGAAGATTAAACTTTTAGGTATTAAATAGCGGATGAGAGTTTGTACGAGAGGCAATTAATTTGTCGGATATATATTTTATCCATGTGCACCGGTGAAATGCCTTTGTGATACATAAATAGAATGTATAAGAAAAATACTGCTACTTAGAAATCTAAAAAAAAACTTGCGGTAGCATATGCCTGTCTATTATACATAAGCCACAATTTAATATATTGTGACAAAAAGTATTGACAATTAAGAAAGCGATATATTGGCATTATTATTAGATTTGGCATATTAATCCTAACGAACCAAAGTTACTTCATAATCAATATTATTTTATGACGATCAACATCGGCTATTAGGTTATATGAATGCATAGGTTAGAAAATAATGGGGAATCGACTTTATATTTTAGAGTGGGTATAATGTAGAGTAGGTAGTATCAAAATATTATGTTTTACTGTCCTGTACATACTCTAAGGTTGAGAAGTTAGCACAAACAATATAGTATTATAACATAAATGTGTTATAAAATATATTGAGAGTGGTCGCTAGCCAGGTGGGCATTAGAAAAAGCTTACGACTACCGTGCTATAGTTTCATCACTATATTTTCCTGCACCGACAGCTCAGATTCATTGCAGGGATTCAAACTCACATCCAGTGACATGGCATTCGTACACACTACCAACTCAGCCATCATCGCTTCAAAAATAATAGATGTGGGAAAATCAAAATATTTTTTATAGTTTTAATAGTAGTAGGCTGGCATGACAGATGGCGACTGACGATGGATTGGCGTTCTTTCATTTAGTACTGTCAGTTTGCCGAGCAACCAAAAAAAAATACAATTTGATAATATAATTATATTAAATAGCACAAGAAAATCTTGTTATATCTAAATTTTATTCAATTCTTCGATGACTGTCTAATTTTTACAATAATATTTAATTTATCTGAAGCGATGATAGCGCAGTTGGTAGTGTTTACGGTCGCCGTGTCAAGGAACATGGCTTCGAATTCACCTACAATGAGATTGAGCTTTCGGTGAAGGAAAAAAACTCCATGATGAAACCAAAACATGCTGGTAGGGCTTTTTCTAATGCCCACGTGGCTAGCTACCAGCCTCAAGTTGAAAATATGCCGCCAAATTCCTATAGGTGTGTTCCGGCAGTTTCAATTAAGAGCCAGTCCCTCCACTAGGCTTACCGTGTTCACCATCTTGATTCACATCATCAATTAACATCAGGTGAGATTGTGGTCATAACGCTAAACCTCAATACAATCAAACCTAACACAAAAGTATATTGTGAGCTATTAATATTTGTACCAGCAAACGTATGTTAATACTCACATCTTTCAAAGAGATCGCTCCAATCTATAAGGCCACCTAACTGTACATGAATGTTGTAAATTTGTTTTAAACCGTTTATTTTATATAGTATGAAATAAAGTATTGTTATTAGTATACAACAATAATATGTTTATTTATTAATCTGATAGCAGCTAAGTGTATATCAAAGAAAATCTCATTAATATTCATAATGTGTAATTATCGTTCTTGAAGTTTTAGTTCATAGTAAATATTTCACAATAAAATGTTATTGTTCATTCTTATCAGTGTTACGTTATTTTTAATTATCATTTTATATTATTATTTATGATTGAAATGCAACGATAAGCGGCATTCAAAACTAAATACATAGCGGAATATCTTTTTATTTGCATTTAATTAATGTTAGTGTAGTTCCTTTTCATATTAATTTATTCAATGATCTTACTATGGGTTACTATTTTAGATTTAAGGCTCGTAATTTGATTTGATGGTAAGTTTGTTGGAAATATAAGTTTATTTTAAATAATAGCACTATAGAAAATACCTGCTCTAATACTACAGAGATTCCTAATTTCAACTTCCGAACAGAGAATAATTATATATTTTTTTACTTTTACGATTTTTGTCTTATGGGTTAAAAAGTATGTTGTATGTTGAACCATGATATTATTTATCACTGTGTTAATTTTCATCTAAGTCGAAATAGTAATTAAGTATAGTGATAGTATACTGACGTGCATTCAAGAGGACAAAGAAGCAGAAAATTACTTACTAAATACGAAAGTGAGTGTTTGTTTGTTACGCTTCCATGTCTAAACCACTGAATTGATTATGATGAATTTTGGTATATCAATAGATAAAAACCTGGAGACGGTGATAGGCTACTCTTTCCCTAGAAACACTAATAGGAAGTGGAGTAAAGTGAGTAATAAATTTTGAAACATTTTATTGCGTCATCTGACTTGCTTCAAACTTTTGAGAATAATTGCTTATAATTTCGAGTTATGGGTAAGTTCATATTTACCTGTATCTTCCGGAGTAGACCCATACATTACTACAGTGTATATACATGCAAAATCGGCTTCAGAGAATCGTAACAGAAAAAGGAAAAAGAGTGTAAAGTAAATTTTATGGTAGTACATTTGTGCTTGCTCAGTATTAGCTGTGACTACAACAATTATTGAAAACATGTATTTTAAGTTTTTACATTCTATATCAAATATTTTGGTAAGTTTTGCTCATAGTGCATATTCTAAATATTTTATTTGTAGTTTATGATTTTTTTTATAAACAGAGCCAAATATATAACAGAAGTTTCACAATTGTTTTAAAATAAATTTTATTTCATTATAGGTTATAGAATGACGCGAACTTATAATAATTTTTCAGATTGTTTTTGCTACATTTGTGTGAATTTACTCTAAAACAATGGGAAAGCAATAACAGACCTAAATTAAAAAAAAAACTTTATTTTGGATTTTCTATCGATGGGAAGGATAAAAGTTAACTGCTAATTTTTTTGGAATACCTATAGTTCTGTAAATACGAGAGCTTAAGACGGATGATGATTTTAATTTGAAGTTAAATAAAGCAGAAAAAACAGCTTGGGCTGCTTTTATAAAAGTGTGTTATAATTTCCTTGGTACTACAAAAACTGATAACTACCGACAAATCATTCAAGAACTTTTTTCTGCTTATAAAGCTTTAGGATGCAACATGCCAACTCAAAAACACATTAACGATTCATAAAATAAAATGAAAATATAATTTAATGAATAACATAAAGTATTGTAACAAGTGTTATGATTTTACTATCAGGCGATTAGACAATAGCATTGGATTTATTTACAAGGGTAAATCTAACTAATTTGAATTACAGCGGATGTTAAGCAGATGCATGTTGTTTGCGCTATGCATTTGCTAATTCAATGTATAAATGGATAAATGAAATTATAAAGAATAATGTACATGAATTTAAAATATACATTATTACATCACGCTACGTGGAAATACTTAAAATGATGGATTATAAAATGAATCTGATGAAAGTTAAAGCTAACTCTAAAGATTACTCATAACTAACAGAGGACGATCCAGCACGTGCGTTTATTTTAGACACACGAAGACACACTAAACCTAGTGGAGGGACTGACTCTGAAGTGCACATGTATAGTTATTTGGAGGCAAATTTGTAACTTGAGGGTGGTAGATAGCCAGATGGACATTAAAAAAGCCCTAACACCATGCCATGGTTTCATCACCATGTTTTACTTCACCGAAAGCACAGGCTCATTGAAGGTGGATTTGAATTCACGTCCATTAACATGTCGTTCGTTTGTATGTACACACACAGTGAATTGTCTGTATACCTATAAAATATTATATATATATGGTGATTAACTGTCTTTAAATTTCATATAATTAAAAAACATTTAATTAATTGGAGTTACAAACAAGTTCCATTCAATAATCTTAACAAATGAAAGACAAAAACGGTATTGGATATAGCAAGTTCTACTGATTAACGAATTGAAGTTGGTAGGTTGGTTAGGATTAATTATAGCTAATCGATATGAACAAAAAAAATACAAATAGGTCAAACCGTCTTTGAGTTATAGCATCACTAATATACAACGATTATAGGTGATACGAAGTTCATCTGGTCAGCTAGTATTTTATAATTTATGATATAATAACTGTTTAGATGCAATGAATTTTAAGAAATAATTGGAAATGAGTTATAATCAGGCAGCACGGTGTGGGCACCTTTATGACAAAATTATGCAAGTTGCAATAGACACAAATTTCAAAGTAAATAAATAGTTCTCGTTAATGAACCTGTTTTCACCAATAATTGAATAATCGCATAATGATATTATTTTTATTTTAATGAGTGGGAACGTCTAAATAAAACAAATGACCAGAAGTTAGTTAGGTAATGTGCGTAGACATTTACACGGAATTCCGGAAGATTGTTTGCACGTAGGTTTTTATCGTTAAAAAAGTCCATTAACTAGCTACAATTACCTATTATATCGGTTTCCGTTACTTGTTTTCGTATTAAGGAATTGTTACCAAGATACATAGTAATTAATTTGAAATTATAGGTATGTTGTAATACTTCACATTTTCAAATACAGTTTATTTATCGTGCTATCAAATCATGCTATTCCTATAATTTTCAAATTAAGCGCTTGTGAAATACTCATACTTCTAATGAAAACCACTTGTTCCACATCGAACCTAAATTCGTTACTGGTTAGACATTAGCCTTATCTTAACCTAATACAATTGTGTATGCTATCCGATACTACACAAGTTACCACTTAGAAACTAATTTTACCTAATACGAGTATACGAGTATACTAGTGAGGAAACCGCACCAGAGTTATTCCTTCTGACGGTGACCTCTTCTCTGTCTGCTATAACAGATAGATCACTAAGTGGGGTCGACTAATGCATCCTACGTGGAGTAATCTACTGAGCTACTTTTGCAATTCTGGGGATGTTAAGACTATACAAGTGAAATAAAAATAATTGTCGTTTTAAAAAATAATTTATGTAACAAAATCTCAGTTTTATTTATTCGATATAATTAATATGTGATAAAAAATATATATTAGGTCGGTTGTACAAGCTATGAAATAGGAACTAAAGAAAATAGTTTTCACTACCACGTTTATCCTAAATAGGAAACTTGTTAATTAATTATAAGCAACCGTGCAAGTGGAAAAGAGACGAATAATCAATGGTTGTGGTTAATAAACGTCTTTCTCTGAGACTCGGAAAGTTTTTAAAGTAAGTAAGACTTGTATAACTTTTTATATTCTATGACACTGAATTAACAGTGATACTTTCTAGAAATACACGTGATAAGTTTCTCGATGCATACTGATATTATATTGTTCTAACGCTTATATTAAACTTATAATCATGTAATCCTTACGTAAACGATATTATATTTAACTATTCTAATAATATAAATAATATACAGATTAATATAAATAACCGTATTATTAGTAGGTATTCCTGTTTACTTATGCATTTATTAGATATTATAACTAAAATATTACTGCGAAACCAATTTTGTAATAATTAAAAAAACAAGAAAGCTTTAAAAATATACGGATTTAAATTATTAACCAAAAGTTATTAAACGTTTATGCAATTTTAACATTTCATATTCATTATTAATATGTATTAAAAACTGTTGAAATGTACATTACAAATCTCAGAAAGGTTACTATTGAGCAATGAACTAAATAGTCATAAACTTTAAAAATCAAACTAGACTTCTACATAACACTCCGTATTTAGTTATATTGTTCTGAATTAACGAACTAAATTGTAGATATTTCTTGAACTAGATACTGATATGACAAATTATTATTCTAAAAATATATTCATATTATATTGAATGTAGCGTGTATACGTTCTAAACCTCTAGTATTAAATAAAAGCTGCACCTGTGATTTGAACTAGTTTGGCTCTTATCTATTTTTATGTACAAGTATGTAATGTGACATTGCGTTATTTATTGGTTTTTCTTTTTACCTATAATATTACCGCCAATATCAGTCTGAGATTAGGTGACTGTCATATAATTCGTATTATTGAAAAATCTAGTCATATAAAATAATAAAAAATTATCCAGCTGTAACATAGAGAGACTCAAATAAATTTCAAAAAAGTATACATTTGTTCTTTTATTTAGAATTGGTGTGATACATGTACACCTACCTACCATCTACCTACGTTAATATACGATCTTTTCGATGGATCTTTGATTGTTCTGGACCGATGTTCTGAAATATCGTTTAAATTATTTCAAAGACCCTTTGCTGTAGGTAGGTATTAAACAAGCGTAGTCAAATCACAAATTTTCTACGATTTCATAACTAACATTTTAAACAATACAAATTTCGTTAATCTTAAAGTTTACATCTATAACCTTCAATCACCTTTTTATGATGTTTCCCGAGATGGAATATACTATGTATAACATCGGTATTTTTGTCACGGCTTTGAGATTAGCCGAGTAAATCGTAGCAAGGTCGTGATGCAAGCACAACCAGTCCAAACAGTACTTAAACATTTTTCCTAAAATTATTAACATGTGTTGCTCTAAGTTAGCAAAAGTTATTCGCATAACTACATAAAAAATACCATTATTCATTACAGTGAGACGTTAAGTAAATTTTAAATAATTAGCTCGCGTAATAAATCTATCTATCCATCCATTAGGAACATAAAATATAGTGTTATAATCTTCAAGCTATAACTCTTTAATTCTTTATACGTAACACTATTTATTTTCAGATCATTTATCAACTTGACACATTCAGTGTGCACTCATTCGTGTAGCATTCATATTCGTCTTTCACGCCAATGTGCTTTGCATGTCTGTAGTAATTGTTTCTCTATGAACACAAAGTATGTACCAGCGAAGTGTATCGTGAAATACTGTTCTTTAAAAAGTTAATACAAATTAATGTCTAAGTACAAGCTATTGTATTGTAGTGGGTAGTAATATTTTTTAGAATTTTACAGATCTGAAGTTTTGGTTCTGGATATTTTAGGAAAAACGTTTCGGTTTAGGTTTTATATACACACATGAAATTATTTTATTTTGTAATCAATCTTATAGTAAAGCAGTGACGGTTTAGTATTAGCGCGTACGGACACCGCATAGATGGACAGGAATTTGAACCCTGCAATGAACTTGAGTTTTCGTTAATGGAAAACATCGCGATAAAATTGTCGCATGGTGGTATGGCATTTTCTTACATCCGTCTGGTTAGCTATCGCCCTTAAGTTAAAAGTTTGCCACTAAATACCTATTGGTGTATTCTGCCTTAACGTATCGACCATTTTGGCTAACGTCGTCACTTAACATCAGGTGAGATAGTGGCTAAACATTTTGCCTTTTTTCAATATTACATAACTCAAAAAAATGTGCATATGAAAAAAAGAATAGGTATTATCTGTAGATAAACAATAATAACTTTATTTGCGATCATTGTTACGGTTCCGTTTGATTTGACTACGTTAGCGGAATGCCGTAAAATACTTGGTGAATATTTTTTCCACTTTTATATAGCCTACGAAATGTTTTCGCTAGTTTCTATAACCAATTTAAAGTTTATCTCGCAGTATTTACATTACTTTCTAGTTTTAAAGACCGATGTATTTTATTCTATTGAATTGTCTGATTACTTTAAATAATAAAGCTGATAAAACCGTAACACGATGGTAGGTTATTTCCCAATGATGGTTTACTATCTACCTCCCTAAAGTTGTACAGCACCTATGTTGTTTCATATCGTAAACTAATATCTGCTCTAATTATGGTTAGATCTTAACTGACTCTGAGAGTAAACTTATTTAACTTTGTACTTGACCAATTAGGCAAACCTTTTTTCCTAAATGGCCATTAAGCATTTGCGACATCGTTATTAAGACCCTATTTTTTTATATTTGCTATATGATCCGGATTTTTCTACAGTAGCATATCAAAACTATAACACTGTCACTTAGCTTAAACACAATACTTTTTAAAATCAAAGGCGATGACCGAGAGATCGATAATTCATCGGCAAATGCCGATTTTAGCTTGCATGGCTATCAATAACTGCATATATGTACATTGAATTAATATCGCCAGAACCAAAAAACGGTTACTACGACTGACTGATGAGCGTGAAAATAGTACAAAAGCCTACCAACACAAAAGCCTGCCAACTCGTTGGATTCCTAGATCTTCCCTACTACTACTAGATCTACACCAGTCCTACGGAAACAGAAAAACCTACGCTGGTTAATCCTGGTATGCGACACCTATAAATATGTTACTATGGCGGATGTAATTTCGTTGCGACTAAAACCAATCGTGCATAATTGCGTGTTCTATCATCCTGCTTAATTATAAGTAGCACTTATTAAACAATAGTGCTAATAAATAATCTATTGAATGTATATTTATTCTTCTTCCTCGTTCCCTCACTGCTGAGGATCGCGACACAAATATGCTTCCAGCGGGAGCGGTCGTACGCCGTGTGTAAGGCACGTTGCATGTTGCCGTCCACCGCCTTCTTGATCATGTCAGACCATCTCAAAGGCGCTCTGCCCCGGGCGCGTCTCCCATTCTTTGCCCCAGAATGATCTGCTTCTCCATATGGTGTTTTGGAGACCGCATAATATGTCCGAAGAAGCTGAGGGCCCGTCTTCGACAAATTGCTGAGAGTCTTGTGGTGATGTTGAGCTCTTTTAAAATGGACTCGTTGGTTCTCATTGCAGTCCAAGGTATTTGTAGCAATCTCCGCCAACACCACATCTCGAAAGCGTCAACCTTGCCACTGTCACAGCTTTTCAGGCTCCAAGTTTCGGCACCGTACAGAAAAATCGAGAATACTGGAGCTCGTACCAAGCGCACTTTAGTGGTACGTCGAATACCTCGATTCCTCCAGATCTTGTCAAGGTTAACCATACCACTTTTCGCCATACCAGCTCTACGACGGATCTCTTCAGTGCAGCCGCCGTCGCACGTTATCAGGGACCCGAGATACACAAACTTCCTGACTTTTTCATACCCACTGAGGGCGTCGGTTACTGGAAGTACTTGTGCTCTATCTACCACCATTATTTTCGTTTTGGAATGGTTGATCTTAAGACCGAGTTTAGCACTCTCTTCTTCAATTTTCTTCAGAAGGGATGCCATTTCTACTTCACTAGACGCAACTACAGTCGTATCGTCTGCGTATCTCAGGTTGCTCACTCTGCGACCTCCTATTACAACTCCACCCTCCCAGCTCTCCAGCGCACTCCTCATAATGTGTTCCCCGTATGGATTAAACGGCTTAGGAGACAAAATACAGCCTTGACGTACACCTCATTCTGTTTGGAAAGACTTGGTCTTTTGGTTTTCCAACTTCACGAAGCTTGAGCCATCCAGATACAGATTCTGTATTAGAAAAGTAAGGTGTTCAGCTACGCCCATCTCTATTAGTACATCAAGCATTGTCTTCCATTGCACACAATCAAACGCTTTAGCGTAGTCAATGAAGCATAAGACCAGCGGCTTGTTAAATTCGCAACATTTCTCTATAAGAACACGCACATTCAAAATTTGCTCTCGAGTGCCCTTTCCGGCCACAAAACCGGACTGTTCACTTGGTATCTGGTGATCGACAAACGATGATAGTCGAGTGTTTATAATGCGCAGGAGTATTTTGCTTGCATGCAACATGAGTGACAGAGTTCTGTAATTTTCACAATTTCTAGTGGAGCCCCTTTTTTGCAATGGAACAACAGCAGATTGTGTCCTATCGTTTGGCCACAGGCCAGTTCTTCAGACCTTGTTATATATCTGGTGGATGAGCTTAGTCCCTTCACAACCCAGATGTTGGAGCATTACTGCTGATACACCGTCAGGACCCACAACTTTGTGTTTCAGTCTCTTGATGGCGTCTTGCATTTCCGAAAGCAGTATATCTGGTTCTCTGGCGTGAACATCCCATCTCCCGTCCACGCTTTGTCCCTCTACACCACAATAGAGTTCGGAACAGTAGATTCTCCATCTTTCCAAAACGTGTTCCAGCTCTGTCAAGGTGTGGCCTCTACTGTCGTCAATTATCCAACTCTTCGGTTTGAAAGTACCAGTTAGCTGTTTTACTTTCAGAAACAGATCTTTTGCTTGTGCTTTATTGGCATGTCCCTCTATTTCGCTGCAGATGTTGTTTATGTACTCATATCTATCCCTACGCGTAGACCTCTGAACTTGTATGTATATTTATATGAATGATTAAATAGTAAACTTTATCTATAATAAACAAGAGCTGAATAGAAATTCGTAATATTATCCTCAAAATATCTCTTCATTGTATCAATTATATATTTTATTTACAAAATTAAAATAGTTACTTAGAAGTAGAAAATTGAGTCGACGTGTCTACGCATGAAATAACTTCCCCTTGTCGTCAGACATCCACGTATTGTGTTCATGTATTAGTAAACATAGATCGGCCAATTTATAATACAATCAAGTAATGTTTACCTTCAGATATAGGATATTGCTTAAATATTATCTCAGGTAATTTTATAAAAGTACTACTTGGAAGTTCTTACATAAATAATGAAATGAATATAATATTTTTATTTTACTTAAATAATGCTTACAGGCAGTATATTTTAACAAAAAAAACCTTGAAGGAAAAAAAATGTTAGTATTTTAAATATAATCTACGAAATTTAATAAGAGCCATTAATTATATATACACATTAATACTAAAAATATCTGATTCAATTCATACATTACTTGCTGAAGTATATATTATATACTATGTGCTATATTATATATACATATATATATATATATATGTAAATATTTCAATAGAAAACATATAAAACAAATTATAAAAAGTTTGATTACGTATATTTTTTATTCTATTCTTGAACAGGAAGCTGTTAAATATATACGCATTTATGTTAATGTATCATAGTGCCACTTTCTAAAGTTTGTATCTAAAAATAACCTGAACGACAAAATAAGCTCTTACCGTGACATCTCTATAAACTACTTTGGAAATCGATATTTTAAAATATAAAGTTTATGTCCTAAAAAAATAAGATAATCTTATGGTAATATTCATCTATATATAGTAAATATTAAGAGCTAAACTTTACAGTCAAGTTGGTAATAAAAGACTCCGTCCTATACTGGTGTTGAGCTTAACAAATTTCTCAATTCTGTAGTCACACCCCTATCGCCTTAAGAAGCTTATCATATATATAATTAGTTTTTCTACTATCAAGATGTTTTCTAGGTAAGACTATAGACATAGGAAGATATAAACTAATTTAAAATATCATCATCATCATATAATTAGGTATATGGGATTCTTATTATGGTATTTGCATACGATCACACGTGATAAGTATATGTTTGAAGATAAATAAAAATTGCTAGAAAAGCATTAAAATACCCTACAGCCAATTATGAAAAAATGAGGCAAAAAATAATTATAGAAGTAAAGTATGAATGACCTCAAAGTAAGGTATGTCATTACATAATTCCGACAAACTATAACGTACAAAAATATTGATAAAAACAAAAGCCAAAAAAAATCTTTGATCACAGCTGAACCTTTTATTATTAGCTTTATGCATGATAGTATCCATAGTACAACCCAAAAACCGCCAACAAACACAAATTCATAGGCAGCTGTCATTTTCATGCAAGCCAGTAAGTCTCTTAGCATGTGTCTATAGATTAGCTGGTGGCAAAACGTGACAAACCAAAATAGAATGAATTTGATGGATATCTATCAACCTGTACACAGTATAAACCCCGTCCACTCCGATACTACCGACTATACTGACATACTGACTGATCTAGAACTGGACACGACTAACCGTGCCACGTAGTAAATGTGAATCAATCCATCCACCATTAAACTGACACACATTATCGACTGCGCCAACTCTTTCATTCTATATTTTCAATATAAATACCAACCGACAAAATAATAACATAATAACATCAGCTTGCAAATTTGCCACTAATGGTCAAGTACCCTTTCACGACGGATGGCGTAGGGTCAATCACTACTCTACGCTTACTAGAATTTTCGCCAACTGGCAAAATTTTGAACGGTGAGAAAATAACTACAGTTTTAAAATACAGTCTTATGTTTTCTTACTACTAGAATTTTTGAAAGTTTCGTATTTCTTTAAAATGGTTTTCAACTTCATCTGGTAATGCTAAAACCGTCAATACTTAAATATACGAGAAATCCGTAAAATATGCCGAGGCTTAAACTGATCTTGTTAGATCATCATCAATTGAAAGGTAACAATAAAAATACGTAACATTAAAAAAAAAGGCAACCCCGCACTGGCCGTCGGCAATCCTTGTGTCGTGGGGTGTATTTAGAAACATACAATTAATTGACACAGAGTAACACCTAGACTCAGAACAATCACTTGTGGACCACACAAATCATTATTATCCTTTGCAAGATTCGAACTCAAAACTTTCGCATGGTCGCAGCGGCATGGCGACCGCTTAAACCGCTAGGTAAGTAGTGCAGTCAATTTAACATATTACTCTGGCCATTATGTATTCGATAAAGATGTTAATTATACATGGTCATTAATTAACAAAGTAGCAAAGTTTTTCTAATTAGTAGCAATTTTTATTAACCACTGATAATCACAATAGTCATGAATAGTTATAACATTACAAACTGCGTCCGTATTTGGATTGATATATTTAGACTTTCATAGATATAGGGTTGTTTAAAATCACATAGCTGTGTTCGCATTCATTGATTGTTTGCGTAACTTTACGTGTAATGATATAGGTAGGCTTTAACCTTTCAAGGTTGTAAAACAGCATAAAATGCATATATTTATCTCGCTTTTTAAATCGTATAATTTGTATTATTTCTAAATAATTAAAAAAAATTATATAAATGTTTTACGTGAAATATTTATGGAGTGACATAATATACAATTTAATATTAATATTTTATTATTGCTTATAATTCCACAAACAGGTCAAAAATATGAATCATATCCAAAATTAGTCTATGTTCATAACGACAAATATTATTATAATTTTTAATGTTACAATCAACATAGGACAGTGGCAAATAAAATAAAATAAATGTACCTGTGTAGAGTGTTGTTCCGGAAGCCAGATCCGTATCGAACAGAGCACGTGCTATATGGTGGATCAAGCAGGTAAGTGCAAGCGTGTCGCAGCACGCCGGCCGCAATCTACACTGTACGAGAGCCTTACGTACGTATTAAATTTACCCGCCCCTCTACAGTTTACTTACACTACAACATAACACCTTAAAAGTAAAAGTGACCGATCCCGAAGCCATGGCCACTATAGGCGTGACTTCGACGTTACCCATAACAAGACACGCTAATACAATTCTGTTACCGAAGTGTATTAGTAGCAGATACTGGTTCTAACGTAGCTAATTTAATAATCAGAAATATCAAGGTTGAATTTTGTTTTTAAAATGTCATTATATTAAATATAATCACATTAAAATTGTATAAAGAAGACTGCGACTATATTCCAAAATGATTCCGGCTAGTTTCACGTGGTTCCTAATGGATGGTTCCTAAATGTATAATTCCTTGTTATCTGATCCTGTCTCCAAAACTGCAAGAGAATTATACAAAGTTAAATTAAAACATTGGATTATAACACTGTAAATTAAAATTAAAGCTCTATAATTGTTTGTCACATCACAATATAGTCACATTTGCGACTACGTCTCCAATAAATAAAAATAAAATACTATATTCCAAAATGTTAGGAATAGTAACGGCATTTGCTACCAGCATACTATCCAAATGATCCCGTTTACATTTTGCTAGTATGTACAAGATAGCGACACCAATTAATATAATATATTAGCGTAATTGTTAAGACAATTCTAGCTATGAAAACTTTCATTGATAACTATGTGATCTATCTATCACGCAAGATGATTTTTATGCTTTATAAGTTTGCGCATAACCTCCATCATGCCTAGTGGTAAGTATAGAGGAAGCCGACGATGAAGCGCGCAAACTTAATAAATGCCTATTCACTGTCGTGTTGAAGATGTCTAGATTATAAGTACAGGGAAAGACAGACGCCGGGAGAATGTTCCACTCCTTTGTTTTCCGCATTCGATCATCAGATCGAAGATGCAAATCGTTTCTTATAAATCATGGGTACTTCTACCACATAAGTATAGAAACCTCGCGGCGTCCGGTCATCCTGTTGTGGAACAGACTACACGGGTGAAACGGGAAACAATAACAAATAATTGTATTCTTACAACCTTTTTTGAATAAGTTGTTTATTCACCTCATCCACTGCGCAGAAATAGGAACCGAATTCAACTAGGTATTAACTATAATATAAATTGTAACTCTCTCGACTCTCTTTTGGTTTTTCGCATTTCGAGATCAGCTAGTATAACCCTAATCAGGCTAACATGACAACGACGACCGTTAATGGATTACCGATTTATCTGCGGTCGTCCTTTTTATTGAATTATACACAGATAACCGTAAAGTAACAGTGATTTTGTAAAATTAGCATCAAAATATATGATGGATATTAATTTTATTCACATATAAATGTATTTTCTAAATAATTCTCTACTTGTTATGTGTAGGTTTTAATAATTTTTATGCTTAATAGCATCCGCCTAATAACTAATAAATATGTTTACTATTCATGCTACAATCCTTACTAATATTATAAATCAGCTTTTATCCGCGGCTTCGCTCACGTTAATACGATTTTGTGAAATCAGATGAGGTTTTCACGCCTAAACCGCTGAACTGATTATGATGAATTTTGGAATAGAGATACATGTGAACCTAGAGACGGTGATACGTGACAGTGATTTCTCGAAAAACTTATTGGAAGTGGGGTAAACAGATGAATAAACTTTGTATGAAACTGTGTCATCCGATTTGTCTGAGAATACAATAATAACGCCAGCGAAACCACAGGTAAAAGCTAGTCCTCTATATTAGGAAGTCAGTTCACGTTCTTAATCAACGTTGTTGCTGAGTAGGAGTTGGAGTAGAAAAAAACATCCCATAGTTTTATAATATACCTATCTTTAAACAATTCAATATAATAACCGGAAATACAGAAACAAATTTCTATTACGAACATAGTTAAAAACTAAATTATGTATTTCTAAAATATCGGCTTTTATATAAAAGCTATCGTGATACAAGTATCAATATGATGAATTAGGTAATCACGTAAAAATATTGTACATACATAATATTTACCAGGAAAATTGTAATAAAGTGCAAAATTGTAATAGTGCTGTAAACCCGCGATATAAATAACTCTCACGTCATATACAGTGTAATAGAAATTAAAAATAATGACCACAGTTTATAAATTAATCAAAAAGGTGCACTCTCATTAATTTTATTATTTCTAAACGATGTCTATATTTCGCAAGCAAGCCCTGATAGCTCATGAAGCGACGAAAGCTCAGTTGGTAGTGTGTACGGACGCTGCGTCAAGAGACGTGAGTTCGAATCCACTCCACCTACAACGAGCTTCAGCTTACGGTGAAGGAAAACATGGTGGTAGGGCATTTCCCTCAAATACCTATAGGTGTGTTCTGACAGACGCATTTAAGAACCAGTCCCTTCACAGGTTTAGCGTGCTCACTAACTTTGGCCACATCGTCACTTATTATCAGGTGAGAGTGTTGGCTTGGCGCTAAACCTTGACTATAAAAAGTAGTAAATCAGCAAATATTGATATCCAGATTTAATAGGCGATAGCTGTAATATAGGTATGTAAAAGACAGTGTTTAACAAATGCAGAAGAAAAGTGCTTTTTAATATTACTAAAACTATTGCAGAATATTAATATGCTAATGACACCTTGCATATAACATATGATACTAGACCATACATAGTTCAGTAATTTCTTCAATTAATTTTGATTTAAATATTTATAATTAGCTTAAATTCGATGATTGCGTGTAGTAAGTTATAATCATAGTTATTAAGTAAGATATATAATGCTAGTTCTAATTACTTAATTAGAAGTATCCAAAGGAATTCAAAAATAAGTACTACATTGCCCAAGAATACACAATATTATAAAAATTATCTGATATTTGGGAGTAAGCCCATTGTATAACCTTACACGACATCCAAAACAGACTAACTTTTAGTCAATGTGCCTTTTAAAAAAATATTACAATCATACATTTAACAGTTAGTAGCTTCTAGCTACCACCCTCTAGTTGAAACTTTAGCACCAGATACCTATAAGTGTATTCCGGCAGTTACACTTGAGTACCAGTCTTTCCACTTAGCGTGTTCACCACATTGAGTCACATAGTCACTTAACATCAGATGAGATTATGGCCATAACGCTAAGCCTATAAACTATAAAAAATAACTAAAAACTCCATTTTGCAACATGATAATGACTATTACGAACTGTGACTTGTCATAGTGAACATAACCATAAACAATTAACAAGAAGAACAATTGCAGTACGCCGCAGCCAATAAATATAGCGAGGACTTAACACATGTAGTAGGAAAAACAAACAGTAACAACTAAATATATCTCCTTAAGAAAACTTCTAGCTGGCATCAGTAAACTCAACGTATTTATATATACAAAAGTCCACGCAATATTATTCTGCATAGTAAATATGTGTGGCTTAAAAGGCTGACGCGATATTGGAATAATAAAAATATAGTCCATTCAATGAAACAAACTTTTTAGATATTTCAAAAGTGTCAATAGAAAGGAATTATGGTGTATATTAGTAAATTTAGCAACTAGTATTACTGTGAAATCCCACAGAAAATCGTAGACCGAGCTTCTGAAACATTACTTTAAAGTAAAGGTAATTTAAGCATAGTTATGTTATTTTAAATTTGCAAATTTTTTTTTCATAATATTAATAAAAGATGTACAATACAGAGAAGAACTTATTATCACTACTATTGCTGTGTAGTGCCTTGCCGTATGTAAAAGGATTATGGCACTTCAATAATGCACTGATTGACTGTTCTTCTCACTGGGTAGCGGCAAACCTGTAACGGTTGTAAGCACTCTAGCAGTAGCCTTCTCATACCGCTACACATAACAGGTGTTCCTTTTGCGAAAGATACGATGCACAATAAGTAGTCCCTTTCAAAATGCAGAATGCAGTTGGTCTCGCACCCAAGTCTCGTTGCTACGGTGGTGCGCAGGCGTGTGGTGCCCTGATAGCTGACTGGGATGGTGGTAGGCCCTTTTTAGCACTTTTCGGCTTCTTCCGCGTTGGATTTATTATTGGCGCCGTTTCTCCGATCTTGGTCACTGCGGTACTACATTCACACGTTTCGCGTAGTATAGATGTCTGCTGCAGGCCCCGCTTCGGTGGCTACTCACCGAACCTTAGCCTCCTGCAAGAAACAGGGCACTACCTATTAAAGTTAGTAGGATATGGTCTCTAGCAATTTGCGTAGGTACGTGATTCATGCACCAGACTGCTACAGTCACTCGCAACCTCCGTTCTTCCGCACTGAAGGCTAGGTAACACACAGTGGTATGGTTGGATGTTGTGCCGACACTGCTGGTATTTGTGGCACTTGGCGACACCAGGCTCGCTACTGTAGTCCAACCTTATACAGATTCTAATGCAAGTAACTATTTAACACAGCGATACTCAACCTTTTTTCTATAAGGGACACCAACACATGTTAGTCATGGTTACGCGGGCCGCAAACAAAAAATATTTAGGTAACAGTTTCCTTAGGTTTTATAGGTTCTTAGGTAATTTAAAATAAAGCAATATCGGGAAGGCTAACCACAAAAGCGCGGCGGGTAACATGCAGCCCTCCGGCCGCAGGTTGTGTATACCGGATTTAATACTATTGAATATTTTAGATATCAGCGATCGGGGCATCTTACAAAAGATCACCTACCTAGGTAAACTTGAAAAATTAATTTATATCTAAATAAAAAATAGTAGCAGTGGTGATATAGCTCCTAAAAATTAAATGAACAATTCTCACTATTCATGACATGATATAAGCTCTCCAAATTTAATTATAAATTATGTTAAAATTCTTAACTTTATAATATTCTTGAGGAGTAGTCTGAAAAGCTGTCAAAGTCCTTAAGGCTAACAGTGTACGTCAAGTCGAAAAAATAAAACTATACAGCATAAACGATAAGATTAAGTATAACACTAATTATATTAAATTACATTGTAATTATATACCCAAATAGTCTGGAACACCGACTTTTCAAGACGTCAATCATTTGACTGTTAATTTTAAAACGACTTTAGAGAACAATTACGAAACAAAGTTATAAGCATACATATTTTAATAACAAGTTGAGAGGGATAAATTAAAAGATTTATATTTAGAACAGAGCAAAGCCAGATCTTTGTTTTTATTCGAGAGTATGTTGTCGCCCATGACTTTGTCTGTGAGATTTTTTATCGTCCATAGACAACTACCAAGAAAAGTTTAATCTTACTCGCTTGAATTTAAGTTACCTCATTTACAAAATTTAAGTTATAATTTAAGTATATTTTTGATTTCGCCAAGGATATTTTGTTATACAAAAAATCATAATTTTGGAAAAGTCAGGCAAACTTCCTATAAAAGTAACATTGTTATCTGACAACTATTTATTCAAAAAATAAATAATAGTTTAAAAAAACTAAAAAACACGCTTTTTATAGAAAACTGAACTAAAAAAATAGAAAATAAGTTTTAATAAATTTAAATCAAGAATAGTGTTAAAAATTTCAATAAATATAAATTAATAATAGTGTAAATAAAAAAAATGTATTTTATTGAAAAAAGCGTGGGTTGTTTGGTGTCAATAGTTATGTTTTATCGACAGATATGAGAAGATATCGCTTTTTTTTAAATAAACACTTTTTTTTTATTTAAACTATTATTAATTTATATTGATTGAAATTTTTAACACTATACTTAATTTATGTTTATTGAAATTTTTAACACTATTCTTAATTTAAATTTATTAAAACTTATTTTCTATTTTTTTTGTTCAATTTTCTATAAAAAGCGTGTTTTTTAGTTTTTTTAAAACTATTATTTATTGTCTACTTTTTAGTTTGCTTTATTTATAACAGCTTGTTTTTTTAATTTTAAACTATTATTTGTTCTAATCTACTATTATTTAGTTTGGTTTTCTATAAAAAGCGTGTTTTTTATTTAAAACTATTATTTGTTTTGTAGAATTAAAATTATTAGTATTCGAAAATTTGTTAATATTAATGAAATCGGCTAAACATAGTGATTGGAAATTAAAATATCAATTTCTGTCTTATCGACTATTGACAAAAATTAGAAAAAAATAAAATTTAACAAAAATCTTATTTTGCAAATTTAAAACTGGAATAATTTTATCCAATTAGTGTATTGTCATCGGTCCTCGACAAATCTACAAAGTTTGAAAGAAATCTGGCCGTTTAAAGTGGGTCAAAATCGCGCACAAAGGAGTCGGTTACAAACATACAAACAAATATACAAACAAACATACAAACAAACATACAGATGAAGTTAATAAAAAGCTTTTAATATGCAGACACTATTTCATTTCAAGTTTATGTCTGCATAGATTTAGAAATAATTCCTTGACCAACTGATAATATATGGCCTTAACTAAAGTTAGATCGCCATTGGAACACTTACTATTTTTATCTTATACTTACCGGTTTAACAAATGATTTATGTAATTTCATCCAAATATAGTTTGAATAATGTTATGTGCTGATATATTCGGAGAACATGTTTTGGCTTAATGTTAATACTTACGCTTTGTAAGAAATAAATTTGTATATATATTATGGTACATTATACAATTATTAATTCTGTACAGTTTTATTTTTGCACCGGTTATAATAACAGATAAAACAAAATAACTAACTCATCCTCGCGACTTTGTATCCACTAAAATGTTTTTATTACGGGTGAGTTCTCTTGACAAATTGATTAAAAGTGTGCACCGGTTTAATTTTAATTGTACTTTTATAATCGTAGCTTTGCCTGTGTAAAAAACCATAATAATATGTAGCCACTATTTCCTTGGTTGTAGTGGTCTAAAAATTGGAATAATATACATAAAGAGGTTTTGTAATTTTAAGTATTACTTTTTGTAAATAACACTTGTAAGAGCTTCTTATTGCTTGTAAGAGGCACAAGAACTAAATTGTCTTTTTCTACAATTCTAGGCGTAAGAGAAGACAAAAAACTTATAAAATGACTAATCAATTTTTCTTTGTCTTAGGCGCTAACGATTGTAGATAAAGATAACTAGGCCAGGCATTAGGGTAGTAGTAGAACATAACAGTCGCTTTAATAAATAATTTCAATAAAAAATATGTTAATTTGATATAGTACCAAAATAATGATTTACTACCCATATCACTATCAGGATATAAATTAAATTAGTTTTTTTATGGTAATTTAATGTTAATGCCGCCGTTCAAATTAAAGTGATTTCTATAAAGCAAAGCAATATTGAAACCAAATTATCTAGTCTACAACGTTGTTATTAAATCAACTATCATATAATATGCTCCGTACTTAGGCGCAAACTAAAAGTATGCATTACCATGTACGTTCCGAATGTTGCAATTTGTCAAGCAAACGTTCCCATGCAGCATTACTGTTTTTGCCCTCGATCAATGCATTAACACAATTCTAAACTATGAAAGGTAGAGGAAATACGAGCCGATCCCTCTTGTCGGAAGAGCAATATTATGTTCCTATAAATTCAATCAGAGCGAAACTGAATTCGGGTCTTATTCCGTCACATTGTTACATTGGAATCATTTACATAAACAATATAAGATACGTAATAACTTAATAATACAGTGATCCTCATATGTGACTAACAATGAAGTTATTCTGTGTCAAATTTACGATTCTAAGAATTTGTGTTTTCGAATAATCACCAAAATTCACAAGACTTTGAATCGTGTCAGAAAGTTCTTAAATCGTGTTACAAGTGTGCAACGATACAAGTGTCGTAATTAAATAATGTATACATTTTTTCACTATATTCATAAATTTATGGTAATTATATTAATCGGAAAAGTACTTAGTAGCTATCCGAAGAATTTAGCGTGGAATGGTGGCCCATTACATTTACAATGCGAGCACGGGTCAGAAGTTTTAACGAAGAGTAAGCAACATATTAAAGAAAATGTTATTGCGATCAAAGTGATGTCTTATATGGATGAAATTTATATCATAACACCTAGGTATTTATTACATATTGTTTTATTACTTTAGATAAATATTAATATATATAAAAATAAAACTAGTAGGTACACGACAAAAGTGAACGTGTGCATAGTTTAAACTGCATTTTATTACCCTATTCGTCAACTTAAAATGTAATACATATAAAAAAATGTGCCTAGAAAATGTATTTGAAGTAATAAAAATACAAATGTATTAAATATTTTACAACAAAGTGTAGAGTTTGGCCATGGTCTCACATAATGTTTATTAAGTTGATATACCTTAAATCTTACCATATCTACCCTTTTTGGGGATTATGTTAAAGATTGTGTTAAAGTATTATTGACAAAGAACAATTTTTATAGGATGAAGCATGGCATATTGGCTACAGTTTGGTTGATAATACGTAAACAGCGTGGCGTGGAGCTGCAACCTTTTCCACAGCTTCGAGCGCATACTGTAGGAGATTGTGACGCAATACAGAATGCTGTAGATTTCTCATTGGATTTACTAGTAAGTAACGTTTCATATATCAGGTACTAGTAAATATTACTGCACCGACATATGTCACAATAATTTATTCCTCATTCACTCCAAATCTAATATAAAATCACAAGATAACCTGTCTTTAAAAAAAAAACCTTTTCATGCATTTAGGAAACACAATTAACTTAAAATTAAGCTAAAATTTATTTATTAATTACTTTATAGCATCATACGCATTTGACACACATAATTTATTTTTATATAATTATTGTAAATCTATTTTTATATTAATTTTATTATTTTTTAAGGCATTATTTATATCTGTTATAGCCCACCTGAGAAATGACGTCAGCTTTGCCTGTAAAATATTTCGTATTAATTGGCCCAAAAGGTATCCGTTATATCTGAACAGATAAAGAGACCGATAAACATTTTGTTTTAATGTCATTTTCGCGATTTTTACTACACAATAAAGTCCTATAAAGTAATTTTGTAAAAATAAAACAAGAAACAAAATTGGGATTTTGTCTATACTATAGTTTAATACTCTTTCATATTGTATTTATTAATCGATTTCTGTTTTGTATTTATTACATTTAAAATTACAAGTTTTTGGTATTGTCAATTTCTTTTTTTTTAAGGAAAAGGCATAAGATACCGAAACCATACATTAGACTCGAATGTTATTCCATAATAAAGAGTGTAGCGCTGTAACATGATAGAGACTCTTTAGGTAAAACTTTCTGCGGAATATTAGTGGCAAGCAATAAAACATGCTTATTTAAAAAATATAGAATAATTAATAAAATATATTAATAAAATAATAAATAATTAATAAAATGAGTCAATGGTACCGGCTTGTTTTTTGATTATAAATTAAATGAATGGTATGAGGCGTGCACTTTTGAAATTTCCAAACTTTATTTTATGAATTATTATAAACAAATGGTTTATACTCCGTTGTGCTACTAAATATTTTATAATTAATTGTGAAGCAAAGACACATAGATGCTTAGTTTCTTTTAGTTTTACCTTCAACAATAGCTACGTATTTCAGTAGGTACTAATGCAGCTATATTTCAATCCCTACTTTGAACATTACAAGCAAGGCGAGCTACCAAAATAAATATTAATGGACCACAATTAAAACTACTTATCATGAGAAAAGTGGAAAAAAATGTGGTGAGAAAAGTAACGAATATGAATGTTGAAGAATGGAAAGGAAGAGGAGGACCAAAAAAGATGGCAGCTGACAGAGATGTATAAAAGAGCAAAACGTATTGCGCCGATCCCAAATAACTTAGGAACAGGACAAGATGCTGAGGAATTACAATTAGTGTTAGAAAAGTAATAGTAATAATTTTCAGAAACATTTACATGATTTAAGCCTTATTTAAGACTCTAAACTAAGCAATGCTTGTGAGATGGAGGCCTGAAATTTTTGTTAAGTCACACTATTAGACTTTGTAAAGCGAAAGTTGCGATAAAACATTTATTGCTAATACAAAACGAATTTAGTTACAAAGTGAAAAATATTTTTTATTACTGATGGTAAAAAAAGTATTACTAATAAAATTTGATATTTCAGTCGTTAGTAAGACTCGTAATACTTTGACTTGTAGTCAGGATGTTACAACAAAGACTAAAAAATGTAACACATCCGTTAAAATGTTCATTTTATATAAAATTTTAACTTATATCACTTTTCCTGGACTAACCCTTTTATTTTATGTGATAAAAATATATATCCTATGTTGATCCGTTATATCAGTTATCACTGCGTCAAATTTCATTAATATCTTTCTAACAGTGTCAGATTTCAGATTATTCGATGACTATATCATATAGTAAAAGACTACCAGCAGTACAATACATATATTTGTACATCCAGCGCAAAAATTTTGTATCTAATTGTTGCCGTGTTTTATTTATGTAATAGGCGGCCAACGAGCAAGTGTGTAACACCTGATGGTAAGTGATCACGGCCTCCCATAGACACCCACAACACCAGGGGAATTGCAGGTGCGTTGCCGGCTTTTATTGGAGGGTTATTGTGTGTGTGTGTGTGTGTGTGTGTGTATTGGAATGTTATTAAAATACGGCGTTAACATTAACATTTAACATTACAGAGCATCATGTCGAAATTAATTCAGTTTTTTTTTCGACCTGACAAATGCTGTTTGCTGTAATGGCGTTGACAGCTTCACCGAACTTTTTGGAGAGAATGCTGAGGGCACTCAGCCCTGAGGCAGCGGGCGCAAGAATGGCCGAACCTAGGCTTGGGCTACTGCCGGAAAACGAGCAAAGATTCGCGATCCTAACTTACTAAGTTTGGTGGTCCTAACAATGACATCGGGCAAGCCGCGCAAGGGCCGCGAAGAATTATAATTCAGAGGTTCTATATGAATTCTAATGTACTTAGCCATACTTCGTATATTAGAAAATATTCTACCACTGTATTACAGTTTCATAATAACATTTTCCTTCACTGAAAACTCAGGCTCATTACACGAATTCGAAGTTATTTCGATAACCGCTGTATTCGTACACCTTACCACTGAGCATGATGAGAAACAAGAACTACAAGCAAACATTATTAATAAGGTAAAATAAATTAATAAAAATTTCGTAGTCAATTCAATATTGATTATGCAAAGCATTGATCATAGCAAATATCATTAGGTAACGATCGATCTATTGAAAAAAACAGTCAAATTTACACTTTCATCAAATTGGTTCACTACGAACTGGTTAATCTGCCAATTCCTAAAATAATCAGAATATTTAGTAATATTTCGCGAATATTGTAATATATTACAACAAATTCATTAATAATCTTATCTATTTTAAATACTTTATTTTATTTCCAAACTCATAAAATTAAACGAGTATTTGTCAACTTATTGGTTAACGCACCAATTAGTAGATGCATGTAAGGATGTATATTATTTATCACTTTTAGTGGTCGTCTGACGGAAATCAATAAATATCAATGGAAATCAATCAAACGGAAATCAATGGCGGAAATATTATTACCCGCTTTAATTCTTATAAATTGCGTTACACGTTGATACAAAATGTTTATTAATTGCTTAATAAGTCCTTGGTAATATATATTTTATACGTCCGCTAAGGACCTGTTAGAATTGTAAATTTTTTTGGAAATATGTTTTGCTTATATGTTTATTAATAGATATCTTAAACTAAAAAGTGATTCCTTTTTTTATATAACTATTTTAAAAGTCTGGTATGACATAATCTTTTATAATATAATTATTACAAGATTATGTAAATATATTTATTTGAGCGGAGTATCAGCTTTTGTAGATGTTGCTAAAAATAATATTAAAAAGTTTGAAAAATCCAAAAATGCACACCTCATACCATTTATTTAATTATTAAGAAAAAAAACAAGCCATTGACCTATTTTATTAATTTATTTTGTTTTATTCATTATTATATATTTTTTAAACAACCATGATTTCTTGCTTGCAGCAAACATGCCGTAGATAGTTTTACCTAGAGAGTCTCTATCATGTTGAAGCGCTAACCTCTTTATTATGAAATAACGTTCCACTCAGCTATATGGTTTCGGTATGTTTACCTTTTTCTTGAAAAGAAAAAGAAATTGACAATACCAAAAGCTTGTTAATATAAAATGTAATAAATTCAAAAATTATATTTTTTTTTATATGAGATAAATTATCTGAAGTGTTTTATTGAAAATATTATAAGCTGAATTCATACCAACTGACTCTGGTTTGACATCTTAATGCGTCGTTTACTCATTTGAATATTTGTTATTCCTGCTTTTTTTATTTTGAATAAGTCTTCATCATATTATATTTTAATGAAGTATGTATGCACTATTAAAAACCAAATTATAATTAAAATTTAATCGCATTATTAGTAATGGACGGCATCCAACACATTATCTATTTTTCGGACTGCCCTATTTCTACGGCCCAACTTGTTAATAAACATACAACTAGTATTGTCCTACTAACTGAAAGTATAATACATAACTGGAGCATATAACCAATTGCCGAATAGTATTACATTATAGTTGTCAATAACTGGAGCATAAGCTGTCTTATCGGCATGCATTGGCAGAACTTAAAAATTGGCTATTGGTCGTGCATGACCATTATAATGACCTTAATCCTTCTATAATAAATATCTAATTCTGTATACCCATGGTAGGGTATAAATAGCAAGTTCATTTCCACATCAATTTTATACACGTAAATTATGCATAAAAGATTAAGAAGAATATTAACTTATAAATTACTGTTAATATTTATTGTTGTTACTTGCTAATATTTATTATAAATTACTGTTACCATTAACTAGCTGTGAAAGAAAAGGTGAACTAATATATTTGAGTCTAGTACGAGTATAATACGATACGGATCAAAAACAAATTTTATTATAGTTAATATCTTCAGTCAAACGGTACTTTTTGGTTTTTTTTTCATTCCTACTTCTACTTAATTTATGTGCTCATTGGCATTAAAGTGGAATTTGCATAATAATTTTTTTCCTTGAAATAAATGTAAATTCGTATATTATTCATAATTTAGTTTAAGTCGAAAATAACTGTAGGAAATCTAATCAGCACAATGTAAAATTAACATGTTGCGATATTAGTTTGTGGTGGAGGAAAATATCGTGAGGAATGGTGGTGGTTGGGATTTTTCTAATGCCCAGCTGGCTAGCAACCACCTTCAAATTGAAAATCTGCCAAATACCAATAGGTGTGTTCCGACAGTTACACTTGAGAATCAGTTTCTCACGAAGTTTAGCGTGTCTACCGACTTGGGCCGTATCATCACTTAAAATCAGGTGAGATTATGATCATAACGCTAAACCTTGACTACATAAAAAAAACGTTTCGAATGAGGATGTACATTCTCAAGTTAAACATGAGCGAAAAAATATAGGATATAAGTAATGGGTAATGGGATTTTCCTTTATGAATAAGCAAAAGTAAAAAGATTTAAGAAAACAGTAGAACCTCTACGAGTTGAAAGACGAGAAGTAAGACGCAAAAATATGTCGCATATATCGTTATAATTAACGAAATAATCTGGTTGAACGCATTTATTGAAAGATGAAAGTTTCTTATTAACTGCCAAAAATAAATTAGTTATCACGTAAAACTAATAACAGTTATTATTTTTTTCCAGGGTAACATCTGGGTACTGGATAGTGGTATTGTGGACACGTTACTAACCCCGCGCTGCACTTGTCCTCCTAAAGTTGTTGTCGTCAGTATTCTATTAGGAAAGATTACGAAACGTGTTACTCTCTCCTCAGTTTTCGAACCAACTTCGTTACTACAGAACATAGCAATAGAACATGGATTTGGAGGAAAAACTTTCTTGTAAGTTACATCTACATGGTAGCGGCTCTGGCCCTTGTAGCGCCCGTGTGCAACTGATACGTTGTCGCCTTCTAGTAGAAGTGTATTTGGAGGTTTCGTGAGCGGCGCTTTGCACTCCCAAAGACCCTGCACCCGTGTGCCTTACACACCCTGCACCATAGGCAAAGCCGGCTCTAATTCTACACATTCATAAGCGAAATACGAATTAAGCGAATCAATAATGACTTATGACTTTTGTTTTCAACTAGTTTCCCTTGACAAGGAAAATAAGTTACCCAGTTATGCAAAAATAAGTAGTAAATCTTTTCCTCAAATTTATGTTAGATACACGGAGTTTCGTTAACCCTATGCTTTGAAACATAGTTTCACATACAATTAATAGAAATATTCATCAAAATTGAAGCGGAGATTGGCTTCCGTAACAGTTCAGACAATCGGACGTAATCATACCTAATTAATGTATAGGAAATATAACTAAATAATATTTATAATAATTTTCTTTACGAGAGATGTTGCTCAAATAAGATGGTGTTACATTCAGCAGATTATTCTTAAGCCACAGATATAGCTGATAATCGAATTTATGCAACATGTTGCTACATACCAGCAAATGTATGTCTTCCAAGTAGTGCACCCAAAAATAGACACTGAAGTAATTACAACATATATTATTAGCAGCTTAATTTTTTTAATATAGCAATTAACATTGAACTGAATAGGAATTAGACGTCCATGTTTATAAAATATACTTTCTAGCAGTAACCGGCGTAAAAAATTATGCAAACATTTTACATAATAATTCTAAAAATAGTATTTATTTAGAAATAAACATAGTCATTAATATTAATCTCTACAACTATTGAGGATAATTATATTCTACTTACGGGTTGAATGCATTGGTTCTTTTGAACGAAAAATTCATAAGAACGCTTTTGATTCTAAAATTAAAATTAATAAGGTTTTTATGTTGGTTCTTACCAAAGAAATAAGAAAATAAGCTACTGCTGATAATTTTACTTATGTTAAAATTTTCTAATGACTTGGTATCGTGTACAAATACCATTTCGATTGATGGGAGTGCGAATACTTGCAATGAACCTGAACTCTTCAGTGACGGAACACGTTAAGATGAAACCATAGCGTATTGAAGACTTTTTCTAATATCCGTAGGTTAGAAACTTTCGTCGTGCATCTATAGATGTGTTACAGGAGCTGTACTTAAGATCCGGTTCCTCTACTAAGTTTAGTGTGTTACCATCTGGGCTCACAGCCTCACTGAACATCAAATTACCTTCAAGAAAAATGCTAAATTTATAAGTACAAAAAATTAACTACTTCGATGTAGACGCATAATTGGGACCTCTAAAATTTGATACTCGTTTAATATAATTAGTGTTAGTCAGGAATTAGTCAGGAATTGTTTTTCTCAAATGTTAAAAACGCTACTTCCATAATAATAACTTTATTTGATTACATTTATCAAGTATATACATATTGTATTAGTGTATATACTATGTTGTAAAGAAATTAATCTTACCACAGATATATATCAGATGCGTCCCGTGGAGCAGTGTTGGTACATGAAGTATCATCAGGTTCAGAATGGTCGGTTGTCGCATGTGCCCCATCATCGGGCCTTCAATTAACCCTGGTAAAACGAGGTCCTAAGCACACAGCTCTCATACTCGTGAGACTTTATCAACAAGGATTTTTTGAGTTAGATACAGCAGCTTTACGAAGAAAAAAAACTATTACTCAGTTTAGAAGTAAGTTTAGCTTGAACCTTTTATATGAAGTTAGCAGAACATTAACAGTACTCTGAATATATATTTTTACTTTTCAGTTTATGGAGACAATTCGAAACCTGTTATTCTCTTAGGTTCCAACGGCTACCACATTTACCTACGTCACGCTGAATGTTCAGACGTTATATCATGGGATACAAAAAATGCTTATAACAGCTCATATTTAACAAATATACATTCTGCAGGCCCTAAATTAAGGCCCACTTCAGTAGCAGCACACCCTTTGAAACCCTTTTTGTTGATACTGGATTCAAACCATGCGGATACAGTTCATGTAAATGAAGCTACATACCATAAAATAACTTTTGTTAGCAAAAAGTAACAATGAGTTTACTTTTATGCTTAAATATTTATTCAAATAAAATATTGATTCAAATTGCTTTAAATTGTTATATAAATTAATCAAAATACCTACTTGTGTCTAATATTTACAGCAGAATTAATAAATTAAGAATATTTTTTCTTGTAGCAGATATCTACATTTTTGTAGTATTCCTGACTCGAGGAATAGGGAAATTCCAATAGAATAAGCCCCAGAAATATTAGTTCAACTGTCACATAATGTATTTATTGCAGAACCAATTGACATATTCTATCTTCTTAAATTACTGACCAGACATATGTCACACTCCAGCACTAATTCTAAGAACATACTCGTATCCTTAAACAAACATAAACTAAACTAGTAAGCAATTAGCAGTAATAAATAATAATTGTATATTAAAATAAAATTGGATTTCCGTAACGCACGATACGCATAGGATTCCTTCGAGGCCTGTCTTGCGAAACCGATGGCGATGGAAGAGTATCCGCAATCACCGAGTCACTTTGATCTATCACACTGGGATACGCCAACACAGATACTGCCTTTTTAGACCTAACCTGATCCACGTGCGTTTTCATTTGTAAAGGTAGACCATCTTCTCTATCTATCAAAACGTTGCGAGTTCCAATCACCTTATTTATACTACCTGGAACCCATTTTTCCCCGGCACTGAAATCACGCGCCCATACAGGGTCTCCTTGATTAAAATTACGTAAAGTTCCCCCTGCGTTTCTTACCTGTGTATTTTGAGCTAGCTGGACTCTTTGGCAAAGATCTCGACCCGTACGTAAAAGATCCAATCTAGATGTCAAATTACGTTTCAGCAATAATATTGTTGGAGTCTCTCCAGTCGTACTCTGTACAGTGTTTCTGTATGCCATTAGATATGTTTGCGAGGTTATATTTATATCTACTCTATTCTTCATGGCTTTTTAATCGCTCTCTTGCATAGGTTAACCGCTCCTTCCGCAGCCCCATTAGAAGCAGGATGATATGCGGTCGTAACAGTAAGTACTATATCATTATTTTTCATGAAATCGGCTACACTCATACTCGTAAACGGGGGTCCATAATCGGACACCACTTCTTGTGGTAGGCCAAATCTAGCAAAAGTTTATCTGAAAATAGAAAGTAAGGACTCTGCCGAGGTATTGGCAATTTAAAAAGCCTCTATCCATTTGGTGGTACCATCAATCATAACAAAAATCGTCTACCATACAACGGGCCTAAAAAATCCACATGTAATCTGTTCCAAGGTTCACCAGAGTACCAAGGCTGCGGTGGTGCGCGAGGTGGTATTGATGCCTTACTCATACACGTATGACACTCTTTGCAGATTTTCTCTATGTCAGCATCTATACCCGGCCACCATACATAACCACGTACCCTCGTTTTCGTCTTCACGATTCCTGTTGCCTGTGTGCAGCTCCTCTAAGATTCTGATTCGTAGTGTTTGTGGTATCACTGTCCTATAAGCCCACATTATAATACCCGAATCCAAGTACAGTTCATCTTTCCTCATATAAAATGGTTTTATATCAGCTACGTTACACCGAGAAGGCCACCCCGATTGTAAATATAATTCTATTCAGCGTAATAATTCATCCTTTGTTAACTCACTTTTAGTGTATTACGAGTAATCGGTAAAAAATCATGAATAAGATATAAATATGTTACTTCCGCCTTTTCTTCGAGTTTCTCACCACTGGGTAAGTGTGACAGCCCATCAGCTCCATTCTTTGATGTGGCAACATACTCGATATCATATTGATAACCAGCCAGAATAACTGTGCATCGTTGTAAACGTGATGCTGCCATAGTTGGTATGCCCCTCTATGGACCAAAAATCGTTACTAATGGTTTATGATCTCTTCGAAGCAAAAATTTCCGACCAAATAGATATTGGTGAAATTTCTTCACCCCATAAATAATGCTAAGAGCTTCTCTATCTATTTTTGAATAGGCCCGCTCCACAGAATTTAAAACTTTCGAGGCATATGCGATAGGACGTTCTCGGGCGTTCCTTAATAATATGTGAAATGACCGCGCCAATCCCCACACTACTAGCGTCCGTAGTCAACACAAACGGTAATTCTGGATTATAATGTGCTAGTACTTCACTAGACATTAATTTCCATTTTACTAAAATAAACGCCGCATCACATTCCGATGACCACTTAAATTTAGCCCCTTTCCGTAATAACGCATATAAAGGCGATAGAATAGTACCTATATTTTTAATAAATTTACCATAAAACATCACCATTCCAATAAATGCTCGTACTTCTGTTACTGTGCTTGCTAACGGTACCTGGCGTATAGCTTCCACTTTACCCTTGTTAGTATGGATGCCTTCTATATCAATCATAAAGCCCAGGTATGTTACAGAATCTGCAAAAAATGAACACTTCTCTTTTTTTACTTTCAAACCAAATTTATTTAAATGTTTTAAAACTTTATGTAATATCTCTAAATGACTTTTATCATTAATTCCCGTTAAAATAATGTCATCCAAGAAAACTCCTACTTGAGGTAAATCTGAAAACATGTTCTACTTTACGTTATAAAATATCAGAACTTGACGATAACCCATAGATCAATCTATTATACTGAAATAATCCTCTGTGGGTATTAATTACTGTATACTTCTTCGAAAGTTCAAGTAGACGAAATTGAGCATAAGCCTGTCATAGGTCAATTTAAGTAAATTTAACCCCACCATTCAGCTTGATTAATAAATCCTCGACCCTAGGTAGCGGAAAACGGTCTATCTCTAGGCACTTATTGAGTGTTAATTTATAATCACCACAAACCCGGATGGTACCGTCAGGTTTCACACTGGTACAATTGGCATAGCGCAGTCCGACGTCTCCACTAGCTCTATAATACTATCCGCGATCAACTGGTCGAGCGCGAGGTCCACGTGTGCCCGCATCAAATATGCGAGCGGCCGTGCTCGCATGAATATCGGTCTGGCATCCGGGCGCACATACAGACTTACCTCGCCACCGGTATATCGCCCTAGCCCGTCCGAAAATACATCATCAAATCTGGAAATTACATCCGTTATATTAAATGGGATTTGGTCACTACTATCTAACAAAAAATTAACCTCTTTCAACTAAAATCCTAACTGAATAAGCCAATGTCGTCCCAATAATGGCTTCCTTCCTTTAATTCAATTCAATTTCAATTCAATTTCAATTTTGCAATTGGGAATATTTTTCCCTCGTGCCTAATTCGTTCACCAGTATAGTAAGACATAACAATGTTACTTTCTATTAACTGTAAATGTGCTAAATATTTATTATAATATTCGTAACTGCACACGATATTGCACTACCTGTGTCAATCTCCATGTTTAAACATCTATCCTCAACAACCACCGACAACATGAAAGGTTTACATTCGGTTGAACAAATAACATTATGCATATTATAGTTTACCTGCTCATAGTTGTCTTTATCTACTCCAACGTTAATACATTCTTATACATAGTATAAAACGATGCATCCGAAGAAATTCTTAATCTAAGAGTATCTACAACACACTCTACAAACATAATTACGAAATTTGCATTTCGAAGTTAGATGCTGTCCACCACAAACATTGCAATGTGCGTTCGATTTTAACCCGCTATGATTCTGTCCTTCACCGAGCTAAGCCAAATCGCTGCCACCATGACCTGTCACCGTCGGCGCCGCCTGTAGCTGTCCCGCTCCACGCGCAACCGATTTATGGACAGCGCCTCGTCGTCTCCCCTGTGACGACATGCTTAGCTGCATTCGCTCTACCGACACTGCATAACATTGTAGACTTCCCGTAGTAAGCCCCGTGTCTCATGATTCACTACTTCTGTCGACTATAGCTGCATTCTTTTCGGCCGCTTCTATAGCAATTGCTAATTTCAATGCTTTTTCAAAGGTTAAATCTTCCTCTGTGAGTAGGCGTTGTCTTACTAATTCACTGTTAAGCCCACATACCAATTGGTATCTCAAGCTTCCTCTAACCCTGTACCGAACTCGCACCTTTTTGACAGGTTTTTGAGTTCTGCAACGTATTCGGAAATTGTTTCTCGCCTCTTTTGCTTACGTTGTCTACATAAATATCTTTCCATCAAAATTATTGGTTTCGTTCGTAAATGACTAGACATAATATAAACTAAGTCTTTGAATGATCTGGTTGCTGGTTTATTCGGAATACATAAGGTACCAAGCAATTCGTAGCTAGCACCCCCCATTACAGTAATTAAGGTAGCTACCTTATGTGCCTCTTGGATCTCGTTTACAATAAAATATTGTTCCAACCGCTCAACATACATACAGCTCCCAATTATCCGTGTCCAAGATACACGGCTCGATTTTACCTACCGGTGCCATTGTGCTTAATACAAAAAAGAAACTCTTCTTTACACTCGTAGACTCGAAACTCGTCGCCAATGTTGTATTCCTGGCTCGAGGAATAGGAAAATTCCAATAAAATAATAGAAATAGTACTTCGACTATCACATAATGTATAAATTACAGAACTGATTGACACATTCTATATTCTTAAATTACTGGCCAGGCATATCACAATTTAAAATACAATCACACGAAAGAACTATCACATGATTTCCATACTGAACTATAATGTTCCAAATATCTCCTAACCTTAACTAGCATAAAGAGCCTTTTCAGGGAAAATATCGTAAGCGACAATTCACAGTTTTTGCAGGAGATGTTTTTCATTCCAAATTTATAAGTATTTATGAATACTTTATAAAAAATATGACTTTTTGTTCATAATTACCCAATAATATATTGAAATAGTAACTATTAATATACTGCTTCTAATTTACAAAGATAATTTTTAGGAGGTTACAACACATTTTTAAGATTTTTGACGCTTAAGATTTTGTTATGAAAAGGCACCATATATATGTGTGTATATATAGGGTACTAAAATTGTATTATCACAAGAGCTCCAAAACACCTAGACCTACGGACTCGAAATTTTGCAGGAAGTTTTCCAGATTTCACGATCACGCACAGATGACAATAAAACACGAATCGTAGTCGGGAGGCCCCAGAGAGTATATTACAATTTTCTTCTTTTTAAAAGTAGGTACATAACTCGGGAATGAATTTAAGAAACTTGGTTTTTCTTGAAAGAAATTTACGCATTAGACTCTAATCATAATAAAATGCTTCCAACTTCTCATAAATTTCTTTCTTGTCTTGTCTATCTTTCGAGGATGATGTGCCAGGATTACCAGAGATTACTTATTTTCATAGTAGCAAAATATTTTGTTTCTTTATTTTATTTATGGATTTAGGTACTCGAAAGGACATGTCATTCCCATTGTACACTGATTTTAACATACCTTTGTACAAAAAAAAAAATTAGAATTGATCTCAAAATTCCATGTTTGCAATAAAGTATTCTTAGTATGTACCAACTTTAATAGCAATGCATACATATGTACTAACCGACAGCCAATTTACAGGCACCAGTTGAGAAAGGTACCAGTAAAATATTACTTTTCTTAAAATCTGAAACCTGAATTATATGTATGTTTTATTGAATATCTACATTAATTTTACAAAGCGGAGAATTTTCTTTGTTTATTTGAACACACTAATCTTAGAAACTACCAATTGGATTTTGAATTTTTTTATTGCATCTAATAGGACAATTATTGAGAAAGGTTTTACCTTTTTTAATATCACGTTACCAGCAATAGGATCGAAGCTGTACTTTTTGGAAAAAGATATAAAAACGTAAAAAAATATTAAATAATTTTTAGTTTCACGCGGATGAAATCCCAAGCACGACTAATTGTTAATTATTTATTAAATCTACCAGATACTTCCTGGCATAAATAATTTCCACTAGACGCTTTAAAGCTCGTAAAAAAATAACTTCACCTTAGTTATAGACTGAGTCATAATTTTTATGAGACTCAGAAAACTATTTTATTATTTTAGTAAAGTATTTATATAATCACTAGCAACCCGCTATACTTCGTATCACCTATACTCTGGAATGCTAGATGGCGTTAAAGTAGCTAGATTTTGAGTTTTTTTGACAAACAATTTTTTTATCTCTCGTAAATAAGTAAAGTGGTTCCTTTATTTAAATCAGGCTGCAAAAGTAGTCTTGGAAACTACAGACCTATTTCTGTACTTCCGTCGTTAAGTAAAAATTTCGAAAAGCTTATGCTCAAGCAATTACTAGAATATTTCAAAGTACAAAAGTTTCTGGATGGTCGTCAGTTTGGTTTCACAAAATCAAAATCTACTACTGACGCTGGTGCAACGCTCAGAAGTCATATATTGGAGGCCTGGGAGAACTCTCAAGATGCAATCGGTGTGTTCTGTGATTTGTCTAAGGCCTTTGACTGTGTTGACTATAGTACACTATTTCTTAAATTAAAACACTATGGCGTTTGTGGACTTTCTCTAGACCTCATAATCTCTTATTTAAAAGATTGATGTCACAAAGTTAGCATAAATGGAGTAACCTCTGCGTAATCGTTAGCACAAATTGGTGTCCCGCAGGGCTCCATCTTAGGGACGTTTTTGATCATGGTATATATTAATGATCTACCGCTAATGGTTCAAAACTGCGCTTACATGGTTCTTTTTGTCGACGATACTTCACTTATATATAAAGTGAAAAGGACAGATTCAGAGGTTAGGTGTGTAAATAATATCTTAAATAAAATTTCTGATTGGTTTGCAAGAAATAATTTATTGCTAAATGCAGACAAAACTAAATGTATTAGATATAACTTGCCTAATGTTCCACGCGTTGACACTAGAGTCATAATCGAAGGGGATTTAGTAGACTTAGTTGATAGTACTATGTTCTTGGGTATCATGTCAATCAAGTTCCAAACTACAATGGGGTCCACACATAAAAAAAATATCGGGAAGATAAAGTTCTGCTGCTTTCGCTGTTCGTAAGATTCGACAGCTGACAGATATTGCTGCTAGGTTAGTCTACTTCGCTTACTTCCATAGCTTAATGTCTTATGGTATTTTGCTGTGGGGGGCAGCAGCTCAGGTAAACACCATATTTCTTTTACAAAAACGAGTAGTTCGAGCCATTTCCAATATGAGACCTCGCGAATCATTAAAGGATAAGTTTTCGGAATTTGGTATTTTAACTTTGCCCTCCCAATATATTCTTGATAATTTAATGTATGTCCGCAAAAACTTACAATAGCTAGATTTCATTAAAGACCGCCATAATTTGAATACTAGAAATCGCGACAAACTGGTCACTCCCTATTTTAGACTGAGTAAGATAAGTAATAGTTGTTTAGGAAGTAGTGTCAATTTTTATAATAAAGTCCTAAAGCACATTACTTAATTTCCGGACAGTAGGTTCAAGAACCATGTCAAACGGGTTTTGATGTCAAAAGGCAAAACGTATATTATGGGGTGGATGAATATGTGAGCGATCATGATATCTGGAAATGACACTCCGCTCTGTACATCCGCTAATAACTACTGTAACACATTAGATTATTGTATATAAGGATAAGAATGAGACTAAAAAAAAATATACGCAGATGGAGTTTCTTGCCGATTCTTATCGATGACTGCGTTACTTTCCGAACCGGTAGTAGTTTTGACGTTCATAAGCGCCTTCTTAGGGCCTAAATTGAATAAGGATTTTTGATTTATTAGTGGCATTAAAGAAATCAAAACAATCGTGGGGCCCAACATCCCTAGACACAAATAAAATGTTGCTATAAGTATTATAAAGAATATGATAATTAAATGCCTTTTAACACAGCTTCTTGAAACTTAATATGTACCTAATAGTTCAATAAATGTATAGGGTGATAATGAAATAATAATTTAGCGTCTAAATATTAAAATAATTACCGTGTAATATAATATAAAGACAGAAAAGCTTCAACACTTTAACATATAGGTACATATGTAAATATTTAACTAAAAGGGTAAAAGGCTTTAGGTGAACGTCTTTAGAATATTATGAACAGCAATTTATTTGATGAAATAAACATTTATTGGTATATTAATCTTACAAGAAACAAAGAAAAGATAACTATTACCTATACTATTGCCTTCTAATCTACGTTACCACCATGTTTAAATGTGATAACGTCGAACCAATCTGGCAGCCAGTTCAAGTCATCATCATAGTTAGTTTCTTCCTCAGTATAATGAAATAAAATAATTATTATATGATTTGTATACCTATAAAATCCTTTAAAAATAATTTGAAGTAAAAGTAAAATACCTGGATCTACTGAATGATTTACAGACGAAAGTCGGTAAATGGGACCCATCGAACTAGTTAGAATGAAATTAATTGACTCTCAACGTTTTACCTATTTAGCATTATTGTCGAAACTAACACAAAAAAGATTTCGCAAATTCTTGTTATAATGCTAGAACTACAATCAGCTTGATATATTCCTAGATTTTATATATCGTTTAAAGGGATGATGGCAAGTTGGTAGTGTATACGGATTCCGCGTTAATGGACGCGAGTTCGAATCCGTGTAATGAGCTGAAGCTTTCTGTGAAGGAAAACATCGTCATGAAACCATGGCATGGCGGTATATAGGGGTTTTCCTAATACCTGCCTGGCTAGCAACCACCGTCAAGTTAACCGCCAAATAACTATAGCCTTACATTTTGCACTTGAAAACCACTAGTCTTAGCATGTCCACTATCGTCGGCTACATCGTCACTTAACATAACAAAATCATATTTAGCAAGTGTTATTATGTTGTATAGGTGTCGCTATATGTACACACATCTATTTGACTTAGAGATCAGTATGGGGTATCGAACTTAAAAACCACAATGATTTGCATGAGTTCGGATCCTACAATTGGCCTGAAGCTTTGTGGTATTATTTTAGGACCTACTAAAGTAGGTTATTTTTTTATATTTCTTCTGTTAGCTTAGGTATAACTGGTATTGTACGATAATAAAAATGTATAAACATATCGTTATATTAATAAAACTAGGAACGTGCAGCCACCGTAAAGTTTTAATATTACTGGTTCACACACCAGTTGAGTCTCATATACCTCTCTCTGAAATGAGTTAAAGTGTTGTAAACACTAGCATTGTTTAATTTTTTATTTATTAGTTAATAACACATTTTTCATTCACATAAAACTCATCTTGCTGAAACCGCAATGGTAGTTTAAATAAGGAGGGACCTCATCATTTAACATTTTAGAGTTGGACAAGTTCAAAGAGGTTTTCTATTTGAAAAATATTCCATTAGAATTCGTCAGATCTTTTAATATTTGTTCGACACAAGTAGTAGGTAATGTATTTAATACCAAAGCTAACATATTACATACGCATACCATAGAAGTATTTATAACTGGGCAGTACATACGTAGGAATAGGTATATATTATCTCTCGCATGAACATTAGCCGTTATTTTTGGTTGCATTATGATGTTTTCTTACATTAAAAGTTCAGGCTCGGTGCAAACGCTTTTTCCCTTATCAACGCATCTTTATTTGTTCTATCTGCAGCTAGACTTAAGTAAAGATAGTTAATAACAGGATATAGTAAAAATTTATAACAAGATTATATGGATATAACATTTATATTTTTACATAACGTGGTGTTATTAAAATAAACATTTTTAAATTAATTCAACAAACTTAAAACAAACTTTTGGATATTTAAATAACACAGTGATATTGTTTCAGAGTGAATGAAACAATTATATGATTTCATTTAAACATTTTTTATACTGTTGTACCTAACTTATTTTCAACTTATAAAACCAAATACAATATGAATTTCAAATAAATTAAAATAAACTAATAAATAAAACAGGTATAAATAATTTTGTATGAATTTGTACACAAATATTATACACATTGTGCATAAATAGTCTCAACTGATTACCATTAAAGTTATACATATCATATCATACATATCATACATAATGTTAGCATTTACACTTAAATATTATAAATAAAGAGATACCATGACTTATATAATTATTTAAAACATAAAATCCAAATTATAATCAACATGAATTAAGAGTAGCTGAGTTAGATAAATATTTCCATGGAACATTTTAGATGTGTATAAATAAAAATTATTCATACTAAAATTACTTTTAAAATAAAAGTATATTAATGGTAATTCACAATAATACATAAATTCACGAGGTTCACATAAAGTTACCAGTCTTCCACTACTGATGTTCTAATTGCCTAAAAATATTTTCTACCTCTTGATGCAATAAAGGATCACAGGTACATTATATATTAATATTACAGGCCACTGTCTCAGTTTAAATCCTACATATACACTGTCTTTTATTAAAAACAAATCAATTCACAAATAAAATGTGCAGTTTAAATATAACCTAGGTCATGCGTAATTATAACCGATATCATATTTACAAAATGTTACTCTAAAAAACTAATATCCTATTTGATCAAAATAGTGCCGAACATGTTCAATATAAATATAAAGATGATCTACACGAATATACATACAAATCACAATTTTGTCGTATATTATCCAAAATACAATAATAATAAATATTTAAAAAGTCACATTAATTTACATCAGAATAACCAATGGAAAATTGTAAAAAAGCACAATGTAATAAAAAAATCAGTCGTGTGACATATACTGATAATAGAAATCATCGTGTAATTTCATTTGAAATAGTTATAATTACTATATACTGTAGTCTATTAATCATGTTATTATAATTTATAAAATCACAACATCTCTAGGGCCAAGGCACATTATTATTTTTTACGTTGGTTAACTCTATATCAACTTTAATATTCATAGTGTTTATCAAAGTACACTATTCTTTGCCATTCATTTTACGTCTTATACAAACTCATTTATACTTTATGTTCATTATATTATTTATTAATATGTGTAATTTGTATAACATGAAAGGTAATACTAAATAAAGAACGTCACAAATTTAATGGTCGGCTTAGTGTAAAAATGATCTAACTCAAAAACTGGTCAAAATTAAAGTATTGAAACCACCGTATCAAAAATTATCTATATTGATCTGACAACTAGAATACGTACATTATCATTCATAATCGCAATCATTTTATCGCATGTTAATCGTTACACTAAAAAAGTACATTTCACGGTGTCTTTTCACAAAAAATAAAAAACAAATAATTTCGATGGTATGGCATTAATGCCTCGAGTTAAGCCAGTTTGTGGGTCGGCTCAATATTGCATAACGCTGTGCAATTATCAAGTTTTCAAATTAAAAAACATTATATTACGGCAGAGTACTCTGATGTCATCATTTCATAAGTATTGCATGAATCGCAATTGCATTCTAAAACCAATCTTTGGTAAGTATTTATTACAAGTAAATACCATAATATATATAAACTGTTTAATAAATTTTACATTAATACGAAGACATAGGATCGACAGTCACAGTACAAATTATCTTACACAAAATTATTATAAAAATAAATAAAATTGACACAGTAATAGCTGTTGTAATTATCTTGTCTCGTAAAGTTAAGTTCAAGTATATGATAATTAAAAGATTTAAGCTGTCAACATCAACACAATATTTTCAGATCTATTGAGGAGTGTGAAATAAACATAAAATATTATTTTGATACATATAAAAATACCTAATTGATTTCAGCTGTTTTCATGTAGATATTCGAGTTTTCCATACAGAGGATTTTTCACCTGCAACAGTGTATAAGTATTAAATTCCATACGAGTTTTCACGGGATATCGGTAACATTTATTTTTACTAAATAATTAAAACAATATAAGGTTGTATATTTGGACCAAAACTATGTAATAATGGTGGTATTTTCTATACAGTATGTGTCTAGATTCTGTTCTTTTTTATAACTAGAATTATAAAATATTTGTTAAACAAACTAACACGTAATAAGTGTAGCAATTGTGATGCGTATATTAATAATAATAAGGATTTCACTGATATGTATATAGTGTGATTAAATAGTTCTTATATATATTCAATACTTTTCGCGGAATTGCTTGCATAGCAACAGTGAAAGCCGAAATTCGTTGGCTTAGGCACTTGTGTTAATTTCATTTCAACCCAGTTTCATCTGCACTCACTAACAGACCTACAAACCTCTACAAGCCCTTCAAAGTACCAAAGTTAGTAGCTCACATAACACTAAGTTCACATAGAACTAAAATATAGTACACAAATGAAGCGGAATATAAATAATAACTAGAAGCATTTATTTTGAGCTATTATGAAAACTCGCTGATCAATTCTGATTAATGAGCCGCCAAAATGTTACAGCTACGTTTTAAGATTAGAGAAACGATATGAAAGCAGACTTAAAAGTAGTGTATCCAGTTGCATTAACAATTAAAAATTATATCTGTACAGTGTATCTAGTTGAATCATGAATTAATCTCAGTAACAACTTTTAAGTCAGGTACCTGTTCTATGGGATTCTCCCGTAATGTGATTCGTGTGCCGGGGAACAATATATTTGGACTCCTGGAACATTGACAACATTAAATCTTCTGTAGTGGAATGATATTCGACTTCATTAATACTTGCAACTAGCGGGGAGCTCTCATAGTTTCTGTTAGAGTCCCTTGCGCCACTAGACCGAGCTGGATAGTCGACGGACCGAGGTCTTCTTCCATCTACTGGTGTCATTTTGGGATTTACATGAACGTCTTTATGAATATAAGACTCTATGGAAACGCTAACTTCATTCTCATTCGCATCCAGAACTGTTTTATTGTTCACCTCTACTATAAGAGGCCTTTGCAGTGCTGGAGACTGTATTATTGCAGTATTGTGTACTACGCTCACGGTTTCTTTAACAAAAGTTGCCACTTCAACCATACCATCATCTGGTATACTAACAACACTTCTTGATAACAACGGACTGTGCTTCATCGGTATAATATCCGATTCCGAATCTATTTCATAGCTGAGAGTGTCATTCTTTACAACTTCTGAATTCTGTTCCTTCGCTTCAACAAGTCCAGTTAGCGTTTCTGTCGTTTTCTTAAAATATTTCGGCATGCGTAACGCCCAGTGGTCGTTATGATCGTCCGTGGTACATGTATGAATGAAATTTGGTTGTTTTCGACGATAAAAAAGTATATAAGCCGTATTATTAACCAATTCGCTATAAACATTTTCATCGTCCACTTGAGTAACCTTTGAATCATCGAATTTATACCAATGTCCATCATATGGGTTTTTGCAGGCGGCTGTATAATGTCCTGTTTCTAAATCATCGCCATGATGGTAACAAATAGCGTACAAATCGTAAATATTATCATGTCCAGTGGTGACTTGTGCTTTAGAGTGCCTTCTTCGAGGAGAACGCGAGTGTCCGGGCGAATCGACGACCTGCGAATTCTTTCTGACGAGATGCGGCGTCATATCGAAGTCGTTCAAAGGAAACTCAACCATCGTAGTTAACTTAGTACTTGTACGACCTTTCGCTTGCCTAAAAAATGCGATTATATTAATTTATAAACGTTATCGTTGAAATATAACGTGACCTCAAAACTATACTTACTGCCGAAATCTTTTCAAATGTATTACTAATATATCCGGAAGCGACCAAAGTCCAAGTGTCTTTACTACAGGCATGTACCTCTGACATTGTGGACACCTAAAAGTAATAAAACATTATGGGAATATACATTTATTATTTACTAGCTGTGCCAGTTTTGCCCGTTTTCGTATCTTTCTTAAATATACAAACAATTTTTTTCTCTATCGTAAAATATTTTTTTTTTTTTTCAATAAAAAGTATTCTTCTAATACCTCCAAGAATATGTGTACAAAGTTACATGATGATCGATTAAGTGGTTTTCGCGTGAAAGCGTAACAAACAAACTTACATTCACATTTATAATATTAGTAGGATTATCCTTATCTATTTAGTCAAATCTGCATCACAAACTGTATTGTATCATGGTACAAACTTATCATATTTCATTATCATTTTTTACACGTTTTCAATAACCTACCTACTATATTTTTATTTAAAGTAATAATTAATAGAAAGTTCTAGAACCACTCTTAATATTTAAAATATTATAGCGTTATGTCAAGATGCTAAGTAATGATGTAGCCAAAAATGGTAATACACTGAGCCAAGTGAGAGAACAATTTTTAATGTACATCTACCGGAACATACATAAAAGTACTGCAAGACCGATTTTCAATTTGAGGGTTGCTAGCCAGGCAGATATTATAAAATACCCTTCTACGATGCTATGATTTAATACTGACGTTTCTATCACCGAACAACCAGGTTTATTGTAAAATTCCAATCCTTATCACCTGTTTAGTGATTTTAGTTCTTCTTCCTTTAAACTGGCATTTGAATGTAATGAACCCTACCACACTTAGAAGTTGTACTTCAAGAGAAGTATTTTACTTGTATGTATCCTAACAATAAGCCAAATTGTCCTACTGCAGCCGGACACTAGATGTGTGAAAACTATCCCTAGTCGCTGTCAATACGGTTTTTTTTTTTTATAGGTAAGGTTTAGCATTGTGGCCATAATCTCACCTGATCTTAAGTAACGATACGGCCCAAGATGGTAGACACGCTAAACCTGTGTAGGAACTGGCTTTCAAGTGCAACTGCCGGAACACACCTATTGGTATTTGGCGGCAAATTTTCAACTTGAGGGTAGTAGCTAGCCAGTCGGGCATCAGAAAAAGCCCTACCACCATGCTATGGTTTCCTCACGATGTTTTCCTTCACCGAAAGCTCAAGCTCATTGTAAGTGGTCGGATTCGAACTCACGTCCCTTGATGCAAAGTCGTACACACTACCACTGAGCTATCATCGTTTCTAAATAGCTTGATTATCGCCAAATATTATTTTAGTGGGTGTTTTGACGGTGTTTGGCACTCGATTACTCTCTCCACACGTCCCTCTCGCTGTCGTTTAAGCCTGGGTGGTACATTTACGCATTGCGAAAGGAAGTCCGTATAGGACCTCCTAACACATCATAAAAAAATGTAAGTTAAAATGGTCTTACTGCGCTTAAAAAGGTTAACAAGGGAAGCATGAAAGCGATGACCACTGATGTATTTCCGATCTCTCGATGGTCTTCATCGTTTTTGGATTGTACTATATTTACCATGAAGGACCCGCAAGTTAAAAATCTGCCGTCAAATGACTATAAGTGTATTCTGGCAGTTGCACTTGAGAGTCAGTCCCTCCGCTAGGTTTAGGAGGGGTCGTTTATAAAAACACGTCACGCAAAATTTTACCTTTTTAGACCCCTCCTACTACACGCACTTTTTCTGTGACTATTATTCACTTCAAGAAAAGAAGTTTAGCTTAAAACTGGTGTTACCTCCAAGCGTCTTCCTGTGCGAGTGTCTCTGCGCGCGTGTAGTGCGTGAGGCACGCGTGCAGCGTGAGCGGCGCGGCGCACTCCGCCGCCGACACGTGCACCTCGCACGCCTCGCCAGCCTCGCGGATTATACTGTATACATATACAAATCTCAACTTTTTTTTAAACACTTAGTTTTAACCGCGGCTCCATCCGCGTTAATATTTAAAAATCGAAATAATAAAAACTCTATTCAATTTAGGCCGTCGGAAGGCGCTTATGAACGTCAAAACTATTACCGGCTCGTAAAATAATCCAGTCATCGAGAAGAACCGGCATGAAACTCGATCTGTTTATATATAAATATATATATTTTTAGGTATGTAATTTTTTATTAAAGATACTATTAATCTGGTTGTCGATCGATACAGAAATATATTTTCTATTAAATACCACAAAATTATTTATGTGGGATGTCGGTCAATATTGGTATATATAAACTTACGCAAAATTCAAAATTATAAGCAATTGTTCACTAGAGTTCAATAAAACTTTCATACAAAGTTTATCCCGCTCTTTACCCACTTTTTAAAGTTTTTCGAGAGGAAAAGTAGCCTATCACCGTCTCCAGGATTCCATCTATCTCTATACCAAAATACATCATAATTGGTTAAGCGGTTTAGGCGTGAAAGCATAACAAACAAACTAATTTTCGCATTTATAATATAAGTTAGGATTAATAGTTTTAGCATTATGGCCACAACCCATCTGATATTTAAGTGACGATGTGGCCTAAGACGTTGGACGCGCTAAGCCACTTGACTGAAAGAACTGGCTCTCGAATGCATTTACCGGAACACATCTATAGGTATTTAACGGCAGTTTTCAACTTACGGGTGGTAGATAGCAAGGCGGGCATGGAAGCTGCATGGTTCTTGGATATATAAAATATATTGTATACTCCGTTTAAGTCCACTTGATTTACCGACAGACTCCCTAATTCATCGAAATTACATAACATTCTGTGATCTTGGTCTTGGAACCTTGTCCATGCAATGTTATCTTGCGTTTAGCAAAAACTCTCAATAACGCTATATATTTAGCAGTATCTTAAATATTAGCAAACGAACTAGCGGGTCTTCTGATGGTAAAAGATCACCGCCACCCATGGAATCCCACAACACCAGAGGAATTGCAAGTGCGTTGCCGGCCTTAAATGCAACCTTAAGTGTCGCTATATTGAGTTTAAAATGTATGTATATATAGGAAACCGGTAGATTTCGACGTAGAGTTGATAACACGAACAGAAACAAATTGTAACCCTCTTAAGATTAACTTAATATCAGTGTTCAGTGGCATATGTAGGGTCCCAAACGCTACGATCTCAGAAGTAAACATTTTTTTTATTTAGAAAAATATAAGTACTCATAATCGATTAAAGATAGACACAACTAACACATATACAATTTCAAATAAATTACTAAGATTTAAACACAATTTGCGGCGCAATCATGCAAAATCTACTGAATGTATTGACATAAGACTGACAATTCGAATCACAACCGTTCGAGATAGTTCAATTTGTAATGATTCCATAAATCTATTGACATATTTTTTTTATGGATGTTTTTCCTACTACTAAAACAAAAGACGAATTTTTTTTTTGTAATCATTTGTCTCTTATTGTTAAATTGAAATATATATAAAGTGATATAGTAAAATTAAAACAATTCACCTGTCCCTATGAGCAGGATCCCAGAGCAGCTCTAACCTTAAATGTGGATATTTGTCATGTGAACACAATGCTTGTTCCACGTCGAGCGCAAACAACGGATGCGGAAGCTATAATAAAACAGTAACATCAACAACATATTTCAATTGTATTCTAATTTTTATATGTAAAAAAGAGAAGTAATAATCACCTCTGGTTGTAAATAAGCTGAATCTCGAGGTCGATGTGTTTCAGCAATTCGAGCGCGGAATATATCATTACCCTGTGCATTCTCGAGGACCCTCTCAGCGATTATCTGAGACATTTCCTTCAATATCAGTTTCTGAAGATCTTCGTATGAAATCTCACGAGGTACTTGCATAGTATAAGGGGATCCTGAAAAACAAATACTTTAAAGTATTCTATAGTATATATAAATAGCAATCTACTTCTCTTGTGCATATGAATTAAATTATACCATGTGAAAGGTCATCAAAATTATAGAAGAAAATTACATATCCTTATAAATAAAAAATACAAATAACATATAATACAATAGTAATGTACCTATAAAAAAATCCAGATTTTACTTGACCTGATTCAATTGTAAAAGAAAATTGTAATAATATGATTCACCTTATTATTTTTATAACAATAAAACTCTGTTCACAGAGATCAATTATTATATAGAATGAACAATATGCTATAATCTCATATCTAATTGTTAATCTATGGTAGCTGAAATATTTCCCAAACAACCTTTACACTCTTCTTCGCGCCGCAAGTTTTGTGCGATATAGCTATTTTTAAGAAACAATTATTTTTATATTAATGTCAGCAGACTTAGTAGAATACTGTTATTTTATCACAGAAAAAAAAAATAAACTATATCTAAAAACTATTCAGAAGATAACCCTACAAGAACACAAACATCTTCACCAAAATGGATTAAACCATTTGAATTAAGTAATGTTATCAATCCATGCATACCATAATAAAGTTTATGTTGAATGAAGTATTACTATAAATCAACATTTACCATAAATTTATATAAAAAGATTGGCAAAGTAATGGTGCTGTAGTAACCTATACAACGCAGTAGTAGCTTACCGAATCTTTCTCCTTCGAGAATGTTGACCCATAGTATCAAGAGATAGGGCGTCGTCGGCGCTTGTAGCAATGGCGGTGCTTCCACACAATATAACGCTCCGCAATCTATACCAGCTAATTCCCAACCCGCTCGAGCCGTACACCATCCTGGAATCATATAAACATTACAATAATAATACATTTATTTATAAACATCATATACATAGTTATATCTAAAAGTACACATAAATTGGTTTACCTATATCTAATAATGAAATTATTATTGTCGGCGCATACTGTACACAGAATTTATTAGTTATCCATAGTGAGAATAACATAAGAAACGCAAAATGTTCTGAATACCAGCAATAATTACAATTGATGTTCGTACTAGTATTCAACTGTATTATAATAGATGGAGGTAAATGTGTATACACATAGGTAGAGTATATTTAAACTTGTAATAAAATCTCCTTGGCTGTACTATCTGTATCTGGCTGGTTTAGAAGGCATTAAAAATATTACATTTAAAAAAAGACAAACAAATTAGAAAAATGTTGTTTCCAGCTACTTTTAATTTGATTCATTTTTTGTCGAAATGAGTGAATCTAATAAAGAAATTTGATACATCTTGAAATTTTGATACAAAAAAGATTAAATGCAATGCAAACCCCGAATAATTAGTGACGATTATGGAACTAATGCAGTTTTAGATTAACACTAAGTTGGTTTAAGAGCTATCAATGCGGGAATTTTCATGTCAATGATGCACCTTGCTATGGGCGCCTTATTACGATCGATTGTGCCACATACCTACATTTGGATCAACCATTGGCCAACATCGGGTCAATCGTTACTCAACGAGGTCAGCGGCCAATCAATTCAAGAAAGTGTAAAGTAATATACACTTATAATAAACAAAATCATTAAAAATCGGTCAAGTTTTTTAGGAGGAAAAGCATTACTGTACACAGATCAGACTACTTTCTTGACTGTTTTATATAAAGATTAACATCAGCCAATACGTAGAACATTTAAAATCAATATAACGAACATTTTCACGGTTCGCTTTGTTGAGTGCCTATAGACGTGTTTGGACAGTTCCACCTAAAAGCTATCCCGTTCTATTACGTTTAGAGTATTACCATGTTGTGCTACGTTTTTTTTATTGTTGTGGATTAGCGTTATGGTCATAATCTGTGACGATACGGCCCAAGTTGGTATACACGCTAAACCTGTGGAGGGACGTCAACACTTACCATTAAATCAGATTGTAGCCATACAATATAAAATAAAAGAACAATACCCATTTCATTAATTTCCGCCAGAATAATATTATCTCGTTCAATGCCAGTGTCGGTGTGTAACATTGTTCGTAAATCATCCATTGTCGTATTTGTTGTGAGTTCCACGCCAATGCGCACTTGCCGCGGTTGCTGATTTACGTAAACCACCTATGAAATAAATTGCACATCAATCTGATATGAGTCAGTGTGACGCACGGTAATCGACATGGGTTTCAATATATCATTAAACTTGAACATTCATTCATGAAATACGTCGTAATAAAACTATACAATATAGTGGCATACCATATTTTAATGGTCTCTTGGGAATCTGACATCGTTCAGATTAAAATGTATAACACAACGCTCATTAGAGTATGCACAGTTGCAGTTGAGAGCAGCCTTTTCATTTGTACAACATTATAACATACTATTCAGACTTCTTGAAATTTTGCAAAGATGACGGGGCTTTTTGTTTGTTCTACCGCATGATAGGTACCGCAATGCGGAGGGCTCCGAGCAGCTTTTCAGTGTGGTACCTTGATCACTTTTCTAAACTCACATATTTTACCGTTACATAACTGCTCATGCGCACGCTCTAAAACTACCGAATCGCGACAACGATTTTGTTCTGTAGAACTTTTCAGTCGCGTACGTCAAAGTCGTGAAACGAACTTCTCAACACGGTTTACCCTCGATGCGGTAAAGTGGAGTTATTCAAAAAGAAAATGCAATTCCAATTTCTCCAAGTTAATTTAAAGTAGGCTACATAGCTGTAAACCTCTGGTACTGTAACTGTTCATAACCCACGGTAATACTTTCCATCAGGTCGACTGTCTGCCTGTTTGTTGGCCTTTGACATTCAAAAATAACGTAAAAATTTTAACCATACATTAACATTCAATCATTTCCTTAAATATCAAGTGAAAAAAGTTGTGCAATGCAATAAAACTTAAAGAAACATAAACCTCGAGGCATACACAACTGTTCGAAACGCATTCTTTATATAAGATCACCGTATCGCCATAACTAGTAATACTTAAGAAAAAGTGTTTCTTTTAACTGTAATAATTGCTATATCTATAAAGAACTGATTTACATAAGCTGTATATATACAAATAACGGCGGTTTCTGATATTAGAGTGAACTCTATGGTACAGGTTTTTTCCTAGTAATTATAAGTAATTGTATGGATCAAAATTTAATAAATAACCGCGATAAAATCCGTTTAAATTAGTTTTATTTCAATGAATAATATTCGCGTAAACCTAAGAAATCATAATTGTATGGATCTAATCTAAATAAAAAAATATATGTAACTTTTTTTAGAACTTACATTAACAGGAAGTGGAGAAGCCTGTGCAGTGACTAATCTGGAAGGAAGCTGCACACTCACGCAATGAAATGGATCGAAAGTACAAGATGTACGCTCACATTTTGCACACATGAGCGCAGATCTATATAGAAAAGTATACACAATTTAGTACATAAATAATTATGTAAAATGTTGAAACGTTAACATAAGGTCATAGTATTCTTGATTTTAAATCTTATTAACTAGTATTTTATTTATATCTATTTATATCTTGGTACTTTTAGAACAAAGTGTCCATGTAGTGGTTTTATAACCATATATTTTTAATGAATGTAGAGTGTAATCATCAAGTTGCATTCATTATTATCTTACATAATTTACAGCTATTCTACATATAACAGATTGACAGTAAAATAAGAAAGAGTAAGGAATTATGTTATTACGTATCAATGCTTCGCAAAAGGTATATCGCGACACACGGCTGTAACTTGTGCCACAAAAAAAAAAAAAAATATTTCATAATAAAATTGCTTTAGTATCCAATATTTTTTATCAATCATCACAGATTTCTTTATAAATGTGTAAAACAATTTGACTAAATATCATTTAATGTTTTATTACTATTCACATTGTGTACTTTTCATTTAAAATTGAGTTAAGCGTAAACTTGAAAAATTATTAATAATTTTAACTTATTTACATTTTTATTAATTGTAGATTCATTTCGAACATAAAAACATTACCAAACACTGACCTATATTGTGCTTGAAAAATAGCCTGCACAAAGGAGCTATTTCTTCTTGCATGGTTGGCTAATGTTTCTGCTGCAACTACTTCATCCGGTTTCCCACAATTATTCTACAACACATTAGAAGCTATTATTAACAGGATAGGCTTTAATTATAACAAATAAATCTCTACTTCTGTTAGTAAATATATTATTATTTTCAATTATTTCATGATCATATATTATAAAGGTTCCTGATTACATTAATAACTGTTATATGTGCCCGTAAGTGTGCGAATTTATTTAAAAAAAATGAGTGATATTAATGACATTTCGTACATGATAAATTTTGTTTCATTGCTCAATCAATATATCAGCAGTATCATTAACAGTACTAATTTGTCAAATTACATATTCGAAAAATCAATATTAAACGTAAAAGTTTTTTAAAATTCGAGAAAAAAATAATGATTACATAGTAAATGCATATATATCTGTAACAAATTGGATGTGAGGATTCATTTAATCACCTTGTATTTGAAGACTTAATAAGTTTTTTTTTCTGTCTAAAACCTAGTGCAATTTGAACTTTAATCAAATTAAATAAGCAGAGAAAATTAACTAGTGGTAGTGCCATGCTGCGCCCCTTCGGATAGCAACCGAATGGGCTGCCACGCCCAGGGAAAAATCACTCTCACGTAAAACTGACGTCAAGTGGCAGCCTCGCTGTCGCGTTTCGTTCAGCCTGTGAGAGTCCCGGAGGCCCACTCCCCATCCTTCTCCCATAATATGAAAGTGCAAAATTTGGTTCATCTACCCCAGGAGGGTACCACCAGCTTACATCGCGGTGGAGAATCCCTCTCTGGACGTCCACGCTCAGATCGTACACTACCTGAGCGTGGATGTTCAGACTGCCCTCCGTATTCTAAGGGCAATTTTGCGCTCTATGTTTGAGGCAAACGGAGCAGGCAATATAAGGCAACCCCTTCCACGCTTGTTGTGGACTCTTGCAACATAAGGGGGCTGAATTATAACTTGAACGCCGTCCACTTCTATCTTGAGACGGAAAAGCCGGCCTTGCTCTTCCTTACCGAGACTCAGATATCATCTCCGGCTGACACCTCTTTCCTCTCCTACCCGGGATACAAGATGCAACATTCCTTTGTACTGCGGGCCGGGGTGTGCGTGTACGTCAGAGAGGATATCTGCTCTCGTCGCCTCAGCAGTCTTGAATGTATGGTATTATAGGTCAGCGGATTGGGACGGGACGCGATCATTCTGTGCGTCCTACCCATGGGGGCAGATTTTCTTCTTACCGGATGATCCAGATGTCGTTGCTGATTCTATCACCGATGTGGTGATTCAGGGTATGGAGCTCTTTATTCCGTTCTCTGCAGTGCCCATCGGAGGCAAATCCCAGCCTTGATTTGGTCGCTCCTGCAAGACGGCATTACGCCGAAAGCAGGAATGCTACCAGGCCTGGGCTGACGCTTCGGCGTCTAGTGATGTAAATACCAGTGCATTTAAAAAGGAGTATAACTCGGCCTCTAGGTCCTTCAAAAGTATTATTGCCAAGGCGAAGTCGGAGTACATCGGCAGGATTGACGAGAGACTGACGCATCTCCCGTCGGGAACACCTGCGTTTTGATCTCTCGCTAAAGCTGTCTTAGGGAATTTCTGTAAGCCTTCCTTTCCACCCCTGCACACGGAGGATGATTCGCTGGCCCGTACCGCGAAGGAGAAAGCCGATCATCTGGGCTCCCTCTTCGCGTCCAACTCGACTCTGGATGACCAAGGAAATTCACCACCGATAATTCCGCGGTGCGATACCCGGAGGTTAAGTTCCGGCAAAGTGCAGTTCGCAAAGCACTTTTATCCTTGGACATTCATAAGTCCAGTGGGCCCGATGGCATCCCTCCGATCGTGTTGCAGACATGTGCTCCAGAGTTGATACCGGTTTTAACGGGTCTTTTCCGGCACTCTTATGCATTAGGAGTAGTTCCGAAATCCTGGAAGGCTGCTTTAGTGCACCCTATCCCTAAAAAAAGCAACCGCTCGGATCCGTCCAAATAGAGGCCTATAGCCATCACCTCCTTGTTCTCCAAGATAATAGAGTCCATCATCAACTCCCAGCTCCTACGGTACCGAGAGGACCACCGGTTGATTAGCGACCGCCAGTACGGCTTTCGTTGGGTCGCTCAGCCAGTGACCTTCTAGTGTACCTGACTCATAAATGGGCAGAAGAAATTGAGACCAAGGGGGAGGCGCTTGCAGCCCGTCTGGACGTAGCGAAGGCCTTTGATCGGGTATGGCACAAAGCGCTTCTTTCGAAGCTACCTTCCTACGAGCTTCCCGAGAAATTATGCAACTGGATCACCAGCTTTTTCGCAGATCGGAGCAACAAAGTCGTAGTCGGCGGTGCATGCTCTGATCCTAAGTTTGTCAATGCTGGTTTCGCGGTCAATTGGAAGGTAAGGCCAAATTGCGAGGCGGTACTTTACGTCGGCTCAATGCCTGAACTTGGAGTTCGATTTCAACCGCGGTCGTGAACGGACGTGTCCGTGAGCTCTCGTTGATTGTTCTCGAAACCGATCGCGCTGCGTCTTACCGCGCCGCCTATTGTTTCTCTGTGCTGTTCTCACGTCTTATCGGCAATAATCCGTCTATTGTTGCCGACATTCCAGTTCGTGTTACCGATAATTAGTCCTTTGTTAATCTCAACCTATTGTTTGGTTATCGTGTCAAGTTTTTATTGTGAGAGATATCGTAGTTTATTATTGCGAATTCCAAGTATTGCTTTTCGTCATTGTGAATTTAGTGCAGTGATTAAAGTGCCGACACTGTAAGTAAGCCGGTCACCGGCTACCAACAAAGGTAAAACTTACTTTCCCTTAAGCCTTTTATAAAGACAGGCCATAGATATTATTATTGTCTTTTTTTTCCTTTTTCCTTTCTCTTTCTGATTTGCACGTGCAGTACATTGTATTTAAATGTTATTTCTCCGAACTTGGGATAGTTTGTTAGTTTTTTGCTAACCGCGCCCCCCTGCCCTTCCGGCAGGGAGGTTTCACCTAGGCTTACGAGCAAATTTTCTCGCCCCAAGCCCTACATCCGGACCATGGCCAATCGTCCGGAAGATTTATATTTAAGGCTACGTGCCTTCATAGGTAGAGAGCAACCAGACTTGCTCAAGGCGTTCCTCGCCTCCCAACCGGTCCAACGCGTTCGCACCCCACCGACCGCGGCGAATGCACCAACTCGTGCTCGACCGGCGTCCCCCCCATCCACATTACTACCCCTCCGCACCCCATCTACCGCAGCGACAGCACCGGTGCGTCGCCCAGCATCTCCACACTCACGCTCCCGATCCCGCTCGCCTGTGTTAATTCACTCGCAGGCACCTACTATCAACATGACACATACACAGTCGCCTTCAGCGACCCCCACCCCCACGGCTGCACCTCGTCCTTTCGAGGAGCAAATATCGTACGCACCACGGCCAATACCTACGGCGAACTCTTTCTCGCTGTTATCCCCCGACCCGATTCCCGAAAACGAGGCTGAAATGAGGGACCTCGATTTGGATGCTCAAAGCAATCCCGAAACAGATTTTATAATAGTCACCAAGGCCAAGAACAAGAGGGTGCTATCACCCTCAACAGCTGAAACTACTGCCACAAAAACAAGGCGCGTCCCTACTGCATCCGAGAACGCTAATACCCCAATGACCCAACCTCCCACATCCGCTAGCTCGACTGAGAAAGCGGTACGCCCACCGCCCCCCGTTACGATCTGCGATAAGGCTTCCTGGGTAAGCATCTCGGCCCAGCTCAACTCAAGGAAAATTGCATACACTAGGGCCACCAGCACCCCTTCAGGGATACAGGTTAAAGTCCCGTCTATTACAGATTATAAGAATTTAACGTCCTTTCTCCGGGAAGGAAAACACCAGTTCTATACCTACACAACTGAAGAAGAGCGCCTTCTGCGCGTCGTTCTTAGGCGCGTTCCTAAAGAGCTCCCCGAGGAGCTAATCCTAGCCTCCCTTAAGGAGCAAAATTTACCGGTCCACGAGGTACATCGAATGTACCATAATATAACAAAAAAACTATACGACCTAGTTCTAGTCACTTTGGACCGATCCAAGGAAGGGAAAGAAATTTTCTCCCTCCAATCCGTCTGCGGCCTCTCCGGCATAGTTGTAGAGATCCCCCATAAGAGGCATACCCCCACTCAATGCCATAATTGTCAAGCATACGGCCACTCCGCTCGCAACTGCTTTATCAACCCGCGTTGCGTCAAATGTTTAGAAAACCACTCCACTAAGGAGTGCTCTCGCACCCGTGACTCTCCAACTCCACCGAGCTGCGTCTTATGTGGTAAAGCCGGGCACCCCGCGAACTATCGCGGGTGTGAACGCGCTCCACGCACAAGACACACGCGTTTCTTTAATCAGGCGCTCTCAGCGCAAACAACGGCTGCACGTACCGCACCGCCGCCACTCATGTCTAATCAGGATTTCCCGAGCCTGGGTAAGTCAGCGCGGGTCACTTCTGCGAACCCATCTTCTCCCCAAAGACCCACACTAGCTCCGACCAACGCGTGGACCACCAATCAGCAGCCTCCGAAGGCTAAACCCGCGAAACTCACCGCGGCCGGCCCTTCTACTGGTTTCAAAGGCATCGACTGGCTCGCCGAACTACTAGAAGAACACTCTGTAGATGATATTATTGCGTTCGACGACATGATTAGCGCTAGTCAGGATTTTGGACGTCTAAAAGCCATTAAGTGCTTCCCAGGCATTGCAAGGACCATGCAACGCCTTATCCGCGCTTCTCCTAATTAAACTCGCAATGGAGGATAAGATTAGACCCCGAGGCCTATCTTTGTCCTTTTTTAACGCGCGCAACCTGAAACCCCAACGCGACTTGGTAGCTAGCTTCCTTAAGGAGCGGCAAATAGACGTGTTTCTAGCACAAGAAACTCTTTTAAAACCGAGCGTTCGCAATCCCGCGATTGCGAACTACAAGATAGTAAGAAATGATCGTATCGGCGTAAGAGGCGGCGGCACGTTCATATACTATAGAAAGTCACTGTACTGCATGCCAATAGATCTTCCCGAACTTAAAAATTTAGAAGTCTCGGTGTGTAGAGTGGGTATGACCGGTCATCCCACTATCTTTATCGTTTCCGCGTACCTTTCGCCTAATAAAACTCTCCTCCAGTCGGATCTGGAGACGCTTTTCGCGCTCGGTGACTCTGTTATAGTGGCTGGCGATCTAAACAGCGGGCACATTCTATACAACAACCCGCGTAGTACCACTAATGGTAGGACTCTATACTGGCTAGAAAATACGCTTACGTTCGACGTAATTGCTCCTTCTGAGCCAACTCATTATCAACCTAACTGCCGCCCTTCAGTTTTAGACATAGCTATTTTAAAAGGGATTGCGCTTCAGATACGACAAATCGATGTCGTACATGAACTAGATTCCGATCACCGCCCAGTAGTTTTGCAACTAGGTCACCCGGGTGACCACACACCTGCTTCAGTCAAAGTGGCTGACTATCCAAAGCTCAAACACTATCTCTCAAATAATCTCTCCTCCCCTTTTTTAGATAGGATCCCCGACGAGATAAAGTCTGTGACCGATGCCGATATGGCAATTGACTCCCTGGTCGGTCACCTCCAGAATGCCATCAGCGAAACTTCGAAAGAGGTAAAGGCGGCAAACGATCGCCGCTTTATACTGCCTGATGACATTCGAAGACTGATCACGGAAAAAAACGCCGCGACTCGCGCCCATGATTCTTATCCGACGGAGGAAAATCGCGTACGGCTACGTAACTTACAACGATTAGTTAAAACTCGTATCTCCGAACTCCGCGGTCAAAGATGGGACAGTCTTTTAGAGGAAATCAAACCATCTCATCTTGCCTTCTGGTATCTTGTCCGTAAACAAAAGAGCAGCTACTCGTCCTCAATGCCACCGCTGGATAGAGGCTCCGGCAATCTGCCCGCCTTCGAAAGTATAGACAAGGCAGAGTATCTCGCTACCACTCTCGAACAACAGTGTTCTCCCAATTCCTATGAATATCATACCATAGATCCCGGACACATCGGGAGGGTCAATCGAACAATTCAATCAATAAGAGAGACCCCACCAGTTGAAAATTTAGACCCGGTCACAAATGACGAAGTTGTCGCGATCATAAAACGCCTCAAGCCAAGGAAAGCCCCTGGTCCCGATGGAATCAGGAACGAAGCCCTAAAACTTCTCCCTGATAAACTTATAGCTCTTCTGGTCTGTATCTTCAATGCGGCCATAATTCACTGCCATTTTCCAGCCGCTTGGAAAAAGGCAACGGTAATAGGTATCCGCAAACCCGGGAAAAAGGCATCTCTTCCAGAAAGCTACCGCCCAATTAGCCTCCTCAATACGTTAGGTAAAATATACGAGCGGCTCCTTCTGAACCGACTTCAATCCATTGTCTCAGAGAAATGTCTCTTACCACACGAGCAATTCGGCTTTCGACCGAAGCACTCGTGTACCCACCAAGTGCTCCGCCTCACGGAGCATATTCTCTCCAATTTCACGGAGCCACGCCGTCCTAGGCGCACGCTTGCTGTATTTTTCGACATAGCCAAAGCTTTCGATAAGGTCTGGCACGAAGGCCTCATATTTAAACTCAATCTCTTTCAAGTCCCGGACAGACTAGTCCGCATAATCCTCGCTTACCTATCAGACCGTACCTTCTGCTATAAAGCGGACGGAACTCTATCCTCACCACATTCAATAAGATCAGGGGTCCCGCAAGGTTCTATCCTAGCCCCTTGCCTCTTCAACCTGTTTGTTAGTGACATCCCCGAATTCCCCGACACCGCAGTAGGCTCTTACGCAGACGACACGGTCATCTTCAGCTCAGGCAGGAATAGGATTCACTTATACTACCGCGTCTAAAGGGCTGTGTCTACGTTTGGGTCCTGGTGCCTCAAATGGCGCATAGGAATAAACCCAGACAAAAGCGCGGCTATTATGTTCGATCCTCACGCGAGGAAGAATATAAAAAGAACATTTCATCTTTTTGGTGTCAATATCCCCTGGGCTAACCAAACTAAATACCTTGGTGTAGTTTTAGATAAACATCTCACCTTTAACAAACATATAGATTATGTACAGAAAAAAGCCACCACAGCTATGGCTCTACTACGCAACCTAACCTCCTCTAAGAGCAAGATGTCACTCAGACATAAGCTCACAATATACAAAGTATGCATCCGCCCCATACTTACCTACAGTTGCCCCGTATTCGCTCACGCTTCGCACACCACTCTTCGCAAACTACAAGTTCTGCAAAATAAATTCATGCGTATAGCCGTCCAAGCCCCTCCGTACGTCCGTAATGTAGATCTCCATAAAGATATGGATATTCCGTCCATATATGCATATATCAAAGACCTTACAAAGCAATTCTTCGAAAAAGCCGAAGTTCATCCCAACCCCAAAATAGTACACACAGTGAGCTACAATGCTAATCCGCACGCCAAAGGTTTCGCGCGACGGCCACGTAATTGCTTCACTGATCCCGTCGATAAAATAACGAGATTGAACGCACTTCTTCCTACCGTCTCCACCAATCGTACGTGTCCGCGTACACGCCCGCGTAACCGCCGCCCTCGCCGCCGAGGCCGAGCGGTTAATTTCGCTCCCGCACACCCGCCGCGGCCTCCCTCTGCAGACGCTTGAGCCTAGGTTCGATCCTCCGGATAGGAGCCCTCAAGTGACTCTGCTCGCGTGATACAATGACACTCTACATCACTGAAAGTACATCATCACACCGCATACCATCCATGCACACCTATACGTTAAGTACACGGTTCTGTAAGGGACTACTCCCACGAACCTTGTTTGTTTTTCCCGCAGCATCCCAAGCCGAGGTTCGGCCATTCTGGCACCCTTGCGCTCGCTGCCTCGGAGCTGAGTGCCCTCAGCACTCGCCCCAAAAAGTTCGGTGAAGCTGTCAAAGCCCTTACGGCTAACAGGGTATGTCAATTCAAAAAAAAAAAAAAAAAAAAAAATGCCTGAACTTATATAAAGCGCAAATTCGGCCCCACATGGAGTACTGTTCTCATCTCTGGGCGGGAGCCCCCCAGTACCAGCTGCTTCCATTTGACCGCATTTAACGTAGGGCAGCTCGGATTATCGACGATCAAGCTCTTTCCGATCGGCTTGATCCTCTAGCTCTGCGTAGAGATGTTGGGTCACTCTGCATCTTCTACCGCATTTACCATGGGGAGTGGTCCGAGGAATTATTTGGATTGATCCCGGCCGCTGAATTTTACCATCGGACATCGCGCAAAAAAAATTCATAATTTCGCCCACACCATCTCGATGTTCAGCGTTCCACAACCGCGCGATTTGTAAGGCATTTCCTACCTCGCACCACCACTCTGAGGAACCAGTTGTCGCTGGCGGTCTTTCCGTACCGTTACGACTTGGGAACCTTCAAAAAGAGAGCATATTCTTTCCTTAAAGGCCGGAAACGCATTTGCAAGTGCTCCGGTGTTGTTGATGTTCATGGGCGGTGGTGATCACTTTACATCAGATAAGCCTCTTGCCCGTTTGCCCCCTTATTTCATAAAAAAAGTACATATATGTTGATGTTTCTTTTTCAAGTGGGAAATTAATCCTTTTTCTGATAATTACAATCATTTATAGTACATCATTTCTCTTATAATTGAAAACCTCTGTATTTACATATAGAACCAGAGAACAATTAAGATAATTTTTCTTAAACATACCCATAAAAAGGGGAGAACGGTAGAGTATATCAGAAATATATACATTCTGTATTGATCACCAAATGTTGGAATTAGCAATTACAGGTTTGTTGCCACACTTCTTACATACGTTGCTTGACAACAGACTTGATCACAATACATACAACATTGTACATTGGTTACATTGGTTATTGGTACAGTTTCGTTTCAATGTGACTATGATAAACAAGTATTTAAACTAAGAAATGTTTTTCACATTCCCTTTTTTATATCAGTAGTCTTAAATATTGCATACATAAAAAAAATTCAGATAGAACAAATATTATATATAATAATAATATTATTTCACAAAATATTTTTATACAAAGTATAGCTAAATAAAATGGCTTACATAAACAATAACAGAATAAACAAGTTAGTAGTTTAATATAAATTCACAAAACTTAATAAATATCATTTTTGAATTTTTATCTCTCAATATTCATATATTTTTTAATATTAAATATTTTGTTTGATTTTATTATAAAAAAAGTGTAACATTTATTGTCATACTATACCTTAATTGTTTTGTATTTCTTTTTAGTGGCTGTATTTAAATCTTCATGTACTTTGTCTAGTAACCAAAACAAAAATTCTTGTGCATCATGTTGGCTGTTACCTCTATACTGTGGCCCATGTCTTTCAACTACTTTCTAAAAATATATTGAAATTTTGATTTTCTCATTACTTTTCTTATTACTATGGTTAATATTACTATTCATTCAGTCTCCTGATATTATTCTACTTCATTTCCATTAAAATGTGCATCATTATATTTAAGTAATACGTAATTAGGAAAAAAAAAGTAAATAAATAACTCATTAATAAAAAAAAATATAATTAAAAATCAAAATAATATTTTGTTATTACAATTTATCACATTAAATCAGGAACAGGTTCTGCATTTAAAGATTTCACAAACATTACAAAACTATCTTACCTTAAAATCGGTACTCATATCTGATGTATAGTGACAGGCCCATAGTGCTTTTAATAATGCAGCCAGCTGTTCTGTAACTTCACCACGAGTACCATATTTTTTGGAATTTATTTTATTTCTCTTTTGTAAATCTACCTGAAAATGTTAACTTCACTTTATTTAAACATAGTATACAGTAGTATATTGTGTAAAGAATAGATGTCTTATATTATTGTAATGTTTTAATTTTGCTTATGGTCAATTATCATTTCACATGTATAAGTATATAAAAGTGACCAAATTATTAAAAACAAAATATACTCATTTACTTATTATTGATATTTCCAGTTATTTTATTTAATACAAATAAGTAAATATAAGAATGATAAATTTTTAAAATTAGGGTTTTTAATTATACAATACATAAAATACTTATTTGAAACATTTACTCGTCATAAATACTATCATAAGTTTGTGTCATGGTATCACTAATGCCATGAATTTAGACAATGAAACTTTCAACACTGTACTTATTTTAACAGAAGGGTAATAATACATAGTAACATAATTTACTTATAATAAATAATTATATTTTATTTATTATTATATTATCACTGACACTGAACTGAGGTTTACAATTTTAATAATATAACTAACCTATAGAATAAACATGATTTATGTTACAAATAATAATTAAACACACATCCATTATATGTGTTCATTGTATATTATTATTACAGTGTATTCACTGTATCATCACAAACTTGAAAATCTTATCTACAAGAACTAACCTTATAAAGATCCAATACAAAATACTCTGCAATAACATCAGTATGTGAAAGACATTGAAGAACAGCATTCATGTAACAAGTATTTCCATGATTCTTTATACCAGTTGCTGCAGGAATTGAACCAGGTGGCCATGGAGGATCACCATTACTTGGAATTCTTTCAGTAATCATTAAAGCTGGTACTGATTTTACCTAAAAATATTATACACACTATGTATTTCAATTTCTATTGTATTTGTATTTCAATGTGTATTTAAATGATATATGATAATTATGTTGAATATCCAAAGGGAAAAAAACTCTGTACTTAATACATCAATTATAGAGTAACATTCACTATTAATCAAATTATTGATCAATTAGGGAGCCTCTTTTCAAAGGAAAGCTTGCAGCTTTATTTAAACATTCATTTTTGATAAGCTCAATCACTGAGAAAGCATATACTTTTTATCCTTATACTATGTATTACAGTGTTAAGACAAAAAATCGAAATAAGTTTAAAACCATAAAGGTAAGCTAAGAAAAAAGTAGTTACATTAGTCTTAAATATACAAGAACCAAAACAAACTAGATTCTTTATTTATTTGTCTCTTCTCTATTTTCTCTTAATTATGATATCTATGTGTACTGTTAAACCATACATTGAAGTTGAATGAGAATACATAAGCAATCTAAATTGATGTTCATGGCACATAGAAAGGTTGAATCGTGTTTCAAGGCTTTTACCACATTGATATAAAGATTCGTTGCTAAAATATAACCAGTTATAAAAAACATAAAATAGTAACAAATACTCACTCCAGCCGCATTAACTGTGCCCATATGCTGCGCTATCTTGTTTAAAAACCTTTTCCACGATGGCCTTCTAAATAGCTTCCTCTCAATCACAGTCTCGTCCTTGTGTGTCTCTCCGATGACAGAACTAGCGCTTGTCGGTTTATTATCATTATCAATAGGTTTAGTCTTACTAGAACTAGGTTTACCACTCCCAAATGGGTTACGAGGTAATGTAAAAGTTCGTTTCAATCTTGAACCTTCCACCTGTTTTTGCACCATAGTTGTGTCCGATACCTCATTAATTAATTCACCTTCAGAACATGATTTAAACACGGATGTAAGATTATTGGTAGACATAATTATACATTAAAAATTAATTACACAATTATAAGTTATTTTTAACAACAAAATCTAATAGAAAACATTGATATGTCACTGCCAAAGACGCCATTTTATATTTTAGGTGTTGCCATAAGTATAGAATACTAATAAGTCACAGAAAATTACATTATATTATATTATAAATAATAAATTATGTATCTATGGCTACGTAAGACTTAGTGTTTACAAATCATGATACTCATGCTCACGACAGCGGTTTTGCTTGCAACTGTTACAATCATCATCACCATTAGTTGAATGGAGTATGGTCCCCTTCTCTTAGATGGGTCACCATGAACTTGACGTAAATTAAAATGATGTCAGTAGTGATTTTACGTGTCTACAACAATCATGATCATCATGTAGAATAACTGAAGTCATGTTTTGAGCGTTGTGGACGCTAACTGGAATGTAGACTATCTATACCACAAAATACAGTATTTGCTTTGCATTAAAGAACGTTGCCAACAGAGCCGGCTATAGTGCAGGGTGTGTTGCGTACACGGGCGCAGGGTCTTAAAGGGCGCCAAGCGCCGCTCACAACACCTTCAAGGACTGACCGCGCGACTACTAAGAGGGACGTATTGGTTGCACACGGGTGCAACAAGGCCTAGACCCACAACTGGTTGCCAAAGTATTTCACCTATACTTTGGAAAATACAAAAGTACACGCCTCAGTCTAGTGTAAAATAATTATAAATGCATAACATAGATATCAGCATTCATATTAAATAGGAAGTAAACCGATGTCCTTCTAGAGCTATTAAATGGTCCCAATATATTAAGTTTTTTGAATGTAATCGTTACAGATTCATACACACAGACATCCGAACGTCCAGGACTTTTTTTTTCAATAAGATTGTTTTTGTTATGTAATGAAATAAATGAATTTAAAAATCATCTAGTATGAGAGTATTTATCTGGATAACAAAACATTTACATTGCCGCAAAAAACACAAAAGATTTAAAATTATGATCACTGAAGTCACTAAAACTGCTCGACTTTGGAATCTTGAGAGTAATGCACAACTTCCAACGCTTCACGTTGTGATACATGTAATCTAGCTCTATTTCGACAACAAATTTAGAACTTACTACAACATACTTAATTATCTCTGCTTACTATCACACCAAATTCACAATCTAAAAATTTGATTAAAAAAAACTATTGATTTCCTAAATTTAAATTTACATGTCATTAAGAATAATTACGCAATTTAAAATATTCACATATTATTTCTTTTAGAATATCATATTTAGTCATTTTATTTATTTAGTAAAGTATGCTCTTTTAGAAAGAATTAATAGTTATAATTTTAGGAAGTAATAGTTCCTGTTATAATATTTTCAATTTTTACACCCGGTTTTATATTTGGTAGTATTTTATAAAATATATCTTAAATTTTTGTGTCCAAGACAAGTTATTTAAAATAATAATCAGATATATGACTTTTGATATAAAAGTACCTCAGAATGTTTCAATAAAGCTACAATAATTTCTTATGTTTACGCAAATATTATTCATCGAAATAAAACTAATTTAAACGGATTTTATTGCGGTTATTTATTAATTTTGATCCCGACGTTTCGAAAGCTTTTCAGCCTTCGTGGTCACGGGTTGGACTGAGGTGTGGGTTGTCCAGAAAAGTTCACGTTACTGTGTCTACCTTCAATTCAATTTTTGTTATTGATAGTTTTCCGATCTACGCAGAAAGAGCTCACAGTGACTTGAGGTCTGGCAGTTGGTCTTTTGGGTTCTGTTTTAATTAAATGTATAATCGGATCCCAGGCTTGTGCTAGCTTCCAACCATCTTCTCTATTGAAATTTTGATGTTTTTTAATTTCAATAGCCTCACGAATCATCCTAGCTCGAAATCAGTGTTCTTTGGCAAGGATTTGTGGCTTGTCGAATCTAAGATAATGTTTGGAGCCTTCTTCTGAATGTTTAGCAACTGCAGACTTCGTAGAGCGTCGATGTTTAACGTCAGCTATATATTCTTTTACGCGGTTTCCTAAACATTGCCTCACATCTGGCTACATGTTGTGGAGGAATCAATTTTATGTACAAATGAATGGAGTAGCTATGGACTCACCTGTATCTCCAGTAGTCGCCGATATTTTCATGGAGAACTTTGAGGAGACAGCCCTAAGCATAGCCCCCGCCACTCTCAGGTTTTATAAACGGTACGTAGATGATACTTTCACAATTTTACCATCTGACAAATTAGGTGCATTTCTAGATCATCTTAACTCTTTTAACAATAAAATACAATTCACCGTGGAGTGAGAACAAAATAAATCTTTTCCTTTCTTATATGTTTTAATTATCCGTAATCCTGAGTCTTTAGGCCATACTGTGTATAGAAAAATGACCCATACAGATAAATACCTGAATGGTGAATCTCACCACCATCCGAAACAGTTGGCTACTGTGGGTAAATTTTTGTTTCAGAGAGCACAAGGAATCTGTGATGAGGAACATTTGGCTGCTGAGCTGCAACATGTCAAGCAAGTACTGCGAGATAACAAGCTCCAAATTCCACGCCGCCGTCACGGAAACCGAGTGAAACTAGCCACAATAGAATGTGTACCTGTTGTGTTACCTTTTGTAAGAGGGTCACAGACAAGATTGGCTATGTACTAAAGCGTGCTTCAATTAAAACTTACTTCAAGCCGTCCAAGAAAATTAGTCAATTTTTACTACCTGTCAAGTGTCATATACCTCTACAAGAACAGGGCGTATACAAAATCGAATGTGACTGTGGCCTCTCCTATATCGACCAAACTAAAAGAAATATAAGGACCCGCGTAAAAGAACATATTGCTGACGTTAAACACCGACGCTCTACGAAGTCAGCAGTTGCTGAATATTGAGAAGAAGGCTCCAAACATTATGTTACATTCGACAAGTCACAAATCCTTGCCAAAGAACACTAATTCCTACCTAGGATGATTCGTGAGGCTATTGAAATTAAAAACATCCAAATTTCAATACAGAAGATGGTTGGAAGCTAGCACAAGCCTGGGATCCGATTATACATTTAATTAAATCAGAACCCAAAAGACAACCCACACCTCAGTCCGCCCCGTGACCACGAAGGCTGAAAAGCTTTCGAAACGTCGGGATCAAAATTAATAAATAACTAATAATAAAATAATAGTTTCTATAGATAATAAAATAATAATAAATAACAAAACAATTATTTCAGTGGCAACATGATTATAAATGTAAAAGATAGTAAAATTTGAAACATTACTGGATATATTTAGAAATATGAATGCTTTAGATCAGCGGCTCTCAAACTTTTTTGGTGACGGAACCCTTTTGGAAAGCAATATACTTGACGGAACCCTAAAATAAAACGATAGTTTTTAAAAGTGTATTCTTTATTAATAAGGATAATAAAAGTACAATGTAACACTAATTATTACTTACTTTACTACATGGCAAGTACAATAATAGAAGATATTAAAAAAGAAAAATTCTAACTGATGGGAGGTATGGAACTGTTTTTTATTTTTCATCAATTGGTTGATATCAGGTTTGATAGAAGACAGCTGAAGTCTCATATCAGGTTCGGCGTCCAGTCTATTGTGATATTTTTTTTCGTGGCTGCAAAGGTTGAGAATCCTGCTTCGCACAAATATGTGGTTGGGAACGGGAGAAGAATATTCAGAGTCATTTTGCCAAGCATTAGATAGTCATCGCGGATTCTACACACAAAAATCGTTGAGAGGCGTCGTATTGAACAGTGACTCCATACTTGTGTCTGAGGACATTTCTAAAAGAGATTCATATATCTCGTTTGACATACTTTCGGGCTTTTGCAAGTTGAGTAAAAACGGATTATGAATTTATGAATTCAGTTTCATTCTTGTATTCTGTTCCTCGGGAAAATACTTTTCAAAAGATGCGCGCATCGAAGTGAGGTATTGGACCAATTCTTCAAATACATCATCTTGAAACATTTCTGAGTCGTTATCGCTAACAATCTCACTTATTGATGTAAAGCTTTCTATTTCTGTTTTAACAACGCAAATAATCCAAAAATCTAATATTATTTTGAAGGCAGTTGTTTTTTATAGGTCTGGAACACTGTTTACGTTGCAAAGATAAATTCATTCCGTTGAGTTTTTGAAAGATATTCGCCATAAAAGACAATCGGAACAACCAAGTTTTATCGTGCAAACGGTCTTTCAAATTAAAAGTAGTATCTGAAAGAAACATTTGTAACTTGGCTCTAAGTCCGAATAGCCTTGTTAAAGTTTTACCCCGAGACAGCCATAGCACTTCTGTATGGAGCAGCAGTGTTTTATGTTTGCTGCCATAATCTTCACACAATAATGAGAACAAACGGGATTGTAGTGGTCGTGATTTGATAAAATTTATTATTTTTACCGCTTCATCCATAACTATTTTAGATTTCACGGCATTATCTTCATCGCAAGTGCTTGTCTATGCAGAATACAATGGCTGGAACTACAATTAGGCGCTTTATTGTTTATTCGTGACACTGCTCCTGCTGTTTTACCTATCATCGCCTTGGCCCCATCTGACAAATATCAATGCACACGTGCCAACTGAGATTATTTTATTCAAAAAATATGTTTATTTTATTAAAAATTTCTTCACCGGTAGTGTTTGTAGGCAGCGGTGAACACATAAGCATGTCTTCTTCAAAAGAACTTTCATACGGATATGTCACGATAACTAGCAAGATAGCCAGACCAGCGACATCAGTTGACTTATCCATTTGCAAGGCGAATAGTGTTTTTTGTAGACGTAACAAGTTCTTGTTTGACGTAGCTTGCCAGATCATGGATTCGCCGTGAAAAATTATCGTTTGATAGCGGCATAGTAGAAAGATGCTTTGCAGATTTTTCATCGAGCATACATTTTGTTATGTCTAAGACACATGGTTTTATTAAATTCTCAGCGATAGTGTGCTCTTCACCTTCTTGTACAATGCGATAGCTAACTAAATATGATGCCTCCGTGGCCTTTTCATTGATATTTTGTGTTACATGCATCATAGTTTTTTGACTTTTAAATAACTGTTCTTTTACGAACAAAAAATCTTTATTCTTGTCTTTAGACTCGGGGTGTACAGTTTCTAAATGTCGGCGCAATTTAACAGGTGCCATGGAACTATTAGGAAGCAGTTTACTACATAGCATGCAGAGAGGTGAGCCGTTGGAATCAACAAATCCGAGACTGATATATGATTCATCATACTTCCTTTTTTCGTGTGTGAAAACGTGAAGCTTGACATCGTTGCATAGTCGCCTGGATCAGTAATTGAAGTATTCTCAGCGCGTACTGCTTTTGAACATTCAGCGTCATTAGAAAATGTTGTTGCAACACCTTTAACGCCTTTAAGCCAATGTTCTATTTTTCTTAATAATGTTACACGTCAGGATGGTGGGGTCAAAATAATGCGCAATCGTTTAGTCCATAGAAGAAATGTACAAAACTGATACAATCGAAAACAGCAGGCAGTAGAACAATAAACACTAGTTTCATATCACGTTTAAACACCGCAATTCGCTAGCCAGCTTGTAAGTAGGTAGGTAGGAACATATCGCTCCGAACGCTAATCGTCACTGTATCAAAAATACTCGATTCAGCGCCTTTGATAAATAAAAAGCGGAAATAAAAATTGAAATACAAAAAAGGCGTTGTAAACAATCTCGACTTTATATTTTGAAGTTAGAGCCGAAAGTCGCTTGTTCACAACTATAGCGTCTAATTCAGAGACGGCTTTATCAATGGGACTGCGCGCTCACAAGTATACACGCGGCGGGCGGAGTCATAATGTTCGACCAGAGTGAGGTGTATTGATTTTTTTTCTAAATTCTTGCGGAACCCCTACAAGGGTATCGCGGAACCCTAGGATTCCGCGGAACACACTTAGAGTATAGCTGCTCTAGTCTATCAGAATCATAGGTTTATTTCTGGTCGCACTGACCTTTTGTATGTCATTTTTGTCAAATATTAGTGAGATAAGTCGTTTTGGTTCTTATCTAGTAGTCTTCTTTGGTGATAATTATACGGTAGTATTGTAGACACGGAAAAATGCGTGAAAATTTTTATCAACCTTGAATTTATAATTTAAAAATAATAATTATTATCAGGTACGTCTTTCAGATATATTTTCTTTGCAATGCAATTCACTTACTGTAAATGTTATGTACATATTTATTTGCAAAAAAAAATTAGATTGATAAATTAGCTAAAAAATCATATCCAGTACTATAGTAAGTGATTTATAAGCGACTTTAAAATATTATGAAAGTAAATGTAAAAAGTAATATCTAAAATTTGTGCAACACTGTATATAAACAAAATAATATTGTCATTATACCTTTTGGATCATCTTAATTTCATGGAAAATTTGAAAATCTTTGATTACATACATTATATTGTTTCTGTATGTACAATTTATATAAATATACTTTGATATTATGATGATTTAATAAATAAAGATAATTTAGTGTTCTAAACCAATTATTTATGTTAAAGATAATAGTGTTAAACTTGTGGACTAAACTTTTGTATATATATATTTATTTGTACATTATGTTACAATAAAATTATATTTCTATAACTCTGTTTGTATACTTTTAGATCAGTATAAAAATTCTGGAATGTCTGCTTTTAATAAATTGAAACTTTTAATCTGGAAGAATTTTCTTCTGCAAAGAAGGCACAGATGGCAAACAATATTTGAAATTGCATCACCTGTGATATTTTCCTTATTTTTGATACTTACAAGATGCCTTGTAGATCCACAATCTAAACCACCTATTTCTTACCCACCATTTCAACCAACATATTTTAACATAAGTGGAAGAAATTTGTAAGTATTTGTGCATCTTTGTAATAAGCTTAAAAGAATTTTGTATGAGTGTTCATGAAAGGCATTTCAATATAGGTAGATCAGATTAACAACAGACTGGAATGATTAAGTATAAAAATACCTTAATCAGTTATTTTTTATCATACTGTTATTGTAACTATATTTTCAAGCTTTTTCAGAATTGAAAATACCAAATGAGTTCCCTATTACATGACTAATTAAATTAGTGTGTATACTTTTGTTATTAATACTTTATAAGCCTAGCAGTATACCTTAAATCTCATTTGATGTTAAGTGATAATGTGTCCCAAGATGGTAAACATACGAAAGCTAGTGAAGGGACAGGCTCTCAAGTGCAACTACTGGAACAAACCTATAGGGTATTGGTGGCAGAATTACAACTCGAGGGCAGTACCTATTTAGACATTTGTATGGGATCAGAGTCCATAGATTAGTAGTGTAGCAGTGATGCTTTTACTTGGGTAATGTTGGGGGCATACCACCCAATGAGCCTTGCCACACGCAACATCATGTTGGCCTGAGCCTTGATAATGTGTTAAAGTGTTGTGATGAGGAAGTCTGTAAATGGATTTTTACACCACTTTAAAAAAAAGGTGGTAATATCCACCGTGCTATGTTTTCTTCATGATTATTTCCTTCAGAAAAAGCTCAATATTACTTTAGGGATTCAAACTCATATCCTTATGTTGCATGCTTGAATGTATCTAGTTTTTAAATGTTCAAAGTATATGTCACAATATATTTTTAACTTGATTTCTTTACAGTAACACTGAATATATAAAATAAAATCAAACTACCTTATTATTGAAAACCCTATAGATAAAAAGTATTTGATAATTTTTATTTAAATATAAATATATTTTTTTTTTTTATATTTTCTTTAACAAAGAACATTTTATTAATTCACACAAACATTATTTTATGCAATACTTTAATACAAAATAAAATTAAATTTTAACTATTATACTTATAAGTTGTTAAAATTATGTATAACTCATTTATATGAGTTGTTCCAAATAAATTAATAAAGTAATTGTTGCTTAATTACATAGTCAAGACACAACACAAACTTATACATCATTACTTTAAAAATATGAAAGTAACATCTTTTTATGTTTATGTTTATTTTAATGAAATAAAACAAAATGTAATATACACTGGACTGAATTTAACAAAAAATTATACTATAAGTTAAGTGATATAAATAAGCTATACTATAACAAAAAGTATAAGTAATTGATTATTCACTGAAATTTTCATTTTAATTTTCCCAGAGGGAATATTACTAATGCAAAAACAGGAACTTTGGCATTTTCACCTGAAAATCCACTTACCCGAAATGTAACAAGGGATGCAATAGCCATGGTAGCTGAAGACAATTTTAGTTTTCTGTTATTTTTTTTCGATTCAAATGTATTGCCACAGCCTAAGGGATATAAAAATGCAAAAGAAATGGAACTGGCTCTTACACAACCCAATGCCATGAACAGCATCCTTGTTGGCATAGAATTTGATGACAATATGATTAGTAAGTGGATTTTTTAGTTGTACTATTAAAAATTGTGTTAAACCAAAACTAGTATTAATCTTTGTTTAAAATTCTGTGTATTAAAGTTGAGTACATTTCTAGATGCTACAAAATGGCCTGATGATATTGTGGTCACTCTGAGATTTCCAGCCGTTATGAGAACTCCAATGGTAGAGCATCCCTTAAGGGCTAGTTGGAGGACAAACTTATTATTTCCATTGTTTCCACGACCTGGACCTCGGGAACCAGATGATATGTATGGTGGGAAAACTCCAGGTATAGATAAATAATTGATTGATTGCTATGATCCTTTTTTTGTTTATTATTTAAAAAGGTAATAGTGTTAAGTAGAAGGAAGCAACAAGGAAGCAGAAGCAGGAAGGAAAGTTTTGAGCGCAGAATAAGAAATCTGAATCTGATTGTGTTAACTCTTAAATCGCAGTATGTTGTTCTATGGACTGGAATCTTCATCTGTGATTTTTCACTTACTGTGTAAACATATTTTGAAACACAGCGGCGGTAACTACTTTTGGAGAAACATCTTTTTCCGGGCGAAACTTCTAGTTTTTATGCGTAGCTCGTATATTGTATTACATGCATCAAAGGGGGCGTTCATAAATTACACAGTATGCCATGTGCATTTGTTTCTATTTTAGTAGTCAAACAAGTTTTACTTAATACATTTTAGATTTCTTGCATTGTTACATTGTTTTTTACGGAACAAAAAATTTGGTGGTACCATGTGAGATTGGGTGAGATTCATCTTGACTCCCTCATCTTCCCAAACGCCTCACGTAATTAATGGGCGTTATACTATACCACGTTCTACTATATAAAAAAAAAATTTGAACAAGTTGATGAATGAACTCACTTACATAGGCCTGTATACAAGTCCGGATTTACCTTAAGTGCCGCTCTGGGGCACCGTGAAAAATACCGCGCTATTATATATATATCCTGCACTATCTGAGTAAAGGAATGGAGCGTAGTTTCTGAATATATATAATACATCGATTACAGTTGATTTTTTTACCAAGTATTACAAACACTAAGAATATTCGTTGTGGTATTTAAAATTATAATTACTGTACATCTTTTTAACGCAAACACGCCTGCCGTTTTTATTTTGCCGCCCTCGAAAATTTCGCCGCCCTGGGCACTAGTCCCTAGTGCTCCTAGTGTAAATCCATCACTGCCTGTATAATGTATTTAGTTATAAGCTTATTTATAAACGAATGGTGTGCTATAGTTATATAAATATAGATGGCGCCAAACTTTATGGCTGGTCTGAACACAGCAACGAGTTTGCGCTTCCTCATGGTATAGTCTAGTAAATAATATCTACAATGTTATTTTTCACCCTACATCTATAAATCCATTAGCTCTCTTACTTGCAATTAGATATCATTTATTAAAGTGACTATCCGATAACTATACCACCCCTCTAATACCTTAATTGTGCTGTGCGCAGCCTAACGTGGTTATATTCAGATCAGCTATAAAGTTTGGAGAGACCTATAATTTTGTTAAACAATTAGTTTTAATCTTGTGGTAGTATTTGGTTTATTGGTTTCATATAAATATATAGGAATTAAACAATTATAATGTTCTACAGGATATTCACCGGAAATGTTTTTGGCTGTTCAACATGCGATATCACAGGAAATAATAAAGTACAAAACGGGAAAGACTGTTAACAGTAAAGTATACCTACAACGACTACCTCAATTGGCATATAGAGATGACCAACTATTGATTGCGTTAGAGAGATTTATCTCTATGATAATTATGTTGTGTTTCGCTTATACCTTCGTGAACACAGTAAAAGTAGTAACTTCTGAGAAAGAGCTACAACTTAAGGTAAGAATTCATGACAAGAAAGTTCCCTTTTTTCAGCTCAGTCTCAGGCTCATTGCAGGAAAGTAAATTCGTTTCGATCGACGCGATGTTTGTACCCGCACTACTAAATATACATGAGATGTTCCCAAATAAAGAAACTAGTTTCTTATCAATTTTAATAGAGTCAAAAATGATATTTTTTTAGGTCGTGCATTTGTCTAAAGTATATCATTTGATTGTTAAATATAATCGCCATATTATTTTCTCTCAAAGCTTACCAAAAAACGCTCAAGACCCTTACAGAAATTTATCGTCAAATCCTCAACAGTTTTCCGACACAAGTTTAATGTTTAACCATTTTTACCCACATTAATTTAATATCAGATGGAATTATTTCGAAACACCAAAATACCTATAAACATTAAAATAGTATATTATTAAATGTTTGTCACTTTAGTTACAATTGTTACGCATGATGTTTAACTTTTTGTATTTGTAACTATACCTATTAGCAGCGGGGTTTTAGCTCTCGATTAACGGAAAATTATCGGTTATCTGAAACCGTAACTATACCAGATATAAAAGTAAATATAACGTAGGATAGGGGCAAAGGCGGTTGAGATATTGACAAACATTTACTATTTAATTATATGTACGAAATGTATATCTACAAATAGAAACATCTAAATATAGTATAACACATTTTAACAGGAAACAATGACTATAATGGGTCTGCCGTCATATCTGCACTGGCTTGCTTGGTTCATCAAGCAGTTCTCGTTCCTTCTAATATCTGTGGTTTTATTAGTCATTCTCATGAAGGTATGTGATTATTTGTTTTTGTAATCGACATAAGTAGTACGAAAAGGAAATGTGTACAGTGTAAACGCTATTTTATATCATTCAACTTAGTGACAAATTCTATAAAACGTTGACAATTTTGACGCGATGATAGCGCAATGGGAGTCTGTGCGGACGCATCTTCAAGGGACGTGGTTTCGAATGTACCTACAATGAGCTTGAGCTTTCGGTGTAGAATCAACATGGTGGTAGGGCTTTTGTCTAATGCCCGCCTGGTTAGCTACCACACTGAAGTTGAAAAACTGCCGCCAAATATCAATAGGTGTGTTCCGGCAGATGCTATTGGGAACCAGTCCCTCCACTAGGCTTAGTGCGTCTCCCATCTTGGGCCACTTGAGATTAGGTAAGATTATGCCCATAATGCTAAACGTATAAAATATTAAAAACAGAGTTACTCCATAAGTTATAATATAGAAATTAAAGGCGGGTTTAAAACGTGACTTACTTTTTAATAATTGCTCGACGTTTCTGCCTGGTTACACAGGCTGTGGTCACGAGCCGACTGAACTGTTACGGTGTCTTCGTTAGCGAGGGCAGTTTCTAGTAACTACCCTCATTTGCTCATTATCACTAATGATGTTCGGGCACACTATACTCACTATATCTAACAATACGTGCATCGATCGCATCTGAGGCTTTTGTCGTCCTATAACTGAATTTCATGCTGTAGATAATTTTAGTCCGGCATCCGGATTTAAATTTTTTCACTTTTTAATTTCGATCGCTTCCCTTACAATTCTAAGATAGTAGAAACAATCTGCGGAGAGGAGTTTTGGCTCGTGTAATTCTATCCAATGATTGAGACCCTTTTCTAGCAGGTGTTCTGTTAAGGCCGACTTATGTGTATGTCGATTTTTACTCCATAAGTTCGTCACTGACGCAATTATTTATATTTTTAGATACCTTTTAACCACACTGAGGCGGGAGATGCTTATTCCGTGCTAACTTTTACGCCGTGGTCCGTTTTGTTTTTCTTCATGATCCTATATGTGGTGGCGTCGCTGGCTTTCTCTTTTATGATCAGCGTCTTCTTTTCTCGAGGTAATTGTTTTAGATTTATTTTATGAATTATATGCGTCATAGGCATTGACTAAACGACAAAAGCTAATAGTCACATAAAACCAGAATCAGAACGTGTACTAGTAATACCTCTAAATAGAAGCTCAAAATTATTTTATTTAATATCACAACACATCACACAACACTACACATCACTAGACTTCATAGAAACTCAATGTGTTGCGACACTATACCATTCTGATTTCTTGGATTTCAAGAAACTTTATAGGCAATTTATTGTTTTACTGACATAGAAAATTTGATAAAATTTGTAATGAAAATTGCTTATACCATCCTCGAATCTGTTATAGTGTTTCTTCCAAGGGGGTTATGATATCGATAAAAATTACATTCAATAATTGAGTTAAATGGACATGGGTTGCATTCTTTTAGTTATCTAAAAAAGGAAAGGTTAAAATAGTAAACAGTAATGTATTTAAAATAATGCCAAATGGCGCAGTTATAGTTATACCTACTCTTACGAAACCAGTCTTTATAAAGGTCAGATTTGTGTAATCTTTTTCTTCTTGTGGGTCATGTGATGTGTCGAAAATGTTTAATTGCCTTTTTTGGAATCAAATGATCACGTTTGTGATACGTATAATCACTTAATTAATACTTCTTATTTTAACGACCAGTTGTCTTGACGAATTATTGTAATTGCCATTCTCAAATAGCGATGATAACAAACTGAATTTAACTTTAAATTATTTTATATAAATCTGTTATTTTAGCATAGAACATGATTTATTTGAAAAAGTATTAATGGTATTACCGAATTCTAAATAAATTCTCATGAACTGATAAATATTCTTCGGACTTGAATTTTATTTTAAAAATCGTAGTTTTACAACATTGCAATCTGTTAATATAATTGAAATTTCGCTCACTAATTCAATGGCTCGTTACGATATCTAAAACTATACCTTTTTTACCCCTAAAAAAAGCATCCTGTTGTGTAATTTTGCATAGTTACTCTTTCCGCGATGTAGACGATCATAAACAACGTATTTTATGGGAAATATCTGAAGTTTAACTAGTCGTTTGATATATAACAAATTATTATAATTATTGGTTTCAGGATTTTTACATAAATATATTGTATATTAATCAACTTTAAATGAAATAACGTACACCATCTATGACGCACGGACAAATACCACAATCGATTTTCTTAACTGTATTTTCAGCTTTTGTGACGTATTACTGTCACTGTTATTTTATTTACTTCTGTGGTAGATAAATTTAAGCTTACTTCTAGATCCTAATTTTTCGCTTTTTGCAGCAAATACCGCCGCTTCGTTTATGGGATTAGCTTGGTTCTCATCCTACTCTGTGTTCATGCTCACACAAGTGCTATACGAGGATATTAGTTTGACGACTAAATTAGTTTTGAGCTTAATATCAAATACAGCAATGGGATACGCATTTCAAATGATAATAATATGTGAAGGCACATCTCGAGGTATGTTAATAAAAGTTTTGCATTTGCTAACCTTTTAATCGGTAAATATCTTAATTTGGGAACTCGTTTCGCGCTATGCAAAAAACGTAAATTGAATATATTATATATATACATAACACCCGCTAGATTATATTTCTTTAAATGAAAATGAATGAGATATCACAATATGTTTTGCTAAGTGCACTTTGGATTAAATCTATTTTATTATGCTTACATTATTATTACCATCATTTATAAACATTGTCGTAGAAAAAAATATTTTTAGTAAGGCTATGTTCCAATATTATGGTGCAGCTGACTTTATATACTTATAGTACTAATAATTGCTGGGACAAAAGAGTACGGTTTTTGTCATCATTAATTTGCCATGATTATTTGCCATTAATATGAATATGTATCCGCGGAAACATTTGTGAACGATATTGTTAAAGTTATGTAAATAATATGTTTACTAAATATAGATATATATAGAAACTTTGGTCGGACCATGTTTTCGTTCTCATCAATTATAAAATCGAACGACAAAAATGAATAGCCTTTTTTATAACAACTCCTAGGTCCTTGGAATAATATAATTTCTTATAATACAGCAACCATACCCACGACAGTGCGGAAATGATAACATGCTTTTTAATTCGATCAATAATTTCAAAAGCTACATTCAATATATGCTCTGAAGTAATCCAAATTAATGTGTGAAAAATAATTCACTTCTAGTCGTAGCCCTTAAGGTAGAGAGAGCAACATAGCCTTTAGGCGCCTTTTAGTGAACACTTCACACTGTAAGTTATAATAATTTCAGTTCATGGTAAGTCAATAATAATTATAATAAATACTAACCATTTAAAAATGAATGATTATTCAATAATCGATATTTCATTTTTATTGCAAGTCTCATAACACGAAACGTTTGAGGTTTTGCATTACTTACAACATTCCAAAGTCGAGCAATTTTCGAAACTTCAATGATTATTATTTTAAATCTTTTGTGTTTTACGGCAATGCAAATGTTTTATTATCCAGAAAAATATTCTCACTATCACACTAGATGGTTTTTAAAATCATTTATGTTATTATATACTAAAAAAATCTTAGTGTTTTTTTTTCGTGAACGTCCGGATGAATGTGTATCGTATGGATGTGTAACGATTACGGCCAAAAAACATAATGTATTGGGAGAATTCTTTTTAATAGCTCTAGAGTGACATCGGATTACTTCCTATTTAATATGAATGCTTACATCTTTGGCGGTTGCTTTGGGTATTACGGTTTAATAGAAAGTGACATGTCATTCAATTATAATTATGTTATAAGGCGCGCACTTTTGGATTTTCCAAAGTATTTTATTTTCTGGGCAATCCCGTGCATTTTAAAAGCCGCATTTAAAATTGTATTTTCCCTTAAAATCGTTTTACATTTGACACCCCTTGCTACTTGACGCCAACCGCACGTCTCGCTTTGCCCTAAGCCCCCTCTGAATGGAATATTATTTTTATTAAACAACTAGCTGACCCGGTGAACTTCATATCACATATAATCGATGTTCTTTATTCTCGCTAATATTCAAAAACGGTTTGAGCCATTTTTATATTGTTATTTACATTTTGATTAGCTATAATCAATCCTCCAACATCAATTCGTTAAGATCAATAAAACTGTCTATATCTATAGTTTCCTTTTTTCATTTCTTTTGGTTATTGTATGAAAGTTGTTTATAACTCAAATTAATTAAATGTTTTTTAATCATTCTAAATTTAAATATAGTTAGTTTCGTACCTATATCTCTTGTCGCGGCGTCCGTAGACACTACCAACTGAGCTATCATTGCTTCAAATTGAGCTATTATCCCTTCATTAATTTTCATATTATGTGATTTAAAAAAAACTGTTAGTTTTTTTATACAAACCTGATTCTGACAATAACGAAAACAATAAAAAAAGAATTATCCGATTTGGTGAAGTCATTCGGAAGTTATGCACGTACATAAATTTCGGCAATTCATTTTTTATATATACAGGATTATTTAATGTTCCACTCAACTTCCTTAATTGTTTCTTTCATAAGAACCGTCTCCTGACAATAATTAACACAACAAAAAGAGAATTAGCAAAATTGTTCCATCCGTTCACGCGTGATGCGATGACCAAGGGAAATAGAGATTCATTTATATATATTAGATAGAGACATTTATTTCTAACAAATGCTTTTAATTTATTTATTTGAGTATGTTGACTAGTACAGGTAGATGTGAATTTTCAAAAACCTATTTTAGCGAACGTTCAGTGCTTATCAACTGCCTACCTGCTAAATTTTACTTCGTAAATACTATTGTTCTATATTATATTCAAAATTCACACCCCCTTTCCACCTCTTTTAAGAATGGGTTGAAAAGTAGATATACATCCTTTTATTATTCTTATAAGAATTTTATCTTCTAAGTTTGAAGCAAATCGGATAATGCAATAAAAAGTTTCATACAAAGTTTATCCCTCTCTTTACTCCACTCCCTATAAGTTTTTGTGATAAAAAGTAGCCTATAACTATGTCCAGAGTACCATCTATCTTTATATCAAAATGTCTCATATTCGATTCAGCAATTTAAGCGTGAAAGCGCAAACACTCACTTTCGCATTTATAATATTAGTAAGGATGTATCTTTTAATATTCATTATTTAATGTACAGGATTACAATGGAACGAATTGTTTTCTCCCATATCATACCACGACCAGTTTAAGCCAGGCCATGTAGTTCTTATGTTAATACTCGACACTGTTCTGTACATGCTAATTGCAATGTACGTGGAAAAAATACGGCCTGGTCTTTATGGCGTTCCACTGCCTTGGTATTTTCCATTCACTAAAAGCTTTTGGATATCGAATAAGTCTAAAATTGCTGGTAAGTTGATATATATTTTCTTCTGTGTTCATTGGGGCCGTACATAAAATATGTAAGGGAATCGATTACTGTGAGAAAATGTAACTTTCACAGCCAAAATAACAGTTTTACATGTTATTACAGCTATTTATTACTTTATTAAAGTGTATTATTGCAAGCAATATTTAAAATTATCGAAATTCGTATATTGCTATTTATTGCCATATATACGGTACGACGGGAGATCAAACATTTGTGACGTAATATTGATAGGGGGGTCGGAGAAAATGTGACATAGCGTAACGAGGGGGGGCGTTAAACTTTTGCGTGACGTATTTTATAAAAGGCCCCATTACGTTATCTCTCTTAATGGTAATTTAAGCTACTGTTCGAGAATAGCAACGAATGTATGTTAATACCAAGCAAACAATGCTATGCAAGTCTTTTTAACGTACCATGACAAAGTGACTGCACTGTACCTTATAGTAAGCACAGTAAAATTAAAAAACTATGACGGCCATTATCAGATTACTGGATATACACCGACTGATCTCCAAATGCATCAAACATAAAACTGTCACTGTTACGGGTGTTACACCAGCCCCTCTAACCAAGTTGTCTTTTTTACAATTGTTTGAGTGAAGAGACAATAAAAATGTATAGGACAACATTGTAAACATTGAATTTATGACATGTCTCAACACTAAATCCTGTGTCTGAGCTTTTTATACAAAAAATTATATAGGTACTTTTAGATAAGTGATGATGTGGCCCAAGACGGTGAATACGCTAAACCTAGTGGAGGGACTGCCTCTCAAGTGCAAATTCCGAAACACACCTATAGGAATTTGGCAGCAGATTTTTAACATGAGGTGCTAAATAGCTTGGCGGACATTAGAAAAAACCGTACCACCGTGCTATGGTTTCCTCACGATGTTTTCCTTCACCGAAAGCTCAGGCTCATTGTAGGTTTATTCGAACTTACGTCCATTGACGCGGCGTCCGTACACACTACCAACAAACCCTCGCTTCAGAAAGTTTAAATTTCACATACAGTTAAAACACAACATTGATGTTTATTTCACGGCTGACAGTACGAAACGCCCTAGTTATTAACACACTCTCATCACAGAATTTTGTTATGAAATATGTCGTTGATTTAGTGTTTAGAATTTAATAAATATAGTAAGTAAAAATCCTAAAAGCTATTAACAAAAAAAATCCGGTATATGTATTAAGACATTTTAAAACATTTGATGATTTAAAAATATCTTTAGTGATTTAGATTATACATTAATGAAAAAGTGTGTTTGATAGATATAAAACATTAATAGTCAGCGTAGAATATAAAGTAGAGACCTATAGATACATGACGCCAAGTAAAATAAAAGACAAGGAGATATAAAATTTAAATTATTCAAGTAGTCTAAAAATAATATAGACCGTATTTGGTTTAAATGGTCCTATATACAGAATATACATATTACACAATAAATACAAAACTTGCCATTGCCATGAAATGGTTTTAATTTAAACATTTAATTAGGTTGGTTACATATTAACTTATTTAAATTTGTTTATTATTTTTTTAATCTTATATTGAATCATAATTTATGCTATGGATTTAAATGTCTTCAATCGATATAGAAGGTTAGTTCAAGTTACGAAACTTAGCAAGTTGTCTTTACTTAAGAAATTGTACATCGTGATCAAGAAATTTTAATGAAAGTTCTTGTACAGTATGAATCGATGTTACAATTATTACTGTAACAATGAGAATCTATAACATATTTGAAATGAAACAATTTCATAGTTTGTTCTACAATACTTTTATAGTTGACTGACTGCTTTGTTAATTATTATTATATATTAATAAATATGACTCTAATATTATAATGAAATGCATATTTACAGCGATTAATAGAAAAAATGAAAATGACGTAGCGTATAATGAGGCTTTATTAAAGATTATTCATGATGAGGAACCGAAGGGAGTGCCTATGGGTGTTAACGTTCAGGTAGGTTTTTCCACATATTTAAAAGGTAGTTCATACAATAATTTATTAACATCAACCTGTTTAGTTCCCAGATACAATATCTTTAAATAAAAAATATTAAACACAAAAGGAAATTTAAACTGAATAGACAGACTGTTTCATACAGTGATTTAACATTGAAAAGTAACCGGTATATCGGTCGCGTAGAACTAAAAAATATTTATTTATTTTAAGTAGCCCAAAACCTTTTTCATTGACTGCGTTACTAAATACAAAATGTGTTTTTGAAATAAGACTTAGATCCTAAGATCAGTACGTTCAAACAAACAAACTTTTTCGTGTTGATATTAATATATACATATATATAAATACTACACCAGTAATCTTACTCTACAATAGTAGTAATATGCTCTTCTAAATTCGAAAATCACTTTTTGGAACGAAGTTCCTTATGGGGCATCACGGGGGGTTACCCTAGCCGGTAAAAATCGTCCGTAACGATAGGTAAGATTTTTATGTATAGTCTACGTCTACTGTTATTATTACATATTTTTATTTATTATCGTAAACAAAATAAAGGTGTTAAGATAATTTTGTAAAATAGGTTTTTATTTTATTTTTATCGATAAAAAAATCATAATAAAAAATCCATAGCCGAATAATTTCTTTATACCTCGAATAAAACTTTAAATTAATATTTTTATAATAAGGAACTTCGTTCCTATCTAGTGTCCCACGACAGTACTCTTTTTTTTTTAATTAGACAGGTCCATTGTTGTTCGTACAGGTTTAAAATCTACTATATCTTCTTATTACTTTTAATTTATGGAAAGCTATTTATACACAAGTATGCAAATGTCTCGTAGAATGGTAGATTATCTTGCAAATATTCAGAATTAATACAACGTTTTAACAAGATGGTGTCTCTCTTGTTGAAACTGTACAGGTAGTGTTTGCGCCAAATAATGTAAGTTTACATATGAAAATAAAAACTACATCATAATAGATTTAGATCCCGCAAAAACTACTTATCAATAATTAGTATAAAGATATTTTTTTATACTTTATAGGTTTTAACGTTATGGCCATAATCTCGTTAAGTAACGATACGACCCAAGTTGGTATACACGCGAAACCTGTGGAGAGATATATGATTAGTGACATATTGAGTATGCTAGCTTTTTTTAAAGCCAATGGGCGTTGTAATGAAATAGTATATATCAAAGTAACTCAAACCCTCAAAATAGTTAAGTTAATCCGTATTACCTTGAATTTTCAGAACCTCACTAAAATGTACAAGGGTCGTAAAAAAGCTGTAGATAATTTAAATCTACGAATATATGAAAGCGAAATAACTGTATTATTAGGACATAATGGAGCCGGAAAGACTACCACTATATCCATGCTTACTGGTAATTGCCCTATGTTTACGTTCTTGAAACACAAAGTAGCTACGCCATATTGGTAATGACATCTGTATTTTATTTAAGGAATGGTACCACCTACATCTGGTTCGGCGACTATAAATGGGCACAACATTGTAACAGAAACCGAACTCGCACGCAGTTCGCTTGGTATATGTCCGCAACATAATGTTTTATTCCCCGATCTAACAGTCGCGGAACATATTATATTCTATTCTAGACTAAAAGGCATTCGGTCTAATAAAATAGATGACGAAGTTAATCACTTCGTAAAACTGCTTGAATTGAAGGAAAAAGTGAGTATTAGAAACAAACAAAACTGTTTATTTGATATATATATATATTGGATTATTTGAACCAAATTAGACTCATCCCTCCTTATTTAGTGTAACTTAGTGCTGTGCTTGCCCTCGAAACAATAATAAAACATTAGACGCTCAGAAACCAAATAGATATGAAAGTTCTTTTTGGTTATAATATTTATGTTATTAAGTATTCAATATTTTACCAAAAAATAGTGAAAATATGCATAAAATCCGGTCTTATATTCCGACCACAGTATTAGTTGAATGTAATTTAAATGTAAAGTATGTGGTAATAAATGCATATAGTAATAATAGCTGTGTGATAGAGTGTGCAGAAACCGTATTGGTCGCCGTCAATTCGAACCGTGCAAAACCATGTGAGCTACTATACTCGAGGTGACAATCGGTCTCCAAGCACCTATAAATGTGTTCTGGTAGATGTATTTGAGAACTGGTTGAGAACTGTCCTTCACTAAGCTTATATCATCTGTCACCGCATCATCGATTAATATCAGATCAGATTGTGGCCAAAATGCTAATCCTATAAAATAGAAACTTGTAAATTTACCAGCGGAATACATTATCATCACAATTATCGGGAGGTCAGAAGCGGCGTCTGTCCGTGGGATGTGCGATGTGCGGTTCGTCTCGCGTCGTGTTGCTGGACGAGCCCACGTCCGGACTGGACCCGGCCGCGCGTCGCGCTCTCTGGGACCTACTGCAGCGGGAGAAGCGAGGTTACATACACTTTCATACGCAATCATTTGCAACATGTTCTACAACTTTCTCTATACGTCAACACATACATCTGCAGACGTCTCTTTCGGATGCGTTCGCGGACGTATAGAAGGGTAATTTGCGCGTCTGTTGTAGGCATTTAACGTACGCAGATATTTCCGCCTCGAATCCGATTGTTGTCGGTTTTGTGGCATGGATCAAAGGGTTTCGACGCGAACGTCCGGAGTGTGTCCACACATCTGACCACGCATCAGTTTTGTCGGAGTTGCGATTGGGACCTTCTTTTCCATAACTTTTTAACAACTCTACTGTGATGCACACACAAGTAGTAGTTAAAAGTACTAAATAAATAAATAGCTGCGGTAGCTACGGTGTCAATTATCCATTTTTGTAACGCTACGTGTGAATTGCGTCCGCCGAGGATGAACATAGACTGATTGACCTACAGACGTATGGACGGGTCGTGGTGATCCACCTGCTGATGCATCTATCAGTGTCCACGGACGCATATGTTCACGTATGAAGCAGACTTAAAGACCCAATATGTTTCCAACAGGACGTACAATGATCCTCACGACACACTTCATGGACGAGGCGGACGTGCTCGCAGACCGCATCGCTATAATGGCAGCCGGCCGCCTACAATGCGTCGGAACACCGTATTTCCTTAAAAAGCACTACGGTGTCGGTTACAAAATAACTATTGTTAAATGTGACGATTGTGTCGTCGATGACGTAACACGTTTCTTTAAGGCATACGTTCCTGATATTATAGAGAACACTAATATAGGTAAGAACGATTTGTAATGATTGATTATGACTATGTATGTATTTTCTTTTACCCCCTAAAAATAATAACAGTATCACTTATGTATTAGATTTTTTACAATCTGTTAGTCAGTCTTCCAGAACTAAATTAATAATTTTCAGGTTCAGAGTTAACTTACATTTTACCAAATGAATACGTTCGTAAATTCCCAAATTTACTTCGAAAACTGGAAGACAAAAAGGAATATTTACGAATATCTAGTTATGGTCTGTCAGTGACAAGTTTAGAAGAAGTATTTATGAAGTGAGTAACAATTCATTATTATAATATATTATTGTTACAATTTTTGCTTATTCTTTTAATCATATTTCAGAGCAGGGGCAGAAGATAGTATGGATACAGCAGCTAAAAGGAAAAATCATATTGGGTCGTCTCATACAGATCGTGCAATTCTTTCACTGAATTCACAAAGTAACGATTCCTGTAAGTCATATTTTTACGATACAAGTATTGTATGATTTAGGGAGTTCTTATAGTAACTTTTTTGTATTTATTTGCAGTGGAACCCATAGAAAATGTACGGGGTATAAGACTCCTTAAAAACCACATTAAGGCAATGTTTCTAAAATTAGCGTACAACGCTATGAGAAATAAATTGTCGGCGTTTATACAATTTGTGACCCCAGTGATCAACATTATTCTCTCTGTAGTTATAGCAAGGTCATGGAAGTTTTTATCTCAATTACCTCCATTGACACTGAGTCTAGAGAGCGGGTTTAGAACAACTCAAACGATTATATCGTACTCGCAAAATTTGACAGAAGGATCTTTGGACGCGAAAGCGATGCTTGCTTACAAGGACTACTTCAACTCGTCTCTCGAAATGACCCTTACCGATATCAGACATATGGATCTTGGAAATTTTTATATAAAACTGGTACGAATCTTTATACAATACTTTTTATCGATATTCCTTAACGCATATAGTTGTAACGCAGAAATTAATGTAGGTGTGATTAGTCAAATTAATTAAATGATGTACACGCATTTTCTTTATTAAGCAAGTTCATATTCCTTTTCTGAGTTTAGAATATTTTAGAATTGAGAGATAATATAGAAGATCTCCCAATAATCTAAATTCGACCATATTACATTAATTTCTAAAGCTTAAACTTTATTGAAGTGTTTTGTCAAAGAGTTTATATAGGTACATAAAGTCATTGTGTTTGGTATTATATTGCAATGTTTTATAATTATTCTGCAGTAATCTCTATTCTGTGAAACTGTTTGACAACAAAGTATTTTTTTTATTTGATATAAATATTAGTAATACATATTAAATATACATTTTGGCTTTTTGCACTTCTTCCCTATATAAACTTTAACTACGCCAAATCTCAGACTTTTCCGTGCGCGTAGTATTTTTAAAAAGGGATACAAAGTTTTCGCTACACTAATTAATATATAGATTAGGAATATAACAGGTTAGCAGGCATAATAACAGGTACGAAATCGTTATTTGGGTTATTCCGTTCTAACTGTGATACCGAATGTTCTGTATTGTTTGTTCTCACAGGATATTAGTTAATAATTAATTAATGTTTTTTTTGTTAATTGGATAATTATAAACATCTTTCAAAATTATTTTTATATAATATAACTTGCCACGTAGATAAAACTTACTATGTATCACTTAAATGTCAGTACCGTGTCATGTCCATTTCTAGAATTTACATATAAATTATTAATTTTTCTTGTCGCAATAAATGATTTAAACTAATTATTTCATAAATTCTATTGCTTATGATCAAACTGAATAAAATTGACACACATTTTGTTTAATGTATTAAGTTAAAATGGAATTCCGGTTTATTTTTATCAGTACCGTGGCACGTACAATTTGAATTTTTTCTCGTTCTTGACGTTTTGATGTTTTAGTAAAATCCTCTCAGACTTTTATTTTTACAGTAAAATAGATAAATAATATGCATAAAAAATATAAAAAGTTTAAATTCAATATCTTAAAAATTTTAATCAAAAAATATCACAGTAAGAACGGAATCACCCATTTATAACTCTGTACACACTGTGTAATTAATATATCCAGATTCGAATAAAATACACACGATATAAAAACCGCGTTTAATAGAATCTGTGTGACACTACTATATCTATTTCTGCCCTTAAGTAGCAGTATTTACGCTGTTGGATTCTGGTGCCAATAGTATTTTAATCCGGCGTTGAGGTTATCCAATCGATTCTTAAACTGGTCTCGGTTGAATCTTTTTCATTTTTTAGGGTTATCTATCCTTACTAATATTATGAATGCGAAAGTGATTTTGTTTGTTTGTTACGCTTTCATGCCAAACCGTTGAATCGATTATGATGAATTTTGGTATAGAGATAGGCTGGAAACGGTGATAGGATAGTTTTTCTTGCGAAAACCATATTTGAAGTGTGGTAAAGAGAGGGATAAAGTTTCTGTAAATCTTTTTCTTGCGTCATCCGATTTGCTTATCAAAATCAATATTAACGCGAGCGATGCTGCATGTAAAATCCAGTATATAATATATCTATATATAGGGTTATTGAAATTGAAAGTGGCAAATGTTTTTGTTTACTTTTTTATTTGAGACCTGTACTGTTTATGATTTTTACTTTGTTAAATTATTGATTCTCATATTACTAACTAATAATATAATATGTAATCTATTGTAATAATTTTAAGTTTTTTTTTTTTTTTCAGAGTCAAGAGAATCTTGCTAGGATTCGGTATGAAGTATTAGTAGGTGCCACTTTCTTTCCTAAAAACATCACTGCATGGTTTAGTAATTATGGATACCACGACTCTGCTATCTCTCTCGGGCTTGTCAACGACGCAATACTGCGTGCTCTTTCGCCGCGAAGCTCTTTAAAATTCGTTAATCATCCATTACCATATTCTATTGAAAATTTAGTAAGTTTGAAGCATATTAAAATAAATGTAAAATTGAGATCAACATTTCTAATCAATAAACATATTTCATAGGTGAAAGTGATGGCTACTGGAAGCAGTATGGGCTTTCAATTTGCCTTCAATATTGGATTTTGCATGGCATTCGTTACGGCATTTATTGTACTATTTGTAATTAAGGTAAGCTAAGAAATATTTTACATTTGCTTATTATACGAGAACTTATAAATTGTATTTTCACTCACACAAAATGTGGGGAAGAGATATGTCCACGATTTGGTACTAACCACATGGCTTCTCGTTAACATATTGCACAATGATAGTCTATACCACATAAGGATGTAAATATAGAAATTAATATGACTTAGCAGTTAACTTATTTGGTTTATAACAATAAATACTTAAACAAAGAATTTAAAGTCAAACTTTTATTCCATCGCCTAAAATTTTTGCGTCCGTCTATCGCATGTCACATTACCGGCGGCCGCGGGGTAGGAGTAAAGTTGGCGGCACTCGGCAGAGTAGCCAAAATCAATATGGCGGCGCCCATGGCTCGTATCAGCTGACCGTGTAGCATTATATTTTCACTCATTTGTGCAAGTATTTCACGGTATATGTGTGTTTTGATCAGTGTATTGATGTAAACGTTTCACTTGCATCGTGATTTCATAAAACCACACAGTGTCTCTTTAAATTTTTCATATGTACATTTGTAAAATCCGACCAATATATTTGGTCGATTTCGGTTCCCGAATTAACGTTAAAATTCACGGTAATTCTCAAGACCAAGCAAATTAAATTTGTCGCGCGCTGGCTTTAGCTATAAGTTCACGATCGTGAACGAACGTTGCTTTATGTAAACTACTCCTTGATTACTTGTTTAGACCGTCGTCGTCACTTGTCTATAATTAATTATTAACGTAATTAAAAGATGTTTAACTGTATTCTCTTTGTGTATTTATATATAAATCTATATTCTCTAGTAATCGTTTCTTAGTATGTACATAAGTGACAATAAAGGACTTTTATTAAACACACATTATAGGGAAAGACAAAGAAATTATTGTAATTACAAACAGTAAAAGTATCAAATACGAATAAAAAATATAATTTGTATATGTTTATGTTAGTATTGCCCAACAATGCTGTTCATTCGACTATATGCTGCAGTTATATTTGCCAGTACTGTAAGTTTACGAATATTATACAGGAGCGCATTAGCGGTGCTAAACTCCTTCAGCGTGTGTCCGGAGTACGGCCTGCGATAATGTGGGGCACGGCACTTCTGTGGGATTGGGTGTGGCTGTTCCTCATAAATCTCTGCATCATTATCACTCTGGCCTGCTTCCAAGAGATCACGTTATCTACTCCTGTAGAGCTAGGTAATTTCCTTTATTTGTGAACGAGCTATTTATGTACGTAATTGAATCATTTCAGTTAATTAAGCAAAATATTTGAATAATATGTCGTACTTGCACAGAAGACATTTTGTTAAAGTGTATCCAATCCAATTTTCTGTATGTAACTGTCAAAACAAAACAGTCAAAAAGTAAAATTTCTACTTTTACTTCTATACGAGTCAATCTTAATCAATATTTAACTAAGATTAATGTTGTTATTTTGCAACTACTTATTGATGTTTAAAAATAATAAAATAATTTTCCAGTGTCTCAATATATTGCTTAATCAGTTATAGCGAGATATTAAATAAATCCTTGTTTGGTCTTAAAATTTTCAGGTAGAGTGATGTTAGTCCTTTCGGTATTCTCTCTAGCAATAATACCACTACATTATTTGGCATCGTTCTATTTCGAAGCAGCTGCAACTGGATTTTCTAAAATGTGTTTCTTGAATATTTTTACAGGTATATATTATTATATATTTTATTATTATTTACATAAACTGGTGTCGAAACTTAAGATTAAGGGAACCAACTCCTGTTATTTTGCATGAACTACAGGATATATTTAGAAACGATGAAAGATTTATTTCATAGAGAGGATTTATAATGTACTAATTGACCAGAGTTAGAGGTAAAACTTAACTATCAAATGTTATTGTTTGAATTTGAATATGCAAGGGTCGAGGGTAGATCGATCTGTTTCTATTTCTATTTAATCTTAGAGTGTTTTAAGCGTAATATTGACTATATTTATGAAAGCATGATATCGGTGACTAGCAGTGAATTCTTTTCGGGGTCAGTCTCCGCTGGTATGGATTGTACTGTACTTACCGTCAGGTCTAGTGCAGTCACTTTGCTGCTCAACATAAAAAAAATCTCGGTCTCAATAAAAACAGTACAATGCATTCACTGAAAGACGCATGTATCCTACCCAGCTTTTGTTAATGACCTGGCCATATACCCCGTCTATTAATAGTAGGCAAAACCAAAAATCAAATGCGGTAAACTCACTAAACAGAATTTATCTTATAAATAAATATAAAAATTATTATTATTAATGACTGTCCCTATATGGTATACCTTGCTATTATATAAGTTAGTCGTGGAAAAAAATCTTTAAATAATTTTTATTTTAATTTTCAGGTTGTATGCCCTTTCTGATAACGGAGGTTTTGCGTATACCAGAAGTAGGCAGTCCATTTTATGCTCACATTTTCGACTGGATCTTTTCTCCTTTACCAATTTATTGTATTAGCCGAAGTTTTAGGTAATATTACATTAAATTTACTATATAAGTAAAATTCTAAACTACAGTATTTACAAAAGTTAAGAGATATATAAAAATGCAAATTGGATGATTTTTAGGAGGCTATAACTCAGAGGAAAATGGTCGCACAGTAAATATACAAAATGTAAAATATAGCCCCAAGTGTCTATTTTTTAGATCTAGCCATATTTTTTTAAATAATGTACATCAAAATTTGTGCTGTTGGGCCAGTTTCCGCCGTATAACAGTAACAGCCTTCTAAGCTGTCAAGATTTTTTTTTTATATTCCTGGATTTTGTTGATTACTTTGTATGTACTGTCATTGTATTGGTAAAATTTAAAGTATGTAGTGGTTTGAACGTGTTATCCAGGGACATGAGTGTTTCATCATTCTCGATGCTGGCGTGCGATGGTCTCTGTGACCAGTTGAAAATCGGCAACTGCACGCGGCACACTCTATGCGAGGAGCTCAACCTCACCGTCTGTTGCAGTAAGTCATTCTTGTGAGTGCGTGTTTTATTTAAGCACTGCCTTGATATAACAATTTCAGTTGCATTTTTTTTAGAACGAAGTTCCTTACGCATTGTCCAAATATTACGTAACGCAATTAGGGGGGAGGGAGTTTAGTAAAACGTTACGATGCGTTACTAGGGCGAGAGGGAGGTTCGACCAACACGTTACGTAACAATATTTTTTTTATCAAATAATACAGTAGCCCATTTCAATTTCCCAAGGTCCCATGTTTATATTTTACGGAGAATCCCTCGACTATTTCTAATCGCATTTCCATAGGTTAAAATAAGTAAGTTTTTTTAAGAGTATATTAGTAAAAAAAGGTCAAACATAATTATAACTTTTAGTTAAAAATCCTCACATGGGTGTTCCGTAACATTGGAGGAAGGAAGGGGGTACAGAAAAATGTTTTTATGCGTTACATGGGAGGAAGGTAGGGTTCAAAAATTGCGTTGCGTAATACTTGAACGGCCTTTTATGTTATACTTAAACGGCCCTTTATCGCACGTTATGACTCACATATGTTTGCGGGCTGAAGGACTAGACAGAATAAAGTGTATCAATGAAAAACGACACTGCAATGCACTTCCTGACCTACAAAAATGAAACTTTTTTTCAATCAATTGAATTTGCCATCAATTTTGATAATATGCTAAAATATTTTGACTTCTAAAAGTTTATTTAATCATTACTTATTACAAACTTAAAAAGATATAACGAAAGGAACTCCGTTCCTACCGGGTGTCCATGAGACATTTGTCTCTTTTTACTTACGTGATTAGTCCGATTTCAAACAATGTACTAGAGACACACCTCTACAAATCAGTAGTAATTATTACAGCGATGTTTGGAAATGTATTGTATGCACAATGTACTGTTTTTAATTTTACAGTTCTGTTATAGTAATCCCACCAGCTTCAGAGTTGTCAGATGATATCTCTAAGTTGTTTTACTATTTTACCGGTTACTTTATATGTTTTATCAGTTTAAATTTCGTAAGTCACTGCTGTATACCGTTTAGTATTAAAAGCATTTGAAAGGATACAAAATAAGAAAATATAATTTTATTCTTTAAATATTTAATTTGCCAAAAAAAATTAAATAATAACTCTGTAAATCTTTCATTAAATTGTTTTTATTTGTATGTATTTATATTTTATATTCTTACTTTGGAACGCATTTCATATATTACTTATCATTCCGTATTAAAGATTTCTATATTTATGGCGTTATTTTAGAAAATATGCCCCGCGAATTGGAAGCTTACAGTGTAAATGTAAAACTAATATATAATACATAATTTAGTACAATTGTTTGTGAACATGTTTTGTAGATTGCACGTTGGTTTTATTATATATTTAGTGTATTGCAAAAAAGTGCAAACTATTAACCAAATGTTGTACTATAAGTTAATAATAAAATCTATTACAGTTGAAGATGATCCATATTTGAAATGGAGTGAACCTGGCATCGGACGATACTTGTTCATGATGGCCGCAGTCGGTATCATAGCATTCAGTATTCTTCTCATAAAAGAATATGAACTTTTTAATAAGGTAAGACACTAGTTAATTAAACATGAAAATGACTTGTAATAGATAAAATATTTTAAAAAAATAAACCTTATTATCGATATTGTACAAACGAAATTATTAAAAAGTACTCCAATTTTTCTGGTTTTTTTTAAAGCTGTAAGTAGCCACGTGAAAATAAAATATACTGCATAAACTTTTAAGAATGTAGACTATATCTCAATTTAAGTGAAATAGATGTATCTATTTTTTAATATTCATAGGCATGTTTGGTCACTTTCTTACCTTATGGTAAAAGAAGATGTAGCATAATGACTCCTTATGTTTTCACGAATATTATTCATCGAAATAAAACAAATTTAAACGGATTTGATCGTGGTTACTTATTTATTTTGATCCCGACCTTTCGAAATTGAAGGTAGACACAGTAACATGAACTTTTCTGGACAACCTACACCTTAGTCCGCCCCGTGACCACGAAGACCGAAAAGCTTTCGAAACGTTGGGATCAAAATTAATAAATAACCGCGATAACATCCGTTTAAATTAGTTTTATTTCGAAGATGTAATAATCTCACCTGATCTTAAGTGACGATACGGTAGTAAGTTGGTAGACACGCTAAACCTGCAACTTCCGGAACACACCTCTTTGTATTTGGCGGCAGATTTTCTACTACTTCAGAACTATTACTCGAATGATTTGCTGGTGCATAGCTATAGATTTTGACCTTGCGGGTGATAGCTAGGGTAGCATTTTTAAATAGCTTTATAGAAATCATCATCATACTAATATTATAAATGCGAAAGTGAGTTTGTTTGTTACGTTTTAACGCCTTAACAGCTGAATCGATTATGATGAAATTTGGTGTCGAGATAATTGGGAACCTAATGACGGTGATAGGCTACTTTTTCTCACGAAAAACTTATTGGAAGTAGGATAAACAAATGGCTAAATTTTGTATGAAACTTTTTATCGCGTCATCCGATTTGTTTGACATAATCAATATATACGCGAGCGAAGCCGTAGGTAAAAACTAGTAATGATCATAAAAGTTTTGTAGACAAAATCATTAAAATTTGAAATATCGTAATCTTATACATGTGTCGCATACAGCACTGGTAGATTCTCATTTTTACTTGCAGAACTACTAGAAACTGAATTATTTTCTTTTTATTGTTTCTAGGTGCTATATTCTCCCCGGCCATACCCCGTACCGTCAATTCCAGAAGATGAGGATAGCGAGGTCGCCGCAGAACGGTATAGCGTTGGACAATTCACACGCACGGACGAACAATTACACAGCCTCGTGTGCAAAGACCTCACAAAATATTACAGAGAGTTTCTGGCCGTGAGCAGACTTACGTTTGGTTGGTAGCGCTGTAGATAACGGTATGTATGTGGAGTGGGCGGAGGATGCAGTACAGCGTGAGTGTTTGTGTGCAGCGGTGCGCAAGGGCGAGTGCTTCGGGCTGCTCGGTGTGAACGGAGCCGGCAAGACGAGCACGTTCCGCATGGTGACCGGCGACGCGCGCATCTCCAACGGGGACGCGCTTGTGCATGGCCACTCCATCAAGACACACGTGCGACAGGTGCATCGGCTCATCGGTATGTCATAAATACGAACTGCATTATATTATATTTAAAATATGCATATAAACTATCAACAGTTATAATTATTTAATACACAGAAACGATCCATTCGATTGCACGCAGCAGGAACGCGAATGTTGAGATGATGTGTGATTTTACAAGAATGGACAAAGTCGGGAATGGGTATGTTAAAGGGAATTTGAAAGTGGCGCCAGTGGTAAAGAACTTCAAAGGGATTCGTTTGTCTTGGTTTGAACATGACATAAGAACAAAGGAAACGCATGTGGTGAGAAAAGTGATGGGTATGAATGTCGAAGGATGGAAAGGAAGAAAAGATGGACAAGTGTGAGGAATATGATGAAAGAAAAGGGATTAAAGAGGTGGTGGCTAAGAGAGATTTGTGTAAGGAGGAAACATATTGTGTCAACTTCCAATTTCTTGAGAACAGGACAAGAAGAAGAAGAAGATACATAAACGATCAAGCAGTGTTGCAAATTTTTGACTGTAAAATTGTTTCGAATATTCAAACGGTATTGTTCGTCATTGTCTTTTATGAGTCCCAATTTTAATCATAATAATATTATCATATAAAATCAATAGAGACGTAACTGTCAACGTAACAGTCAAAGAGAAGCGTGGCTAATAAAAGATGGCTGTAACGTAAGCTTCATTGTTTTAATGAGTATTCTACAGAAAAAAATGCATAATCGCTGGATTTGAGGTAATATAAAAAAAAACAGGGGAAAATGGACTTAATGTGCTAATAAATATGCCAGTAAAACCCACTAGTGTACTGTTTCAGTACGTGTGCTTAATTATTGACAGGATACTGCCCTCAGTTCGACGCACTATTCGAAAACCTTACTCCCCGTGAGACTTTGCGTATATTTTGTCTGTTGCGTGGTATTCCGGTTCAAGTTGGTGATGCTCGCGCACTTCAACTTGCCACAGCACTTGGATTCCTCAAACACTACGACAAAAAGGTAAACAATGTATTTGCTTTTTATGCAAAACTTATACTTTCCTCATTGTTTTTGTATTCTAGTGTACTTGTCAAACAGGCACATTTTTTTTTAATGCTAATCGGCAGCAAACAGGATGACGGCCCATCTGATGTTAAATAGTTACCGTCGCCTATGAACACCTGCAACACCAAGGGCATAACAACCGTGTTACCGACCGTGGAGACCGTATTTAAATCCCTTTTTGAAGAGCCCCATATCATAACCTTGGGGAAAAACCGTGTCGGGCAGTCTGTTCCATAGATCTAATGTGCGCAGCAAGAATTTTCTAGAGAACCTGTTTTCACAACCTGGCCAGGTCTTAAAGTATGCGAATGAGCAGCTAGCCAACGGCGAGAAGTGCGGCCTTGAAAATGTGTTGAGAGCACAATATCAAATAGTTTCGTCAGAGCGCACTCTCCGTTGTACATGAGGTAGAAAACACAGAACCAAAGTGCTGTCACTTTGCCGTGCTATAAGAAAAAATTAAACATTTTTTAACGAATAATATATTTTTAACTAGTAGTTATTATCGCAATACTTTTCAATGCTACTCAATACTCTGAGTACTGAAGTGTATACTTTTAATTACGAATTTATTTTTCTATGTAATAATGTTGTACTTCTCATAGGTGCATGAGTGTAGTGGTGGCACAAAAAGGAAAATCAGTACTGCAGTAGCCTTACTTGGAGATTCGCCGTTAATATTTCTCGATGAACCCACAACAGGTAAATGAACTCGTTCATTGAAATGAAAAGTTGTTTATTTGCTAATCCTAATAGTAATTTCATTACTTTAATGAATTGTTGTTAAACAGGAATGGACCCTGCGTCAAAGCGTCTAGTTTGGTCTGCAATAAGCGATGCCGCAGTATCAGGGCGCAGCTTGGTTCTGACTTCGCACAGTATGGAAGAGTGCGAGGCACTGTGTTCTAGACTTACAATCATGGTCAATGGCAAGCTATGTTGTTTAGGTTCTTTACAGCATCTTAAAAGTAAATTTTCTCAAGGTGAGTAAAAAGACAGATATCCGACTTTTGCATGTTTTAGAGGGTAACTTTTAAAAAGTATATTCGGTTTAGAAATTACAGGACAATAATTACAAGACTACTTACACGATAATAATACTTTGCCAAAACTTGTTACAGTGCTATTGCTATATATATGTTTTATTTATGGGTACTGAAATTATCAACATTTAACAATTAAAATAAAAAATGCTATGGACGTTCTTACAGCTTCAGCGTGTAGGAACGCCGCGTCATGTGATGTGAGTTCGAATCCAACCATCTACAATGAGCTTGAGCTTTCAGTGAAGGAAAACATCGTGAGGATACCATATCATGGTGGTAAGGCGTTTTCTAATGCCCGTCTGGCTAGCTACCACCTTCAAGTTGACAATCTGCCGCCAAATACAATTAAGTGTGTTCCGGCAGTTACACTTGATAGTTAGTCCCTCCTATAAAGGCCGGCAACGCACCTACGATTCCTCTGGTGTTGTGGGTGTCCATGGGCGGCGTTGATCATTTACCATCTGGTGATACGCTTGCTCGTCGACCCCCTATTCCATAAAAAAAAGCTTGGTGGTAGGGCTTTTTCTAATGCCCGCCTGGCTAGCTACCATCCTCAAGTTGAAAATCTACCGCAAAAACACCTATAGGTGTGTTCCGGTAGTTGCACTTGAGGGGTCAGTCCCTCTAGCAGGCTTAGTGTGTTCACCATCTTGGGCCACACCGTCACTTAAAATCAGGTGACTTTGTTGCTATAACGCTAAACTTTACCTTACAAATATATTCTATATATATATATATATATATATATATATATATATATATATATATATATATATATATAATATATTGAAATTTCATTGTGGTCAAAATAATTTAATACTAAGTAAAGTTTGTGTAACTAAACATATACTCTTAATATGTTGACAGAAAACTGATAACTATGCTTATCATATAAATGTTCGTTATTTGTATGAAAAGAACCCTCGACCTTTCTTCAAAATGGCAACTAGTGTGCTAGCTATCAGCTATTTAATTACCATGATACAGACCTTTCTTTGTTTGGAATATTTACAGGATTTTGACACTTGCTTTATTTTCTCCAGGATACACACTAGTAGTGAAATGCAAACAAGGTCCTAATCGAGATACAGACGTAGTTAATATAAATATGTACATTCTTGAACATTTTAATGACGCAAAATTAATGTAAGTATTCCTCTTTGATATTCCTAAAATTGTTATTTAGTATTATAGCACGAAATGGACTACTGAATAAAAAATTTAAATAAAAGTATTGCTAAATCAAATATTCAAAACACAAAGTTCAAATTTAGACAATACAAAACATTGTACACAGATTTCAGCTCTAAAATAGACGAAAAACAATCTATAAATATAGATGCTGTTTGAAATGAATTCATGCATTTTTATTATGATATTGACTGTAGGGTAGAAATTCTCAATAAACATTTGGTTCTTTTAAACAAGTGAATAAATAGAACAAGTTTTATAACAAAATGAAAAAAATATCAAATAAAGTAGCATTAACCTTGGAAATTCAGTGGAATTAGATTGTCAATAAAAATTTTGACTACCTCTGAAGAATTACTTTGACAATGATTTCTTTTGTTTAGACTTTTGATGTCGAATTTCATTTGCAATTATATTTATATTTAAACTTGTTACTTATTTTCAAATAATAAAAGCTGGTTAAAATAGCATCTGTGCATTGAGATGACAATCGTTTAAGTATATTATAATTTTTTTTTATAGATATCAATAAATTTTAAGCCGTCGTTAAAATAAGGTTAAAATAAATAAAAATAAGGTTTCATTGTTTTTCATAATATATGAATATATAAAATGAATATGCAAACAATAGCCTCAAAGCATACTTATTATATTTTGTATCAAAAATGTATTTCGTGTTTTTTTTTATAATAAAAGTTAGCCTACTCAGCCATTGGTACAGTTTAAATAGGAAATTTATTACTTAAGTCATATAATATCAACGGATGCGATATTACATGTTTTTAAATAAAATGACATATTTTTCACTATACCCACAACTTAGCTAGATTTAAATTGCAGGTGTCGAAAATTAAAATTATTAATTTTGCTCTTGTATGACTCGCATATGTGTTTGGTAGGCGTTATTAAATTGTTATACTATGTAAGTTAAGTTTATTGCTAAGGTTTATAAAATAAGTAACACAGTAAAATCTCCTTAATCACGATTTTATTACTCGCGGTTTCATTATCTATATATAAAAATATGTAACCACTTCCTGCATTCGCGACCGGTAAATTCTTCAATAAAGACTATGAATCCAAATAAATAATAAGGCCACAAAATACTTGTAAATACACATATAGTTACTGTTAAACATAAACTTGTATGTCAAAAGCCGTTGTTGTCGCCGCCGAGTGCGAACATTTGCACGAATGTTCTATATATGCCCATTGAAATCCACATACCGATGCGTGATTTCTACACGGTCATAGAAGTATACACTACAAAATAAGGAGCTTATACTGAGGTTAAAAGAGTACAGTATAATAAAAAAAACGATTATTCGACAGTGAATCTTACTTGGGTGTTAGTTCGTATTATCTGAACGATATGGATCTACCGTGGTGGCGCGTATTCCATTTGATGGAAGAGGCACGTAAACTGTTTCCCATCGAGGACTACTCCGTGTCACAGACCACCCTCGAGCAGGTGTTCCTCAGATTTACAAAGCTACAAGGGAATAATCAAGCTAACTAGTGCAATATTTGCATTTTTATTCTGGTTAACTGTATTGACGAATCTCAGTGACACGAACAAAATTAATATTATGTATTTATTATTTGTAATGAAACAGGCGATGTAATGTATAAAAAAACTTTTTTGTTAATGTTATGGAAGCAATCAGAGCTTTTCGACTGTATTTTAAAGTCACCAGTAGGTTATAGTAAAAAATGTTGTAATACCACTTTTCTATTGTCAATTCACTTTCACATTCTTCAAATGCGTAATACTCTTTCACATTTACTCCATTTCAGATTATTAAATTTATTACTCCTTATTTTCATTTCTTTCTATTCAATCTGCAGGTAGCTAATTTGTATTTTAGCTTTAAAGAGTGTATTGTCAAAGTGACTTCATTTTAGATTTCATCAATACTTTTCAAAAGTATTTAAAAATACTTTTTTTATTTGCCTACATTTATATTATACCTACGTTTATTCGTGCATAATTATGATAATTAACAGTACTTATTTTATTTATTTATTTTTTATTATCGTATTTGCTGTGATAATATTACATAGATCTAAATGAAATCTCATCTTAGTCTTCAAAGATTTCACTAAAAACTTAGAATACTCATCAATGATAAGCAAAACAGACTCTGAATTTTCATTTATACGTATATTGTTTATATTGTAGCGTTATTTATGTATTTAAATTACCCTAATTTATTAATTTAGTTTCTGCAGGATCATTTATCTTTATAATTCATAAATAAAAAATATTTTTCTTCGAATCACAAAGCAGTGGTAGAATAAATTAATTAATAAATTCATAACTTTTCACATAAATATTTGATTATATAAAAAACTACAGTACTAATGATAACGAAAATACTTTAAAACATGGTTTTAAACATAATATTACATCAACATATACCGGATTGGTAATTAAATGAGTCTACAGCAAAGGTATAACACTGCATTGAGTTACCAGAATGTTATTTATACCACTTCGATGTCAGAATATGTTGATTTTTTTATTTATATTTTATATCTGCATATATATTTATTATTCTATAATATTCCTGCAGCTGCAGGCACGATATTATTTATAAAGCGACTGCTCTGTGTACTGTCACTATATTTTATATTCTTAGGATATTCTTACAAAATACTGCATTTTATACATTTGACATTGACAAAATACCTATATATAAACCATATTAAAAAGCGTTTTAATGAAAATTTTATTTAAAAAATTTTGAATAGTAACAAAAATCATAGTATGTATTTATAGTATACCATGTATGAGATTTGTATTGTAAACTTGTAATGAATTGAAAGGTCTATATCACCTAACCAATAACTATGTGCTCTCATAAAAAATATACCACTCAACGTATTGTTAGATATATTTTCATTGTAGCGTTTGTATTTATTTAATCCTTTACAATATATTATTCTATGGAACCAAAATAAATAATGCTGTGCATTCTTGCCCTCTAATATATATTTTGCTTTGTAAATTCGTATAAAACTTGGACTATTAAGTTTTGAAGTGATATAAATGTAATTATAATCTTTTATGTTAGTTCAAACTATCTTGGTTATAATTCTCTCGAATGCTGGATCTGCAAGTTTTCATGTTCTTCGAACAAACTTAATCAAAAATCTCCTATACATCTTAAATACTAATTTTATAGAACAAATCTGTATTAGTTTAGTTGTGGCTTTATATCTATGAAGTTTTTATTCATTAAAACATACTGAAAGTCAATTTGCGATTTCTGATAGACAGAAAAAATGTATGAATAGTTAACTTTATAGAAATAAATTCAATCACAAGATTCTATTAATAACAACAGGCATACTGCATCGTTGAAAATCCCATAGTTTAGGTGACAAAAATTTCGATATTTTCTATCATCGTATACGTATGACGTAAAGTATTATGTAGCTTCATTAGATATAATTTATTATTTTGTGTTAAATAACAACTAACACGAGATTAGCATAAAAGTATTGAGTTTAAAGACTTATGAATATACTTAAAATATGATATTATAAAGAGTTAAAGGCGACAGTTGCACTTTCCGATACTTTCGTGTTTTAATGAACAAAGCAATTGAATATGTTTAAATAAGCATTTCACGAATAACGTCTATTTCAACATGTCCAACTGTTGATCCTTTTTATCTTAAAAGTATCGAAAGTAAGATCGATGCCTTTGATTCTGTACGACTCTTTATTAAATGCTTAGCAGATTTTTTTGTCTTAATTGTTACACTTAACTTTGCAAAGCAAACTTTGGTGGAGGTTCAAAACCAGCTACATTAGTTACTATTAATTTGAGGGGTTTTATTGTGATTTTTAGTCTTATTACTGAGCTTTAAGGATCTACAATAAATGTATTATTTATAACTAATAAAAACATTTTTATATCAACGTAACTCAACAGTACTTATTTTTGTAAAATATATTATCTTTACTTAATTTTTGTATTACTAGTATATATGTTCGCTATTTACAAATGCCACAAAAAGTATTTTAAATAATATTGTAGTATTCCAATACAACACCTTTTTTAATCATAACTTACATACAAATACCGATTTGCCTTATTTTTGCATGTAATGGCTAAAATTTAGGATGTTGTTTTTGACATCTTCACGTTAAATGGACCGAAATATTGCTATACTATTACGAAATCTCACTGCAGTTGCGGCAATAAAATATGTGAGTAGAACGGAATGCGTGGTGCACTTCCCTTACACTTAGGGGGGGCCGTTCATATAATACGTTCGTACTTCTTTGCTTACTGTGACATAATGTAACAGGCTTAAGAAATGGTTACGATCGCAGCTCATAAAACAACTTTGTAAATTTTACATTTTATTACAGATATTTATTACTTTATTATAGTTTTATTATTATACTCAATGCATATTTAAAAATATTCAATTTTGTATACTATGAAGAGGGGGTCTATCATTTGTGACGTAATATTGTTAGGAGGTCATAGAAACTGACATAGTGTAATGAAGAGGCAGGGACTTTAAAAAGGTAAAATTTTGCGTGACGTATTTTATGCTCAGTCCCTTATAGGTCTTATGACAACATAATGGCTGACGTATAGCACTTGTATTAGTATTACATTTATACTTGACATTAGCATTTGCTAACACTTTGTCGATTGTATCTATAGTTATCAAGCTCATCATCACTTTTATTAGTTTTGGCATATAATTAAAATATTTTTCTTTTCATTACTTTATCTGAAGAATTCTTCGCAACTACTGGCTAACTTAAGTCAAACTGTTGGATATTCTAATCTATAGATATAATAGAACTGAATAATATGGATATAAGATACTTTTTATCTCGTAAAATGAAAGAGTTCCTCCGGAATAATGGATAAAAGCTGTCGAAAACAAGATAAACAGGAAAGGTGAAATATGTGTGACTCCAATAACAATGAAAATAAATCATAGAGAAGTAAATTGTCGGTAAATGCGATACGTAACACTGTAGTCGAGTTACTGACTCCTGGTAAAGGCACAACAACGCCTAGCGCCTAGTGAGAATATAAAGAAAACTTATGTCAACATTTATTCGGGTGTTTACTCATGGTAATATACTATTTTTTTTTATACATAAGGTTTTAGTGTTATGGCCATAATCTCACCTGATCTTAAGTGTCGATACGGCCCAAATTGGTAGACACGCTAAACCTGTGGAGGAACTGGCTTTCAAGTGCAGCTGCCGGAACACACCTATTGGTATTTGGCGGCAGATTTGAGAGAGATAGAGACTTGAGACCCAGTTCCTCCACAGGTTTAGCGTGTCTACCAACTTGGGCCGTATCGTCACTTAAGATCAGGTGAGATTATGGCCATAACGCTAAACCTTTAAGTATAAAAAAAAAGATTTACAACTTGAGGGTGGTAGCTACCCAGACGGGCATTAGAAAAAGCCCTACCACCATACTATGCTTTCCACACGATGTTTTCCTTCACCGAAAGCTCAAGCTAATTGTAGGTGCTTGGATTTGAACTCACGTCCCTTGACTAACATACAGGGTAGGCATTTCATATGTTAACGGCCGTCGTGTAAATGCGTTTATATCTGTAGATGATACTCATTAGTATGTTTCTTGTATATTTATACTAGTTTTGTCCGAGACTTCGTTCGCTTGGAACTAAAAAATATTTAATCAATTTTGTCCGTTTCTGTAACTTTTTCAGTACAGCTTTGTTCAAATTGGTAGTAGCGTGATGCGAAATATTCAGAGCTCTCCTCAATTATTCCTTTATGCAATACAAAGAAAATTCTTGGAATTCGATTTATAGTTCCTAAGAATATCGTTCAAACAAACAAACTTTCAGTTTTATAATATTAATATAGATTTTCCAACATAATTTGTGTAACTGAATGTGGACTAATAGGCTTGGCGTGTCCACCATCTTAGCCCACATTCTCACCCATAACGCTTAACCAATAAAGTACAAAAAAAAATCAAATAGACAAGCTGGATCTGCAATTAATGTTCTGAGTGTATCTTGACAACGTCTCCAAAGCAGTTCCAGTTTTAGTATTAATACAACAAACGTTTATACATATAATAAAACAACGCATATAACTATGATAGACATTTAAACTAATAAACGTTATTTGCAAATATAAAATAAAACAACGGACACATTTATTACCTATTAACTATGAACTTTGGATTTATGAATATTCGATTATTAATATGTGTTCAACATACGTTTCGAAATTGTCCTTCTAAGTAATATTATGTTTTGTAAATTCCAAAAAATAAATGCTTGATTATACTTAATTAATAAATAATCCATTACAAATTCCTAATAAAAATTATTTCGTGATGTTATCTATATCGAATAGTGACTTCTCACAACTTATCAAAAAATGCTGGCATTAAACAAAGCGGATTCATAAGTTCTAAAGTTATGTTGCAATAATGAATTGGGATAATTATTTGTTTCATACTTACATACAAATTAACATAATATACTAACATTTACCATTATTATAATGCAACATTTTTACATACATAAATCGTAATTAAAGTTATCCTATAACTATTTCAATTTCTTGAAGAACTTTTACAGTAATTGTAACATAATATTGAATGCGACTAAAAATTATATTTTTTGTATCTTTGCCCTGTATGCGTTTCTAATCAACTGTTTGTGATGAAAGTTTGTTAAGTTGTTCCGTACGCACGCTACGGTCCTAGCGAAGAGAAAAACAGTATTTTTTATTTTTTTCGCATTGTAGCACATGCAAGTACAACTAGAGAATTAGAAAAATCATACATTACACTTTGTATAATTAGAAGCAGTCTCAGGGAAAGTAGATAGTATAATGTATTGTATACTTAATGAAATTTTGTATTGTTTTACTGTGATCGAATTGGATATATATTATCTATTATCAAATGTATGTGTAATCTTTAAATGTTTGTAATACATTAATAATTGTAAAAGCATAACTCTTGTTACCCGTGTTGTTACTACATAAATATACGGTTGAATAAACTTTTATCGAGTGTCTTATTCTCTGATGACGAAAGATATATTCATGTAATATGGGAAATGTTGTAGCTAGTGTCGTACAGACACTCTTTTCTTTTTTTAATATGTGAATTCAATGGTAACGCAGTTGATATTGTTTTTTAATAAATTTTAAGAAAATATAAATAGGTTTATTCATAAAGTTGTGTTTGGATGCTAGTAATCAGAGTAGAACAAATGTTTTACCTAAGAAAATGTAAAAATACAGGCTTCTTGTATAGTTTATTAATGTTATAAATACAAAGTAATACAAAATAATTACCAAAGAAGATGTCATCAACAGTCAGCAAGGACACGATTTATTTGTATGGGACACATTGTATCTACTGTCTTCCTATACAAACTGTTTAATAATTGTATATTATTTAATTGATCTATTTTTAATTACCACAAGTACTCTTAAAGTCGATTCAACCGTATGTCTACGTTTATATGTGTATTTTGCATGAGCGGTGTAATTATGTGCTATATATACAATATCAATAAAGATATGGTCATAACAGCGTTTTATTTATTGCGAATTTATTTACGGATATACCATAAATGATTAGCATGGCAAAATATTTTGAATTTGTAATAAATTCATAGCCAATGAACTAGAAAAACTCGGCTAGCGAGTAAACACTAGACATTTAACAACTTAATTCTAGCTAACGGCGGCGCTCTATTAAAATCACCCTATTTACTATGTCCGTACATAAACTAAAATGAATGTATTCAGAGTTAAATTAACGTTGACGCAGCATACATTAACATACAAAACGTTACTGGATACATTAAATACAGTAGAACGTCGTTAAGTCAAACCTCGATAAGTTGAGGTCCTCCAAATCTCGAAAAAATGCTTTGTTCCCTTCGCTTTAAACACCAAAACCTCCATTTTCTATAAGTCGAAAACTCTATAACTCGATTTTTTTGGCGTTTCCCTTGATGTTCGACTTATAGAGGTTCTACTGTAAAAATACCTGCTACCGTAATTAATTTAGTGTTATAATTTTATGTACGTTATTTCAATTATAATTTATTATTATGATTATCGTGGACTACAATACAAATACAGCCGTTATTTTCAGTGTTATTAAAAACCGTTACTATACCATGCGTTGGTAAAAAATATCTACATACATTATGTTAATAGTTTCTTAATATAACATTTTAATACATTTTCTTTTTAATTCCTTTCGAATGTTACTAATGATGTTCATAGATACGTTGTTAGGATTTTCGATGTCATAGTTCTTTATTTATTACTTTAGACTCGAGGCATTTTCAAACTCAAACAGCACTGACGAACAATCGGTCAAATAAGAAACAGTTTTGGCGACTATGATAGCTGTGTGATATAAAAAGAATATTTTATTATCGATTGTTGTACGTTACAAATTTCAAACGGAAATTACCGAACTAATAAAGGTTAAATTAAATTTATTAAAAGTTTTTGATATTAGTATTAGTACAAGTAGTATTTCTAGTATTAGTTTCACCCAAATATATACTGTTATTAAGATATATATACATGTCAAAGTTTTAACACCTGACTGTACACTTGATTTTCTGCTGGTTTACATTTATTCCAGGTCGCTCAAGTTACCTGAAGATTTTTTTTTTTATGAAGCAAACACCTGCAATGAGCTTACCGCGAAGGAATACATCGTGATGAAACTATAGTATGGTGGTAGGGCTTCTTTTAATGCCCGCCTGGCTAGTTACACCCCTCAAGCTGAAAAACCGTCAGTTATAGTGCAATTAGAGTAATTACACTTAATAGCAAGTCTCTACTAGTAATAGCATGTGCACTATCTTTGGCCACATCCTCACTAAAAATTAGGTAAGAATGTGGCCATACAGTGTATAAAAAAACTATTAAGAATAAGTATTTATCATGTATCTAAAAATACGAAGTTTATTTTATGTTAAATTTATGTAGTTAACATTTCTCTCATAAAAAAAAACAATAGAATAACTTCTTCTTTAATTACGTGTACTACCATATTTATTACAAGATAAACTATTTATATTATTTATTTAGTGATGGATTTACACTAGGAGATAGTGCCCAGGGCGGTGAAATTTTTGAGGGCAACATTATTTGGGATAACATCTAAAAAAAAAAATTGCTGCTATAAAAATCAAAGATTTTCAAAAATTAGGAGGTTATTGGTTTCATGCAAAGTCTTAAAAATCGAGTCCTGATTTGATATTTACGTTATAAAGTTTAGTTACTGTGCATATGTTTTCTTTTTTTTAAACAACATTTAATGTATTTATTTAAAAAATTTAATTAGATTAAAAGTATTTTTCATAGAAGTTCAACTTTGCCCTTGAATAACTTTTAGAGAAGTAGATTGATCAAAAAATTATAAAAGACGTTTTTGCTTCAGTCCTTTACTCAAATAGTGCAGGATATAGATAATAAAGCGATATTTTTCACGGTGCTCCAGGGCGGCACTTAAGATAAATCGGGCACTGTATATATATTTATATTCTATATATGATAAACAATTTATATTATATATATGATATTATATATTATAAAAATACTTATTAGTAATACATATATTAGTGATACTACTTATAACGTTATAACGAGTGTTTAACATAACGTGCTAAATGAAAATCGCTGTTACGTACATCCTTAGTGACTGATGATTTTATATCCGAGATCCGAGCCAAAATGTATTATTACATCGTAGTCCGTAGACATAATAAATACTGTTTCGTCTAAAGTTGAAGGTTGAAGATCTATTAACAACACCCATACAATCAAATACTAGTGTTTAGCAATAAATAATAAAGAATTTATCATAATTGGATTTGACAATTTTGTCATTCCAGTTTGCGATGAGACTAGCTTGTTAGTAGTTGTGTTCTGTGCGGATAATATTCTGTCTAATTTAATACTGTACCGGAATCAATATTGTTGTGACATTACGATCTTATGTCTATTAGGACCGAAACAATAACTCAGGTATTTTAAATAGACATTTACTAAAACATAATAACAAATTTACCTATTATGACTTATTTATACATTATGTAAATCGATAACAACAAAATAGTTAAGTACGGAAATCAGTAAGATTTATTCACACTGATCTCTCGTAACAATAATCGATGCTCGTGAGAGTATTATGTTTCTTGAATAGATGTCAGTCGAGATTCTCTATTGATAAGAGGTTTATCAGTTTTCTATCTCAATTCTTACCCGTGATAATATGATTACAAATAATGTTTACTAATTTCGAAATACTTATGTGTGGAAATATTAGGTAATTTACCTACCTTCGCCCCTAGCCAAGTTTTTTTGTTTTACGATCGTTAGCGTAAGCGAAAATATAAAAATGGTTATAGCGCCTCTTCACAATCGGCAACTTACGGCAACGGGATTACTCGCGAGTACGATCGTGCAGAGGGCTACTCGTCTGTAGTGGACGATTACCGTCCTTAATCGTCGTCGTGATCGCGGCGATCGGTGACTTGTCGTTTTTTCGGGCACGCATCCAATGGAATTCGCATTTAGTTGCGAGCGCGTGCCTACACGATCGCCGATCATTCATTCATTTTTGAAGCGATGATAGCTGAATGGTAGTATGTACGGACTCCGTGTTAAGGGACGTGATTTCAAATCCACCTACAATGTGCTTGAGCTTTCGGTGAATGAAAACATCGTGAGGAAACCATAGCATGGTGGTAGGGCTTTTTCTAATGCTGTCCTGGCTAGCAACTACCCTCAAGTAGAAAATCTGCCGCCAAATACCAATAGGTGTGTTCCGGCAGTTGCACTTGGGTGTACCAACCTTACACCAACTTGGGCTGTATCATCACTTAAGATCAGATGAGAGTATGGCCATAATCCTAAACCTTAATTAAAAAAAAGGATAGCGAGCCGTGCTTACGTTGCATATTTTTTTTTTGTTTTTAATTTAGTTACTGTAAGTGCGAAACAGTAGTTACTGGGTAGTCAAATGAAGTAACATTGAAGTACATAAAACTTTATTGGGACGACCCTGAAATACGGAATCCCAAACACAAATAAATATCACAAAGCTCAAACACCACCATCTTCTGTTCTACCATATTTTTTCACATCTATTCGTTGGACTATATTTCTAAAATAATTGTAACCTGAAATTAAATTCATGGTAGCTACAGCTGCAAACTCCACGTCCATCTTGATGGTTTGCCACTCAATAAATGATCACGGACGATGGTATGGATGCTTGTGCGATGATCTTGACGATAACCTTGCCGATGACAGACGATCAACGAGTAACGTTCACCGCCGATTGTGAAGAGGAGGCATTATAGTCAATTAGCCATCAAATACATGATAATAATGGGTTTGCGGAGCGGGCGGAGCGATGGTATAATTTTAATTAAGGGATTTTGATACTGATGTAATACGAAACAATTTACAGAATTAACGCTATTTAACGCTAAAATACTTAGTTTTATGTTTCTTTCTAATGAGATTTACATGAAACCGTCACATACTGATAAAAGATTCATATATCCTTCGGCAACTTTCATATTAAAACATTATCGTAATTACTCTCATAGAATGTCTTAATTGATTACCTCTTTGTAGTCTTGGGTAAATTTGATTTAATAAAGTGACATTATTATACCTCTTTAGGGTTATACTAAGATTGGTTATTACAAATTTAAATTTGGTCTACAGAATAGAATATCCGTGCGGTCAGGAACGATAAAGCCCTGTGTAGATATAATAAACATCGTATGTATGTGAGCTTGGCCTTCAATTAATAAAATAGTAACCGTTTGACCTTGTTCCGTTTGTATCATATTGATTTTTGTTTATTTTACTAATTTTGATAAAACAAGGTAAAACATTATCTGAATACATAACTTATCAAATGGATAAAATTGTTTATTATATTTATTAGATTATCCGAAGTTAGATTAAGAAAAACAACAGAAGTGTTTAGAATTTTTAACAGTACGACGTTAGATTAAGATTTGGTTAATGCGAGTAAATTAAACGTCTAATGGAAACATATATCAATCATCAAATTTAATACATACAGGTAAATATAAGTAGCGTATAAATTATAGAAGACAAGTATGTCTTGTTATTTTGTGAACATGAAAAGTTGGTGAGGCTATTTATGTATTATAGGTACCAAATTGTGTAATTGTCAGAGCATCAGAAAAATCACCGTTTTCAATGAATAAACGTTCTGAACATGTACTGGAATGTATGAAATGTAGGTATTCGAAATGTAAATCGAGTTTTTCCATGTTATTGCAATTAAAAAATATTCAGTTTCATTATTAACGTTATTTCAAATTAAATTGTAATATAGTAAATAAAGATACTTTATATTATACGACCTCGAGTAAGATTCACATTACTTACTATCTTGACTGCAGCCCCGGTATATTTAGGTACAACCCGCAAAACTATGCTTTACAAAAAAAATATTGATACATTAATTGGTTTGGTAAAATTCTAAATTAAGGCCATAACCTTTTTACGAATTTGTGATTCTACCGCTAATCCATGGCTAGATGATTATTACAAGAATTTAAGTTAAACTTACTTTTTCTAATATGAATTTTAACAATAAGCTGTAGCATTTTTCAGTTTTAGTTACATAACAAAAATGACTATACTTAATAAATTGCGACTACTTATTTGGAAGAATTTCCTTCTTCAACGGCGACACAAATGGCAAACACTATTTGAAATTCTTTGTCCTGTTATTTTTTCTTTATTTATAATTGTGATAAGATCTCTCGTCGTGCCAAAGCATATACAAGAAATGTCATATACACCATTTTATCCAACATATTTTAATTCAACTGGAAAAAATGCGTAAGTAGTTTGTTTATCACATGTTGATTTAAAAGGATGTTCTTAGAAAAACTGTCATACAATATTTTTTTATAGGGAAAATCTAACATCATCAAGTATGATACTAGCATTCTCACCAGAAAATCCATTGTGTAGAAACATAACACGAGATGCAATGGTAACTATTGCTAGTGACAATTTTGGATTTTTATTTTCTATTTTTTATGATGCAAATAACTTACCTCAACCAAAAGGCTATAACAATGCGAAAGAAATGGAACAAGCCTTAACACAACCATTCGCTATGAACCATGTTCTCGTGGGAATACAATATGATGATAGTATGGCTAGTAAGTATGGTTATATTAGCTTTCATTCATAATGTAAACTTCTAAGGAGTAGAATCAACGCAAGTATTCAACTTCATAAAATCGTAAAATTTGTAAGCTCTCAAAAAATGGTTTGGGATGTACTAAATACGTGATAAATTTGATTGAGCGTTTGCCAGTTTACCATAAAAAATATTATGGGTGACGGATTAAAACTCGGTAGTGGTACCTAATTCGCAATAAGCAATGACATATGTAGTGTTCTACTCCATAGTTCTATCTTAAATCTCGATTAATCAATTACTAACCGCTGAACTATATCCTGTCCTTGAGTGAGTTGAGTACTATGACCAACTATTAACATCAGGTTGACTGCTTAAAATTAATCCATGACTAGGAACGTAACCAGTAACTGTCTCATACGAAGATAATTATGTTTACAACATAAAAAGTTGTTAATTTTGTGAAATGAAATGAACCTTATTTTCATTAAGTGAACTTTCTTTTATATTCCTTTGAGTAATAAAATCTTCAAAACTTAGAACGTTAAAATATTATAGGCAAAATTATTTTTTTTGCGGAACGTGAACTGCTTAATAAATTATGTAGGTATTCGATGCTTGTGGTATATATGTTCGTTTTTTTGTGTTTCATATACTCTACGATCGCTTTCTGAACCAGAGAACAAATAATACTTAGTTTAAAATTAACTAAAACACTCAGAAGTTGTTCGTCATCCCAAAATTGCCTATGATTCAATTATTATATACAAATTCAATAAATAGATGCTTAACATAATAGTACTTAACTATATTAACATAAAGCGTATACCTACTGTACTTTGAACCTAATGGTTTATTGGGTTATAATTTCCGCTTCCTACTACTCTTCATGTTCCAGTGTTGCTGTTATGAACGCTGTAAATTAAATGTTAATCCTACTTTCAGATGCCACGTCATGGCCTAATGATATAAATGTCACGTTAAGGTTTCCAGCGATTATGAGGAATCCGTCAGTTGATTTTGCAGTATTATCTAGCTGGAGAACCAATTTGAGGTTTCCGTTATTTCCCCAATCGGGACCTCGAGAACCAGAAGATAAATATGGAGGAAAGTCCCCAGGTGTGAACAACATTTTAATTGCTTATTATAAAACAGAATACTTATAAACACATACCCTATTCCCAACCAACCAACATAACCTATTCCCAACATGAATGCACAAAACCGATTTAGATATCTTTTCTACGTATACATTTTACGGAACTTAGGGTATTACTTAGTTTTTTATTCATCGCAATCGGTTCACTCTATCGTATCTCATATAATGTGTGTACCCGCATAACTTCGAACGACTGAACCAAATTGGATATTCCTTTTTTAATTGTGTTATTTGTGATCAGGAGAAGGGTTGTATAAAAGAAAACTAAAAAAAAACGAACAGATTTTTTTTAAATCTTATAATAGGAAAAGTAATGAAGCGATGATAGCTCAGTTTGAGGCAATGATAGTTGGTAGTCAGTAGTTCAGTAGTTGGTAGCCAGTAGGCATTGATAGTAGTATGTGTGCACGCCGCGTCAAGGGACGTAGGTTCGAATCCACCTATATTTAAATTCCATATGATTAAAAGACATTTAATTCATTGGAGTTAAAAACAAATAACCAAACGAAACGAATGAAAGTCCAGGGGGACTAGGAAGGTTATGTGGGACTCACCCGGTGCTTGTCACTGGAAATACCCACTGAAACCCCACGGCCGTCTGACGCCTTCGTGGGGCGACGCGGGTTCGTGCATGCAATCATCGCGTTGCTTCAGTGACCGACCCGGCTTGATGGTAAGCCGGACCCCGTCCGGATAGCCTGGCGAGCTGCCCTTTCAGACGGCTCGACTGGTGCAGTGAGAGGCGGGTCCTCCGACCCGCCCCTCGCAGTCCGACTTAGGGTAGCGGAAGGGCACGAGCGTATCGGCTTCTGCCACCCAGGCGTCTGTGTCGGAGAGAGTGCCCGCTGGGATCAGCCTCATGGGCCCTTTCCTCGGTCTTCTTCTGCGAAATAACTATTTCGCAAAAGGAGAGCATTGCGTTCCACAGTCACTTGCTGCAGAGCATGGTTTTAACCACGCCCGGCACTGAGAGATCCGTTCCCACCGCCGCCTCCAAAGTGCGACGCGGCTTGGACCATGCAACACACTCGACTAGAGTGTGCTGCGCAGTATCTTCCGCCGCACTGCACTTGTGGCACACGACGGTCAGTTCTCTGTACACAATTCTGTGCAGGTACCATCCGAAGCATCCATGCCTGGATAGTACCTGCACAAGACGGAACGTTAGGGAGTCGTGCCCCCTGCTACACCAGTCTCGGAGAACCAAGCGGACGATGTCTATGTTGTATTGTCCATAACGCTCGTCTGCCAAGTCTTCTGCCCAGCACCGCACCAAATCGATGCGAGCTCTCCTCCTTCTCACTTCAATCTCTGGGGGAGCTGGAATTTCCCCCATCGCCTTCTTTACCACCGTGTCTTTGTTGTGGGCGTTAAGAGCGTCTACCCAGCACGGTGCCCCGTAAGCGGCCATGCTCTACGTATAACTGACGGCACTTCGTACCGAGTCGTCCCGTATTCGGGAGAAGCCGTGCGAGCGCTGCCGCTGCACCGATGATACACGGCCTGAGCTCCTTAAAGTGGCGCTCAAATTGCCACCGCCCGTCCAGGGTGAGGACCAAATATTTCATATGGACCCCAACCCGGACCCTCACTCCATCTATTTTGATACTGGCCCCCGACGAGGCCCTAGCATCAGCAGGGCTTTGGTCTTCTCTTTTTTTTTTTCGACCTGACTTACGCTGTTAGCCCCAAGGGCTTTGACAGCTTCACCGGACTTTTGGGGGCGAGTGCTGAGGGCACTCAGCCCCGAGGCAGCAGGCACAAGGCTGCCAGGACGGCCGAACCTCGCATAGGGCTGCTGCCGGTAAATGAAAAAGATTCATGATCCTGACTAACCAATAGGTTCTTTATTACTAAATTAGTGATACTAACTACGACCTTATCAGGTAAGCAGCTCAAGGGCCGCGAGGGTAGACCCTTACAGAACCGTGTACTTAACGTGTGAGTGTGCACGAATGGTATGCGGTGTGATGATGTAATCTCAGTGATGTAGAGTGTCACTGTATCGCGCGAGCAGAGTCACTCGAGGGCTCCTGTCCGGAGAATCGAACCTAGGCTCAGGCGTCTGCGGAAGGAGGCCGCGGCGGGTGTGCGGGAACGAAATTATCCGTTCGGCCTCGGCGGCGAGGACGGCGGTTACGCGGACGTGTGGGCGGACACGTGCGATTGGTGGAGACGGCAGGGAGAAGCGCGTTTAATCTCGTTATTTTATCGACGGCGTCGAAGAAGCAGTTACGTGGCCGGCGAGCAAAGCCTTTGGCATGCGGATTGGAAGTGTAGCTAACTGGGGTCTTCTCTAGGGCCACCCCGAAGCCCAGCGCCCTAATGCGCCTGACTACTGAAGTGAGACCATCAGCAGCCAGATACTCCACCTCCCATCATGCCCTCCCCTGGGATACGATTAGAGTGTCGTCCGCATAGCAAATTAAGTGCACTCTAGAAAGGACGGACCCCTGCGGAACCCCACGCTTCGTTGACCGCTGGCCCATGACGCCCCGTCTGTCCACGTTGGCGACTCTCCGATCTCAGAGATAGTCTTCCAACAGTCTCCACAGGAACGGGGGTACTCGGAAATACCGGAGTGCCGCCCGTATAACAACGTACGGCGGGCTGTTGAAGGCATTGACGATGGATGCCATCAAGGGCCACCGCCCACAGCCTATGTCCCCAAAAGGTCGCCTCTGCGGACCACTTCATCACCAATCTCATCAGGGCGTCAATGATCGAGCGCCCAACCCGGAAGCCAAACTGTCCGTCCGCAAAGTTCTGCCCATCTCTACCGATATGCTGAACGACTCGGGATGCTATGATCTGTTCCAATAGCTTCCCGCATTGTCCAGCAGCACGAACGACCGATAGGCGGACGGGTACTCCGGAGAACGGCCCTGTTTATGAATCAGACAGAGCCGCCCCTCTTTCCACGGTTTCGAGAACTGTCAGGCTGTGAAACAACGGTTTCACCCAACTCCCCATTTGGCCAAGCGCCAACGCTAGCAGGCAACCCCGGACCCCATCAGGCCAGGTGCTCCCTGTCAGGAGCGCAGGTGTTCCACCGCCATCTTTATCTCCTCTTCGGTGACAGGGAGAGGGATGGCTGGTTCCTGCGGTCCAGCTCTGCATGGAAGAGACATATTTGGCGAGAGCAACTCTGGAGGGTCGCAAGGGAACAATGCACTTACGACCTTTTCCAGTGCCTCCGATTGGAGCAGCTCCGTAATAAGGATCGCCTGGCTCCGGAACTTGTTCCTAGCCATAATGTACGGGCGCCCCCATGGATCCCTGTCCACCGCCCGGAGGAGTTCCTCCCACGCTTCGTCTTTGGCGAGAGCTGTGGCTACCTGCAGGGACATTTTACTGCCCCTATAGGCGTCATAGCGCAGGGCCTCTTCTGTGGGTTTCGGGACTCGCCTACGCCTATAGTCGCCATACAAGCGGCGTGCCGCGGAGCAAGTCACTCGGAGCTCCGACTCTCATTATTTACGCTTCTACAGGTTATGAGCCCAGGTGTGAAACTATAAACAATTTATTGCTTATTTAATTGGATTTGCAGTGATATATGTGAATTTAAAACTCTGTGTGAAGAACATGGTGATACGAAACAACTTAACGATGCACTTTATTATTATATTGGTGCTATGCGGACTCGCAGCTACACTCCGGTTGTTTACTATGTAAAATTGTCATCGCCGCGCTGTGTATAATAGACATTGTTGTTATTCACTGTGTTTTTTCGAGTTGTTGAAGTTGAATAAACTTCGATATGGCGGCTTCGATTAAGATTGATCAACTTACTGGTGATAATTATGATACGTGGAAGATACAAATGCGAGCTATTTTGAAGAAAAATGGCTTGTGGGAATATGTATCCGGATTATTACCGCGGCCATCATGCCATGATCCGAAGTATGCGGAATGGATTAAAATGGACGGTAAAGCATAATCGGACATATTGTTGGCGGTTAGTCCAAGCGAATTAAGTGAGTTAAATGGTTTAAAAACTTCCAAAGCTATATGGGATAAATTTAAGTCTATGTACCAGTCAAGTGTGCCTGCCAGAAAAGCCTCATTGTTAAAGTAACTTATATTGGCTCGTATGCGGGAAGAAGATGACCTGCGTAATCACATTGCAGATTATTTTGATGCTGTTAAAAAGTTAAAAGAAATTGGTTTGATAGTGATAGACGAACTACTAACTATTTTACTAATTTATAGTTTGCCGGATTCTTTCGCTATGTTTCGTACGGCAATCGAATCGCGTGATGAATTACCTTCAACAGATGTATTAAAAGTAAAGATCATAGAAGATTATGAGGGCAAGATATCTAAAGTAGTTGACCAGGGAGCTATGTTCATCAGACGTACTCACACAACATATACCAGTCAAAAGAAGAACCAAAATGAGAATCGTGGCTAGAAAAACAATTTTGAGTGCCATTGTTGTGGTCGTCGTGGGAATATGACAAGAGAGTGTAAAGGTAAATATGTTAATAAGAATAAGCAGAGTGCGCAGCAATTAGAACGGAGTAGAGATAATGAGCAGAAGACGACGATGTTGATGAGTATGACCGAAGACGTTCAGCTAGGTGATCAGAGAAGCCCTATTTGGTGCATTGATAGTGGTTGTACAGGTCATATGTGCAACGACAAACAAATGATCAGAGATTTCACGCGACTGGATTTAGAGCTGAATTTGGCTAATATTGAGAGAACCCAGATTACTGGAACTGGCCAGGTCAGCATTTCAGTAGATACAGGATGCGAAGAGAGCCAGATAGACATTCAAATAGTGTTTTATGTATCGGACTTACGAACAAATTTATTATCCGTAGCAAAAATGATAGATTATGGATTCGAAAATCGTTTTAGAAAGAATGATGCTATTGTTATAGATAAAGATGATAAAATTCACATTCGTGCTGATCGTTCAGGTAACTTATACCATGTTCGGCTATGACAGAATAGTATCAGTAATGTAGAACTGCCGAAGAAGCCTATAGATATGTGGCATGAGCGTCTCGGTCATCTTAACGAGCGTGACTTGAAAACAATGGCAAAGAATGGTCTAGTGCATGGTATGATATTCAATGACAATGAAAAATTGTCAGAGTTTGAAGTTTGCATAAGTCAGAAAATGACTTGCACGCCATTTCCTAAAACGAAAATGATCGTACTCGTGAGTTATTAGAAATCGTACATACGGACGTATGTGGTCCGATGAGACACGAATCTTTTGGTGGCAAAAAGTATTTCGTTACTTTTATTGATGACAAATCACGATGGTGTAAAGTTTATTTTATAAGAAATAAGAATGAAGTATTAGAAATATTTAAAATGTATAAAACATATGCAGAAAAGTTCACCGGAAAAAGAATAAAGTATATACAGTCTGACAATGGGAGAGAATATTTAAACACTGAATTTGAAAATTTTTTGAAGAAAGAAGGAATAATAAGAAGGTTGACGGTGCCCTACACGCCTCAACAAAATGGCGTTTTGTTGCCAGCAACAAAGTGGCCAAAATTGGCCGAAAGAAAGAATAGAACGCTGATAGAGATGGCGCGATGTATGATGCGTCAAGCAGGATATCCTCCTGCCTTTTGGGCAGAAGCAGCAAACACTGCGAACTACATAAGAAATCGATGCCCAACTACAGCTTTAAATAATGAAATTCCATTTAAATTATGGAAATGTAAGAAACCTGCTGTAATATATATGAATATGTTCGGATCAAAGGTATATTATAAAGATAAGGGTATACAGAAAGGAAAGTTCGATTCTGTTTCCAAATTGGGAATTTTGCTGGAATATGATATTCAATCTAAAGCCTATAGAGTACATGATCATGAAACTAGAAAGATTATAGTGATGAATAGTGATGATAGTGATGAATAGTCAGAAATGAATATAAAGAGATACTTGATGAAGAAGAAAATATCGATGTCAAAGAGATATTAGTAAAAGTAAATGAACCTAACCTGAACAATAAACAGAAAACAGATAATGAAGATATTGTAGAATCTTATAAAAATAGCGAAACAGAACGCGTAAGAAGACTACAATTGAAACCACGAAGGTATAATATGAATAGAATAAGCCGATCGCTTGAAAAGCAACATGAACCTGGTCGAGATAGAAATTCACAACAAAGAAAGAGAAGTCCAACAATTTCGTGGGAAAGTTCAATAGAATCCCCAAAAAGAGGAAAGGGAAGACCGAGGATAGTACGCACTGGGTTAGTCGGTAGACCACGTAAAGAGTACAGACATGTTACTACTAAAGATGATAGTGAAAGTGAATCCGATGAAGTATCAGATGAACAGTAGACAGCGGGAACAGCGACTATTGAACAGATAACATGGAACGAAATAGAAAAGATCAGTGACATAAATGAATGGAGAAGTGCTTTAGAAGATGAATATTTAGCACAAATAAAAAATAGTACGTGGGAAATAGTGCCACGACCAAATAATCGAAAAGTAATTGGTAATCGATTCGTATTTAGTAATAAAAGTACAGGAAATATAGTACGGCTCGTCGCAAAGGGATGTTCCCAACGGCCAGGGGAGGATTTTCATGAGAACACATCTCCTGTAGTAAGGTCGTCATTAGTAAAACTTATAGCTGCAATATCAGCTGAATTAGGATTAGACATCCATCGAATGGATGTAGTGACAGCTTACTTAGATGGCTCTTTTGATGAGGAAGTATTTATGGAAATACCAGATTAGTTATGTGATATTTTAGATAGAATACTTACGAACCAAAAGATAGGTTCACAGTAAATTGAAATAACAGATAAAAATATAGTTCAAACAGCTAAACGTTGGAGTAAAACTTTGAGTGAATGTGATAATAGTGTGTGCTTGTTAAAGATATCTTTGTATGGTTTACGTCAGTCAGGATTACAGTGGCATAGAGAATTGGTTACAATGTTGAATAATGTAGGTTTTAATGCATTGCCGCAGGATCCGTGTGTGTTTGTAGCACGAAAAGGCGAGCGAATGATTTTAATAACTATCTATGTTGATGATATTATTTTAGCAGCGAATGATGATATTTGGTTAATTGTTATTAAAAATAAATTAGCTAGCGCATTCGAAATGCAAGATTTGGGTAAAATATATCATTGTTTAGGTATTGAATTTAATCGTGACAAAGAAGGCAGAGTATATTAAATTCAAAGTCTATATTTAAATAAAGCGCTAGAAAGTGGTATGACTGACTGTAAACCCACAACCACACCTATAGATGTTAATGTGAAATTAGAAAAGCCTGAGTGTATAAATCATAGTGTAATGAGTCAATATCCATATCAGAGTTTGATAGGTGCTTTAATGTATCTAGCAGTCACCACTAGGCCAGACATAGCATATGCCGTATATTATTTGAGTCAATTTAATATTAATTATGATATTGAACACTGGTAGGCGGCAAAACGAGTGCTAAAGTATTTGAAAGGCACGTCAGACTACGGATTAGTATATGAGAAAACAGGCTTGCCGTTGTTCGGAGTAGTAGATGCAGACTGGGGTACAAATTCGGTCGATCGCAAATCTTACTCTGGTTTTGGATTTATTTTAGTTGGTGCTCCAATAAGTTGGAAAGCGAGAAAGCAACGTACTATTGCATTGTCGAGCACCGAGGCTGAATATGTGGCACTTTCTGAAGCCACTAAGGAGGCTATATATCTGCGTGATGTATTGAATTATGTTGGCATGGAGTGTGATTGTGTGACATTATTCAATGACAATCAGGGTGCGATTAAACTTGCTCAGAGTAGAAATTATCGATCAAGGACCAAACGTATTGATGTGAGGCACCACTTTATTCAAGATATGTGCGAACAAAGTGTAATTGACCTGAAATACTTGCGTACAAACAAAATGCCTGCAGATATTTTGACCAAGGGTTTAAATACGAAAAAGCATTACGAATGCATAAGCAACCTAGGTATGGTGGATGTATGTGAGGATTGAAGATACTCGCTCACGACTTCGAGGGGAGGTGTTAAGAATATGCGAAGCTTGAGCTATGTGCCCTTTCTAATAACATGTTTAGATTGGTATTGTTGTCACTTACAGTCGCAAACCGATAACGGCGTCATCTGTATGTATATGTGTCCTCTATGCAAAATATTAAAATAAACTGTGATTATATCTAATTACACCGGCTCATTATTTACGCTCCTACAGATTATATATTACACACGGTATTCTGTCTTTTGTTAAAAATATCGATATTACAACATGCTTTTTTAAATTGTTGCAAGACGATTGTTTCATAATGCCCTTTTAAAAAAGTTAATATTGTTATAGCATAGTTGAAAGGTGGATGAAACCTATCAAATACTTGCATGCTTGTGAAAAAGATTGCAGATATTTTAGCATTTAAGATCCTTCTAAAAATAGAATCAATGTGACGGGAAAATACGTTTTTATGATCAGGATACGTTCTCCTAGTCTGCGGTTGCAGACTGGTTACGATCGATAATTGCCAGCGAAAGATCCGTTAAAATAGGTCCAGCCGTTTTAGAGATTAACCGGAACCGGAACCGGAATGGAGACAGACAATATTTTATATATATCTTATATACTTTCAAATTCATTTAAGTAAAAGCTGTTTCTTTACAAACACTTTTATTTATTTGTATATATATATAGTACTAAATTAATTACCTAATAAACGTGGATTTGTACTGGTATTCAAATTTTATGTATTCATATTAAGAAAAAAGAATTAAACATCTATATTAATTTTAGGCTACTCTACTGAGATGTTCCTGGCTATACAACATGCTGTATCACAAGGAATTATAAAACAAAAAACGGGACAACAATTGAATACTAAGATTTACCTTCAACGTTTACCTCAACTCAGTTCTAGAGATGATCAACTGCTAATAGCATTGGAAAGATTTGTTGCTATGGTATTGATGTTGGGATTTGTGTATTCATTTGTGAATACTGTGAAGGCAGTAACGACAGAAAAAGAACTACAGCTTAAGGTTGTTAATAGATATTTAATTTTAAATAATAATTATTCGTAAAGCGAGAAGCCTGTGGAGGTTCGTTACCTATAGCATGCGTGGTTAAATATATATTTGAATGATTATATTAAAAAAAAAACAATGTTTAATCATTAGGCTTTTTATATAAAACGAGAAATTACTAAAGTATTATTACAGTATCCATAAAATTACACTAATCATTTCTATTGTAATTACTATGAAAGCAGTAAATATTTCCATTACTCTCTATTATTTCATTTTACTTATGTCGATTATGTCATTTAGTTAACATTTTTCGTAATAAATATTTTTAAGCTTTATTGTTTTGTTACTGCAGTAGCTTTCCCAACCTTTTGCAACTCCGCTATAGAGCTTTGCAACCTCTCTAAATAGGCTTAAATAAAATAGGGGGTCGCGACCCACACGTTGAGAAACAATGCCTTAGACTATAATTGCATTAGGAATGTGTCTGCAACATGACCATTGAAATTAGCAGTTTGTTATCTCGAACGCTTGCTATATATAAAAATATATATATTATCAAAACTGTTCTATTTAAATGTTTAACAATTCGTTAAGACTAATTCTATGCCTATTAAAATTAATAAAGTTAAGGGTTTCTTAATATCAATTCGACATTTATATTTCATTTACATATTTTTGTATACAAAAGAAGTTTTGTTCTATACTTTATATATAATTATTATTAACCAATTAAGTTATATTTTAATCATACATTTTGATGATATTTTAAATATCCTTATAAAATACTTAGTTATGATTTTTTTTTAATTGTTTTACTCACATCAGCAATAAATATATTATAGGCTTTTAAATAAAGTAAAAATATTTTACGTAGGCACCAGACAGAATTGAACTCACAAATTACACTGTGTGCGCTAAAACCCCTAAAAAACGACAAATTAGCGAAGACTTCTTAGCTCTTTATTCATAATTATTTTTTATTGACTAAAATATATAATCTCATATAATAGGTCAGGGAAAGAGTCTTTCCGCATATAGTATGTATAAATATTTAGTTGTAATAAAATCTTTTTGGCTATACTATTTGTATATATACTAGTCGTTTACACACAATTGTTCTTGCTTCGTCAAGTATGTACGTTCAAATGCTTTTCAATTAGTTTTATTGACCAATGAAACGTCATGATAAATCCATTATGGATGAAACTTCACTTAATAATTATTATTTTAAGTATTTAAAATTAAAAGTAAAATAGCAGTATTAATTAAAGTAGTCTAAAATTTTTTTTGCGTCTCGTTAAAAATAAGAATAATAAAAATGTTTCTATTTATTCGAAGTATTAATTTTTTTTTATAGTTTATATGATTAAAGTTGCAGTCATCTTATTGTAAGTGACAATGTTGCTCAAGATTGTGGACATGCTAAGCCTAGTGAAAAGACTGGCTCTTAAGTGCAACTGTCGGACCATATCTATAGGTAGTTGGCGGCAGATTTTCAACTTCAGGGTCGTAGATAGCCAGGCGGGCATTAGAAAAACCCCTTCCACTATGCTATGGTTTCATTATGAAGTTTTTCCTTCACCGAAAGTTCAAGCTCATTGCAGGTGGATTCAAACTTACGCCCATTGACACGGCGTCAAACTGAGCCCTTATGTATAATGTACTTAGTTACGTGTGACTAAAAAATATTCAAAGTCATTACAATTATAATAAGTATGGTAATCTTCTGTAACATTTATGTAAATATATATGTATATATTCAGATCAAAATATTATTTGTCGGCAGGAAACTATGGCAATAATGGGTCTGCCTTCGTGGTTGCACTGGTTGGCGTGGTTCATAAAACAGTTTTCTTTTCTTCTCATATCAGTCATTATAATTGTAACATTATTCAAGGTATATATATGAACAAATGATATGCCAATATTTTTTTTATAACTAAGCAGTTAAATAATGGCTCTGCTTCATGTAGAGAAAAATCGCCAAAGAGAGTAAAACAAAACCTTATTTATTTTTGTATTTTACTCTAAGAAAGTAATGAAATTTCAATTTTGACAAATTCACAAATCACGAATGAAGTGACATAATAGCTAGACGTTACGCCTTCTCAAAAATCAAGTAATTGAGTAAGACAAATTTTTCAATTTATTAATTGTCATATATCTTGCTCCCTTGTCGTACGTTCAGGTAGCTGAACATTACATTTTACACGGTAATACACTAAATAAGTACATTAATATAATTATCTTTTAACTCTGTTGTATTCATTTATCGCTTCTTGCGTTTTGTTCATCGAGCGGAACATATAACTTTTAATTAAACGTTAACACACTGATTACATTTGTTGATTGTAATAAGGTCTGATTTCGTTAGTTGATTAGGACTGAAATAAAACCCGTGTAGTGGCGATTGCAAGTTGTACTGACGACTGACTTATAATAAAAAACAGTTTAAAAACAGAGAACAACGATCGTGCGAAAGAGATAATTGTACAATAGAAACATCAACATTAAAAAGCTTTGTATTTTTAAACAAATTCGTGTAATAGTCTTTTAAACATTTCTTCCTGACTTATTGATTTTGCTTAAGATATTCGAGCGTTATGATTTTCTTGAAAGTCAATGATAATAAATATATTTGTGTATATAAAATCCTGTGTACCTATGTCTATTAGTGATTGTGTTATTTCTAAACGAGTTGGCTGATAGAAGAAAAATCATGTAATATATTTCTTTTATCTAGACTATTGTTCATAGCTATTCCATAATATGATTATCATAACTATTCTGCGATATGGTAGTACATGAAGCTGTGGTCCAATTACTGACTACCGAAAGGGGCAGAACAACAGCAAGACCAGGTTGTAAAGTATATAAATTTAATTACCAATCAAAATATTTATGCTATTTATTCTATAAAAAGAAATCACGTTTTTATATTTTAATAAATAAATTAATGTACTGCTTATTCTTATGGCTGTACGGCAATCTCTGGAATCACTGGTTTAATTGTTGAATTGAATCTTCTTATGTGAGGGATTTGAAATTCTAATCAGCAACATTTTTATGTGACGTTCGTTCACATATAGTCGGCTGGAAACGATTAAGGGAGTGAGAGAGATTTTGATGTTTTACTTCTCTAATGTGGTCTTAAGTACACACCGTTTTTTTATATTATTATTCAAAAGATTATCACTGTAACTGACTGTTGCTAGTATTAAGAATATATGAAACTTCCTTTTTCAGATATCGTTTAGTAAGACTATCGACGGTGAAGGTTATGCGGTTTTTACTTTCACACCGTGGTCGGTTTTATTGTTCTTCATGGTATTATTTATGATCGCTTCCCTTACGTTCTCCTTTATGGTCAGCGTCTTTTTTTCCAGAGGTAAATTTTGGTTACTCACATTTTTTTAATAGTTTTTCGGTTTAGGGTTATGGCCATTATCTGACCAGATCTTAAGTGACGATACGGCCCAAGTTGGTAGACAACTTGAACAGATGAAACCATCTTCAACAAGATGGCGACTCTCTTGTTGATGAAGCTATCTTCTATCTCACGTAAAATGTCACCTATATTACACAATACAGGACTAAATAACTAAGTATATGAATAAAAATAAAAATCATGACATGACAGATCAAAATCCCGCTAAAAACTGCATAGGGTACGTCTCTCAGAACGCGCGATAGTTCTAGTGACTTCCTCACGCGCCGCCCACCAACAAACCACTGAGTCGTCTCCGCATCGCTCACTTGATGGCGGCCGCGCCACTAACTCCATCGAGCGCCGCCTGGTGGCGCTGGTGTTTCGAATAAGACACGGTGTCAACATATATTTCTTATAGGCTATCTGTGTTAGGATGTTTTAAGTATGGCTACAAGCTTACGTAATATTAAGTGAAGATGTGTTTGAAGAGGGTAACATACTAAACCGAGTCAGAAGAATGACTCAAGTGCAGCTGTCTAAACACATATATAGGTGTTCTGACATAAATGGTTACATTAAGTGTAGGAGTTAGCTGGGAAGCATTAGGAAAGCATTAGAAAAGGCTATCGTGCTATGGTTTTATTACAATGTAGCCTCTCATCGATAGTGCAGACTTGTTACAAAAACATACTCAGGCCGTTTCAGCATGAGGCCCTACCAATTAATATAACCATTTTTTTATATATTTATAGCTAATACTGCGGCTTCTGTGATGGCGATTATGTGGTTTGCTACATTCGCCGTGTTTATGTTCACACAAGTAATTTTCGAGAGCGTCACTTGGCAGACCAAGTTTGTACTTAGTCTTATTTCGAATACTGCTATAGCCTATGCTTTGCAAATGATCATTATCCGTGAAGGGATTTCAAAAGGTAATAAAAGCTTTTTTTTGTTTAGTTAAAGGTTTGTGTCTGTCTGTAAGTTTTATCCATATTTCCTAATTGTTCGGTAAAAATACCTTGCTTTATATTCATATGGACGTATAACTTTTGTTTTATAATTTATGTAGGTACTTACTTATTAAGGTATTCATTTAAATATCTGAGAAACCCAACCTTGCTTAGCGTGTGCAAAAATAAACTGAGTATCAAGGTAAACTCTAATAGTATACCTTTCTATAGATACAAAGTTTCAATTAAATACATCCACTAATTGAGAGAACTCAAGTAGTTATTAAAAAATGGTTAAAGAGATTTGTATGAAATGTTGTATTTAGATAATACGTTATTTTCTCAATTTACCTTAGTAAAACCATCCACCATTAGATTGCTAAGATTAAAATTTGCACCATGTCTAAAGAAATTTAATTCAAATATATATCATCAAACTTTCATCAGGTTTGCAATGGAACGATTTCTTCACATCATTATCATATCATGACGCATTTCAACCGGGTCACGTTGTACTGATGTTGATACTGGATTCGATAATATACATGCTCATAGCGATGTATGTTGACAAAATAAGACCTGGACAATACGGAGTACCTTTACCTTGGTATTTTCCTATCACAAAAAGCTTTTGGATTCCAAATAAAAGAGAAGGTAAAGTATTCGATAACATATTATATTTGTTTTTTAATTAACATTAGTTAAGTAGTAGTAGCTAGCTAGCTCTTTTGTCATAGAAGTGCTAGTTACAGATCGTTGGCCTAGTGTTGAGTGTGCCAAAGACCCGGTACATGTCTTTTAATAAACCAGGCCCTAGCGACAACAGTCTGATTTCCATCGACCGCCAGCTGATCACTATGTCATGTGAAATGGGGATAGCACCATATGGGATTTAAAGCATGGAAGAGAAAGAGAGAGAATGAACATTACTTAAATACTGGATTGTTGTCTTGTTATCATTTTTTTTTTTTTTTCGACCTGACAGTCCCTTACAGAACCGTGTACTTAATGTGTGGAGTGCACGGATGATATGCGGTGTAATGATGTACTCTCAGTGATGTAGACTGTCACTATATAGCGCGAGCAGAGTCACTTGAGGGCCTCTATCCGGAGGATCGACCCTGGGCTCAAGCATCTGCAGAGGGAGGCCGCGGCGGGTGTACGGGAGCGAAATTTAACACTTGGCCTCGGCGGCGAGGACGGCGGTTACGCGGGCGTGTGCGCGGACACGTGTGATTGGTGGAGACGGCAGGGAGAAGCGCGTTCAATCTTGTTATTTTGTCGACGGGATCGCTGAAGCAGTTACGTGGCCAGCGCACGAAGCGTTTAGCATACGGATTGGGAGTGTAGCTAACTACGTGTACTATTTTAGGGTTGGGATGAACTTCGGCCTTTTCGATAAATTTCTTTATGTCATCTTGAATATATGCATATATGGACGGAAGATCCATATCTTTATGTAAATCTACATTACGGACATAGGGTGGGGCTTGGACGGCTATGCGCATGAATCTGTTTTGCAACAGTTGTAGTTTGCAAATGATGGTGCGCGAAACGTGAGCGAATACGGGGCAACTGTAAGTAAGTATGGGTCGGTTGCATACTTTGTATATTGTGAGATTATGTCTAAGTGACATTTTGCTCTTAGAGGAGGTAAGATTGCGTAGTAGAACCATAGCCGTGGACGCTTTTTTCTGTACGTAATCTATATGTTTGTTGAAGGTTAGGCGCCTATCTAAAACTACACCAAGATATTTAGTATGATTAGCCCAGGGGATATTAACACCGAACAGGTGTAATGTTTCTTTTATATTTGTCCTCGCGTGAGCATTGAACATGATAGCCGCACTTTTATCTGGGTTTATTCCTATGCGTCATTTGAGGCACCAGGACCCAAACGTAGAGACGGCCCTTTGGACGCGGTAGTATATGTGAATCCTATTCCTGCCCGAGCTGAAGATGACTGTGTCGTCTGCGTGGAAGCCTACTGCGACGTTGGAGAATTCGGGAATGTCGCTAAAGAACAAGTTGAACAGACAAGGCACTAGGATAGAGCCTTGCGGGACTCCTGAGCGTATTGGGTGAGGCGAGGATGTCTAACAAGATACACAGATAACAATCATTACAACTTACACATGTACAATGTAAGGACAATGGAAAATGATTCTTATAGCAATATATATATTACTGCTTTTTAACAGACACAATATAATAATCGAACCCGGACCATTCATTTGTGGGTTACACATATCAATATCCTGTGCAAGATTGGAACCCAAGCACACAACACAGTTTTTTTTTTTTTTGGAACCACTGCTCTAAGTCATATATACGAACTGCGTTTATCAATATAGGTTCTATATAAAAATGAGCGATGAAATATGTATAATTGATTAACTTCAAAACCTTTTGACAGATCGCCATGCTAAATCGGAGTTCCGATTTCCATAGCCATTTATGCTAACACCGAATGCGACATTAAATATTTACTTAATTATTGACATAATTGAATACGAGCTATTTGCATAAATAAAAACGTCGTAGATAATCCTGCAGGCTATTATTGGAAAGTACTTAATCATATGTTTATTTAAATAAACTATATCCAGCTAAATTATAATAAGTTAGTTCAACGACGTTAGTTATTTGATAGTTATGTACCGCAATAATCGGGCCTACAACGCTTGAGTGATTAATATAACTTTGAAATTAATTAAAATTAATAAATGAATTTATCAAGGGGTTCATATTATGTTATTAGTTTAAAAACTCTCTTTGATAGAAGGTTAATAATGACGTAAATACAGACTTCAACTAGTTTTCCTTTGTGTGTTTTTATTTCAGCTATAATGATAATAATTATATAAACAAATAGCTAATGCTTCCAACTTAGTTTGCGTTGAGCTTATGTCTGACTGACATTTTGCTCTTAGAGGAGGTTAGATTGCGTAGCAGAGCCATAGCCGTGGAGGTTTTTTCTGTACGTAATCTCTATGTTTGTTGTAGGTCAGGCTAATAAAACTAGTTTTTTTTAAATTATAATCGGATGTATTATCGCTAGAGTGGCCACAAATTTATATATTTCTTTTGTCTAATTGTCCCCTTATACACACAACACTATAAAACTACCAGATACTACCGGATCTAATGTTAATGACTGACATATAGGATACTTCTTATTCCATATAACAAAATGATCCTTTAAGATAGGATATTAATGTTTTAAGTAAATGAATGACTGCTTCTTATCCTATTTTCTTTGTTCGATAATAACAGCATCACTAACATAGCTTGAGCAAGATCACGTCAAGTGGGACCCCCCTTTTCCACTTGATTATTAAATTCAGGTATGAATATTTCTACATGAAGTATTTACTATGAATAATTAATCCCCAGAACAGTTTATGAAAATTTTCATTTTAACAACATTTTTTTAATGAAAATTTTTATTACTTTTAATTAAAAAATCAATAAATAAAAAGCTATTAAAGATATGTTAATGAAACTTTCAGGATTTATAGTTCAATAGTTGTACTTTGATAAGATACACAAAAGTTTAAATTATTTATTGATTTTCATATTGTTAATTATCTTTTTAGTTAACAAATGGAAATTTTAATGACTTCTCCCTCAAAAACAAAATTTTTTTTTCTCGATATTATGCATTAAACATTAAAGTAATAGAATCCGCAAAAAAATTTGACTGCTCGCGATTAGATTGAACAAAAAAAAAAAATTTTTATCACGGGCGGTGAGCGCTGTCGGTACGGCGCGCTGCCGCTCGTCATTCACTTACCTTTTACTTTACTCAGTAATTGTAAGTAAAAAGCAATTCTTTATTTTTTTAATAAAAATAATGTTATTTAATGGATAATTTTACTGAAACTCATTACATAAAATTAATTAATAAAATAAAGAAATAATAGAATACTGCTAAAATTTAGATATCTTCCTTTATTCAATAATTAAAAAAAAACATTTTATTAATTAATTTTATGTTTTTCAGTAAAATTCAGTTTCAGTAAAATTATCCATTAAATAACATTATTTTTAATAAAAAAATAATAATTGATTTTTACTTACAATTATTGAGTAAATTAAAAGGCAGTGAATGACGCGCGGCAGCGCGCCGTACCGACAGCGCTCACCGCCCGTGATAATTTTTTTTTTTTGTTCAATCTAATCGCGAGCAGTCAAATTTTTTTGCGGATTCTATTACTTAAATGTTTAATATATAATATCGAGAAAAAAAAATTTTGTTTTTTGAGGGAGAAGTCATTAAAATTTTCATTTGTTAACTAAAAAGATAATTAATAATATGAAAATCAATAAATAATTTAAACTTTTGTGTATCTTATCAAAGTACTACTATTGAACTATAAATCATGAAAGTTTCATTAAAATATCTTTAATAGCTTTTTATTTATTGATTTTTTAATTAAAAGTCATAAAAATTTTCATTAAAAAAAAAATGTTGTTAAAATGAAAATTTTCAAAAACTGTTCTGGGGTTAATTGTTCATAGTAAATACTTCATGTAGAAATATTCATACCTGAATTTAATAAACAAGTGGAAAAGGGGGGGTCCACTTGACGTGATCTTGCTTGCTTACGTTTCATATCTCTAAATTAGTAGATTGCGAAAACATAGCGTGACAATATTTTTAGTGGAGCGTTCTAAATTAGTTTAATGCTTAATAGCACACAGTGCTAAAGTAGTCCCCGGTATTTGGTAACAAGTGTATGGGTCGTTGTAGGTATGAAAAGGCGCTTCTCAACTGATGAATCCTATACACTTCTTTCGTAACCTGTCTGGCCTATTAGGAGAGGATACACTAAAATGTATTTTTCTACCACGTTAACATGAAAAAAGGACTTTGAGGTCGAAATTGAACGCAGGACAGCGATATGTGTGTAATGTAATATCATCGTATTATGTGAATATAGCGTCTAAAATTCTATAATATTTACTATAACCAAGACTTAAAAATACGTTATTCAAATGTACCTAATTAATTTTATATATATAGATAATACAAAGATATATAATAATCCGGGTGATGACATAGAATACAACGACGTTCTTCTGAAAACTGTTCAAGATGAAGAGCCAAAAGATGTAGCCATAGGTGTGAATATCCGGGTAAGTCTGAAATCTATAACTTATTTAAATTTACTTATCATATACTAATTTAAAAAAAAAAAACTTATTTAAATTCCACAGTATGTCTCGTTAAACAGCCATAACAGATGTGCCAAGTTGTATCTTGACAATTGCTTATTTAGAAGAAAATAAAAAATGTATGGATGACAAATACATCAGAGTGACTTATCAAAGTCTATGTCGATGTCTCCTGTTCATTAGTGATTGTTTTATCTTTGCATTAACCGTTGTTGAAAAACAACTTTGTTAGGGGGCACTGATCTGTTTGTAATCGCAATAGTTTTTGAACTGTACTGTGTTTACTATCAACACATTACCTATAATTTTTGTAAAACTATCTACAGTAAAAATGTAACTGTTACAGAATTTGACAAAAATCTATAAAGGTACTAAAAAAGCAGTGGACAATATAAATCTTAGAATATATGAAAACGAGATAACTGTATTACTGGGTCATAATGGAGCCGGTAAAACCACAACATTGTCTATGCTAACAGGTAAAACCGGTTTAAGTCAATGCACCGACAATAACGTTTTTTATGCGAATTATGCCTTGCTTAATAAATAATTATCTTGTTGGAATACATTTTAATGTCAACAAAAAATACATTAGTTTATGTAATCTCACGACGTAATTCACGTAAGACATTTATTGTAACAAGGACATTTTAAGACGTTATTAACAAATTATCTAACTTTAATAAAATTCATACACTTTATGTTAACAACTTTAACTCATACTTACAACTAGAGTCTTATGGAGAATATACCGTAAAGATTGTAGGTAAATCTTAGCAGTAAAGCAATCACGATAATCTAATGGTTCTAATGACCTCTTCTTCAATTACACTTGAGAGCCAGTCTCTCCACTAGGCTTAGCATGTCCACCATCTTGGGCCACATTTTCGCTTAACAACATATCGAGATTGTGGCCATAACACTAACTAAACCTATAGTGTATAAAAAGGGATTTGAAAATAAGCATAACCTATGTACCTAAATACTGCAGTATTTTACTATCTCCTAGTCTCAAATAGGCAGGTTTTTCTATGTCCAGAAGAAACGTAAAAGCTGTCCCTAGTATTTTATATGGTATGGTGTCTTCTTAGTGGGTATTTGGCCGTGCTTATCACTTGATGAGTCTCACACGCCTCTTTCGAGACACCTATTTGTAGTGAAAGTTTGTAACTGTATGTACCACCACAATAACAAAACAAAACTGTGTACTTGTACTGTGAACTTTACTATGGCCGGCAATTAACAGAGTTAAATAATTCACTAATCCAGAGGCACGAGCACGGTTACTTTCTAAGTATTATTACAAATTTAAATACCGGTTCAGATGGGTTGATTCACTGCGTTGTGACTGCGGGGCGGAAACGCAATCAATTAAAAGTTCAGTTGTTTAAAAAAACTAAATATTTTTATGTATTTTTTTTAACTTTTTTTAACTCATAAAGTTTGCATGTACAGGTATAATACCACCTTCTTCTGGCTCGGCCACTATTAATGGATATGACATAGTTACGGAGACTGAGCAAGCACGGAACTCATTGGGTATCTGTCCTCAACATAACGTGCTCTTCCCAGACCTGACCGTCGCCGAACATATTATATTCTACTCGAGATTAAAAGGCGTACCTAAAAAGAAACTTGCAGATGAAGTTGATCATTTCGTTAAGTTACTTGATCTCGACGATAAGGTTTGTTGACGTTACCTTCAGTAATCTAATTAATTTAAAGTTTTAAGTAATTTTATTTAGTTACAATTGTGAAACCCCTATATCTTAACCGTTTCTTTTAATTGTCTGCACTACTATTTGGTTCTTCACATTACTAATACTTCAGTCTACTGATTCGTTCTGGAGCTCCATTATCACTGCCTCAGCATTTTTTTTTATGGGACCTACATTGTTAGCCTGAGAGGCTTTTACAGCTTCACCGAAATAGAGGGGCGAGAGCGAAGTGCACTCGAGCCCGCGGGGCGACACGCACAAGGGTGTCACTAGTGACCGAACCTCGGCTTGGGCTGTTGCCAAATCGCGTAGGAAAAAATCGAACGCGGTACTAGCTACTAAAGAGAAGAGTAATTGTAAAGTCGCGAATTGAAAATAGTAAGATAGAAACTAACTGATCCACTTCGGGATCTGAAAAGCTCAGTTTGGTTTGTACTGTGCCATGGCAGGCGAGGCAAGATTGTACTGTACCTGCCTCAGTATTGTAAGACACAATAAATATTACCACAACCGGAAACTAAAAGCGATCTACTTGAAATAGATTATTAAAACAATTCTTATAAAATCTTGTCATTAGAATTAGAATTTATAAAGTTATTTTTAACCAAACATGTAAATATCAATTCCAGATCAATAAAGTTATATTTAATCAAACGTGTAGATATTTAAATCCTTTTATATTATATAAAGAGACGATCAATGATAAAGTTAACATTATAAAATAACGATCAACGATCAAGCTAACACAATTTAGCCAGCTGAAGGTTAATAAGGAAAGATTGTCCAGAACTCCGTAACCGTATTTGATATAAACCATTCGAATAATACGTCTTTTCCTCTTAGATACAATTCTTTAAAAAATGAATATTTACAATCGAAGTTGTCTTAAACTATATGATTTCAGACATAATTTCATATTCGTGACTTAGCCTTCAATAATTAATTGTAATTTATATTGCTAACAATACTATATCTTAAGTTACGTCTCTTTGACGATTTTTCATCTGAATGTTAAGTGCTAAATAAATAATGTATTCTATTTTAAATTAAATAAATCATTCCTAATACGGGTAATGCTAGCCGCACGAAGAATTAACAGGTGTAATGCGTGAAACCTTATCTCTGAAACAAGTCGATCCTATTTCATAATTATTTTCATTATAAAGCATTGGCCTAAATTATAACAAGTTTAATGTGACAGTTGTAGATATAAGCTGAGTATATTTCAGTTATATTAATATGCACTTTAACGACAATGTTTCATTGAACAAATTTCTGTGTTCCATAAGAATAATAATACTACTTATGTTTATTACCATATTATGTGGTCGATTAGCGGCTTTAATAAAATAAACCGTATCTCTAAAATCTAAATATAATTTAATCGTTCAACCCGGGATGATAATTCATTGTTTTGCTCTGAGTGTGGCATGTGTTTGTGTAAATACCTATGATAAAGCATGTCGACTTTATCTGAAATCGTTTACAAGGTAGTATGTTCGTCGTAAAAGTTTTCATTAAATATGTAGATATGACATCTAACAATATTGAACAAAATATATATTTTAGAGAGATACAATGTCAGCACAATTGTCAGGAGGTCAGAAGCGGCGTCTGTCCGTGGGATGTGCGATGTGCGGTTCGTCTCGCGTCGTGTTGCTGGACGAGCCCACGTCCGGACTGGACCCGGCCGCGCGTCGCGCTCTCTGGGACCTTTTGCAGAGAGAGAAGCGAGGTTACATACACATTCATACGCAAGCATTTGTACAATGTTCCTGAACTCATCCTAAAGGTTAACGTGTTTTCTGACAGGACGTACAATGATCCTAACAACCCACTTCATGGACGAGGCGGACGTGCTCGCAGACCGCATCGCTATAATGGCAGCCGGCCGACTACAATGCGTCGGAACACCGTATTTTCTTAAAAAGCACTACGGTGTCGGTTACAAACTGGTGATTGTTAAGGCTGATGACTGTGTTGTTGAAGACGTCACAAATTTTTTCCAAGATTATGTACCTAATATAAAGAAAAATTCCAATGTTGGTACGATCGGTACATTTTTCTTATATTCACAAATATGACTGTATAGATGCTGCTCGAATTTAAATTATCACCGTAACAAAATATTGTAAAACAGAAAATAGTTTAAAAAACTAAAAAACACGCTGTGTATAGAAAACTGAACTAAAAAAATAGAAAATAAGTTTTAATAAATTTAAATTAAGAATAGTGTTAAAAATTTCAATAAACCTAAATTAAGAGTAGTGTTAAAATTTTCAATAAATATAAATTAATAATAGTGTAAATAAAAAAAATATATTTTATTTTAAAAAAGCGTGGGGTGCATGGTGTCAATAGTTATAAATGTTTTATCGACAGATACGAGTAGAGTGATTATCATTTGATAATCTTAAAATCACTCCACGCTTTTTTTTAATTTTTTATTTATACTATTATTAATTTATATTTATTGAAATATTTAACACTATTCTTAATTTCAAATTCATTAAAACTTATTTTCAATTTTTTTAGTTCAGGTTTCTATAAAGCGTGTTTTTTAGTTTTTTTTTAAACTATTATTTATTTTCTGCTTTTTAGTTTGCTTTATTTATAACAGCTTGTTTTTTTTAATTTTAAACCATTATTTGTTCTAATCTACTATTATTTAGTTTGGTTTTCTATAAAAAGCGTGTTTTTTATTTAAAACTATTATTTGTTTTGTAGAATTAAAATCCTTTTTAGTATTCGAAAGTTTGTTAATATTAAAGAAGTCGGCTAAATCTAGTGATTGGAAATTAAAATATCAATTTCTGTCTTATCGACTATTAGAAAAATTATAAAAAATTAAAATTAAGGTTCTTGCCTTATCGACTATAGATGAAAATTATATAAATTAGCAAAAATCTTATTTTGCAAATTGAAAAATAGAATAATTTTATCAAATTAGTGTATTGTCATCGGTCCTCGATAAATCAACAAAGTTTGAACGAAATCTGGCCGTTTATAGTGGGTCAAAATCGCGCCCAAAGGAGTCGGTTACAAACATACAAACAAATATACAAACAAACATACACGTGAAGTTAATAAAAAGCATTTAAAAAGAAGTTTTAACTTGCTGTAATCATTTGGTTTAGGTTGATAATTCTCTGCTATAATCTAAATAATCAATGTATAAATCAAATTCTTACATATTTCATTGATCTTGTTTCCAGGATCAGAACTAACCTACATCTTACCCAATGAAAATGTTAGCAAATTTCCAAACATGCTTCGAGAATTTGAAAATAATAGGGCATCATTGCGTATTTCTAGTTATGGCTTATCAATTACAAGTCTTGAAGAAGTATTTATGAAGTGAGTACTATTAACTAATAAACTAGATAAAAATTATTATGCTGGTAATTTATATTTCTTTTTTCCAACTTATTCCTAGAGCTGGTGCAGAAGATACGACAGAAGCAAACGAAACTAGAGAAGGTCCTGATACAACGTTCCTTATAATTAGCAGTTTTCAAAATAATGGTAGGTGGTTAATATTAAATATTTATGAATAGAAAATGTTGTGTGCGTCGATTAGTGATCATGTAACTCTTAAGGTAGTTCACCTATTAACATATATGTTTAAAGGCTTAGGTCAGGGGATATAGGCTTATATAATAAAGAACTTCCTCTAGGTAACAAAACTATATTGTTTCACAATCTTCTACTTTGCACGTCTTACTCTATACAACACAAAACAACGACTTCCGATCGAATCGTGCCGACTTCTACAGCCGTCTCGTATTTAAATGCGACAACTTGACTTATAGTACCATAAAGTACTCTAATTTATTTCTACAAATATTTAAAATATATTTTAAGTGTGGTGCTTCGATTAGTATGTGATGACAATTTGACTTATAGAACCCTAAAGTACCCTAATTTATTACTTCAAATATTTACAATATGTTTTAAGTGCGGTGCTGGTTATCAGTTGACAATTTGACTTATAGTACCATAAAATATCCTAATTTATTAGTTAAAATATTTACAATATGTTTTAAGTGCATTAATCAGTTGACAGTTTGACTTAAGTACCCTAATTTACTATTACAAATATTTAATAATACAATATTACTGTTATGTAATAAATACACCTAACAAATATTAGTGTTATGTAATAAATAAACCTAACATGTTTTAGCCAAATATTAGTTCATAACTATTCTTAGATCTAATAGGTAAAGCTGTGATCGAGTTGTGAACGATTAAACTGGAAAAACAATGTGTGTCGGTCCAGCCATAGACATAGTTGAGTAGTAGCAAAGTATAAAAATCTTCCATTATTTTGATTTCAGTATATCTAGATACAATCCGAATGGTTCGAGGATTCCGATTATTAATAAATCATATAAAAGCAATATTATTTAAATTAATGTACACCGCGACGAGAAACAAAGGTACCGCTTTCATACAATTAGTTTTTCCAATTATAATCATAGTTTTATCTATGATAATATCGGGATCATGGAAGTTCTTGACAGAATTACCGCACCTTCAACTTACTTTAGACCAAGGATTTAAAACAACTGAAACATTGATTTCTCAAGGTCCTAATGTAAGCGATGCTATTATGAAGACTATGATTAATTACAAAGATAATTTCAAAACAGGTGGTCATTCAGAAATGACAGTTACAGATATTGGAACACTAAATATGGAAAAGATTTACTTAAAAATGGTAAGTTAAGCAGTTATTAGATTTTCTTTGTAAATGTAATTCTCGTTTTTTAATAGTATTGGTTGGGCGTTTGCGCTATCCTTAAAAAACAGGTACTTTGACTAATATAAATATTAAAGACATAAATATTAAAGATAGAAATATTAAAGATTGGAATATGACATTAAGTAAATATTTACAACTATTTAAAGAGGTATTCTGTTCAACAGAGTAGGTCGGATCTTTCTCGGATAAGATATGAGATAGTAGCTGGTGCTACTTTCTTTCATAACAACATTACAGCATGGTTTAGTAACTATGGCTACCACGATTCTGCTATCTCCCTCGCACTCGTTAACAACGCCATAATGCGCACTTTTTCACCAGGGACATCTTTGAACATAATAAATCACCCACTACCTTTTTCAGTTGAAAATATGGTAAGATATTATAATATGATCTAGTGTCGTATTAAGCTTTATTAATTTAATTATCTTTATAATTAAAGGTGATGCAAAAGAGATACTTATATACCCTTATATAAATATTTTGGATATATTAAATTGATATTTATCGATCTTCCGACCCCTATGGATACTAATTAAGGTTATCAGAGCTTAATTTTCACTATAAAGTAATTTACATACTGTTTATTTTCAGGTTGAGATCATGACTACAGGAGTAAGCTTGGCTTTTATGCTCTCGTACAACCTAGGGTTTTGTATTGGCGTTGTATGTTCCTTTAGTGTTTTAGTTGTAATAAAGGTATGTTATATATTTATATATACTTATTGTTTCGTATTATAGTTCTATTTTGCCTATATCATAATATTTATTTAATCTTCAAATTTAATTTTGTTGATATACCTACTCGATCCATTTATGGGCTCCCACACATATCTGCGAATTCGCATCGCATCGCAAATATCTACGAGCTCGCACGAATGCAACGCAAGAACATCCGATCTAATTCGCATCGCGCATTCCCACGATATTACGTCGCACTTGGTGACGCCACGTACGATCGTTTTTGTAGACATGGTGATAATAAACTCAAAATCTCATCAAATGAAGATATGCTCATTCGAAAAAAATCTAAAAATTTATCTTCTTCTGTTCTCAAAGCATAGTATTTTCGAGTAAAATAATTTCCATCAGGGTTCATAATCGTGATAAATGGATGAACCCAAAATCTTCTTTTTCTTCTATATCTTTTTAACAATAATAGCAGTGCAACAATTTTTTTGCGTTCCATCAAGTCACTATATCTAAAAACACGTCCAATACGACTGACTACCGTTGAAGTTATGGTCACCTCAACTAACGCTTTGCCGCACGAAATCGTATCGCAGCAATTCGCATCGCAAATTCCTGCGATGCGGCGTCGCATCGCAACGCATCGCAATTATGTGTGGGAGCCCTATAACAGTTATTGGACGTTTTTCAACTGCAATGAAAGGTTTATTACATTACAAGAGTTAAACGTAATGTGTCGCTTATTAAATCATGAGCGCCTTAACGCAGTTCAAATATAAAAATAGAGAAATTTCTTTGTTTATTACACATTAATACTAACGACCATACTATAAAAAGAAGCATTTACAATAACTGCAGAAATTGGTAAAAATGAAATTTAAAATCGGAAAATATAAAATTAATCTACGGAAATTTTGCTACGGGCGTATAGATGTCGAGAAATTACGAAAAGACGCGGCTTAACTAGGCTGGAATCCGCTGTTTACGGCCACCACAGTCGATGAAAAAGTGCATATTGTGAACATCAATCTTCTTATAATATATGACGCTCATGCACCTGTTAAGAATATAAACCTAAGGCGTGTTCCAGCACCATGGCTGACGTCTAGTATACCGGATTTCAATGAAACGTAGGATTTCCGTAAATATAAGAAGGACCGCTCCGAGGAAAATGGAACCGTTTTAAGTCTGCAAGGAATCGTTCCAACCAAATGACATGTAACGCTAAACGCCGACACATTTTCAGCAACATTTTCTCTTCTTCTCCTGCTAATACTTGGAAATTCTTCGGAATTCTCGGTATTGGCAATCAAAAAACTTTAGAGTTTCAGTACTCAAGTGACATAGACAATATCAACAAATATTTTACTGCGCATACGTCACTAGATCTCCAGACCAAATGTTGTACTTTGATGTATCTCGTAGATCTTACCTGTCTCAACATCGATCCCTTTACTTTTTCTCCTGTTAGTGTGGGTGAGATCAAAAAGATAATCCTCTCCATCAAACAACATGCCATAGGTTGTGACAAATTTAGCCGTCGCATGGTAATTCAAATTCTTGACTTTATACTCCCACCTATTTCCCATATTATTAACTTCTCTCTCGATTCTGGTGCTTAATATCTGAATCCTTGTTATCCAAACTTATCCCAGACACGATTCATTTACTTATATATGTTAAAAATAAAAATTAAATTAGTAAAATCATTGTTATCTGCGAAAAGTCACAAGGTAAACAAAATTGTCACCGCATGATCTTAGTAATATTACTGTATCCGATCAGTTACAGGTATCTTTAAAAAAGGATCTTGGGTAATTAGGTGGATCAGGACGACCTGATTATCCTGATCGGGGGCATTGACTCTTTCACCTCCCTAAGATAGGTAAACGTGTCTTGTAATTAATTATATAGTGTTAATAAGTTTTAAGATCTAATACTCCATGTGTGACGTCTTAAATGTTACACGTCGGATTCGTCACAGTTTCTTTGTTTTCTCTCCTGGTTTGTCACGATTTGCAGGTCATTATTACAGCAACGAGATTCAATGAACTTCTAATAATAGGTTGTCGGCAATAATATTGCCTTGAACTTTGATTAACTTCAGGTGTAATGCTGACATTTTGCTGTATTCCAATTAAAAAACACCTCTTTTATCCAATAGTTGCTAATGAAAACAAAGCTGAACTTGAATTTCTGAGGAACTGCGAACTATGGCTGTTAGAGTACTAATTTAGAATTTAATGTTACTCTAATATGGTCACGTGAAAATAATTATAAGACCTTACAGGAACGTGTGAGTGGTGTAAAGTTACTTCAGCGTGTAGCTGGTCTTAGGCCAGCCGTCATGTGGGGAACATCCTTTATCTGGGATTATTTTTGGCTAATTATTATACATCTTGTAATAATTACGGTTATTGCATCTTTTGGCGAATTTGCACTATCTACCACAGAGGAACTAGGTATGTATAATGAAACACTGAATTTCTATTTGAACTAATTGATATAAGTACCGTATATATACGTGAAGATTTGAAACTTTTTATAGGTAGAGTGCTGTTGGTTCTTATGACGTTTTCTGTAGCAATTATACCAATGCATTACCTCGCATCTTTTTTTTTCAATGAAGCCGCTGCTGGATTTACGAAAATGATATTCATTAATATATTTAATGGTGAGTGTTAAACTTATAATTGGTACCTAAAAATTACTTTATTGTATTTTATTTAATAATGTTATAAGACTAAATTTATGTATATTTTTTTCAGGTTCAATGTTATTCTTAGTTACGGAAGTATTACGCGTGCCGCAATTGAATTGTTCTTACTATGCTGAAATTTTAGATTATGTCTTTTCCTTACTACCTATTTACTGCGTGAGCAGAAGTGTCAGGTAATATTACTTTATTATATTAGTTTATTATTATGCTTATACTTTACACTCACGAAAATATAGCAGAATATAAAGAAAACTTAAAAAATAGTATTTAATTTTTTACTTTATTTATATTGTTTGCTACTTTTTTTAAATGTTAATTAGTTAATTTAAATGACATTGCATAGAGCACATTTTTTTGATGCATCAAATTATAAATACATTAATAAGTTAATAAATATCCAACTAATGTAGAAAAACTTATTAGGTAAAAAATAAAATAAAATAAAGATACATTATTAATAAACGCCGTATATTTTCGCCAGGAACTAATTTAAACCAGGAAAAAAATTACACTCACATACCCCGAAAATTTTGTTATCTATTGTTGCTTGTGATAGTCTCAGCCATTCGTGCAAATGCCCGGCTTGCCTCCTCCTAGAGCCGTCGCTGATACCATACAGCCGGTGTATATCTAACAAATAAAACGGGTGAAAGGAATGTATACCCAACTGGGTCCCAACCGCCATATACATGGTGACATACCTTAATACTGTTTTGGTTTGTCACATTACGAATCAGCCAATGTATTTTCCGCTGCCTAGAGAATTACAGCCCAGCAGGATAGTATCAGTGCCGAATTAATTACTGATTTCTTTGTAGTTGCTATTGTTTGTGGATTGTACTGTGCATATCGTTCAAACAAAACTATCACTTTCCTGTAATACTATTTAAAAAAGCATGTTACGATCTCCATTCGTATTGTTACATACCATCAAGTGAAATTGTGATCGTATGCTGATATATAAATTTTTAAAAATAATCTTAAAGTGCCGAATTATTTGAATTGCGGTGATTAGCCACTATTCTTCTATATGTACGTCTCTATATGTTATGTACTGTGAAAAGTTTATTGACTTTGTCCAGGGAATTAATTGTGATGTCAATAAAAATTAAAGCGTGTGATGGTCTATGCCGACAATTGAATATCGATAATTGTACGAGGCACACCGTTTGTGAACAGCTCAAGATCGATACATGCTGTAGTAAGTTTTTATAAATCTATATTTTACCAGGTATCCATAAGTACTTCTGAATTATTGTTTGATGGTCTTCATACTTGGAAATCATAACTTCTCTCTAATTGAGAAATATAAAGATGACTGACAATTTCTGTCATCGCTCAGACCTCTTCTGCAATAAGGTGAATAGGAAGTCATTCTTGGCTGTCAGATTCGCCTGTCGTGATGACGGATGGATAGGCGAATGTATGTGATTCATGAGTACACCAAAATGAATAGTCATGCAGTGTTACTGAAAAAAAATTATGGAAGCAACTTATAAAAAATATTTAAAAACAGAAGAAATTTGAATGTTGACATGTATATTACTTTACACTTCCGCTTTAAACTGATTGACCGCTGACGTCATTGGTTGACGGTTGACCCAACGTTGACGGATGGTTGAATCAAATGTGGATATGCGGGCCGCTCGCATCGGAAAAGTCAACATCCATCTGATGATGCTCCGCAACGGAGCGAAACACGTGTAATCGATTGTGCCACATACCCACATTGCGTTCAACTATCCGCCAATATTGGGTCAACCGTCAACTAACGACATCAGCGGACAATCAATTTAAAATGGAAGTGCAAAGTAATGTCAACTCAAACATTTAATGATGCAAGGTAACGACGTACTCAACCCTTTTTTTACATTTTAGTTGAAGACGGTATTTACCTAAAATGGCAGGAACCAGGTATTGGACGTTACTTGTTTAGTATGCTCATCGTTGGAGTCACATTGTTCCTTGTATTACTCATTAAAGAGTATGAACTTGTCAATAGGGTAAATTAATATTTCATTATCAAATACAAATACACCTACTACATAAATAGTTTTTAATAGGGTCCTATTTGTTGTAGGTACTACATTCACTCCGTTCTTGCCCCGTGCCCTGTATCTCGGAAGATGAAGACGACGATGTTGCTGTAGAAAGACGTTTGGTTTGCAATTTGACACGCATAGACGAACCGCTCTATAGCCTCGTGTGCAAAGACCTCACGAAATATTACAAAAAGTTTCCGGCCGTGAGCAGACTGTCGTTTGGTTGGTAGGGTTGTAGATAACGGTATGTATGTAGAGTGGGCGGAGGATGCAGTACAGCATGAGTATTTGTGTGCAGCGGTGCGCAAGGGCGAGTGCTTCGGGCTGCTCGGTGTGAACGGAGCCGGCAAGACGAGCACGTTCCGCATGGTGACCGGCGACGCGCGCATCTCCAACGGGGACGCGCTTGTGCATGGCCACTCCGTCAAGACACACGTGCGACAGGTGCATCAACTTATCGGTAAGTAATGAATAACTAACGCACATTGTTTAGAAAAATGTGAATAATAAACATAATTCAACGGCGAATTGAATAGACTGCTTTCAAAAATTAATTTAATATCGAAGTAGTCGAATAGTTTCATTATTATTCAAATCAAATGACTATGCGTACACGTTTTTATTCATTGAGTACTTATTTGAACTTTTTTGTTTAAATCAACAGCTACATTAGAAATCAAGCCTGTGTTAAGGCTTCATTTGTAAATCACACAAATAATAGCCCCATGTAGAATTCTAGCGGTGTAGGCACGAGTAATGTAGCTGTTTTTGTCTATGCAATTAAAATTATTCGAATATTTAAATTAAATTTCGAATCGATGTTAATTTCCATGCCAACATCGATTCGAACATTAGTTACAAACCCTTAATATTTTTGTTAGTACTAATTATGGTTTTTAATTTACGCCTTTAGGCTATTGTCCTCAGTTCGATGCGCTCTTTGAGAACTTAACAGCGCGAGAGACACTTCGCATCTTTTGCCTACTACGTGGCATCCCAGTACATGTGGGAGAGGCTCGCGCTTTAGCACTGGCAACATCCCTCGGATTTTTAAAACACTACGATAAAAAGGTATAAATATGAATTTATTACGTTGTTTTATATGTTTATACGCATGTAGTGTATTAAGCATCAAATAATTGGATTATTTTATTTCTAGGTACATGAATGTAGTGGTGGCACCAAGAGAAAAATTAGCACAGCTGTTGCATTACTGGGTGATTCACCGGTTATATTCCTGGATGAACCGACTACGGGTAGGTTTAGAATATTTGAAAAACTCCAAAAATTTACTAGTAGATGCTTTGAAAACAATATTTAAATCTTTACATGTTAAAAAAATTGAAATAATTCTGCATTATTTACCTGTTGGGTGCTGTTATAAATAAAGTTTATATAATAAATAAAAATAAAGTTCATAAATAAGTGTATAAATAAAGCTTTTAAAGTTTGCTTTTTTAAACTTATTTACGACTGGACCCAAAGAATAATGCATGCTGGTAGGGCGTTTTCTAATACCCGCCTGGCTAGCTTCCAATTTCCAGTTTAAAATATGCTACCAAATACCTATAGGTGCGTTCCGGCAGTTGCACTTGAGAGCCAGTACCTCTACTAAGCTTAAAGTGTCCACCATTTTGAGACACATCGTCACTTAACATCAGGTGAGATTGTGGCCATAATGCTTATCTATAAATTAGCGGTGTAAATATGACAACGTTTCTATTCAAAAATTAAAATCGTTCTTAGGGTATATTGTAATAAGTATGTAGCTTTATAATATATCTTTATGACAGGCATGGACCCAGCGTCTAAACGTTTAGTGTGGGCGGCTATCAACCAAGCAATGATCGCGGGTCGGAGCATTGTATTGACATCACACAGTATGGAGGAATGCGAAGCTCTTTGCTCTAGAGTCTCTATTATGGTCAACGGACGGTTCCACTGTTTGGGCTCGTTGCAGCATCTCAAGAGTAAATTTTCACAAGGTAATTAAAACACGTGTACATAAAGATAGAATTAGTAGATCATTTGATTAATATTGTATTAAGATATCAAAGATCTTGTTTTTGCTTAACTTACCAAAAGACCTTACTTACTAGATACCGGCTGATACTAGAACACTATATACCTAAGCGTATTGGTCAACATTAAATTGTGCGACATTTTATGCCAATCGTATCGCATTTCACTTGGGTTCCTAATATATTTCCTGATTATTTTGTTAAATTTTCTATATAACATCTATTTTTAAATATATAGTAGAACTTCGTAAAGTTAAAAACCAAGGGAAACACAAATCATTTTAAGTCATAGAGTTTTCAAGGGTTATGTTACGGAGAGATTGATGACTTAATATACAGTTCCTATTTTTACCCGATGCGCCAGAAGAAGTGATAAAATAAAATGCATACAAATGTTACATAAAAATAAAACATTATTTTAAGTTTAGTCTACTGAAAAAAGTCAGTGATTTTTGTTTTAAACATTATCTTTTATTTTTTCTATGAAGTAAGGTCTTATCTTTTATGTTACTACATTACTCTATAAATGATCGTACAGTCACTATAGCTCTTACGTCGTTGATCGATACGCTCGTAGACGGAGTTTGTGGCTCGTCGTTAAAATCACCGTCACAATCACTTACAACTTTATTAACAGATTCCAATATTTCTTCTTCATTTAACATCCCCGCTGTGACTACTTCATCATCGCAAGTAACGACTTATTGGCAGACAGTTTGTGTTATAGAGGGTGCGTATTTTAAGTAATAGAGGTTTTGGGCTCTGAGAGGAAGGGAGCAGAATATTTTTTGTAATTATAAATGTTTTTACTTTATCGAGGTTGTTTCTACTGTATTTATTTACTTATGGTCGATATTACTCATATTCGTATTAGCTGTGTACGCGACTTCTTTGGTGTGGAATTGTAATTTTATTTAATAATTTTTGCCTGTTTTTGGAACTTATTTCAGTACAGCTTTGCTCCTGTTGGAGGCAGAGTAATGTTAAATAGCCTAAACCCATCCTTAAATATTTATCTATCACATACAGAACGATTCTTGTAATCCGACTGGTAGTTCCTAAGATTAGCGTGTTCAAACAAACTTTTCTGCTTTATAATATTGATATAGATTTATTTTGAGAAATTAATTGGACAAACGAGCGTACGGCCAGCTTGATCTTAAGCGATTCCCGTAACATATGCTACATGGTACATATATACGTATAAACGTTCGTAAAACGTGTCAAAGTATCTCTAAAACCCTTATTTACTGCAGTTATATAAGAAAAAAGTTATTTGACTGTAATTTTTTGTAAAGAAATAGTACCTACTTCATCTCTCGGGTTACTCCAAATAGAGCAAAATCATAAAATTGTAATACATAAAATTGAAATATTTTGTAAATTATATACATTGTGTATTGTAAATTATATACATTGTGTATTGTAAATTATATACAAATTGTAAATTATATAGTATATTGTAAAAATACATAAAACTGTTTCAGGATATACACTAGTGGTGAAATGTGAATCGGGATCAAATAGAGACATTGGTTTAGTCAACATCAACAACTATATTACGGAAACTTTCGTCGAAGCGACGCTCGTGTAAGTAAACAATTAGATATGGACCTAAACGTGACATATGTATTTATATGAATATTTTAACATGTTTTGGTTGGGTTTTAGTGAAAGCTACTTAGGTATAAACACATACTATATGAAAGACTTTAGTCTACCGTGGTGGCGCGTATTCGATTTGATGGAGGAAGCACGCAAACAGTACCCCATCGAAGACTACTCCGTATCACAGACTACACTTGAACAAGTTTTCCTGAGATTTACAAAATGCCAAATCAATACCAAATAATAACTTACTCTATTTATATTTTTAAGCGTTTTTATTTAAAATTACCTTACACACATTCATTTTATTACCAAAACATTGTATATGAATATTCTATGGTTTAGATCCACTTAATTTTTGTATGCTTATATTACTTAAACATAAATTATAAGTTTTAAACATTACATTAATTAGGTTAAGAAACAACTCGTTGTAACCAACTACCTCTATTTGAACAGACATTTGTGTAAATGAATAAAATAATATTATCTTTTATGTCGATACTTTTAAGTATTTTTAGATATTTTTATTATTAGATATTTATAAAAATTACCATAACCAGTCTTAAATAACAATTACATGTGATATATAACGAGAATGTGTTTAGAGAAAGTAGCCTAGTTATTATTACAATTTAGAATGATTTATAATAATTGACAGCAAATGGTCAAATCACGCTTTTTAGTAATTTTGTGTTCGTACTGCGATGTATTATATGCCTATGCAAAATTTAAATAATATTGTTTTAATATACTCTTAGTAAGTAATAAATTGATGCTATCCTTGTGTTTATTTACTACACTACGTGTAGTTATATTATAATTAGTTTACTGTATAATTTTATATCATTTATGTTTACCTTCTGTTTCTATATAGTTATTATATTTCATACAAGATAAATATTAGCTGTTTTTTATTTAAAAAAAAAACAGATCTTGTACATATTTTTATTATTATTACCACATATTTATTTTCCTAAGCTAATATTACAAACTGTCATGAATACCATTACAGCCAAAAAAAATAAAAAATGTAAAAAAAAACCTACTGAGGAGTTACATATTGGAGCCCGTTCCAATTATGAATATAGAATTATTAATAAAGATTAATGTTCTGATTCTGGGAAGATATTTTGCATAAAAGCATCAGGCACGAAATTTTATAAAAATCTAATAAACAAGGCATATTAAAATGCAGATAGTATAGTACATAATTACTTTCTATGAGCGATAAAAGATATGAAATTGTTAAACTATTTTAATCTAGTATGATTATCTATTAATTGTCAACACTCCAAAAGTTTAAAAGATATAGAGAACACTAAAATAATCAAAACAGCCTAATAAATAGTAAAAATTGCATTAAATGTCTTTATGCATTGTCATAGTTCAAAATTAGTTCAGTTAACTTAATAACATTTCATACGCAGAGAGATTAATCTCGGGCTTAAATTAAATTAATCGGGACTTAAATTATCCTAACCGTAATACAATATGATATAAAACAATGTGTGGTTTTATGACACCACGATGCAAGTGAAACTTTTTTCGGATCGTACGCATTTAACTGAAAATTTTCGGAAAATTATTCGATTCTGGGTATTAAAATCAATTTCACTTTACTCCTACTCCGCGGCCGGATGTAAGGCGACATGCGATAAAAGGACGAAAAAAGCTCCGATGGTGATGGAATAAAAGTTTCACTTTAGAAATACATAATGAAACAATCAAAGACCTTCTCTTTGATACTTTGTAAATTGCAAGAAGATTTGTTCTAAAGTCGTTTGCGCTATGCTATAGTCCTCAACACCGAGTTGACACTTCGCTTGTTCCATTATACCAAACATTTTCGACCACGGCATGGTTCGATCCGGCAAATAATATGTCAATAAACCTTGGTATTCTTCCCTGTAAAATAAAAGCAAAGAAGAATAATAATCCTGGTTTAACTCAAATACTCGCCAAAGTTTTGCCTATGGATATTACGTCACAAATGATAAATAGGCCTCCCCACTTTCTTACATGCTATGCATTATATATGGCAAATAATATTTATTGCTTGCAATAACGAAACGTTAAAAAATACATGTAAAATTTACAAAATTATTTTATGAGCTGCGAACGTCACTTTTTTTATAGACGCCCCCGACTCGGCCCTCCATGCCACATCTTGTCACAATATGCGTTACCCCCGTGTTAAGTGCAAACGTATTTTGTGAATAGTCCCCAATCTTCATGTCAGGGTGGAGATCACTGTAAAGGTATGGCCCCGGAGCCTTACGCATCTGGTTACAATATTATAGGGCATAGCGGTCAACCTTTTCTAATAAAACTAATAACTATTATATTATTTAAATACACAATTCTAGAAAAACGTTACAGTAGTTTTGGAGAATACTTAATCACTTAATAGTTATACAGATATACAATTATTCATAAGTACTTACATTATTTTTGGTGTCATGAAATTTGAATGAACGTAGGCTTTGACTTCATCCACTAAGTCTTTGCTTGACGTAGCAGTCGTTTCATCTTGTAATTTTAACTTAATTGTTAATGTGAAACCTAGGATATATTTATGATAAATATTAAATTGAATTATACTTGTAGCACATACATACATACAGGTTGTTAGGCAACCGCTCTCGAAAACGAAGACAGGTGATAGTATTAATGATAGCTTTGATAATGGGACAGAAAAAACTCGATCACGATCACAGAAATGTTATTTTAGAAAACGTATTATTACCATTATTTACGCTCTATTATGTCAGTACAACATAATGAAACGATAATTTGATTTAAAAAAATTAGATTAATGTATTAATTAAAAATACCTATCAAAAATAGTTTCTTACTTGGCGCGGAGGTCAATGCCCAACGCGGAGTGCGCCCGCGCGCGACCCATATTCAAATACCTAATTTAATTTACTATTCAAAACCACTATGCTAGTCTCCACCTAGCCGTTTTCATTCGAATTCACTGGTTGAATAGACCAAGTATCAGGTTCGATTTCCCGCTAATGAAAAAATTACATAAATAAAATTTTAACAAGGATAGAGTTATGCTTTTTAATTCATCGTGTTTGTTTATTATTCTGGTGTATTCTGTTATGTACTTATTCAGGTCAGTTCAGTATTAAGACTTTAAAAAAATGGTTAATAAGATTAAAGATTAAAAAAAAGAGATATGAAACATTTTACCGATCTTAATCCTCTGTGGCCTTATGAGCGGCGGCTCAAGTTGTGCACCATTCATTTCGAGGTAGATTTGAGCTCGTCGTTACGTCTCCACATGCAGGCACTAGTGACGAATAAATTGATAACTATTGCAGCCACCATCTTAGATTTACATGTTGACAGCACTTTCGGCTTCAACACCTTCGAAAACCATGAAAACGACACCCAGGACGAAAAAATTGATAACTATTGCAGCCGACATCTCAGATTTACATTTTGACAGCACTATCGGCTTCAACACCCTCGAAAACCATGAAAACGACATCCATTAGGAAATATTTGATAATTATTGCACCCGCCATCTTGGATCTACATTTAGACACCACTATCGGTTTCAACACTCTCGAAAACCATGAACACCACATCCATGACGAAAAAATTTATAATTTATTGCAGCCGCCATCTTACATTAACATTTTGATAGCACTGTCGCCTTTAACAACCCGAAAAACCACGAAAACGACACGCATAATAAAATAGTAGATAATTATTGTAGCCGCCATCTTAGATTTACTTTTTAACCCCCGACGCAAAAACGACAGTGTTATAAGTTTGACGCGTCTGTGAGTGCGTGTTTCTTTGTGGCATCGTAGCTCCCAATCAGATGAACAGATTGTTTTTTTTTGTTCGAATTGTGAATTAGTCATTAGTGTTCTTACTTATGTTGGATGAAAATCGGTCTAAGATGACAGCCGCCACACCTTTTTTTTAATTATTATGTGTCGGAGATTTTTTTAATTTATTATCTTGTCGTCACCACTTCTAGCTTTAATGACTCTCAAAGCGCGTCTATTCTAGATGTACAAATGCGTTCACGAATACATTATGATTGACCACATGGACTCATAATTCGACAACGATTATAACAATAACAATCAATATAATTCTTAACCTTTCAAATTCAGCATGAAGTTTAAAATACGATAAATCCGGTTTTGAAGAATTCGAGTTCAAAGAACCGTATACTACGCAATACGCACGTGGCAATTATAAAAAGATCGCGGATATTAACGTAATACGTGACCACTTGTTTTAACGCGACACTCACTAGTGATAGCACGCGACAACCGCTTAGGAGTCTCGTCGATGTGCATGTATGTGTGAGTATACCGTTTCGAGCGTTTGTAGGTAGTTTCCGTACCGTCTGTATATTAATACTGTGACTGTGTGTAGGTAAATTGTGAGAACGCCGGTAATGCGGTACGATTGAAGTCGTGCGGGCTGGACACATCAGAAAGACAGTCCTAAGACGGATCCGATTACACACGCGCCGCACCGGTAATTTTTAAGTGAAAATGCGAGTACTGTTAGCTATAATGCATTATTTCATATCGCGATAAATAATAAGTAAAATAAGTTATTACCGTTTGAAAATAATTGTTTTTTAGGTGATGAACGATGTGAACTTTTTTCACAGGTCTATCCGAGTTTAAATTTTGTTATTTGTTATTGCAATGATGTTACAAGAAATAGAAAATATCTATCACTTCATTAATTTACAACAGAGTATGTTTTAGTAAATAGGTAAAAAGTAGATACGATACATGCGAACATCACACTCCATAGTTTTTAGTTTAATGTGCACAGTAGTGACAATTATTTAAATTTAGTAAGCAATACGTTCTCAATCACAAGGTTCCTTTAGAATTACCTTCGGACTTCGATATTGCGTATTTTAACAGAGAATTAAATCCAGCACTTGGCTTTCTCAACGTTGAGTCCAAATGTACCTCGAAATGCATGTAGTTACAATTTGGGCATAAGGCCACAGAGGATTTCAATACATACATACGTATTTTTTTTAAATAACTCTTAGTACTAAACTGACCTGAATAGGTACATAACATAAGAAACTAGAATAATAACAAACAGCATGAATTGAAATGCATAGCTCTATCTTTGTTAAAATTTCATTTACGTAATTTTTTCATTAGCGGGGCATCGAACCTGATACTTGGTCTATTTATCCAGTGAACTCGAATGAAAGCGGCTAGGTAGAGAGACTAGCACAGTGGTTTTGAATAGTAAATTAAATTAGGTATTTGAATATGGGTCGCGCGCGGGCGCACTCCGCGTTGGGCATTGACCTCCGCGCCAAGTAAGAAACTATTTTTGATAGGTATTTTTAATTAATTGATCTATTTTTTTTTAATCAAATTATCGTTTCATTCAGTTGTACTGACATAATAAAACGTATTCTAAATATGTAATTTTTGTGATCGTGATCGAGTTTTTTTCTGTTCCATTATCAAAGGTATCATTAATACTATCACCTGTCTCCGTTTTTGGGGGCGGTTACGTAACACCTGTATATCATATACTATATTACGACTTCGTAAATAGTTATATATTGTATTTACATGATTAATTAAAGTTCAAATAATTAAATATATCCATGGTGTAATTCAGTTCTCACTCAGTAACTCAATTTCAAATTTAAAGTGCAATAAAATATCCGTATATTTTATAGATTATAGGATTAGCGTTGTGGTCACAATCTCAACTGATGTTAGTATAGTTACAATGTGGCCCAATATGGCAGACAAACCAAGCCTAGTGCAGGGACTGGCTTTCAAGTGTAACTGTCGAGACACACCTATAGGTATTTGGCGGCAGATTTTCAACTTAACGGTAGCTAGCCAGGTAGGCATTAGAAAAGCCCTAGCACCATGATATGGTTTTATCACAATGTTTTTCTTCACCGAAAGCTCAGAGGCAGGGATTCGAACTTACGTCAATTGACGCGGAGTCAGTAAACAATATCAACTGAGCTATCTTCTCTTCAATTTATCTTTTTGACAAATTGAAAGGCAATAAATGATAATTATTATAATACATATTATAGTACATTTATATAATATACCTTGAGAGAATTTATTCTTGAGATGTTGAGGTGTGCCAAGACATTGAAACCGGCCGTTAACCATGATAGTAAGTCTTGAACACAGAGCTTCACACTCCTCCATACTATGCGAGGTAAGAACAACCCCTCGTCCCGACCGCTGTACACCTCGCATGGCACGCCAAACCTTAGACCATAAGAAAATTTTAACAGCGTTAAGCCCACAACAGACGGAGCTATAATATATATATTAATAGAAGTCATAGCTAGGTAACCACAGACGTAGCTATAATATATACATATCTTTATGACACAACCAAAATATGTTGAAAGATATAGCCCTATATATTTTGGTATAGCAAGACATATTAACGTATATTTTTTGATATATTTCAAGAAAACGGTATCACTTTTCGACTCTCATTTATGTGCGCGGTGAATATAACTAGTTAGATCCATTATACGATATCCAAAATTAGAACACCTGTAGGAATGTAGCACATATGCGTGCTCATGCAACGACGGCCGCAAAGCTAATTATTGCAAAAGCATATATTATAGGATAGCCACTGTCTGTAGCAGCTTGCTATACCATATATATAGCCTACTATATTAATATATATTATAGCTCCGTCTGTTGTGGGCTTGAAAGTAGAATTAAAAGAACTAATCAGACTGTAAATTTAAAGAAACTATACAGTAGTTACATGTCGTTTGGCCGCGGGATCGACGCCGGTCGTCGGTTCGTCAACAAATACGAGACGCGTTCGCCCTAAGAATGCCAATGCTGTATTTAACTTTCTCTTCGTTCCACCAGAATACTGATCAACCTGTATAAAAAAAGAAATGTTATTGTAATATTTTATATACTATATTTCTTCACAAAGCGTTACGTTAATAATGAGGCGGTTTGTTAAAATTAATAGAGGCAATATATAAATAAACATATATAAATAATATATAAGCGCACTTTAAAAAGTTTAGCTTTAAAAATAACCCGTAGGCGGACCGAAGTGTTCCAGAAGTGTATGATATATCGATGAGGTGGTCACCAATAGCGAGGTGCTGGGTTAGGTTAGGTTGGACTTGTGATAACAAACAAGTATGTAAATATGTATATTTATTTTATATATATTGAGATTATATATTTCAACAGTAGATTAATGTGATATGATTATGATTTCAACCTAAGTATTATTTTTCACTTACCCTTTTGTCTAAATGTTTTAAAAATCCTAAAGCATGTGCAAGTACTGCCGCTCTCGGCGTAGTAACGTCAGTGCGTAGTCCGCGTAGCATTGAAAAGATACGCAATGTTTCACGGCCCGTCAACTCACCGAAAAGTGCATCAAATTGCGGACAGTACCCTAAGAAAATAATTTAATAACAATAAAGAAATGGATATGTTGCAATAAATAACCTTTATTTAACATATTCAATTGTTTTATCTATTTGGCACAAAAAGTAAAATTGCCGGTTTTTATAGAAACGACATTAATCACACAGTAAAAATCATGTCGTTATAATTTATATTGATGGGATTTCCCGTCTAAAAATGTCTATTCTTGGTTAGCTATAGTTTTATATCAACTATATACATATCGCTACATGGGTTACCTATTTTAAGAGTAATTGTTGAATTCATCATCTAACTGCCTTATGGTAGAGATATACTTTACCTAACTACTAATTTGTTACCACCGTTTCGATAAACATTCTTTTTTATAGTTTTATTATATCTAAATATCTACATATAAATGTACAGTTTAAAAATTAATCAAACTATCATATACAAATTATTAGATTTATACAATTTATGAAGAACCAACCAATATTTTCGTGCACTTTAGTGATGTCACGTTGGACTGAGTATCCGCTTACGAAGGCTTCTCCACTGGAAATAGTCTCGTCACCCATTAGCATCTTGAACGTAGTGGTTTTACCTGCACCATTGACTCCAAGGAGTCCGAAACACTCAGTGCCGTTCACACCTATAGTAAATAAACAGCTATTATTCCGAGATTACTATCGCTTTTACATGATAATAATGTATCGAAAATCACACTGAGTTAGCGAAATCAAATAAAACAACCTAAGAATAACCGTTTCATTTCCAGCCGATAATTACAATAAAATTTAGTATTCCAAATTTCATTATTTATATACCTATATATTTCATAAGGGTGAATATTGAAATCACAGCGTATATAAGAGAATCAAAGAAAGTCGTGTAATTAGTGTAACCTAGTTAAGTTGGGTTCGGGTAAGAATAAAAAGTTTTTCTTATATTCTCTATGAAATAAGGATTATTTGACTTTCTATTTTCATCTGTCAATTACTATGGAGGAAAGATAACAGTAGTCATAAATAATAGTATGCACAAAATTTCATAGAAATATAAGTGAGAAACAAAATAACTTATTGAATAATATACTCACTAAACGAAACTTGATCTACGGCAAGGTTTTTACCATAGTACTTGGACAGATCCTTGGAAACAAGACCATGATTCGATGTATGAGCATTATCCATTAGATGAACATGCTTAGCTTCGTCAACAACGTCTTCATCCAAAGTACTCTCATCTAATGGCGGCGGAGTCTTCTTAAAAGTAAATACCTAAACAGAACAATATAAATATAATCTGTAGCATGAATTCACAATCTATTCGGATATAAAAATAATATTCTATATTAATATCATAAGGCGGAAAAGTTTGTTTGTTTGAACGCACTAATCTTAGGAAGAATCTACGAGTGAAAGGTATTTTTTTTTTAATTTATAGAGCAAACATTAACGAAGGCTATTTAACATCAGGCTACCATCAATAAGAGTAAAGCTGTACTGAAAAAAGTTACAAAAATAGCAATATAGGTTGTAGTATACAATTTTAGTTCAACAGTTTCGCCACACTATTATCTAACACGTTGTACATAACATGTACATGTTTACGTACATAATATTTATAAATATAAATCAACAAAGAAGTAGTTTTATTAGTTATTTTAAATAAACAATGATGGTTATTATACTTTAGAACTATTTCTTTACTGTAGAACGGCAAAGTGTGGCTTTGTTCCTGACGATAAACAACGAAATATAACGAGGACCGCCAAGAGCTCTTGTCTGCTGACCTTTTGGTAACTATATATGCAGTGGATAATCCCAAGCGCAACATTCTGAAAACATTAACCGGTCTATTGCAATGTGCATGGTGCATACAATTTTTGGTAGTGTCTAAAATAAATGTCACCAATCTGTGTCTTCACCTGAATAACTAATCATTATTCTGATCATGGAATATCGGATTCTATTCAAATTATTTTCATGATGGTAGCGCTTTTCCTAATGCCCGCCTGGCTAGTTGAAAATCAAGCGCCAAATATCTACAGGTGTGTTGCGGCAGTTGCACTTGAGAGCCATTCCGTCTACTAGATTTAGCGTGCCCTCCATATTGGGCTACATCATCACTTAATATTAGGCCAGATTGTCGCCATATAGATAAATCAATAAACTAGAAAAAAATTGTATGTACGTAATTATAATTATTTTGCTATTATTTGATAAAATTATTCTTTTAAGCCTAGCTCTGTAACCAATACTATTAAACTTAAAAGACGAAAATTTGAAATTATAATTTAATTAATATTATAATTTTGTAATAATCAAACCTTCTGTGGCAGACGGTATTCGATAATCATCAGTATTATCCAAAGCAGACAGCTAGTACCCAGCATGACTAATAAATAACGAAGCACGCCGGGATTTTCCCATTCCAAATAAGGGTTGTCACGAACTAAAAAATATTTTATTCACTTTATAAGGGACGTAAGTTCGAATCCAACCACCTACAATGAGCTTGAGCTTTCGGTGAACGAAAACATCGTGAGGAAATCATAGCATGGTGGTAGGACTTTTTCTGATGCCCGTCTGGCTAGCTACCACCTTCAAGTTAAAAACGTGCCGCAAAATATCAATAGATGTGTTTCGGAAAAGTATCTACGGCATATACTAATATTATTCATAACTCTGGATAATATCTATATACCATACTAATATACTGTTTAGGTGGTCCTTATTTTGAATATTTCTGGCCCTTAATGAAATTATAAAATGGCAACTACTATAAGATTTATTGAATTTGAATTTTTTTTACAATTTACTTCTGATATTTGAATAGGAAACATATATATCAAAGAAGCATGAGTCGATAATTAACATATAACTATAAAATTATAAAAATATATTCTTTATTTATTTTAACCACTTTGAACCATTTTCATCATTAAAATATTTTTTCCCAAATTATAACAACCCTAATACTAATCTAAGTAAAATTTAAGTTTCTCTGTATAGGTTTAGGTATATTTTGGCAAATATGTATAAAATGAAAAAGCATTACTGCTAATCTGTAAGACAGTGAGCTATTGTGAAATACATCTTTTATGGGACAATATAAAAATATCGATCGCAATAAATTACGTTAATAATAATAAAATTTGGACTCACTGCAACATTCTTCGGAGAAATTTTCACACATTACTTGCATAGTGCATTCATCAAGATTCGGAAGTAGCAGAGATATATAGTCACACCCTTGCATACATGAATATTCTATCAAACCAACCTGGTTCAGCCTCCTGCACGATATACATAACACTTTTTATTCTCTAATTTATTTATATCGACGACAACTTGCTTTTTATGCAATTAGCTCTATATTTGAAGATTCTCGTAGCGGTTAATAATCTCTATAATTCATTCAACATACAAATCTAATAATAAATAGACGTAACCACAATTCTGTAGGTATTCCCTACACGTTCATTTATTACTAGAAAACTTCAAAAATTTCGATATTAATTTACTCGACACCATAATAAATATAATATAGCAATTATAGGGTCTTCTTAAGGAGTAGTAAGTAAGGCACATGTCTTGGACACGAATGGAAGAGTGGTATAAAATTAACAGATTGTTGAACATAAAAATCAGACACATAAACAATTATTTCTTTACACATTAGAATAATAATGAATTTCGTCTTAGTGAGGTAGTAACAACTTTCGATTAATACCACGTGTCTGCAAAGTGAATGCACTAGTAGCAATTTTTGGTCGGCATACCATTGTAGATGATATCACATTTCACTTACCTAACCGCAGTGATTAGACTGTAGGAAGGGAAAAATTGTAGTAGAGAATCAAGAATTTCCGCCGCCTCTGCAGTATCCAGTTGTGGTGATAATAATGCTTCGACGATCTGTGATCCCATCATACCTATTAATATTCATCACATTGATACTCTTTAGGTAAATAGTTCCTATATAAATTAGTAATGAATTCTATGCACAGAATATTATGTATTTGATTTTCTTATGTTTATTTCATGGAACAATATATATATTATAAATGTTTTAGAAAACATATGATTATAAAAAAATCATGTCTTACCGAATAGCACATTCATGAAAAAAACGACGACAAATCCCGTTGCCGGCCCAGTGAATACCAAAGACAACAAATAGTTTAATGGCAGCATCGCCACGCCATAAAACATGAAGCATAGGTACAAATATCCTGCAAATACATATTATGTATTCTTATATCACATATACTTTGTAAAAATTAAATAGATCATTAAAATATTTTTATTTTTACATGTATGATAAAATTAATTCTAGCGTAGAAAAAGTTATTCGCACTACTTAAACTTCTATAACCAGTATGATTTTGTCACTCGCCAGCGAATACCATCACTAATAACAATTAAATTGATAAACGGTACCTAGTCTAACTAATTATCACACTTCATTGTCACATACAAACGAGACGCAAATCATTTTATCTTATCTAAGATTATAATGAAATAAATGCATCCTTTTTTATTATTAGCATAATTGTCGTTCTAATATTTCTAAAAACAAATTTTATTATCACCTAATTCGTTAGCAGAGGAGAGTCCTTGTACTTGAAATATAATACATGATATTATGATGGTTATGCATATTATCATGAACCAAATCCAGTCGAATACTGAAGCGCTGGTCCACAATACTGTTGGCTGCACACCGGCCGCTTTTTGTAGCAATTTAGCACCCGAAACACGTTCCTGAGGTTGTAAAAATATATATAATATAGTTTATAGGTTTAGCATTATGGCCACAATCTTACATGCTCTTAAATGAAGATATGACCCGAGATTTTAGACACGCTAAGCCGAGATAAGGGACTGGCTTTCAATTGCAACTAGCGGAGCACACCTATAAGTATTTTGCGGCAGATTTTCAACTTGAGGGTGGAAGCTAACGAGGTGAGCATTAATAAAAGTCACTACAACCATGCGACTACCATACACCATGCGATAGTGAAAATAAATTAATAAAAGTCATATACGTTGTTTTTATATGTCTACAGTCCCGCTCAATATAAAGAATGATTTTCATGAGCCTAAAAATTTATGAACGCTTAAATATTAAAATATGGAGAAAAAACTAATAACAATTTTTCTATATGAGTGTGGCAACAAGAAAAGCATGCAATAGTAGTTTATCACCATGTAATCATTGGTTTAAAATTTCAAATTAGAGAATATCTTTATAGAATAAAATATCTTTCATTATGTATTATAAATCACCAAAATAATAACAGATTACGCCTTTTTATAACAATAAACATGTTTTATAATAATAAAGAGAAAATATATTTAACAAAGAACTAATATTTAGTTTATAATTAAAAAAAATAGAAAGTTGTGAAAAGAAAATTTACCTTGATATAGAACATGATAAAAACAGCACTAACTATGGAGATGCTGCTGCCGATGCCTGAGGCGAGTTGCATTGAAAGCATGGCAACCATGATTTGCATATCGGTCTGAAAATATTAAAAAATAATTATTACTCATTATGAAGTATATATACAGTAATAAGTGACACGCGAACCTGTGTTATATATCTAGAATTAAAGTGGGTGGGGAAAATTTTCTTTAATTTTAAATTAACTGCTTAACTCAGGGGTCTCAATCTTTTTCAGTTTGCAGCGCCTTAACCTAGCTAGCTGGTCGAAATAGGCAAGTACAATGATACTAGTTATGTAAAATATCACAAATTTTAAATGTAATCAAAAATACAACAAAATACAAAACAAATACAAAATAAAACAAAAATACAAAGTGTAATCACAAAATTTAAAACACATACCACATTCATACATTATGAAACCAAACTGTTTATTTATTTGAACATAAAATTAACAGTTTCCGTGCACGTAGGTCAGTATATGAATCAAATTGTTTATTTTGTACCCGCGAATACTTAAATTGAGAGTAAAGTGAATCACTTTACGGCGCCCTTCTTCACTCTCTACGATGCACCAGGATGCAGCGGCGCACACTTTGGGAACCCCTGGCTTAACTGGTTTGTATAAACCGTCACCCAGATAATCTTTCGAATTCAGTTCTTTATTAATGTGAATATTACATTCAAATTCGTTGATAACTTTGAAGTATTTTTTATTTGTAATTTCCTTGGTTAAGTAAATTTTAAACAAAGAATAATCTTATATCAATCAATTTACAGCAACAAATTTATCATAATATTATTAGAAACGACAGAAAATTATTTTGTAGAAAATAATGACAGCGACGCATGTCCAACCTATCAATAATGTCGACATTAATTTGATATCCTTATACAGCCATGTCCCTAAGAGAAAACATTGCAAGCGAACAACACTTTATTGCGAGCAATTACTTTAGGTGATGCTAGTTCCAAACAATTTACCGTGGTTTCATTTTTTTCAGTTATTTCCATCTGTGAATCCAAAAACATATTATGAAGTTTATCTTAGAAGTACTTCTTACCTGATCTATGTATGTTGCTTCCAACGGAAAGTTGAAGACATTTAGTTGAGCAGTTGAATTATATGCTTTGAGTAAAGCCAAGTGAACAGCGGCAAGACCCGTAGCTACATCATGGTACCCAAAATTACTGAACCATGCTGTTGCAGCGTTATCATCAAAAGTCGCACCGATAAGAATACGGTGACGTAAACCACCCATTGCTACTGGATTTACCCCCTAACAAAAAAAAAAGTACTAATTTAGTAATTCTAAAATTAAGCATTTGCAGCTTACATAGTTTTCAGAAAAGAATCGGGCTTACTATTGGTTAAAACTTTATCGCGACACCAATACACAAAGTGTAACACGCTTTATAGTAACACAATTAGATGTATCGAGTTCCGTCATCAGACAGTATATAGTGGTGTATATCATTCGGGGAGACAGTGATCTGGTACCCCAGTTCCCGATGAAAATGTACATACTCATAGGTCCCTCACGTTGACTCTCTTTTTTTGTCGCGTTTCAGGATCAGTCAATACCTATCCGTCTGTCAAGAGACATTAGAGACACGATAGTGATGACCTTTGTTAGATTGCCGATATCTCGGTATTTATCATCAAGTACAGTATTGTAACATTGACATAATTATATAGAATACCTATACTACATATAGTATAATAATAATAAGCCTTTATTACTGTTATAGTTTAAACTTATTTCTACAAATATACTTGCTTTAAAAACTATTATTTTATTTATTATTAACTTCAACTAAATTCTAATCTCCGCATTCCTCTGATCTCTTCTTTTAACAGCTTGTCTTTCGACAAAGGCCTCCTCTAAGGCTTTCCACCTATGTCTGTCCTTTGCTGTACGTAGCCATTCTTGGCCAGCTACCTTCTTTAAATAGTCTTCCCATCACTTTGTCTATCTTCCTCTGCTTCTTTTACTTTCTCTTGGATACCATTCAGTAATTATTCGAGTCCATTTCTCTTTCTTTTCTCTCAACATATGTCCCGTCCAGCGCCATTTAAGTTTTCTGCATGTTGATTGAACTGTTCCGAACTTAGTCCTTCCTTTGATCCTTTTCAACTGTATTTTGTCTCTTCTTCTTACTCCTAGTACACTTCTCTCTATTCCGTTCTGACATACATTTATTTTATTTTGTTGCTGTTCAGTTAAGGCCCAAGTTTGGCATTCGTATGTCAGACATGGCAGTATACAGGTGTTGAAAATTTTCCGTTTCACCGACATTGGCATATCTTCGTTTTTCATTATTTCGCTCAACGACCAGAATCTCTTCCAAGTGTTGGCTATTCTTCTGTCAATTTCTTTCTGCATACTATGTGTTGGTGATACTAGTTGCCCTAAATAAATAAATTCATTTACATATTCCCCCTCTTGATTATTAATTATGATAGTTTCTTTTTGTGGAGAATTGCTCATTATTTTTGTCCTTGCTACGTTCATTGCGAGGCCTGCGTTGGCACTTTTATCTGATAATTGTTGTAGCATTTTTTCTAAGGTCTTCGAGTATTTGGAGAAAAGTATTAAATCATCAGCGAATCTCAAGTGAGTTAATTTTACTCCGTTCACATTAAGTCCAAAGTTATCCCAACCTAGTCTCCTGAATATCATCTCCAACACTGCTGAGAATAGCTTTGGTGAAATAGGGTTACCTTGACGGACACCTCTTTCAATTGGGAATTCATCGCCTGTCCTTTCTAGTTTTATTTGTGCTGTGCTATTTTCGTAAATGCTTTTCAAAATGCGTATGTACTTTCTATGGATCCCTTGTTGTTCTAATGATTCCCATATATAGTGATGTTCTAGGGAATCAAAGGCTTTGTTAAAGTCTACGAAACCCAGGTAGTATATTTTTTTGTATTCTCTGTATTTTTGAAGTACTTGTTGTATGACGTGAATGTGATCAATAGTCGAGAAGTCGCTCCTAAAACCAGCTTGCTCTTTCGGCTGATTTTCATCTAGGGTGTTAATTAGTCTAAACAGTAGTATTTTTGAAAATTTATGGTATATATTAGACATTAAGCTTATCGGCCTATAATTATCAATGTTTCCTTTATCACCTTTTTTATGTAATAGAACTATATTTGATTTCAACCAATCTTCTGGGAATATTTCTGTTTTTATTATTTCGTTAAATAAATTAGTTAGTTTAGGGGCAATCACTTGCATTGATATTCTAAGAAGTTCATTGATGATTAGGTCAGGCCCGGGTGCTTTTCCTAACTTCTGCGTGATAATAGCTCTTTCTGTTTCTTCTCTCAGAATAGGTAGTACAGGTTCCGTGTCTTGCGTGTCGCCTACCGTAGCCATAGTAATTATTTTTATTTTACTTTTATATAGTTCCTTATAATACTCTGTACCAATATTTACTATTTCAGTTCTTTTACTAGTGTATTTTCCTTGTTTATCTTTTATTTTTAGCATCCAACTCTTCTTTATATTCAATTCTTTAAACGCTTTCTTTACTCCGCCTGTTTTCTGGATATAACATTGGAAAGTGTTTGCCCTTTTTTGTTTTCTGTCTTTTCTTATGATTATGTTAATCTTTTAACTTAATTCTACGATATCTTTGCGTGTCTCTTTACTTTTCTTTCCCTGTAGGAGCAATTTCCTTTCCTTAAGTGGTTGTTTTAATTTGATGGATAATGTTGATTTATTACTGTTTATACACACTTTCTGTGCTTCAGTTTTGAGTATATTTACAAAATCGGTATATCTCGCCTGAATTGTTTTATTGTATTCTTTTTCTTCTTTTCCGTCTAATATTTCTTTTAATTTCTTTAGTAGCTCAGTGTTATTTTTAATGTTCACATCTTAGTATGTGTTCCACGTAACGTTGCACGAATCATTTTATGGTCTGAATTAAAATTTAAACTATGCAATATTGACAGGTCTATAAAAACTTTTGGTTTATTGGTCATAAAATAATCGATTTCATTTCTATGCAATCTATTAGGAGAAGTCCAAGTCCATTTCTTACTCTTCTTCTTTTTGTAAAAACTATTCATAATACTTAATTTGTTTTCTAAACCGAAGTTTACTAGCCTTTCTCCGTTTTTGCTCCTGATACCATTACCGTATTTTCCTACAGTTTACTCTTCACCACTGCGGTATTCGCCAATTTGCCCATTAAAATCACCCATTATTATTATATTTTTATGAGCAGTATCAACAGTTCTTTGTAATTGTTCGTAGAAGTCTACTATTTTGACTATGTCTTCTTTTTTGTCTGCTTCAGTTGGTGAGTAAGCCTGTATAATTGACCTGGATTCATGTGTGCTATTCTGAGTTGGAAGTTTAATGTTGAGAATCGCTATTCTTTCAGATATTCCTTTCAATTCCTCTATTTGGTTAATATACTTTTGTTTTATTATCATTTACATATAGTAGCATGGTTTAAATACTACAGTAAATATATTACTTGTTTCATCCTTAACACATTGTCCATTTCATGTTAACCGATTGTAAAAAAAACACATAGATTATATTTTTATAAAAATATTATGAATAGTTCCCTATACCAGATTTATATTTTTCAACGTCATTATGAGTTATTCTTATTAATATCATAATAAATTCGTGATAACATTACTTTATAATTTATATAACATATAACTGTAACGTAGAATGACACATTCAGAAACAGAATATAGTACATTCTATATTTACATAGATAAAAAAAACATACTCTTTCTAAGTAATATTCACCGATGGACTGATTGCTGACCACGGTGAGTTCCATTGTTTCAATATTTGATGCCATAAAGATACGTTCAAAAGTATCTTTCGCTAAAGCGCCAATTGAAGTTGCTAAGCTTCCGTTGTACGCCAGCAATGTCTCTGTTCTTGTATAGCTAAAATTGGTCAGTAATATAAACATAGAGTATGTAAGTAATTAGTAAAAATGTGTATAACTTTTATTTAAAATTAAAATAAAAAGATAACGATAAACAAAACATAATCATATTGTGATTAATTTGTTCCAAATGTGGCATAAATCAGATTATAATTAGCGATGTTACCATGAATTAATCTTAGATTAACAATCTGTATTTTTTATTCATAGTTTTATTATTTATTTCCGACAGCAAAGGAATTTAATAATACTTTAAATGTATGCCATATCACGAATAGGCTTTTCTCTCGTATTCCAAACAACAAATGACGTCAAGTTCATAATAGGTGCATGTAATAATTGAGTCAACAATACGTCTGGATATTGGGGTTGATGATAAGGTGTTTACTTAGATATAAAAATAAATGTTTCCATATCTATTGATTTCATTTAATTGTACTTAAAATTATAATTGTATTAAAGATTATGTGGAATAGTTTATACCGATGGAATAAGGCCTAAATATTTTGATATTTGCGATATACTATTTAACAGTTTCGTAGTGGAGAAATGACTGAATATAAACATTGTGTCAATAAAATCAATAACAAGTTGATAATTATTAATTATTTAGTAAATAGATAACAATAGTACCTATACTTTAAGTGCCATATATCTACCTAAAAATCAAAGTTTGTATTAAAATAATCATGTTGAAGAAACTAATAAATACTTTTAAAAGATTTTCCTCTTTCGCATTATGATCAGCAGTATCGTTAATTTGATGGTAATATTCACTTTAAGCACAGATATACTGAAGCCCTTAAAACCTTTTAAAAGCGAAGTCCAAATATAATATATATAAACCAATTGCTGAAAAATTAGTTAATAGTAAGCACATTGCATTTAAAAACGGTGAAAATTATTTACATAAATCAAAATCTGCTCTGATACAAAAGCTTATCATCATTATCATTTTCTTCGAAGTTGTAGGTGTTAAAAAGAATATAATATCCAACTTATACAACATATTTACCCCTCTTCAAGAGACAGCGGTCGAATCTGGATTGTTGAAGTAAACGAAATAATATATTCCAGTACCAATAAAGATGCGATGATGAGTAAAAAGGGGACAACAAGTTGTAAAATTATCATCCACCACGATCGTATCCACACCAACCATAGTTTTAGCCATATAGCTAACACGTGTTGATAGACTAAACGGAATCCTTTCACTTTTTCTGCCTCCTTATTAACTGTTGATAAATAAATATTATTTTTTTAACTAATATTGTCGATATAATAAATAAATCATATTTATTTCAATTTCTGGTGCTATAGAATTCTTTACCGTAATAAGCTGACAGAAACCAACACACTTCATTTTTAACATTATAAATTTTATGTTTTCCTTTATCAAATACAAATTTAGAATGCAATAATTCAATCAGTAAATACTCTATCAGTGACTGAGAAAAAAGGCGTATAGAATAACATTGTAATATTCTATAACTTACGTTGATCCGTAGAGTCAAATTCATGCTTCAATAAATCATCTGTTGAAGCAACCGAAGAACCAGTACCATCGTCAATTGATACCGAATTTACTAGAGCAACATCTGAACCCACGCTACACAAGTACAATAAAATAATTACTAATCACAGTAAAGTCCAAGGAATCTTTACACATCTTACTTTCGTATGTATAATTTATTAACTTACGACATAAAGACGTCCTCTAAAGTTGTAGCTTCTAGACCATAGTTCTTAAACTTGATAAATTCAACGTTTTGTTCTAAATTGTTCAACATAACTTCAAATCGATGCGACTGATCATTTGTTAAACTATAAGTTATTTCAGAACCTGAAAAATCAATTTATCTATGTATATGAAACTATAAAGCCATTCACTCAAGACCAGTATTCACTGATAAATATGAGATTCTTTTTTAACAACCTTATTTTGTATACCTAGATACAACCTTCCATTCTATTATTATTATTTTACATTTTGGATATGACACTTGTCCGGTGAACCCCAAAAATCTATGCTTAGTATTACTACATAGTAGCTAGTACCTAGTAATAGTACCTAAGTGTATTATTGTTCATAGCGGCAGGCTTAGCCGTATTGCATTTTGGAATCTTTAAAACGATGATAGCACAATTGGTAGTATGTACGGACGCTGCTTCAAAGGGCGTGAGTTCGAATTCACCTGCAATGAGATTGAGCTTTCAGTGAAGGAAATCATCGTGTTAAAACCATACCATGGTGGTAGGGCTTTTTCTAATGTACGCCTGGCTAGTTACCACCCTGAAGTTGCAAATCTTCCACCAAATACCTATAGGTGTGTTCGGGCAGTTGCATTTCATAGCTAACCCCACCACTAGGGTTAACGTGTCCACCATCTTGGGCCACATCGTCACTTAATATCAGGTGAGATTGTAGCCACAACGCTAAGCCTATAGTGTATTAAACAAATAAGTGTATGTTAATCCACTGATCGAAGGGGGTGGTACGCAATTAATAAATTCGCGACTACCATACACGTGGTGATAAACCAAATACAGTGACCAGTATATTTGGAGCTACCAAAATACCGATATGAAACGACGACCATCGTCAGGAGTAACTAGATCTGGAATTAAGTTTACGCTAACACATAGATATAGTTATTTTTATAAATTTTATACTTGCCTCGGTCCTCTTTGATCTTAGCGTCTGGTATATACTTGTGAATGAGTTCAGTACACGCTTGATATTCAAAACCAGGACTTTTAACTACCACAAGCGTGTATCCTACACCGTAATGCCGTTTAAGGAAAAATGGTGAGCCAATGCATTGCAGTCTTCCGTTGGCCATAATCGCAACTCTGTCGCCGAGTATATCAGCTTCGTCCATAAAGTGGGTTGTTAAAATCATGGAGCGCCCTTAATATAGAAAACATAAATAAAATCTGGATTTTACTTTATGTCCGTTAATTGTATGTTAATAAATTTCTCTAAGACATTAAAGCGAATGTTGTCCAAAAAAAGTAACAAAAGTAACTAGGATAATATTTCTATGCGTTCAGATTTTTTTCTTTCGAACTTATAAAATAATTACAGTGATTTCTCAAATCGCAAAAAAGTGGTTAATCACAATCATAAGCGCAACTTAAATTGTGCTTTTCAATTCCACGATCATTTTCTTTTCAGTTAGATACAAAGTAACATTTTTATTTATAACTAGCTTTTACCCGCGGCTTTATGTAAATAATATTAGTATTGGTTGTGGACTTATAAAAACTTACAAGTTTGTAATCTTATATTTGTGGCCAGTATCGTTTATAAATTAAATAAAATACATATAGGTGCAAAGAGAGATACATATACATATATAATATACCAGTGGAACTCAAGAGAAACCATACAATTGTATAAACCGTTTACATACCTATCTTCTCTTTCTGCAAAAGATCCCAGAGAGCACGTCTTGAAGCAGGGTCCATTCCAGAAGTTGGTTCGTCTAACAACACAACACGAGCTGCGCCGCTTAGTGCTATACCTACGCAAAGCCTTCGCTTTTGACCACCTGATAGCCCTTGAGATTCGTAATCACGCTATCAATACAAAATATTTTTAAGTTAGTACGAAAAACTAAGTTAATTATAGACACTATTATTGCTAATGGTAGTGAAAAGTAGTGCCAATTATAGTTAAATTTAAATTATTGTTCAGGGAAAATAATAATAGGAAGAAAATAATAAGATAATATAGGAAATAAATAATAAAAATACATAGACGTGACCACGGTTGAGCATGCATTTATCATTTCAATATATATTTTCGTCTCATAAATTTCTTTTAATTCATATTTATTAATTTCTGAAAGCTTTACTCCGAATTTATATAGCTTTCTACTATATTTTTATCAGTTTAGAACAAATATGTCTTCATATTTTTTATATTTTATCATTATTGTGTAATAATTGATCATTTTTATAACCTTTAAATTTCGATACAATATATTTCATGTAAATAGATTGGGAATGAATAAGAATTAAATAACTTGAAACTACTTTTATACTGATTTCGAACTTATTTGTACTAAATTGTATAGCCCGCCGGATGCGAAAGGTGTTATATACCTACTTCCCATAAAAGTTCACTAAAATCAACCATGTTTGTTGTTTTAAAAATCCAGACATTTAAACAGACAGACAGAGTTTTTATATTAGATATTCGAAGGTCCTGCAAAATAGTCATCTATCATACATATATAAAAGTAATACAGATATATTAATGCCTGATAAATAAAACATTAAAAACACTTAAAGTATGTCAACTTACTTTTTCTTGTAACTCTAATTTTTCAATAAGTGTATCTATTTCCTCCCTAAGTTCTTGTCCATGGAAACCCTTCAGTCGAGCGAAAAACTCCAAATGTTCCATAACCGTAAGTTCATTAAACAACACATTATGTTGTGGACAAAATCCAAGGTTGCCTCGAGCATATCGACCCTGAGTCCTCACATCAAATCCAGACACTGACACACTACCGCTGGTTGCCTCCAAATTTCCTAAGGAAGACATCCTTTATAAACATAATATGATTTTTCCAATAAAAGTTCTCATACTAAAGTTTCACTGACCTGTTAACATAGATATTGTAGTAGACTTTCCAGCTCCATTATGGCCAAGTAGCACGGTTATTTGATCATCATAAATGTTCAACGTTAAATCGTTCACAGCAACGTTATTGTTAAATATTTTAGTTAGACCCTGAAAATTAAATTCAAGATCATGTACCCTACAGAGTCATTGCACCAAAGCGAATATATTAAAATAATTGATTATTACGGTCATTTGAACACCAACTGCATGTCCGCTGGGATCTTCTTCCTTTATTATTTCTACTTGTGCATAAGACGTCGAAAGCACTGTTCCATCTGAAGACAAATCATATCACCATTATTATTTTTGTTATTAGCGAACTCTATAGGTAGATGTTGTCCTACCTGCCACAGACAAATCGCGAATAATATAAAATTTTAAAAATAATTAAACATAAATAATAGGAAGCTAGCTACTAAGTATTTTATACCTTTTTAATGAGAAAAAACTTGAAAATATTGGTGTGAAAATTAAACAAAACTCAATCTTTCGGGCCTAACTATAGTTATAACTTAGTCATAACTAATTATCGAAATCAAAATATTTGAACAATTCCAATCATTTATGTACATCTCTAAACTTTGGACTCACTTAAAAAAATGTCTTTATATGTATAAACCGACTCACCATTTGAAGTATTATGATTAGAAATCCAATAACTTTTTTGAAAAGGGAAATACCAAGGTTTGGGCATACCAAAAGGGCCAGGCATTACTTGCTCAAGGTAGAGAGCAATAAGCATGTAAAGGATGCAATCTAAGACCAACATAATGATGACGTGCCCGAATACGAAACGCGACGAGTCTTGTGTAGGCGAAGACATGAATTGACCCCATTGCATACCTGTTATTACCAATAAATAAACAATTAATAAAAACCTTTACAATAAAGTGTACATATTTTTTAGTTGAATTTCTTGCCTCCAGTACTTTCTTTGCTAAGCAAAAATTGAAACCCATAAGACATAGCTGAATTAACACTGAGACATGTGAAAGCTTGGACAGCAGGAGAAATGTTGACGTCCATGGACAACAAGAATGCAGGAATATATGATAGTATCCATATCACTCCGGCGAATAATGCCGCAGTACTACCTGCAAAAAATATATAATTTAAAAATTATACTAATTTCTTATGATTTGACTATACTTGATGATTATACTAATCAGTCTATACATAATTAAATTCCAATGGATAGTATACGCTTATCAAATGTTTAATATTTAAGTAACAGTCTCATAATGTGATCATCAAAAAATATATTGATATCAATTTATTTTATCAATGTAATTCTCGCATTATAGTTTAAATAACTATATCGCCTCAATGCTGAAAAGAAGTACCCACTTAAATCTCGGTTAATCACGGTACAAAATCGGGTGTAACATGTATACATATGTATATAATTAATGATAAATATACCTCTTGAAAAGAATCCACTAATCATAAAACAGAAAAATATAGTACATGTCAAATACAAAATCAGGTAAAATAATAAAACAGTCCACGGAGTATTTGTGAAAACAGCGTAATCATTAAATCCATCTTCATTAGAAAACCAATTTACCTGCAAATATAAATCATTAAATTAATTGTTTATCATTAGGATTATTTAAAATAAACTGTAGTTTTATTACCTTTAGAAGAATTGTTATGAGGACAGCACTTAAGAGCAAATAGATGAATTGCTTACAAAACCAAGCGGTCCAGTGCAACCACGTAGGTAGACCCATAATTTTCATTGTTTCCTAAAATACTAATATATCTACAATAACACATCATACATCTCAAATCTCTTTGCGTAATATTACTAGATAAAACATAATTAATAAATAACATTATAATTAAAAATAGTAATAAAATTTTCTTCTTCACCTTCAACTGAAGTTCTTTTTCAACTGTTACCGCTCTAACTATATTTACCGCAACATAACTGAAACTGAGCGTCATGAACATAGGAAATAGTAACTGTAATGCTTCTACAGCTAAATCTTCAATATAAGGAGGGTGCGGGTATCTCCGTATATTCACGTTAAAGTTTCTTATTTCTTCAATGCCTGTGAATCTTGCTATTAGTTCAGTCGATATGCATTGCTGTAAAGCGATGAACATCTCGTTAACATAACCTGGCAAAAATATTTACATTAAAACAATAATCATTATAAATAATTATTATATTGTGAAATATTACAAGCAATTGAAATTAATACGAAAATATTACCAGGATCATTGCCACCTTCCCAAGAGAATAAAAATCTTGGTCCAGGTGATTCGAAAACTGGAAATACACTATCAGTTCGCCAAGTTCGACCTCCACGCGAGAAAAAAGAATTGAGACGTGGTCTTTCAGGAAATCGTAGAGCATATGATAAATTATAAGGCAACGTTGTGGCTCCTAAAAATTCATATATTTACTATAAGTACTAGTTTATAAGGACTCATAATTTATAATACTACTTATTTTTATTTATTAATTTAACCAACCATAAAGGGAGTCATTAAATTCGACAGCCGCGATAACTTCACGTGTCGTTTCTTCCAAGGCGTAAATTCCTCTAAGTTCTGTGCTACTATTATACGAATCCACTCTAACAAATCTTTTAATAATTTCAATGATAGTAGTCGTATTTATACTGATGTCTGGTGGCCATTCTATTTCTTCAAACTCAGGTATAGCTTCTATAATGGCAGGAAGCATATCTTTTATATTGCCTAATAATAAATGAGCAATTGCAGTTCTTAACACATCTTCTAATTCTGGACTAGTTGGTGAATACGCAATAGACATTCGGGTTAAATTCATTCCTGCTCTGAAAAACAATAAAATTACGTAACATGGTAGCTTTTGTATGTAGTAATAAAGTTGACTGCCCAGTGTAAGTTTAATAAAAATAATGTGACACTATTTAAACAAGATAAATAAATTTATTTCATTTTATATACGTCTTAAATGTTTAGTTAGGTACTTACAAAACTGTAGTTGAAAAGTTAAGACTACGTGCAGGTATTGCCGGGTATTCTATAGTGTTACGAGAAGTAGGTTCAATCTGCCATCGCAGTATAAGCACTAATGTCATTGTTAGAACTGGTAGTAATAATTCTGAGATCGTCTGGAACCTATGTCTCCATTGTTGTAAAAAATTCTTCCACATCAGCAACCTGAACTTGGTAAGAGCACCTGCCTCCTTTGGTTGCCGTCTTACCTTCATTTTGCGCGCTGTCTAGTTCCTGCAACGACAATGCCAATTTTAAAATAGATCATGTCAGGAATGAAAGAACGTTCGATTATATTGATCACCCCTACTTTAAAGTATAATGTATAGGTACAAAATAGATCTATTAAGTGGTACAGGCAAGTCATACTAAATTATTAGTTATTCAAAACTTAGCTTAGTTATGTGCCATAAGCAGGAGTACTTTATGTATAATTACGGTTACGCGAATTTGTACTTCTATGTACTACAGATAGTAATTACTTAGCAACTCCTTTGTTAAATTATGCAGCCCTAAGTGGTCTACGCGATAAAACAAACAAATACTTCAGAGTACAGTGAGTGCATGTGCACTGACTCTTTACATATTATGTTTACACAACTAATATTAATTATATTATGATGTTAGGTTATTACCTAATTGCAATATTTTCAATGCATTCAAAATTTAAAACGTATACGTATATATCAACTGTCATACATAGACCATACATGGACTATACTGGACTGCAATGCGAACGGTCTATATTCAACTGTGGGTAGAATCAGATAGAAAAATAGAAGATGAATTCCTGAATTTAACCAAATTAAATATTTTCTATCTTATCTTCGTTTTGCTATACCTACGTAGCAAATACACTATGTACTTAACAATACTGAAAATTATATTAACTTATGTAGTATCTACAAATACATGTAAATTTGACCTTCTTATTATTTTGTTTTTCAACTAGACAATACTAGCACTACTAGAAGCACTGCGAAAATAGTCCCTAGTCTCTAGCAACAAGGAGAAATATGTGTTTGTCGTGGTGTCTATTATTAGAGATGTTTCGGGTGATTTGCACCTAGTGAGTCCCACATGACCCTCTTGTAGCCTGCCTTGTATTTTACGAGAACATAAATGTATTATTACACCATGTTAAAAAAAAAGGGCTATACTCGCACTAGAAACACAGGTCTGTCGCTGAGGGTGACTCCCTAGGAATGCCACAGATGGCCGTGGGATTTTAGTGGGTATTCCCGCCGGTTAGCGCCGGATGTGTTCAACATACCCCTCTATAATAAACGTCCGAGGCGTTGCGGTGATTATAAGTTTGTGGCCGTGTCGCTCCAGCAAGGCGAAGGATAGCTCTGGAGTTTTAGTAGGTATTCCTGGCATCTAGTGCCAGATGAACCCCACATAATATTCTCAGTCCTCCCGGGCTGGAAGGATATGCGTAAATGCATTTTCCCACGTAACAAAAGTAAGGAATTACCTGCGTGGCAAAACTTTTTCAGATATAAGTACTATTAGGTATGGGGTGCAAATTATACCCAGATTCGAACCATCATTTTTTGATCACACAAACAATTGTCATGTGTGGTATTCAAACCCATAATGCATTACGACAGGGGCTAAGCCACTGCTTAAACTACTACACCATCCGTTTAGTTTATACTTAGCTATTCTAAGGCATTTTTGTAAGTAAGCAATAATTAATTTCGCTTGATTTTATCTATATTCTTCCCAGAACATCAAAAATAAAATAACAATGCACTACTTCAAAATTCCAAACTCATTGATGTCATTGTATTTATTATTTAAAAAACCTTAAACAAAAATAAAATTTATTACGGATTCAGCTATTACTGAAATATTTTGGCCAATGAAATATGAGAAGACAAATCGTGCTATGTAATTAATAGTTACTTAAACTTAATTATTTATTGCTTTGTTTGATCATACGAAGTTATAGCGGAGTTTGACCACTTTACATATATGTATATGTATACTAGCTGTGTCCGCGATTTCGTGAAACGAAAAATTATTTGACCAGTTGTGCCCGTTTTTTGTAACTTTTCAATACAACTTTGGTAGTCTTGTGTGTTGGTAGAAGTGTGATATTAAATAGCTTAAAATCTTAAATTAAAGCCTGTCTCAAATTACTGCTCTATCAAATATAAAAATATTCTTTGAAATTCGATCGGTAGTTCCTAAGATTAGCGCGTTCTAACAAACAACTTTTGCCCTTTATAATATTAATAAAAAAATACTCTACTAAGTTTCATTACATATGAGAATGATTTTTTTTATTATATGAAGTTATGTAATGTTAATAAAACTTAGCTCTCATGATATCCGGAACATTGGTTTCGAACTAGACTTCGGTAGTTCATACCTTGTGACCAGGTGTAAAGATTTTGATAAAAAGTTATCTTACATTTTACAAAGGCTATCATTCGCCTATCAAGAAAACAAGCGTTTTGTCATTGTTTAACAATTTAGTAATTGTACAATTTATATAATTTTTGAAGGATTCACACATATAAGTACTTCTAACTCGCAAATTTTTTTTTTTTTTTCGAAAGGACCTACTCTGTTAGCCTTAGGGGCTTTTACAGCTTCACCTGAACTAGAGGGGTGAGCGCAGAAGGCGCTCAAACCCGCAGGGCAACTCGCACAAGGGTGTCACTAGTGACCGAACCTCGGCTTGGGCTGTTGCCGAATCGCGTACGAGAGAAAACGAACCCGATACTAGCTATTAATAAGAGAATGTTATAATAATAAAAAAGAAAAAGTCTAAACTAACTGATCCCCTTAGGGATCTGTAAAAAGCTTCGACAACATTATTTTTAATTTTTTTTTTTTCGAAATGACCTACACTGTTAGCCTTAGGGGCTTTTACAGCTTCACCTGAACTAGTGGGGCGAGCGCGGAAGACGCTCAAACCCGCGGGGCAACTCGCACAAGGGTGTCACTAGTGACCGAACCTCGGCTTGGGCTGATGCTGAATCGCGTACGAGAGAAAACGAGCGCGGTACGAGCTATTAAAAAGAGAATGTTATAATAATAAAAAAGAAAAAGTCTAAACTAACTGATCCCCTTAGGGATCTGATAAAGAGCTTATTTTAGATTGTACTGTGCAACGCGGCGAGACAAGATTGTACTGTGCGTCCTTCCTACCTAAATAGCGAAAGACGCGAGTACCTAACCAAGTAAATCGAACCCTAAGAACCCAGAAGAAGGCAATGACACACTAAATTATATGAATTATCTGAAACTTAATTTATATATAATAAATATAAATCATATAAAAGGCCGAACCACATTCAGGACCACAGGCGGTCCCTCACAGAACCGTGTACGTACTGTGTGAGTGTGCACGAATGTGACATGCAGTGTGATGATGTGGGTTCAGTGAGTATGAAGTGTCACTGTATCGCACGAGCGGGTTAGCTCGAGGGCTCCATTCCGGAGGATCGACCTAGGCTCGAGCGTCCGCAGAAGGAGGCCGCGGTGGGTGTGCGGGAGCGAAGTTAACCGCCCGCCCTCGGCGGCGAGGACGACGGTTTCGCGGATTAGCGCATACGTGCGTACGTTTAATAACTGGGTAGTCATTATTTTGACTAGAGATTTTATCGGGTGGGTCGAGGAAGATGTTACGTGGCCGACGTCGACAGAATTTTATATGCGATAGCTGCTCATTAGGCGTGGGAACGTAAGAAACGGAAGCCTTAATGAGCCAATTTGAGTGTGCTTCAGCTTTCTCAAAGTGTGTTTTTGAAAGGGTCCGGATATACCCTTCTATGGACGGAAGTTCTAGATCTTTGTGTAGGTCTATGTTTCTCATGGTATCGAGAGCACAAACCGACCTACGAATATATTTATTATGAACAATTTGGAGTTTGTTCAAAGAATGTTTCGAACTATGAGCGAAGGCGGGACAGCTGTACGTAAGAATAGGTCTTACGCACGTTTTATAAAGGGTCATTTTGCTACGGAGGGACATTTTTGGTCCAGTATAAATAGGACGCAACTGAGCCATAACCATGAGGGCTTTATTTGTCACTTTTTTAATGTGGGGAATGAAACTAAGTCTCCTATCTTAAGTGACTCCGAGATACTTGATTTCGGAAGCCGACTGAATATCCTTACCGTATAAGGAGAGATTTATGCTGAGCACTTTCCTAGGGACGTTCGGTTGGAAAAGAATGGCTGCAGTCTTATCCGGATTGAGTGCAATGCGCCATTTGACGCACCATTCTCCGAACGTATCCATCGCCCTTTGGGTACGACGGATGATATCTAATTTTCTTATGCCGGATGTGAAAATAACTGTATCATCAGCGTAGAGTCCGTAGTGGACTTTATCGTCCAGCTTCGGGAGGTCGCTGATGTACAGATTGAAGAGAAAGGGTGCCAGAATGGAACCTTGGGGAACTCCTGCTCGAACAGGATGCTCTGAAGAGAGGGCTCCTTCCACTCTACAGCAAAAGGAGCGGTCGTCGAGGTAATTTTTTAGAATAAAATTTAACCTGTCCGGTATTCCGAACTGGTGTAATTTATATAGGAGCCCGGCATGCCATACCTTATCGAAGGCTTTAGCGACATCGAAAAAGACCGCAACAGTGCGGTAGGGAGAGTTGGGAAACTTTGACTTAACAAAGTTGGCTTTGATGTGCTCCGTGAGACGAAGCACTTGGTCCGTGCACGAGTGTCGGGCTCGAAAGCCGAACTATGCTTCCGGAATGATCTTTTTATCCTCAACTTCCTTGAGGAGACAACTCAGAAGGAGTTTCTCGAATACCTTGCCTAGAGTGTTCAAGAGGCTAATGGGTCTATAACTCTCTGGCAGATTTGACTTTTTGCCAGGCTTATGAATGCCTATGACTGTTGCCCTTTTCCAAACAGCTGGAAAGTGGCAATGAAGTATGGCCGCATTGAAGATGCAAACCAGAAGAGCGATGAGCTGGACAGGAAGAAGTTTCAAAACTTCGTTCCTGATACCATCCGGACCGGGAGATTTTTTAGGCTTAAGGCCTTTAATGGTTAACCGAACCTCGTCAGACGTGACAGGGTCTAACGAGGCCTCGGGTGAAGAGGACAGAAGTGACTCTACTTTGGATTCCACTTCCACCAAATGACTAAGTGATACACCCGGATTGGGTGAGCATTGTTCTTCGAGTGTAGCGGCTAAGCATTCCGCTTTTTCTACACTCTCAAAAGCAGGAGTTTCCCCAGGCCCTCTCTGCAACGGGGGCATGGAGACTTTATTAACAGATTTTAGCTTTCTGATTAAATTCCAGAAAGCCAGATGGGACGGTTGAATACCCTCGAGAAGGTCTTCCCATCTTTTATTTCGGATCTCCGTGATACGATTCCTAACCTCCCTCTGGAGGGCTCGTAAGCGAACGCGATTTTCCTCGGATGGGTATGAATCGTGCGCGCGCGTCGCCGCGTTCTTCTTCGTGATCAATACCCGGACGTCGGCAGGGAGCACGAAGCGGCGATCGTTCGCCGCTTTCACCTCTTTGGATGACACCCTGACCGCCGTCTGCAGGTGATCGACCAAGGAATCGATCGCAAGGTCAGCGTCGCTGACGGATTTCATCTCATCCGGGATCCTACTGAGACTTGGAGAAGGTGTGTTATCACGGAGATATCTCCGGAGATGCGCGTATTCAACCACTTGGACGGAGGAAGGCCCGATATCTTCAGGTTGACCTAGTTGAAGAATGACGGAACGATGGTCAGAATCGAATTCATGTAAGACTTCTATACGTCTTACCGGAAGCGCGATTCCTTGAAGGAGGGCGTCATCCAGTACTGTAGGAGTACAGTTTGTCTGAAAATGAGTGGGCTCAGAAGGAGCTATAACATCGAACGCGAGCTCGTTCCCCAAAACAGCAAGCGACCTACTGTTAGAAGTAGTCTTCGAACTGTTATAGATAACGTGCCCGCTATTGAGATCGCCGGCCACTATAACCGCCCCGCCCAGCGAGAAGAGAGCTAGCAAATCGGTTTTAATTAAATTTTTATTCGGACTGAGATACGCGGACACTATGTGTATCGATTGATGTCCGGACATACCTATTTTACATATCGATACTTCTAAATTATCAAGTTTCGGGGGCTCTATTTCTGTACAATAGAGAGATCTCTTATAGTAAATCATCGTACCGCCGCCTCGGCCTGCGGTACGATCATTTCTTACTATACTGTAGTTGGCAATCGCTGGATTGCGGAAACTGTTGTTGAGATGTGTTTCTTGTAACAGAAACACATCTATCTGATGCTTCTGAAGGAAGTCAGATAACAGGTCGCGACAGGCTCTATTTTTTAATAAATCCGTTAACGTTAAAAAAGGACAAAGTCAAACCGCGGGGTTTGGTTTTATCCATCTATCAGTTGAAATCTAATTACTTTAAAAAAAAAAACTAAAAATCTAAATATTTAATTTATTTTTTTGAATATATACACTGCAGAGTAGCTGCAATGTGAGGGAAAGTGGCGATGATATCCATCTGTTTCAGAGGGTCCGACGTGCGTTTGATCGCATCGTTAAACGCGATGATATCCTCAATAGCGTGCCTGCTGAGGATTTGCGCCAGAGTGGCGAAGCTTTCCCCTTGGAAGAGGTCCGCTGGAAGTTGCTGCTCCTTAGTAGGAGCAGAAGCCTTTTGTGGCTTGGATTTTTTCTCCCGTGCCGTCTGAGGGACACGCACGGGTTTGGAGGGGGCAGGCGCATAGGCGCTAGCCGGAGTCTTGAGGCTCGGATAGGTCTCAGCGGATGTCAGAGGCGGAGGCGCAGGCCGAGAGGCTGCTACGCGCGCCTTGGGCGCCGGCCTTTGCCTCTGCTGACGCGGACGCCTAGTGCGAGGCGCACACTCACACCCGCGATAATTTGCGGGGTGGCCGGCCTTTTTGCACAGCACACAGCTCGGTAGAGCCGCCGTGTCTGGGGTGCGAGTACACTCCTTAGTGGAGTGATCGTCCAAGCACTTTACGCACCTGGGCCGAAGATGGCAGCCACTGGCTGAGTGGCCGTAATTTTGGCAGTTGTGACACTGCGAACGAATATGTGACTTGCGAGGGGGTTCTTGACCCCTGATAACCCGCACACCGACTTCAGGGAAAATATATTTTTTCACTCCTACGTTCGGTCTAGAAGTACCGTAACCATATCGTACGGCTTCTTATTTAGTCGGTGATACATTCTAAATATATCACGGACAGGGAATCCTTGAGATCGCAGTGAAGCTGCGACTTCGGGAAGGGGGAGCTCTTTGGGCACCCTACGAATGACAACTCGAAGGAGGCGTTCCTCTTCGAGCGTGAAAGTATAAAAGGGTTGCCTGGCTTCCCTAAGATATACGGTTAAAGCTTTGTGTGTCAAAGACGACTGTACTTTAACTTGAATACCCGCGGGGGTACTCGTCGCACTGGTAATATGAATCTTCTTAGCGTGCAAGTCAGCCGAGATTCGGGTCCAGGCGGATTTGTCCTGGATAATAACGGGCGGTGGAGTGCGGCCCTGCTGCGGCTGAGCCTGGCCAGCCGAGCCCGAGGGGCCGGAAGCGGGGGCGCGAGTGGCGGTCGCGGGTGTGGCGCGGGTCGCGGGCACGGGTGCGGCGCGGGTCGCGGGCGCGGCGTGTGACGCGGGCGCTACGCGGGGCGCGGGAGCGGATTGAGCGGGGGCAACTACGGCGGAGGAAAGCGCCGGAGATACCGCTCGGCTTCCCTCACCATCAGGTATTATGAACATTTTGATCGGTCCATTGTCCGAGGCAGTGCGCTTCCCTCGCTTCCTCTTAGATCTCGATTTACGAGCGGATACTACCTCGGAGTATCGAAAATCGGAGCTAGAATGCGAATGGTCCTCGCTCATACCGACCGAGCTCACACACGATGCGCGTGAGTCCGGCCTTATGTACGGCCGACGATCGAGGCTGTCCTCTGGGGACAGCGGAGAAAAACTATTCTCAGTCGGAATCGAACACGCGGCACCGGTTGAGAGTCCCGGAGCGCACGTATTTGTTCGTGCCGACTGCGGAATCGGTTGAATCGCGACCGATGTCATCCTCGCGAAATCCGATGAGGATGTGGAGGCGATGGGGTTCGGTGTCGGAGACCTAACCGACGAGGTGGCGGGAGCTGAAGGCTCAACCGCCACTACCGACTTGTTTTCCCCTAACTGTTGCATCTTTTTATCGGACGCGTTAATTAGCGCGGCAGGTTTCCTTACCGACGGAGACGCCTGGTTTAGGTATGCACGGAATACCTCTGGGCACCTAACCCTGAAAAACTCTAGAGCCGAGTCTAGGTCTATGCTTTTTGAAGTGGCCATTCCGGTGGCGTGTTGGGGGGGTGTTATAATAAACTAATTAAATATAATAAAAAAAAAAAAAAATAATATTAATAAAGTTATAAATATATAATATGTATAATATAATACTAGATTAAACTAAATATATAAATAGAACAGTATACTAATGCAAATGTGTATATATACCTCCCTACCTGAGGGGCAGGGGGCGGGGGGGGTTCAAACCGTTGTGTGAAGTTATAAATAGAATAAGGAAAAACAATATAAAAACTAAATATATAAATAGACAAGAATACGTAAGCGTACACAGATATGTATGTACCTCCCTACCTGAGGGGCAGGGGGGTAAAAACCGTTACGTATATATAGCTATAGATTATGTAATTTTAAGAAAAAATATATATTATTAAGGAAAAGAATATATAAATATATAAACGAAGAAATATAATATAAAATAAATATATTTGATAAATTCAAAGACCTCCCAGAAGGGCAGGGGGGCGGAAAATATGAATTTACTGAGCTCGATCGAAAGACCTTGTGCCTGAGTGCAATGGCACAGGATGTGTGTACCTAGGTACCCTAAGCTACGGGGCCCTATCAATCCTACGGCCGAGGACAGTCGCCTTTATAAAGGCGGTGCCCAAACGCACCGTAGGGATGGAGTCGTGCAGGATCGGCAAGGTGGGCGGGAGACACCTGGGGCTTAACTATGTAAAAAGACAAAGGCTAAGATTCCCAGGCCCGTCCGAGAGTGCTGTCTAGCCTACGAGAGGCAGACAGCGAGCGCTCGGGGCACGCTCCGACGGCTTCGTTGACACCGTTAGGTTTCAACCGTCGACCTTACAACAAAGGATTTCCGCGGTTACCGGCTTCGAAGAAACCGTTACAAAAAGCGCGCGGAAAACTACCGCGAGACCGCGAACGAACAGAGTTTCGAGTATATGCAACTCACTTACCGAATTAACAGCACGCGATATGCAAATAAACACGTAATGACAGTTCACTAATTACGACGAATTAACAAAAGGAGAAATTACGAATAAATACTTCGTAATATAATGAACGGTGTTGGTTCTTGAATGCGACCAGTCGCTAGCAGAACCAAAATCGGACTCCAATATGACAAAATTAATTTTTTTTTTTTTTTTTCGAAAGGACCTACACTGTTAGCCTTAGGGGCTTTTACAGCTTCACCTGAATTAGTGGGGTGAGCGCTGAAGGCGCTCAAACCCGCGGGGCAACTCGCACAAGGGTGTCACTAGTGACCGAACCTCGGCTTGGGCTGTTGCCGAATCGCGAACGAAAAAACGAGCGCGGTACTAGCTATTAAAAAGAGAATATTATAATAATAAAAAAGAAAAAGTCTAAGCTAACTGATCCTCTTAAGGAACTGATAAAAATCTTATTTTAGATTGTACTGTGCAACGCGGCGAGACAAAATAATTTTTTTTTTTTTTTTTTTTCGAAAGGACCTACACTGTTAGCCTTAGGGACTTTTGCAGCTTCACCTGAACTAGTTGGGTGAGCGCTGAAGGCGCTCAAACCCGATACAAAATTAATTTATCGGTGAGAGGTACATACAAAGAGTAAACAACATCATAAGTGCGATGTAACTCGACTCTAACGCCATCTAGTCATTCTGCGTTGAACTAAACAGTAATTGATACTTTTTTATCTCTACTAGTAATGAAATGTACAGATGTATTTCGGGAATACCCCATTATTGTGACAATAAGCACTTCTGGTCATGTTTTATGATATTAATAGGTAATAGAGTTTTTTTTTTTTTATTTCACGTGGAGAAATCCTTTTATGGCTCCTGTGGAGACACGCGGGTTATGTGAGACTCACCTGGTGCGAACCGGGAATAGCTACTGAAACTCCACGTTGTACCTCTGGCGCGAGAATCGGGCGACCCGGGGTCATGCTAGCAATCACCTTGTCAACGCAATAGAGTACTAACGTGAATCTTCAGTTTTTGGGTTTTTTTTATCGTCCTATTTTGTAAATTCTGGCTTTAACAAAATTAGCAACGTATGTAGTTCTTCCAGTATGCAGGGGTCCAGGTTTTTTATGGTTTTCGACAATATTGATATATCGATAACACCAACAATATACGAAAATAAACGGATTCCAAGTTTTTGTTGTGTCTCAAAAATGACCAATGACTTCATAACCACTTTATACAAGGTAATCACTGCAGTCCATACTAAATGACAAAGAATCGTTTGAGATTCCTTTCATAAAAACCGCATTATAAATTTAGTCTCATAAAAAATTAAAATAAGTTCTGTAGTCAGGTTTTTATTAGTATACGTTTTGTTACATTAGATGATATATAAAAACTAAAACGAGAACAATAGTAAATTAAGAATACGAAAAATATCACATTTGCATTTTTTTACCTATAGCCAAAAATTTTCTTATAATTTACATGAACAGAGAGGCAGACACAGTTAATATTATAATAACGTTAAATCTCAATTATTGCGTAGTTATAAAGTAACATCCCATATTCTATGAATTATCATATAATTTACTTGTACCGATTCCACATATTTTATCCCTATTTTAATCGAAACTTCTATTTGATGCTTTTTGTGAGGTACTTACGTAAAAGGTAAGATTTCTCTAATATTCTTAGTACATATTTATATTTATAGTTTTTAGTTGTAACCTTATTTATATATCATTTAGCAATGTTTAATCTTCAGTGAAACCCTACTAATCAACATCATTTAACTCTTTACTAATGTATGTAATGTAATGAAACTAATGTATACTAATGTATCTAAGATTTTCTTTTGGTTTAAGGCATTTCGAAATAGGCCAATACATAATATCAAGATGCCAGGACACGTGTGAACCGTCATGACTGTTCACACCATTGTGTTTTCCAACAGGCACAGAGCCGGTACTTTGTTTTCCTTCTAAGCAAAAAAACTAAATACAAACAATTAACGGGGAATATATGTATTGAATAGCAAACAAAACATCTCACCAGTCCGTAATGACGCTTTATACGTATCCTGTTGGTTTTCGTCATTACGTGTTGGAAGGTAGGTAATATAGGTAGGATCATACTACAGAAATATAGACATACTAATATGAATATAGCGGTTAGAGCAGTTGCCGCACTGTAACCGCCGCGCCGAAGTGCTGTGAGTTCGATTCCCGCACACGACAATTTTCTGTGTAATCTAGAAATAATAGTTCGGAGTTTGGTTGTTACTTTATGTGTTATTATCAACTTGACATTGGTCAAATTACCTACATAGTTCAGATGCCATTAATAAAAAAAAGTGATGACTGTTGAATATCATACATAATTTAAAATTGGCCCAACTTCATGTTAAGTGTACGATCTCATGTTCGGTTGCTTTGATTCAGTTATGCTTATTACGATCGATAGGTTTATAATACATGCTAGCGGGGGCCATGCATGCGTGTATGCATACAAGTCAAATCCATAACTGCTTTATGTTCAGTTATCACAAGGGTGACACCATTGCTGATGTCTATCATTTATGGTGCTTGCGATATAGTCGGGTACACTGCGCTGTCCCTCTATATCGCTGTATTATCCATTTTATTCTCTTTTTCCCTTAACATAATAACGAAATAATGAAAAAAAAACATTTGCCTAAGTTAACACAATAGGAATATAAAAAAAGATAGTGCCTTCAAGTTCTAGACGATATCATATTTTGCATAATGTTATGCTGCGAGTCTACTGAAAGCGTTGGTTATAACAGTACATAATAAATAAATATAAGTGTACTAACGGAAAACATCCGTCATGAGGTAGGTACTTATTTATGTATGGCTAATTAACCAAAAGTCGTCCTTGCAACAAAGCTGTGAGCGGTAAGTGTAAGACGTTTTATAATTCTATGTCTTAGCGGTCCTCTCCTGTTGATATATATTAATAATTTGAGGTCTATTATTATTTTGCATTTATAACAGAAATATATTTCAAAGAAAAGTGTAAACTTTAAAAAAGTTATGTCAAAATGTGTACGCTTTAAACTTTCTGGCTTTCTGATTTATGTACTTCTGTTTATTCTACGGATTATACTGACGCGACCGCACGGTAAGTAAAAAATGACATAGACCTACAAAGAGGAATAATCCTATTCATTATTAAAAGCTTTTTATTAACTTCACCTGTATGTTTGTTTGTTTGTATATATGTTTGTATGTTTGTAACCGACTCCTTTGGACGCGATTTTGACCCACTTTAAACGGCCAGATATCGTTCAAACTTTGTAGATTTATCGAGGACCGATGACAATACACTAATTTGATAAAATTATTCCACTTTTCAATTTGCAAAATAAGATTTTTGTTAACTTTTAATTTTTTATAATTTTTGTCAATAGTCGATAAGACAGAAATTGATATTTTAATTTCCAATCACTATCTTTAGCCGATTTCTCTAATATTAACAAATTTTCGAATCCTAAAAAGAATTTTAAATAAAAAAACACGCTTTTTATAGAAAACCAAACTAAATAATAGTAGATTAGAACAAATTAAGTTTAAAATTAAAAAAAAAACAAGCTGTTATAAATAAAGCAAACTAAAAAGTAGAAAATAAATAATAGTTTAAAAAAACTAAAAAACACGCTTTTTATAGAAAACTGAACAAAACAAATTGAAAATAAGTTTTAATAAATTTAAATTAAGAATAGTGTTAAAAATGTCAATAAACGTAAATTAAGAATAGTGTTAAACATTTCAATAAATTTAAATTAATAATAGTGTAAATAGAAAAAATGTATTTTATTTAAAAAAAAAGCGTGGGGTGCTTTTAAGATTATCAAATGGTAATCACTCTACTCATATCTGTCGATAAAACATTTATAACTATTGACACCATGCACCCCACGCTTTTTTTTAAATAAAATACATTTTTTTTTATTTACACTATTATTTATTTATATTTATTGAAATGTTTAACACTATTCTTAATTTAAATTTATTAAAACTTATTTTCTATTTTTTTAGTTCAGTTTTCTATAATAAGCGTGTTTTTTAGTTTTTGTTTTAAACTATTATTTATTAGACGTAGAGCTAGTATACTATAAGTATAAGTAAGTATAATATAAAAAAGATTTTGATCTTGAGTTTTTTTCGGCCATATCAACGCTATTGGTCTGAATAGCCTTAACTGCTTCACCGAGCTTGTTCGAGCGCAGATCAACCGAATTGATAACTAGCGTAAGGGTGACAAAATGGTCAAACTTTAACTTGGGCTGACGCCAGCTTGTAATTTCGCCAATGAAATCCCACTAATATCCCTATCCATTCGAGCTAAAAAAAATGTACATACCCGAGGATTTTTAAATATAATTAGATATGACTATACATAATTTTCATATGGAAAATATCATTATAGAAAATTATATGCATATCATTTTTTACACGGTACAAATGTACACAATCTGTCAATGGCGTCTTAATTTTATAACAATAGTATCTAATTGTCCTTAACTACAACTTATTTACTGTTTTTTCAATCCGATGAGTTACGTTAATATGACCACCTGTGACCTTGGGTGCTGACAATCATCAATTACGTCGATAATTATTACCCATTGTTGATAACCGTGATAAATTCGAAAATCAATATTATATCAAATGAACAAAGAGAATCAAAATTTTTCAGTTATTCTCATTAAATCCTATTTCTAGTACCTACAGTATACCATGGTTATAATCGCTTATTATTATAATATCGCTTATTATCGCTAATGTACAAAAATAAACCTAAATGGTTTTAGTAATGATTAATAATAATAATGATTGATTAATAATGATGATAATTTGCGCAAATATTATAAATTTACATACCTTTGTAATCATAAAATAAAATGTAAATCTCATTAGAAATATTTTATATAACCAAGTAGTACAATGTTTCACGTTCACCTGACAGTTATGTACTAAAAGTATTGTAATTCGCATTGTGTCTATTATCAATAATAGATAACAAGTCAGGATAAAGATAATGCTTCCGTGTTGAACATTGACGTATAATAGACCAATATTATATGTATAATTTAAATTAATTAATATAATTTCAACCTTTCTTGTGTAGCAATTATTCCTTAAGGACGTCGAGTGAAAACTTTGTACCTATTAATCGAAGCAGAAATGGCTCAGTTACACCGTACACGCGTACGGACAACGCATTGACAAACGTGAGGCAGTGTACTTGCAATCAGTTTAAGCTTTTGGTGAAGGAAAACGACGTGATGAAATCGTAACATGATAGTAGAGCATGTTGTAACGTCCGTCTGGCTAGCTACTTTCAAAATAACATTAATCTAAAAAATCATCGAGTTTATTTCTGCATTTGATTTACTACCTTAGAAAGCCGTTAAGTGATTAAGAATTCCTGGGCCCACCACAGCCTCATGTTGATATAAAATTATACTATGTCTATTGGTCTGGAAAGTATGAGTCAACTTGTGCTGAAAGATAAAAAAAAAATGCTTGCTTATATTAATTAAATATTAAATAAATAAAATCTATGAAATGTTAACAAATGAGTCCTATCGTCCGACGGACTCAGGGCCCGCTCTAGAGGGCGGCAAGCCGGGCAATTGCCCGCGGTGCCAAAATTTAGAGGTGGTGTGGCAGCCGTAATTTGTAAAAAATTATAATTTGTGTGATAAATTTTAGTAACAAAGAGAAAATTTCACATATTAATCCCTTCTTCGCTAAAATGATAATGGTAATGTAATATATTTGTATATTGGCATTATATTAAAATTTCCAAATGGCGGCAGTTTTTCTTTTTGTCTTGGATGCCGTAATCTCTAGAGAGGGCGCTGCGTCCATAACTAGTGTTTTAGTGTAAATCATTTACTTAATTAAATTTCTGATATTTCTACTTGGTCCGAATCCGCAATATTCAATATTTTCCGACTATAGAATTTTATTAAAAGTTTAGGTACATATTGATTTAGTGATAAAACAAGATAAATTGGAATAAAATTTAATACACTTATATAGACATAAAAATAGTTAGGATTTTACTTTCCTGTCAGAAATTAACTAAGAAATTGTATGATACGTTGACGTTCTTATGATTTATTTCTACGGATACTTTCAATTTTTTAAGTTAATGATGTTTTACTGTCTTGTGACGCATGATGTGGTAAAAAATAATATCTATGTATATACCTAAAGGCTGTTCTTTATATTCAATTTTCTATCAAAATCTGTGCTAAAAATTCATGAATGGTCTTTCATACTGTACCCAGGTCTGCCCTGTTATTTACTTTCAAGGATGCGCCGCGGTAGTGTAACTGTGGTGAATATAGTTGCTTATTGTCATTTTATAATGACTGGCTTTAGCTTTTTTTATTATTCGCTTCACAAAGCTTATCCAACGTGCCGAATCAAGGCGAAGACTTCTATTTTCATATTGCTATACCAGACAATACAGTAGTATATCAGTATAACAGACTAGTAGTTTCACGCATTTACACACTTTTTTAATACGCCCTATAATAACTCACCTGGAACTATAATTTACAAAACAGGGACAATGAAGGTAGGGTTGTCGTTGATATTGACGTTCAGTGCCTCAGTCTACAGTTTTTAACACTTTCAAGATTTCCAACATATCCGAATGAGTTTTAGTAATACAATAGCTTCATGTCAAGTCAGGCATGACAGTAGCGACAGGCGATGGATTGTCGTTCTCTCGATGGTCGCTGCTGTTTTTGGCCTGTGCTATACTTACCATCAGGTACACTGCGGTCACTTTGCCGTGGTTACATTAAAAAAAAATCGAATCATTTGAATAGATACTGTTCGTAAACTACAAGTAATATTGTAGAACTGTGCAACCGCAATTGCAAATAAATATATTATTTACAATTTATATCGCATCTCCCCTAACCAACGAAGAAATCGAAGTTTTATTGAAGAATTCGTGTTTTTTATTTCTCATAAAAATATTGATAAGTCAATTTCAAATTTAATTTGATATTTAACCCCTTGTAATTATATAACATGGGTATTAAATGCCGCATTTTATTTCTGTAGATCAATATTTGATAATGGTTCATAAGATGAGGTCTGGTTTCACAACCATGATCAATAGTGTAGATAATGTAGAAATCAAAATGTAGAAAATGAATATGGTCAAAAACTGAATTTATTTTTTCCTAACTTCTTATAATACCTTCGACAAAAATTATAAAGCTTTCATTATACTAAAATTGCACTAGCCTGCCCTGGAAATTCTATTACGATTTATACCTACCAGCACGTTTTCTGAGAGCAAAGCCCATACTAATCATAAAGTTATTAAAACTTACCATGAATTAAATTTTAGAAGATTAATTTTCTAGCAAATTCTTGAATAACACTAGCTAATAATATACATTTAAATATAGATGTTATTTTATTCGAAAGTTAGCGACATTTTAAACGAGTACCTACAAATAATATATAAGTGTAATCTTCTATACCCGATATGATTCACAAGACTTTGATAAAATACTTAAAAGATAAGGCGAAAATAATTTTTGGATAATACTACGTCTAAAATATCATACAGAAAGGACCACATAATTAACCATTTATGTATATATATATATATATATATATATATATATATATATATATATATATATATATATATATATATATATATATATAATACCAATAGGTGTTCCGGTAGCTGCACTTGAGGGCCAAAGAAAAAACGTATAGCGTGTGAGGAACGAAATGAAGGAAAAAGACTGAATGAAGAGATGGCAGCTGATAGATTTGTGGTAGAAAAAAACGTATTGCGCCAACCTCTAATAACTTGGGAAATGAACAGAACAAGATGATGAGACAAACCATGATCAAAAGCCATTTAAACTAAGTCGTGAACACGGCTACTCTACACATATAATAAACTAGCTGCTCTCGCAACTTCGTTCGCATGTACGTAAAAATTACGTATGTTAAAAAGCCTAAAGCCTTTCTCAGTAATTGCTCTATTAAATACATCCTGAGATTAACGCGTATAGACAAACAAACTCTTCCGCTTTAAAATATTAATATTGATGTGTAATTAATTGATCTAAATCTGCACATACAAAATTTTCCGAAATAAAAAATCAAAGTGTACTTTGTTATCGTTTGCATTGCATGTATGCATTTTGATTTATTTTCGTCTATTAGAAAGTTGATGACATAATTAAAAATACATATATCTACAACTACTTCCGATTTATCAGTCTTGCCCGCGAGGTTTTCACGACATATCCAAGCCAGCGTTACGGAGGGCCTTTTTATAGTATAGTGAAGCGCTGCCGTTGTCCGTTGAAGTACTCTAATCATAATTCGTTGATGTACTCGTAATGCACTAACCTTCGTTGAAGTACTTTCATCCTATTTTCTGCTTATATAATATTTGCGCCTATACGGCCATTCTGATGACAGGTGCGTCCCTACGCCTTAGTCTCCTTCACATCATATTTATAACCTCATGGTCTCAGCGCTAATTGTTGCTTATAGACAACACATAGTCAACACATTAACCTCATAGCCTCGGCGCTAGTATTGGTTACAACAAACACACTAACCTCATAGCCTCAGCGCTAATATTGGCTACAACAACACATTAACATAATACACAAACATAAATAAATAAATAATCACATAGGACAGCAGGCAGATGGCCCATCTGGTGGTAAATGGTTGCCGTCGCCTATAAACAATCGCAACATCAAGGGTATTACAGCCATGTTGCGGAACTTGTCGAAAAGAGCTGGTTCTCATTCACCATGGCGGAACATAAAGACTCACACTGAACCTTTGTTTTACGGCGGTCTAAGCCCACGGGCAATTCATCAACGTAATTTTCATTCAACATTCTGCTCATTCTAAACTTCATTTCAAATTAAATCCCTTCTTGCAACAACAGGTCAATTTAACTATATGTTATTTTCATTCGACATTCTGCCCATTCTCAACTTCAATCCTTTCATTCCTTGCAACAACAGATCAACATAATCACATGTCACTTATTCAACATCTGTCCCATATCAACTTCAATCTTTCTATAAATTGCCGATACGGACAGGTCGAAATAAATTACAAATTATAACAGATTATTATTCATCATTTGCTCATACTACGTCATTATCACCATCACAACACATCACATAATAACATCTCATACCAACAAGGTTGATAGCTAGCCAGGCGGGCATTAGAAAAAGCCCTGCTAACATGCTATTGGTTTCCTCACGATGTTTTCCTTCGATCTGCCATCTGACATCCCTTGACGCAGAGTCCATACACACTACCACTGAGCTATCATCGGTTCAAATACTCCCATATTCGCCACTATAGGTGCAAGTATGCACTTAAGCGCCCGCAGATAAAGGTTCATCGAAAAACGCTATAACTCCACGTAGCCCCAGATAAAATATGAAGAAAAATAAAATTTGGTATATACGAACGACACTATCCAGAATTCCATCACTCATCATACACTGCTACATGACAGAGGTAACAAGCTTACTCATGACTCCAACGCATTCATACCATAAACCCTAGCGTCTGCATACTATGACTACGCGATACGTAAACACTTTCTTTCATAAGAGTAAGGCTGTCAAAACAGAAACCCATACATCTCATTACCCATTTACTCAATATACGTCACCCCGCCAACTACACAACACCCTGCCAGGAGTTAACGTCGTCTACCTTTATTTGTAATATAAAAGCCAAACTGCACATTGTTGCATCCATCCACCATGCTAAAACCAGATTCGGTGATCCGGTCCTTCTTTACCCTTCCGGTTCCTGGTTGGGTACGGCTTATTTAGGACGCAAACCGTCTTTAAATTTGTAGAACTCTAAATACTGGACGGTCGCTTGGTACAAGCTTGCCTATGACGAAACTGACCACACAAAAACACTTGAATCACCTGAGTCGGGCGTCTTCTCTTCCATAATGCTCTTGCAAGGGCTCTCGGCTTTCACCGAAGACACATCAGCTCACAGCAAACGACATTTACTCAAGCTAAAACTCACAGTAAACTACATTCACTCAAGCCAAAGAGAAATTAGCTATTTCCAACCGTAACTACCCAACATGGCACAGGCAAGACGTAAGTATACCATATGGCACATCTATAGCAAACGTCGCAGGCTGCCGTCAACATTCAATGATTCCATCGTCATAAAAATAGAACACCTGTCTAAATAAACCATTAGTAATCGTCGAATTCGGCCAATAATTTCAAAAGCCAATGCATTCCATTTTATTTGAGCACGGTCACCCCTGACCAAAATATTACAACTTTGTTGTAACATTCCTCACTATTACTTTATTATTGGGAATGATGAAAGATCACCGAAACTCAAATAATGAATTATTTCGCAACGAATGGTTATAGTTCTATGATGACACGATCAGTAGCTTTGACGAGATTGCGCCTCAAACAACATCAAAACAGACAAGCCTGCTTTGGGTACCCGGGCCATACTCCAAGTAAACCCTTTACACAATCATCAAAATAATTTTACTAATGGGCCAACACCATGAAACGTTTCCTCAAACAAATTTGTTGAATGATGGCGGTCATTTTCAACCCGATTTTGACATTGAAAAGATCGCTCGGTCATTCAAATCGAATCACCTAAAGTTACCGAAATAACACCGATATAAACCAAAGCAATTTTATCTCGATGAACTCATGTAGCGTCGCAAAGACGAAAAGACAAGAAAAAAATTGAATTGACCATCAGGAGTTACAAAGTGCTATCTTTTCAATCGATTTCTTCGATCATAACCTGTCGCCATATCCAAGCATGTAAGAAACACGCGTTTTACATTTTATCAAATTGATCAACAATAAGAGGCAATAAATAGTATCTCGGACACAAAGTCAGTCTGAACCATTTAAATGAGACTACTAAATGGAGATCAACGATCACGGATTATTTTCTTTGAAGTTATCAATTCAATCTCATCGGTAATAGTTAGTTCACCACTATACTTCAGAAATGCAATTAATAATAATTCCAGTATTAATTTAACCTTAAGCCGCTCCCAGAAACTAGTTTACAATAAAACTTAATTCAGATGATAAATGTAATGTTTTTTTTATATAATAATGTATAAATATCTATGAACTACACATGAATACAATACACTAATTGACTATAACTCAACAGCTTAATATATATTTTTTCACTTCAGACTGGAGGAAGGGATGTTATTAACCAAGTAAAAGCTGATTTATACACTTTCATATATATAGAGTTCATTATGTATCCTAAAGTATGTTATTACGAATGATAAATTGAATTACAAATCTGACACGAATATTATTACTACATTGTATTACAAAATTATTGTCAGAAGTGTAAAATATATATGCAATTAAGTAAATCTCTGTGTTCTTCCTATTGCCACCTATAGTGTGCATACGCTCGATTTGCTTCACACATTCGATGTAAATCTTGTTTTCTTTTTACAACTTTCCCTGTATTATTCGCTGCTTCCAAAAGTTCCCATGCAAATTGTTCTGGAAAATGTACGGTCCTTTCTTTTTCATATGTTGCTTCTAAGAGCCATTTTATAGCAAGAAATAAAGATCTCTTTTCAGTAATGGGACCAGGTACCTGCAACAATTTTTTTTTTGTTAAACAAGATTTACTGATCATGATTTTATGTTATTTGTACTGAGATCATTTATATATTACATTTAAAATATAACTATGTAACATTGTAATTTTGTAGGGGACAGCTGTGATAAAATAACTTTGATTTAGATAAATCATCAGGAAAACTGTTTAGAATTTGATGTGGAAAGTATAATTTTATGTTCCTTTTATATTCAGATTCCCTAAGAGAAAAAATAATAATAGCATCAATATGATTAAAAACTGTTTATACAATTTGCCATGACAATCTGATATAGTAATACAGCATGTCTTATGTGTCTTTATATAAAGAATAAAACAAAATTACATAAGAGTTGGTAAAATTAATAAGTAAATTGCTTATTCTGATAATGCCTTTGCTATTTTGCTAAACAAATACTATATACTAACCCTTTTCGCAAAGTAAATTTATTACTGTAGATGAATAGATCTATCATAATGATTCGCTTTTATGTATGTTTCATTTTTAGATTAGCAATTGCTTGTAACAAGTCTGCTCTTTATTATTTATTCTTAGTATATATTCACTTACTAACAATTTAACATTGAAATAAAATATATCTTACATAGAGGTATCTTAGCAAAATATAACAATACAGTGAATATAATTGAACACATTTTAGAATTAGTATTTAAGTTATATATATGTATATATCTATACATAATAAATCTTAACCTAGTCCGGTGAAGCTGTAAAATCCCCAAAGGCTAACAGTGTAGGTCCCTTCGAAAAAAAAAAAAATATCTTAACCTGATAAGTGATACCACCCCTCTTAATAGGTGAAAGTTGAAGCAATGGTTTTGAATTCTCAATAGCTCGGTGTAGAATTTCTTTGGGATTTAATTCTATTTTGTTTTTCTCGTCAGGGGTCACAGCAAGATGATAACGTTCAATTTGTTTCCTTTTTATATTTTCAAATGCTTTTTCAACTAATTCTCGAGCTAACTTCTTGTTACCTTTTTCCATCACATGATTAATTACTTTACTGAAATGAAACATAAATTATCAAATAATATTTCTATAATTTACACGTTTCATTTACACTTCACTTTTTAAATAAAATGTTTCTAGATTTTAATAGAGCCATTTTTATTAAGTATACATAACCCTCAGGGAGATATTATCTCCATATACCAATAATTAATCATATATCTATCATTTACCTTCAATTAAAAAACAAATTGGAAATATTTATGCTAATTTAATAACATAATAAATATTTTATTTAAACATAAACAATTAGACAAAATAACTATTTTTCGTTTTTATAAAACATATAAGTCAAATTAATTAGAATAATAGGATTATATATGAAAACATAATACTCAAATACAAAACTACTATTAAAATGCTTTCAGTGATTGACTGTCCAAAAGCAAGATCAAAATATGATTATAACATCCCACACTAAATGTTAGTTAAATACTAGATATATGAAGTTTAATGTAAATAAGATATTACCTTACAAGCGGATCATGGTATACAGAAGATGTCTCATAAACTGCAGGTGGCTTGACAGGAACTGCTGCTCGTTTCGACAATTCATTATTTTCAATAAGCATGACTTGTTCATCCTTTCTAAAAATTGGATTTTGATAATAATCTGGAAAGCTAGTAGGTTTTGCATATTGTCTATATTGTAATAGTCCAGACCACCTAAAAATAAACAAATAACATCTTTAAACTTATAAATACTTTCATTATAATCTCTCATATCTAAATTTACTGGTGATTACTTTGGTAATGACTGATAGAGGGATAATGAGAAAACACATTTACTCATAATTCTCAAATTATTAGCCATTTTAAGAAGTTACATCCGTATAACGTAACCTCTAAAACAATTTTCTGAGGTTTTGACAACTTGAACAAATACTACAAGCATAGATATTTTTTTTATTGTTTTGTTTTGTTTTCAATTAAGAATCTAAAAGGCGAAGGCCTCAACTATGCAGCCAACGTGGATGTTGTTTTTTCATTAAACAATTATATTTTTTCGATCATCGACCATACACAACGAATTTTTAAGTAATGACAGTAAAACCTGTAAAAATGTTATGACATTCTATTTTATAGGTAATACAAAATTACAAATTACCTACCGTATGATTTACGAAGTTATGATTTACTCTAATATATAAAACAAGCTTTCAATACACTAATAACTTATTTTTGATTGTAACTACGAATTATCCTGAAACTTACCTGTGAAATGTAGCATCGCAAAATCCCGTTCCTGATTTGTTCTGAAATTCTTTAGGATTTAGGATCCTCTATTTTATTTTCTTTTAACTAAAATAAATATACATTTAATAAAGCGACATATATAAATGTGCTTAAAAATCAGCTTCACATAGTTGGACTTGGATGATTACTTTATTGAAAAGAGCCAACGCGAGTTTTTTTTTTTTGGACTTGACTTACGTTGTTAGCCTTAAGGGCTTTGACGGCTTCACCGAACTTTTTGGGGCGAGTGCTGAGGACACTCAGCTCCGAGGCAGCGAGCACAAGGGTGCCCCTTAGGCTGCTGCCTGAAAGTGAACAAGGATTCGCGATCGTAACTAACCAACAGGTCCTAACTTACTAATTTAGTGATCCTAGCACGACCATGTCGAGTAAGCCGCGCAATGGCCGCGGGGGTAGTCCCTTACAGAACCGTGTACTTAACGTGTCAGTGATGTAGAGTGTCACTGTATCGCGCGAGCAGTCACTCGAGAACTCCTATCCGGATGATCGAACCTAGGTTCAAGTGTCTGCGGAGGAAGGCCGCGGCGGGTGTGCGGGAGCGAAATTAACCGCTTGGCGAGGGCGGCGGTTATGCGGGCATGTACGCAGACACGTACGATTGGTAGAGACGGTAGAGAGAAGCGCGTTCAATCTCGTTATTTTATCGATGGGATCGGTGAAGCAATTACGTGGCCGGCGCGCGAAGCCTTTGGCGTGCGGACACCCTAATCAGTTAGACTCTCTTTCGGCTTCACTGACTGGACAACCTTTTCTCCTTTTTTATATTCTATAGTTTTAACATTATGGACATAATTCCACCTGATGATAAGTTATGATGTGGTCAAAGATTGTGGACATACTAAGCCTAATGTATAGGGACTAGTTCTCTAGTGCAACTACGAAACACACTTATAAGCATTTGGTGGCAGATTTGCAATTTAAGATTATCAGCTAACCAGGTAGGCATTAGAATAGGTCCTACCACCCATCTTGTGGTTTCATAATTAAGTTTCTCTTTCCAGAAAACTCAGTCTCATTACAGGGATTGAACTCACATCCATAGACACGGGGCCCGTGTACACTACTATATTTACTATGTACACACACTGATATTTGTTTAAACACAGTATGTCAAGCTTGTATAAGAAGAACAGAATAAGTTTTATTTGAATAATAAAAATATTTGAATATAATTTATGATAATGTATATAATAATAATAAATATTTAAATATAATTATGACATTTTAAGAAATAATAAATTGCAAAAGTGCATGCAACATAAGTCTAAAGTTTATATATTATTAAAAAGCCCATACATAGACCAGACCCTTCCAGGTGCACATGTCACCCAGAGTACCTTTGCTATTATATAGGAGAAATACTGCACCTCATCAATAACTAAGAAAAGTTACCACACAAATAGTATATATTTATTTGTATATAATGTTTTAAATAATAAAAATATTAAGAATACTTCTTAATTTTTTTAGGATATCGTAAATTTGAGTCTAAATCTTTATCATCTGAATTTTGTATTTTACTTAGTCGCCTTGTTGTTATTTTCTCATTGACAATAGAATTACTTTCGACATTTTTCTCTTCGGAAATATAAAATTTTCCATTAATTTTGGCTTCATTGTCTAATACTTCACTGGAGCTATTCTGCTGATGTTTATTAGATTTCATTCTTTTAGAGTTATTTTTTTGCATTTTTTGATTATGATCATTTGTTTTTGTTATTTGCTTGTGAACATTTGGTTTTGTTTTATCAAAATCAATGTATGATACATTAAGTGACTGAGCTGCTTTAGTTTCAATAACTTCATCATCTCCATCAGGTCCTAGTTTAACCCACCTAAAAATATATAAAGCAAACTGTTAAAAAACATTTATCAAAACCAATATACATCTTGTTTCTCCCAAATTTTTTTTCTATTCTTTTGTAGGATGATAGAATTTCACCATTCAGCATGTCCCAAGCAGAGACACATTTACAAACAACTGCTCTGTGTACTACCTCCCTGTATAAAACTAAAAAGAAAAATCAAGAATGGCAACAAAATAACCTTTCATCTAGTTCTCCTCTGATATATGGCAATGCTCCATACAAGTCTAATACAACAATACGGAAAGAAACTTCTTGTCCTTCTTGGATACCGGCACCAATCCATTTATTACCAGGTTCTTCTGTTGGCCGTGGTATGACAACATTAAATACTCTGAAATATTATAACATTATATAAACTTCCTGTACATTTCATATAAAAGTCTTTTTGTAAAGAGTGAGAGTACAGTAATGCACTATGTTTGTCAATATCCTGTAGTAGTAAATGTATTTTTGAACTATTTCCAATTGAATTATTGATTCAAATATAACATTTACGATTTTGCTGATGTATCAATGCTGACTGCCAGTATGCAGAAGTAAATTGATTAAAAAATTAGAGAAGATACATTATTATAGTTGGAACACTGCATTAAAACAAAAGTGGCAAGTTCTAGTCTTTGATAAATCTAAAAGAACTTTTTACTTATAGAACAAAAAACTTTTTGACTAATGCTACCCAGTTATCTCACAATTTTGCACTGTTTCTTGTGAAACAAAATGAGATTGGGTGAAATTCTGCCTAAACCCTCTCACCCCTTAAACACCTCACATTATTAATGTACATAAATTTACAGTTACTAATTGTAACTGTAAATATTATAATTCGATCAAATATTATATATTTAAAAGTAATTACCTGTGGACAAGAATGCCTAAATGAGTAATACTCTTTTTATTGACAACACCTTTCAATGTAGCACCAACATATGGCTGAAATATGAAGTAGTCAGCTTGCACTTGAAAATTTATATCAGCATTATCATTTCTAATGATACCAACATTTTGTAGGACTCTAAGATTCTTATAGCTCAACAAAATTCCATTAAACCTGCAACAGTAAATTTCCCTGAACTGTTTAATAAACAATGTATTATTTATACAAGAATATTGCTTAAAACATATAGATTGAAATTAAAACCATGTTTCCTATATTTCCCATGGTGATAAGACTTTTTCTAATGCCTGCCTAGCTAGCTACCACTCTCAAGTTGAAAATGTGCAGCCAGATACATCTGGCAGTTACACTTAAGAGCCAGTCCCTTTACTGGGCTTAGTGTGACCACCACCCTGGGCCACATTGTCACTTAACATCAGGTAAGATTGTGACCATAGTGCTATATATATTAAAAAATAATCAGTAAAAATTTAATTATGTAAGAGATATTGCTGATAAAAAACAATAATTGGTATATATTTTATATAGAACTATTAGTGATAGGGTGGAACAACTGTTTAAAATCAGTCTTAATATGATATGAATTAATTTACATGAAACAACATAAATCAAACAAAAATTTTAATTGCCCTTGTCAGCAATGTGTTACTAAATCAGTATAAATAAAGCACATAAGCCATCAAATTTAAAATGGAAATTATCAATAATTAAGTTCTAATACCATTATACAGTGCCCTCTATTAGAAAAAAATAAATTGAATATCTTTAATTCATGTCACAAAAAAAAACAATTTGGCACAATTCACAAATAGTCAAATCAAAATTAATTGGTATATACAAATAGTAGAAACCTACATACAAAACTTTTATTTAGAGATTTAATGCACTGGCCTTTCCAACTTCCAACTCGGTGTTCAAGAGCAGGCATCGATTACCTATTTCGGGTAAACTGTAAAAATTATTAAATATTGTTCTTACTCTTTGTCGAATTTCCCAATTTTATAATCTAATAAATTTTTAATAGATTCTTTAAGGTTTCCAAGGCACCATGGCTGCAAAGCTAAATTTTGAGTAACCTTTTTTTCGACCACACAGGAATTTTTATCGTCTACTAACTTTCTTAATTCTTTAAGGTCGAATTTTATAATCGTTGACATTATAAAAATAACATAAGGAAATGACAATTTTATATGCTAATAAATATAGATTTTACTAAATTTGTTTTGTTGACATTTGATCAAAATTACAGAATTAGAACCGTAGAGATTTTTTTTTTGGTATAGCTTTTGCTTTTCAATTTAGTAAGGAAAAGGCAAAGGTATCTAGACCATGCAGCTATATCTGATGTTTTTTTAGAACCGTAGACAGTAGTAATCAAAGAGAATACGGTGGTAACAATAATCGTCCAATAGGACAGGCAAAGGCATTTTGCACCCATACTGCCAATTTTTAAGTTGTTAATATAATTGTAATTTACCTTTTTTTCTATTATGGTTCCCATTATTCCTTTTTTTAAGGAAAAGGTATCTATGATTAGGTATCAATAAAATTAAAGTTATCTAGGACCATGCAATCAGGCAGTCATTAAAATTATTTATATTTTTTCAAAAATCACAATTCTTGTGATATGGTTAACGTCTACCATATTTTCCGCCAACGTCTCTGCGTTTTAATAACACTTAAATACAATTCTAGTTTTGTATTTGTTATTGATGTAGGTAGAGCCCAATAAGAAATCTGTTGAGGTTTTTAAAAATGAGGAAATCGAAGACAAAACGAGATTAAAAAAAAATGAAAAGTATATATTCGACAAGACTAATCGCTGCTCACGCTCTAATGTGTGGAGGGTTGATGTATGTGAGTCTGCCAACACTTGTTTGATTCGGGATCGATTTACCAACCGAAATCACTAACAGACTTAAACCAACTCGTATTAAACTGAAGCAAACGCGTCCAAACTATCAATATATTTTGGTACCGATATCAATATACTAATCCGATATTGTATAATCAGAGCCAATGTTATGCTAAGAATTTTATTAATGATGTTGTAAAAAGAAGTGCATTAATCATTTAAAGGAATAAAATAGATAAAATTAGACAATTAAACACAGCCAGTATTGAAAAGCGCAATTTAGCAGTTCTTTCGCTTAATTAATAAAAAAAATTGCTGGCAATACATATAACATTGGCAACACTAATCGTATTGTGTCGATACAATGCAGTGGATAATAAATGTATGTCGCTTAGTATGAAAACTTGATTAAGACTACTCAAATGGATAATTTGAAAGGCACACCAAAGATTAACAAAAGCAATATTCAATAAGAACTCTTCTTGTTAAAAATGTCGAAGAATGGCGAGGTGTCATCAAATCAAGGTAAAGCCTATGCCACTGCAACGTTGTTTAGGTTTACGTTATTTACCTACTTAAACTATCTGTGTTTATGAATTTTATGCTAATATTCCAGGACCTAGTAGACCCACTATGCCAAAACCTGACTTAAATTTGTTTGGTTCTGAGAAACGTAAAGCTTTAGATTTGCAATTAGGTGGACCATCGGATGGTGTTGCGTTTGTACCATTCTCATCAAATACCTCATCAGGAACAAGAAGTCGGGCGCCGTCACGTACTATCAGAGATGTACTACCGGATAATACCAGGTAAACAATATTAATATGTCTATTTAAGCTAAGAAATCCATGAATGATGTTCTAAAGAGAAGTGCATTAATTTTTAAAAGTAATATTGTGAGGATATGCTGACATACATATTTGTGTAAAAATCTAGGGACAGATGCAGAATCTACCCATCTATGCAGTCATCAGGCAAATTACAGTTATCAGCAACAGAAGTGTATGATTTCACAGCAGATGATTTACAAGATCTTGGAGAAATTGGACGAGGTGCATTTGGAGCTGTTAATAAAATGGTCCATAGAAAGTGAGTTGAATGGACAAATTATGTTACCCAGTAAAGAAATTCTACTTTTATTTAATTTCTTAATGCAATAAGTATAGCTTTGAAACAATCTTGTTTTTATTACAAATTTAAGTCTCGAGTATTTATTTATATTAATTTGAAAAAACATGTTTCGTGATTATATTTTAGTAAAATTTAGTAAAAGGGAATAAACCATGTATTTTTGTTGATTAATTTATCAAAAGGACAATGCGTGTAATGGCTGTGAAAAGAATTCGTTCAACAGTAGATGAGAAAGAACAGAAACAGTTACTGATGGATCTTGAAGTGGTTATGAAAAGTAATGATTGTCCATATATAGTTGAATTTTATGGGGCCCTATTTAAAGAAGTAAGTATCAATTATTAAATTGAATTAAAATTTTGAATTGTTCATTGAATGAAGCCAAATTCATTGAAGTATATGCTACTATGCACTTCATATGGTTCAAAACACATGTAATTGATTTTGTTACATAGCCGCAGCTGGTCCAACTGTCTGACAACATTAATTCAACCAAATAGCAGCAACCAATCAATTCCAAATGAAAGTGGAAAGTAGTATACTCTTCAACATTTGATTCTTAATCAATCAAAAATTAATTATTTTATAAATACATACAGTATAAGATCTTTATAATATCACTAGAGTTAACAACAAACTCCTTAAAACTTTAAAATTGCTTGACTTTGGTTGACACTCATAGCGTCATGCTATTTAACAACAACAATACAGCATTATGAATTATAAAGCACTACTTTCTAAGTTGCCAAAGTTGATGAGAACTGCAGCTGTGTACATTCTTTTGTTTGTTGTTGTATTATCTAGCATTTGTTTACTTCAACTGACATACAGGAGATTCTGAGAAATGTTGTCTTTTGTTTTGTATGATGTACTTGCTTATGTATTTCGGTCACTAGACTTGTCAAGTTGCTACACTTTTTTATTATCGCAGTTGCCGTCAGATTTTCGAACTGTAAACTTGGCGAGTAAATAATTATTTTTTTGATGAAAAAGTTTTATAAATATGTTATAAAGTTTTATTAATCAATCTTTTATTTCTCTCCATTTAATGAACACTCCCATAACGCTGAAAAATGCTTATTCTGCTAAGTGCCATTATGTGTTTGGTAATATGTTCTTTAAACTAAACAAGTTTTGTTCATTTGTCAAGTATTTAAAGGCTTCTTGTGCTGAAACAGGATGGTCATTCATGCTCTAATATCTATTGTATATAATGTGTAGGAACTTATTGTTTCATAACTAGTTCTGTTAACAAATTTTGCAAATTTGTCTATTTTTATCTTAATGATATTAAAAATCTTTGTAAATGGGCAAAATTTCTAAGGTAGGTTATCAACCATTAATTAATCAGTGAGTTTTGTCATGCCTAAGGCTGTATAAGTTCTAATTTTAAGAAATTATAAAATTTAGTATTTTTTTATTAATTCTTTCTATATCCATTTCTCCATAAATTATTCTAATCAACTTGGTGTAGAAATCTGTTTACAAACTTTGTCTTCTCAATGCATAAACGCACTACTCAGGCTCAGGCCAAGGCTAGATGGGTATGTAGCAAGACTTATATGGTAACAAGAACTATCAATCCCATTTCATTCTCCCGTTTTGTCAGTAACTAGGAACAGCTTTCTTATTTCTAATCTCTGGCAGTCCAGGAGAGCATAGTAAAAAGACAAATCATATATTTGTTGGTAGCTGAAATACACATGTGTTAAATATAAATTATGTTATTATTAAACAGTGTAAATTTTTACATTACAGGGTGATTGCTGGATCTGCATGGAATTAATGGATACTTCATTAGATAAATTTTATAAATTCATATGTGAAAGAATTCAAACACGGATACCTGAAAACATTATTGCTAAAATAACACTTGCTACAGTTAAAGCTTTAAATTATTTAAAAGAAAAACTAAAAATTATACATAGGTAAGAATATATATTACCATATAGTTCTTTAAAAGTATGTTATAAATATTTATATTTTTATTAATTAATAAACAGGGATGTGAAGCCATCAAACATTTTATTGGATAGAAGAGGGAATATAAAATTATGTGACTTTGGTATTTCTGGAAAGCTTGTTGATTCAATCGCTCGTACCCGTGATGCAGGATGTAGACCTTACATGGCTGTAAGTAGATTTTTCTTAATAATCATTACCTGGTATTCTAATTGAGTTATCTAAAACAGATTATTGAAGTTACCACAACATTAATAGATGGTGACTTCCAGTAAACTATGGAATAATTATTTGAATTTATTTCTATTTTAAGAAGATTGGCTGGTGGGATACTTGAGTATAAATTAGTTGCGCTTTAAAGAATGACAATCATAATCTATTACCAAGGTCAAATTAAATTTTATTTTTTTGTGTATAATTTTTATTATTGGTTTCCTTTTCTTCCTGGAGTATAAATTATAAATTTTACAAATTGATATTTGACCATTATAGTTTTTGAAGTAAAACTTCTTATGTGTGGGCTTTGAAACTTTTTGTATAACACTTATTTGGTTAAGGCAATTAAGAGAGTGAGAGAAATTTCATGATGTTTCACTATTGACTTGTGGTTATTGGAAAAAGACTTTATATTCAAATAGTGAATCATGTAATCAAACTAAAAGTTATCTATTATTTATGTCCATTAGATGAACTATTAATAAATTCGGTCAACTACTACAAGTACATTATTTCATTTGCTTGCTCTCTGTAAATCATTTGTTTATGTGCGTGTCTATTTTGAAATATAAGTCGAGTTAAACGATTATATTAACTTATGCTTATTGAATTGAAGCCTACAATGTATATGTATATATAATATATACCATATATATGTATAATAAATTCAAACTATAATATGAAATTATGCGTTATATAGTGTGTATATTTTGACCTATACATTTTCATTGCTTCTTGCTCATTGATATATTTCTGGTAATATTATGGTTTTAACAATTTTCCAAAGTAAATGAAACTGTGGAATAAAAAACTGTTGTTTAGATAAGAAATATTAAAAACAGCATATTTACTTCAAATTATAATTTAAGTATTAACTGCGATATTTACATTGTTGCAATAATAAACGTAATATTGCTTTCCAGCCTGAAAGAATTGATCCAGGTAGAGCTCGAGGTTACGATGTACGTTCAGATGTATGGTCTTTAGGAATTACTCTAATGGAAGTTGCGACTGGTGCATTTCCTTATCCACGTTGGGGTTCGGTATTTGAGCAGTTACAACAAGTTGTGCAAGGTGACCCGCCACGCCTCACGAACAACAACAATGCTTTTTCTAATAACTTCGTAAACTTTGTTAATACTTGGTATGTTTTTAATAGTAAATGTTTATATATACCATAATACATACAATACTAAAGAAAATTTGATATAAAATGTGAGTAAAAATTTGGTAGTTGTCATTATAAACTAAACAGCTTTTTGGGTATCAAAGTCTAATATCATCTTCCATGCTAATGAAGAAATAAACAAGGTTACAGACCATGGAGGTTGCGTCTAATCATACTCAGAGTCTCGTTCCCCAATCATTATTTTTATAACAGAGCTTCCACTTATTTCAGTGTATGTTTCGAACAGTTGTCCATACTGTCGGACATTCTTAACTCAACTCAACTGAACCATAGCTACACTCGCATCGAACTTATATGTTACCAAAAAGTATGTAGTAAGCTTCCATATTAATAAGCAGTAGACATGGTATGCAACACAAATTGCAAATATTTCCAGGAAATAAATTTCCGTTCATATGACTAATATTCGTAAGACTTCATATTCTTGGGTCACAATTAAAGAATACCATCAGAATGAAAGTATAAGCAACAGTTAGTGTAGTAATATTTACTAAAATGATGAATTGTAAAATGATGTTTTATATAATTAAATCTTTCAGCCTAATAAAAGAAGAAAACCAACGTCCAAAATACAACAGACTATTGGAACATCCATTCATCAAAGGTATTGATCAAAGTCGAGTAGACGTTGCTGCTTATGTTTGTCAAGTATTAGAAGCCATGGAACGTAATGGAGTAAGTCCATTCACCACTGACCAACCTGCCCAGGCGTGGGTAGATTAATCATGTTGTAGTTATAAAGATATAGTGTGAAGAGTGTTACTTAAGAAATGTTGAACATATTGTTACACATGCAATATTCTATATTTTATACAAGATGTATTGAGACAAAACATTATTTTATTAATTTATGTCATTCTACTTATACATATGTTTTATGTAGATTTATTATGTTTTAATTCAAATATGTTTTTAAGTAGAATATTGAAACATTTGGTAAACCAAACCTATAAAGATTTCACATGAGTATCGTAATATTTATTGTATGTTGTCTATATTGTGTTATGAAGGTCAGATATATTGTAATAGAAGAAAAATAAATAATTTGCTGGATATGCTTATTATGTGATATATCTCTGTTTTAGTTCAAAGTAATTTATTTTTAGATTTGATTAAAATAACTTTTTATGTACTACTATTTGTAGTCTTAATTTACTTATTATAGAAGTTATGACATTAATCATGGCTTACGTCGTGGTTTAAAGTTCAATGAATACAATGGCAATTTCCCTTACTACAGTGAAACTACCAGATATTTGTAATTTGTTTAAGTTTCTACGAAATATATCACGTCCGCTGATATAGTTAAGGGTGTCTAATAATTACATGAGGTATTTTTTATTTATTTTTCCCCTCCTCCCTAGTGAGAAATAAGTTTAGTTAGATGGGATTGAACCCTTGCTATGAGAGTTATCATATAACTTTCAATATGTTAATTTATTTTGATTTATAATACTAAATACCTAAGTGTTTACTACAAATCTATGGGAATCTCTGATAAATTCGTATAAACGTATTTACAATTATTTATGTTTCCTTAAAACAGTATCAAGAATTTTACTGACCCTCTCACCTCTCCCTTTAAATTAAATGTTATTGTACATCCATCTTATTTTGGAAGTAATAAATAATCGCCACATTTATAAGATAACAAAAACAATCTAGTATCTGCATTTAAGACACTAACTAGCTCAGACATTTTTATCTTTTCAACTAAACCAGTTATTTTAATTCACAAATTGAGATGCATTAGTATATACATATATATCTAAAATTTTATGATTTACATAACAAGTATAAAGTTATTGTAGTAATTACATCTAATGAATATATTATACATTATATTAAAATATAATGTACTGGGGAAACATTTTGCAGCTACTGTTTCTATAAAGTTGTTGAGTAGTTTTTTTTTTATTAAAAGTATCAAATATTATGAAATATTTGATATTACAAAAATAGAGTAGATTCAGTAGACATCCAATTGTATATATTATAGTACCAGAATATTTTCAATCTTTCTTATTTAATCATAGAAATATTCTAATATGGAATTTGTAAATTGCTTGTAGTTTAATTATTTTAGTTAATTAAAGTATGTTGATAAGGTAAATATTGTGATGTAGATAATTAAAAAAATGTACATACCAAATAATGAAATTTACTAATTTTATTCAAGTAAATCAAGTCAGATTAAAATATAATTTTCGAAATACCAAGAAATATAACTTTTTATTAATATTATACTGCTGGGGTAGATTAATTTATGTTTGTATATGCCTATATGTTGCCACTAATTAATTAGTATCCATTTTTAGTCATGAAATAGTAAATAGGATTATTTTTATAAGATCTGTTCTTATTACCAAACAAAATTATATACAAACAATAAAATTTCTATCGAATAAATATATTCAAATCATATCCTTTTTAACTCATTGTTTTGTCCAGTTATTAAACCAATAAGCTAGTATTCACTATTATAAGGTCATGATGAGAATATGAGTACCAGTAAATTTTATTGTGCACTTCTTCTTTTGTAACATTTTTGTTCTCAATTATTTATGTACACTGTTTAAGGCATAGAAATAAACTTGAAATTTTCATTTGTTTTAATTTTATTCATCTAATAAAGAAATATAATCCAGGTTTACATATATATGTTCACAATGTAATAATGCTATACCTATATTTTTGTAAACACATCATATTATAGATTTGAGTTTTAAATTCAAGAAAACAGTAAAAACATGATTTAAATGTTTATGATGTGGTATGAAGTGCATAAGTGGATTACTGTCTTCTTCATACTGAGGTAATATTTAATATGAAATATCATAGTATATTGCTACTTGATTATTAGCAAGTTACTTATGTTTCTTACACCCATTTACTCTAGAACTTCACCTATTTTTTTGGAATTCATTACATTACCAAATTTTAGAAATAATTTATATTTTGTACCATCTAATAGTGTTGGTCTTAGATACAATGCATCAACCATACTTGGTGCCATGTCATTTAATGGTATCCAATCATTTGTTTTAATAATTTGATCTTTTCTTTTCCCCCAAAAGTCTACAGCAGATATTTTTATATGTTTATTATCTTGGCTTACATACAAAAATCCAATTGTATTATGAAATGGGAAACTGGCTGCTGATAAAACAACTGCACCTGTAATACCTGAAATTTTAATTGTTTCAGTGAGATATGAAGAACACTGCCTCAATTACAAATTAGTGATGAACTAAAGGGTTATACAATGTTTGACATTATATTACTATAATTAAAAGTGTAGACTATATAGTAACACTCAAGGGACTGCACATTTTATAGCATTATTGAGTTCTCATTAAATCCAGAGAACATATCTCACACTACAATAAAGTAAACAAAACAAAGTCAAATAATTTTGGTGTTTTAAGAGAGTTGTTAAATTGAATTAACACTATTTTCATTTCATTTTAGTTATATAGTTATTATATTATTTCCTACCAAACAAATATCATAATTTTATTTTATAAGCATATTTTATAATAACAGTAGATTTAGTTTTTTACAGGTTGAAAGCTTGAATAACTGGATTATGTCAAAAGCACTTTTTTTTAGTTTTTACTTTAATTAGACAATTACTTTATTTTATATTTTGTTACAGTATGATATTTATTACAATTGAATTTATACAGATATGTACAATTGGCAGTTTTTTAAAAACTATCCATCCAGAACATCAAATCATATAGCCAAACTTCCTCCAAACCATACAAATTTTTTATAAATGTTACGTTACAAAGTACTTGTTAAAATAAATTATATTAGTTCTACAGTTGTGTGCCTTTATGTATCATACTTATCATGTAATAAATATGAGCGAAAAACTATTTTAGGGAATTTCAGTGGTTCATCATGTGACGCAATAAAATAGTTAATTGTAGATAACGTATTTTAGGAATAAATTACAAAATTTATTTACAACCTCTACTGTTGAACTCACCTATGTATGTAGTGGCAAGAAAACTACTTTCTGATAAGACATTACATAATTCAAGTATACCACATGTGGGAATTGCAACACATGATCCGAGTATGTGATAAACCTTTACTCGATGTAATGAGGCAATATATTTTATAAACGAAAATGAAAATACAGGTTCAAATTTGATATCCGGCGGCTGATTTTCTTTCAAAGCAGTACCATATCTTTTTATACAACAACTTTTATTGGTTAACCTAAACATTGATGAATAGATCATTTTAACACTATCAATTTATTTACTGGTTCTCAATCCCTGTATAATAATACACTATAACACAAAATTAATATAAATAGAATGACGTGATAGTTTTTAAAATAAAGTGTAAAGTAAAGTAATATTAACTATAGACCTTTACTAATTCGTTTCTGGTTGCAATTATTTGTACATTAAATACAAAACATTTACTAGTCTATATTGTGATCTTCATTTTCGTAAACAAAAGCATTGCATACTAATTATTAAAAATAATTAACACTGCTATTTCGCAGGTGATAAATAAAAAGCTGCTATAGTTTATAAAAACAAAGGACACGGTATTAATTAAGTTTATAGGTGCGACTCGAGTAAAATTTTGTGACTCGAGCTACTCGAGTAATTTTACTACGTCACTCAAGTTGTACTCGAGTTTTCGAACCACTCGAGTAAACTACTTACACTCATAACTCGAGTAAGAATTTATCACTAGAGCTGAGTTTCGATTCGTTTAGATTAAGAATTTTTATATTCACTCGAGCCACTCGAGTAAAAAGTGGATTGAAAATATTAAACTTAATATTAAATGTGATATTATATGATATTTAATAATAATACATTTCGTGACTGAAATTGTTTATAGGGTCACATCCTCATTAACATCTCAGATTATCTCTATAAGCTTTATAGAGCTCAAAGACAGGCAACGTCGTCTTATAATTATCTATACTAATATTAAAAAAGGGAAAAGTTTGTTTGAACGCGCTAATCTTAGAAACTACCCGTCAGATTTCAATAATTGTATTTGTATTTAATAGAGAAATCATTGAGGGTGGCTTTAGGCTATTTAATATTACGGTACTTAACGCTTAACGGTTTACTTACAATAACCATTCTTATGATTTACCATTTTGTTCCAAAATATCACTTCCTTTGCGCAGATGTTTTATCAACATGGTATTAATCCTTATGTAAATGAATTTGTTAATCATTCGGAGGATTTAATTTAGATCAAATTTTCAGTTTACAGTATTCAATTTAAACAAGTAACTTAAAAAATATCACACATTCAAAATATATGACGTAAATTTAGGTTACATTAAATATCAATTTTAGGTTTACGAAATTATATTTACGACAACGCAAGGCATTATATGAGATCGAGGTTGGTTCAAATTAATCTTAAAATTAATGAAGTCCCATTTGTCCTAATAATTCTACACCTGCCAACCTGTATTTTTCAATATATTTAGAATATATTTTTTTAACTTGTTTGTTTGAACGCGCTTATCTTAGGAGCTTGTAGAGTCGGATTTGAATAATTCTTTTTGCATTTATTTGCTAACACAGTTACTGAGGCAGCTTATCCATAGTAATAATCTAAATGCGAAAGTAACTCTATCTGTTTATTAGATCCGTTACCATTTCATGCCTAACCGTTGTATCGATTTTTATGTTTTTTTTTTTGCGAAAATTAAACATGAAAGTAAAAAATAGCTAGAGTTTGTACGAGATAAAAATAATTTTGCACTGGTGAAATGTGTAGTGTAATATATTATCTTACGAATAATACTGTTATACATAGCCACAATGAGATATTTTGTGACAAAAATTATTGAAAATTAAAAATTGATATATGGCCATTAGTATTACATTTGGCATATTAAACCTTACGAAACGAAGTTACTTCATAAACAAAATAATAGACATACATTGCCCATTATAGCATGTTATATGAGCGCATACGTTAGCAAATATTGGAAAAAAATACAACATTCAACTCGAGTTATCTTTTAGGGTAGCTTATGAAGTAAATTTATGAAAAATGGTAAGAAGTAGGCTATTGAATATAGTAATTATATGCAGATGAAGTCGTGATCGTAAGACTGTGTATTTATTAACTGCTCCACTAGTGCAGTGGAGCAATTACTCCACTCTTTCGGGGCATAGAAATGTTACTGCTCAGAAAATAAATAATATTCAGAAAATAAGTACTTAAATAATTTTCAGTTCCACGCGAACGAAGTCGCGGGCACAGCTAATGTTCAATACAGCGACTTTGAAAAACGTCGGCGAATTTTTTTATCTAAGAATATAATTACAGGACATAAAGTACTTTTTCAGAAAAGAAATATATTTTCTAGACCACAAAAATAATTGATTTATGTGGAATGCAAATCGGCAGAGTGGCGTGTGACAATGATTAAATGTTTGTTTAAATCGCTATGCTAATGGCACAGTAAAATAAAATACAATGTTGGACTTAAAAGACGTTCATCTACAGCTCTTAAGAATTAAAAACAACATTATCATTTGCCAAAGTAGGGATGCTATTCCTTCTTAAAAGATCGATTCTTGGATTGATTCGAACCGAAATTAAATGAATCATTTCACAATATATTTGAGATCAAAAAAATCGATTCAATAAAAATGTTTTTATATTATTTGTTATTCTTGTTTATTTTTAACATACAACCAATCATAGAAAACAACAAGAATACCTCAATAATCGATATTTTATCATTCTTATTCTAATTAAAGAATATTGCATAAAGTACAACAAAGTATCAGGGTTACAAGAAGTCATTTATTTCACAAATTGATTGATTGCATAAAACCGTTTTGAAATTGTTTGGCAAATATTCATATAATTTTAAATAATGAATTATAAAAATAGTTCAAAGTCTTTTTTTACCCTAAAAATTGATTCCTCAATTATGCGATAACAAAACGCCATTCTTATGTCGTAGTCATTATAAAAAATGTCAAAATGACGAGCATGCTTAATAAACGAATAGTTATAAAGTATAACATACAAATCAAATATTATAAGATTGGAATAACTGCAAATCATTTAAATAAATAAATATTGTATTGTATACTAAAACAGCACATTTTTTTTTTTATAAGTACATGTGTTTCAAGTAAAAACAATACATATATATACTGTATCGTATATCCTATCGTATTATAGTAATAATGGTTAACCTGAAAGAAATGTAAGTATATCTACACAACTACACGTACTTTCATAGAAATTAATCCGTTGTTGCCTAATAATTTTAACAATAAGTCGTAGAGATGAATTTCGGAAGTATATTTCGAGTGGAATTCGTATCTTCAAACACTTTATATAGGATTTGCTAAGGATCCAACAATTCAAATTTACTATTTTTTATCTAACTAGGTGATAGTGAAATAAAAAGTGTGTTTGCTGCTATTATTGTTAAAGTAAATCCATTATATAGATAAAACATAAAAAAGATGTGTTTATAATATATTCAGTGTGGCTGAACTTGTAGCTCGTTTCGTCTAGTCTTGAATTATGTTTCATATAATTTTAGGACTCTGATTTTATATTTTTCAATACAGCTTCGCTCCCATTGGTGGTAACGTGATGTTCAATAGCTTAAAGCCTTCTTCAATGATTACTCTATGGAAACCTACAATAATTTTTGAAATCCGACTGGTAGTTCAGCCAAAAAAACTCTTCCTCTTCTATTCTTAATATTTATAGCAATAAATATAACCTCTGTTACTCATGGAGATTAATGTAGCATTATAATGGTGATTTCTTTTTTAATTGATCAAATACTTTTTAAGTTTATTAGTTACAATCATACTGAAATAGACATAAATCTTTCCTCTTTATAATATTAAGTATAGAATAATCTTTTACTTGTATTTTTATTTTACTTATATTTTGTAGTTTTTACAAGTATTATTGGCAATAATTGAGTACTATTAACATATCAATTAAAAATCACCCAATCAAATCAAAAATATCTACTTTTTATTTAATTAAAAAAAGTATAATAAAATCACTTGAAAATTAATAAATATTGAACAATTTAATCATTATTTTATGTTTCCTAAAAATATAAGAGACATATTCTTACTGCCTAAATAAAATAACATAGGCCCACTTTACATGTCCGAAATTCCATAAAAACTATCGAGTTAGTGGTTGCCTAATTTGGAAAATTATATGCGCAGTCAGAACTAAAGACTCATTAACATAGATTCAGTATAACTTTTAGATTTAGATGTTTTTCAATGGAGCTGCACTTCCATTGGTGGTAGCGTGGTGTTAAATAGCCTAAAAAGTCTTTGATTGCTCTATGAAATACCAAAGACTTTTTGAAATCCTACTGGTAGTGGCTAAGATTAGTGCATTCATACAAACTGTTTTGCTTTATAATATTAATATGGATAAACTTACTCCGACCATGATTCCCAAAAATATTTAATGTACAGTGTTGGCTTACTTAAAGTTTTATTGTATATATAGATTTTCAAATTTTCAATGAAGCTTTGTATTTGTAGCAACTATTGTCCAGTCTCAGAAAAGAACACTTTTTAGGAGATATATTCTGATAATTAAAAGTATTTGAATGATACAACATCTATGATAGTTGTAACTAAATAGTTATTTTTATTTTGTTGTAGTTATGAGAAGTCTAGTGAGTATACTGCATTTTACACTGGTGGAGATATTTACTGGACAAATGATGGTGTACAAATTCTTTGCCTGTGTGAGAATGTCATTAAAATAGTTGATATTAACACTTGTTCGAATATCCTTACTATTGGTGAATCTGAAGAAGATACAGAAAATGATCAGATTCATACATTCCGATTATCACATGATAATAAAACCATCATTTCTGCGCACAAAAGCGGACTTATAAAACTTTGGGATAAGGAAACAGGTAATCAGTTGAAGGTATGGAGATCAGGTCACAAGGGACCCGTTGCAAGATTAGTATTTGATTGTACAGACCAGAATGTTGCATCAGGGGGCTCTGATGGCAATGTAAGATTATGGGATATGGCACACAATACGTGCACTAGTAGTTTACGTGGAGCAATGGGAGTATTTTCTGTTCTGAAATATCATCCAGATGAAACTAAACACTTAATATTTGGTGCAGCAGATGATACTAAAATCAGGTCCTGGAATTCCAAATCTGGTGAACCTTGCTTAGTGTATTCTGGTCATTTTAGCAAAATCACATCTTTGCAATTCACTTCTGATGGTCAATACATGGTCAGTTCTGGTCGAGATAGAGTGTTGATTCTTTGGACCCTAAACGAAACAAAAGCTTTAAAAGTTGTGCCTGTTTATGAATGTATTGAATCAACTTTTCTCTTACCACCAACATTTAAAATACCACATTTTAAGAAAAAATTAGAGACTGAAGGAATCTATGTTGCTTGTGCTGGTGAAAAAGGTGTCATAAAAATATGGAATTTGTTGATGAGTCGCCTTATGTATGAACAAACCAACAGCTTAGTGTCACCTTCATCAGATGATGGTGGATTAGCTATTACACATCTCATGTTTAATGATGTACGGAATATGGTCTCTTTAGTTACAGCTGATCATAACATTATTTTGCATGATCTGGAAACATTTGATTGTGTAAAACAAATGATTGGCTTTACAGATGAAATATTAGATATAATATTTGTAGGTAAATCAGAAGCTAACATAATTGTTGCTACAAATAGCCCAGATCTTAAATATTATGAACTCGAAAGCATGAACTGCCAAATAATAAAAGGACATTTGGACATAGTTTTAGCATTAGCAAGTTTTCCAACTAAACCTGAAATGTTTGTGTCTTCCAGTAAAGATAATACTGTTAGAGTTTGGCTTCAGACTACTGATAATAAAATATCCTGTCTCGGTGTAGGGACTAGACACACAGCATCAGTTGGTTCTGTATATACTTCTCAAACGTCTCATAATTTTTTTACATCTGTGGGTCAAGATAACTGTCTAAAAGTATGGATTCTAACAAAAGATTTAAATACAGATAAAAAAATTCAAGTAAGCCATACTGAATTAGCTCATCAACTGGATATTAATTGTGTGGCTGTTGCCCCCAATGATAAAATGATAGCCACCGGTTCTCAGGATAAAACAGCTAAACTTTGGTCTGATGATTTATCATTATTAGGTGTGCTAAAGGGACACAGAAGAGGGGTATGGTGTGTTAAATTCTCGTCTGTGGATCAGGTTGTACTTACCTCTTCTGCTGATTGTTCTATTAAACTGTGGTCTGTAGCCGATCTGAGCTGCTTAAAAACATTTGAAGGCCATGAGAGTTCAGTTCTTAAAATTGAATTTATTACCAAAGGACAGCAAATTATATCAAGTGGAGCTGATGGATTGCTTAAACTATGGAATGTAAAGACATCAGAATGCAAAATGTCTGTAGACAATCATGACGGTAAAGTTTGGTCGTTAGCAATAAATAGAGATGAAACTATCTTAATTACTGGAGGGTCTGATTCTAAATTGGTAAAATTGAAAGATGTTACAATTGAAAGACAAGAAAAAATGGCTAAGGAAAGAGAAGAACTAGTTTTACAGGAACAAGAATTAATTAATTTATTAAAAGATAAAAAGCTCTTAAAAGCATTAAAATTGGCTTTGCGAATGGAAAGACCATTGCACGTATTGAAGATTGTAAACGAGGTTCTTAAAGGTGGGAGTAATAAACTTTGTGAAACTTTGAAAGAGATAAATCAAACACAAAAAGAGTCTTTGTTAAAATTTGCTGCTGAATGGAACACAAATAATAAAAACTGTCATGCTGCGCAATTAGTATTTAATATATTAGCGCCGGAAATCATATCCGGTAATCTAAAAATGCCTGCACTTGCCTCTTTCGTTGAAGGTGCACTTCCTTATACCGAAAGGCATTTTGAGAGATTAACAAATTTACTACAAGATTTAAACTTTATTACTTACACTGTAAATTGTATGCAACCACACGCCACCAAATATGATTAAAATAAAATTATTTTTATTAAAATCTTATTTCATTTGTTGCACTTATTTCATTTATTGCATCTTATGAAAAATTAAAACAAAATTTTGATATCATCATACATTATATTAAAAACGTATATTTTTAACACGGTACTTGTCGCATACGTAAGTTTTAGTTTCAATAAAAAAAAAAACGATTACTTAATACTCATAGTTACATAAATAGCTGGTCATCATAATATAGGATAGTTTAAGCTGCTTTCGCAGCCTCCGATATTTAATCGGGGTGAAGCTTCCACACTTGCATGAATACAACGCAGTAGTAGCGAATAGATCACGCGAAGCGGACCGGTCGCAGTTCGCCGCAGTAGCCCGCGTTTAAGTGTCAACTGCGATCCTATAATAATTCATTGTTGATTGTCATGAACGTAATAATCAAAATAATTTTTAGTTTACTTATAATAAGTTGCAAAGATGCTCAAGGACAGAAAATACCAGCGTAAGTTATAACTATTATTTATTGCAAAGTAAAATATACACTTCTATCAAACATTGCTTAGGTAGACATTTTTGTAAAGAAGGTATCTACAAAATAAAATTTTAATACATACATAACAATTGGTAGTAGTAGAAGTTCAATAAACAAAATACAATTTGTATTTAAAGAAATCGACATTTACTTAAGTTGCAATATAATAAATTTGATTAATTTATATAAAAAAGTAATTATTACTTTTATAGATATAGTTGTGTTCCCTCTGGTAGGTAAATATGTACTATTCTAATTATTATGTGCCACTAATTTTATTATTTCGGCAAAAGCAAGACAGTATGCGTTATCAAATTAAAATACGAAACCAATATCAATTGAGCGAAACAATAGGTTGTAGAGGCGGACATAATATGTATATCATATATGCAATATTAATAGCGTATTAAATATGTCTAAACATAAACTATGAAGATTTTATTACAAATATGGTTTAAATATATTGGCCAATGTGTCCATACTGTATAAAAATCCCCTATGGAAAAATTTATAAACTTAAGAGGACATTTAAAGCGGTTTTATTAAGTTATATTTTCGCACTATATTTCAAGTGTTGTGTTTTATAATAATTTAACGCATGTGTCATAACCAAGTCAAATTGACCGATAGTAGGAATCGACCTCTTCTAATTTGCATGAAATGTGGTTAGATGTTTTCTTTGTTCTTATAATATAATGCAGTTATACCAACGGAAAATTTTTTCTTTAAAAAATTTTGCAATATTCAAAAATGTATAAATTTTCGAGTCTTCCAAATATATATTTTTTAATATCTAGAAATTAGTTACTATAATTGATCCTCATATATTTTGAAATTATATTTGGGGCTACTGAAAATTAAAAATTGAGCAATTTAAAGATAAAAAAATTGAAAAACGAAAAAGTTGTAAAATTTTAAAATCTGGTATAATTAAAAACTTATACTCTGAAATATGATAATATTAAAAACGATTAATTTCTATAGTGTAAAGTGTCTACTAATTTCTACGTAATTATACCCATTAATATATTAATATTTTTAAACTATTCATTAGATATGATTTTCGGTGTAACAACAGAGTATGGTAGATGATTCAAATTTACTGCTTTGAATATTCGGTGCTATGGATATATGGTACTTATCTGATCAATTAAAATCTTCTAAGGGGCGGCTATCTGTCTTTTTATCCGCGACGACGTAATCGCTACAGCGGACGCTAGTAAACCGGTGATGGTTTTAGAAGCATAGCAAAGGATAATTTCGAAGTTGGCCAATAGGCGACGCGACCCTCATAGTGCTCTAGCCATTTAATATCAAAAGCTTGTGTGCACTGTGATGATGTATTTTGCACCAAGAAAAGATAAAAGCATGGCCTTAAGTCTATGAAGAAGAGGTTTTGATATAATGTAGGCAGTCTAAACTATAAAAAAATAGAGTGGTTTTTTTAAATCAAGTAGGTACGTGAGTAGAACCAGTGATAAAGAATTTGAGGAATAATAGATTAGCCTGGTGTCGCTAGTATGAGATGAGATTAAAGTCATATAACTAGAAAATTGTTATTTATGAAGTTGGATGGACTGTGTAGTTAATGAGATGAGTTTATTAGGTAAAATCTGTATACATAAAACCAAGCCAACAAAGTATTTACACCATTTATAACTCAAGAACGGCTGAACCGATTTAAATTCAATCTCTAGTGTAGCCAGAGACCGGGGACAGCTTTCAAACTTCTTCTAATGACAGTATGAAATACCTATACTATAACTTATTAGGTTATTATATACCTTAAATTATAAAGCTCGATATATTGCGATTCAGTCACCTCATTAAAATACTTGAACTTTACATAGGATGTATATTAGACTAGAAGTAATGAGAAAGCAGTTCTTGGTCTTTGGCAAGTGTTGGGAAAAAGCATAGTTAGGAATTTTAGTAGATATAGTTGGTTCGCGAGTTCCAGTTGAGTACCTCTAACAGCCTGTCCGGTATATTGTAAGACGGGATATGTAAAATTAAAAAGCCGTCACTGCTGAACTTCTTACTAATATTAAAAAATTAAAAATATTCATTTCAGCAACGGTTGCAAACTATGACATGTTTCAAAATTATTTAGACAATCCAATTCTCAAATGAGACACTATCGAATAACAAAACTGATTTAACGTTTAAATATAAAAAGTTAATATAGTTCACTAGTAAATATATAAATAATATCTACTTATTTCACTTCTGAATACAATTCTTTCGTAGGTAATAAATTTAAAGGTATTTTTGTAGTACATATACCTACGTATACAAAGTAGAAGAATGTACTTATGTACATATGTCGCTATATATTTATGCTAGCTATGCCCGCGACTTCATTCGCGTGGAACTGAATATTATTAATTATTTTTGCCCGGTTTTGTAACTTTTTTCAATACAACTTTGCTCCTATTGGTGGTAGCGTGATATTAAATACCCTAAAGCCTTCCTCAATGGTTGCTCTATCATGTATAAAAAATATATTTTTTTAAATCCGACTGGCAATTTCTAAGATTAGCGCGTTCAAACAAATATACAATTTTTTCCGCTTCATACTATTATTAATTTACTTAGATATTGATATAAAATTATACAAAACTATCGAATGCCTGAAACATTATTGTATCTGTGGCTTTCGTAACCGAAATCAATACAAAGGAGACCCAGCAATATGCTGATTTTAACAAAAAAGTACTTACAATATTATAGAAAAGTGGTTGAGATAAGTTTATTTTTTAAACCGACGTTATCTAACTTATAATACCTACGAGTACGCGAGTTCAATTTTGAATACTAAGCATTTAGTTGTTTAATTATAACTTACTTCACGTTCACTACAATATAAAACATAGTAAGAAAAAAAGTACCTCGAAAAGAATGTAACTCCTTATTATCTGATGAAAGAATTTTTAGATTCGGATTAGCAGTTGCAAAGAATGCGTCATACAAATATGTAAAATATACCTTTTTGTAAATACATGAAATTAACTTATCAACTAGTGCCCGTATACGGAAGTTTCAAGCAAAATAACCGACTTGAATCAACACGCAAAGATCCAATAAATGAATCCAACCAGTGCGCGATCACCATATACCAGGTGAATTACCTACACGTCATAGTAAATCGCTTAAACATATCGAGCTTTGGAATCAACCGGTGTGTTTCCAGCAAGTAAGTGTGGCTCCTACCTGTACTTGATCGGATCGCGATCATCAGGAGCATGATGATGCTCAAACGCATCACAGTGACTCTTTTTTGGATGGCACATTTCGGGATCAATTTTGCATAATCGAAATTCTCGCGAAATGGATCGTAACAAATTTTCGTGACGTAGCCACCGAACTATGAAAAGTTACAGAGGACAGTGAAATTCTTTACATTTGAGAAACTTTATTTAGGGATTAATTATCCGCTAGTTAAGCTGATTATCTGTCATAAGGTGAGCTAAGCTCTTTATTGCCTCAGACGACGTCGTATGGTTATAATGCTGCAAAACGCTATACTTAGTGATAATTGTAAACATTCTGAAATATTTATCACGGAAAATGAAAAAAAGTCAGATCATTTACACGATTTGTTACTTTATAATATTGTACAATACCATCAATATTAATTCATCTTTAATATTAATGTTATTCAATATTAACATCAATGGCGAATAGGTGGACAAAAAATCATAGTTAAAATACAATTAAGAATAAACTTTACAGTGCAAGTTACCTTCTTTGATATAATTGAAATGATTATGTTGATTCGAAACAAAAATCTACTAGACGCAATTAATTACCGAAAAAACCACACTACGATCATTATCAGTCATTCCCTTGCAAAGTCCTTCTAAATGGATAATGACAAGTGATACAATTATTTTTAAAGTATATATAATATAATCCTCATTTAATTATTTATAGTGAATTAATGAAAAAATATGTAACAAGAATATCGAGCGTCGATATGTTACGGTCCGTTAATTCCACCGCGTCGTTGTGTAGACTATGTTTAGTTTTGTATTTAGTGAAAATTAATTTCAAGCCTTAATATGCTTTATGACGTTGCTATGGAGACTGCTTTTAATTTTCTATTTGATATAAATTATACTGAATATATGTTAATGAGTCTGTAGTTCTGACTGTGCATATAACTTCCAAATTAGGCGACCAACTAACTCGATAGTTTTTATGGAATTTTGGACATGTCAAGTTTGCCTATGTTATTTTTTTTAGGCAGTAAGAATTTTCTCTTATATTTTTAGTAAACATAAAATAATTATTAAAATGGTCAATATTTATTCATTTTTAAGTGATTTTATTATACTTTTTAAATTAAATAGAAAGTAGATATTTTATTTGATTGGTTGATTTTTAATTGATATGTTAATATTACTCAATTATTGCCAATAATACTTTTAGAAATTACAAAATATAAGTAAAATAAAATTACGAGTGAAAGATTAATCTATACTTAAAATTATAAAGAGGAAAGATTTGTGTCTATTTTTGTATGATTGTAACGAATAAACTCAAAAAGTATTTGATTGATTTAAAAAAATAATTCACCATTATAGTGCTACATTATTCTCCGTGAGTAACAGAGGTTATATTTATTGATATAAATATTAAGAATAGAAGAGGAAGAGTTTGTTTGTCTGAACGCGCTAATCTTAGGAGGATTTCAAAAATTATTTTAGGTTTTCATAGAGTAATAATTGAACAAGGCTTTAAGCTATTGAATATACTGCTACCACCAATGAGAGTGAAGCTGTATTGAAAAAATATCAAATCAGGGTCCTAAAATTATATGAAACATAATTCAAGACTACACAAAACGAGTTGCGGGTTCAGCCACACTGAATATATTATAAACACATCATTTTTATGTTTTATCTATAAAATAGATTTACGTTAAGAATATTAGCTGCAAACACACTTTATTTCACTGTCACCTAGTTATATAAAAATAGTATAGTTTGAATTATGTACAAAAACCTTATAGTATTTGCTAGAGCAATTATTGAAGAAATCTTTATGCTATTTAATATTATGCTACCACGAACAGGAGCAAAGCTGTATTGAAAAAAGTTACAAAAGTGGGGCAAAAATTATCAAATAATTTTTAGTTCCATGGGAACGAAGTACATAATAAAATTGTACAATATATTTATGTACATCAATATGATTTTTAAGGACACCGACTTCGTGCGAATTAATGCTCCGTTTATATTACAATACATTATTGTAATTTAACCCTTCGTTACATTCATGGCTCGTATTTAATAATTTAATTCTATATTATAATTCCGGGAAAAACTGTACTTACGATCGAGTTCCAAATTTTTTAGTAGTTATATATTATAAAATTAGCGCAATCCTAAATAATATATAATTTTAATCCTGTTGAATCTGGGTAACTATCTAGTTGTAAAAATATGTAAAATATAATATATAGTTACAAGCTGGCCAGATAGACCTTGCTCTGGTAGAAGCAGTGAGAAAGTAAGGTTTGCTCTCAAGCAACGAGGGATAATGTGCGGTAGTGGGGTCTTTTAATAGGCGACTCATACCTGGCGAGTCTCACGTGTTTTTCTTGTATCCCGCCCAGCATATTGCAAAAGGAAATAGATAAAAACTAGTCCTGCCCTTTTCAGTAGTCAATAACTTGACCATTCAGCTTTCACCTTGTCCAGCTAGCTCATTCAGGGACGGGGTGACTTATTGATATCAAAACTATTTTCTCAAGTAGACCGATTACCTAATACACATTTAGAAACTTCAATTGAAATCAGTTTTCGAGATTTGCAAAATTCTTTACAAAGTTTTTTCATTGTAACTTCCTAAAAATTATCTTTTTAAATTAGAAACAGTACGTTAATAGCGACTATTTTAATAGATCAGCGGTTAGTTATGAACTATTTTATAAAGATATCATAAATATTTTTGATTAGGAATGTAAAAAGTGTCCTGTAAAAAGTGCAATTGTCATTTACGATGTTTGTCCTGAAAAATTTCGACATAATAAAGATGTACTTGTAAGTTATTTTTCTGTAAACGTATATAAGAGGCCGTTCAAAAAATGTTTCGGCGCCTTACGTTAGCGAGATGGAAGGTCAAAAAACTTCCAAAATTGCGATACGTAATACTTGAACGGCCCCTAAGTACAAAATACTTAATACGACTTTGTTATTTGTAACGAGGTTTATGAACCACAAGTGTAAAGCAGTAAAAATAATATTTAATATCTGATTGGTTAATCTTGACTCACCATCTTTAATTAGATATTGAAGTTCAAGTACGTTAGAATACTATGCATCAATAAGGAAATCCTAAAGTTCTAAATAAATATGTTCGTCGCAGATTGCCAATAGCATGATTTGAACTTACTTCCGTTTGCTTCTTGATATAATTTTTATGTAATTTAGAACACAAGAAAGTAATTATATCTATAACTTGTTTAACTGCAATAACAATATCTATTAAGTAAAGGTACAATGGTAAAAATGGGAATAACTACATTACATCGCTCATCAATAAAATGACTATCCGTATTTTATATTACACTAGCAATCTACGCAGTTTCGCAGTGCAGATAATTGTGTTATTCATAGAAGACTGGCATATAGCGTTGATACAGTTTAAGATTTTTTTTAATGAGTTAGTCCGTAATACATTGTTTTCATATAACGCTCCCAGTCAGCATATTCTTTTGACTTCTTCAACAATAAAAAATATGCCATTTTCAGCCAATTTACAAAACACCCTAATGGATTGTACACCTAAATCTACGTTATAAATCACTCCGTATATTGGTGGAAACCGTATGAAAATTCGATCGGTAGTTCTTGAATCTATCACGGTCAGATAGATAGACGTGGCGGAGGAATCATACAAATTGTATTTATACTACTTTTATTGTATTTTAGATATTTTTATTCGAGATTATAAGTAATTTACATTAAAACGTAGCTCATTTTTCGTACATTCAATTGAAATAAGTCCTTAAAATAATTCAATTTAATTCATATTATAAGTCCATTTTGACCTTGTAATTTTAGACACAACCTACTTTCTTAGCTCCTTACTTACCTTTCTCGACTGACAACTTACAACATAGTTTATTATGATACATTGTACTTTTTATTGTTACCAATTAAATAATTATTAATTCTTTAAAATAAAATATAACAATTCTACTCAGAAGTTACGCTCATCGTATGATGTTTCACAAAAACTACAATTCTTGATTCTACACAAATAAATAATTCGTGTAAAAGGCATAACAGAAGTTTATATTTGTCCTATAATTAGTTTTAAAAAATCATTTAAACTATATTATTCTGTACTTCATACTCATGTTCAGTATGTAATGAATTGTGAAATTGTCTTTTTTAGTTTAAATTAAGAAATAACCAACGTAAACGTTTCGGCAACCTAGTAAAATCCTTGATAATCAAAACAATAAATTACATTATGAGTTATCTTATAAAAATTAATTAGTATTTTTCTTATTTTAAATAGTCAATACCCCATTAAAAATAAATTATTATATTACTTATAAATATATTCCAGTTTATCAAGTTTCTCATGTTTCTACCGGAAAAACCTCGTCAATATTAAAAGTACACCTAATTCTCGATTTAAAATTTTCAAGGAGATGATCACCATATATTAGATTGATTTTTTTTAAATGGTTTAAGCTTTAGCCTTATAAGCACAATCTCACCTGATTTTAAGTGATGATGTGGCCCAACTCCAAAGATATTTGGATCTTAATTGCAACTGCCGGAACACACCTATAGGTATTTGGCGGCAGATACTCAACTTGTGAGACGGGCATTACAAAAATTCATACCACCATCCTGTGGATTCATCACGATGTAATCCTTCACTAAAAGCTCTAGCTCATTACAGATGGATTCGAACTCACGTCTCTTTACGCAGCGTCCGTATACATTACCAACTGAGCTATCATCGCTTCCGCGTCGCGGTGTTTATATTAGTATAATAAAACAGTATACTTAATTAAAAAGAAATGTAAAGGAATCACATAGGGGAATAAGTTTAGTAGGTACTATTTTAAACAGACCAGCTGCTGCAATGTATGAACCTAATTAACTGACTTTTCAAAATGGTATATGTATAATGTATTCATTTATTGTACTTATTTTACGCATGTAGTATTTTATTATTAACCATCTGAAAACTTTCACTTAATGTAGTTTTGTAAGCAAAAGAAGCGATTGGATGTGTAAATGGTAAGACGCGACGGAGCGAGGAAGCGATGGACTGACCTTTTTAAGATTTTTTATATCTCAAGGCACGTTCATAGTTTGTCATTATAAACACTGTCACTAAACTAAACCACTATTATCAGTAATTCAGTTAATTCTGTTCTGCATACAAGACAACATATTGTACTTAAATTTATTATTGCTATTTTCAAATATAGAATACATTAATGAGGATCTTGCAATAACTATAATTATACCATACAATTTTGGTTTTGATTAAGTATCGAGATTTTAAATGCATTTTTAAGTACCAGAACCTCTTTTAATACAACTCCGTGTAAATTGATTGATAACTCAGTTGGTAGTGTACGGATGCCGCGTCAAGGGATGTGAGTTCGAACCCACCTACAATGAGTTTCAGCTTTCGGTGAAGCAAACCATCGGGATGAAATTATAGCATGTTGGTAGGGGTTTATTTAATGCCCGCCTGGCTAGCTACCACCCTCAAATTGAAAATCTGCCGCCAATTACTATAGGTGTGTGCCGGTAGTTGCACTTGAGAGTCTGTCGCTTTATTAGACTTAGCGTGTCTACCATCTTGGCCCACATCGTCACTTAACAGCACGTGAGATTGTGGCCGTAACGCTAAACTTTAACTAAAAAAAAATCTTGAATGTAAGTAAACTATTGATTTGTGTAATTTAATAAATTCATTATTAAATAACATTAAATTTTCTAAATTATATTATTATGTACAAGATAAACTATAGAACTACAGAATTCGTAACCAGGATTTTGTTTAAGGGAAGAAGTAAACAGTCAAGTATATACTAATACCATGCATACCCCGTGGTAATATTCATATTCTTTTCTTTAGATACTTGACACATCATTCATAACAATGTATTCAAACTGTTCAATAAAAATATATATGCTTATATTTTTCTACTCAAATATTACACACTAGCTGTGTTCGCGACTCCGTTCGCGTGGAACTAAAATTAAACAAGACAGCTGTGACTTAGTAATTAATTGCTTATTCCACTTCCCGTGCTTACCTCCACCTTTAATCATAAAAATTTTATGTGATTATATGTTTATTATGAATAATTTATGACTATAGTTTTTATACCTATACCTATACCTATACCTGGTATATAAGGCTTTATAACCCTGTCCTGAGCCTATTAAGGTGTCGGCCACTTATTGCAACTAAAGTACTTTATTGAGTAGGTAATTTAAATAACGATGTTTTATAAAATTCCTTTTTATGTTTTTTATTATAAGAGAATTATAATAATTCTTGCGATAATAAATATTAGTAAAACAGATATAATTAATTGAAAAAAATGTACTGGCTTACATACGAGTTTGCACAAATAATGACAAAATTTAATATATAAAACACGCAATAAATTTTTTAATAAAAATAAACATTTTGATTTTAATTCTATAATGATTTTAATCTATAGTTTAACATAAAATAAAAATACATATTATACGCATAAAATACGTGCGTAATAATTTCGCATATTTAGAATATGATCTATTATATAATGCTTGTTTACCTTGCTATATAATTAATTAAACAATTTAAAATAATTGTAATTAAATCTTATTCGTTTCTCACATGCTATTTTATTATAAGTAGGTCGTGGTGCCTGAATAAGTATTAACTGAAATCTATACATATTTGTTTTGCAATATATCTTTAATTTGAATGTTGTCGAGTGCGAACCTGAAATACATCACGAATAGCAGATAATTTTATGTTTTCAAGAAACTTATTTTCAAATAAAAAATATGCTACTATATCCAATAATAGTAGCCGCCCTTGACTTCACATTAGTGATTATGGAATGAATGAATTATTATTATGAAAAATAATAATAATATTTAAAAAAAACCTGTGACACGCATAGTTACCTACTTGCTTAGCTACCTACCTACGTGAAGTACTCACGTAATACTATTAGATTTAACTTCATATTTATTTATATATACACTACAGGTATATAAAGCCAGGTTCTAGATCAAGAAATAAAGCATTTTGTGCGCTCTCTTTTTTACAAGTAGGTACAGCATGTGTCAAAAAGGCAATAAGAATGTACGTGTTTTCTTAACGTATGAAGAAATTATACTCATATCTAGAATTCTAAGACATTTTAATGTAAAATTAAATTATATTGATGTATCATAATCACATTAAATAAGTTACTCAATGAAATAAAACTAATTTAAACGGATTTTATCGCGGTTATTTATTAAATTTTGATCCCGACGTTTCGAAAGCTTTTCAGCCTTCGTGGTCACGGGGCGGACTGAGGTGTAGGTTGTCCAGAAAAGTTTATGTTACTGTGTCTACCTTCTAAAGATAATGTTTGGAGCCTTCTTCTGAATGTTCAGCAACTGCAGACTTCGTAGAGCGTCGGTGTTTAACATCAGCTATATGTTCTTTTACGCGGGTCATATAACATATAGCTACACTGATGTTAAACACCGACGCTCTACGAAGTCTGCAGTTGCTGAACATTCAGAAGAAGGCTCCAAACATTATCTTCGATTCGACAAGCCACAAATCCTTGCCAAAGAACACCGATTCCTACCTAGGATGATTCGTGAGGCTATTGAAATTAAAAAACATCCAAATTTCAATAGAGAAGATGGTTGGAAGCTAGCACAAGCCTGGGATCCAATTATACATTTAATTAAATCGGAACCCAAAAGACCAATTGCCAGACCTCAAGACACTGTGAGCTCTTTCTGCGTAGATCGGAACACTATAAATATTAAAAATTAAATTGAAGGTAGACACAGTAACATAAACTTTTCTGGACAACCTACATACACCTCAGTCCGCCCCGTGACCACGAAGGCTGAAAAGCTTTCGAAACGTCGGGATCAAAATTTAATAAATAACCGCGATAAAATCCGTTTAAATTAGTTTTATTTCAATGAATAATATTCGCGTAAACCTAAGAAATCATTAAGTTACTCAACTTAAAATCGTACTTTTAGAAACTTAATGAAACATAGTGACTATGTCATTCGTCCAATTTAGTACCTTCATTAATTTTGTTGATAATGGTTATGGTAGACAATGTTGTCGTTTGCGCATAATTACACTTTTGTGACCATAATTCCTAAACGATTTTCTTGTAATATTATAATATATTATAATACTATGTTATAAACAATTAATTTTTGCATGGTGGTAGGGCTTTTTCTAATGCCCGCCTGACTAGCTACCACCCTCGAGTTGAAAATCAGTCGCCAAATACCTACAGATGTGTTTCGGCAGTTGCACTTTATTTTTTTTCGATGTCCGACCCATATTTGTAGCATTTGTATAACCCATCGAATACATAAAAAAAGAAATCTGCGAAATTTCTAAAATAATTTACAATATTATTTCATGGTTATACGCCTAATAACGTTGTGTTTGAACTATATATATACTCTAGGTATATTGCGTGAAACGTTAACAAAATTATAAATAAAGAGGTACATAACTCAATGTTTTTTTATGGTAGACAGTGTCATTTTGAAAGTAGTTTATTATATGACGGCACCATGTGGCCATTTAATAAAACCAAGAAGAAGTGACGGTACTATATGTGATGGCAAAGCACATTATAATCAAAAGACAATAGTGACCAGCGAGAGATTAACAGTCATTCAGAGGTCATCGCTGCCAAGCCGGCCTTCATGCATTTTGACAACTGGATACAATTATACACTGCCTGATCCAGAGACGTGACAAATTGAAAAATAATCACCGAGACAATTTTAGTTATGATGCGCGTGGTGGACGCGAGCCAGTTGACTACAGGTCCCTGCTACTCCGCTATATAGGCAAAAATAAGTACTATTACAGTTCTACTTAAAACAAAAACTTAACTGTGTGATAGGAATACTTGAACAATTTTTATTTTTATATGCACATAAACAAATTTTGCGCTGTATATCAATTACTTGTGGCCTCTAGTATTTATATACAAATCGCATCGTAAATTTCAGAATAGTGTTATAAAAATGCCTTTAGGTGTAAAATACATGCTGTTTACGCAACCTATTCTATGAGATAATTCTATGAAACAGGTTGAATGAGAAATGTGCGATGGGAGGCGCTAGATGTGACTTGCCTAGGGTAAATGTCAGTCACATGACTTCAGTAGTAGTGGTTTGCTCTTGAATAAGTTCAAGGCGGTTGTCTTGCGGAATGTAAATAAAAATTAATCATTAATGTTTTATGTTCAATTTAAAGTTTTACGTTGTCGTTAGGAAACTTATTGGTTTATGAGTCCGAATTACAACAAGCAACGACTTTCCTTGTCACGATCTAAACATTATTACCATTCAGGACACTGTCTTATTATATCAAAACATATCCTCGATGTTTTTCCGAGGCATTGTTCCAACTAACCGTTTCGAAATAAAAAGGATATTTATACGAGATCTTTTTGATAGTACCATGTAAGTGTGTGTGTGTAAGTGTAAGCATACTACAAACTAATAACAAAGGTGAAAATGAACTATCCATCGGTGATTATTGCTGTTATGCCTCTAGGCAGCTGGTATACCCTAGTGACTATGTGTATTATAACGAATACTTGCTTGGTGTCGTGTTCGTGATCCAGTCAGAGACAATTTCTGTGTTCTACATTATTGTTCAAAGTTGTAAATAATTTCATAGGTCTAATATCATTTAATAGTTCTAATATCCTATTAAATGATGTTAATATGGAAATAGTATAGGTAGTATCGACAAATGGAATACTGCTATACCGACCCACACAGCACGGCTAAACTTTGTGGGATATGTACGGAATATATTCCGAAGCACTAAACATTGTTATAGATCTATTAATAAAAAAAATCGTTCACTCAAAATAGACATTCAATGTTGATTATTTATAGTAGCCACATTTCAGACTTTATTTAAGTGCACGTAAAATAATTGTTAATTTCGCTTAAAATAACGTTAATGATTGTGAGCGATCACTGAATTGACGGAGTATGAGGAAGCGACCTTGGAGATTTCTTTAATTTATTACTAGTGCGAAACGACAAGTTAGTTATCCATCACTTTAACTGATAATTTTTACGCTTCCCACAGTTTAAGCGTGTATAATTGTAATAGGAATATCTATACATTATTTAAATGACGCAATCACTCAATATCGTCCGTATAATGAACACCTTCGAGTAAAGTCACTTGGCTTTTCTGATGCAGATTAGAAAACGATGGTGCTGAGTACTGCGTCGCAACTACTAGATTTACTTATACGAACATTGCGACGCAACACTATGCTTATTGTTATGTTTCATGTGTATCGAAATGCTAACAGATAACTTTACCTTCATATTTTCACTTTGCATTTCTTGTAAATGTTACAGTAATGTAGAAAATTTATATATTTACAGTTTGACAAAAGGATATATGTTTATGAATATGATTAGGAACGTTCTATTTAAATTAATTTACACCCAATAAATATTAAATATATTGTAGGAGAATAAACTTAAAACTTAGTGGTGTATGTAAACTGTTATTTTTTTAATTACCTCGACTTATTGAAAAGTAGAGTGTTCAATGTATTGGCCATTATTTATTATTGTCAGGTTTCTTGTCTTTCCTGTGAACACCACAAATTAGTTACATCTATGTCATACTTACATAATCATTATATAAGTCATGTATAGGTGATGTCAAATTCACGTCGAGTATTCCACGTGTTATGATGATCACGTGGATAACTCCAGATATCTATAGCAATGCGTTTTTCCTGAAAACGGCCTAAAGTAGATATTTGTAACCAATAATTTTACTAACGTTCTAAGAATATAGCTTCATTAGCTTTACCCGTGGTTTTGCTCGCGTTAGTATTGATTTTTTCAACGAATTCTGGTTGTTGATCGACACAGAAATCATTAATGTTAAAACTATTCATTTATTTATTTGAGGTTGTTGGTCAATCCAATGTAGGCCAATGCCTACTTTAATTTATTGATTAATTAATAATTCTGCAAAGTTTGAAGCGAATCGGATGACGCAATAAATATTTTCTTACAAAGTTTGCCCCTCCTACATCCCACCCCTTATAACTTATTCGTAAGAAAAAGTAGCCTATACCCATCTCCAGGGTCCTATCTAGCTCTGTACTAAAATTCATCATAATCGATTTTGCTGTTTAGGCGTGAAAGCATACCAAACATAAAAACAAACTAGCTTTTGCATTTATAATATTAGTTAGGATTCTGCTTTAACTTAAATTTCTCAAGTAACTTACTATGAAGCCCTTTACGCTAAGAGTCTCATGCATTGATGGATTACCAAAAGTAACTGGATATTTTCGAAAACCTACAAATTTGAAATTTCACGAAAGGTATACGTAATTATGAATTTCAAATCATGTACATACTTATTATGCGACTGAATTATATTTGCTTTAAATTTTATTCTATAGACATCTGCAGAATAATAGTATGTCACTTGAACACGCATCATCGCATATTGGAAACGTTGGAGAATGTAAGGATAACATGTAAACAAGACTTATTGTCTCTAGTGCCCTCGAGTTGCAATTTATACTCGCTTTTTGCACCATAATTTTCAAATTGTACCTAAATATGATTTTCGTGTGTATTCTAGCACATCTTACAATGCCTCCATCAGAAATGTAGAACAACCATAAATAGTTGGTTATACTTGCATAGTAAAACATTTTTTTGTTTTATTATAGAATTTGACCATGTAGGCAATTTCGACAATATCAATTGTGAAGGACTTTATATCCAAAATTAACGGACACAAGGCAATAACCAAACTAAGAATAATTATTGTGGATAATACAAATAATTACCATGTGCGGGATTCGAAGTCACAGCACTACGGTGAGGCGGATGCTTTCCAGGTCAACCGTGCTATTGTATGTGTATTTGGCAGGATTTAACTTAAAATATACTACATGGATTTTGTTGAATGTTTTGTAATGTTTCTTATGGTTTTAGTAGTACTTGGGTATATCTTCCAAACAGATAATAAGAATGTAATGTAAATTTAACGTGTCTGTGCTTTTTAGATTTATGTGAGAAAATATTGCAAGTGACATAAAATAATTAATATAATAGGTTTACAATATTTTTAGAAATGTCTGTCTGCCTGTTGTTTGTGTACGCATCACTGCTAAAGTACAACGTTTATGATGAAATGTCCTAAGGAAATCATAAAGCGTATCCGCAAAATTCGAACGTCATTGGAATCAGTAAACTCTATTAAAAGTTATTCTAATGTGAATGACAGTGCGAGATTAAATAATTTTAGTTCCACGCGAATAAGGTCGCAGACAAAGCTAGTTAGATAATAAAATTACACCAGGCAGCAAAACGAGCTAGCACCAGCTAGTTTGATTACAAAAAAGCTGTTGCCTAGATGATATGAATTGCAAATTAGTTACATAAGTAAATGTGATTATTTGATTACTTATTATTAAACGCCTATATTTTAGCGTATTTGCAATAAATGTCTGACAAATCATGTGTATCATGATTGCCATAATAATGAACTGATAATTACATATGTTAACAGTTAATAAGCTTTTTCGTGACTTATTTTGCGTGACTAGGAATTAAATTGTTATGAATGATGTGTACGAACCGTATTATCGGTAATTAGCGCACCAATAGGACATAATAACATAAGTACCAAATCACTAATATAAATTCATGTATATTATACGTGTGTGTGATTTATAAATTAAACATGGTTAAGTTGGGATTAGTCTCTCACAACTTGAAGCACAAAAGTGGTCGTGATCGGTGCTTTCAAACTAAAATATATTTAAAAATACTTGACTTTGTACCTAAAATAACTAAAAGAGAGTACATGCTTATTTCGATGTGAATTTTTACTAATCTTTTCCTGTTAGACTAAATGCTTCAGATATTTATGGTAGTGCGATACCTTTTACATGGCCTTAGAACACGAAAGTTTGTGCTCGTTGCATCCTATTATAAGCAATAAAATAAGATATCGAAACGTATTCGAAGAACATATTTTGCTCAGATATCTCTGGAATAAAATTCTAACAAAATACTATTGTTGCGAACGTAATTATTAAGATCAGTAAATTCAAAAAGTAATGTGCTGATCATACTCAAATCTATCACGAAACGAAAAACCGTTGAGAAAGTCGAGTTCTTAGAAAGCATACCCATCTGCTAAATGCAATGATGACCTACAAAGGATAGCAAGGAGTGTTTGGATGTGCAAAATTAAATATTAGGGAAGTACCTAAAATGAAATATGACCAGATTTTTAAGAAACCATGTTCAGCATTACCCCAACAAAGTATAGAGATAAGGCAGTCGTGACGTTAAAATAACGAAATTTGAACAGCTCTACGTAACTGTAGTGATTAATCGCGCATGTATCCTTATACTGTTCAACAGATAATATGCACTATAATTACGTACTTAGGAATATTTAACTTTTATGATCGGTTTCGAGGCGAAGCATGGCGATAATTTATTATGTTTTGTTACCAAAACAACAATATATTTAATATGGTGACAATGTCTACCTACGTAGACATTTTTCAAGTTTAGGGGCATCACACCGATAGGTTATACAAAGCAGAAATTATCTATGTTTGTTCTTGTGTTCTTGTATGACATCAGCTCGGAGAAAATCATTGTACTTAGAACAGTAATAGAGTATTTGGATCCAATTATGCATTGGTAAGGCCCTTTAAGAGGAATATTATTGTATTCTACCTTGTCTTGCGACTGTTCTATCATCAGTTTTACAAATATTTAATTATATGGTCACAAACACATTGTAATTCGATGTTGCACTTTGGGCTAAATATACCATACTGTTATATATATTACCTTTTGTTGCGATTGTAGTATCCTAAGTTTTTTAATTATTCAATAGGTTTATAAATAAATAACTATAATTTAATTGGATGATTCTACCCATTTAAAAACTGTACTATAAGTGGGTTTTGGGCAAAATGAAAAAAAAATTTCAACGTTTATAACAAATTATACAACCTATACAATTTTAATAATATATTAAATAATATGTAGGTAGAAGCGAATGTAGAGTGTCCCTTAGTTCACGCCTCGTCGTGTACTAACGCGTTTCTCGAAATTTGCGAACATTTACTAATTTAAATGATAGAAAATCATGATCGCATCATCAAGAAAATCACACAGACATCAACTCGTACGTGCGTCACTAAAATAAATAAATGATTATTGGTACCAAAAAGTGTAAAAATAATAATTTAGGAAGTTTATTTATTTACTAGCTGACCCGGTGAACTTCGTATCACCTATAATCGATGTTATTTGTTCTCGCTTAAACTCAAAAACGGTTTGAGCGATTTTCAATTTTGATTAGCTATAATCAATTCTAATCAACCTTGTACTTCAATTCGTTAAGATCAATAGAACTGACGTTGTAATATCATTTCCGTTTTTCATTTTTTTTTGGTTATTGAATTAAACTTGTTTATAAATCCAATGAATTAAATGTCTTTTAATCATATGTAATTTAAATATATTTATTCAATATAACCCTTATTGATAAACTATGTTTTAGTTTCTTTTTGTGGTCCGTAAATATACAGTTATTATTATCCTACGCTCGAACGCGCAACATATATGTATTTGTCTGTTCACGAATCTGGGAATGTCCAAGCTGAGTACGTTAACCTTCAACCTCTTGTTTTTGTTATATGTTCATTGTTTACGTAATAGACAGTCGCACGGGAAATTGTAGTCGCTTAAGATGAAATGGCAAATCCGTTGAAATCATCGGTATAAGCAAAATAAGACAACCTCTCAAAACAAATACTTGTATCCGCAGTTTTCTCGTGTACCGCTTGGAACACTTACCGACCATCATACAGGTGCACTATTGTTGAAAATTCCGCAAGGTTCATTTATCTTTTTTTTTGCTGTCTTAGACAGGCCAAAATATTTTAATAGGTTTTAAAAATTCTGTTGGTATTTTTATAGTTAAGGTTTAGTGTTATGGCCATAATCTCACCTGATCTTAAGTGACGATACGGCACAAGTTGGTAGACACGCTAAACCTGTGGAGGAGAGGTATATCTCTCGCTCCCACTTTGACCGCATATAAAATAACTAATTATTAGTAAAAAAGTATTTGTTTTGAGAGGTTGTCTTGTTTTCGCTTATACTGATGATTTCAACGGATTTGCCATTTCAATTTAAGCGACTACAGTTTCCCGTGCGACTGTCTATTGCGTAAACAATGAACAAATAACAAAAACAAGTCGTTGGAAGTTTACATACTCAACTTGGACTTTCCCAGATTCGTGAACGGACAAATACATATATGTTGCGTGTTGGAGCGTAGGATAATAATAACTGTATATTTACGCATCCCAAAAAGAAACTAAAACATAGTTTATCAATAAGCGTTATATTAAATAACTATATTTAAATTACATATGATTAAAAGACTTTTAATTCATTGGATTTATAAACAAGTTTCATTCAATAACCAAAAGAAATGAAAAACGGAAATGATATTACAACGTCAGTTCTATTGATCTTAACGAATTGAAGTACAAGGTTGATTAGAATTGATTATAGCTAATCAAAATTGAAAATCGCTCAAACCGTTTTTGAGTTTAAGCGAGAACAAATAACATCGATTGTAGGTGATACGAAGTTCACCGGGTCAGCTAATATTTATATAGATTTATTTTAAACAGAAATCACTCTATTATATATGTTAAATATTATGTTATATTGCTAACCGTTATACCGCTGTAAAATTGACTGCAGGAAGTGGTGGATTTTCAGATAGGTTATAGCAAATTTTCGAAGGCGGAATTTTTTCGGCATCACTGTAAAAGCAGTATCAATTTTTATTTTGTAAGAAATATAGTATGGCATTCTGATTCCGGAATCAAGCCCTGAGCCCTGCTATAAGCATCACTTTTGTTAATCAACTATTGACTGCAACAGTGGTCGAACTTTTACTTACGTCAAAAGTTCTTACAGTGCAGTGCGCTAATATAGTTAATTGTTGTACCTAAGATGGACTTTATTATAAAGGCGTGTGTACATATGTACATACTCATTGTACATATTTGATATTTGCATAATGACGGTAATTCTGGTAAATGTGTAAGCACTTAAGTAAACTTAAAGATATTACTATAATTACTCAGTATTTAATAGTTTCTCCGGAAATAGAACAAATGTATAGTAATTATCAATTAGTCATTTTAACAAATACCTATATTACTGAACTGCATTTGAATTAAATGTAATTTGTTTATATTTTAATTAAGGTCGGCAGATATAAGAGTATAGGAAACTCAAAAAAGACCTGAATAGATCATGTGACAATTAACATATGTATGTAAAAGCTGTAAATAGTGACATTACTGTAGAAAGAGGAGAGTGGAATAGATACCGTTTTACATTGATTCACTGGAACACATTTTATGGAATGTATACTATGTATATGTATAGTTCATTAATAGTGCATTACTATTAATGCACTTTTGGCATTTTAAGGAAATTTTAAGGATGCTTTTGCTATAGGCATGCTGAAGACAGCAATCAATGAACTTTTTAAAGGCGTTATTACCGCTTTATTTGTAATTTTATCATGTAAAAAATTCTCCAAATTCTGAAAAAAATGAAAATGAGTCAAAGTATGGTGGGAGACGGCGAGTTTTTTGTCGAAACTTCTGGGTTTTTTTTAGAATTCATTCTTTGGAATGTGGGTAAGTGTAAAGAATGAGTGCAGTAGAACCAGCATAGTAGAGTCCATCACTTACAAATCTGCACAGTACACCTCTACAATAATTGTCGAGCTTGACCTCAAGATGCTGTATTCAATAATATTTTCTTAGATTCTCCACGTACTCACTGGCGGTACTTTTTATCTTTTATGCATGGTTAGAGCATGGTTTCTCGGCATCTCATGCAATTAACCAGCACAACGGACAATTTCGATTATCATACAGGATCCACTTTTCATACCTGTGTCTACTGAACAAGTTAAATTAAGTTTCTATGCGAATTTGTAGTTGTTCAGTAAATGTATACGATACCCAGCTTCTTAGCGTTTTTATTTTTCAATTTTATTGACAATAATTAGAATAGTTTTTCACTGAAATTGAAGGGTGTTGGTAAATCCGTTGTGATTTAACAGGAATAAGCAGGTTCTATTATTCTTAATTCCTAAACATTGATATTCATCTTCGGTCGGCCATGAGGCTCATTGTTGAGATCAAAGTTTCCTCAATGGAAGTAGTCAAAATAAGAAGGTACCGTGCGTCATTTACGCCCTAAAAATTGTTTCGAGTATGTAGACGTGGACTTCGGAAGTCACAGTTTCACGGTAACCCCCATTACGGCTCGAACCAAAATTTCGATATGTCATACTTTTGCCGTTGTGGAACATTCTTCCGGCCCATATATTCCCTTCCTCATACAAAATCGGGTCCTTCAAGAGAAACATAAAAAAGCATTTACGCAGGCTGGCATGACAGTAGCAATTGGCGATGGATTATCGTTCTTTCGATGGTCGCTGCTGTTTTTGGACTGTGCTGTACTTAACATCAGGTACAGTGCAGTAACATTGCCGAGCTAGCATAAAAAAAAAACCATTATTGCTCGCAGGGCGTCGACCGCCGCTTTTCATGAGTACGACTCGGAGGAGGATACTGCGCAGCACACTCTGTCTGAATGTGAGCATTTCCGCACATTAACGAATGTGATTCTGATTGTGTAAGACGGCAGAAATATCACGGTAGATCAACGCGCAGTTTTCATCTCGTGGGCGACAATTTTAGGCCTTCTTAAGCGGACTACGGTGACGAGCTTGAACACATCCCTCCCTACAACGTTTGCACAGGTTTTTGGCGGAGCAGGATTGGGTGAATTCTCGAGGATGTACATCCGTTGGACAACTCAAGTAATGCCATAGTAGTACTCAGATTCTTGCCCATGAAGTGGAATGTAGAGCCGACGTAGTGGTTTTAGTGAGTGTTACCAGTTCTCGAGTCTCACAACAAACCCGTCTCAGCCCGCTAGGTTTATGATGAGGTATGATATGTAAACGTATTTACCTAGTTTAGACGTAGTTAAGAATACTAGACATACTTAGTACATACAAACATGATTTTGTTTTATTAAAGTATACTTCCATTTATGGCTAATACTTAATTAGAAAAATCTTGAATGACAAGTGAAAAAATAAATTAAGTAGGCGTTATCGGTACTTAGTTTATTTATCATGTCTATTAACGAATTCCTCGGACAGTTCACAAATTGAAGGATGTTAATTGGAATTTAGGAAAATATTTGCATAATAACTATGCTATGCACAGTCTTTATTCTGTTACAAAGAAATAACTTCGGCTAGCGGAGAACAAAGATGAAAGAAGATCTTATTATTAGTGTTGAAATTGGATACAATGTAAGCACTTCTAGTTTGAATAACATTAATACATATTTAATGTACACGTACGCAACAGCTTAACGTTAATCTTAGAACAAATCTTGTAGATATCTCAGGGAATTGGTTCATAACGTTATCAGACAGTACAAATATTAGCCTTTTGTCGTTAGTACGTTAGTAGCTCCTTCCCCGACCTTGCTGCACCGTAAATTCATATACTAGTGATTCTGGGTTCTACATAAACCTACTGAAAATATAGTTTGTTTTATATCATTATGACTAGCTCGCTACTCAACTAATTAATTATATTACGTATAGACTGTTGAGAATGCAGTAATGTATTCTACTACATTTATTAGTAACTAATCAGTTATAAACATTGAAATAAAGTACCTTAAAGTAAGTAAACTTAGTAATCCATATTTACCAACATATTAATCATATCTATAATACATAATACGATAAAACGGTAAAAGAACCAAGTCAGATATTTTTTTGGAGATTATTTATACTTTATTATCGATACAGAAACCAAAAATATTTCTTTAAATAAAAATGTTTGTATGTAAAAGGCTGGACCTATTTTAATGTCATTTACTAGGTGATAACGAATATTATGGATCAATATATATAATACTCTTCATCACATAAAACAAAGGTCTCACCGGGATAGGTGAGGGCCAGTTCCTCCACAGGTTTAGCGTGTCTACCAACTTGGGCCGTATCGTCACATAATATCAGGTGGGATTATGGCCATAACGCTAAACCTTAAGTATAAAAAAAAAGAATAAAAAGCCAAGCTCTCACACCGTCACCCTGGTATTGGCATGTATATCTTTATATATTTTTTCACGGAAATAGTTTTATGGTATCCTTGAATGCGATAGGTGTTGTTGTGGTCAAGAGCAGAACTACCTTGTCAGGCTAGGTGTTTTAATTGTAAAGTAATTACGACAAAATATACCAAAACAATTAATACAATACATCAATATAATAAATAATTATCTATTGGTAATGTATCTTACTTGTTTAGATGTCTGGAACACCTCTCTCTGTGTAACTATTCTACAACTATTGTAAATGCGCAGATTAAACCATTACCTATGTAAAACAATGTATCTAAAAAAAGATATAAACATGCAGATCAAGCTTTTTCTCGATAATTGCGCAACTTTCTGAACCAGTGGTAGCTTTAACCTTTATAGGGGCTTCTTAGGGCCTGAATTGAATAAAGATTTTTATTTGATTTGATTTGATTTGGTTTACTTCTAATTTCGGTGGGAATCAAAAGTTTTGGGATCACTAGAATTTAGAATTTGCAAAGTGGTTTTTTAAATATCTTTTCAAATTGTTATACTTCATAGAGTCGAGTGTTGTCATTCGTACAGTTGACTCCAGTACGAGCCCAGGTTACTTCAGCGTATTATTTATATTCGTACTGTGATGTATTGACTGAAATATATTTCGGAAAAAAAGATGATTTATGTAACGGCAAAAAGTTGTCAATTATTGAGTGAGAATGAGTAATCATAATTAATAAATAAGTAATAAAAAGTTATAAAAAATAGAGGTGTGGTAGCGAAGTGATAAAAAGCCTTACCTTTATCCGAAAGAGCGCAAGTTAGATTCTCACTTGCGACTTATATTTGTTTGATGAACATGTCACTGTGTTCCGGGTAGTGCATATTTTTATAGTTGTAGTGTGCCGGGTAGTATATTAGCTATTAAAGCTTTGCCTTATCTAGATGTAAAGAACCATGTGTGAAATTGTGCCCCATATTTATTATTATTTTGAAAACGCCTTTATTAGTTCATATTAAATTGTAGATATCAAAAGAAATGAAACGGCATATTCAAAACATATTACGGTTTATATTATACCGTTAGCCTCCTAACGAAAATTTATAAGTTACTAGTTGTAATTACACAATTAAATTAGATTTGGAAACATGTTTTATAGGACACTTGAGCGTCGAGTTGTGTAATCCAGGATAGAAAAAAGTTCCGAAATGTAGAATAAGTTGTTTGCATATTTGTATTGTATGTATATGTTTTATAAGTATTTCTACAGTAAAATGAAAATTCGTTGTTGTTATAAGTTTAGCCTTGAAAGGATGTATTTATCGCTATTTTTAAATTGCATTATGAATCCCTGTTGTTGACTGCAATGAATCTGAAGGAAACTTTAATGATATATAATATAATTACAAAGCTCATTGCTTTTGGTATAATCTAAAGTTTAATGAAAACTATTACATATATATCAATTATAATATAATTCGTGATCGTATCAGTTCTATGTGTAAAATACTATCACTCAGTTATATTATAAGTTCAAACTGAGACCTTGAAAAACCACCATGTATGGTAATAAGATATCCTAATCAATTACGGTAGCGTAATTAGTTAGCTCATCTGTGCGTTGACGTTTATATTATTTATGTACCGTTAAGTATAAAGCAAGCAAGTATATTTTATCAATGTACACATAAACGTCATTCCATGAACATTTTTATAAAAATAAAATAGTATGGAAGCAATTTATCTCTGTCATACAAACAAATCTTTAAGTTTTATGCGAATATTTTCAGTCAGTGATAATTAAGACTGATGTTAATTTTTTGTTCTTACAGACAAGCTCTGCCGCTGGATTGTCCTAGTTTAGACAAAGGCGACCGCTACACACAATCTGAGTTTTTATCGAGACTGGCCAATGAATGCCGATACGACCGTCTACTTCTCCCTACTTACCAGACCGGTGATGTGGTCTATGTCCACGCTAGCGCTTATATATACTTCATACAACCGGCAGAAGCTCATGATTTGGTAAGCATTTTGTGAAACGAAACAATATTTTCTTAGAACAGCATCTATCACACATCAAACCAAACCAAACACACATCTATCTTCCACAGACAGATAAATAAGTTATTTTTGTAACATATCACTCAAAATATTACTTCCGTTAAGAAAGATAAAAATTTAAAAATAGTAATTAGATATATTTATATAAATTCAGTGAAATATGCATTTAACGATAGATTTTATTAATCTTTTAAGATAATCTCGTATTTTATATACATCAAATACCATTCTTCTTTAATAGGAAGTTGTTTTCCGTATACCACGCCGCGTAGAGTGCATTAGTACAATCACTTTATACAAATGACCCTAGCCAAGTTGTCTTAAACAATTACTAACGTAAAGACAAATCAACAAAATGTATGGGATAACAAATTGTCAAAATGACTGACATTTTATATTGAAGGTTATCCTATATACTTTTTGTGACGTTAGCAATTGTTGAGAGATAACTTGGCTAGGGGAATGTAAGTTTCATTTCAAATATATCGTAACGGAGCAGTAGCTAGCAAAAGTTTGTCAATATTTTACACTATAATTTTACCTATTGATTAACAAAATTGCTAAATAACCCAGTATTTGTTAGCAGTGCGTACATGTGCAGGGCTATACAATTTGAATACTTTTATAGTACGTGAAACAATACGTTACTGTGTTATATGTACTTATTTCTAAAACTTGGTTCCCATACAAACTTTACCACTACCCCTCAGAGGTGAATCCTTTATCTTCTTTATCCTTTAATACTTTGATTTGAATCATGATGAGTCAGGATATTACTTTTTATATGTATACTAGCAGATCCGGTAACGTCGCTGTACTGCCACACACATTAAAAGAAAATAAAAATTAGACGTTCTGAGAGGCTCAAAGTGAAAGATAATTTTAAATATTGTGTTTTTTTAATGTAAGAAATTAAAAGCAATATAAAAACGGCATGTAAAAAATATCATAAAAATCGATCGAAACATTACCTGTACGTACTCATCAGAATTTAATATTATGACAGACATTTTTTTATACAGATTTTTATTATTTAAGTAAAAAATATTTAATCTTAATTTTTCTTAGTAAATATAAGTGATTAATATTAAGGAATCATTTTCTCAATATTGTTTTCAGAATTTCAAATTACATTTTCTTCTTCAACTGCGCTGGACTGATCCACGGTTAGCTTATGCATTGTATTCACCAGACCGTTCGAGAATTATTGGTGAAAGCGACTTAAGACAAAGGATATGGGTGCCTCATTTATATATGTCCAACGAACAGTCGTCCAGCTTGATGGGTACTGACAGCAAAGACGTACTCATATCAATAGCACCTGACGGTGAAGTATTATTTAGCCGTCGGATGCAGGCGGTACTTTACTGCTGGATGAACTTACAAAAGTTTCCATTTGACGATCAAACGTGCTCAATGAACTTAGAAAGTTGTAAGTAATTAATTAGTATTACTAACTAAAGTAGTGAACTCATGGTCTAATGAATCATAATCGTTCGGGAAGTACTTATACCCATTTTTAATTCTCAGGGAAATACAACGCTTCTATCTTACGCCTAATGTGGGAAAAGGATAGTCCGGTTCGGTTATCATCAGAGCTGCACTTGACTGAATATTCCCTTTTAGATTATTGGACCAATGAATCCGTCGTACGAGGAGATATAGTAAATATGCGCTTGGGAGGAGGTAGATGTAATGTCCTTTTTTATGTTGGTTTGGCGACCTTTACATTTGTGTATAATCGGCATTATGAATTATAAAACCTTAAAAATAATTTTTTATACTTTTCAGCTGGTAACTACAGCGCACTCAAGTTTACCTTTAAACTTGGCCGTGAAGTCGGTTACTATCTTATGGATTATTTCATTCCATCCATGATGATAGTTGCTATGTCTTGGGTTACTTTCTGGTTACAAGCAGATGCTTCAGCTCCAAGGATTACACTGGGTGCGTTATTATTTTACAGTAAAATACTTAAGACAATTATATATGTTACATTAACATACCTCCATTAATATTATAGAACGGAAAAATTTGTTTGAACGCGCTAATCTTAAGAACTTAAGAACACTCGAATTGCAAAAAATATTTTTGTATTTGCTAAAGCTATTATTGAGGAAAGCTTTAGGCTATTTCATATATCGCTAAAAGGTAAAATGGTTAAGAAAAAAGGGCAAAAATTATCAATTAATTTTTAGTTTAAATAAACTAGTAGTTAGCTAGGTAGCTTTAGCTAGTGTTTAAATAAAAGGCGATGGTGGTTCCAATAAAATAAGTTTTAAAAAATATATGAATTAATAGAATACTTTTAGACTGATAACATATATTAATAGAGCTACATAATGCTGGTTCGGTAAGTAATTTTGATAAGCTATATGAGCTCTCTGTAATACATATAATTTATGAATTTCATCGCAAAACATGCAAATTTAAATCATTATTTGAATAACCTATATTTATTTATTTTATTTCAGGGACTGCTACGATGTTATCATTTATCACTTTGGCGTCATCGCAAGCGAAGACTCTTCCGAAAGTGTCATACATAAAAGCCAGTGAAATCTGGTTCTTGGGTTGCACCGGCTTCATTTTCTCAGCACTTGTCGAATTCGCCTTCGTTAATACTATTTGGCGAAGAAAGTAAGTTATGCAAAGAAAATATTTGGAATAGTTCTTGCGGTTTAAATTACATTGTCAAAGGAGGAAAATGTAGTTTTTTACAAACATAGTTATCTATATATAACATAAACATATTGTCTAATAAGGTAATTTGAAAACTTGCCTGCATTCCTCACAGCGTAAACTTAACACTTTTTAAGTTTATTAGGGAATTGGTTTGTTAATTGGTAATTGATCTCAATTCATTAACGATTCGTTTTCACTTTGGCGAGGACTCATGAGTTGCTGACTATTAACTCCTATAGATCATTTTGAAAAAAAAAAGTATGTGTATCTCAACTCCGACGCATGACTGGAATTTCCTCCTTAACTTTGGTTGTCTTTGAAATGTAACGATTATTAAAATCAAAGATGGGCAAGGTACGTTGTACAATAAAACGTTACGATTTTGAGTTAATGCTTGTATATTCTTTTACTCTCCATAAAATTCAATACTGAGGGCTCTATATAAAATCGATTCTTGTCTAAATCGATGTATTAGCAGTTTTACGGAAGCCCTCACTGAAATAGAAATCCTAATTTCCTATTGTCCTTAACAACCGTGGTAGTCACAGATACAAAATGAATTAACAGTTATCCTATCATTTTGCCAAGTGCTAGACATAAGGAAGGTGTTTTTTTATATTTTACAGAAAAGCTGTAAGCATGAAGAAAGTAAACAGCAAATACATTTTGAAGAGCACTCTCACACCTCGACTAGTTCGGAAGGAGTTTCAAAAAGAGTTGCAAGAATCATCTCCACAACTGTCCAAGTCTCGCTCATGCTCTTCATTGCAACAAGAAACGAGCTGCAACGATCCTGCTGGACCCGGTTATAACAATTATCTCACTGTACATGTAAGTGAACAGTACACACATAGCTTCAAATTACTTATTTTGTAATATTTATGCTTGAGAAGTCGATTATCTTGTAATAATATCCTTTATACCCAAGTGCTTTTTCATTGAATAGTAATTTATTTATTGTACAACTTTCCCTAAAATGACCTAGTGGTGATATAGAATAGAACTTCTATTATTAATTATAATTCATTTCAAATCATGTTTTAGTATTTTATTTATATAATTAAATTTCTGCATTAATATATACCTACATGAATATATTTCTTTTTTTAGTTTATAGGGTTTTGCGTTATGGCCACAATCTTATCTGATGTTAAGTGATGATGTGGCCCAAGATGATAGACACGCTAAGCCTAGTGGAGGGACTGACTCTCAAGTGAAACTGCCGGAACACACCTAGGTATTTGGTGACAGATTTTTAACTTGATTAGCTAGCCAGGCAGGCATTAAAAAGCTCTACGACCATGCGATGCGATATCTATATAGGTACTAACGTACTACATAATTTGTATTACACACATATAAATATTTCAAATTTACACGAAACAGACGTTACAATATTGTGTCATAGAAATGAGACATTGTTTATGCCGTTTATTTATTGGAATTATATTATTCATGCAGCGATATGGGAAGCAATAAGGTAAATAACTTATTAAATGTATATTTCTCAATGGTCATATGTCATATTTACATTACACATGAGATATTTCCTAAAATGAACTTACGAATAAATTATTATAAGAGTGCGATTGTGACATACATTAATAATTGGCTGATATTGTTCCTATAAATAGACTATTATTTTTATATTCATTGATAAGGTATGTTGTGTGCAATATCAGTTTCATACACAAATAATAAGTCTAAATTGTCCACAAATATTGACATAACTATAAACAATGCAAATAGGTATGTTTGAAATTTGCGGAATTTTTTTTTTATGCTAATAGAGAGCAAACAGGCAGATGGACCATTATATGGTAAATGGTTACCATCGTCTATGGACAGCTGCAACACCAGAGGTATTACAGCTATATTGCTGACCTTGGCAGAAATAGCTGGTTCTCGTTTACTATGCCGGAACACAAACGCTCATGCTGAACCTTTATATTGCGGCAGTCAAAATCTATACATATAATAAATCAGTAGAAAAGTCGTTATTGTATACCGAAAAATTAACAAAAAAAAAAATGCCCAGGGTGTTAAAGGATAACCAACAGAATCCATTTCCATTATTTTTGGAATTTTTGTCTTTTTATCTGTATGACTGTGCACGTATCACGTAAAGTGTACGAACCCAGTGTAGAAAAAATTGTATGCAACTTGAAGTATTATTTAATTTTTGTTTCATTACAATCGGTTCACTCTATCTTTTCTGATATGAATTTAAATTTTTGTCACGCACGAAATTCAGTTATTTGCAACGCCAAAATAGAACTAATGTTGACAGTTGAACTCGATAGATGGCGTTGTGCATATGTCGTCATCATGTAACACGGATATTGACTGTACTGTTATATAAGCGACGCGTCGTAGTTTTCGACAACCACGCGAACGAAGTCGCTGGCGCAGTCAGTATACGAATATATGAAATCAGAAACTATACAAATAAATCCAACGTCTATTTCAGAGTTATCCTTCCGCACTGAATTTGCCGACGATCACGACTCAAAGCTTCGATGATCTCATATCTGGACCAGGTGGCAAAGGGCAACACAGCAGTGCTGGTAGTGATGGCTCCGATGAGCCCCCCAAACACCATACGTGGACTACCATGACACCACAAGAAATCGCTACTTGGATAGACAAACGCTCCCGCGTTCTGTTTCCTCTATTATTTATATTCTTTAACATTATCTACTGGACTTTCGTGTATTGCCTATAGGAGAATTATATCACAAACTAAATATTTAATAGGATATTGAAAAAATTAAACATACCAAGTCTGTAAGAACTTGAAAACGCATTTCTTTTCTTGTTACTTTATTCTGTTATGGCATATATAGTTTATCAGTCGTGAATACAATTAAATATAGATCTACATCCTCTCAATATTTGTAAAGCAAACGCATCTGTATATGTTTGGTAATCCTAAAAAAACAAGTGAGTGCGAGAGTTCACACATCAATATTTCTGATAATGCAAAAAGATATCGACGCGCTTACATGTCATAAACAAATTATTAGAGTAAAATATAATTTTACTTTACTCATGTCAGTAAAGTTTAAAATAATCTTTATATAAACCTCTTCCTGAGGTATGGACTTGCATTTCATTCTGAAGTGAGCGCCAAATCTTATTTAGGACTTATTTGGCATTCTAAACTCCGTAGAAGCCTATGACTATACATAGAATTCAAATGACAAATGAAATTTAAAAAATATCTTCTATTTGGAACATTTTAATTTTATTTTTGCAGACATATATATTTCCTTGTGCATTAAACTTACTGTTTCATTACAGTTTTAATTCGGCACTGATAAGAGACAGACCTTAACATTAACTTGAAATAAGTACGCGACAAGAAATATTAACAACTTCTAACAATGTCACAGTAACGATTAAGAATATACTACGCATTTTGTTTAACAAGTTTAAAAAAGCTTTAGAGAAATCACTTCTTACGTAATAATATTGATTATACAAATAAATATGAAGATTTGTTGATATAACAAATCTGTTAATTCTTTATTATAATTATGTTGATGCGAATAGTGCCGCTAATTTAGTACTCAAAATGAACATTTCTTTTTTCATAAGTATCACTTTTTGATCACGAGATTTAGTGTTGAAGTATGTCGTCGATGCAGTGTCTAGAATGTCACCCATATATTTCTTTGTTTTCTCGTTACGATAACGACTGTAGAAAAATACTACTTAGCCGAGAGGGCTGTGGCACCTTCCAATTCTATATTCGTCTTATCATACCAGTATTTTTTAAACTACCAACAAGTTTAGTAAACATATAAAACTTATTATCCTATTTACAATAAATAATAAAACATACACCACGTAACGTTCTAAAATCATCATTATACGAGGATTTCACAACTTAAAAACATTATTATCCATTTTTGAATTAAAGTATTTAGAGATTACTGTATTAAATTTAAAATTGATGTTATTTTAGAAATAATTTACGTTTTTCGTAATTACAATTAATAGTTCAATAAATCCTATTATAAATAAAGATATATTCAATGAGATTATTTAAGATTAGTAATTTAATTAGTCAGGACGTAACTAATTGTAGTGTTTAGATGATGATTTTATAATTTTTTTTATGAATACGGATGAATTCCCATGAAACTAGATAAAGGAATAACTGGTTCTATGTGACGCCTCATTTGTTTTAATAGTGTTTGACAGTTTCGATACTATTCTAGTGTGAAACTATTCATTGAGTCATATAGAATAATCGGCGACCATCACAATTTTAACTGTTAAATATATTAAATAATTTAATTAAACACACTTAAAAAGGCGTTTATTATATTTTAATCAATTCTATGGCTTATTTAAGTTGTAGGTATGAAAATGTAAAGATGGCTCATTTGCCTTTGTGACTCAATTAATATTGCCTTATTAACATTTATATTAAGCAAAAAATGGACTACCATTATTTGACAATATTGCAAAGATACGTAATTTATCATATTTCATGTTACTTGTTATTTTATTTCAAACATTTTATTAAGTGCATAGATTTATATTCATTTTAAAGCTATTTATTGTATTCAAAAGGTTTTCGTTGGTTATATCCACTAAAATACAAGAGAAACAATTTATTATTCATATTAGATGAAATTTTTGTTTTAGTGATGTTTTCTTTCCGAGTTTTTTATAGATAGTCAGTTTTTCCGAGACACCGAACCGATCTCGGTTTCCTAGATATTTAGGTTTTAGTTAATATGTGTTACTAAATACTTAATGTTATAGATAGGTAACTTATAATTGTGCCAATGATTATTTTGCTATAAGTATAATTATTATACAATATTCTATAATAGTCTTTACAAAATAGTTAACTTTTAGAGGTGTATTCCTCTCAAATTTTCCGAATGTACAGTATATTAAGATTATTGTAGAAAATGTTTGTAAAAAACCAGTGTTATTGTTTGTATTCATTATTGCACTTGAAATGTCCTCAAATGATGTGAAATTAAATAAATAGAAACGAAAAATATTTATCTTTATTTCATATTTTTAAAACCCACATCATAATATTCAAACAAAATAACACAAATCTACTCAAAAATAGGCGACAAAAGAAGGCGAAACTACTTTTTTTCGATTACCTTCTGGATAACTATTGACATTCATTCATAATTTTTGTGGTTATGTCGTAACATATACCTTTATTAATTCTATTAGCGAAATACTTCTTAGAAAAAGATAGTCAAGTAGGTATTATCTTTACTGAACTATTTTATCATCGCTACTTCTCTCTGTGGTAGCTTCGTAATGTTTTAACCCACATTTTACATAAAAAACCCAGATTAAATAAACACAAAGGAATATTAATGACTGCTTAAGCTTAGAATTCGTGTCAATAACTAACTCCGGTATTTTGAAAACACCGTAGGTACAAATTTTCCTAATAATCCCCAAACAATTTTCAAACTGTTGCAGAACACACATTCGTAAGAATTCGTCAACGAATGAGACAAATTGCTGTTGATCTCTAACAGAAAAATTCTGAACATCGAGCCACGTGTCATAGATTTTTTTTATCACCACGTTTTTTAATGAAATTATGTTTCAAGGTGCCGCGTCAGTGTTCCCTCGAGGTGCTGCCGTCACTAAACTATCATCACTTGCGTAACGTTTCATATTTGCACCACTCGATTGGCTAAAATATAAAATTATAACATTAAATGAAAAGTACGAAACAAGTCGAACAATTTACAATTTTTATTACTTAGTATAAAAGAACTAACATGTAATAATAGGTCCTGCAGTTATAAAAAACGGTGTATTCTTAACACTATAGGACAGAAGATACAAAATACAACTAAAATGTATATGTATAATATATATGTATGTATAATGTATGTAGGTACTGAATGCAACTGATACGTCATGTTCTTTCATGTAACGCTCGCCGAGCAAGTATAGCAGTGACGCGTTGACTTTATCTCTCTCACTCCCTTAGTCGACTTTACCCGAACGAGCGTCACGTTTCAGCTCAGTCTCATTCGATTGCCACACCAACTGATCACTTACCATCAGGTGACACGCTTGCTCGTTTGCCCCTTATTCGATAAAAAAAAGTATGATAAATTTGTTACTTATATCATTAGAATCTCTTTTGGCCAAACTAACATGTAAATGTAAAATATACATATGTACATATGTAAAATAGAATTAACATCTATTGATTTCTTTTTTTCTGTAGTTTATAGGTTCAGCGTTATGGCCACAACCTCATCTGATGTTAAGATGTAGCTGAAGATGGTGGACACGCTAAGCCCAGTAGAGGGACTGGCTCTCAATGGCGACTGCTGGAACACACCTTTAGGTACTTAGCGGTAAATTATCAACTAGAGAATACCATGCTATGGTTTCATCATTCATTGCATGTGGATTCGAACTCACATCCATTAACACGACGTCCGTACACAACACCAAGCTATAATAGGTTTAGATAAATAAATATTTGGTTTAAGCCTCATTATAATAGCCTCATATAAACGCACTTATAACCTCGATAGAATCACTGAGGCGTTGTCAACCTTGCATTAGTAATTTTACTAATTTGTTTTTACAATCACTCAGTAGCTAGAAAAAATTTTGTCAATTTTTCTTATAGGTACACTTTCATTGTGAATCAATGATTATTTGACATCGTGATTTAGAAAGGCCTTCTTTGAACTAAACCGACTAATTACTAATGGACAGTCATCAGCCGCGTCCCATTATATTGTTTACAAATATCAGGTTACTCATTTGTGTTTTTTAATAAATACCACCTGAATAGGTAAACAGTTTGTATTTTATGTCAAGAGATGGCGCACAATAGATATTGTAACAAATTAGAACACGCTGTATAGGCTAATTAGATATTGTAATTTTTAAGTTTCCGATACACGTTTGTATTCAATTTTGTGGTGTTATTTCTGGAAAGCCCTCAAAGTAGATGGTTCACCACCCATTAATAAATCGCCAAACAGGCTTTTTTTAATTTACTCGTACTGATAGGTAATATCGTCGCTTCAGTGCTTATTTGTGCAGTCCACCATTAATTGCATTTTAAGGAAAAAATATTATTGTTCTACATTGATAACAAACTTTTATTTCAAAGATTTTTACATGTAATACGACAAGACAAAACAAGTAACTTGCCATATTAGATGTAAAAAAGACGTAAAATGTCTCAATTTTTTTTAATACAGCAAAAAACATTCGACTTTAACATGCAACAAATAATGGTAGACTGAACCAATAAACGTTGAGGCGACGATATGTGAATTTACGTATAACTTTATAGTTAATGAAATGTAGTAGCTTACCATTCAAAATATACTGGGTTAATCATGAAGTCGGTATTTACTAGCGTTAGGCGGAGAACTTTACCCAATACTCTAATATTTTCGTACTTTTGCACGCTTCATAACGTGAAGCGTTGGGGTTTGCATTATTATCAACATTCCAAAGTTGAGCAATTTTCGACATCATCGACAGTGATCATTATTTAAATTTATTTGTGTTTTTACGGCAATGCTAATGTTTTATTTCATAGAGAAATACTTCCACTATCACATTAGATGATTTTTATATACAAAAACAATCTAATTGAACATTTTTTTCCTTGTCGTCCGGATGACTGTATGTATGGACTTGTAACGATTACGCTCAAAAAACTTAATGTATTGGGACTATTTCTTTTTTAATAGCTCTAGAATGACATCGGATTACTTCCTATTTAATATGAATGTTTAAATCTGTCATTCAATTATAATTACGTTATAAAGCGTGCACTTTTTGATTTTCCAAACTATTATTAGATTTATTACTACTATATACCCGTATCTAGTTCGTGGCTTTGGTGTAGGAGCTATTAGTGGAAGACGATCTAGCGCAAAAGTTCCACCGGACCCTGAGCTTGACCCTCGACCTGAGCCACTTGAACTCTCCGACCACGTGATCTCAGACATACTGAAAATTTCAAAAATTAACAATTATATTTTATTAACATATAAATTTAGGGCTGGACATTATAGTTATTTTTAACAGATGGTATGATTGTAGAGCATTTTCTTATACATACCCTAATTTATTACGCTTTAAAGTTCAACCTTTATCGCTAAATACCTAATGATTCCACACAGTTACATTTTAAAATTACAACGATTTCTAGACTTAATGAGATCTACCTTCGACCTTACCATCATTTAATTTCAGAATTTCCTATAATTTCCAAATCATCAGAATTTAGACGTATAATATCTTTTAAAGAGCCTTGTTGATATGTACCTTGAAGAGATTGGAGGAAGACGATATGGCGGAGTGTAGATATCGTTTGTTTCAGTATAGGTTGATGCGTGTATCTCTTGTTGATATAGTTCGTACAGTTGGGCTAGCTCTGGTGTTATAGCGATACCTAGCTCTGAAATGTAAAAAAAACAATTAAATTAAATCAAATCAAATATTTAGAAAACTTCGTTACCTAGAATTTACATATAAATGAGAAAAACTAACAACAGCGCGATAACCGAACTTATAAAGTATATCCAGTAAAACACTATATACTTTTATCTTTTTTTTTCCAGCGGAAATGCATTAACGCATACCTTCTCAGCCTCAATCCCTGCGGGAGCTAGAAGCCCCCCCTCGCCCTTCTCACCACCGAAAACACTATATACTTAACTAAATTAAATTCAATTAATTTAACATAACTTGCTTATTAAAACTTAATTCAATTAAATTAGCTCATAGAAGCAAAAGTAGTAACATCCAACATTTCTAATATGGTTTTTTTTTATAGTTTAGGTGTAGCGTTATAGTCATAGTTTCACCTGGTGTTAAGTGACGATATGACTCATGATGGTGGACACGTAAACCTAGTGGAGGGACAAGCTCTCAAATGCAACTGCCGGAACACATCTATAGGTAATCGACGGTAGATTTTCAACTTGAGGGTGATGATAGCTAGCCAGGCGGGCATTAAAAATACCCTTACTACCATTGATCACCATCTGCAGGGACCACGTAAAGCTTTAACAAAATAGTGACTTATTAATTTGAATATATATTATAATATGGCAGATTACAGTCGAAACAAAATCTCCTAGATAGGTATTATTAACAATTGCGCACGAAAGTTTCTGAAATAGTGTGTTTAAAACTTACATGACGCATGAACAATTTTAAAAACTGTATTCATATAGTTAATTTAGCGGCAGTTTGTCTGTTTTTGTGATTGTGATTGTCTACGCCTATAGAGCAGCGGATAAGTTACACAAATCTAACAAGGTTATTATAAATTTCAAGGAAACCTTATACATATTTTAAAGTAACTGTGTCCACGAGTTAATTTGCGTGGAGCTAAAATTTTACTTACAAACTAGCTTCTGCCAGCGGCTTCGCTCGACTAAAAAGTTAAAAGAACATTACGCTTGAATTATTATCCCAATGGAATGCATTACGGGCATCTAAGTAACCTATGTGCTAATCCAGGAAATGGTCTATTTATGTGCCAATTTTCGTCCAAATTTGTTCAACGGTTAAAGCATGATAGTCGAGCAAAGAAAAAAACAAACATCCATATTTTCGAATTTATAATATTATTATTATGGGATTTTACCTGCGGCTTCGTTCGCGTGGTAATTTGTAAAACTTTGGGAAATAAGATACGTACTATGTATATAGAACAGAACATGATAATGTAAACAATGTTGTGTACCTTTCCATTAAGCGCTAAGATTTGTTAATTTCTAGCATTGAACACACGCAAACATGCCACATATAGCTGTCCATGTAAGAAGCACGACTTTTCCAAGTCTACCCCGACTACCTGTAGAGTCTGGCCTTGTTCCTTGAATCTCCCCTGGGTATTTGAAGTTTTTCCAGGACAAAAAGCAGCTTATGCTACTCTCCATCATTTCAATTATCTCTATGCCAAAAATCAAGTGTATTGCTAGCTTAATTAGGACGTGAAGAAAGAACATAAATCTCCTCCGGGAATTCAATGTTTTCCAGGATAAAAAGTAGTCTATGTTTCTCACCATTCTGTCAGCTATCTCTATGCCAAAAATCAAGTCGATTGGTTGCTTAGTTAAGGTGTGATGGAAGGACAAACATACACACTTTCGCATTTATAATATTAGTATAGATTGTTGCAGGTTTTTGTAACGTTTTTTTAAAAGAGCTTTGTTCCTATTGGTGGTAGCATGATGTAAAATAGAGTAAAGCCTTCGTCGATGATTGCACTATCAAATACAAAAAGATTTTTTGAAATCCGACCATTAGTTCGTTATATTAGCGTCTTCAAACAAACAATCATATTTTTAGAATAGAGTATTAATATGGATATAGATATTTGGTATGTCAGGTGTATGTACATATACTACGAAGGTTACGAAGCTTCAACTCCGATTTCGAAAGGTCGGAAATCCTGATTAATTTTACACCTCGGCGACTTCGAGTCGCTACTTTTAAATCGGAGCTGAAGTTACAACGGAGATCACAACATAATAAGCAACTGCGGCTAGAATAAGTACGTTTAAAATTTCACTTGTACCTCAAGGAAGTGCTTGATTTTTCAAAGGATTAATCTACAGGCATTTATCTTAAGGTTTATGGAAGATACAACAATTCCTCGTTTGTTAAAACTCCTAGTATCGAATGTTATTATTATAATATATAATTTATTTATTTAATATACCTGTTTTCTACTCTACTTCCGTTTCGCATCGGACTTCGCCTCCGCCTCCGACTTCGACTCCGATAAAGCAGATTATAAACCTCTGGTTTCGACTTCGGCTACGGTATACCAACATCCATAACATCCCTAACTTATACCTACCTTAGTGCGTAATTGAAATAAAACTACTTTACCATCAAGTGTCCGTCGCTGGCGAGTGATGATTTCATCGGAAAGACGCCGCTGTGCGTCTCGACGTTGCAGTGCGAGATCCCGCCGGCGCAGCTCGTGCGTGCGCGCAGCTCGCTCGCCCTGCAGCGCCAGCTTGTCCGCTTCCAGCTCGTGCACACGGCATACCAAAGCAAGCACTTCACGCTCTGGCCCGTTATTTATACGTGCCGGTAATTCCTATAAATGAACCAAAAAACGTTCTTTAAAATAGTATTTTTACCTGACGCCGGAGAAACAAAAAAAAAGGGTTTTTTTATCTGACTACGGATAAAATGTCTGAGATGAAATTCAGGTATTGTGACGTCCTTAAAGAAATACGATCGCTCGATGTTCGGAAAGCTAGTGGACGGGACAGTATCCCAGCGGTAGTGCTTAAAAGATGTGCAGCAGAGTTGTCCCCAGTGTTAACGCGCCTACACGGCATTTCCTAAGTCTATGGTGACGTGCCTCGGGCTTGGAGAGAGGCTAATGTGTAGCCGATTCCCAAAAAGGGGGATCGGTTGGATCCAAACAACTACCGCCCAATCGCTATAACTTCAGTGTTGTGTAAAACCATGGGGCGAATTATAAACAATCAGCTCATCCACAATCTGGAAGACCATTCTATTTTAAACGACTATCAATATGGCCTTCACCAAAGCCGGTCGACGGGTAATCTTTCAACGTATGTCTTGCACCGCTGGGGGGAAGCGATTGATATGCATGGCGAGACTTTGGCAATCAGTTTCGATATAACCAAGGTTTTCGATAGAGTTTGGCACAATGGTCTTCTCTCTAAGCTACCAGCGTACAGACTTCCCGCAAACTTGTGCAAATCGATCTCTGGCTTTCTAAATGAACGCAGAATTCGCGTTCTAGTTGAAAGTTGCGATTCACAGTTCATGTCAGTAAATGCTGGAGTTCCACAAGGCTCTATTCTCTCTTAATCTGTTCCTTCTGCATATCAATGATAGGTTACCGTTAAGCTATACTCATTGCTATGCAGACGATAGCATCTTTCATATAAGTTACCACAGCAAGCCCACTTGTAGTCTGGAAAACACAAAAAAGAGGCGAGAGGAACTTGTTACTGAACTCAAACAATCATTCCAATGCTATATACGTTCGACATGCATTCGAGGAGCAAATAACTTGATTGAGTTCAAAGCCAAAAAACAGGTATGCGCCTTTACCTGTAAAAATCTTCTTTTTGTACTCTCTCTCCTCTTCAGAACGTCTCGTTCACAATGCGTGAGAGTCTCAGTATTCTTGGTATAGATATCTGCAGTGACATCAACGCTAGGGACCTCATTGGGGGTGTCATCTTTACTACCTCGCGTCGACTCGGAATCCTTAACAAGGTCCGACGGTTTTTCACGCCTCGTCAGCTGTAACTTCTTTGTAAAGCACAAATACGGCCATGCATGGAATACTGTTCGCATGTTTGGGACGGATCCGCAAAATATCGCCTTGATGCCCTAGATAGGTTACAGAGAGGAGCTGTTCGCATAGTGCAAGATGTAAACGTTACCAAGCACATCGAGCCGTTTCAGTTGCGTAGAGACATTGCTTCTCTAGCCATATTTTGTCGTATGTATCACGGTGCGTGTCCTAAAGAGCTATTCAATGTTATCCCTTCTTCTTCTTTTCACAATATAACTACACGCGCTGAACTTCGGAGTCACAGCTTCATGGTAACCCTCATTACGACTCGAACCAAAAAGTTTGATATGTCGTACTTTTGCCGTACCATGAAGCTGTGGAACAGTCTCCCAGCTCATGTGTTCCCTTCCTCATATAACATCGGGTCCTTAAAGTAAAATATAAAAATCATTTACGCAGGCTGACTTGACAGTAGCGACTGGCGATGGATCGTCGTTCTCTCGATGGTCGCTACTGTTTTTGGACTGTCCTGTACTTAACATCAGGTGCAGTGCAGACACTTTGGCGAATTAAAAAAATTAATGCCAAAAGGAAGGATTATAATTTTAGTAGGCTATGTATGCAAGTTTGTATTTACGTATGATCTTCCGTAGCGCATAAACCATACATCCAATTTTCGTTATTATGACCCAGGTAACACAGACAATATTTTAATTAACTTCAACTATTGGAGGGATCGATTTTAACTTACTTGGGCAAGTACTTTACAAAAGTTACAAGAGTGAACTTACTTTTATTATATTTTTTTAAGTAACTTCGGGATATAATTCCGCTTGCTAAACAAAAAACTACTCTTTAAATCCTATTTATTGTGAAATTATTCACACAAATTAATTCTTATAAATAAAAAGTATAAAACAAGAAAATATTCTCGTCTGAAATTGTTGCGTATTTAAACAAATCAATAGTTATTGTATAGTAAGTAAATGAATTAAACATAACATATTTTAATTTAATGATTATTCGTGGTAATATTTAGCGGATAGACGGGAAACGGTCTTAATGATCACAACAAAAACATGAACGGACTCTGGAACACCAGATATAACAGATACTTATGTACTGATATTGACTAAAATATAAATTTGAGTTCTAAGATTTTGAATGTAAATATTTTTAATTACCCTTACAAAGGTAGTAAGAAGGTACTAAAAAGTATTGACTACGTAAACTCTATAAAATACATAAAAAAAAATTGTTGATTGTTTTATTATTTTATCCATATATAATTATAATTAATTTTGCGTGTTTACTCGGAGCGTAATTTTTTAGTAGTCGGGTGTTATTTTTTGACTTTATGTTATAATATTGTGGTGACTTCACAATCTCACTTTCTGACTTTCTTTTTTTATTAAATAGATTAAATTGGATGTATAAAAAAGCAACGCGTTTTTGCCGCTTTTGAATGAAATAAACGCACTGAGGAGGAGGCGTTAACACGAATCGATGTGCACACAGTGAGTGATTACTACCTACGTAACAATAGGGAGAGTTATTTGAGAATATTTTAATCTCGCTGACTATCTTTTGTATAACTCCTCTTATAGTACAGAATTAGGGCCGGATTTTTCTACAGCCTGATTAGGTTTCAGCCTAGGGCCTCAATATCAAAAGGGACGTACATTCAAGTTGTTAGCAGAATTAAAATTACACTGGACACTGGACGGTATACACTGTACGGAACACTGGACGGAACAACAACACTGGACGGAACAACAACACTGGACGGAAAATAAGAAGAAATTTTATGTATATGACTAATAAACAACCATTAAAGCGATGATTACTCAGTTTGTAGTGTGTGCGGACACCGCGTCAAGAGACGTGAGTTCGAATCAACCTAAAATTAGTTTGAGTTTTCGATGAAAGAAAACATCATGATGAAACCATAGCATGATGGTACAGCTTTTTCTAATTTCCGCCTGGCTAGCTATCATCATTAAGTTAAAAACCTGCCGACAAATACCTATAAGTGTGTTCTGGTAGTTGCACTTGAGAGTTAATCCCTCCACTAGGCTTAGCGTGTCTACCATCTTGGACCCTATCGTCACTTAACATCAGGTCAGATTGTAGTAATAACGCTAAAGCTTCACTATAAAAAAATCACTATCAAACTAGTCACGAGGACTGCCGACAGAAGTGATAACTTAAAACTATAAACAAACAGTAGTTATTTTTGGATATCCAAATTAACTGTTTGATTTTAAATAAAAACTTATAAATCAAAACTGTTTACAGCGCAATAAGTTATACTAATAGGAACAGATATAGTGTTATCGTTAATACGTCACGTGACCATGTCGATGACGACTCACATGAATTTACTCCTTATCCAAACCTTTCTATAGAAGTTTTCACTTCAAAAAGATAAAAAGATCAACGGGAGACTCACATGTGAAGGCCCTTTCACCTCTCGATATGTACGTCCTAGAGCTTCTTATGATGTAAAAATATTACTGTATTACATCTTTTAAACACGACTGCGTTAAAATATATGGAACTAGGTAGCTGTACCTGCGACATCGTTCACTAGGAACTAAAATTATAGCCCGTTTTTGTAACTTTATTCAATACAGCTTGGCTCCTATTGGTGGTAGTGTGATGTTAAATAGTTTAAAGGCTTTGTCAACGATTGCACTATTAAATATAAAAATAAGTTTTGAAATCCGGCCGGTAGTTACTTAGATTAGCGTGTTGAAACAAAAATTAGCCTATGCTACTCAGGGATAATGTAACATTCTAATGGTTGTAGAATTTTTGAAATCAGTCAAGTAGTTATTAAGTTTATTCGTTACAAACAAAAGTACAAATGTTTCCTCTTTTTAATATTAGTATAGAAGTATACATGTTTAATTATAATGAACCTGTTCGAGTTCGGCGCCCCTCAGGCGCACTTGCTCCAGTTGTCGCTGCACCGCTTCCCGCTCGAGCCTGGCGGACTCCTGCTCACGCTCGACGGCCGCGAGCTCCGCCCACGCCTGCTCCACTGCCACCTCGGCTTCAGCACGCTCGCTGCCACTCAGAGACGTAGCTGTCCCGCCTCTGTACCAACGACATCCAGTACCATCACTATCACCACTACAATATTCTTTCAAATAGTTTCAAAGAACAAGTATTTATAAAAAAAAAGCAGTCACGAGGACTGCCGACAGAAGTGAAAACTTAAACCTATTAACAAAAGAGGGATATACGCTTTTTATATATATATAATGTATACTAATAACGCACTGAGGTATATCTATGTACATATATACACAGTATACATATAGTTCATGAGAAGCGTGCGGTGACATAAAACGTGTTTCACGCTTTTTGTTCACCCAAAAAGTGCTCAACGCGCCTTAAGAAGCGATCATAAAACGCCTTAAGCCAAGGAAAGCCCCTGGTCCCGATGGAATCAGGAACGAAGCCCTAAAACTTCTCCCTGATAAACTTATAGCCCTTCTAGTCTGTATCTTCAATGCGGCCATAATTCACTGCCATTTTCCAGCCGCTTGGAAAAAGGCAACGGTAATAGGTATCCGCAAATCCGGGAAAAAGGCATCTCTCCCAGAAAGCTACCGCCCAATTAGCCTCCTCAATACGTTAGGTAAAATATATGAGCGGCTCCTTCTGAACCGACTTCAATCCATTGTCTCAGAGAAATGTCTCTTACCACACGAGCAATACGGCTTTCGACCGAAGCACTCGTGTACCCACCAAGTGCTCCGCCTCACGGAGCATATTCTCTCCAATTTCACGGAGCCACGCCGTCCTAGGCGCACGCTTGCCGTATTTTTCGACATAGCCAAAGCTTTCGATAAGGTCTGGCAAGAAGGCCTCATATTTAAACTCAATCTCTTTCAAGTCCCGGACAGACTAGTCCGCATAATCCTCGCTTACCTATCAGACCGTACCTTCTGCTATAAAGCGGACGGAACTCTATCCTCACCACATTCAATAAGGTCAGGCGTCCCGCAAGGTTCTATCCTAGCCCCTTGCCTCTTCAACCTGTTTGTTAGTGACATCCCCGAATTCCCCGACATCGCAGTAGGCTCTTACGCAGACGACACAGTCATCTTCAGCTCAGGCCGAAATAGGATTCACTTATACTACCGCGTCCAAAGGGCTGTGTCTACGTTCGGGTCCTGGTGCCTCAAATGGCGCATAGGAATAAACCCAGACAAAAGCGCGGCTATTATGTTCGATCCTCACGCGAGGAAAAATATAAAAAGAACATTACATCTTTTTGGTGTCAATATCCCTTGGGCTAACCAAACTAAATACCTTGGTGTAGTTTAAGATAAACATCTCACCTTTAACAAACATATAGATTATGTACAGAAAAAAGCCACCACAGCTATGGCTCTACTACGCAATCTAACCTCCTCTATGAGCAAAATGTCACTCAGACATAAGCTCACAATATAAAAAGTATGCATCCGTCCCATACTTACCTACAGTTGCCCCGTATTCGCTCACGCTTCGCACACCACCCTTCGCAAACTATAAGTTCTGCAAAATAAGTTCATGCGTATAGCCGTCCAAGCCCCTCCGTACGTCCGTAATGTAGATCTGGATATGGATATTTCGTCCATATATGCATATATCAAAGACCTAACAAAGCAATTCTTCGAAAAAGCCGAAGTTCATCCCAACCCCAAAATAGTACACGCAGTTAGCTACAATGCTAATCCGCACGCCAAAGGTTTCGCTCGCCGGCCACGTAATTGTTTCACTGATCCCGTCGATAAAATAACAAGATTGAACGCACTTCTTCCTACCGTCTCCACCAATCGTACGTGTCCGCGTACACGCCCGCGTAACCGCCGTCCTCGCCGCCCAGGCCGAGCGGTTAATTTCGCTCCCGCACACCCGCCGCGGCCTCCCTCTGCAGACGCTTGAGCCTAGGATCGATCCTCCGGATAGGAGCCCTCAAGTGACTCTGCTCGCGCGATACAGTGACACTCTACATCACTGAAAGTACATCATCACACCGCATACTATCCATGCACACCTACACGTTAAGTACACGGTTCTGTAAGGGACTACCCCACGATCCTTGTTTGTTTTCCGCAGCATCCCAAGCCGAGGTTCGGCCATTCTGGCACCCTTGCGCTCGCTGCCTCAGAGCTGAGTGCCCTCAGCACTCGCCCCAAAAAGTTCGGTGAAGCTGTCAAAGCCCTTACAGCTAACAGCGTATGTCAATTAAAAAAAAAAAAAAAAGCGCCTTAAGAAATTTTCACTTCAATTATGTTGGGCAGCGTTAGTGTCTACACTGATGATAAGTACAATACAATCCAAATCAGCGACGACTGATAATGAATCAGAATTTACTGCCAGTCCACGCTGTCATACTGGCCTGCTGAGGTAACTCTTCACGCCCCTTTTGAAGGACACACGCTGACAGGAACACGGTTTCACAACCTTACAGTCCGACAGAAATAAGAGTCGGCAATTTTTTTCGTACTCGATGTTATAGGTATCACCGTGAAACTGTGACACCGAAGTCCCGCCCGCGTGGTTAAATTCACATCATATCCTTATCTACTCTTATCCTTACTAATATTATAAATGCGAAAGTATGTTTGTTTTTTTGTTTGTTACGCTTTCACGCATAAATCGCTGAATTGATTATGATGGCTTTTGGTATAGAGATAGCTGGGACCTCGGAGACAGTAATACGCTATTTTTTTTCGCGTAAAAACTCATTGGAAGTGGGGTAAAGAAAATAAAAATCTTTGCATGATCCTTTTTATTGCGTCATCCGTTTTAGCCATATCGACATTAACTTTAGCGAAGCCACGGGTACAAGCTAGTTAATATTATAAATCGGAAAGCATTGCTTGGTTGTTTGTTTAAACACACCAATGTTAGGAACTACCAGTCGGATTTAAAATATTTTTTTGTATATGATAGAAAAATCATGGAGGAAGGCCTAGAGCTATATAACATCACGCTAACAGTGACAGGAGCAAAGTAGTATCGAAAAAAAATTTTTGGAGAGCTTCTCTAGCATGTGTTAGTTACATTCATTTTAATATTATACACTGGAAATGTTTATTTGTTTGAACGCGATAATTTTAGGAACTACAAGCAGGATTTCGTACATTGCATGCCTTACATGCCCTAGCATAGACAAAGCTTAACATAAGTCAATATCATAATGAATCTGAAAACTCTTATAAAATCTAAAACAGGTTAAAATTTATCTTACAGCTCACCTATAACTTTGCTGTGTGCTAAGTCTGGAGCCAGTAACATTAATTGGCTTATAAAGTCGATTAAAACGCGCCTCCCAGTGTGAGATAGCGGCATGCTGTCTCTCAGCATCGAGGGCCAATCCCAATAGATGGCTGTCCAGCTCCATTAAACGTCGACGCAATCTCATCTGTTGCTTGAACGTAGAAATGATTGCCTCACGAAGTGATTTCAGATGTGCTGCAGTTTCCGGTGTGTCTTCAACAACTACAGCATCATCGAGCTCATACTCACTACGGGTTCTGTTTAATTATTTAATTTCAGTTAATAAAACTTTCAACATTAAAAAAGGGATGTTATTATTACAGTAAATGTTATGTTGCTAACGATAAATATTCTAAATGACGTTGGCGTCAACAATAATTATGAAAATGTATGATATACGTTAATGACGACGAATGTATAAGTGATATATTTAAAAAACCGTTCAAAAGTCATTAATCCAAGGTTAATTTACGGTAGTATTTAGTCAAATTGTGCATTTTATGTTATTTCTACTGAATTAATCACAATGTGACTTTAGACGCAATTTTCAAAAATTTTGTTAGTTTCGAAAAAGTATTTCCTAAATTCTTAAGTTAATTCTAACCTATAGCTTTACTGCAACCTACGTCCTATAATGACGTTATCAAAAAGTTCATAGTAATAATAAATAAATTATACATTAAAGTACCTTGAACGATCGTCTTTCATTTTAACCTTCAATCGTGCTATCTCTTCTCGTAAATCATTAATGACTGAGCGATATTGCGACAGTTGCATTGGAGTCTGAATTAATTCACGCTCCACCTTAAAACATTATACATCACATAAGTAAATATAAACAATACTAAATTAAAATATACAGTCACAATAGTCTCTGTCTATAGTAAGCCACAGTGACTGATTAATTATTCTTCCAGATATATATACAAAATTACATTAAACTTTTAAGTATTCCTTTTTAATACATTTTCAATATAGTTTAACATTTTAAGTAGATTATACGATAATTCATTAAAAAATGCTAATATTTACGAAATTATAAAATAAGGAGGCATTACAAAGCAACAGTCCAAACCTTGCGTTTTGGTGAGATTGGCACGCATTAAACGACTTAAAATTAAAAAACGAATAAAAAATTAGGAAATTATTCATTTCATACCAAATCTTAAAAATCGAGTTATCATTGGATATTAACCTTTTGAAGTCTAGTTACAGTGCATTCGAAAAAAAAGGTAATTATTAAAAATTTAAAACAGTATTGGTAATAATACTTTTTGTTTAATTATAAGCGACGTATTATTTTTATTCAGAAATAATGCTCTGGTCCTTTACTCAATTAACGCAGGATATTGATAATAGGGTGGTATTTTACACGCTGCCTCAGGGCGGCACTCAAAGTAAATCCGGCCCTGACTACGACGGTCTACTTTCTCCCATAATACAAAAGTCCAAGGACTGTTTTTGCACTACTTTAGTCAAACTGACAGTGCCTACCCGGTTGGTAATAGAGGCAGCCCTACGTGCGTAGTGCAACGTCGACCGCGTAGTGTCTCGTTGCGTGCTGCAGGGTGCGACATGCGCTATCATCGCCGTCCGGCATCGCCCGCCGAGAACCTCACGCAGTAGTCGAGTCAATTTAGAGTCGCGATAATTCACGTACCTATAATAATAATAATAACTTTATTTGAACAGAAAAAAATCCCTACTATCATCATACTAATATTATAAATGCGAAAATGAGTTTGTTTGTTTGTTACGCTTTCACGCCTAAACAAACCACTGAATCGAATATGATGAATTTTTGTAAAGAGATAAATGGGAACTTGAAGACGGAGATAGGCTACTTTTTCTTGCAAAAAACTTATTGTAAGTGGATGGAGTAAAGAGAGAAATAAATTTTTATTGCGTCATCCGATTTGACGTATTTCAGCATGTCCTAGATATGTCTTACATCTATTTTAATTTAATTATATTTTATTAAATTATAGACACACAAAATGTAAAACTACAACTCTTCACGTTTTACAGGTTTTTTTACTGTAAATATGCTAACCTGATACGCTTCTATGCGTAACGGATAAGCATTTCACTAATAACAGAGACCGGCTGCTACCTACTCACTTTTCTTGACGTAAATACTATAAATAATAAATATATAATAATAAAATAGTATTAATTAACAAAAAATATTTTATATTATATTTTTGAAGTGAAACTTCTTTAGGCGCATGAGGGTAAAATTTTTACAGATGAAACGTCACGCCGGTATGCAACGGAAGTGTCGGAAAAGAGAGAGAGAGTGATCGAGACCGATTGAGAGAGAGTAAGACAGGGAAATTTAAATTAAAGTTAAAAATTAAATTATTAATTTAAAGTTAATTTAAAGTTTTAGATTTGTATAAATATAAACAAGATTTATAAATTAGTTCGCCAAAGAAGTTTCACTTCTGACATGTGTACTTTGTACGCACGCATGTTTTTTTTACGATATAACTGATTTCCATCCACACATTTAGCTAATAACGTCCACCGCTGTAAATAGGTCTCCCCCAAAGCCACAATGACCAGTCCTAGGCTGCTCACATCCAGCGGGCTACCGGCAACTAGTATCAGGTATGACGGTCCACTATGTCCTACATAGTCGGTTATCATCACTTAAGAACTCATAGATTCCATCATATGGTCTACGAGCAACATACCTTGCTAACTGCCGCTTAAATCTATCAATGCTAAGAACTACTCAGATTTTCCGCATATCTCTTTAAAGCCTTTAGTTTTCTTATTTAGATGTATCTTCTAATTATTTTATTTTTTATTAATTTTAAAATCAGCGTAAGCTTTGAATGATAGATAAATATCCACATAATTATACTTGCGTATTGATAATATATGTATATTAGACTAACTGGCTTGCTTCTGGTGGATTTGAATACTTATAAACCATCACATGGATAAAACAAGTATAATGCTTATGGGGACATGAGCAAAAACTATCAATTCGTTTATAAATTACACGATCACGAACAGACACATAATATTCATAGATATTAAACAAAAACCGTTGCTTGGCCTCTTTGCAAAACAAAAACATTCACGATGTAATAAACCTTTGTACCAAGTCTTGAAAACAATTGTTTATTAAACATTTACTAAGTAAAACATTTAAAGTCAACGAACACTGTAAATCCTAACGCCTCACTAATAATTGACAACAACAATATTTTTCTACATTTTTAGTTACGGACTTTAGCAGTTAGCAGGCGCTTAGATATAACCATAGTTTAATGTAGTACGACTTATAAAAATCTATCTGTCCCGTATTATTCTTTTGTCTCATGTTTCATAAATTTCTTAAAGATACTTATCTCTAAGAATATGATTTTATGAACGACATAATACGATTAAACCTTTTTTATGTTAAATTCGGACGTACAGAAAGACAAACAATATTAAAGAATCAGTATCCTTTATCATAGATGTTTATGAAAAAAAGAGGTACAGATAGATATACTGATTTAATATAGCTGTAAAGTACCTTGCTCCACCTGAAAGCGCCATAATACAATTTCCAAGGGCGAGAAGTGAACGATTGATGTGAGCACCCTCTAACCGACGCGCTCTTAGTCCCGCGCGCTCTGACCCGGCTAAGTCAATAAGAAACAATCGTCCCCGTTGTGTACCAGCCTCTACTTGTCTGCTTACTGTCACACTGACAAACAAGCTGAAGTTAACCAAACCATTATTTTTGTAAACAAAAACGGCATTGCCAAAATTGAGTTTTTTTTCTTTATATTATCATAAATAATAAAACAAGGCAATATAAAAGTTGCGTGTTTCTGTATTAATATATGTTAACACACAAAAAATATAATACCAGAAGATTTTTGGTTATTTCTTCTTATTGAACATTGAAATACTTTCAGTGGTAGCGTGTAGGAACGCCACGTCATGGGACGTGAGTTCGAATCCAACCACCTACCATGAGCTTGAGCTTTCGGTGAAGGAAAACATCGTGAGGACACCATAGCATGGTGGTGGGGCTTTTTCTAATGCCCGCCTGGCTACCTACCACCCTCAAGTTTAAAATCTGCCGCCAAATACTATAAAGGCCGGCAACGCACCTGTGATTCCTCTGGTATTGTGGGTGTTCATGGACAGCGGTAATCAGTTACCATCACGTGACACACTTGCTCGTTAGCCGCCTATTCCATGGAAAAAAAAATTATGTGTGCTGGTAATGAATAAAATTAACTGTGATTTGAAACAATGTATTGCTCTAATTTTCGTTTTCTCATAATTGATTATCTTTTTTCTAAATAGTAGGTACGAAATATTGATTTGATTCAAGAAACTTTACATATTTAGATGATGAGATAATTATAAAAAAATATTCAGTAAGATGAGATTACGAACCTAAACTCCTTAAAAAAAACATTGTAGAAGTATATTTCATATGATCTTTTTTGTTTACATGATGAAAAACAATTACCAATGTAAAGCTTGTTTTTTTCATAGCTCAATAGTTCTTAAAGTGGGTGCGAAAGAACGCTAATTAGAAATCTATCAAAGTTCCGCGATCAATTACATTTTGAGTCCATACTTTGGGAGTCTAATAAATTCACTGTAACAAAACTAATTTATACGTTTATAAGAATAAATCATAGCTTTGTACCTAAGTAGTGCGTGACCTCGTGAAGAATGCTGGTTTGCCTGTGTGGGTTCCGCGGTACGTGCTCGATCTCCCCGGGCAAGTAGTTCAGCTACATGGCCCGCACTGTTCGCCCGCACCTCGCTTAACCCTGCTACCACAGGAGCTCCGCTGCCACCTTCATCCCGGAGGTCTAAAGGCCCCGCGCTTGGATTCAGCAGGTCACGTATATTCTCGTTATATATTTCGATATAAGACATTGTTACCTGTTACACAAAAACGTATTATTCATCCAGACAAACAGTCCTTGAAGAGTCAACAAAGCATCTAGTCACTATAGTTTATCTTAAATGTGCCCTCCATACAATCCCAGATAAAAACTATAATTTTTGGCGTGATTTCAAAATGTAACTGAAGCCTTTATTCTTTTGAAACTATTTACTTTTACGAATCCGGTACGATTTTACTGTACTGTAGCTTATAGCTTGAAAAAGGCAATGGTTGATTTAAGTTGCGATCATTTTAATTAATAAGGCTTACAGTATTTATGTAATGTTATTAATGTACAAGATTGTAGCCAAGCCTAGCCAAGCAAGCAAGGTTACTAAACTAAGCCCGCGAATGGTGTGGATAAGCCGCGAGCTAGCTGACTTAATTTGCACGCAACGATAATATTTTAACATTATAAGTAGCACTATGTTTGAAGAACTAAACTGGTCCTATGGTAAGTTATTTTATTATTAAAGAAAAATTTGAGAATAATCTCGATGGAGCTTCAAATATTTTTGGAGCATTGCTGCAGCGATATATGTATAAAAATAATTTTCGATGTCTACTTGTGTCTTGAAGTAAATCTTAAAAACAACTATTAATATTGAATTAAACACCATTATAACTTTTAATAAATTGTATTCTTATGTACATACTAAATACTTGTAAAATTATTATGTACATATGTTAAATATAATATTAATTAATAAAAAATAGTTTTCTAAATTACAATTTGTACTCAATTATATATTTTTTGGGTTGATATTATTGTCTTAAGTATTGAAACTACTTAATTCAGGTTTATTTATTCAGGCCACTAACTGACTTGAAATCAACGGATACTAATATAATTCACGAGAAAAAAACAATGTCACACAGATGAAATATAAACTCTTGAAATAATGATTACAATTCCATAATAAGAACGTAAATTGAAAACTACATACGTAACTACATACTTATAGAAGTGTAAATAGACACAGTTTATCTTCGTTATTTTAAATGAAACGAGTGTAAACAAATAATGATGATAGTTACATAATACTATCAACCATCTGCGACTTTCCATGCCTTATCTACTATATAAATCTGAATAACAATTTAAAAAAGCGCTAAGGATATTTTTATATTCCAAAAATGATTTATTCTCATAGTAATGGAATATGTTGTCAACTCAATATCTGCTATAGGTAAAAACTTAACTTTGAGATATTGATTGAAATACCAACTTTGATACTGGTCTGGCTGATGTACATAACATTTTGAGCGACCTCAGTTTACCGTATAATAATTATAAAAGGCACATAATAAGTAGTCTGTTTATACGAAAATTTGGTTAATTTACTGGTCATCAAAGTCAATTAGTTGAAATCACCGAAAAGTGCACATAGCAATTTGGTTGATGAATAGTTTGATAACGATGATATTTTATAGTTCTTTTCTAATGTTCATTTTTTTATTCAGTATCTTCATTGAATTTGTAATATAAATATGTAAATAAGATAAGAAAATGTATGACTTTAATTCTAGATTTACAACAGTTTTACATAATTTTTATATAAGCGAAACTTATACATCCACTCCCGCCTTAACTTCTCCTGACTACTCAAAATGTATTATTCATCTAATAAATTTGAAGATTATATTAAAATTATAGTAAGTAAGTAGTTCGGGCGCTAGCTGATTCGATGGGCGATAACTGAAAACAAGCAAATCCGTTTGACATTCACGCTCCTTTACTTGTAATACTTTCAGCTGATTTTTTGAACATTGTGCTTCTATATCTGCTGTACTCTTTATTATATTTCAATTATCACATTTTAAAGAAAAAAAAAATGTTTATATTTTAATTTTATTCCTCGCTTCCAGAATTTCATTTTACATTAAAACATAACTTATAACATGTCGAACTGCATGTTATTATTAGTACTATTTATCCATATATCATTAAAGATCGTTAGTCATTCCCTCTGTGTGAAGTAACAAAGTTGACATACGCCTACATGTTATTGATTAGCTGTTTTGAACACCCAGTTCAGCTGTTTCGGCTATTTTTCTAAATGTGTTTATAATGACATACCAGGTCCCAAGTGTAATAAAGTATGCATGAGAACTTTATTGTAATTTAGTGAAGTGCTTATTGTAAATGATATAAAAGAATATGTCTACCTAACACACCTAACATATTCTGTAATATCTTTTCGGTGCGTAAATACCTATATATGAAATTAATTAGCTACTGTAAGGTATCTGATAAAAAAACTATAATTTTAGAAATAAATATTTGCTGTTACGAAGAAAGTTGCTGTTACTCAGAAAAACATAAAACAATTATAAATACGTCATCCATTGTCAAACTTGGTATTATAATAAATATTACAGCTTTACTCCGATGATTTGTACAAAATTATTTCGACTATCATTCGAAGATTGAAAAATTAGTAAAAAAAACTAATCATAGCATATAGCTTAAGTTTAAGGTATATCGTTGATTAAATAATAACTGCACGAGCTATTATGTTGCGGTATCATTATGATCATGACCTTTCAAACCAATGAAATTACTCAAAAAGTAAGAATACATTATACGAACTGTAACATAAGTTTTCATTTTTTTTTTTATAGTTAAGATTTAGCATTATGGCCACAACTCACCTGATGTTAATGATGTTGTGTCCCAAGAAGGTGGACACGCTTAACCTAGTGGGGGTATTGAATCTCAAGTGTAACTGCCCAAACACACCTATAGTATTTGGCGGCAGATTTTCAACTTGAGAGTAGTAGCTAACCAGGCGGTCATTAGAAAAAGCCCTACTACCATACACATGCCATACATAAATGTAAAAAGGAAATAATTACACCAAATTGCAATATTCAAATTTAGAACATAACCTATAATGAAGCCCGCATGAAATTGATACGTTGTAAATTAGTTTGTTAGTCCTAGATAACATATAAAGATGTTAAAACAATACCCACTATAGAAATCTATACACATGTTATGTATGTATGGATGTTTACCACACATTCCGATATCGCCACAACTATATAGATTAGGTAAATCTACTAAAGTTTTCCATTCATTTTATTTCCACATTGTAGGCACCTACTATGAACAAATTTTTTGATCATGAATGCTTAAAGGGTAAATCTAAATTAAGAGCACAAGCTAATGTTAGCAAGCTAGTAAAATAAATATTATTTACTATCGATTCATGATCTCTAGATAATGTAGTCAACAAAATCATGGCTATAATGTGTGTTTACTATGAACAGTGCTATTTGATAAGATGTTGGGAATTAAATGTAGCAATTTTTTGTAGGCACTTAGTGACTATTACCTAACTGATAAAAAGATAAAATAAAAATGCCAATGAACAAGTCTAAAAGCAATAGTAAATATATTGTTTTAAAATGGCCGCTTATATAAACATTTTATTTCCCAATGTATTGTAACATTGTAACATTTTTACTATTTATAAAATACCACATAGGAAAGTCTATATTTTTAGAAATACTTGTGTGTTTTTGGATATACATAAAAATGTCTTAATGTAATAAAAACATATGTTTTGTATACGAGATGGAAAATTGATTACGAGATTGGCGTAATAGCGACTGAATACTGCAATATTGTTTGTGACGCATTTACTGCGGCTGCAACAGAGATAAGTTTAGTATATACCTACACCAATTATGATTTTCATTGTCAGATGATGTTCGCGGGGTGTCTGTGGGACATATTTTCATAGTTTATCTTGATAGATAGCCGTGGAAAAATGATGTCTTCTCTGAATAATTGACAGCAATACCGAAACCCAACAACAACCACACTCGCAAACCGATTGTCAATTCTTATCGACTCAGATAGTGTAACTTCAATAATATTTATCGTTATCGTATTGAAAAGCTTTTTGACAGTAATGATTTTATGATATTTTCACTTTGTTATTACATGATATCGGCGTGGGTCGTGGACTTTTAGTTTACCCAATAGACTACCAAGCGTGTATTGGTTTAATAACTTTCCGAATAATATAATGTAACAATGTAACATATATCTAATACATTAAAATTATTACAATTGTATTCATTAATATTATGGAAGTGCAACAAATTAACAAGCCTTAAATATTTGGACAATAAATGAACCTATGAAACTTAATTCTTTTATCTAAGTATATTTTATATATTACTTGTCTAAGATCTCGTAAAATATAAAAATAATCTAGATGTAATAAGATCGTGTATAAGTAGCACATTGCTGTAACAGAAAGTTATGTTTTTGGCACTATATATTCCAATAATCAATTACATACAGGACCGGTTTTTTACACATAGTTTCCTATGTGCTAACATGCTAAAGTGCTAACTAGCCTTCAGCCTACGGCCTCAAGATCGAGAGCGACGTACATTCTAATTGTTAATATACAATTTTATTTTATTTAATAAAATTACACTATTCTTAAAACAGTGAACACTAAAAAACACTAGACCGAAAATAAGGAGAAATTCTACACATATGGCTAATAATAAACAAATATAAAAATGTATTGGTTATGTATGTTCTTAATTGTTATCTCGATTTTGTTTCGACAAAAAAAAACGTTTTTGGTTCGGTGTAAGGCTTAAAATTCATAACAATTCAAACTTAAATATTAAATGCCAGTTATCATGAAATAAATTTGTCCGAATTGAATTTGGTTTAATCTTGAATATATTTATTGAATATAAACATAGGTTAATACCGATAACAACATCGAAAAGTCGTATTACCCTGATAAGTCTTAGATTTAACCCCTTGCAACAATTGTCTTTTTTATATATAACTAAAGTGGTAAACAAACTTACAAACCGCTTGATTGTAAACGGTTACAATGGATTATAAATGTAACAATGTAACATAGATACCATTAGTGCATTGCAGAACCTAAAACCTACTTCCTCAAAGAGTTCGGGGTATCATACAACATTATTTGACTCCGTTATTCTGTAGATTGGAAGTATTTTACTAGACAGGTTTGTGACATTGTCACTGCTGCATTTGTCCACGACCATCAAAAGCAAGCGACGCTGAGCCCCTCAAACAATGAAATTGCTCAGGGGTCGCGGGCAACTCGATCTCGTGCATGCGACACACAATATTATTTCTCTTACCTTGACCCTCGGCGCTGCACGCCCGTAATCACGTTATAGAGTGGTTTATGTAGAGTAGATTATATATATATATATATAATATACGGTATGCGTGTAATGGTTCAACCATACCAACATACCATACAAATATACCATAAGCATACCAATAGGTAGCTCCAACCTCCCACCACCAACCGACACACTAATCGTCCAGCCCATTTTCCTGGGTCACTTCACAACTACAATCTTGTTACGATTACAGTCTACACACCATACACAGGCCTACATACCACTATTATAGCTTATACAGAAAAAACTCCAATACGACAATAAACAGCTCGCCAAATTAATAAGTCGAAATCGTACTGTGTCAAACCATGTGAGGCGACCAACGTGCAGTACTTGTTTTATGTACTCGCTGAAATGACCCTAGAAATATATCAGCCTGAAAACAAGTCACCCACGCGACTCCACCTATCTCAATATTATTTATTTATTTTAATTAGTTACATATATAATACTATTGTTTATTTAATAAAAGGTAAGCATACATAATAAGCGTTTAAATATAAGACTAAATGACAAATACACTCCAATCGTAAAAAAAAAAAAAAAATGATGTTCTTTTCCATCGTTTCGCAGATAAAATCCTTTTTTTAATCTAAAGTTTAAGTGAACATCTTACTATCTTCAACAATTTTACGTAATGTTATTTAATATGTAAACACATAAAATACACGAAAATATTTCTCATGTTTTACGATATGACATAATATGTACATCTATTTTTAACATTAAAGTATTAGATAATTTAGATAGATAGCACCTGTATTGTAACAAGGTAAATATAGCATTTGTGTGAAGTGTCTAGTTTTATCACTGATGTATATTATTTGTAATTGTTGGTAATGTTCCTACCTTGAATTGTTAAATCATATGTAGATAGAGTGCCGAGAAATATATTATAAAGAGGTAAAGTTTTTGAGTTTAAAATATCGGAGTAATCTTCGGTACTACTGATTCGTTTTTGAAAAATATTTCTATATAAAGGAGGCTGCTCACTTTTTATTAATAGAATAAGTACTTATATAATTTTTATTTCTACGCGAACGAAGTCGCGGGCACAGGTACTCACATATAAATTTGTATATAATTTTTAACCAAATACTGGACGATTTTATTTTTCATTCGATTTATTGTTTTTAAGTACTTTATACAATTACACTTCATGATTCGCAATAACACGTGTTTGAATAAATCATTATAAGTGATCAATTAATTGTTTAATTATAGATCCATAGAGGGCATTAGACCATTAGAGGTGGCACGTCTCGCGGTAACAATATCTAAATATTTAAACAGGGCTTTCTTCTATACAATATTCATGACGTCAGCAAATGTACCTTCTGTCAAGGTTACTTCATGTCCAATTATTTTTACTTAGGCATGAAATAGTCAAACTACAATTTTCCACAAAAATCTACGACATTTCTTATTAAAATATGTTTATGCAAGTTTTTATTGTTTATGATGGGTATATTTTACACATTTACAATTATTTTCGATAGGTACGTTTATGTATGATTAGTACAAAATAAAAAAAAATCTAAACATATATCAATGTTAAGAATTACATAACAAAAAATTAATTAGTACTTCCCCGTACTAGAAAATTACGAAATCGCGAATGACCAACCGTGCATGGAATTAATTGGGACAAATTTAAATCCCTAACAAGTACAATCTTCGTTTGAAATATTTTTAGATACCTCGTTCACATTTCTTTTTCAAATGTATGTATACGAAAATCAGGTAGAATTGGTTAAAACATTGTGTGAAGACAATTAACTTTTGCTACATAAACTATATAGAACTAGATACTAACTACATAAGATAGAAATGCTATATAATATTTGAATGTACCTTGTCATTAGTTTGCCTTAAACAGGGCCTTGTAACGAATTTTGTAGCTGGGTAGCCCAATTGAAAAGTATTGTTTAAATTCCTCGTCTCCTAAGGTACGTTCCTCGGAAATTATAACAAAAGTATTTTCTTCTAGAGGTTTAGATTTATTAAATTTATATTGTTCTGTCGACTCAGTGTTTGGGTTCCGAAGATTTTCACTGGAATACTTGTAGTATGAAGAATTAAATATAAAGTTGTATCAAGTTTATTACGTTCATAATTTGCCTGGATTATAAGTTATATCTGAACAGAGGTTTAAAGGTCACTTCATCATGTCACAGGTTCATTTATCGGAACAAATGAAGAGCATATTGTCGAACATATTCAACCTTTTATCAAGTCAAAGAGCTTACTATCAAAGCATTGGTTCTGAGTGACCCCGTAGGCTTATTCCGATTGGTGACATTTTAATTTGCATAGTTGCAGCATATCCTCGTGTCCTCGCATAATTTTATTAAATAGCGGGTACGAGATGTAAAAGTTGTGGCATACGCTCAGGTTCTCGATTCATTTTAGTAGCGGCATACTCTCGAATATAATTTTAAACTGCGGCTAAAATAACGTTTGTATAATTTTAAGTTATAGCTAAAAAGAACTTAAAAAATATTTATAAAATTGCGACTAAAACTTATAATTTTAAGTGGTTCTAAGAACGTACTAATAAACAAATACTTTTATTTTGAGGCTAAGAAATTATAGAAAAACGTACAATTTCAATTTCTGACATAGAACGTATAACTTTTAAATGCAGAAAAAAAAATTACAATATTATGTTGCGGATAAAATCCATTAAAAATCTGTATTTATATTTTTTTAGTCCAGCTAAACTTGTAAATAACAATGTAACATTTTAAGAACACGGAAAAAAGGGCTAAAAACTTATAGAAAAACAAAAGAATTGCTATACCGATACGATCGCCATCACCAAGTTAAATGTGATAGAAATGTGTATGTGGTACAAAGCGAGAAAATATCAGAGTCATATATTTGTAAGTCTCTATTCCAACAACAAAATGCACTCGTATTTTAATTAAATAAAATGTACAAATTACGACAGCCAGTTACAGTTTTATTATAAGTATTATAGATTGTTATTATTGTTGTTACCTATACCCTCTCATTTCGACATTTGTCTTATTGACTAATTTAAGTCACGTAAAATATTATACTTTGAACTTTATATATATTTTAGCTATTGAACAACGAAAATTGCATCAAAACCTGACCAAAGGTATATTACTACAACCTTTTAACTTTCATATCTTATACCGCAGGAGTCCTATCGTTTTATGGATAAAAAGTGTTCTTAATGTTGATTCATAATATAGCTACGTCAAACACCTTGTTTAATTTCATTACGCGTACAAGAGAACAGAAAAACAAACATTTAACAAAATATATTTTTCACGTTCATATTTCGACAGCAAAGCACTGTGATTAAAATTTTCAAAAAATATTTGACGTACAAATGTGGTTCGGTTACAGTGTTATTATATGTAGACATGTATATATTCTATATGTGAGATATAAAACCAAGGGTACAGTCATATACCATAGTTGCATGTGTTCTAACAAAGGTTATTTCGTTAGCCTATTTACATCATCATAAATAATGAAATCATAAGGGTTATTTCACCAATTGCTTCAATATGAGTTACATATATACCTATTACGCGCATATGTTTCTAAATAAATTTGTTTTATTACGATGTTCAAAATAGTAACAAAATATAAACGAAATTGTCATTATAGCAACAGCGACAGTTATCAAAGCTTTCCAACAGATAAAAATGTAATAAGTCTTTAGTAAAAAAAATTCCGTGAGTCAGCGTACTGCGCACCACCCTTTCGTCATTACTGAAGTAGTTACGGCATTGACCTTGTTAACCCCCACGACCCGTTATACCACAAAGACTGTTTACTAACATAATAAACGTTCTAAGCATATTTTGGGCATTAATGTTTTAATACACGCCGTTGCTTATACTGTAGTACTTCTTTATTTTTATGTTACTGCTATTGCAGAGAAATTAGTTATTCTACAGATTATTTAGGTAAAAGTAAACTAACTAGGGTGATCCTTTTGAAGTGCAGAAAACTATTACATTTCTCAAATTACATACATAAACTTCAATATATTCGTTTTATTATGTTAAGCTTAGGTTTCATTCTATGATAGGCAGTAATCAGATAGTATAAATATCACCTTGCTAATATATGGAAAACTTTTTATTTCACATGTGAATAGAGAAAATCATATAACCTGCTGACTAGCTCGGTAGATAATGTGCATATTAACGGTTTTCGAGCTTTAGAGGTAATAATTAAAATAAATCGATAGGAAAGCATTTTAAAATAAAATTGAATACCACATTACATCTCTCGATATATTTATGTAGCTTAAAATAGACTGAACAAAATAGATGATGGCATGTACTAGTTTCTTAACCTCTTATCTATGTACATTTCGAAAACGTATCGAGAACGTTTCAACAAATACCTGAACCTGGTCATAAAGCACGAACTATACAAACCTAGCTCGAATATATACTTATAAATAAAAATAATGTAAAATAAACTTAGAACATAAATAAAATATTAAAAGGAAAGAACATAAATCAAATGTAACTGTACAAAGTAAAGAAATTAAATAAGTAAATAAACAAAGAGCTAATAGTAAGATTACAGTAATAGTTAAACAAAGGTCATAAATAGAATATAATAAATAAAGATGATGAAATTCAATGTTAAATTAAAATAAATACAAAACTATATAAGAGAAAGAGATAAATACAAAACGAAAGAATCATCATCTCTGATTAAGTTAGAGGGAACTGGCAGTACAGATCAATCTGTACATTAAATTTAAAAAAAAAACCTAGCTCGCAGCCAGCGTTCCACACTTTATAAAAGCTGAAAACTAGTTCTCGTCTAACCCATATCCGTACGTATTGGACTATAAACTATGGTCACTTGTAGAGAACAGTGCTTGCTCTTAACGACGCGAAGACATTGAGTATTTTAAAAAATCTCTATGCAAGCAACGGCTGGAATTAGGGCGTAAGTTAATCCACAGATTCATAGACATCTGATTATGAATCTAAGCGTCTGCCCTTAAGGTTTATATGATAGCCAAAAGTGGCCATTTGGAATAGATTTATTTTTTAATTATCGCTAAGACTACGATATACATATACAAATTAGTTTAATACAGATAACATTCCTTCATTAAAAAAATTGTTCATTTTCATTTGTAACAGAACTTATGTCTAGACGAAGTACATATATACTAAAGTTACAATAATCTGACGTGTGCAAATTATGTACAAAGCTTCATAAAAAACAAAGGAATAAGTAATATTTTAATTCTTATAACTATCTGGATATTCCTCAAACAACAAAGTAGTGAATCACGTACAACAATTTTTCTTGTTTCCCTCTTCATTATTATTTATATGTATCATCTACCTACCTACTTACAGAATAACCTATATACCAGAATAACCATACTTAGTTAAAACTAGTTGATATGAAAAAATGAAATATTAAAAATGGCAATAAAAAGTTATACAATCCTATTTAAAACGATATAATATTACTTTACAGTAGCAAAAGCCCGTACAGATTTATTAAAGATAAACCATAATGTAATACCTATGCATAAAAAGGTAATAAAGATTTTCCGACTGGTCAAGGTCTGCGGCCACACATAAATCACCCTACTAAATCGAAACAGTATTTTCAACAAAAGTACCACACAATTTTCTAAAGTATTGTTGTTTGTTAAAAAAATTATAATATACTAGCTGAGTAACTATGAATATTGAATAAGAATTGGTATAATTAATAAAAAAAATATTATATAAAAACATAGTATAATTACTATAGTAATGCCTTATGACAACTGACAGTTATGTAAAATAATATTGGTGTTAAGTGTTTATATATTTTCATAAATTTGCTAATATTCCACTCAACTTCCTTAACTTTTTCTTTCATAAGAACCTTCTACTGGCAATAATTAACACAACAAAAAAAGAATTAGCGAAATTGTTCTAACCGTTCACGTGTGATGCGATGACCAAGGGAAATAGAGAATCATTTTATATATATAGATTGCATTTTATAGTTAAAAAAACGAGACATTCGTTACTTCATTTTAACAAAAACAAGGTTATGACAAAATGAAAATACTATATTTAAAATTAACCACAGCATGCATTGACAACAGACAAAATGGTTTCTTTTTTATATAAATTGAAAAGATAAAAACTAAACGAAGGTCACTTACACATAGTGTATGTACACAAAAAGTGTATGTACGTCAACTCTGACGGACGACTGGAGTTTACGCCCTAAGCAAGTTTCTCTTGAAACATAACGATTACCAATGTCAAAGATGCGCAAGGTACGTAGTGCAGAAAAACGTAACGCCTTTGAGTTAACACTTATATTAATTTCACACATGACACATATAATTTCCATACTCGAAAAATCGATTATTGTGAAATAAACTCCAAAATATTATTTATCTTTTTTTATATCACAACGTAGTGACGGCTCTGTACACCATAGTATGGAAGTACAATCTAGACACGCGGGTCCACTGTGACGTCACATAGTCATATAGTAAATCGAGTAGAAATCCCTATTCCCTACTACTTGTCTCTTTGATTACTAGTTATACAGCGCCTGATTTTGAAATACTACCCAAATATGTATGCACCTATGTTATACTTAGTGCGCGATTCAGTTGGACAATATTGTCGTATCTGATCACCCAGCATAATAATGAGACTAAATTAATAATAAAGTATTTTCTGATATATATTAACAAGTTCCTCTTGAATTCTATTCTTTGAAATAAGAGAATATCGCAGGTTTTGTCACTACAATGACACAGAAATTATATTTACAACCAAGTAAACACTCATATGTATAAGGTATAAGATTGAAATATGAAAAGGAGCTTCATTTATAGCACTTTGAAAACTCAATAAAAATATTACTTAATAAATATGACCCCTTTACAATCTACCAGTAGCCAGTACCAGTTCACCAGAACTTCAAGGTTCCAAAACACCCACCAATAATGATTTTATGTTCCTTGGCTGTTCAATGGAAAACACGCAAGTAATAATATCCAGATAGTAATATCAAAGTGTAAAGGCTCCGAATGTTGTACAATATCTTGAAAATAAAAAAAATAAACGACAAAAAATATAGACGTAAAAATATATTTCTTACAATCAAAAATAATTAAAATTCTATATTACGCTTTTGCATATTAAAACCAAACCTCAGATTACACAGGTCACAAAAATAAAAGAACGATATAACATTATTCAAAGTGTTAACTGACGTATACACTTGAAGAATTACCTCAAAATAATTAAGCAAATAGTTGTTTTATATCTTTTGTGGATATATAAGCATTACATATTACGTATTAAACTACATAACATATTGTGAAATAAAATCGCAGTTCTGCAGTACGTAAATCGCACCGCGTCTCTAATAACTAAACAGCTTAATTTAATAAATATTTCAAAGCACTTCTTATTCTCCAATTTTATATAGAAGTATAATTTTATAGTATTTATAAAATCTAACATTTCACATGAAAAGCGAAATAAACATGTTTTACCTAAATTCCATTTCCATTGAATACTTAATTCATGAGTGTTAAAGAAAGAATTTACACGTATTAAGTCGCAGATAACGAAGTAGTTGTATAAAAATATGATACCACTGCCATTAAATATTTAATATAGAATATGGTGAACTGATTCCAATATAAATGACTTAATATCATATTTTATACGTTTTGTGGTTTTAGCTGTATTTCTTATGAAACGACAAACCACAAGGTCTCTTAAGTCATGTGCTAGAAACGTTTGTCTCATCACAAGACCTACATTAGTAATTTCCATAAGTAAAGTTGATAAATGAACACAATGTAGTTATAATGGAACAATAATGAATGACTTTATGAATATGAAGCACGACCAATGAATTACTAGAAAAAACGAAACAGTAATAACGCTCCATGGTTTCTTTAAAAACACTATAAAATACACAAAGAAATAATGTTTCATGCTATTAATTACGAATTCCACCGGCGCAAAGAGATAGCAGGAACCGCTTAAGTGTCGATATCAAAATGTCAAATTCACAGTGTTTGGAACACTACTGATACTATATAACAGACACATTATTAAATCATTAAAAGTCCTATTTTGATTAAAATCGACGTCATTGAAGAAACACGATAAGTATATATATATATATATATATATATAGATATATCGTCACGCTGCTCCCGAATGTAAATAGTTTTCACTTTATCCTAGTTCTTGTATCACATTTAAACAGTGTTATGCAATCACGTTTATCCCACAACAAATTTGAATAGTGGCATTTAGGCCTTAAACACATCGTTGCACAATGTATTTCATCATAGTATTTGTTAACATATAGTAAGAATAAACATAGTAATTTGAAATTTAATGTAAATACCTCGTTTATTGTTATAGTAATAGGTTTATATTTACCTCATATGAATTTGGGTAGTCACACTCAGCGATGCTTGTGAAAAGATGATTCAAAGCTCGAGTCATGATGCCTGTCATGGTGTATGTTTTTCCTGCCCCGGTGGCTCCATACGCGAACACCGCTCCGGCGAACCCTTTGAGTGTATCGCCAACCAATGGCGCACAGACATCATCGTATACTTTTTCCTGTTTTAAATTTTATTATCGGATAATAAGAATTATTAATTTCTTTATTGTGGCATAGTAATTTGATTGCAGTGTACCTGGCTCTCAACTGGAACTGCTAGATGGCGACATATTTTCAACTTGAAGGTGGTAGGTAGCAAGGCGAAAATTATAAAAAGCCTTACCGCCATCCTATGGTTTCATCACGATATTTTCCTTCAACAAGAACTCAAACTTATTGCCGGGATTCAAAATTACGTCCATTGACATGACACACCCTACACACATACACGCAACCACTAAGATATCAAAACAACCCAAACACAATGAGGACCCACAGTCGCGTTCTACCATACCACTAAAATCCTTTAAAAAAATTATTTACTACCTGTTAAAAATGAAATTGGCACTCATATTATTGAATATAATCTTTGTATATAAAAATTTCGTGTCACTTTGTTTGTCCGCGATGAACTCCTAAACTACTAAACCGATTTTCATAAAATTTTGCACACTGTGTGCAATTTGATCCAACTTCAGACATAGGATACTTTTTATATCGATAAGTGATCATAACACGATAGATGACACTGTAGTCGATGTGATTGACTACTGGAAAAGGCAGAACAAGGTCTGCCAGGTCAGCTAGTATAATATACATATAGATCATCGTAAGACTTACAAATATTTTTATATTAAAGAACTATGTTTCTTCTTTTACTCTTGTTAAATTTGCTACAGTCTTACCTGATTTCATGTGACTATGTGACTGAGATACAAGAAATACGCTAACCCTTTTGAACCTTTTAATTAAACCACTAAATTTCATCTATATTTATATAATTGTACTATTATTAACATTTCTTCTATATCTTCACTCTAATTTCATTTAGCTGTCAATTGCTTCCCTTCCCAGAGGATTAATTCTAGACTGATAATTATATATTTTATTTTTACAACAATTTATAGATTATAGTTTTAGTAATAAGTAACGATATGTCTTCAAAGCAGACCATCGCCCTTAAACGTTCAGCAGCACAAAAGGCCGCTAAAAGTGATACAGGAGTAATAACAAGGAGGGCGCGTGCTCCTGATGTTAAGGATATGCGTCGCAGCAGCGATAATGAGGACGCCCTATTAAAAGGCGTCCTAAATAAAAACGCAGCCAGCGCGCAGAGCCTGTCAGGCGCCAACATAGCGTCCTCCAGCAAAACTGAAACGGGGTTGGATAGGGACCTAGCCGCATCGTCACCCATTTTACAGGGACAGTTGGTGGCAGGTCCCATTCCAAAAAACGATTACACCCCTATACCGAACACTCCGGTTAGAGCGGGCCCAAATGTCACGGATGGCGATTGGGGAGATATCTCGTCCGGGGGGGAATCGACAAGGGGGGGGAGAGTTAGTATGCTTCCTCCTTTTAAAGGGCGAGCCGGCGTGGCCATGGACATGGCCAAATGTCGCGCCACGGAGTTTTTCCAGGCTGGGAAGGACGCACTAGACAGCTCGGGAAATCTCAAAAAAGAGATTAAAGAGAAGGTTTTTGAGTCCCTCCAGGGTCTTTACATCACGACCCTGGAATTGGTAGATTCCCGGAGCAGACATAAGCTTCATGCGGAGCGCGCGCGAGCCGAAGGGGCCAGAGAGCTGGCATGGGCAGAGCGTGCGCACGCTAAACAGATGGCAGCCCTCGTGGAGAGCCACGAGCGGAGCGTCAGCGCACTGACTAAGCATGTGGAGATGTTAGTCAGCGAGCTGGAAACGCTCCGATCGTGGCTCGACTACGAGGTTGCTGAGCCACTTAAGTCGCTCCGTGGAATACGTGAGGGGATCGAAGACCTTCGAAAAAGACCTACCCCCGAGCTGAAAGATACGTGTCGTCTGGAGCCGGAAGAACTCCACAAGATCGTTGATGGTGCAACAAGGTTACAGGGCTCGCTCACGCGCCTTGAGGTAAACCTAGACGAATTACCTAGGCGCGTGAGCGAGCATGTCGTCGTGCCGGCTCCAATACCCCCAAATCCCCCCTGCCCTGATTACGGGCCTCCCCTTGAAGCCATCACAGACAGAATCAAAAACATCGAAAAGAAGATGGAGGAGGCTACTGAGCAAGCAGGGTCACGAAGCGCCACAGTCGAAACGGAATCCCTGAAGGACCTCTTAGAGCCGGTGTCATCGAAGATTGATACTGTGCTCTTTGAGGTCCGTGAGATAGGGTTTCCGGTAATGGCGCCTCCAATAAATAAACAAATGACCCTGGAATCAGAGCTCCACATCTCGGGCCCGCCTACAACCAGTAATATCGAGACGAAACAGCTCACCCCAGGGAAGCGGGGCCACGTCCGAAGAACGGAATCTTACGCCATGGTCTCTGCGTTACCAAAGCGCACGCCACCCTCAGCCACCATTATAGTCTCATCAGTAGACCCCCGAGATACGAGTGAGGGGGTCCTGAAGACAATTCAGAGGGTGGCTAACACACAGGTCACGGGAGCACGGGTCGACGCCGTGAGGAAGGCAAAGAACCAGAAGGTCGTCCTACGCTGCCGAGGTGAGGAAGATGCCAAGTTAATGGCAGGGCAGCTGCGGACGGCCTCTGCCGGCCTCACGGTGGAGACCCCCACCAGTAAGAACCCCCTCGTGGAAATCAGGGACGTCTTGCTGGCTCACAGCGACAAGGACGTCCTGGACCACTTGAGGGGGCAAAATAAGGAGATATTCCGTGATCTAGCCCAAAAAGACCAGACCATGCGCATCCGTTACCGGAAGAAGGCACGCAACCCATTGGAATGCCACCCAGTGTTGGAGGTTGCGCCGAAACTGTGGCAGAGGTTCGTTGAAGCCGGGCGGGTGCATATAGGCATCCAATATCGCCCGGTGAGAGACCAGACACCCCTGGTGCGGTGCGCGCGATGCCTCGGCTTTGGGCATGCGACTAGAGCATGCTCTGAGGCCGAGGAATCGTGCGTGCACTGCACAAAGAAGCACCGTAGGGGTGAGTGTCCTCGTCGAGCTGAGGGTGCCGCACCCGCCTGCGTCAATTGCCACAGGGCAAAAAGACCTCAGTCCGAGTCCCATCATTCGGCACTAGATTACGAGTGTCCGGAATTTCTAAAATGGGACTCCATAGCACGGTCCCGGGTGGCATATTCCTCCTAAGGGCACCCTATCGCAGACAAACGCGGTAGCTACTGGAAGGGATGAGGCGAACCCCCGGATAGCAATAGTTCAGGCTAATCTGCAGCGCTCTAAATTGGCTTCGGCGGAGCTGCAGTGCTGGGCGTCTCGTGGGGGAGCAGCTATCGCCCTGGTCCAAGAGCCCTATACAGGGACGACCGGGGTGATGAAGCAGCTCCCAAACACGAGAACTGTCCAGAACACAGCGGGCGGAGCTGGGCCAGTTAAGGCGGCGATCGTTGTATATGGCGACAAGCTCAGGGTCACGGTAGACCCAGAGCTTGTTGACAACAACATTGCTGCCGCACTGCTGCATGCGGGCCACCTATCGCTAGGGGTGATCTCCGTTTACTTCGAGCCGAACGAACCTATAGAACCGTACATTGTACGACTCGGGAGAATCTGCGACAAATTAGGGGCGCAGAACTTGATAGTCGGAGGCGACGTCAATGCCAAAAGCGTGTGGTGGGGCGCTAAGTCCGGCGATCATCGGGGGGAAGCATATTGCTCCTTTTTGGACGCCAACGGACTGCAGGTTCTCAATGTTGGAGACAAACCCACATTCCAAGTCGTGAGGGGGGGCAGCTTGTGTACAAGCATTGTGGACGTTACCGTCTGCAGCCCCGCTCTTCTTGGCAGGATCGATGATTGGAAAGTGGATGTGGGCATAACATCTTCTGACCATAACGCTATTACCTTCTCGATACGCTTGGATCGGCCTCTGCAAAATCAGAAGCCGAATACCACGCGCATCTATAACACCAGGAAGGTGGTATGGTCGGAGTTCACATCCACTCTACAGGAGAAAATGACCGAAAAGGGTCTGACGGCACGTAATGTGGAGGAGGTGTCTGACATTGGGAGCTTTGAGACGTTGGTGTCCGATTACATAGCCTGCGTTAGGGACACCTGTGATCAAGTTGTCCCTAAGGCAGGTGGTGCAAAAGGAGTGACTCGCCCGCCCTGGTGGTCGGCGGACTTGGATCGCCTTAAACGGGAGGTAGCGCGGCGGAAACGTAGGATCCGCTGCGCGGCCCCCAGCCGGAGGCAGTACGTCGTTGACGACTATCTCGCTGCTCTCGAGGAATACAAGAGTGAGGCAGCAGGAGCCCAGACGAGGAGTTGGAAGGAGTTTTGCTCGACACAGGAGCGTGAGAGCCTCTGGGACGGCATCTACAGGATCCTTCGACGTACTGAGCGTAGGCGTGAGGAGGTGCTGCTCAAGGACCCCAATGGGGGAATCCTCGACCCGAAAGGGTCTGTGGAGCGGCTCTCCTCCGTGCTCTTTCCGGAGGATTCGGTGGATGACGAAACAGAGGTTCATAAAGCCGTGAGGGACGGTGTCCTGCTTGCCGATATTCGGGGATTATCCGCGGACGATCCGCCGTTCACTCGAGATGAAGTGATGCGGGTGTGTAAAGAGATTCACCCGCAAAAGGCTCCTGGGAATGACGGATTAACCGGGGACATATGCACACACGCGATTTTAGGGGGGGGAGAGGATGTGTTCCGGGCCATTGCCAATAAGAGCCTGGAACTTTCCCACTTCCCCCGCCCTTGGAAAATCGCGTATATGTGCATACTCCGGAAACCCGGCAGGGAGGACTACTGTGACCCTAAGTCATACCGCCCGATCGGCCTACTCCCTGTGCTGGACAAGCTCTTGGAAAAGCTCCTTGTCCGTAGATTACGTTGGCACCTGCTACCTAAGCTCAGCGTGCGGCAATATGGGTTCATGCCCCAACGCGGAACGGAGGACTCCCTGTATGATGTAGTGACGTATATCAGGACCCGTGTGGTGGCCAAAGAGGTCGTTACCCTGGTGTCGCTGGACATAGAGGGAGCCTTTGATAATGCGTGGTGGCCGGGCTTGAAGTCCCAACTGGTGGCCAAACAGTGCCCTAGGAATTTGTACGGTATGGTCTCTTCTTACTTGTCGGACCGGAGTTTCGAGCTCACATATGCTGGTGTTAAGGTGAGTCGGGGTAGTTCGAAGGGATGTGTCCAGGGATCTATTGCTGGACCATCCTTTTGGAACGTAATCCTCGACTCGCTTTTGGTGGAGCTCGAGTCCGAGGGAGTGTACTGTCAAGCATTTGCGGACGATGTCGTCTTGGTCTTCTCCGGGAAAGAGGTTGGACCAATGCAGGACTCTGCGAACCGAACTCTGCAGACCGTGATGGACTGGGGCGTCAAATTTAAGCTTCGCTTCGCGCCACAAAAAACAAAGGCCATGGTGCTCACTAGGAAGCTTAAATTTGATGAACCAGTCATTGTCATGGGCGGAGTTCGAGTTGCGCTAGAAACTCAGATTCGCCTGCTTGGTCTGATTCTCGATAGCAAGCTCACTTTCGAGGCACATGTCACTGCAGCCTGTAAGAAGGCAGCCGACATCTATAAGCAGTTGGCATGTGCAGCGAGAGTGAGCTGGGGCTTAAACTCGGAGATCATCAAGACGATATACGTCGCAGTCATCGAGCCTATCGTGTTGTACGCCGCAAATGTCTGGGGTCCCTCTGCGATTAAGCTTTCAATCCGTAAGAAGTTGGATGCGATCCAGAGGGGCTTTTCCCGGAAGATTTGTAGGGCGTATCGCACGGTATCCTTGACGGCTGCAATAGTGCTTGCAGACTTGCTCCCGTTGGACCTCCGGGCGCGGGAGGTGGAGAGGCTATACCGTGCAAAAAGGGGTGAGAATCTGGACGAGGTCGTGGTCGACCGCGAGTTAGAGCGGCCCGTCCCATTTTGTCAGTTCCCTCACCCGGCGCAGTGTGAGGGAGAAACGTACGAGAGCCTAGAGGCCCCTCCAAGCCAGGGCGGCTCCGACATATACACCGACGGATCTAAGATTGACGGTGGTGTGGGAGCGGCCCTGACATGGTGGAAGGAGGGAAAAGAGTTCAGGTTCTCGACGTTTCGCCTAGAGGCCTTCTGCACGGTTTTCCAGGCGGAGCTGTATGCGCTGTATAGGGCGATACAGGCGGTAAAGCTTTCCAGAGAAGGGGATGTCGGCATCTTCAGTGACTCCAAGTCGTCACTGGAGATGCTGGCAAACCCAACTCCGCCGCACCGTCTCGCCCTTGGAGCGCAGCAGCTCCTCCGGGAGATCCGGGCAGAGGGACGCTCTGTCCGCCTGCACTGGGTGAGGGCCCACGTCGGCACCGTAGGCAATGAGCGTGCCGACGAACTGGCAAAAAGGGCCGCACACAAGAAAACCGCGGCGAACTACGACCGGTATCCGTTATCGTATGTGAAAAAGGTTATACGCGGGGACACAGTTAGGATATGGCAGGCACGCTACGAGGCCTCTGACACGGGATCGGTGACAAGGGTTTTCTTCCCCAAGGTAGAGGAGGCCCATCGGGTGCTAAGGAAGACTCAGTTGTCACCGACCCACGTGCAGATCTTAACAGGTCACGGAGGCTTCGCAGCGTACCTGCACCGTTTCAAAATTAAAGATAGCCCCGCGTGTGCCTGCGATGCGGATACCGCTGAGACAGTCTTCCATCTTATTATAGACTGTCCTAGGTTCGGCTCGTCCAGATTCGATCTCGAGTGTCAAACTGGAGTTGAGGTCAAATTAGACACTTTAGCCGGTCTACTGCTGGACGATGACCACCGACCGGCTTTCTTGCAATACATCGACGAAATTGCAAGAAATGCCGGAATCAGAAATAAATAATTCGGTGGTCTTGACTGAATAGACAGGGCGTTAAACAACAACAAATCTTAGCATATAAAATTTTTAAAAAACTTGACAATAAACGCTTTGTGTTATATTAAACTCTATTAATTTTACAAACTTTATTATATACATACATAGAATTAGGTATACTCAATGAAATAATATACAATTCGATTAGTAATGACAAAGTCTAAAGTACAAATTATGGCTCAAAACACGGACTCGAAAATATTGTAAAAAATTGATCATATATTTTAAGATGTATTAGCATAAGTTGAATTTACGTTGCTCAAGCAAAAGATTGCGCTTTTAAAATTGTACACGAAATAAATAAAGGCATACTGAAAAAATTATTACGTATTACAAAGATCCCTGATTATGTTAGGGGTAATGCCGGAGCTTAAAAAAAAAAAAAAAAAAAAAAAAAAACCCTTTTGAAGAATCTGGTTCTCAAGTGAATCTGTGGCTAATAATTTTTAACTTAAGGACAGTCATTGAAAATGCCCAACTATCATGCTAAGGTTTCATTACGATGTTTTCCTTCTCTGAATGCTCGAACTTATTGCAATACCAAATTCGAATTCTTATCGAACCACGTGGTGTCTGTACACACTAACACTGAACTATCAATGTTTAAAAGTAACGATTGTTACGATACGAAACATAAACGAGTCCACTGTTATATAGTTATCCCTTGCTTGACATAACAGTAATGTTCTCATAAGCTAGCCTGTTTGTATCGGTTGTGGAAATCTTATAACCATGAATATTTACAATTTCAACCGATGGAATATGTTTATCTGAAACAGTAAGTAGGAACCTTAGCCACATTAGATTCAGCCCAAAATTTATTGTAGCAAGAGAAATGTTAAGTGTACATATATGTATAATTAACCTGAGTACTCTCCTCTCCGAACACACGATCGTAGACATAGTTCTTATCGTTCAGACGACGCTGACGCAGCATATCACGTCGATTATCAGCCTCTTCTTCGAGAACTAGCATCTAATATCAATTGAGAAAAAAAATATGAACACATTCTTTATTTAGTAATAGTATTGATATACTAACAAAAACTATTTTGTACGTTATTATTAGTAAATAGTAATTATTGAAATACAGATCTATATACACCTAAATATTTAGGCAAAAGCTACACTGTTACATCCCTAAACGTGTTGTTTGGCAGAAGCCAGTTAGACGAGAATTGAATTGAGTAAGTTATCTAACTGAGATTAATATATGTACACTACTACTTAATTGCTCTCAACATCCTGTTTACGTACTATTTTAATATTTTCTATCAAGGAAGGTGACCTATAGCTATGACTACAGTGACCATCTAATTCGTTCATCCAAATTAACAAGCTTTTTCTTTTATACCATACTAGGTAACCAGCTAAAATTTGCACAGGATATGCGTTGGTATGACAGTTACGCCAAAAACAAATTTATCATAGATTTTAAGTGCACTATCAGAAAAATTACAATATGTTTTTTTATAGTTAAGGTTTAGCGTTATGGACATAATCTCCCTGATCTTAAGTGACAATACGACCTAAGTTGGTGGACACGCTAAACCTGTGCAGGGACTGGCTCTCAAGTGCAGCTGCCAGAACACACATATTGGTATTTTGTGGCAGATTTTCAACTTGAGGGAGGTAGCTAGCGTTAGAAAAAGCCCTACCAACATGCTATAGTTTCCTCGCGATGTTTTCCTTCACCGAAAACTCAAGCTCATTGTAGGTGGATTCAAACTTAACACGTTCCTTGATGCAGAGTACGTACACACTACCACTGAGCTATCATCGCTTCAGAACACACTAACATTTAAAAATAACAAAACGTAAATCAAGCTCCTGTTTACATATGTTTATTACGCACTAAACGGATAAAAAATATATATATTGAGAAAACATAAGGCCGATGCATTGTCTAGTGTAGTATTATCCAATGTATGGGTCACGACTCAATGGTAAGTGTGAGCGAATATTAATGTGCCTGAAAAATAGGACTATATATGTAAACTAAGGAACGAAAAGTACCTAAAATTTAAGTTAATGCTAAACCTATAATGACAATAAATATAAAACTTCCATCCAGGGCCTGATTAGGATGAAAAGAAGCCCTAGGCTATTACACTTACGAGGCCCTTTCACCTCTCGCGTTTATTTGTACTAATACATGTTTATGCTTGTTTATTAGTCATATTCGTAGAACTTCTCCTTATTTTGGGTCCAGTGCTTTAGTGTTCACTGTTTTTAAAATAATGTTATTTTAATTCAGATAACAACTTCAATGTAGGCCCCTCTTGGACTTAAGTTTCTAGACTGAAGCCTAGTTATCCTATAGAAAAACCCGGCCCGGCAAACATCCTTCTCATAAAAAAATAACACTTCTTGTATTAAAGTACTAAAATTTTCGATTCGAACTGAATGTTTTTTCTTGTTTGAACAGACCTTCATTCATGTAGTTATATGCCATTTTAGGTTAATTATTAGTATTAATTAGTTAATACCAAAAGATGAGTTCCTAATTTAGAAGTTTTCTGCCTCGCATATAGCCGATATTTTTAACTAACGTAAGTATATATAGGTAGTTAGGTACATTGAATATTTATCGTGATGAATCAATGAGATCTATTATTCGTTTCAGCACGATCATTGTACATATTATATGGAAACCGGCAAATACTTAGTGAATCACTTGACAATGTTCTATGCGGCTTACATAATATAATTATCATGTACAAAAATAAACAAACTATTACGTAGCACTCACGTACCACGTAATTAGTTAGTAACACTAGTATAATTAGACGATAAACAACATTTCTTACGAGTTCCGAGGGACAAGCCCACTGATGCTGACGTCTTGAATAAAAACTGAACACAAGCCAAAAGCGAGTTCAAAGTCTGCTTTTTTCGAGTTACATATAAGTAGTTTACATGCCAATATATGTACTTTAGAAAGAACTATTTTATATACAAGAACTTATTTTTATAATATTCTTAAATTTTATTTCATTTTCTATTTATTAAAAACATATTAGTATGTATCAGTTATTATAGCCATACTTCATCTATAACTTTCTCGTTTATACTCATAACTTTAATTAATATACCTATACTAATATTTGGTATACTTTTCAATTAGAATCAATCACCTTCATGAATTCTTTCTTAAGAATGAAACAATTAATACATAGAACAAAAAAACTATGAATAATAGTAGTGTACAGAACGGATACAAAGTAAGCAGTTTAAAAGTAATATAATTTAAGCAAGTATTTAACCTTATCGCTGATCACGTGCACGATACGAGGACCTTCATCTGCACGTAGCGGCCGCACTCGCACAGCCACCTACCATAAATAATCATTCTATTATAAGCTTCCAATGTCATTTCTAACACTATACAAAAGGCAAAATATGGGAAAATGGAACACTTCGTTTATTTTAAAAATAGTTTTAGTTAAAGCAAAATGTGGTAGTTGCTAGTTCGACCCCGCGTAGCCGAGATTTATGCGGCAGAGGTACACAGTGGAGTTTTAGTAGGTATTTCCAGTTCGCATCGGGCGAGTCCAACATAATACGACGAGATTATACCCATAAACGGATTTTTTCACGATAAAAAAGTGAATATATACGTTAGGAAAAATGAAACGCTTTAACTAGATCGCAATTTGATTGAATGCTTATTTAATTTCACTGGAAATATTACAGTTAATAGAAAAAAACAGATTACATTTGAATATAATAAATCTATTGCTTGGCCCCTCATATAACATCTACAAGGTTAAACACACTCTTAAACTAAATATAAGGTGCCGAAATCTTTCTACTTCACGTTCCTTGGATGTTCTTGGTAATCGAACATTATGAAATACAACTCAAGAGTACTAGCAATTCTCCAAGCGGGTATATATCTATTCTGCTTATTCTTTATTTCATGTAGTTTGCTACTTGGACATAAACATTCCATTAAAAATAATCTATTTATAAACTTTTTAAAACATCACAATATTAATCTAACGCATCTTAATTATTATAAACCTCACCGTTAATGACAGTGTAGCCCAAAATGGTAACACACACACCCAGATAAGGAAGACTAGGCTGTTACTCAAGTTCAGATTCCAGAACACACCAAAAATCGCTTGGCGACAGATTATTGGTATTATGATAGATAGGTAGTTTAGCTGATGATTCCCTTCACTGAAAGCTCAAGCATATCGTAGGTGTTCGAACTTATATAGATGACGATGGTGTGTAATTTTATGATAAACTTAAGTATTATTTAACTAATTGTAAGTATGTATAATATGTAATTTTATAATTTTACCATCAACTTCTCTTCTGTGATAGTACGCACACCATGATGTTTGTCAGGTGTAGTTAAAGTGCTTTGAGTCATGGCATTACTCCGTTTAGGTGCTTCAACAATATTTTCAAACAGGTCACTTTTATTTGCAAATAAATGAATCAAGGATCACATTACAATAGAAATACTTCCAAATTTGCACGAATAATCACTTTCAATGTAGCTACTACTTTCTATAAAATTATGTTTCTTTAAAGACTTGTATCATTATTTTATATTGAATCTGCAGAGGTATGCAGTCTTTGCTGACGAGTCTACATGTGTACTAAAACTGATAGTGTATGTTCAAAAAAAAAAAATACAGCCTTGGGACCGTCGCTCTGGCAACAGTTAATCATCACAAATAATACTTTCGTGTTGCCTATCGCGGCGTAGGTAAATAATCTCTAGTATAAATTAGATTCTAAAAGAATGTTAAAAACTAAATTTTTGCAACGTTGTACTTAACAAAAAAATATTACCATTTATCTACTGGGTGTATCCAACAACTACAATAATTCTTTGAAAGGGGTGTTTAATTGCCGCGATTCTACTTCATCCGATTTGAATAATCGTAAAATTTTGCGTGAATTTCACGATGGTTTTAAAACGTACTGCAACATTCAGAAATTCTTCACAGCACTCGACAATCCAATAACTTCGATAAGTTTTAGGTGTATATTATGTTTTCACGTTAGATCTATTAAGTAACGATCCTACTGAAAGGAGCCCTCGAGGGCTGTATAGGCGATACAGTCACTATTATGAAATACAAACTCACACCACCTTTACACATTATGATCATAGGTTCAATGAGGAACATTTTCCTCTTTTTAAAACATTCAAACTAGAAAACGCTAGCTATATACGCATATGGCTTTCCCATATGTAAAGTCAGCTAGCTAGTTTGAATTTGATCTGCGAAAGAAACATAGTTAAACTTTTGGCACATTTAGCAAACTTAATTTGTCGGCTTAGTAGATATCTGCTGCGCTCGCTGCAACGATCAATAAAATTGACTAAAATTCACCTGCTTGGTCTTTACACTTTGTACCTATATAAATTTCAACATCACGGACAATTTTACTCCTTCTGACTCTACTTATTTCTATATATTTACTGCAATTTTAATAGTTAATAATACACTTTATATGTGTAAATCTAGACATGTTTTTATTTTAAATACATTGGTGAATGATGACAACATAAGCATGATGATCAATAATACAAATTATTTGAATAATGACACATTGGCTATTGCATAAACTTTATGGCAGTTACCTATTTAGGGAAGTAAACTTGTAATTTAGTTTATAGAAGATATCTCTGTGGTAATTTCATTCACATCTATACAAGCATATTATAAAGTATTTACATAATGTTACCCAGTGACTAGTAAAGGATTATAGACCCTAATAAAATGTTAGAAAAAAATCCTATACTACTAAATATTTTAATATTAATAATATCGCACTTGCAAAGTTTTTTCAGTATATCTTAAAAATTGAAACTTATTTATTGTAACTTAAAGATAATTTACAATGAAATGAAATTAAACAAAGTCTATTTTTCTGAGGTTAGCACCAATAATTTTACAATTATTTTATATCACTTTTGTGAACTATAATACATATTATATACCAAATCTAATAAGATAATGAATCCATATAAAGATATGTATGTATAATCAACATAATAAAAATAAATAAAATGTAATGTTATTTATTTATGTCAAATGTTCCTAAACATATTACACAGAATAATAAAATATTACACTTCTCCACGAGCAAATAGCTTAACACCTCTATCAAATAGCTTGAAAAGAAACCGAGTTGACTTTGGTTCTATTGAAAACAAGTGTTCATTCTCATACTTTTCACCTGGATATTTTATAGTTAAATGCCCTGAAACATCTGTACTCAATCCGGATGGAAGGTTTTCTACCTCAACTAAGGTATGAGCCTTGTGTGACAATAAATTAGATATTATGGAAGTTAATTCATCATCTAAAATAGTATTACATTGGAATAGAGTGAATGTATTTGAATTCCTCTTTGCAAGATCTAGTACATCTTTACAAAATGTATTTATTTCTCTTAATGTGTACTGCAAATCAAATAAATGAGATATGCCGTCAACTATAATATTAACTTCTTCATGTTTTTCCTGCATTGATAGTATTTTCTCTTTTATTCTGATGAGTAGATCTGTCTTTGGATTATTTTCCATCAGCAAATTATTTACAGCTTCTTCTCCCATGTTGTAAAATTCTACATATCCAGATTCAATATTCGTTTGTAAGTTGTAATTCATTTTGAGACCAACATTTTGATAATGATACAATGAATTGTGTGTTGATACAATTAAAACAGCATTTCTATTTTTGATGCAATTACTTAGAATACAGCTGATGATAAAATAACTGTCACAGCCATTTAATTCTTTGATAACAATTAATTTATTGAATAATCCTTTATCCAGATGTAGATATGAGATAACATCAGATGACATTCTAAAACAAAAATAAAATATTATTTAATATGATGTAAAAAAAAAGAAATATAATCAGTAACACAAAGTTGATAAAGTTTTAATTTTGACGTAAGGTGATAAGTTGTGCGAAAGCATAATATGACTGTTTTAAAATACATAATATGATGTGTAGCTATAAGAGCGACACAAACCAGTTAGCACGCCACTTATTCATTGCTCGCTAGTTAGCCGACGGTAACATTTCTGTAATGAAATGTTACATAATTCAAAAAAATTGCAGCTCTTTATGTATTGCAATTAAAGTCGGTGAGAGTTATCAGTACTTATACAGTTAACGTTAACAGTAAAGTTAAAATCAGAAAAATCAAATTTGGATTATATAAATTATTATAATTTCACAGGTACGTACCTTACAAACTGGTTTAAAATATTTATATAATAAAAAATTGAGAGATACAGAGGAAGTTGTGTAAGTTTTCACGGGCCTTGACAATAATTTAAGGTTAGGAAATATACGTGTATACCTACCTAATCACTAATAATTAATAGTGGAGATAAAAAAAGATCTACATTGTAAACATAAAATTATAATCATAATAGACATATAACAATATAACTTGTCTAAAATGGGAAGTCTACGTAAATATACCTAATTTGCTAAAATAGGTATACCTACATGTATATGTAGGTAGTTACCTACTTTCTATGGTTACTTATTTTATTCTCGAGTCTGTTAGAAATTTTGACGGAAGATTGCCAAAAAGCACTTTTATTTAATCGATCGATAGTTCGACTTAAGTATCTACCTTTGATCAAAACCTTGACACTGAATAGTGAGTATAAAGCAACATGACATATAAGCATAGGCTCTTAAACCACGAATTAAAAATAAGTAGGTTAGATGAACAAAATAAAGGTAAATCGTACTGTATCTAAGATAACAAATTTATTTATATTTTTGTGGTTCTGGGGTTCAGTCATTCAGTAAATCAGTCATTGTTAGGTTCCGTATAAATAAACCTTAATTATAATATACCATGAAAAACTTTTATTTCATTAGTATTTTCGGTTTATTTTGTTCTTGGATAATTTTTGCAATCATGTTCATCACTGTGTAAATATATTAACAGTAATATGTGTAATATCACCCTGAGTAGCATTACTCTTTAAAGTAGTTTCAGTACTGATACTTTTAGTTTACATTACACTAGTGTAAACTAGAACATTATCAATTAGTCATATAAATTACCTAAATTACTCATTCCATAGATACATAAAATCTCAGCGTTACCTAAGTATGTACCAAGTATTTGTATCACACACAATACTACCACTATACTCGTGAGACGGTTCAAGTAACATTTGACATAGATTAGCTTTTTAAATTGAATTCAGGTAATGAAATAACGAATCAGGTAATGAAATAACGAAATCTGACTTGGCTGTAGGGTCTAGGTACCTTTGCCTTTTCCTTAAAAAGTTAATCTGTGTGAAAAGTATGAAAAAAACGGTGTGCTTGAAATGTGACCTAAAGTGATAACTTCATCAAAACGAGGTTAACAGTATGAAATACAATTTCTTTTTTTATAGTATATAGGTTTTAGCGTTATGCCCATAATATCACCTGATCTTAAGAGACGATACGGCTCAAGTTGGTGGACATGCTAGACCCGTAGGGGAAATGACTCAAGTGCAACTGCCGGAACACACCTATTGGTATTTGGCGGCAGATTTTCAAATTGAAGGTGGTAGCTAGCCAGGCGGGCATTGGAAAAAGCCCTACTACCATAATGTATGATTTCCTCACGATGTTTTCCTTCACCGAAAGCTCAAGCTTATTGTAGGTGGATTTTAACTCACAAGTTCAGTTGGTAGTGTGTACAGACGCTGCGTAAATGAACCTGAGTTTGAACCCACCTGCGATAAACTTGAGTTTTCGGTGAAGGAAAACATTGTGAAAGGACCATAGCCATGGTGGTACGGCTTTTTCCAATGCTCGCTTGGCTAACTACCACTTTCTAGTTGAAAATCAGTTGCCACATACCTGTAGGTGTGCTCCAGCAGTTGCACTTGAGGCCACTAGGCTTAGCGTGCCCACCATCTTGGGCCACATATTCACTTGACATCATACTATTTCAGTAGCCATAATGCTATACCTAGAAACTTTTAAGTATACTCAGGATGTTGACATATCATTTAGACAAGGATTAATACTATCTCAATAAAAACACCTACACAAAAAAGTATTATTTTAAAATCTGGCTTGAAGTTTAATTACAGAATCTTATAGACAATAATATTTAAATTGTTACCAATAACACAAAACATAGGGCAAAATCCAAATATATGGTTGAAAATAGAAATAACAACAAGTCAGATCAAGATCCCACGAGAAACTCAGACTTCATTTTACAGATGACAAAATAAATGTAATTCTATTTTTAAATGCATAAATTGGTTCAGAGATTTTATGTAATTTATAATAATAATACTACATTACGAGAATAAAAGATACATTTGTCCGAAGGTATTATTAAAAAATATTTTGTGGTGTTTTTTCTGATTCTTAGACATAAAATTTAGGGTTGTTATAGAGGTATAAAAGTAACGCAAAATAGCGTACCCGTAAGTATTCGTTACTATAACAATCAGTACTCGTTACTATCGTATCGTTACGTTACTCGTTACTTTTGATACCTAACAACGAGCACCGCATCGAATCGTGTTGCGTACGGTATGACGTTGACATCGCATCTTTCACATTCTGTATATTCAGTATGAAAATGCGAAAACACGAAAATGTATTTGTGAGTATCGTTTCGGCACTCAAAACTAGAGGGTGTATCCGTTACTTAGTAACGAATACATATGGTTCTGGGTATTGTTAGGTTACTCTACATCCGTGTTAAGACAAATTAATGAGTTAAAAGTTATATGGCCACTTAGGACACGGTTTTAGTCTCTTAATTCGAACCTAGATGTAATGAAAAAACAACACCTGACTTATCAGCATGATTTAGATATCTTTGCCTTTTCTTTAATTGAAAGGGAAAAACTATACCTAACAATTAAAATCTATGGCCAAATGACAACAATTCCATAACGCGATAATCAGCTGTTGTTTTATTCATAGACTTTGTACTGTCTAAATTGAACCCTGTGTTGTATCCACGATTTGAATAGCAATGAACTGTACAGCGATCTCACATTATCTATAAAAACCAAATTTTGTATCATGCCAACTTTATATTTATTTTGTCAACAGTTACTCATAATCGAGGTAAAATAAGTGCAAATATATTACTGATATCTATATAGTTTAACTATAATGCCCAAAGAAAAAGAAATCAGAGTATCACGATGGTACTTTGGAGGATTGGCATCGGCCGGAGCCGCGTGTATCACTCATCCTTTAGATTTACTAAAAGTTCAAATGCAAACCCAGAAAGGAAAGAATATTTCGATGTTGAAACTAACAGGAATAGTAGTGAAAAACCAAGGTGAGTGTTAAAAGATTCTTGATACCGTACTCTTTTATTAATACATAGTAATATTTTATTTCTACCCCATCTTTAGACTTATATTTCAGATAAAATTTTACCTGTTTTCAATTTCTGCCTATTGTATTAATAACATTAAAACAAATTAACACAACATTTTTGGTTACTATTAAAATATTTAACAATTTAATTTTTAAACCTTAAACCATAAAACTCCTTACTTCTGTATGATACTGTTTCTTTTTTCATATGTATTATAGACTATACACATTATTGGTTTAATAAATGTAACTTGTTTACCCTTATTTGATTATTATAAACTAAATAAAATATTTAATAAAGGTATAATTTAAATTTTCAAGGGATACCTGGACTGTATAATGGTATATCAGCTTCACTTTTGCGTCAATTAACATATTCCACAGCTAGATTTGGAATTTATGAAATGGCAAAGCAGCAGTTAACTCCAAAAGATGTAAGTATAATAATCTATGTTAATATTATAAAGAGGAATAGTTTGTTTGTGTGAATGCACTACTACCAATGGGATTTCTATAATTCTTTTATGTGTGATAGAGCAATGATTAAAGAAGGCTTTAGGGTATTTTATTTTTTGTTACCATAAAAAATAATCAACACAATACAATTGTAAAAGTAATCAACATGTTATATAAACCATTTTTATCATAAATCATTTTTAAATATGAGAAAGTTAGTATAAAAGAATTTTAATAATCTTATCTGATTATTTGTATTATAAAATTTAACATATAAAGTAAACATTTCATTATATTGTTTATTTAAAAAAATCAACATAACATATCCAGCATCAGTTCAGATTTATCGATTTAACTCAAATTCTATATACTAATACTCACTTTATAATGTAATAGTATATACTCTATAATAAGTAGTATTAAGCATTCAGATGTCAATGCATATATATTAGCAGTTTTGTTATTAATTGATCAAACAATTTTAGATTTATCAATGTTATATAAATATATTGGACATTAATTCAGACATTATATGTATATATTTCAAACTATAAACATTATTCTCCTTCAATCCATCTTTCAGCAATAATACTTTATTATTAAAATCATTGTTGAATGAGTGTCAAAAAGTCAAAACACACATATAGAAAATGATGAATATAACAATATTAATAATTTAAAACCACAACCAGACTATATTCAATATAATTCATGAATTTGGGCTGCATATATTAAACTATCTAACCTTTTTGTTTTTTCTCATGTAATTATAACTCTAGAGTAAAAACCAAATTCCATGAACTTGGCTATAAAATTTTCACACTATATTACTATGCACTTTGCACAAATAATGTTTTGTCAAGTTATTTTTTTATTTTCAGGGTAGTCCTATACCTTTTTATATGTCAGCTTTTTTGGCTGGTGTTGGTGGTTTTGCAGGCGGATTTGTTGGTAATCCTGCTGACTTGGTGAATGTTCGAATGCAGAATGATGTAAAACTTCCTAAGGAACAAAGAAGAAAGTTTGTATTTACTTTTATACTATCATTTGTTTGTGTAGTTTGCATATCAACAAAATATATTATATTGCACACAATAAAACTGGGCATAGAAATAAGAAAGGTAGTATAAAAAGTATAGCCATCTATACCTTTTTAATTAAAATGGTGTTCTCCTATTCTTTATAGATTTCCTTATTGCAATGCATAAAGTCATTACCAGAGCCCAGATCAACAGTGGGAGTAGCCATTTGGAATTTTGCAGGCCTTCCAACATCACTCACAATATCATGTCTAACTGCCCCACATTAATGATTCCAAATACAAGTAATTATTTCTTGTTCCTCAATAAAGTACCATATATTGAGATCTAAACACCCTACTAATATATTAGTATATAGTCTTACCTTATAAAATTTGATGCATTATCTAAATAATACTATCAGTGTTTCTAATCTTTGTACTTTATAAATTTATTGTGAAAAACTTGTATATAAAGTTACATACATACATACTCAGGCAGAGAAAAAGCATTTATTAATAAGGGCTACGGGATTGAGGAGGGGTCACGCGTCCTGACGATCCATGAGTCCCAGGGGTTGACCTTCAAATTGTTGGTGATCCTCCAGATCAAGGGGAAGAATATATATAGATAGTGTATCCCACGCTATCCTGGCTGTGACTCGAGGCACCCGGAGACCTGTGTTTACTATACCGACGTAGCCGACGACGCAATAGGCCTCTACATTCGGCAAGCGGTGAGCGCCCCGGCGAAGGACATTGTGGACTACAACCTCAAGATGGCCATAAAACACGGTGACCAAAGGGGCACACAAGCTATAATTGCCCAAACCCCAATCACAAGGCAATTATAGAAATAAGTGAAAAAATGTAATAATTACATAAGTGAAAAAAAACCTCACTTTTTAGTTTTTACTGTAATGCCTAGATATTGTTGTAAAGATATTTTTAACGCCTACTAAATCACGCTTATCAAAAAAAAGGTGCAGACCCAGAGTCCGCAGATTGTGTATATAATAATAATAATAATAAAATAAAAATTAGTCCGTCTACGCATCTGCGATTCCTCTGGTGTCGTAGGTGTACATGGAGGACGGTGATCACTTACCATCAAGTGACACGCTTGCTTGTTTGCCCCCTATTCCATAAAAAAAGACTAGAGAAATAGATTTTCTCCTAATAACATTACAGTCTAATAGATCAATTTTTGGGAACAAAGTTTATTGTATGAATATGTACTATTTACTGATTTCAAACATTTTATTTAAGAAACTACAATTCTTTCAGAAATTATGTACTAAAAAATGTATAAATTTTTTATGAATTTATTTTCAGTTATAAGAATGCAGTGCATGGTCTATGGCGAGTAGCCTCAGAAGAAGGTGTTATGAGACTTTGGGCGGGAGCTACCATGACCTGTAGTCGTGCCGTTTTAATGACAATAGGACAACTGTCATTTTATGATCAAATTAAAGTTTTACTTCTCTCAACACCATATTTTAGTGACAATGTGGCAACTCATTTTACATCAAGTTTGTTGGCTGTAAGTTTATTTACTGTACTGAATACTCCTTATACTTGAACTAGTTTTGATAATGTGTTTATTTAATATTTCACTTGAGAATAAATGGGATTTGGTTAGGCTAAGGTTGAAGTATTGATATGTTGGATATACAGATATGTATAATGATAACATAATAACGCTTGTTTTTAATGAAAGTGCAGTAAAATATTGAATCTGTCTAGTGTAAGTGTATACATAATGCTAAGGACTGAAATCGATTGTTCAAATATGGCAATAATTCTGGAATGTTTTCTTAAGTACCTATTTATTACTAGGATAATAATTTATTTCATAGAAAACTAATCTAATGATAATTATTTACAGGGTGCAATAGCTACGACAATGACACAACCTGTAGATGTTTTGAAGACCAGAGCTATGAATGCGAAACCAGGTGAAGTAAAGAGCATAATCTCTCTTATTAAGAATACAGCTAAAGAGAGTCCTCTTGCCTTTTTTAAGGGCTACATTCCAGCATTTGTGAGACTAGCTCCACATACAATTTTAACGTTTGTATTTTTGGAGCAAATTAGAATGAATTATGGCATAATAAAAACACAAAATTAAGGTGACAACCCAATTAATTGAGCTACGGTAACCATATATTATGTTGTTCTGTTACTAAGTATATACAATGTCTGTCTGTTAATTATTTATAGTACTATTTTGACGGTTTTATAGGATTAATGTCAGGAAATAATGATTGTTTGATGTTTTTTTATTGGATATTTATAAAATAAAAATAGGGGAACTAAAATCTAGAAGTAACCGTCACATTGAAAATTTTATAGTTGTTTTCTCTTTAATTTACTAACTACAAGTTTAGTAAATGATCTGTGTTTTACAATCTTTAAAGAATTTATATCTTGACCAATCTTTACTGTTAAACTTAACTTAAAGGCTTTAAAATTATAGACACTACACAGCCTTAAACAAAGTCTTCCTATTGAATACTTACAGTTTCCATTATTTTTTTTTTATAGGCACTAAGAATAGTAAATTTACTAATATCCAAAATCATGACAATAAAAGACCTGATTTTAATATTAAAAAAATATTTTATTTTTAAAGAAATCCTAAATAAATTCGAGTGTTTAAATTGAGGTTCATAGTTATTTAAATTATTGCTTTTAGAGCTCAATATTTGCTGTCTAAAGTTTCTCACGATCTCTATTTATTAGTTGAAATTTATAATAACATACTTAATGTATAATAAAACAAAGAACCTAATATTTGTCCTCGATGTAGCTTATCTATATTTTTTGTTATTTAGCGGTGGCTGTGTATTCTAATAACGGTATTTAAAATTACTCTGTGCCAAAATTATAAAAATATTAAATCAAACAAAAGTTCTCTTTATGATTCTACAATGTAAATATGTAAGACCATAAATTATTTATTTTTAATATGTTTTTTATATTCAGTTAATGAATGTAACATTCCTCTGGAACAAACTAGGCAATTTCTATAAAATTGTTTTATGCTTAATATTTATACAAGTTGGTAAGTAAATTTAATCTGTAAATGTGTTGCTGGTATATTTCTTTGAACGCTTTGAGTGTTTAATCCAGTTTCTATGTTTTAATCAAGTTAAAAGAATAAGTTCATGTGGCGTTTTCTCTATCTCGAACAAGATATATTGTACATTACTCAAATAATAAAATGGCTTTGTTTACTAAATCATCAGATGGTAAATGGTTAAGTGACACGACATATACTCCTAACCGTCATCTAAAATATAACCATTTATATGTAATTTATTTTATATTACCTTGGTCAACAGACCTGCATTTTTTCACTAATCTTCCAACTGTAGCATTCAGAAATATTATATAAAATCTTGTTCAGTAAAAAATAAAACTGCCAATTGTTATGGTCGATCCATGGATTGATCAAAAGGTTTATGGATTTTCAATCTTATAGATACATTAACGAACATTTATTTTTATTTAGTTATACGCATTTCAAACTATAAAAATTGTAAGATTGTTTGATTAATCGATATTTTTAATATTATCTGTACAAATGATCCATATTTCTATCAATTCGTTAGTGGTTAATGATTTGATCGAGAAAACGTCCGAGAATATGGAAGTTATTCGCTCGATGCAATTTATTTTTTAGCATATAACGAGAAATCAGCTCAATAGTACCCAAAGTTATAATGATAACAAGTTTAAAATATTGATATACTTTCTGTAAATCAAACTTTACGGGAGACGCCAAAAAATTCATTTTATAGAGTTTTCGACTTGGACAGCTTTTGTAAGGAAATGTTCGACTTGTAGAGGTTAGGATTCATTTTTACTAATTTTGAGATAGAGAGATAAAATAGATAAAAAATCAAGTTAAAGACATTTCATAGTATTAGTATTTATTGTATACTCTGGCATTGTTTTCGAGGAAAAAATGATGTGCATTTTGGGATTTTCTTTAAAGACGGTAACATATTTTGCTTTGAGCTGTAAAAGTAATTTCAAATTATGTAGTTGTAAAGGGTCTAAAATCTGGGACTCATGTTCACGATAGGCTTAATTTATTTTTTCGAGATTTTCGACTTACTGAGGTTCTACAGTTTATAATATTTGTAGTTTACACATGTTTATCTAGCAAACTATATTCTAGTTTAAGAAATTATGATAACCGCATTACGGAAATTAAATTTTCGAGTACATTTAATTGATTATTATATACGCTACATAACATAAAATCCTTAATCCTCTGAGCGCCAGTGTCTCCACAGGATTAGCGTTACTTAAGATCCGGTGATATTATGGCCATAACACCCAACAACCTTAAGTATAAAAAGAAATTCAAAGTTTAAATCGTTTTGTTTTATATTCGTTTTTATGTGTAATTTAAGTAATAAAATATTTTTATTGGTTTTAATTTACCTAGATACTTTAAGAGACGATTCCATATATTTAATATAAATATGGAATGAGGAATAAAATTTATTTCAGCTATATTTTCACGGTCCGATTTTGGTCCTGTAAATGTAAATGGAAAATAGGTTGTAGTGTATTAATAACAATAATTTTAATGGCATTTAATGACAAATATCTCGTTTCAGAGGCTAGTCATCTTTAAATTCCTCCAGCTCACAGAGCTATCTATACAAATGAATATATCGAAATATATAAATATATTTCATAGTAAAGAGGTGCGGATGCGAAGGGAAATTTTAAATAAACATTTTAAATTGTTGTAAAAAAGTACTTTTTCTTTTTATGTTTTAGATAATTAAACTTTAATCTATAACTGCCCTCTATATTTGATCTGCGCCTGATTGTAAACTAATGTTGTGTTACTAATATTATTGTTGTAGCGGAAATTAGTAGTGCAGTAGTATACAATGGCAAGTGAATTTAATCACAATGCAAACTATATCCCTATTATTAGTAACATTGTGTATCCCGATACGGGTAGATAAATTGTAGTGAATTTGATAGAATTTATTTATATTATTAAATATTGTACGTGTGTTAGTTTTAAATTAGGTCTCTAGGATCTATTGTTTCCATAAGATATTCTCAAAGAAATTTGTATTCCAATATGTTTTGATGAATATATTGTTAAATAAAAGTCTTGTTGTTCGAAAGTTTGTTCCTTTTATTTTATTTTTTGTTACACAGTGTCTTGTATGCAAACATAATCAGTACACGGTGTACTTATTGGTGATATGTAAACTCCATTCGTGTATTGAAGCTGACGCAAACACACTTTTTTAACCTTTACTCATCCATTATACAGGGTGTCCCAGAAGGTAACGATAACCTCGCATCGGTGGTAAGGCCCTCTTATGATGAGCCAGTAAAAAAACCAACGTTATACACACTGTAATACTCGAGTACCAACCATTTTATTAAAAAACTAAAAATATACTATCCGGAGTAACATTTTTCGATATTCTGTTTAGAGTTTTGAATTGTTTGTAGGTTTTATTTCTGTTTTGGCCTCGCAAGAAGTCAAACTAGTTGCCAAATCAAACAAATCAGAAACAAATGTATTTTTACAGAAAAATAAGTAAATATCATTGGTAAATGTACTCTAAGCGTACTTTCACTTAACTTTGATTACTCGTATTAAAAAAATAATACATTAAGCTGAGCAGGCAAGTTTTATCAAAAGATGGTCGAATCCATCGAGATTCTGAAATGCTATCATATGTGTATCTTCTGTAATAAACTAATATTTTATTTTATTTTTTGCGATAAATGACCTATTACATTATTGTGTCATCTAAATAAAGGTATAAGAAACAATAGCAGTTGTTTGAGTAAATTATGTTTTAGTGACGCTTTTATCGTTAGACAGAGATAGTAGTGATTCTTTATGCAATTAGAAAGATATAGATAGTATATTTTTAGTTTTTTAATAAAATTGTTGGTTTTTTTTTTCTAACTGACATACGCTGTTAGCCCCAGGGGCTTTGACAGCTTCACCGAACTTTTTGGGGTAAGTGCTGAAGGCACTCAGCATCGAGGCAGCGGGCACGAGGGTGCCAAAACGGCCGAACCTCTTGGTTGCTGCCGGTAAGTGAAAAAGATTCACGATCCTGACTAACCAACAGGCCTTGTCTTACAAATTTAGTGATCCTAACAACGACCTTATTAGATAAGTAGATCTGGGCCGCGAGGGTAGTCCCTTACAGAACCGTGTACTTAACGTGTGAGTGTGCACGAATGGTATGCGGTGTCATGGTGTACTCTCAGTGATGTAGAGTGTCACTGTATCGCGCGAGCAGAGTCACTCGAGGGCTCCTCTCCGGAGGATCGAACCTAGGCTCAGGCGTCTGCGGAGGGAGGCCGCGGCGGGTGTGCGGGAGCGAAATTATCCGCTCGGCCTCGGCGGCGAGGATGGCGGTTGCGCGGACACGAGCGATTGCTGGAGACAGCAGGGAGAAGCGCGTTTAATCTCGTTATTTTATCGACGGGGTCGGAGAAGCAATTGCGTGGTCGGCGCGTAAAGCCTTTAGCGTGCGGATTGGAAGTGTAGCTAACTGCGTGTACTATTTTGGGGTTAGGATGAAGTTCAGCATTTTCAAAAAAAATCTTTGTAAGGTGTTTAATATATGCATACATGGACGGAAATTCCATATCTTTATGGAGATCTACATTACGGACATAGAACGGGGCTTGGACGGCTATGCGCATGAATCTATTTTGCAACACTTGTAGTTTGCGAAGGGTGGTTCGCGAAGCGTGAGCGAATACGGGACAGCTATATGTAAGTATGGGACGGATACATACTTTGGAGGAACTTTTGGACTTTTACTTCTTGGAGGAAGTTAGATTGCGTAGTAGAACCATAGCCCGGGAGGCTTTTTTCTGTACGTAATCTATATGTTTGTTAAAGGTAAGGTGCCTGTCTAATACTACACCAAGGTATTTAGTTTGGTTAGTCCAAGGGATATTGACGCCTAAAAGGTGTAATGTTTTTTTTATGTTCTTTCTCGCGTGAGGATCGAACATGATAGCCGCACTTTTGTCTGGGTTAATTCCTATGCGCCACTTAAGACACCAGGACCCGAAATTAGAGACGGCTCTTTGGACGCTGTAGTATACGTGAATCCTATTCCTGCCCGAGCTGAAGGTAACTGTGTCGTCTGCGTAGGACCCTACTGCGACGTCGGGGAATTTGGGTATATCGCTAACGAACAAATTGAACAGGCAAGGCGCTAGTATGGAGCCTTGTGGGACTCCTGAACGTATTGGATGAGGTGAGGATAGGGCTCCGTCCGCTTTGTAGCAAAACGAGCGGTCCAATAAGTAAGCAAGGATTATGCGGACTAGTCTGTTCGGAACTTGAAAGTGATTGAGTTTATATATGAGGCCTTCGTGCCAGACCTTATCGAAGGCTTTGGCTATGTCGAAAAATACAGCAAGCGTGCGCCTGGGACGGCGTAGCTCCGTGAAATTGGAGAGAGTATGCTCCGTGAGGCGGAGCACTTGGTGGGTACACCAGTGCTTCGGTCGAAAGCCGAATTGCTCGTGTGGTAAAAGACATTTATCTGCGGCAAAGGCTTGTAGTCGGTTTAACAGAATCCGCTCGTATATTTTACCTATCGTATTGAGGAGGCTTATCGGGCAGTAGCTCTCCGGAAGAGATGCCTTCTTTCCGTGTTTACGGATACCTACTACCGTTGCCTTTTTCCAAGCAGTTGGAAAATGGCAGTTATTAATGGCCGCATTGAAGATGCAGACTAGAAGGGCTATGAGTTTATCAGGGAGAAGTTTGAGGACTTGTCTTGACTTGGCTAAACTACAAAAAGAAAATATTTTTGTATCCTAAGACAAGGTGGAGACTAATAATTATATGACTCATGTAAATAACAGGATGAGTACGTCAAAAACATCACGAGATACTTTTAAAAACGAAATGTGGATACACGCGATATCGTTGGCAACTTTAGTTAAACCCATCAAGCATTTTGAAACGATGATTGCTCAGTTGGTAGTGTGTAAGGTCGCCGCGTCAAGGGCAGTGAGTTCGAATCTCAATGCGATGTACTTGAGCTTTCGGAAAACATCGTGGTGAAACCATAGCAAGGTGATAGGGTTTTTCCTCATGCCTGTCTGGCTAGCTACCACCCTCAAGTTGAAAATCTGCCGCTGAATATTTATAGATGTATTCCGGCAGTTACACTTTAAAGCCAATCCCTCCACTAGTCTTAGCTTGTCCACCATATTGGGTTACTACATCACTTAACATCAAGTATGATAACGACCATAACTGTAAACTTGTAATAAAAAATTAAAGTTTAACTGTGAAACGTTTATAACGATATAGTCATAGGAAAGTACAGATTTTGCGTGTTTTACACAAATTTAATTTCTTCAAAATTAGTTATGAACTTTAATTTAATAAACAAAAGTGGAACTTATCCATATTTATATACTTTATTTCAAACAATAAATAAATAATCTTAAATACAATTTTACAACATATCATATAGGTACATTCATAATTTACTGAGATTCTGTGTTGTTAGCGCGTAACATTAAACTTTTTCCAGCCGGTTCAATTAGGATTGTAGCGGAAGTTTGCATCCACGGCTCGCCATCCACTTGCATGGCGCAAGATCCGTTCAATTCAATCTGCACATAAATTAACAATATTTTAAATTTCAATAGAACCTGGCGCTAATTCTGTAAAAGGAAATGACCAGAATCATCAATTATCGTGAAAAGGTTAAATCAGTGTAAAATCTCACAAACTAAGTATAATCATATTATAAAGATTACTAACACATCAATACGTAAATTGTAAACAAATATGTATTAAATTATTAAAATACGCAAAACATTTCTGGTCAAGACAATATGTCACTTCACTATTATTAAAAAAAAATATCGTCAAATTTATGGTAACGCTTTTGAGTTTTTTTTATTGATGAATCGTTTTATATAACGCTATATTCAGTGGTGTAACTATTGGGTGGCAGAGCTGGCAAAATGCCACGGGTCCCCAGCCCGTGAGCTCACAAGTAACCTAACATTATTAAAAAATTTTAGTAAAAATATACATAATCATACTAATATTATAAATGCGAGAGTGAGTTTGTTTGTTTGTTAAGCTTTCACGCATAAACCGCTGAATCGATTGTGATGAATTTTGGTACAGAGATAGCTGGGACCCCGGAGATGGAATAAACTTTGTATGAAACTTTTTATTGCGTCATCCGATTTGTTTGACAAAATCGATATTAACGCATGCGAAGTCGCGCGTAAAATGTAGTTTTATATAAATATATAAAAGCGATTAAAGTTAACCACTACAAATACCATATACAAATTCAAATAAATTATTCAGATTTAAACGCATTCACAAGAAAAGGGCAATTTTAGAGGGCATATATCTGGATATTCTGTCTATAGAAAATTATTTGGTCCCATTTTTAAGCTTTCATGATGTTATTGATACTTTAGCGGAGCAGAAAGCTGGATTTCTTAAAAAAAAAAACAATATCTTGTTAAGATTACATTGTTATTTTATTATGGATACATAATATCTATGCTTTTTAAAATTAATTTTATTAGGTATTTAACTAAAATGCACACAAGTTGGGTAAGTTAATTAGTTATTAGTGATTTATTAAAATTAAATTACAACGTGACGAATTTACTAGGGCCCCATAGAATAACTTTCCATTGGCCTCAGATGGTATAACTACGCCAAACAAAATAATTTATAAGTATTTTAAACACACCTTGAGACAAGACGCTTGTGCGAAACGGAACGGTACAGCCAGACCACACTGCAGCCGGGCAATGTGGAAAGATGACGAAATACCAACCACCTGAAAATTAATTAACACAATAATTAATTTAAAAAAGAATAATCAGTATATTAATTACTAGCCGTACCCGCCACTTCGTTCCCGTGGAACAAACAAAACTATTTAATAGTTTGCCCATTTTTGTAACTTTTATCGATACAGCTTTGCTACTATTGGTGGTAGCGTGATATTAAAAAACCTTCCTCAATGATTGCTCTATAAAATACAAAAATAACTTTTAAAATTTTATTGGTAGCTAGTAAAATCAATTATTATTTTTACCTCTAATTTTTCATCACTAATGCTTTGGTCAGGAACTTCACCTTCATAACCCAGTCCTGCAATCGAAAAGCAATATTTTATTATCTTATCTAAGTCAATGACTACAAACAAAGACGTGAACAGTCCATTTATCTCAATAGGTAAATAGCATAATAAAAGGAGTGATTATGGATTTGCTAATAAAAAAAGTAAACTAATATCCTAAGACTTAGTAAGTGTAGTAATAACCGAAGTAAAAACATAGTGATGAAATTTAGCGAAAGATTTTTTTATACTTTACAGATTTTAGCGTTATAGTCACAATCTCATTTGATATTAAGTAACGATGAAGCCCACGATGGTGGACACGCTAAGCATAGTGGAGGAACTGCCTCTGAAATACAACTGCCGGAAAACAATTATAGACATTTGGCGGAAGATTTTCAACTTGAGGTTGCCAGGAAAGCTCAAACTAATTCCAAGGATTTCACTATCATAGCTTTTAGTCATAATACAAGCTTTGTATAAATGTTCTTGTGCAAAATTGTGTCCAAATGTAACTAAAATAATATTTGTAATAACGATCTTGTCAGAGGTAAGAATCGATTAAAAAATTACGTAATTACACTTCACGTTCGATGAAGTGTGACAAGAGGTGAGAATGGTCCTAAATTTCGTGACGTCACATTTCAAAATCTAGTGTAACGTCACATTTAAGCAATAAATTATGAAATGTGAATTTGCTGTTTAATAATCTATTGATGTAAAATTGCAAGATATGCGACGTCACCTAGGGAGGAAGAAGTCTCGCAGATATGACCAACTGTGACAAGGATAGAGGTGGATCAAAAAATCATGAAACATGTTGGAGGGATGGTCAAAATTACGTTACGTAATACTTGAACGGCCCCTTAAAGGTAGAGACTAACTTACTCCACAAATCAACACCACCGCCCCAAGAGGGTATGTTGAGTGCGAGGAGCGACTGCAGCGGCGGCAGCGGCAGCAGCACTGCGGCGTCGACCCACACGCGGAGGCGCCGCTCGAGACCGTAGCAGCCGCCGTCGTCCAGCGCTCGGTTCGCACCAAGAAATGCATACGCCACCTTAACAACAACAGAAACGCATCACGTTTATATAGTTCTAGTACTTTACTGGATATCAAAAATCTTTATAAATTTCTCGCCTCGATCTTAATGGCCGTTCATAAAATACGTCACGCAACTATACCTTTTTACCTGTTCATACGGCCCCCAAATGATAGGCCTCCACCTAATTTGTTATGACGGTACATGATATATGTTATTTAATAGCGGCACTCAAATTTCAATATTTTTTAATACTTATTGATTGCAATAATAAAACTTTTTATAACTATCTCTTATAACATGTAAAATTAACAAAACTGTTTTATGAGCTACGAACGTCACGTTTTCTTAGAATGCCCGGCCCTCCACGTCACATTTGATCTCAGTAAGCGACACCCCCCTCCCCCCCATAAATGCAAATGTGTTTTATGAAGGGCCCCTTAATACTTTTTTTTGTTCTTCGCTGTTATGCTTAAGGGCTTTTACAGCTTCACCGAACTTATGGGACGAGTGCGGAAAGCACGTAACTTAGCCTTAAACAAATTATGTTATTAGGCCTTATATTATGTAACATTGGTGGCATTTTTTATATATCGTTTTAGGGACCGTTCATATATTACGTAACGCAATTTTTTCTAATAAAATGTTACGTTATTTATGTTATTTTAAGAGTTTATTAGTAGAATGAGGTATGGTACAGAAAATGTTACAGTGCTTTACTTGAGGTGAGCGGGGGGAACCAAAATCTTCAAAAATTACGTTACGTGATACTTGAACGGCCCCTAATATTCGGGGCATGGCTTTTTTATTGATTTATATATAACCTACAGTCTGTCTGTAAACGTAATTTTTTAATTATTTAATAAGGTTCTATTATAAAGGCCTTTAATAACATAACATAAACATAAAAAATTATATTAAAATAATAATAATATATAAATAATAAATAAATAGAATATAACATAAAAAATATGTATGTTTATTTGTCGGGGTTGTACTCTAAAACGGGCTTGACCGATTTGTGTGAGGTTCATACGAGAAGTAATAATATGTATTTCTTCGAGTGATAGACAATAACAATTTAATTGATTGGCCATTGACATCGTAAGTTGACGGTTGGCTCACGTATGGATTATGCCACATACCCACATTCGATCCAACCATCCACCAACGTCGGTTCAACCAACGACGTCAGCGACAAATCGATGCTAAGCGTGGATAGTAATATACACTTCAACATTTAATTATGGATTTCCGCAAAGTAACGCCTTCACCAATAAAATATATAAATATTGACAATAATTTGAACTAAAATAAAAAATATTAAGATACAAATAAATGCTACGTCAAAAATCGCACGCGAAATCACGAGGCCTAGTTTGTGAATAATATATCACCTCATACTGAAACCGGAAATTAAAATGTAAAATTCTTACAAAATTCAGAGTACGACTAGCGAATCTATACAAGAACTGTGTCCTGGCGCGATGAAAGTCGAGTGCGACTTGCGCGTCGACGCCAATGCTGGCGTAGTTGTACGCGTACACGACGCGCTCCGAACGCAGAGGGACGAGGCGGCTGCGCTTCTGCTTTATTGTTAGCTTCCATCTGAAACGAACATAAACAAAATAAATTATGTTGTAGTATTATGCAGACCAATATGTCAAATAACTAAACCAGTAGTGGATTTACCAATAGGCTGAGTAGGCTGGTGCCTAAGGTGGCAGATTTTACAGGCGGCAAAGTTGAGGTTTGTATTTTTTGTTTTTTAGAAACTGTAATAATTCATACTTATATGTTATTTGATAATATGTTTTATCACCTAGAAACTATGACTTATATCGATTTTATTTCTACAATTTAGGTAGTCCTATGTGAAATCTAGTTGTAGAGGTAGGTAGGGACAGCAAAAATTTGGATAGCCTATAGGTATACGGGCGGCAGAAGTGTAAATCCGCCACTGAACAGAACTAGAAAAAAAAGTAGAAAAGCGAGGTTCAAGATTTATTTATATTTCTTTACAGTCACATTAAATAAATAGATAATATAAAATAATCAAGTTTATTGAAAATGTATCCTTCTAGATTTGAGATGGGCCAAATATATAAAAATAGATAATTTAATTTAATAATTCGATTTAGTCAAAATTGATATGTTTTATATTAATAAATATCGGTTATAATCGTTTAATAGCAGGAACTAGTCCCCCGAGTGCCCAGTGGGAAAGAGGGGGTCTGTATATATTGCAATTTTAAAAGTAAAACGTATGTCAACTAAAACCGAAATTATTTTTAGTAAGTAATTTAGGAGAAAATAAATATTTCACATTATTATATTTTTACGATTAGTACTTCGAAGTTGTTTACCTGTCGAGTGGTTGACGATGTGCTTGTTTGATTGAATTTACTATTGTATTAACATCTAAATGTGATGCGCAGGTAGGGCCCCAGCCCAGTATGCGAGATAAATCGTTGCCGGTTCCCATAGGTAATATAGCGACAGCGGCCTGTAGAAAATTAAAAAGAATATATGTATAATTGATACTTTCATTGAAACCCAAAGTAAAAGTACAACTTGCAGATAGACTAATTTAACAAAAAGAGATTTATAAACATTATAGCAGTGTCTTAATAAATATTTAAAATCATTACATGAACTTCTGTTAATCAAACTGATGAAGTTTGCAAAGAAAATACTTTAAAATAAATTGTAAGAGATAGGTGACTGGATTATTCTCCGCACCGGGGGTCGTTTTGACGTTCCTAAACGCCTTCTCAGGGTCTAAATTAAATAAAGTTTTTCGACTTATACGTTTTTTTTCAACTTAATACAAGATAAAAAATACCAAGAATTATATTGTGTAAAAAGAGACAAAATTATATTATAGTTAAAAAAATAAAGTATGCATTTTAGGAATGAACGTAGATCAAGAACACGTAATTTTTTTTATATAGTTAAGGCTTAGCGTTATGGTCGTAATCTCACCTGATCTTATGTGACGATACGGCCCAAGTTAGTAGACACGGTAAACCTTTGGAGTAACTGGCTCTCAAGTGGAACTGCCGGAACACACCTTTTGGTATTTGGCGGCAGATTTTCAACTTGAGAGTTGTAGCTAGCCAGATGGGCATCGGAAAAAGATTCCAAAAATTAATGAAGTGTTTTGGAATTCCAAATCTCAATTCACTTAAAATACTAAGAAACTTATGAACTTAAATTTTAAAAATTCATGTGTATATAGGGATATAGTGATAGTGTGGGTGTTCTATGGCGGAATAAAGTTATAGGAGGGTAGTTTATAACGCCGATTAGTATAAAGCGCAGCACTGGGTTCAGTCTAAGAGAGGCGCTTGAGCCGTATTCATCGTACGTAGCTGGAACATTACTGAAGGGACGTAAGATTTAATATTTCTTTATTATTGACACTGTTTTGATATTTATGCTGTAAATCATTATCGGGAATGGTTTAATACTGTGCGAAGAGAGGCACGAGCGGTGAAGGTGAGTGTTGACGCGCGTCGACAAAGGAGCCCCTTAAACCTACATCTGAGTCGCAAGTCTCAGACACTCTCGTGTTATCCTTTCTCTGCCACAATGATTACATTTTACGATGTACCCGGCACAGTGAATCCGTGGTTTGCTAAGAAGTTCCTATCACATCCTGACATTATTACTGATCCGATAATTATTACCTGTTTCGATTGTTTTTTAAACAACTAGTAAGGCTATCTAAGAACGATATTCAACATGTACGTTTGATAATGATCGTGTAACTTCTAAATAAGCTATTAGCTAGTAGGCTGCTAGTATCATATAACATATAATAGTATAAAACTGAACACAGTGCGCTGTCAACATTTCTATCTAATTATTTACGTTAAGATTACATTCATAAGTTTGTAATACTCTATGTATTTTTACATGCGTTCTCATGTATAAAATTAAGTCTTCCAAATGAGATCACAGAAACGATAAATTTATATTTATTCATTCTATAGTTTTATGCGAACCAGCCAAATTAAGGTAATTCGCGACACATCAGACAAATATACCCAGAAACGGTGAATCAAACGTAAGACAGATGCGGTAGGTTTATTGAAGGGAGCCTTATCTGGGAAATAGTATTCATATATTTGTACTAGACTGTATAATTATATTTATTACCATTGGTTAAGTTCACTTTTTTTAAACATAAAAAATATATTAAAGTTTTTACATCGACACGACGTGGTGCAGAAACCAATGCGTTGAGTACCCACGCAACTGTGCCGTCTCCGCCACAAACTAATATACGGCATTTTGGAGGCAGCCATCGGACCACATTTTCCGGCATTGTAACACTTATATCCACGACCTAAAATAATATCCATATATGATCGATTAAGTCATTAATTTAATATTATTCATAAAGCTAATGAAAAATGGATCTTCTCAGCCGGTGATTCGATAATTAGACGAGAATTGAGAATAAAATTTCAAGGATCAGTCACGTTTAGGCATATTTCGTTATATAAAACAGAAGAAAGATATAATGTAGACAGTGAAAGATTTTTTTTAGAAGTGACCTACACTGTTAGCCTGGAGGCCTTTCACAACTTCACCGGACTTTAAAGGTGAAAGATACTTATACATTGTATATATCTGTATAAACCTAATAGTATTTACGTATTATAAATATGAATCTTATAAATGTCTACGAGACAACGTAGGAAAACATGCTTTGTATTAGTCTCTAGCCTACATGAGACATTCCCTTCACTGATCCTAGAATGTTACTATTTTGAGCCATATCGTCATTTAACACCAGGTAAGAAATACTGTGGTCAAATGCTAAACTTATAAAATATTAAAAAAATGTTAATTTATACGAAAAAAAAGCATAAGGTAACTTTTATGTTCATATTTTGTTTCTTCTTACTCAACTGGGTTCGCATATATACTTAAAAGCAATCAATAGCCCTGATTATATTAGAACCTTATCAACAGAATGTTTCCTGTTAAATTGGGTTTTGACAATATCAGTCCGGCCGTCTTACAGGGCAGCCTGCCCATACCACCAGTCCCGACCGGTGGCCGGGGCGACCGCGACGCGGTGAAGCCCGCGTTATAGTCGCCCGCAAGGAGACAGACGACCGTGGGGTTTTAGTGGGTATATATTTTTTATACTTTATAATTTTAGTATTATGGCCATAATATCACCTGATCTTAATTGGCAATACGGCCCAAGTTGGTGGACACGTTAAGCCTGTGGAGGGATTGGATCTCGAGTGTAACACGCCTATTGGTATTTAGCGATAGATATTTGAACATGAGGTTGGTAACTAACCAGGCGAGCATTAGAAAAAGCCCTACCACCATGCTATGGTTTCATCACAACTCCGGCGACTAGCACCGAGTCCACATAACCTTCCCAGTCCCCCCGGGCTGAGCGGGATGTGCGTATATACATTTTTCAACGATAAAAAAGAGGCAAGGTGGGTATACATCTCATTTTCTTAGCATTGTAGCTATGAGTAAACTGTACCACAGGAAATAAATATGAAGCGATGATAGCTCAGTGGTAGTGTGTACGACTTTGCGTCAAGGGACGTGAGTTCGAATCTAACCACGTACAATGTGCTTGAGCTATCGGTGAAGGAAAATATCCTGAGGAAACCATAGCATGGTGGTAGGACTTTTTCTGATGCCCGCCTGGCTAGCTACCACCCTCAAGTTGAAAATCTGCCGCCAAATACCAATAGCTGTACCAAGTTGGGCCGTATCGTCACTTAAGATCAGGTGACATTATGACCATAAAAGTGAAGTTAGCTTTTAGAAAAATACATAATAAATAAAAAACAAATAAAAATACATATATAAATATAGAAATAATTTATTACGCATGATACGTTCTTGGAAACAAATAACTCATACTGAATTAACAAAGTACGAAGATGATATATACCTAACTACTATATCGATGTAATCACTTATTGATAAAAATGATAGGACTTCTTATACATGAAATCTGAACCTTTCATTGTTTTTGTAATACTTGGTTTCAGTTAAACAGAATATACTTAAAATAACCTCTCCCTCTACTTACCTATTAACTGAAATATAATACATTATTTCGATTTTTATAGAGCATTGCAAGAATATGGTTATATATTTGTGCTAGCGGGCAAACGTGCAAGCATTTCACCTGATGGGTAAGTGATCATCTCCGCCCATGGATACCCTCAACACTAGAGGAATTTCGTGAGCGTTGCCAGCGTTTATTGGAAGAGTCTAGCTCTCAAGTGCAACTGCCAGAACACACCTATCGGCAATTGGCGGCAGATTTTCAACTTGAGGGTGTTTGCTAGCCAGGCGGGAATTAGAAAAAACCCTTACACCATCCAAAAAACCCTACCACCATGCAAAAAACCCTACAACCAAGCAAATATCACATAAAATATTAAAACCTATGGGTTAAAAAATTAAAACGAGTATTTAGATTGCTTTTATATGCTACCACATTTTACGTGCCGATTTACTCGCCTTAATATTGATTTTATCGAATCGGATGAACAATAAAAAGTTTCACACAAAGTTAATCTTTTTTTATACCCCGCTTTTAATAAGGTTAATTCACGAGAAATATAGGCCAATCGCTGTCTCCAAGTTCCTACCTATCTCTATACCAAAATTCATCATAATCAATTCAGCGGTTTAGGCGTAATGCGTAAAAGACAAACTCACTTTCGCATTTATAATACAGTACGTATATCGCATAGTAAGGATTATCAAAAATTAACCTTGTTCTTATAACAAAGTATAGCCAATATATATAAACAAACAATACTTTTAGAAACGTAACAATAAAACTATAATTTTAAACAATCTACATTTTTGAAATTAAGTACCTGTATGGGATTCAGAATACCTCTAAACAAAGAGAGAACTTCGTCACTTCTGCTGCTACCTGATTTTCGATTCGCTGAAAAGAGTTGTTGAACCTTATAAATTGGAAGGAAGAATATACAATATTATTACAGAGATAGCATTTTATTTAAATACCTATAATGATAAGTGGTTCCCAATTATCGTCAGTTAGTGGTTTTATATTGTAAGTTGTTTGTTTGTCCAACGTAACACATCCTGGTGGAATAATAATATTCTTATGTTTTTGAAAGTCGCATTGCTGAAAAAACAAATTGCATTTAAAATTTTAATTAACACTAGCTCTCACTCACAGACTACGTAAGGCGCCTTTTGTTCAATTATCGTCATATTTACACAAAACCTCTTTACTTCATCCATCTTAATCTGCCTTATGATAACTTAGTCTATTAATGAAAACTGCATGAAAATTCGTTCAGTCGTTTTTGAGTTTATTGTGATTACTTTATAATATGTCGTGAAATGTTAACAGCAGGGCTCAATGATAGACAATTATGTTTAAAAAAAGCCTAAACACACCTTTACTACTATTTACTGTAAATACTATACATTCTTAGTTAAAACTAAAACATAAAGCATCACAATCAAGACTGTGTAACATGCTTTATATTATATGTATCACATATTGAATGAACATGATTATTATAGTAACAATATTTTATGCCCACTAAAATCTCGTGAAGTGAATGACCACATACATCTAAAGTTTTGATTCAATACTTCAAGTCCCTCAGGATTCGATTTTTTTTTCATTGAGTATTCCATTTATGGATACCCTCTCGCCCCAGGGGGTGGTGCGGGTCATGTGGGACTCATCGGGAATGCCCACCAAAAACTCCACGGTGTACCTCTGCCACATAAATTAGGGTGACCCAGGTTCGAGCTTAGATAACTTATAGTCAGTGACAAATTTTTAATGAAACAAAGGTAGTTAGCCAAGTTAGTGCATACAACTCCTACATTTTCCTAATACCTATCATCCTGCATTTATAAGTTACAAATAAATGTTACCTCAGATGTAATTGTATCTATATTAGAACATATTTTTATTCTTTGGCACCAAGAGCAAAACATTTTTTTTAAATCTTCTTCATTATTTACTACATTTTCTCCCCTTGGTGTTCCAACTGTAATTTATAACAATTTACTTAAGTAGTATTAATATAACAGAAAATAAAGAGAATGCAATAAAATTATTTTGTAACAGTTTCACTTGAACCATGTGACAGATATAAGAACTTGTATATACATATTACTTTATTATTACACAATTAAAAAAGTCATTAATTTCGTTGTTAGTTTATTATTGCTAATAAGTTTAACTTTGCAATTTTATTTACTTTAGACATGCTAATTTTTAATGTTAATATTTAATAATAATATTTGGTGATAATTTTTTAAACGCCTAAATGGATTTATAAAAATTATATTTACTTTTATATACATAAAAAATATATGAAACCACTGACAGAAAAATAATAATTTACATTATCTTCCTGACTGGAATATACAACTACATATATTTTTTAAGTTAATGACTTATTTCCTAATTAAATACTTCATTTCAGCTGCAGAGTTTATATTTAAATGTGACCTAAATATATTACAATAAACTACATTTCTATCTATTTATTGTAAATAATACTTGTACATTAAAAGGATTTTGCTGTTATTGGTAGTTTTTTTTTTTAATATTTAGACTGAAAATACTGATATGAATAATTACATTGTACTTAAAAATTTCAACTTACCATTTACCCAATGATGTAAAAACGGTTTGTTATTAGGCCAAGTGATTTGCTTACATCTGGATTGTTTATCTACAGTTTTACAGCATCTTTTACATGCGCTAAGTGCACAACATTCACAAAATAGTCCTGCTTCAGGCAACATGAGCTCATTGCAAACTGTGCACTAAAAATATTACTTAAAACTATTGCATGAATATTTTATACAATAATTTCATACATTATACATAATATTAAGAGGAAAGAACGACTTCTTTTAATAACAAGGAAAGTTTACATTATAATTGTAAATCTCTTACGTGAATGTTATATGGAATCGCTTTATTGCATTGAATACTTCTCCAGGTGTGTCCTCGAATTTTGTATTTTGTTTGCATAAAATTGTTATCTGTTAAAAGTGTGTGGAGAAAACGATAAATCAAATAACTCAAAAACATTCCACCTATAATAAAGTAATAATTCAAAAAAACATCATTCCAATAATGTAGTGTATTCATTTTATTAGTTATTTTATTGGACTCGTAAAAATATCAGTAAGTAGTAGTAATACGGTAACACATTAATCAAATTTGTGCACGTTTGAAAACAACATCAACAAATAAATATACAATTTGGTGTACTATTAATCTAGAGATAAATCGTTTGAAGCAAATACTCGATACTTTTGTTATGATACCTAATACTTTTTGCATTAAAATTTTGTGACACCGAGTATATATAGGGAAAAATACCTAAAATTCTTCAATTCTTCTTTATATTTTAAATATAATTCAATTATACTACAATAATAATTCGATCACAAGAGCTTTCAGTTTTTTACAATTTGTGATTATTTTTTGATTCTCTAAAGATTAGATTTTTTTGTGCGTGCACGCTCATTTACTATACGCTTCTTTATTTTTATTATTTATATTTTACTCTATATTTTCCTTAGTTTTTTCAATAATTCTAAATTTGTAATATGAACTTAAATGTTTCACATTTACTGGGCATTTCGTGATCGCCAACTTATGTTTTGGAATTGAAACTTCTTATGGGAGAACTTGAAAATTCTGATCCGTATCCTACCTACTTTGTGTGACACTCGTTCGGTTATAATCAGCTCGAGGCGACTAAGTGACCGAGAAAGATAGTGATATTTCACTTCTGTCGTGTGGGCTATACAGGACCGCCCTTTTTTTTCTTAACTAAAGTATTGTTATTAGTGTATTTTATTTGTACATTATAAAACGAATTTCGATTTTTTTATTCAATTTTACTAATAGTGTTGGCTTTACGGAGCTTTACAACTTTACCGGGCATTCTGGATAGCGCAGAAAGCACTCATCGGAAATGGCTACTAATACAAGGGTGCTAAAGGAGCGAAAGTCAATATCACTTGATGTCAGAATGCTTCCACCGCGAATCCGGTTTATCCTTTTGAATCGAGCTAAGTTAGATATACATATATACACATTAATAGTAGTATGGGTATAGTATGTATTAATTAATCTATTAGAAGTGCGTTCCAGGCAGCAATCACAACCCTGAAAACATGCTCTCGGCCGTTAAACAAGACGAACATGGTCGCTGTGGACGCGGCAAAAACGCTACTATCGACTATTGAGACGTCACTAAATCAAGTAGAATAGAAAAACCGCGGTCTTAACTTTAGCGTTGTGATCGCTATCTGGAACGTACTCTATGAAACTCATGTTCCTTCTTAAATTGATGCGCCTTGACTGTGCTTAAAAAGGTGTTAGATATCAATAATTATAACAGACTAATCGAAACAATAATTTAGAAAATACAAATTTCGATTTCAGATAAATATAATATAAAAAACATACACCTATGTAAATAGAAAAACTCATTAAACATATGTATAATGAAAGAGGACATTTCTAGTTTTCGCCGTGTCCCATTTTTTAAGAAACTCGTTCGATACTATCAAAATATTGTCATATATATTAATGCTAACAAGAAACTATAAAATTGCAATTTAAAAATGTCTCGAAATGAATATTGCTTTAAAACATCATGGTACCACCAATAGGAGCAAAGCTTTATTGAAAAATGGTAACAAAATAAGCAATTTTTGTTTTTATAGATAGGGTTTATTTAACTTTATGGTCACAATCTCACCTGATGTTAAGTGACGGTATGGACTATGGCCCAACCTGGTGAACACGCAATAACTGTGGAGGGACTGGCTCTCAAGTAGGGATGGCGATTCTTTCCGAAAAAGATTCATGTTTGAGTCGAAGCCTAATGCATTGATTCATAAAAAAATCGACATCTAAAAGATTGATGTCATTTTTCTTATTTGATTCGAGTCGAACCTAAAGAATAAATTTTTGGAAATCGATCTTTTGAATTCAAATTTACTTGAACCGATTGGAATCTAAACCTAATGTATGGATTCATAAATTATCAACATCTAAACGATCGATTTCTAAAAATCGACATATTATGGCCGATTTTGTAAAATCGAGGAGGGTAGGCTTCCTCATTAAGGTGAAAGCAAAGGTATCTAAAACCATGCAGCCATGCCAGACAATAATATAAACCATCTAGCGTGGTTTTGATTAATCATTTCTTAAAAAATTTATAGCTTTAAACGTGTTTGCTGTCATTGTTTTTACTTTCGCGTGAACGAAGTTACGAGCACAGCTAATAATTCAATAAAAGGATAAACTACCATTCTGGTAAACCTAGGCTATGTTCCACTTACAGAAATACAATACCACAATTTAATTATTACCTCATTTTCTCTACATGTAGGTAACATATTTATAAATTAAGTTCTAAAAAAAATTAAGTTATTGTACCAGATCAATGCAGCTGCAGGTAGATATTTCTTTAAATGCAATGAATAGTTTGTTTTTAATATATTAAAGTACCTAAGTTGTTTGATGTTTGAAAGCACCCACAGCAGTTTTTATTTACTTGAAGTCATAATTAGTTTAAATGGATAATATTATGTTATTTTTTTTTAATTAATTTTAAATAGCTAAATAAAAATTATCAACATAAAATTACATACAGCAAATAAGTTAAACTTTATTCAACATAGAAGTTATCACATTAGAGAGAGTAAAGTGTTCTTTAATTTTACACTGCATACATCAAACGGAGTTTTCTTTTCCTTGTTCATTATATTTGCAACTGAACCAGCTTTTACCAAAGTACAGGCAACAGTTTCTCTATCCTCTTCACATGCTAGATGTCTGTAAAAATATTCATTAGAATTACTGTAGTATCATGTTAAAGACTTAATCTATCATTTTCACTTTTAATTTATCTTAAGCGCATAAGATTCACAATAATCAATAAATACTTACAATGGGGTGGAACCTGTAGAATCAGTGATATTCAGGTTAATACTTGAACAAGCCAGCAATAAGTTAACAATATCACTTCTTCCTTGTGCAGTTGCTCTATGCAGAGGAGTTGCTCCTAAAATATCTGTTGCATTTACATTTGCATCAAAATCGATTAATAGTTTTACCACCTGTGTAAATAAAAAAATATGAATTAAAAGTTAGCAGTTTTAAAATTAATTGGTACTAAGAGTAATTGAAAAAAAAAACTAGTGCTAGTTGCTCAATTTGCAATGCTCAATTTAGTTTAATCATATGGAAATAATGTTTTTTTTTACTAACTAGGTGAAATTTTGGCACATTTTTGGAAACATAGACAGGTCACATTGAAAGGGACATGTGACAAAAAGAAGAAGTCATTGATTGACAAGCACAATTAAATACCCACTTAAACAACACTCAAACCTTATTGATTTAGGTACAGTTAATACATCAATAGTTAAGCCCACTAAGCATGACAGATATTGAGATATCATTATTGTTGTTTTTCATTTATACTATGTGATAGCAACAAATTCAGTACCTTTTAATAACACTTTTTTTCACATTAAAAATTACCTCTTTGTGTCCTTTTGAACAAGCATAGTGTAGTGATGATTGCCCCCTGTTTGTTTTTAAATTCACATCGGCTCCTTTGCTAAGTAACAACTTCACAACCACATATCTACCCGCAGATGCAGCTAATATTAATGGTGTAGAGTTTGTATCATCTATTGGGTCAACAAGACTTCCACAATCAATTAAATAATCAACAAGATTTTCATTACCACCTAATGCTGCCCAGTGAATTAACATACGTCCATTCTAAAACACAAAAAAGTAATTATTTATCACAGGTTCACACAGTTATCACAAGTTATTTATCATCAAATTTTAAGTGTTACTATGTGGTCTAGCAGACATTGTTCAGCATTTTGTAGTTAATCAGTAGACCACACCAGTATCTTATTCAGCTTAGCTTAGCTTCAGCAGCTTCTTATTAAATTTAGTGTGTAACTATAGTATTCCTAATATATTATAAATATCTTTGATATAGATATTAGATTTTAATTAATGTACTATTTTATTATAAATAATTATAATGGAACTACCAACATCTTAAAAAAAACAATTGTATAGATTATCTACATTAGTAAAATAATGTAAACTTGTAAACAATTTATCATTATAGGTTTGTAATTTTTTTAAACCTCTCATATACATTATATATTACAAAAGCTATAAATTTTAGTATATTTATTATTCTAACTTGCTTACATAAGTACCCATCTTTATTTCATGTTTTATGTAAACAAAAAACACATGACAACATTGAACACAGACAAAAACATTAGTTACATAACAAGTATGTTTTCTTTGCATTTCATTTGTTTTGACGATTACCATTTTTAGGTTAGAATAATTTTTATAAATTTTCCTAGAAACAATGAATTACTTTGTAATGCGAATATAGGAATTATATCCAGAGACTTAATCTATATCAAGTTTAATCTCGAATCTTAGCATACAATTCTAAATAAAATTCCTTATTTATTTCCAAGGGAGACAGAAAAACCTATGTAATGGTATATGAAAAAGATATAATATATAATTATAATTAATAACGTCTAATTTAATAAGTATATATAAAGTTCACCGTGTCAGGAATGTTAACTAATGATTTATTTTCGTCTAGCTTCACTTTAACTTGATTATAATCCCCTTTGTAAGCTGTTTCGTAAACTGTACCAACGGACATTTTTAGTAAAAACACAAAATATTCTTTTCACAAGTTTAACTTTTAAGGAACTAGCAATCTATGGAAGTTCCAATACGGTAGCTACAACTGAAGCGAGATAAATAAAAATTACGAAAACTTATGTATAAAACATAACAGTGACTTGTAACTTTCTTTTGTATATTAATTTATTTGACAACATCAATATATAACCGGCACAGACTATCAGACTAGTCCTACAGGTAAATATAAAAAAATCAGTGTCGATGTTTCTATAATATGTTGGAATTTACTTATTATCGACTATATTGACTGTATACATATAACACGATTGAATTTGCTTAAAGGATTAACTATAATATCTATATACATTATATATATTAAAATCAAATAATATTATCATTAATTTAATATTTAAATTGTCAATAGTTCACCAAAAAAGAATTTTTAAAATATTTTTCTGTTAAGCAATAATTGTAAAGCTGTCATACGACAGTCGCGAATATATCGATGTCGATCAGATTCAACGTTTGTGAAGAAAAACATTTATCTTCATTGACTTAATTCAAACATAGTATAAACTCATATTGACATATTTTTGGTGAACGTGAAATATATTTTAAAACTACAATATAAACATTTTTGTTGATAAATACATATAGAAGTGAACATTTCTTCTATTTTTATAGCGTTAAAAAGTGATTTTAGCTTTACTTTTTTTAATGATACGCAATAATATGTACCTCACGGGCCATGTCTGCAAGATTGTCACAGACGCAGAATAACAGGAAACGGTTTAAAGTTCAATAATTATACGTAAAGTTTATGTCAATAAAATCAGCTAGAGTGAGAATGAAAGTAACTTTGTACGCAACTCAAAGAATCGATAAAAAGTATCGAGTAAATACTTGTGTTTTCTTGTACTGTTATCCCTTAGGACAATTTGAATTTGAAAATTCGTTATTATTTATTGCTTGTGATATACGATTTTCTTAGTACTTTAGTTTCATATCCAATAGATTCTTTCATTTCTGTTACAATGACCTATGAGGTAGATAATTGGAATTATTTCATTAATTTGGATAACATAGAAGAAAGTTTTTACGATAATTTTGATAAGTGTCTAAGAGTTTTACATGAAGATATCTATGACCTGCTAAATGATGGACAAATAAAAACACATAAATATAACTATAATTCGAATAATAATGAGAATTACGACGAAAAACTCAAAAGTTTGATTGAAAGAAATAAAGAAGCACGACAAAATATTGATTCGAAACTGGAAGATATATCTAAACAACAAATGCAGTATGAAAATTTTAAAAAAGGTAAGGAACAATAAAGTACTTTAACTTCTTATTTAACTTCACTAAGGCTTAATAATGAAATAGGAAATTATTCATGTTCATGTTGGCTCAGTAGTAATTCTTTCAAATGCCAAATCGGACGAAAAACTTAAAATGTACTACGAACTGGTCATGAAACACCTGTTTGTATATATTATTATAATGATTCCATTTAAAATTCAAACCCTACTTTTCACATTGGCTTCCTATTTCATATGAAACATGTACACTTGAACTAGTACAATAATTTCATTGATTAAAAGTAATAAGGTCAAATCGGATTTTAAGAGTAACTACACATCGTAATAATCGTAAACGAAATATGCAATTGTTTGGCCTGCATGTTTTAATTTTATTATGTTATTATAATGCAGTACTTGAATTGTACTAATTGTAATTTTACATACATTTATCATCATATGATAATAGTCAATTTTATTATAACAGTGAACAAATTTTGGAATCAGATCAGCAATTCTTGAAATTACCTTCTATAAACTTTCAACAAAACAATATTTTTTAATTATCAATGCTTGTGTGTCAATACAATACAATATTTAATAATTGGGTAAATTTGTCAAAAAACATTCCTTGTAAATAACTTAAAATCTATAAATACATTAACGGATTACATAAATTTATGGGCTGAAATATTGGAGCCTTATTTATGACTACATTTTATGTGCGCTTAGCTCATGTTAATATTGATATAATCAAACATCCAGAAAACACAATAAAAAGTTACATTCAAAGTTTATCCCTCTCTTTACCCCACTTCTATAAGATTTTCTCGAGAAATAATGGCCTATTGCCGTTTTAGGTTCTCATCTAATTCTATACCAAAATTCATCATAATTGATTCAGCGGTTTAGTTGTGAAAGCATAACAAATAAAAAACTTACTTTCGTGTTTATAATATTAGTAAGGATTACTTCTAAGTTAATTATTATTATATTTATATGAATTGTATTCACACTTGCCATAACGTATTGCAGTTATAAAAATAGGAGTTGATGAGACTTGAAGTTAAGTAAATTTGGTGGGTTGAAATACACCTACATGTGGATTATATAACTAACTTTCAGGACTTTTATACTAATACTGCCAACAATTGCTTATTGTTGTGATCTTTTTGCCTTGGGTTTAACATTTTTATTTTATTTACTAGCAAAACAGATATAACAATAATAAAACTTTTAAATTGAAAAAGAAATATGTATTTTGATATCTGTATTTTATTTTCAGATCAAAAACTTTTATCTCAAGGGGTTATAAACAGACATGAAGCATTTTTAATGGCTAAGAAATATTATAAGAAATTTTTAAAAATGTATTGTACTATAGAATCAAAGACCTCCACAAAACAAGTCATATATGTACAGTTCTTCACAGAATTTAAAAAAGAATCTGAAATTAATTCACTAAGACTCTCACAAGATATTGACTCAGAAGGATATCAATGTAAGTTTTTTTTGTTCAATGTCTCTACCAAATATAAATGTTGTATTACTTAAGTGCTGAAATTTTCAATAATTCTCACAAATGTGTTAGTTACTGGAACCAGTACTGATCCTGCTGGAGCTAGTAAAGAGAAAATGTTATTTGTTGTTGTTTCCAACAAGGGGTTTATAGATCCAAAGAGTGATCCAAGACTTAGTTATTAGACACAAAGCATATAGAACAAAGTAACTCAAATCCTACAATAAAGATCCTGGCCTGTAACAATACAGATTGATATATAAAGAAAATAATGATAGGGTATTTTCTTATTAGCAGTTTAATTAGCACTAACTATTATGAAAACTAAATTTGGAATATGCTTGGACTAATTTACTTTATTCAGGAAAGTGCTAACATATATTACACTTATTTTTAATGGTAGCTAAAGTTCAGTTGAAAATTTTATATATGATTAGTTTATTAACTGTTTAGGCTAAGTATTTGTGTTTGTTCCAGTGCTAAATATTACCCCAAAACTTCAAATCAAAAAAGAAATACAAAGAATTCTACAAGAAACAAATGATTTACCTGGTCTCCTATGTTGTATAAGGCGAGCTTTCATAAGTTTAAAATCACAAAACAAAAAAGAGATTTAATTGTAACACATTTATTAAATATTTAATTTGTATAAAATGTAAGACTATAACACTCTTTTAATTTAATTTTTTTTTATCATATATTTAGATTCATAAAGCAAATTGTATAAAAAAGTTAATGTTGTAAATTATGTGTCACAAATATGGATCACTTAAGATAAGAAATAAACCACAAAGTTCACAATTGTGAATGTGATCCACAGTACTATTGTGTAATTTTACTATCCTCAACAACCTTAAATCTAAAGTTATTTTTACTTAGATTAATTTTGCTATTAATTAGCGAAGATACAGTAATTATACATTTTTAAAAAGGGGAAGATATTGGCTAAGTACCATAAATCTCATCTACAGGAAATTCATCTTATTAATTATTTCATATCCACATTTATAGATTTTTATTATATATAGGAATAACAGGTTGTACTAAATATTTTATAAGCCTGGGAATCCTATAAAAGTTATCAGTATACAAGAAAATGCAAATTAAATTATTTAAGGACACATCTTTTTAAAACAATATCTTTAATAATAGAGGTTTTATTTAAATAGCAAATGATTCTTATATAATTACTTTTACTTTTGAAATTATATTATATTTTCTTGTTTATTTATTTGTTAAAATATCAATTTTTCATTGGCATGAAACTATTGAACTCTTTTGATTTGTTTGGGTCAAGAAGCTTGTTTGTGCGATTAAATAAATATCAAAGTACCTATGTCAAATCTCACATTCTCAAAGTACAAATTAAAATAATGCTAATGTGTGTTTTAGAAATGTAGGCCACCTTAACTTTGCTCCTTCTGAGTGTATATAATGACTTTTTGTAAATAGTTTAACGAGATCCAAATTTGGTCTAGGTACTATGGAGTCATTCATAAAATATGTTCGCACTTATAGGAGGGAGCGGAAGGGGTGTCGCTTACTTTGACAAAATATGACATGGGAGAAACGTGACGTCCACAAGTCATAAAACAAGTTTCTAAATATTACATGTTATTACAGATATTTATTGAACTTTTATTATTGCAAAAAATAAATATTTAAGAATAATTACATTTTTGTACTGCTATTAATTGCCATATATGATGTGGGGCTATCATTTGTAACGTAATATTCATAGAGGAGTTGCAACCAATGTGACATATTTTATGAACAGCCCCTATAACTCTCGACTAGAAGAAGTATGAAAGATATCCCTGGTCCCTGGCAATATGGGGGTTCAAGTGTATATGGCCTGCTCAAGCAGCGCGTTTACACAATGAGAGAAGTCCGTTAACAATTTTTTTCACCACACCAAAAAAAAAGTACTATGACTTGTTTATCATTGTTTATGTTCTATGTTTACGTTATGATTCGAATTGGAATTAAAATTTATGTTTCGTGAACTACGTACGTTCGGCAGCCTTTAAATACCTTTACACGTGTGAATTTATCTTTTATAATATTAATAATATGTAAATTAATAAAAAAAATGGATTTATACTGCTTATAGATCCAACTAAGGTAAAAAGTTCTTTACAAAAGAAGTGGAAGTTTCCGTGTTCTTACATGAGTCAATAATCATACCAACATCTTTTCAATTGTGTAACGCTCTTTAAATCCTACAAATGACAGACGATTGGAGATTGAGTACCTAATATAGTTCCGATTTATAATGGAAAAGGTTAATACCTTACGATTACCTAAGTACGAGTATAACAGCTATTGTGGTATTAAGCTTCTGACTCATTGTTCTTGTTTTGTATAACGTTGTTATTGACAGTTGCAATGTCTGATTCCTGAGGCCAAATTGAACCTGGCTTACTGACAACAGAATATCGGGCTAAAATCCGACAATTATGTCGCATTCGTAGACATGAAAAAGACATTTGACAATATCCCTATACATCTGGTGAATAGCATAAAAGATGAGTGCCCTTAGCCAGATTATCTTTTAACGATATCTACAAGGAAAAAACAAAAAATGGATGGGATGACAAATATCAAAATAATTAGACATCAGATGACTCTTTGTTTTTTCTTTACTTTTGCGATCGTTGAAAGATAACTTGGCTACAAGCACAACTGTACAACTAGTGGTGGGTGAAACAAAACTGATAACTGTCACAAAACGCGTCCACTAAAGTCCCTACCTATTTTGCTATCTCTATAAAAAACCTTGGGTTACAATAAGCAGTTTTATAGTAAAAAGCACTAGTTACAAGTTAAAGGAACGTTGCTGAGTGTTGCTAAGACCTAGTCTTTGTCTTGTTAACATACCAGATATTAATGACGACACCCCAATTTCCATCGATGGATAAACGGTGTTTGTGCAAACGTTATATCTGGAAAATATGACAGCTATAATTAAATTGAGTATAACATTCACTACAGATTATTGCAGCGTGGTTTAAACAAAGGATACATCCTGTTTAAACTGGGGTTATATGTTTTCAAAAAATACTGGCTAAACTCGGAGGTTATTTACAAGCGTATTATAAAATCAGTCTTGATGTATGGCAGTGAAGCAAATACGTTTATACCATAAACTTGAAGAGGTAGCGACGTATGACGTAATTCGCTCGAAAAATGCTAAATTATCTCGACAAAATGCAAAATAGACTATAATGACGTGATCGCGTAGGGAATATTGCATTATAGCTCTTATTATCCGGTTAATGATCTAGAGGCAAACTTAAAACATTAAAAAAGCGCAATGCCTAAAGGGCATGAAGGAGTGTCAAATTTATGAAAGAGCTGATCCAGAACGGCGAAGTAGAGGAGGAAGGAAACAGCAAGGTAGGGAGAGAAACTTTTTTTAGGCGAGATAAATTTCAATCAAACTACAGTCTTTTTAACAATTCGTATAATAGTTATTAGTACAAAAATATATAAACAAGAATCTGCTTATTTTATAATAATTTAAACAACAACAAACATGCATTGTAATCAGTGAAATATCTTACATGCACTGGTATAAGTGCTGTATCTCTTAATAATAAACATTTAAAACATATATTGTATATTAGTGTGCGTCAAGTAAATATTCTAGCCCTCTTTCTGATCGATTAATTATAGTCCTAATTTAGAATTCAGCTTAGAAGATATTTATATAGTAGAGTTGTGCGTCGATTATATTTTCGCCTATTATGGGCGGAAACGCAATATCTAACCAGTGATTGATATGTTGCACATATAACGTACAGATGTCATACAAGATTTTAGGAGAATCAGAAATAGATCATTTATATACGTACAAAGTTAAGATGCTGTAAATTCGTATTCTCCTTGCCACGAAGAGAAGTAGTTGGCGTATTACCACCACAACTCAGGGATACTAGTGTAGGCTTAAGGAATATGATTTACATTGGCAGTTACGTATATATATCAAAATGCTAGATAAGAATGATATTAGAACTAATTTATTTCTAGGAATGTTTCAAACCAGTCTAATCAGACGCGGATCTAAAGCAAGATCAGAGATCATGACCACTGCTAAAAATATAATATACGATTATCATTACAATTTCGTTTTATCGATTCGTTTATTCATTTCATCAATTGAAATTTACAATTATCACATGTCATGCGATTATCATATCATAATTTATTAAAATTCTATTTTAAATATTTGAGACACCTCATTGAGACCTAAATCCGCGCCAGAAAGTCATGAGCTCGCGTACTCAAACTTTAAAATAGTTAATAAGAGATTCCTAGATCGTTATTCGAATAAAAAATCACAGAAATTATTGATCAATTTACTAAAATCAACATAGACCTGTGTTATTTTACGTAATTCATAAAACTCCTTCAAAATGTTCCTTCACATTTCTGTCTTACGTCTAATGTTCTGTTATAACGTATAATTTACATAAAAAAATAATTTATTGATAGACCACTAACCAGTTCGTAATTACGGAACTATAACAAATAATATAAATTATCTAGAATAAAGATTTAATACAATAATAATTTCATAAATAACTGTGATGGTTACGAAATTATTTACAGTCGTGCAAGATATTTTGAGATTTTTAAATCATACAGATACCCTATGAACGGTATTCCATGAAATTATGTGTTATTTTTAGTTTACCATTACATTCTTCATTTATATCCTTCGATATAATATCCTTGGATGCGTTGGAAGACGTTTGAGAAACTTCCATAATTTTGGAAGATCGTAAAGAATGGTTAGTTTTTCCGGGAATCAATAGCGCACCTAAAGCGATGAAGTGGAGCGAATAATAAAATTTCCTGTGAATGAAACACATTATATGAGACACAGATCTTAATAAATGAGCCTAATCAAGTAACTATTGGGCGTTTAACTTTTCTGTGTTTCTGATACATTTTTTTGACAACACATCTATCCTTATCCTTACTTGATATTATAAATGCGAAAGTGAATTTGTTGGAACAATTATAATGAGTTTTGGTATAGAGATAGATGGGAAACTGGAGACGGTGATAGACTTATTGGAAGTGGGGGTAAAAAGAGGGATAAACTTTGTATGAAACTTTTTATTGCATCATTCAATTTATTTCAGCTCAAAACCAATATCAACGCGAGCAAAGCTGCTCATAAAATCTAATTATAAAGCGGAAAAGGTTGTTTGTTTGAACGCGCTTAATTTAGGAAATACTAGCAGGATTTCATAGACTCTTTGTGTTTGATAGAGCGATCGTTGAGGAAGGCTTTAGGCTATTTACCATCACGCTACCGCCAAAAGGTGCAAAGCTGTTTTGAAAAAACTAAAACGGGGAAAAAATACTAGATATTTTTAGTAAATAAAGATCTTTTAAATAACATCTTACCCGTAAAAAGCAAGGCTCGGTGTCAGGTGTAGCAAAACAAAAGGAACGGTGGCGTACGTCATGGCTATCCGCGTCGTGATGAATGTTAATAAGTCATAGAATAGCTTCTTGGGATAACTGCCCAAGAACATTGGACGGGCTACTACCCGTATCTGTAATAATATACTTATTATACCTACATAAATATTAGTAATACTGATCGCCAAACGATGGATAATCGACCATAGTTAACGAAACTGTAAAGTTTAAACATTATTAAAGTTATTTGTCAAAGAGTTTACATTAGGCGACGATCTGTACTTTGTGAAACTGTTTGACAATAGATTGTCTGACATTGGCAGTATGAATGTAAACAATGAATGTTTTCTTTAATTTAAATATTTGTAAACATAGATGAGCCATATTTAGGTTAAACATCCTTTTTAAGGTTAGCATTACAATAGGTGTTTTTAATATTTAGTTTAAATGTAGAAAGGAGCCGTTCATAAAATTTGTCACACAAAATTTTACTATTTAGACCCCTCGCCCGCTGTCGCATTTTCTTGCGACTCCCCTATCAATATTACGTCACAAATGATAGTCATCCCCTTGTACATTATATTATATATAACAATTAATAGCAGTACCCACACAAATTTCAATATTTTTAAATATTTATTGCTTGCAATAGTACAACTTTAGTAAATATCTGTAATAGCATGAAAAATTTAAAAAATTGTTTTATAATCTGGGAACGAATTTTCTGAACGGCTCTTAAGTGTTTTTTTTTCTACTCTCTCAACTCTTGGTCCGCACTATGGTAATGTAATTTGTATTGCTATGGCCATTGTGGGCTTAATAAAAATAATTAACATTCTAGTTAGTGGTCTATATACTATAGTATTATTATAATTACTATTATATGATTTATAGATACTACTATTATTTTAAAACGTTTGATTTGCTGAGCTAGCTGCGGTAAACTCGTCTTCTGTCGTGTTGATAATGTTTGTAACTGTTGGTGTTAAGTGGTTATTCTGTAAATGTGTTATATATTATACCTTCTTGGCAGCAACGGTGAAGAGTCCTCCAGCTAAGAAGGTCATATAGTAACCGGGATGGAAGCCGTGCCAGACGGCGGAGAGCGCGTAGACCCTCGCCGTGCGCCAGGCCGTGCCGCCGCGCTCGTACGCGACGCACCGCAACCACGAGTTCGTGTTCTTGTTCCAGGACGACACCGCGATGCGGAAATTTTGAGCAAACTACAAATTAAACACACTATTGAGATCATTCATAACGGTACTTGATGGTGACAACCGTGCAATCCAAAAATAACCGCGACAACAACATTTACAGTCCACTGCCAATCGTCATATTAAATCTGTTCTGTTAATAACTAAAGCCGCCGCAAATATTTCCATCTTTGTCAAATTACCAATTTCAATAAAGAACATAGCTATTAAAAATGTTTATTACCTCAAATCCAAACACGTCGATGTTAGACATTTTGTCCCATCTTGGTGTACCATCGGAATTGTATCCATTAAAACCCATGCCGGAGTTATTACAGATAGCTTCGGATAGCAACCATGCATGATAATATTTGCACCGAACTACCAATGTTGATAGGTACGCGTACCAAAGAAGGTATAAAGCTGACCACGAACGAGACACTTCTGATGTTGGATCCGTTAGTTCTGTAATTTATTTAAATTTGTATAAAATGTCTTGAAAGAAAGAAAAAGCATTTGTTTGTCTCACATACATACGTGCAAAACCTAAAAAAACTAGAATGCAGGTTGTGAGTATAAATGACAAAAATGTAAGTTTGCGTTATATCGAGCCTGTAAATATTTGTTGCTTGCAATGATAAAACTTTAATAAATTAATAAATATCTGTAATAACAACTGATAAAACTTTAGCTCAGAACATTTTTCTAATGCCCGTCTGGCTAATCACAAATTACAATTTTAAAACCTATTATTAAGCATCACTATAGAGGCATTTCTTTTATAATGAGGAACGTTTTACAATAATCTTGGACTACATTATTATTCAATATCAGGTAGCATTGTTGTCAAATGCTAAATGTATCACAAAAGAGAACATTTAGTAGCTCTATACAGGTAATTTTATAACATATATTCTATTGATTATAGAGAACACGGCTTACTCATTACAATGTAATAAATGTAAGCCAGAATAACATGCAATAAGCAAGTTTTTGTAATAGCTCAATTTTTGTATGCTCGTTTTTGAATACATAAGTATTGAAATATATTAAAGAAACAACCTTCTAGGACAGTCAGTGGGTATTTCTTGGACAGACTTAGATAAAGCAAAGCAGCTGCAAAGGATCCTGCTATTTTATATAAAACTGCTCTCCGTGGAGATGGCTCCTGAACATCTTTATGTTTTTCACCCTGTAAGGCAAAAAACATGACTTATTTACTGTAGTCTATATGCATTGCATACACTTACATTTATCACCCGATGAAACTTCTGTAGTAGACTATGGAACTTAGCATGCAGAGTGATGGGCTGTAACAATTGTGTTCGAATTTCGATCACCATACAATACCATCAATCTCTAATATCCGTAATAGCAGCACACATAGGCGGGCCGTGTTTTGGGGTCAGTTAGTGTAAATGCCATTATTGAGGGATTTTTGGATTGCTAACCTGTTGATGGTCGCCTGTCTCTGGATAGCATTGTACATTCAGCTAATTAAGATAACTGTAATCGTTCTACTATAAAAAATGTTTGTTGTCAATCCAACAATTATATGGTATCACTAAAGATAACTATTGGAATGAAATACTTTCGCGGTAGTAGCAGAATTCTTACCTGGCTAGTTTCCATTAACCTAAAAATTTGTTTGCAGGCTTTTATACGCAAGAGTAGTAATTCAGAGAAAGCTCTTATATGCTTATCAGCTATGCAATAGATCCTTATTTACGATTGTGATATGAAATATTTTAATGGATAAATTTGATAAAAGTATATTTCATGCATACACAAGCAAAAGCAAAAATCTTTACAATCAATCTCACCTTGGTCAGACTAGCACCTTCAATAAAAGTGATATAGTCAGGATAGAAAACAACAGGACCACACATCAACGTCTGAAAGGCCAATGTGAATGAGAAATATTTAAGTGGCGATGGGATTTTGTCAATTTCAAAACCTTTTCTGTCTGTCGAGTGGCCCACAATATTTGAATTAATTTCTTTTTGACTTAAATTGTCTTGTAGTGAATACGCTAACGATGTCACTCTTTGTGTTATAACCATCAAAGGACCTGTGAAGTAAATCTATTTATATTAATAATTATCAAATATAAGACTGAACTTCAAAAATAAACATAATTCATTACCAGTAATATCCAATGTGTAATTAGCTGTATGATATATTTGTCGGTGTAAATGTAGGCAAGAGAGGTATATCATAGAAGCAGCCAATGTTACACTGAAATCAAAAACAAACGTAAAAAAAGATATTTTAAAAGAGTTGCAAAGAGTATAATAATGATGTATAACTGTTGTACAAGAGGTTTTTATTTATAAAAGGCACGAGATTAATTATAACATTGGTGATATCACATAACTGCGATTTCGTACAAAAAATCTACCAATCGCAACCTCAAGAATTACATAACCTAAATGCAAACTATCATAACGAACGAATTTACTAACCCTAGTTTATTTCTTGACTGTTTTAAAAAAAAAACAAAGTTTATTTACTGTTTAATTTATTCGTTGTTCTGTTCGCTTTCTATAAATTAATTTGATTTATATTTCCTTTTACTAATTACATTTTATTTCCCTTACATCATTGTTATTCTAAAGATCGCAATTTGCAATGCAATAAGAACACTTAGACGTTTACATTTTCCTAATTATTATTATTTACCCCAGCACCAGCTTCTTCCATTTGACCACATCCAACGTAGAGCGACTCGAATTGTCAATAACCAAATTCTTTCCGCTCGTCTTGATCCACTGGCATTGCTAACAGACGTGGCTTCTCTTTCCATTTTCTATCGAAATTACCATGGGAAGTGTTCCGAGGAACTGTACGCATTAATACCTGCAGCTGGATTCCACCACCGTGAACGCGCTATAAACTGAAATTCCATCCACACCATCTGGATGAATAGCGAGCTACGACGTTGCGTTTCTCGCGGAATTTCTTTCCCCGAACGACCATCTTGTGGAACCAACTTTTATCTGCGGTGTTTCCGGACCGATACTATTTGAGAACCTTCAAGAAGAAAGCTTACACATACCTTAAAGGCCGGCAACGCACTTGCGATTCCTCTGGTATTTTAGGTGTCCATGGGCGGCGATGATCACTTACCATCAGGTGACCCGCTTGCTCGTTTGCCCCCAATTCCATAAAAAAAAACTTCACGGTCGACTTTTAATGTTACTAATTACATTAAATTAGAACCAAACCCGAACCAAAAGTATTGAATTAATATTGGAATGGAATTGTTGTTTAACAATTGTAACTATTCCGACTACTAGCACTTGTATTTATCCTTGAAAAAGTATAAATGAATATAAGATTATCACTCACTTGCCCATTATATGATGTGAGACAGACTTGATTAGCATATAATTTAGCATTGGCAAAACAGACAAATGTATCGACTGCCTGAAATTAGTGAAAACGTATTAGTTATATACACCAAGTTAATACATTTCTTATAGTTAAAATTGGTATTAATATATTATGTAAATTTGCTAAACCTTAGGGTGTGCCAAATAAATCATTTTTTATCTTCACAGATGCTCTCGTAGTATTCTATAACTCGTTAACGAATGAGTATTTTGGATTGATTGAATACCATTAACAACTGAACGATCTGCGAAAAAGGTATTCATGATATATTGATCTTCTTCTGCCTAGCGCTTTCCCGGCCTAGTGCCAGAGTTCACTTTGCCCTTATGTAACTTAATAATCAATATATCATGAAATATTGATAAATATAGCGCTCCTAAACTAATCATAAATCAAAATTTAATTGCTGATAAATTCTGCAGTATCAATATTTAAGAGAAATTACATATTAATTAGCTGATGCCCCCGGCTTCGTTCCCGTTTTCCTATTAATTGTGCCTAATCATAAAATCTCACTGAGAAGAGGCTATCTATGTCGTGAAAGAAATGCCTATTTCAAGTCAATAGGTCTGGTAGTTTTGGAGATATCGTGATGAGTCAGGGAGAAATATTTCGCTTAGACATGAACTAATTTTTAACCGCGGCTTCGCTCGAGTTAATATAGATTTTGTCAACCAATTTTGGTTGACGATCGATACATAAAAAGTTATTCTATCAAATGCTATTAAATTATTTATTACAGAATGTTGGTCAACACAGGTAAATATGAACTTACCTAAAATTCGAAATTATAAGCAAATTCTCTAAAGTTTGAAGCAAATTGGATGACGTAATAAAAAGTATCATACAAAGTTTATTACTCTCTTTAAGCTTTAATTTGAAAAACAAAAAATCTAACACCGTCTTCGTTTCAATATACATAATTTAAAATCACGCTAAGAACAAAACAAAATGTGATAAATATAACGTTCAAAATTTTGGTTTGAGGATAATATATACAAAATTGAATTTCTTTGTATATTTATACATCCTATTAAAGCGAAATACAACTGACGGACTCATTACGCTATCTTCAAAACTACCAGACCTATTGACTATATGATTATATATTGCCCATTTGACTACTAGCGGATATTACGATCAGGATCTTGTAATTTTTTTGGTATATCGTATATAGATGAACATAATCTCATAGTTTATAATTTTAAATCAATAAGAAATTTAAAAAAGAATAATATTTCCGGATAATTCCAGTTTTAAAATGTATTTTTGATACCCAATTTTAAATTGTCGTAAGTAATTAAAATCTTATTCTTAAAAACAATTTGCATAGCATTATTTTGATAATATTTGATTCTAGTAAAAGTAAAAGCACATTGATAGCGGGTTTTCAAAGTTCATGACAAGCAGTCAAAGTTTAGAGAATATGATTGGTTTCATAACTTTTGTGTAAATAACTGAATTTAATGTACTCGCCGTCCCCACTGATTTGTTTGTTTGTTGTATTTTGTTTGTTTAATTAAATAACATTGCGACTATTATATTTAATTAAATTATTTAAAAAAGTAAACTATCATCGATCGTATTGCCAGAACTGTAAAAAAAGGCAACACAAAATAAAATAATCATTGGAGCAGCGTACAAAGGCGAGTTTTTAGAAATTTTTGTGCTAACTGTAGCTCAAAATGAAACTTTTTAAGAAATGATTAATGTTTCTAGAGCTCCTTCTAAACAAAATAAACTTAAGAACGTTAGTAATGTCTGTTGGTACAAGACTTACCAAGCTATAAAGTATTGGTATTCCATAAGATGACAAAAAATAAAATTATAAACAGACAATAAAAAAAGTTAAAGCACAGTGAAATGCTTAACTGGAAATAATATATCGTCGTTCACAAATCAATAGCTGTTATGTAGAAAAATACAAATTTAAGACATTGCACAAAATAGTCTTTTAATTTGTTTGAAACTTCAGTAACTTCAATGACATTTCAGTGAATAAATCTGCAGTACATTTTTCATTTTATTTCTGCTCATAAATCGCCATCGTTATAATCTTATAATATATAACATGCAATATATATATATATATATATATATATATATATATATATATATATATATATATATGCAAACAAAATTCTTGACGAAAAAGAAAGCCAAACTGATTTTAACTTAGGTACTTTTCATAAGTTTTAGAAAGAAACTACTATTAAAGACTGCAGAAAACTAACTAGTAGGTGCATATTTAGAAAATATAACTAAAATATAATGAGTAATATAAGAAGACAAAATTGCAAAAAAAAATCTATTAAGCATAAAGTCTGAGTCATTCCATGAAATAATTTATTATCACATACGAAGATAAAAAAAGGCTTTGTTTATCAAACTCGTAGTTCGCTTTGATTAGCACTTTCATAGTCAAATTAGGAACTGTGCTGAGGTCAATCTGCGATTTGCATATTTTTTAAATAAATTATAAAGCAAAAAAGTTTGTTTGAACACGCGACTACTAATCGGATTTCCAAAATTATTATTGTATTTGATAGAAAAATCATTGAGTAATGTTTTAGGCTATTTAACATCACGCTAGCACGTAGCTAGCTAGCATAGGTGCAAAGCTGTATTGAAAAAGTTACAAAAATGGGCAAAAGTTATTTAATAAGTTTTAGTTCCACGGGCACAAAGTCACCGGCACAGTTAATTTAAAAAATAATCGGAGTTAGGTTTAAAAAAAGGTTACAATATTCTAAAATATTTCATGGTTTTAATGTTTTATGTTACGGCTCGTCTTACTACCCTGGTTATTGAACGTAATAAACCATGAAGTTAAACGTAATAATGTCCCGCTGTCTCCGATTCGAGACATTCTCGTTAAAGAAAAACAAACCAAAATGTATATTTATCGCACCTTGACGTGCAAAGACGCGCTACCTATCTTTCTGTTCATTTGTATTGCAATCGAAAGTGAACAATGGGTTTTTAATTGAAATATGTCACATAATAATTATTTTTTGTCATATATAAATATAGATGTCATACATAAATATTAAATCTATGTTAAGTAATAATAGTAATTACAGTTGACATTACCAATTTTTTTTTCATTAGATTTTATACTATAATTATTTTTAGGCCAAAATTAAATATATTCAGGAGTGAATAATCCATAATTAAATCAGTGTCTGTATATTACATTAAAATGAAAAAACTCAAAATTAAATAAAAAAAATATTGAATTAATGAAGAAATATTCTGAATGTTTATGGAAATGTAATATATATTGAAATATAAGTGTTGATGTTTGTAGCATACATATATTGCAATGCTCACTCTGAGTACTGTGACAATAATGTAATAAAACTTGGAAGGTTAACATACAATGCTAGTCATGTGTTGAGAGCGAGTTATGCAATATCAATATAATCTTGAATGGAAGAGAATTTGCAAGTGTCATATTGAAATGTGTTATAGCTCAATGAAATATAAATCAGTTTAACCATTTATATATGTTAGTTCATACTGATATTAATTGAGACCATCATATTTAATGTTTTTTTACAGAATATGAAGTAGTCAAACTTGTATATTAAAATTTATACAGACAAATCCAAATCTATACAATGCATACTAAGTAACTAAAACTTACTTTCCAAAACAGAAATATCCCATAATCAAACCAATAACAAGGCACACAGCATGACGAAACTCTGGTGAAGCAAATTTCAATGGTTTTCGAAACAATCTGGCCAGGCATAGTGCAGCTACTTGTGAGATCAAAAAATTAACCTAACAAAAAAAAATGTACACTCACATAAATATTGTAATTGTACCATACATGAAAATGTAGTATACTCAATGCTAAACAATTAAATAATTATATTACAGGTTTTAAAATATACATTTATTTTTATTTATTTTCTATATGTGAGGAAATGCGTTATGTTTTTTTTTTTAAATATACATAATGGTCGAAATTTTTATAATGAAATATTATTTTAATATGATTACTACCACAGAAAAATATATATGAGAACAAAATAATATTGGTTGTCAATAAAATGTGAAATTATAGAAATATATACATAGGTAAATATAAATTATTAATATCTGCATAGACTTAAATAAAGTGAGTATATCAATTTTGTTAAAATACTAATAAATATATCTTACTAGAATGTATTATAGTCACATAGTTCTAATATCTGAATTAATTCAAATGACATGGTCAGGATATAAAAATGGCTAGTAAACTGAAAAATTGTAAATTGGGCCCAACATCAGCAGTGATAACTTAACACCTATTGTGCAACTTTGGTGGACTAGTCAGTTTTGCTTTTATAGTCTCAATGGTGACATACCTCTCAGTTGCCTACAATTTATACTATTTTTGTTCAAAGATTTAAAGTGGATAAAGTAAAGTATGTTTTTTAATAACATAAGTATTTATCCTATGAATACACAAAAACTCCAAAGTATATAAGTCCATACAGAATGGCCTGGAATAAGTTCCGTGGTCAGGCGCCCCCTATAATGGAGTCCTTCCAGTCCGCGGTCCTGAAAAGGGTCGTGGGAACCTTGATCCCCCACGACCCTCTAGATTTGCTCCCACCAGAGATGCCTTCCCCTTCCTTGCCAATACGGACGCGCCCGCTATGCTACCCCTAGTCACTGACAAGGACATAGAGATGGGGGTGGAACGCCTTCGCTCGAGATGGAGAAAACCTGACTCTGATGGGATTCCGGATCACTTGTTGTCCCTGGCACTCGGCCATACGGGGGTTGCCCTTCGGGAACTGTTTGATCGCTGTTTAACGGTCGGGCAGTTCCCAAAGCCGTGGAAGAAGGGGCGGCTCTGCCTTATCGGTAAGATGGGCCGCCCTGTGAACTACCCCTTTACCTATCGACCGATACTGCTTCTGGACGATGCGGGAAAGCTGTTCGAACGAATCATAGCATCTCGCATCGTTCAGCACATCAGTAGTAGTCACAGGCCCAACTTTGCGGACGGGCAGTTTGACTTCCGATTCGGACGCTCGACAATTGACGCCCTGATGAGGTTGAAGAGGTGGTTCACGGAAGCGACCTGTCGCGAAGATAAGCTGTTGGCGATGTTGCGGCAGACAATTGAAGGCGCCAACGCCTTCAATTGTCTGCCGCACAGTGTCATAAGGTTGGTACTTCGGTATTTCCGGGTGCCTCTGTACCTGCGGCGACTGTTAGAAGACTATCTTCGGGACCGGAAGGTCACCTACGTGGACAGTCGGGTTGACATTGTCCAGCGCCCGACGGATTGTGGGGTTTCACATGGGTCGGTCCTCGGACCGCTCCTGTATACATAGGCTACGACTGTGTGATCCGCGGCGTACTCACCTCTAGAGTACGCTTAATTTACTATGCGGATGACACCTTAGTCGTAGCCAGCCCAGAGTCGGGAGTGGTGTGATGTGGAACGCCTGGCCACTGAAAGTGTTACCTCAGTGGTCAGGCGCATTAGGGGGCTGGGCCTTAAGATGACCTTGGAGTAGACGGAGGCCCTGCTGTTGCATGGACCTCGTCGGGGGCTACCACCGGGAGCTAGCGTTTACATAGACAGGGTAACGGCTCGGATTGGGGTCCCGATGAATTATCTGGGCCTTACCCTGGACGGACGATGGCGGTTCGAGTCCCACTTTAAGGTGTTCAGGACGCGTATCGTCGGTGCAGCAGCGGCGTTCGCTCGGCTCCTCCCGAACATGGGAGAACCTGGCGCGAAGTGCCGCCAGCTGTACGCGGAGGTCATCCGCAGCATGGCCGCTTAGGGGGCACTGTGCTGGGTAGATCCCAGATGCTGGCGCACAGTGGCGTTGAGGATGATTCGAGGATATCGCACGGCGTCCCCGGCCATGGTGTTAGCTGGATCCCCGACGTGGGAGCTCGAGGCTTTACTCCTTGCCGCTGTGTACAAAGACACGGTGGTAAGAAAGGTAAGAGGGGAGCCTCCAGCTTTCACGGAGTTAGCAATTAAGAAGAGGAGTGCCAGCATCGATCTGGTGCGGTGCTGGGCGGAAAACCTAGCGGACGAGCGCTATGGACGATACAACATACACGCGGTTCGCCCGGTCCTCCGAGAATGGTGTAGTAGAGGGCACGGCTCCCTGACGTTTCGTCTTGTGCAGGTACTGTCCGGGCATGGATGATTCGGTTGATATCTGCACAAGATAGTGCGCAAGGAGTCGACCGTCGCCTGCCATTAGTGCGGCGCGGTGGAGGATACTACGCAGCAAACTTTGTCTGAGTGTGCTGCGTGGTCCGGGCCGCGCCGCGCTCTGGAGGCGGCATGAGGACAGGCCTTTCGCTGCCAGGTGTGGTGAGAGCCATGCTCGGTAGCCAGAGTGTTTAGAATGTGATGGCCTCCTTCTGTGAACATGTTATGTTACAGAAAGAGGCCCCGGAGAGCCCGTGAGGTAGATCCCCACGGGAACCCTCTCCGCCGTAGACGAATTGGCGGTCGGAGAGGACGGTGCGCCCGTGCCATCTACCGCTTTAGCCGGAGTGAGAGACTCGCCTCCCATTGCACCAGTTCGGCCGTCTACGAAGGCAGCTCACTAGGCTGCCTGGATGGGGCCCAGCTATTCATCAGGCCGGGCCAGTCACTGGGGTGACGCGGTGATTGTATGCAAGAACCTGTGTCGCCCCAGGAAGGTGACAGACGACTGTGGGTTTTTAGTGAGTTTTCTCTGTGGTTAGCGCCGGGTGAGTCCCACATACCCCTCTCAATCCCCCCGAGCTGGTAGAGGAAGTGTAGAAACATTTCCCAACGTTAAAAAAAAGTATATAAGGTCATTATAATACTTGTCATTTTATATTTCAAACTAGAAAAGATAACATTAGCAATGCTGTAAAGGAAGCATAAAAACAGGTATCAGTGGCAGAGAAGTTAAGAGTAATAGTATAAGGTTTGCATAGTATATGTCTTGAAGATAAATAAAATTGAATGAATATTGGCAGTTCTAGAAGTGGAGGCACACTGAAGTGTTAATTGGGAAATGGCGTGAGGAATACCATATATAGAAATTTTGAATATTGTGATAACAGTTTATAGAGGAGATGTGGTCTGTAAAATAGGTTTACTACTAAAATATTATATGGGCAATTATACAACAATACACTATAGTAACTATAATATTATTACTATACTTAGTAAAGTTGAAACATTGAAAGAAAAAATATTTAGGTTCATTCCAAATTTAATTAAATTATGTTGTGCTATTTATTTATATTATTGAAAATCAAGTTTCTCTTACCCCTAGGCCTTAATATACAGAAAATATCAGCTTACCTATAACATTTCATTAAAAAGTTTTCATATGCTTTTAAACATACTTAAAGCAGTGTGTCAGAAATAATGAAAAACCACCTAATATTGAAAAGAATGTAATACACTATATTACCAGATCACAAAATCAAGATAAATATAATTTGTAAGTGTTTATCTCACATTTTTATGACACTAATACATACCTCCATTACAGCCCATATAGATATTTTACATTAGGCATAAAAAACTATAATTTTCTTATACTGATATTAACTTAACATCTGACACTATATGATGATATGAATAAATATTTCTTAAGTAGTTTCAATAAAATAATCAAATACTGAATTCTAAAAGTAGTCTATTTATGTCACTACTTTAAAAAAAACACATCTGTTTTTAATCAACACAATTACTACTACTAAAAACCTATAAACAAGAAAACATATACTGAAAAGTACAATTGTAATAAACTTTATGAAACTGATTCATTAAGTTATATATATTAGTGTATTTATATTTTAAAAACATTTTCTCTTGAAAATAATACACTATTAGAATTTGAAGTTAGCCCATAAACTTACTTTAATGATATACATATTCTACACTATATTAAGCAATGAAATAAAACAAATTATCAATGTAAAAACTACTTTATAAATATCTGTGGCAGTGATCATAATTGTCATACAAACTAAATATAAAACATTTCCCTAGAAGCAACAGGTTTGGTACAAGATAATAACGCAATAGGAAACAAAACACATTATAACGACTACTAAGACATTATAATGATTGTTATATGAATTTAAAGATACAACATGTTCTAAATTTCATATTCACAATAATAAATTAAAAAAGTAAAACATAGTGTAACAAATTAAACCAAACTATATAATGCAGCCATACTAATTATCTAAGATAAGCAATAAAGCATTAAATGTTACAAACTTACCAAATCTAAAGGAAAACCAGATCTATTGGCCAAGAAAAGAAAAATTTGACTCCCATCATAATAATCATAATACTTATTCGACATTACGTTGTAACCAACAAAAATACTCGAACTTTATTCACTATTTATTAATAGCAATATGATTGATATTTACTCGAATTTTTTACCGTTTTACTAGTGTTGACTGGTTAAACCTACCTACTTGGAAAATACTAAAAATTAAAAATACTATCCTATTGTTTTGACTTTACCAAACAATCAAATTATATATTTACAAACGCACTTTTCCTGTGTTCCGATATACACTAAAACCATTGTAAGATGTGACGTCAAACAGCATCAATCTGTACATTGAAAAGACGTTCCTTTATAATTAGCTATACTGGTTACTGCTTAAAACGGAACGCAATCCAGTGTACTTTCATCTATGTTTAGTTATTATATAACTGATTTTTATAGCTTATGAAATACGCTTAATTCTTCAGTTACTTTCATTTTATACAAAGCATTGGTTTCACTGCAATAAAAAAAATATTTCGAAATTTCCCATGTTTATTTTAACGACTGGTATCTTTGAATAACAATATTAAAATAATCAACAATACAAGCTGTAAAATTTATTTTTCGATGTTGAATCACGTGATCAACGCACTGAGAGTACCTTACCTCGAAAGCTCCAGTACTCATAGTACAAAAATGGTGACGATCTATGATGTCATATATTTCCCTATATTACTGCAGCAGTATACTGTCAGCCAAAACGGAATGAATTTCTCCTTAGTAAGAGTACTGAACAGTGGTCTCCGTATATATAAGAACACATCTTCTGTGAATCGAACGAGAATTAATGACGAAACAGTAGAGCTGTAACAAACCGTATGTATTCGTTACAAAGTAACGGGTATAGCATTTAGTACCGAGTATCGAAACGTTAGTCACGAATGCATTTCGTTACTCGCATGTTTTCGTATTTCTTCTTCTTTTTATTAAATGGTGACATGTATGCGCACACAACTTCATGAATATACTACTGAAACTACTTAATATAGGAAATGCGAACGACGCGATGTCAATGTCATACCATCCGTATGCAACACGACTCTATGTGATCTTTGTTGGATATCAAAAGTAACGAGTAACGTAACAATACGGTAGTAACGAGTTCTATTTGTTATTGTAATGAATACATAGGGGTAACCAATTTTTCGTTACTTTTACACCTCTACTATACTACTATTATATATCCACAAATCGCCTAGATAGTAGAAAAAAATCTACTACTGTGTATACAGACTGTTACGCAACCGCTCCCGAAAACGAAGAAAGATGATAGTACTCATGATACTTTTGATGATTGGACAGAAAAAAATTCGATCTCAAGGACAAAAACGTAATTTATAGAAAACGGTTTATTATAATTATTAACGCTCCAACATGTTAGTATAGCTAAATGAAACGATACTGTAATAAAAAATACATCAAATTATAACAATAAAAAAGAGAGCAATGAAGTAATAAAATTTAAAACAGTTGGTGAGGTCAATGCACGCCGCGGTCCTGGGCACGCAGCTAGCGCCTGGCCGCCACTATGCGCTCGCTCCCGAGCGCCGTACATTTGTCCAAATACCTGGAACCTACTATTTTACCACTATACTAGTCTCTACCTAGCTAATTTTATTCGAATTCACTGGCTGAATAGACGAAGTGTCAGTTTCTATTCCCCGCTAATTGAACATTTACTCAAATAATATCTTAACAAGGATAGAATCGCGTTTTTTTATCTATCTTGTAGGTATGTTGATTATTCTGATGTGTTCCGTTATGTACCTATTTAGATCAGTTCAGAACTAAAAATTATATAAAACAAGGTACATCCTCCGTGGCCTTATAAAACTACATGCATCTCGAGCTACATTTGGGATCAACATTGAGAAAGTCAAGTGCTGGAATTAAATATCTGCCAAAGTACGCAATGTCGAAGTTCGAAAGTTAATTCTTAAGGAACCTTATGACTGAGAATGTATTTGCATACTACATTTAAATGATTGTCACTACTGTCAACATTAAACTAAAAACAATGGCAGTGAGATTTGTATGTATCGTATCGACATTTTAACCTTTTTACTAGAACATACTCTGCCGTAAATTAATGAAGAGTTCGATATTTTCTATGTCTTGTAACATAATTACAATAATAAGTTACAAAATGTAAACTCGATCAAACCTGTGAAAGAAGTTGACAACCCTTCATCACCTAAAAAACGATTATTTTTCAAATGGTAAAAACTTATTTTAGGTACTTATTATCTAGCGCGGTACGAAATAATGCATTATAGCTAGCGGTACTCGCACTTTCACTTAAGAATGACCGGTGCGGCGCTTGTGTAATCGGACCCGTCCTTGCCGGTCCTTGTGATGTTCGCCCGCTGCACGAAGTCAAACGTGCCGCAATACACCTACCAGTGTTACCAGGTACTCGGTAATTATCGTAAATACACGGTATTTTTGACCAAACCACGGTTTACGGTAAAAATCTATTACCGTGTTATTTTCTACGGTATTATGAATGTAAAATGCCGAGTACAATATTACCCTCCAAAGCTGCATGTGAGCGATTGTTCAGTCAAGTAAATTAGACTACACTGATAACAATGACTACTAAAGAAAATATTTTGGCTTAAAATGTAATCAGGGAAATGGAAATGTTGTTGATTTTTCACCATCAAATGATACGATGAAAAAAATGATTTTTTCTATTTATGATCAAGAAATGGAATTTGAGTAAAAACAAAAAAAAACGAGTAGAAAATAACAAAAAGCGTTCTATTTTCTTTTACATTGACACGGTATTATACTCTGTAATGTAAAAATAAATTTGAGGTTATTATTCTTAAAACACGGCAATTGTAGTCTGCTGACATGGTAGTTTGAATTTTTTATCTGCTAACACTACACCCCCAGAAACTCTCAGTTAGGATGCGTTTAGTTAGTTCCTTGTTAACTGTCATTGGTGTGTAAGTAACGAATACTAGTTCAATCGTTTTGTTAATTAAATTCTTGTTGTTATTATTTTATTGTTACGTTCTGTGTTTCCTGTTAACTTTGTGTTGTTTTTATTATTGTTTTGGTGTAATAATGCCTAACGCATACGTGTATAGTGCACGTAAATATGGTAACATATTAATGTGCCTTGGAGAAGCTCGCGGGAATTCATCGCGTACATAACGAATTTACCGAGAGAGAATCCCGTTCGCTCGTCTCATAACAGCGGTATTTCAGCGAGTGTTGGAAAATCGCCCCATTACTCCAGTAGAGCCAGGAGATGGAAGTCATATGACTGTTTAGTCCGAAAAGCGCATTTTGGATGCTGTTCACCGGAATCCGAACCTAGGTAAACGAAGTATCCCCAAATTATTAAGGCGTCGGGATAGAACAACAGTGTTATACTGGACAGTTCATAAGCTGTTAAAGCGGAACCGAATGCGCCCATACAAAGTCCATAAAGTGAAAGCTTTAGTACCCGACGATCACGACTGGCGGCGAGTTTTCTGCCGTTGATTATTACAGGAGCAACACACGTGTGTCTGGTTTTATTGAGCACGTTCTCTGGACGGATGAGTCAACATTTACTGGAAACGGGCTGTGGAACCGAAGAAATACTAATGTGTTTTCCGAGGTGAGCCCGCACGCTGTTCGACAAACTGGGCATCAAACCCGAAGGTTCATCAACGTATGGACCGGTTTATTTAAGGATCGCATACTAGGACCAGTGTTTCTGCCACAGCGACTTAACGGACAGCGATACTGAATGTTCATAAATGAACAGTTGGTGGACATTTTAGACGAGCTATCATTGGATGAATATCGCCACACATGGTTCCAGCATGACGGTGCATCTCCACATGTCGTCAGGCTCGTCCGTAACGCCTCACCGAGTTATTTGATAGTCGCTGGATCGGCATACTAGGACGCTTAGCCACCTCGCTCACCTGATTTGACCCCGTTAGACTTACTTTTGTGGGACTATGTAAAAGAAAAGGTTTTTGATCGTGTGTATGATAGTGTTAACGAAATACGGCATAAGATCGTAGATGTTTATGACAAATTGCGTGCGGACTGTGTCGAAGATCCCACGATGATGTCCCGCCTGCATGAGGAGACGCATCCACGAGCCCAAATCTGCCTCGAAATGAATGGTGCACAATTTGAGCCGCAGCTCATAAGGCCACGGAGGATTTAGATCGATAAGATGTTTAATTTATTTTTAATATTCTATCTTATTAACATTTTTTTTAACCCTTAGTACTAAATTGATCTGAATAGGTACAGAACAGAATACATCAGAATAATAAACATACACGATTAATTTGCAAAGCATGACTCTATCCTTGTTAAAATTTCATTTAAGTAATTTTTTCATTAGCTGGGAATCGAAGTCGATACTCGGTCTATTCAACCAGTGAATTCGAAAGAAAGCGGCTAGGTAGTGACTAGCACAGTAGTAAAATAGTCGGTTAAGTTAGGTAGTTCAACAATTGTTGTAAATAGGTATACATATCGCTATTTCCGCAATACTTGAGCGGGAGCGGGTAGACGCGAACAGTGCGAACCGCACGTGCCGCGCGTGTAGCACCGGTTGATCTCAGTATCAGCTGTAATTGTATTGCCGTAACACTTCGCATTAAAATACTCGTTTTTTTTTTTTTTTAAATTATGAATTTTTTGTTAAATTGTCATTTCATTTAGCTGTACTAACATTTTGAAGCGTAGATAATGATAATAAAACGTTTTCTAAAAATGACTTTTTTGTCATCGCAACCGAGTTTTTTTCTGTCCCATCATCAAAGATTACTAGTACTATTATCTGTCTTCGTTTTCAGGAGCGGTTGCCTAACATCCTGTAACCAAGTATATGAAACAGTCAGCTTTTTAAAACGGTCTCATAATTTAGGCGTATATTGACTAAAACCATTTTTCATGTAGCATTTGAGGCAAGCAAACTTAAATATGATTATCCTATGATTGTAAGAACAACATATTGTCCACTTTTATCCCATAAAAGGAAAGATTTCCTCCGGGATTGTGTTAATTTTTTTGTTTTTTCATTCTTTAACGCAATAAATGGAATTATATTGGAGTTATGAATTACTGAAATGGGCAAGATAGCGTCTGTCAGAACAGTTAGAACATTATATTTGATTGAGTGTGTACGGACGCCGCGTCAACGAATGTGACATCAAATCAGTCACTAAGAATAGTGTGTCCACCATCTTGGGTCATACCGTCACTTAACATCAGGTGTGATTATAAGGTAACGGGATAAGAAGATAACGGGTAGTTTCGCACAAACCTTGCATATCAATGATTTGCCTGATTTTTTCGACTTTCTTAAATGTATTACTAATATAATATAAACAGGTCTGATTCGAAGGATTCATTAATTGAGATAAGCCTGTGTTCTAAATCGATTAAATAAAATCGATTATTATTTTTGAAAAAATTAATTTGTTATTCCATTTTACATTCATGCCTATATCTGACCATAGTCTGTGCTAGAAATGTACATGGTGAAATGTAGATTTTTGTTGAAAATTTTGCTGTAGTATAAAGTACAAATTGTATGCACAAAATTTAGAAAATATAAGTATTGACGTGTTATGCTTTTAGGTCTGAAGTAGAAAGTATAGTGTTTATGCGGGTCACGAGAAATGTAGTAATTTATAATTTTGTTTGTTTCCATTTATGAGAATACTATATTTTTGTCATTTATTTCACTTAGTGTTAAAACTATACCTGAAGAAGAATTACCAGTTAAGGGTTATATATCATTATGTTTTGTAGTATTTATGATGAGAAACTGATTAGATTTATCGGAGAATTGGATTTTGATTTTATGTGTACAAAGACGTTTGAGCAGCTTTTGTCCAATGGGCCATTGTATAAGCTGTTTCAGAACTCAAGCTAATGTTGATATCATAAGGACAGACGAAAAAAAAGATGGTAAGTACAAATGATAGAGTTAAATATAAAAATTATCTATTTCGTAAATATTAGGATTATACAACTACTGCACTATGCAATAAAACTAACAATGGTATAACATAGACTTAGATACTGTCATGTTAGAATACATGGGTTCTATTAGAAAATGTGATATGTATAACAGACAAATATATATTTAAACCATGAATGTATTAGAAACTCTCTGCCTTAGTAGGATTTACTTATATTGCCATACTGCCTTATGTTAATGCATGGCAATTTTTCTGGTGATTGAATAAACAATGTTCAAGTTTAGCATTTTGTTTTCTATCCTGGAGGGATCTTTTCACTTTAAGGGGTAAAAAGTATTCTATATACAGATTTATGTTATTAATTATCACAGTTTCACTGCAACAAAATTTTATAAAAGTCTACCCCATAGTTTTAGATATAATAATTGAAAATAATATATTTTTGGTATCTACATTACTAAAAAACTACATATCAATTATAGTTTACAAAAAAAGGAGATATTTGGCTCTGTTACAGTTTATTATATATATAAAGATAATTCACAATAATCCCTATTTATCATGAATATTGTAAAAATATTTATTTATCATTTCCATTTCAGAGATGACAGAAATTGCTGTTTCTATGTCAGTGTACCCTCATGAGGAGCCTCTACTTCATAATAATGAGAATTATGTAAACAACTTTAGAAATTCTGGTATTTCATCAGTAAATGCTTTAGATGCTTCAGGAACGCAAAATTTAAGTGAAACTATTGCACCGAAATCTGCTCTGGTTTCTGAAAAAGTTTCAAAATCTTTTTACCAGAAATTACCATCTATTCAACGGACTATGTCATCTTTAAGTTCAAGTGAAAATCGTGTATCGGAATCCAAAATTAACCAGTTATTTGATCAGTACAAAGATTCATTAGAAGATACCATATTAGCTGAAGGAATTGAAAATCTATGCAATGATCTACAGCTGAATCCCGATGATTTCAAGGTTTTGATCTTGGCTTGGAAATTAAATGCTAGTCAGATGTGTAGATTCACAAAGGTTGAATTCCTACAAGGTCTCAAAAGCATGAAAACAGATTCTGTCAAAGGTATACAATATAAATTAAATGAAATAACAAATGAATTAAAGCAAGATACAGAACATTTTAAAGAATTGTACAGGTTTACATTTAAATTTGGTTTAGATGTTAGCACAGGTCAGAGGATACTTCCTACAGATATTGCAATTTCATTGTGGCGTCTAGTCTTCACAAATAATGAACCTTCTATATTAGACCGATGGTTGTCTTATTTAGAAAAGAACCCACACATCAGAGGAATTCCCAAAGATACATGGTACATGTTTCTGAATTTTTGTGAATTAATTGGTGATGATCTCAGTAGCTACGATGACACAGAGGCTTGGCCCAGTCTGTTTGATGATTTTGTGGAATATGAAAATGATCAAGCTAATCAAAATATAACAAAAAATGATTTAAAAATACACAATTGAATTCCTAAAGTTGCCAAATTTATCTAACATAGGTACTTAAATAAGATATGGGAGACTGATAAATAATGTTCAATAATTAGTTAGTTTTCACAGATAAATTTTGAAAGTGGTAGAATTGGGGACTAAATAAAATGTTAAATTAAAGTTACATACAATGTGTTTCAAAATGCACTTACAGGACTATTTACAGATTATGAAAAATAATATACAATAACACCAAAATAATATGTATAAAATTTGGTTTTCATATAATTTAATAATGAATATTAATTAAAATAAAACTAATTTAAACGGATTTTATCGCGGTTATTTATTAAATTTTGATCCCGACGTTTCGAAAGCTTTTCAGCCTTTGTGGTCACGGGGCGGACTGAGGTGTAGGTTTTCCAGAAAAGTTTATGTTACTGTGTCTACCTTCAATTTAATTTTTATTATTGATGGTGTTCCGATCTACGCAGAAAGAGCTCACAGTGTCTTGAGGTCTGGCAATTGGTCTTTTGGGTTCCGATTTAATTAAATGTATAATTGGATCCCAGGCTTGTGCTAGCTTCCAACCATCTTCTCTATTGAAATTTGGATGTTTTTTAATTTCAATAGCCTCATGAATCATCCTAGGTAGGAATCGGTGTTCTTTGGCAAGGATTTGTGAAAAATTAAATTGAAGGTAGACACAGTAACATAAACTTTTCTGGACAACCTACACCTCAGTCCGCCCCGTGACCACGAAGGCTGAAAAGCTTTCGAAACGTCGGGATCAAAATTTAATAAATAACCGCGATAAAATCCGTTTAAATTAGTTTTATTTTAATGAATAATATTCGCGTAAACCTAAGAAATCATAATGAAGATTAACTAACTTTTCACATAGTTAATTGTTTTTCAAAGTGCTGATATTTACAGTTACCTGAATATTACCTGTAATGTACTATGAAGTATTATTTTTTTCATTTGCATTTATCTTTGAGTCCAATAAATGTATTATTTATATGAAGGAAAAGCTAGTTTAAAAAATAATGCTTTAAAAACGAAAAAAAAATGTCTACATAATCTACAATAGCCAAAATATAGTTGTGAAACCACATAGTCAAGAGAAGGCAAGGGTTGCAGAGGCCTTTATTTTGGGCATCATGTTTATGAAACTCTGGAAAACATTAGTATCACTATTTTGAATAAACACTTAGAAGACATTGTCAATGGAGTTTTAACTCTTTTTAGACAAGGCATGAATAATACTAGCTTTTCCTCGCCTGACTGCCTACCCCTGATCAAAGTCTTGGCTAGACCTTTGTACTGGTGTAATAATTGCTTTCGTTAAAGTGCATATATCTACTGGGTGAACTTCGGCTATGGTCCATATTTTCTATAGCAGTAATATAGTAGAATAAATTGCTTAATCTATAATGGATAAGTTTAAATTGTTCTTAGTGCTACTCATCATTTTGTCTACTTATCGGGTATGGCTCCTTTGCGCCTCAAATAAAATGTATTGAAACTATATATGGGAAAAATTATTATTAACAGATACTTGTACGTTCACTTTTTTTACGGGTAATGAAGTTTTCGAAGATATTGTAATAATTAGTTTTACTTGGATGTGAATAGGTACAACTAGATGAACGAGGTTTCGTTTTATATTCGATGTAATCAGTACGTATGTTACTATTAATTTTGATTTATTTGAATGTAAACTATTTAAAATGTCCTCCTACTATGACCAGATTTATTTGTAATAGTTATAGTATAGATAGATAGTTCAATAATTGTCAATTTTAATGAGAAAATATGAAACCTTATGTATATGAGGTATATAAGTTGTATTTTCAATATCCCAAACTATTTCAACGCAAATATGGAAAACAGTTTTCTTAGAACTGGTAAAATATTTAAGTTAATATTATTAAACTAATCGCGATGTAATAATTATCTTTTATAACGAAATTTCGACCGAGAACCAATAATTTATAAGAGTTTAGTCATTTTCTCCAACCGGAAAAATCAATACATGTATGACATTACAATAACATATACATATACTTGGCCTGCTGAATAACACAAGAGCTTAGTAACTGAAGCATCGTTACAAAATTGTCATGAAACTTGTAAAATGATACTTCTCCATAGACCGTTTTGTATTCTATGATTATAAAAACCTTTCTTACGTTTAGGGTTAAAACACCTTTTGTTGGGAAAACAAGCTGTTTAAATCAGTGATTTTTTAAATTAAAACAGTATATAGCTCGTTTTAGTCGTTACATTCGTATTGAAACCATGCCCCAGTATAAATAAATATTTAAAAAAAATGTTGTTCGGATGACTTCAAAACCAAACCGCATTACTCGAGGATGACTGAATTAATTAATCAACGGCTGCCCTAGGGTAGAGTGTAAGTGAAAGAGAAAATCGAAGATCTAAAGAAAAGCAAACATATATGAAGTTATATATAAAATACATTAGCTTTTCACATTTTGGTCAGAAACAACTCTATTGAAATTTGAATAACACATTTCTCTTGTATGTTGTATAGCTAACGTTAGCGTTGTAATGAAACCTGAACTTTCTGTTAAGGTAATACAGGCAGTAATTAAGAATAATCGTCATCTAACTCGTTTTGGTGTTTCAAGCCAGTCAAATCTGTGGATCTTTATTAATTCCTCATGTAATATTGCACACTTAAGAATAAGCCAAATATAAAATTCTATTACATAATGTCCTATTCTTGAGATTTCAATATAGTTAACTTAAATTGTTTTACGTAATTATGTAGGTACTTTTTGCACAAACCTATATCCCGTTCCCGTAAAGTTAAAATGAAAACGATTTATTTGCTGTACAGAGTAATAATTAAATTTAAATCTGAGTTTATTAATATGTTGTCAGCATACATAGTAGCACAAGTTATACACTCATAGCACTGTCATTAATATTTCAGAAACAGACCGGTAATTAAAATCGTATAAGGATAACTTTTTAATGCCTAATTCAAATTATGTATTTGAGAAACCATAGCAAAACTTCGATATATATCGAAAATCAATTGTCATATCCATATTCTTTGATACATTTTGATTTTCGTAAATGTATGATTTTTATATTTAACCTTTGCAATTATACGTTAACCCACATTCAGTGTCAGATGCTTTTAGTAACGTTTATGATACAAATTGTGTAACTACCTTTCCCTTAAACTTTGTATTGCATTTATTTATGTTTTTAATAAATACTAGCTGCCCCTGCAAAACGTACCCTAACCATTCCGGTAGGTAGTTAATAAGTGTCGCAACAGCGCTCGCTATAGCGTTCAGGAATAGCATGAAAATCGTCTGGAAAAGCATAACACTTGCTTCATGTTTATCGATCAGTGATCAAAGTTTATAGATTTCAGAAAGTACAGAAGCAAGTAGATTATGCAAATAGAATAGATACTTAAAATATACTTTAAACATTGTCTTGGGTAAACATACACGTTAATATGGATGATTTAGGGTACAAATATATGCGGCGCATGAATTCCTTAGGTGATATAAATAAATGCACTCATGAAACAGAGTTTAGCTATATTGCATTTGGTTAATATCCTCTTCGAATATACGAAACCTTAATCGAATGAGTCTTTAAAAAATACTTGTAACTGTTATGACCTACTCATACATTTAAGGAAAAAAAATAACACATATCATTTATACGTGTAGTCAGTTAAAAAACACCGCAGTATCAGACAAATCAATTAGTTTCGGGAAAAAATATATTTTTAATAACGTATTTTCTAAGTTTTATTCAGATACTATATTTTTACAAATCGTTCATGCCACCTTATAGTAGTACATTTGGTTTCCTAGTAATAAATACTTGGCACTAAATTGAACGGTTTGAACATAGAATATATGATTTAATTTTTACAATTAAAGCTGTTGTCATAGGCGAAGTGACCCCATCCTACGATATATCGTTATTTTGAAATTAATAATAATAATGGACATTCCAAAAAGGGAATACGGTAAAACTTGTAACTATTATTTTTTTGCTAGGTAATTTTGTTTTCAATATTTGTTCCGTTCTTATTTAAAGTTCAGTTTATGTAAAACATGTATATTGTGAGAACATTAGTAATAATAAAAATTTAATCTATATTGTTGGTTTTAATCAAACTAATCTACTTTTATGTAATCTCAAATCAAGACTAAATTTTAACACTAATAACGCTTATAATATTGTAGTACCTTTATTTTCGAAATTATTTTCAGAATTATGAGCTACTAAGCTGTCTATATTATAAGGAAAACATTTGACGATAATACTTACTTAAATAAGGGTTAAATCCACAATCACGGTCTCGGTCTACACCTGGACTCTGAAGAAATGACTATATAGGTCAAGACAAAACTCTACAGCTATTGATATATTTTAATACGTATATAGTTGTTGTATCGAAGTTAACGACTTTACTTTTCTCTATAGTTTCAGTAACTACCTTATAATTCATGATTGTAGGGAACATCGTGTTTTGATGCTAAAATTAATTATTATAATATAAGAATTAGATTTGTGATAGTAATAGTTAATTTTTTCACAGATTGACAGTATATAGATTATTAAATAAGTCCGCAAGGTACATGCAAGTTTCCAGATTACACACGCCTGTATGTTATGATAACCGCTTATCGTCAGGCGGACCGCACACTGCATTCACCGGTTTCATACAAGAAATACATTGCAAACTAGGAATGTATCTACGTCCATATTTTAACATTTTAAAATATTTTATGAATTTTCGACGTTTTCACCACTTAATAATAGTCCCTAGTTGGTTATATTTCTAAGCTTCGCACGTCAAATACTCACTTCAGGCCTATTGGACTTGTGAATCTGCCCCCTTTCGATACTCACTGCAAAGCGCTGTAACATATTAATGTCGTCACAAAGCAGAGCGCTGACACCGCCACAGTTACTACGCAGAGACTTGTTCTTCAGTATTCTACATCACCATAAAATTGGGCGTGTCCTATTTCTCTAGTTAAGCGTCAATTTTTTGTATTATAAATAGAACTTAATCCTTTCCTAACAGAATAATAAAATTGTTCATAGTATACTTTGTAGTTAACTGCATTACTTTGCCAATACGCATACCCTAATAATTTTTATTTGCAGTAATCCTCACTAATATTATAAACTCGAAAGTGAGTTTGTTTGTTACTTTTTCACACCTAAATTGGTGAATCGACTATGAGACGGACGACGGTGGAGACGGTGATAGGCTACTTTTTCTGTCTTGCGAAAAACTTACTTCACTTTGCGTTGCGATAATTGCGTCAACCGATATTGTTATATATATATTGTGATATGTTTTGCCGCGACTTGTTTGCGTTAAATTAGATTTTGTCAATCTTATAATTGTTTTATATCTCTCCAGAACAATACTTTTTTCTGAATTAAAGGTACCGTTTATCTTTGTCAGTACCCCTGACAAGGTGTACTTAAAATTTATGATCGATTGAGTAGTTAAGACATGAAAGCGTAACAAACTAACATTCCTATTTATAATATTAGCTACAATAAATAATTTAAAGTAATTGGAGTAAATCTGCGTTTTTCATGTAAAACTTTTTTTTTTTTTCGTTTTATGGACGGAAAATATATATTGATATGGCTTACAGGGACTCGTGACTATTTCGATCTGTAGAGGGTTGAAATTCCGAGTAAGTCATTACAGTTTTTGGGCTTGAAAAAACAAAACAATTTTAGGGTTTTGTAGGTTTTCGACTTCTCGAGGACTGTCTTAAAGAAACTACTGTATTACTAAGCACTAGCAGTTTTCAGCTGAAGTAAAAAAAATGCAAAGTTCCCGTGTCAATATTGATCACCAGCTGTCAAGCCTCTTAATATTTTTGTGTATCAAGATATTTCCAAGCTAATTGGAACTTTTAGAGGGTGAGAAACGATCAAATAAAACTATTAAAGAATCAATAGTTATTGATTAGAGTCTATTTACTTCCATATCTGATACCGGAAAACCTTGACCCCAAGAATAGACATATTTAATCAAAATAACCAGGTAGTTATTCTAAACGTTATTTTAATCTAGTATTTGTGTAAGTTTTAGTCCAACACAGGTTGTCGTTCTTTTTAGCTGTTATAAAATGTCAGCAGATTTTTCATCAAAAAACCATTTGAATTCATTTTAAGACAATACATGAAAAACTGAACTGAAACTGAATATCAACAAAGATTGTATAGCGCAATATTTATTGTAAAAAACATTTCCTATTTTTAATATGCATGTAGCTCAAAACTAACGCAGGTCACGCGCCGTGTTTTTTGCCAACAAATCATTTCCATAATTCGTTACAAAAATCACAAATAATTTAATTAAGATTAAAAACAGACACGACCGTAACTACAGGTAAGATAAAATAAATAAAATATTCAGTATACAATTGAAAATTAGAAATGTTAATATATGTACTGTAGAAGATGAAAATATAAATCATAATTTTGCTGTTCAAAATAGGAAACAAGTATTATAACTTTATTATCTAATAATATTCTGTGAAAATATCATAATCGCTACTATAATTACTATACTTGTATAAATGATCATCGCGTTCATACTATCTCGTTTTTACAAACGCTTTAGTAACAAAATAAAAGTTTTATTCAAAATAAATATATTGGTATATTTCGTAGCGAATGATCATTCTAATATTAAACGAGAGCTTCGTCTATTGAAAATCATTTGTTAAACAAACAAAATAACTGCAGATAAATAACAGTAATAAACCAAATTCATACAGTAACTGAGTGATAAACTACTTCATTGCAATATTTATTTTATTTCACGGCTGTACTAGAATTCTACACGATTCCTGTGTTTATAAGATGACAAAACATTTAACACAGCCTTACGGTGATATAGTTTACCACTATCATATACATATAAAGACGGTTTTGTTTATCTCATGGTAAATTATGAAAAAAAAAAAAAAAAACGTATATTAACAGTGTGTATACAAGGCAGGAACAGTGTAAGCATCATGTAAATTTTAGTACAATGTTCCATGACAGTGGTGTTTTGAGAGTTTTCATATATTGCTAATTGTTGTCATAGCAAATTGATCAACAATTCCATTACAAGTGAAAACTGGCAGTCGAGATCAAATACTAAACAATTTTATGGTTTACAAAATATAGATTTGAAATATTAAAAACTCTTTTATTTTATTAGCAATATGTGGCAAATCTCGTAAAAAGAAAAAAAAATAACAGGACTAGCAATTCTAGAATGTAATAAATCAGAAAATATTTTTTGTAGTAAGTAAAATTACATTTTGATATAAAGCAATACTCGAGCTCTCCCATAAAGAGAGGCCCGGGAAATCAGGGATTACATATTAATATGCATTCTCTCTGTTGATATTAGTTTTGAAAAGGTCTACCCTAGCTAAATTATAATTCGCAGTCGTTTACTCAACCACCTTTAGAACCTTTCCGATTGCAATAGTTTTATCTGAAATAAATTATTAACATATTAATGAACCATGAATGCCGTAAACCAATAACCTATGTTCTAATGTCTGCCTGGCTGCCTTCAAGACAAGCATTTATACAAATTTTGTTACAATTACTATTTTTAGCATATAATTTTAAATTTGGTACATCAGCACTACTTATCAGGTCCAATGAAATTAACTTAGATTTTGACCGTGTGCAGTAAGGACTTTTGTATCATACTCACAAATTAATTTGCAATTTGCAATAAGTTTAACATTTCAGTAAAGAAAAACATCATGATGGATATTTAGTATGATAGGTAATTTGAAATTCTCTACCTCTATAACCCCACCTATATTACTATTCTCAACATAAACATCTATTATGCAAACTCTATAGACTGGGGTAGCCGTATTGAAAGGAATATTAGAAGGAGGATACTCAGTCCCACAGACTAGTATATAAATACAGTGCGTGCATAGCCATTCTATGTATTTGAGTGAGGCAATTAATGCAGTATCATCTGTAATCTCTTATTGGTATACCATAATTAAAAGGGTGGAAAGATTTTTATATTTATATATGATGCATGGCCATTACTAATTTAGATCACATCATCATTTAACATCAAGTAAAATTATAGTCTAATTCTAAACATGAAAGATCAAATTTATATTATAAAGACCTGTAAATTTATATATAATTAGCTGTGTCCCTGACACCGTTTACAGGGAACTTTTTTTTTTACCTGAGTTCCATAAAATATGTTATATAGCCTATGTTATACAGTATAATGTAGCATTCAAATGGTGAAAGAATATTTGAAATTGGTCCAGTAGTTCTTGAGTTTATTTGTTAAAAACAAAAATACAAATCTTTCCACTTTATAATAATAGTATAGATGAAAAATTTTGTTAATTTGCATAATTCTCAGCTAGCCACATAGGGTAAATAATACTTTATGTTAAGAAATAATAATTAATCCATTTAAATGAAGGTTAAAGAAGTTAAATTAATATAAAAATCAGCACTATGACAGTTACAGCAAAAGCGAGGAAGTACATAGTTTAATATAGTTTTGAAATAAATTTATGAAAGAAGACAGTGTTAAAACTAGCAGATTAAAATAACGAAAGGGATAGATTTTACTGTACTCACTTTCGTCTCTTAATGTAAATCTGCCCATTTGAGCAAACTTCTTGAAGGGTTCTAAGCAAATGACTCCTGCACATTCTATCCTCATAATGGCAACTTGATCCTGTTTAACGAAGCGCGGTCGCGTCTTTGATTTCTCTCCGGTCTTTTTGTCCACCAAACAGATGAGTGCCTGAAATTTGTTTGATGTGCCAATTAGTACATTTATATTTCAGACTTTTTTAACAGTTCATCTGAACTAATATTTTCAAGATGTAGAATTTTTGTTTAATCAAGCTAACAATTTTGGACTACTATCTCAAATTCTCAAAATATTGTAGTATAAGATTTACTTTTGAAGCGAAAACTTCTTTAGGCGTGTTCAGCACGTTAATTTTATGGTTATTGAATTAGACGGCAAAGTCACGCTCCGCTATATAACGATCGATCGGGTGAAGTCGGCTCGAGTTGACTAAGGTAGCGAGAGAGAAATAGTGATAAAGTATTCACTTTTATGTGTGGCCTTTTTACCGTTGGTTTACGAAGCATACACAATTTTTTACGGAGAACTTTTTTAGGCCATATAAGTGAATAAAATTTTAACACATGAAAACACTGGGTATGTTTACAGTGAGTAGTTAATGTATTATTATTACCTTAACTGTAACTTCTTCAGCAGCACAGTGTATATGCATGACAGCTGAATATCCTGCACATATTATAGATTTGTGTTCAAGGATGACTACCTGAGCATCGAAGATCTGTTGACAGAAAAGCTCATTTATTAATAGAAACAGACAAGTTATGATGACATCAGCAGGGGTTAAGAAAATTTATATATCTATATATATGTCATGTTGGAGGGAGGGAGGGGAGAAGGGGGGTGAAATTCATCTTACGTAATATTTCGTGAATCAAAATGCAATATTAAAAATCTAATTCCATTTTGGATTCCAAATAGTTAATTTTAAATCATGTATTATCGTATTTTTATTATTTAAAATATAAAAAACAATTCCTTTACTAACATAACAGTTTATCTTACGTAAAAAAGGGGAGTGGGGGTTTGAGAAATCTTACGTATACTTACATAGAGGTAGAGGGGTCAAAAGTGACCAAAATTATCCTTACGTAATTAATGAATGACCCCTAGGAGGCCCTGTGGTTAATTTATTGACTACTGCATAGGTTAGAATATCCTCTTAGTGATCAGCTAATATATTATATGGTTGATAATACCTGAATAATTCTACTATCAAATTAAACAAGTGATTGCAGTAATTTTACATGTTGTCTAAATAATTGGCTATCAAAAAAAAACCTGATGATAAACCTGTGACGAAATTATTAGTATTTTTTTAAGCAAATTACTTTTATTTCTTATTTGGTAGAGTAAAATATAACATTGAAAAAAAATTAAAACTTGCGCTCTAGCATGCCCACCATTTCTGGCCACATAACCACTTCACATCTGTGACATTGTGGTCATAACGCTAAAGTACAAAGAATAAAAGAGGCACTCACTCTTCCTGTAGTGATAGGTTCCGCAACGTCACAGAGGACGAAACCGGGAGAAACATCCTCTTCCTCAATTCCTTTGAGTTTTACTTTAACATTCTCACCCGGACCAATAGATGTTACTTCAATGTCGTCTGACCAAAGCTGATCGACAGTAACTTGAACCTGTAACATGAACATAAATAGCTATTAAATAACAATTATGTTTATTCACATGAATTCATGTATAACTTTCATATAAAAATGCATTGAAATCTACGAAAATCTACATTGGAAGAGATGGTAAGAAACTTCATACACAAGGGCGTTTAAAAAAAAATATGGTCATAAATTATATCAAAATGAATAGTCAATCGAATTGAAGATGTTTTCCTTTTTGACATCAATAATTAAAACTTACATGATTATGTTTATTCACATGAATTCATGTATAACTTTAATATAAAAATGCATTGAAATCTACGAAAATCTACATTGGAAGAGATGGTAAGAAACTTCATACACAAGGGCGTTTAAAAAAAAATATGGTCACAAATTATATCAAAATGAATAGTCAATCGAATTGAAGATGTTTTCCTTTTTGACATCAATAATTAAAACTTACATGAGTTAATAACCAACTAGACAATTTTTGATGAACCCTTCTGCAAACATCTGAACACAGTTGTAATATTTGTCTCTATCTGTTAATAAATCTATATATATACTATATATCTATATAGTTCTGTCTGTACTTGTATTTATTATTTATTTCTCAATAGCAATATAGTACAGAAATATTAATCACAAACAATAAAAAGATGCTGTCTCTGTTGCATGTTCGGAATCTGATTCTGATAACGTGAAAAATTAGGCGAGATTAACTACTATATACCAAACAAAAAGCTGCTAGACTTGACCAAGACAAGACTTTGCTACGGATGCAACTGAGCTAAGTTGGAACAATGTGTAATAGTAATTTTTATTTTAACATCGAATAAGGGGTAGACCCTTCAATTTCTTGTCACTCTAATGTTTAAGTCCAAAGTATGGCTATAACTAAGCAGTTTAAATCATGAATGTCACCTAATATAGTTCTGTAACCATAACCAAAATGATCAGATATAAAAATAAATCGAAATTGTAACCATACCCAATATGGGGCAATTAATTTCGGAAAGATACGCGAAGTCAAAAAACACTATCAAATTAAGCTCATTTTAATTTGAAATATAAATCTTTAAAAATAATGTATCCATAGCTGATAGCATCAGAAACTGTCGGATATCCGAAATAATTCGATATCCGTATCGATAGCAGAGATGCATTAAATACTCTTATGATTAAATTAAACTCAAATTTCAGGCTCTAAATATCATATCTGTAGTATCTATAATTTAACGTTTCCGCGCTTGCATTATTGTAATAGCTTGAAATAAGTTTGATATGCGTTTGTATTGCGTCTATCCTCACGCACCTGATAGTTCGCAACTGTTGACGATAACGTCTTACCACACAATCGTATATTGCAATGATAAACAAAGTTTCATGTCATTATAACCAACAGAAGAGGTATAATATAATAAATATATTCTTCAAAACTTATTTTGTATATTAATAGTTATTATGTAATGTCAATAAACAAATATTGTATATTACTTGCAATATTTTTACCCGAACACTAGGAATATTGCGAATTAGCACAAAAAGGGCGGCTTTTTTCTACATTGCTCCCATAAAATCTAGAAAAATTTGTTTATAACTTTGAAATAGACTATATTTTCAATGTTATATTTAATTTTGTTCATATTCGTACTAGAAGCCATATTCCGGCACCATTTTTTTAAATGAAACCCTAAAAATTTACAATTAATAGACCAGTACACAATAAGGATGCTCTACAAAAAAATTTGACATAAGCACTGTGTTAATTAAGGCTGTCCTAAACTAAGCTAAATCTACCACCAGAATAGTGAGTTGATGATGAGTAAGTGATAATATTCAAAAAATATTTCAAAAGACAGATTTCACTACATACTGTACTATAAAATTACAGTATAATATTGAAAATTGATTACCCTGTTAGGCATAAGAAAAAGTGTGCTGGTTTTGCGTGTCGTGCCGGCTTCAACTTTCCCCATTAGAACTGTACCCATGTCCTTGTATTTGTCCACAACAGGCATTATGAATGGGCCATCCATCTTACGGTTTAGTGACGGTAGTTCATCAATAAGTTGTATAAATGACGGTCCACGATACCACGTGCAAACATCCTCAGCTACCTGATAATATGGAACAAGTTATATATATATATATATATATATATATATATATATATATATATATATATATATATATATATATATATATATATATATATATATATATATATATATATATATATAAAAGTATGTTCATTCACGAATTGTTCAAAATCATGTATGCATAAATAAATATAATTTAGCTTTATCATTTACTGGTAAGTTTAATTTAATATAAAGCATTTAATACTCGTTAATTAATCAATAGTGACATAAAGAAAACAACAACACCATTATAGGTAGAACAAATAGAAGAATTTGTAAAATATAGTATTTAATAGAGTAATAATAATAATAATAATAGTTTATTGGAACTTTAATATATTACACAAAATACATATACGGTATTAGCCGCTGTAGCGAAAGCTGTGTCGCAGCTAATAGCGCCCACCTCCAAGGGACCATGTTCCACATACAAAATACAGAAAGGCCAAAACAAAAAATACATTTATAAATCTAAGCAAATCTTTATAGCCTAAGAACTATAAAGCAAAATAATTGTATGAGATGCGTGTTTATGCGTATGTGTGTATGTGAATGCGTATATTGTATCTGTATATTGTATACTGTAGTCATGTTAGTAGAGAGATGTCCCAGGATAAAGTAATAAAAGTACAGATATCCAAGTACATATTAATCGATATAAAAAAATGTAACAAAAAATACCAAATATTCAAATTTATATTCCAAAGAAACCTATAGTATGTAAATACACATATATATTTTTTAAATATTTAAAAATAAAATTTAAATACTAACTCGTTCCAATAAGCCCTGACCAGTTTGACCTGAAACAGGTAAGAAAGATAGGTCCTTGGCTGGATTAAAGCCTAATTTTTTGAGATAAGGCAGAATTTTATCTCTGCATTCATTGTATCTGAAATATAGAAAGAAAAGAATATTTAGAGAACAAATTATATATATATATATATATATATATATATATATATATATAAACAAGATTCAAAGTTCATCTTTAATAATTTAAATTCTAAAACCAAAAATAGCTATAGTTCAGTAATATTCTAGTTACTAGTAGTAACAATTATATTATATATATTTTATATCACATATTTTATCTAGACAACAGAATGATGAATTATTTGCATTATATTATCACATACTAATTATGACATACCTTTTTTCATCCCAGTTGACAGTTGGGTCATCCATCTTGTTTACTAAGGCTACTAAATGCTTTACACCAGCAGTCTTTGCTAACATAGCATGTTCTCGTGTTTGTCCGCCTCTATCAAATCCCGTTTCGAATTCACCCTTACGCGCAGATATGACCTACAATAAAAACAATAAATTTAATTAAATGACAAAATACACTTAAAGTCGAAATTATGTTATTGTTGATGATAAATTAAATTTATTTTCATGAAGAGATAGAATTATTTTTTTCAGTGTGTAAAATAGCTTAAAGTATTTATTGATAAACAGAAACACAATATCATCCCAAATTAACATAAATAGTAACAATACCAGCACAGCAAGATCGGCCTGCGCGGCGCCGCCTATCATATTAGGTACAAAACTCTTGTGCCCAGGGGCATCAAGAATTGTGAAATGCTTCTTATCAGTCTCGAAGTATGCTCTCCCCACTTCCACCGTTTTACCCTTGTCACGCTCTGTAAACAAAGAACTTCTTGTTTGTTAAACAACTCCCGAGTTTGTACAGAAACTATATTATTTTTTCTTTAAATCTGATGCACTTTCCATTTTTTTTTGTGAAATTTTAATAATTTTCTACACACCTTCTTGATTAGTATCAAGGGCCCAAGATAAGTACCAAGATTCTCTAGATTTCTCTCTGGCTTCTCTTTCATATTTATCTAACGTTCTCTTGTCCACCATTCCCGTAAGTGACATAATTTGACCACCTATAGTAGATTTACCAGCATCTAAAACATTTCTTATATTAAATTTTATTGCATGAAAATTTCTGTATCATAAAAGTAAGACAAAAGTGAAATTTTCAATAATACATTGTCAATTTTTAACTTTAATATTTATTTTTAAAGACAACTTAAAAAACTAAAGTTTACTCAAAACAGATTGTAAAGCTAATTAATTGGAACAAAATAATTAAAATTAGTTTAAGTTTTAATTTTGAGTTAGATATAAACACTCACCAACATGCCCAATGAATACTACATTAACATGTTCTTTTTTGCTTCGAGTATCTTCCACTCTGGGTGGTTTCTTCTTAGGAATCTTTTTTGTCATTTCACCATCATCCTGGAAAATGCCCAGACATTTTTGTGAACAAACTACTATTATACACTTTACACTACCACACTATTAAAAAGTAAATTATTAGAAAATACTAATAACCTTTCACATTAAATAAAATTATTTAAGTCAATGTTAGATAAAACAACACTAGTTACATCAAAAATAAAATAACAGTAATTTCACAAATACTGTCCAAATTTTACAAGAGTTGCATGGTAATTTAGTGCCCATGTTTGAATGGAATTTTTTAAGCAAGCGAATACTACATGTTAATATGAGTCATTGTCAAACTAAAACATTCCATAATAGATCATTCATCTTTTTATGGCAACACAGTGTAGATAATAAACATATTACCTTGAAATAAGTAAACAAACAAAGACATAAAAACTATCAGCAACAGAAAAACTTCAAAATGACAAAATTTTAAACAAATTATATTAGAAATATACTGCTGTGTAAATAATATCACACATAATTATAATTGTGTAATATTTTATATATTTAGTAACATTTTAAAGTACCATGCACAATATATGGAAAACTAATAATTGACTAGTAAAGTATAAAGTAGATATAAATTTTGGCACAATTATTTAATCCAATTTATTATATTATTATAACTAGTCAATCAAAATTAACACCAGTGTTTTTAACATAAGTAAAATTTTCTTACAATTTCATTAAAATAATACCAATATGATCATTTATTACCAATGATGCTCAGTATATAAGTATTATAAATCCAGAAAAGAAAATAAAAAAGCAACATGCATACATTTTCAGGGTTTGTAGTTCCTACTTGTTGTTCTAATTCTTCTTCCTCAGGTTCATTGTTGTCCTCGGGAGTAAGTAAGGCCTCATCAGCCTCAGCCTCCCAGCTGTCTGCAGTTGGGGATACATTGGTGGGAACTTCGAGTGCAGCAGCAGGTGGTACAGGCGGTGGCTCTTCAACTCGTGGAGAAACTGAAGCTGCACCACCATCACCACTCTCTCCACCACCATCACCACATCCTAATAATTATTTTTAAATGTTTTTTTACTACATTCAAATTTCCTACATTGTTTTTTTTTTTCATTAGTAACTAATGTATTGTCCATACAGTTTAGTTATTATTATTGCCACTGGTGCAAAACAATATAACTTATCAAGTAATTAGAAGATATTTGAAAAATAATAATATAATACAATAGTTAATAGTCTTATCCTGCTGCGGTTGATATAAATATAATAAATAATGGCTATGTAGAATATAGGGATGCAGCAGCAATAGATATAAACTTAAATCCCTACTATGAGTCTAAGCTTTTGGGAAGAAACATAGTGATTAGAACATTGTGATTAAACCATAGGATGGTGGTAGGGCTTTTTCTAATGCCCACCTGAGTACCTAAAATCCTCAAGTTAAAAATTTGCCACCAAATACCTATAAGTGTGTCACTGTAGTTATCTTCACCATCTTGATCTACATCACTTAACATAAGGTTAGATTGTGGCCAAAACGCTAAACATATAAAGTATTAAAAACACCATCCATTTTCTATCAATGTCATTACGGAATCATGGTATTGTATAAATGTAATTTAGGTACACATTTCTGTATGATATAAGTTTAGTAGTATAAGTGTATGTTTTAAGTTTCTCTGTTTTAGTTTCAGTTGACTTCATTATAATATCATAGATCTTTTATTGTTTTATTTTTTTTAATAACTAAGTATTGTAAGATAGAAGTAAAAAGGATCATATATTTTTTTTCTACTTAAGGTTTAGCGTTATGGCCATAATCTCACCTGAACTTAAGTGATGATACAGCCCAAGTTGGTAGACACGCTAAACCTGTGGAGGGTCTGGTTCTCAAGTGCCACAGCCGAAACACACCTATTGGTATTTGGTGGCAGGTTTACAACTTGAGGGTGGTAGCTAGTCAGGCGAGCATTAGAAAATGCCCTACCACCATGCTATAGTTTCCCCACAATGTTTTCCTTCACCTAAAGTTCAAGCTCATTGTAGGTGCTTGGATTCGAACTCACATCCCTTGAGTTAAAGTCGTACACACTACCACTGAGCTATCAGCACTTCAAAATTTTTTATTATCTTAGATTTCTTCTATGTATTTTAATGACATTATTATTTGCTTTCAATTATTTGCATTCTTTCCTTTGCTATAGAAAATGAACTCAACTAATTCATATACATTTACATATTAAACAGTTATTAAAAGTGGTACTGCAATTTTATTTTATAGGTAACAGAATTCATATTTGGAATTTAATAGATATCATGAATATAGATGAAATTTTAATCATCCAAGGCCATTAACAATTATTAATATCATAATTATAAATGGTATGAAATTTCCGACTGGTTTTAACCACCTTGAAGTAAAACTGATCACTAATGGACTCATTAGCATTTTAGATAAAGTATAAAAGATTAAACTATGTAAGTAAAAACCTCCAATATATATTACTATATACCAGATAATCTAAAATTAATGTATTCTTGCTATAATTAGAGAATGAAAAATATTATTTATTTGATTTGATATAGGATATCATAGATATAGGTAGATCACTCTGAATGGAATGTGGAAAACTCATTAGCAGGTAGATAAGCACTTAAATATATGTCACATAATCATCTAAGAAAATGGTAATAATTATGTCAGTAATAATAATACAAACACTGTTACATTTAATTGTAATTTAAGGTATATATTTTAATAGAAAAACAAAATGTTGGCGAAATTTTTTCTTATAGGTTAAGATGGTGAATTATATGAAAACAAAAAATAATCTACATTGTAATAATAATTTATATTAACATAATATAATTATCCCCAGACAAAGGTACAAAACCATCCAAAATATTTCTATATATACGAAACACAGTGACCATATGACAGAGTGTAAGGGAAGTGAAAGTTGACAGACATTTCTTAAGTTGTAAATTAAAGTTTAGAATTTTACTAATACGTGGACATACCTCTATTCATTTCTAGTCCAATTCGTTGAATATTTACACACACTAAAAAAAATTATGATATAAGGAACATCAGGTATATATACAGTATCGCGCCGCGTGTCAGATTTAACCCGTTATAACTGGATTCCAAAAAAAAATAATCTTTGAACAGAAGTTCCGTTTCTATACTTTTCAACTTTGTCGCTGCTGTTGCACAAATAATACCACAGTTTAAAATAATTAGTAGAGATATAAAAACTATTCAAACAATACAAGACGAACTATGCAATGAAACTTTCGTAAAAGATAATGATAGACACTTACCATTCAAAACAGGGCTCCCCGTAGAATTCGCAGATCCGCTTTCAGATTTAATTGGTGTAGTGGGGGAATCTGAGTCGTCGCTTGCCTGCGATGGCTTACAAAAAGAAGGCACGAACTCCACGGCATTAACGTTCAACGTGGAAAATTTCTTAGACACATCATTGGAATCTTTTGCACCTTGTTCACCTATAACATCGGCTTCACTTTCCCAAGAGTCTGGAGCACCGTTATTGGACATTTTAAATCAAATTATGTAAAGTTAATAAATAAGTCTTTGTCTTATGTTAAATTTTATGATTATTCGCCTTCTTTCTCAATAGATCCGCGTGTGTCTTTATTTTATACCGGAAGTTCATGGCAATATGCCAAATATGTAGTTATCGAAAGTTAATTTGAAAAGAATTACGAATGAATACCAAGTGGCATTAATCAAGTTCAAATTTATTTTAAAAGTTAATATTTAATTAAATCCATACTGTGGCTAAAACCTTTGGTTATTAATTAATATATTACACAACTGATTAAACGTTTCCGCTGGGGTGCCATAAAGCTTAGAACGAAAAAAAGCGGATACATAACCAAAATTTAAATTATAAAAAAGAGGTTTGAATCTAGATTGCATATAAAATAAACAATATAGGTTTTAATAAATACAAACTATAATATAATATTTAAACCTTTTTATTATTATTTAGTTACGTATCTGTAGGTAGATAGGTACTAGAGCTGTCCACTGAGTACTACATACTAACAGCATATCTAATATTCCTACTTAATAATCACAGACTACTAAGAGGATACTGCGTATTTAATAATCAAGCTTAAGCACTACTGCTGACATTATTGTTTTGTCTCATTATTTAATAATTTTGCAAAACAGTCTTATCTTCGACCTTTATATCTCAGTTAATTTGACACGGAATAATGACTACTTAAAAACTAACATACCAATAATCAATATTTTAATTATGGTACAGATTTCTATTTCAGCATATTGAATAAAATTGTGAGCACTAAAATATTTAACAATGTTTACATTGGGTGCGTTCAACACATAAAATACAACGCTCAAAACGTGCCTCTAGCCGCTCCACAATGCGAACACGGACGCTGTTGATGCGACGAAAACGTCTCTAAGGACTGATTGTGACTAAATCTAATGGAATGGAAGAACCGCGGTCGTGAGCGTTAGCGTTGTGAACGCTTTCTGATACGAACACATAATTAATTATTTATTATATTCATAAAAGAAGTAATTTTGTTGATCCTAAAGCCGAGAACAGAGTAAAAACGAAGGCGAATGAAAACGAACTAGTAGGTTTTACTGGTACAAAACCTCACCTTCGTTTATCATTCATGTTGTATATCTATACAATGTTTTAATATTACAAAATAAAGTGATTCAAATAACAGAAAAAATTAAATCATAACAATAAAAATTTTTTAATAATTAAGATATTACAAATAAAATTAGATATATTGAAAAACATACAAAAATGAAATAAAGCAACGATAAAATATAATTTGGCATTTGTTATTTATTTAGACGTTTCCTGTTAAAGGAGGTGGGTAAAGCTTTTTTCGCCCATCGAATGTCCATCAGTCCATCAGTCGAAATGAAAAATTTTAGTTGTTTTTTGTTTTTTAAACAAACTTATTTTAAATAGGTAAAACTAGAAAATAATAACAATTTTAAACTATTTGTAACAAATGTCTTCGTTTATATTTCATTCTCGCTTTTACTGGCTGTACGTTGCTGGGGCTACATTAGTGGGCGAATATTCGTGTTGCGTTGGCGCGGTAAAAACGGGCATACGCGATGTTCTTGTCTATATTAGGAAGTCGAACATTCAATGTGCCATATTGTCACGACAAATCCCTTTGATACACGCCAGTTTACCGACAGTGCTCCAATAGTACTATCGGATTAAAAAAAGGACAAAATGGCAATATTATTATTATTATTTATTTTACAGATAACAAAGATCCATTAAGTAAAAGTAAACACAAGAATCAAATGCTTAAAATGATGACTTAAGAAGAGAACAAAAATTTAATATTACATACAATATATTAGTTTCCACTACAGAGGCAAAATCCAAAATAAAGCAACCCGACATTGTCATATGACGATTGATAGATCAGTGTAGATTTTACAGACATGCAAAAGCTTTCTTAAAGCGCCAACCGATGGGCTGAGTAACACCATGACATCCACATAACTTATGTTGTTAATCATTTGATTATTAGGTATCAGCTTGAGTATTAGGGCATTTATGTACAAATTGAAAAGTTTCGGAGAAGTAATTCCTCCCTGTCTCACACCACAGCTCAAATTGTACTTGTCGGAATTTTCACCCACCCATTCACATAATTTAATTGATTACCATACCAATCCTGAAAAACGTTAATAAGCTCTGTAGGCAGACCAGTGTCCTTCAATTTGCTCCACAGGATCTTGTAGGATATTTGATTAAAGAGGTCTAAAAAACAAGCATAAACATGAGTTTTTCTACTAGTATAATATCTGATGCTTTGTTGTAGAGCTAGGATTGCATTTTTGGTTGATAGCCTGGGTCGAAAACCGAATTGAGCATTATTTAGATCAATATATTTGTAGCGATATTCTCTGTCGTATCCCTCTGACATCTGTCTTTTCAAACCGCTGGCACGCAGGCCGATATTACGGCCAGTGACAATTACAAAGGACGCCACATCACCCCCCCACGAAGAAACAAAGACAGAGTTACACGTCGATAGGTTTAGCGAAGCGAACTCGTCGACCAGAACGAGTAACATAACTGTCTAAAACTATATGATCTAATGAGGTTCCGGCCGGTTGACGAGGCTGGCTACGAGGAATATTGCAAAGTTGATCGTTGTTATCTATGTGTGCTAGTTTTACCCTATCAACACTGACTACAGTTGGTTTGCTTCTTATGTTCAAGGTTATAGTTTTTTCTTGACGGTCAAGAATTTCATAGGGATCAGTGTATGGCTGTTGAAGCGGGCGACGGATGGTATTGTCGCACAAGAAAGCATGAGTGGTCGTCTTCAAATCTTTAAATAAAAAGGTAGCCTGTTGACAATGCCATGAAGCAGGAATCGGTCTAAGTTTATTCATTTTGTAGCGCAACTGATCAACAAAATCTGTAACATCGTCGGCACGACTTGAGTTGAGAAGAACTGCGACAAATTCACCTGGTAATCGAAGAGGTTCACCATATAACAACTCTGCTGGTGAAGCCTTTAGGTCCTCCTTAAGAGCAGAGCGCATACCAAGCAGTACTAGCAGTAACGCTCTAACCCATGTCTCATCGTCGCACATCAAGGCTGCTTTTAACTGTCTGTGCAGACGCTGTACCATGCCGTTTGCGCATGGGTGATAACTAGTAGTCCTTAGTCTTTTTGTTGCACAGTGCTGAAGTAATCTTTGAAATAGGTCTGATTCGAATTGACGGCCCTGGTCAGTAGTAACAATTGTGGGTACGCCAAATCGTGCTATCCAACCGCTAACAAACGTTTGCGCAACTTCCTCAGCCGTAATGTTTCTAATAGGCCACACTTCTGGCCAACGTGTATAACGGTCGATAGCTGTAAGACAATAATTATATCCTTTGCTCACTGGTAGAGGACCAACAATGTCGATATGGACATGTTTAAAATGAGCTGATGGATTTTGAAATTGTCCAATCGGTGACACTGTGTGTCTAGTGACTTTACTAAGTTGGCACTGTAGACACGTACTGGACCATAATCGGCAATCTTTGTTGATAGGCGGCCAAACAAATCGCTCAGTAATTAAACGAGTTGTAGCTTTTATACCTGGATGGCTCAGATTATGGAGTTGCTCAAAAATTTTCCGTCGAAACTGTGGCGTGATGTAAGGACGGTGTATACCTGTAGAGGTATCACAAATAATCGTCGTGCTAGTCCCTGGAATAATAACTTTCTCCAATTTTAATGAACAACTATTGGATTTAAGAATTTCTTAAAGTTCGTTATCTAATTCCTGTGATTGTGCGAGATCTGAAAAATCGGTGTCAATAGCGACAGCCTCTATGCGAGACATGGTATCCGCGACCGCGTTTTCCTTGCCCTTAATATGAACAATATCCGTAGTGACTTGTGAAATGAATGATAGTTGATTCAGTTGTACCGGCGGTAACTTTTCTCTACGTTGAGTAAAAGCATATACAAGAGGTTTATGATCAGTGAAGATCGTAGTTTGTTGAGCTTCCATGATATGTCTGAAATGTTGTACACTCTCGTAAGCTGCCAGTAGTTCCCGGTAGTAGGCTGGCCACTATTTCTGTGAGCCGTTAATTACTTGCTGAAAAATGCTATTGCCTGCCAATGACCCTTCACTTGTTGTTGTAAGCACGCACCAATTTGTACACCTGAGGCATCTGTAAAAAGTCCTAAAGGAGCATCAGGTACAGGGTGTGCCAATAGTGTCTAGATAAGCTGTCTTTTAAGCTAAGAAAACTTTGCTGCAACTCCTCAGTCCATTGGACTGAGGCAGTTCCTTTTCCTTTAGATATGGTAAGCATCTCAATCAACGGAGCTTGAAGTTCTGCAGTACGTGGTAGAAAACGCCGATAAGAATTGATCATGCCTAAGAATCGGCGAAGACCTTGTATGGTCTTTGGTAATGCGTATTCCTTAAGGGCTTATATGCGGTCCTCAGGAGGTCGGACACCTGCAGCACTAATATGGTAACCAAGAAAAGTGACATCCTTGGTTCCTAAAGTGCACTTGGACGGGTTAATACTGACCCCGTAGTCCTGCAGGCGTTGAAATATGCTTCGTAAGTGTTGCACATGTTCATCAGAACTAGAGGAAAACACTAATATGTCATCAACATACGCATAGCAGAAATCAAGACCCCGTACGACTTCATCAATGAACCTTTGAAATGTCTGACCAGCATTTCTCAAACCAAAGGTCATAAACGGAAATTCAAAGAGGCCAAATGGCGTAGTTATAGCAGTTTTACAAACATCTTCTTCCGCAACAGGTATTTGCTGGTACGCTTTTATTAAATCCAAGTTGCTGAACATACTTGCCCCTGATAAACTGTTGTTGAAATCGCCAATGTGACGCACGGGGTAGCGACGAGACGGTCCTAGCATTGAGAGCCCTATAATCACCACAAGGTCGCCAGCTGCAGTCTTTTTCTGTGTCATGTGTAACGGTGAAGACCAGGGGCTATCTGACGGTCTGGCAGTACCACACTGTATCATACTGTTAAATTCTTCTTTAGCCGCCTGTAGTTTAAGGGGCCCGAGCCGGCGTGGGCGACACGAAACAGGTGGACCATCCGTCGTCTTAATAAAATGTTTTGTAGTATGCTTCATTTCCCTCGGGAAACCAGGGGGTCGAATAATGTTGGGAAACTCCGCGAGTAAAACACTGAATATCCCAGTGGTTTCAGTAACGACTTTAATACTGGGTTGGTCAACTGAAGCTATGAAAGCTGGTGCATAAATTCCAGTATTACCATCCACTAGACGCATGTTAGCACACTCTGGTAGTAAATGGTAAAGTGCTAAGAAATCCGATCCTATTATGGGTGTGCTGACGTCGGCTATGATGAAGTTCCATCGAAAGTCACGGCGCAACCCAAAGTTGAGCGATTGTTGAATGTTACCGAAAGTTTTAATAACGCTTCCATTGGCAGCACTGAGATTATAGTCGGAACGTGAACGTCGGCCTCCAACATATTTAAGTGGCATACAGCATAAATCAGAACCAGTATCAATTAAAAACTGACGTTTCGACATTTTAATCGGCAATCGGTTGTCGCCTTGTTGTCCTTCCAGGCACAGGGATGCTGGCATTTGTGGGCGTCCGCTTCATAAGTCTTATGATACCAGCAAATATGATCGCTTCTTTTTGGGTTAGGTGATATGGTTCTTGACAGCGATCTTCACCTGAAACGATTAATGGGTGGGCGGTTCCGGTAATCTCTGCTTAGTGCCGCGACTTAATGTGTAAGTTCATCCAAACGTGTCGTAAGATCTACTAGTTGGTCCTTAGATGTTGTAATAGTATGCACAGATGCATGTGCTCCAGTGGTTGATGATAATTCTATTATTTTATCTGCTAAATCGGCTACTTTATCTAAAGTAACATCGACTTGTACTGATAAAATAACCTGAATGTTGATTGGTAATCTTTGCAGCCATAATTGTCGTAAAATATTTTCATCAGTGAAAGTGTTACCTGCTAAAGACCTTAGATGTCGAAGAAATTTTGATGGTTTTCGATCACCGAGTTACTCTTCAGATAGTAGTTGACGGATTCGCTGTTCTTGGGAGGTGGAGACTCTACGAATAAGCTCAGCCTTAATCTTTTCGTAACGGACACCAGCTGGTGGACTAATTATAACATCCTCAACCTCTGACGCCAACCTCGTGTCTAACTGAGCTATAACATAATTAAATTTTGTAACGTCGGCAGTTATGCTACATAAGTCAAACTGTGCTTCAATTTGGGCGAACCAAAAGGGTGGAAGTTTGATCGCTACTTTCGAAACAGTTGGAGTCATGGGAGGTGATATGGCTATCTGTGATCGTTCGACCGACATACTTTCAATAAAATAAAAAACAATAATATACAAAACTTATGAATGAACGTTAGTAAAATAAATGTTAAAATTAACTAAGTGACTAAGGTTTACATAAATAGTAATGCTATTATAGAATAATAAAACAAAATGTGGAGCGAAACTTCGTCCATTGTTCTCGGTAGTGATGACTTAGGAATGTATCCAGCAGCTGGGTAGAGATACACAATGTGTCTCGTGTATATGTATTCGGACGTATTGAATGATATATCATAGATCTTGTTGCGTTTCAAACCACCGCAGCGTAGACAATTAGGCCTTCAACCCGTTGATAGGAATAGTGTTAATGTCGGCAAGGGATGTAACTCGGCCGATGCGTCACTTATTTCCAATGTAATTTTAAATGTGTCATTATACGCTGACAGTGATAATATACAGCTCCATTGAATTTTAATATTCGTTATAATAATATTAATTGGACTATTTTTCTATTAAAAATCGGGGTCACCAATGTAGCTATATTCTCTGTCGTATGCCTCTGACATCTGTCTTTTCAAACCGCTGGCACGCAGGCTGATATTACGGCCAGTAACAATTACAAAGGACGCCACATATTTATGTAAATGCTTATTTAGAAGACCATCAAATACTTTGGCAATTATAGTGGCTAATGAAATAGGTATATAGTTAATATATTAATAGTTAGTTATTAATATTCTTTTTTTTAATTACAAAACTACAAACAATATTCAGATCTTAGATTTTCGGGCGGTTTTGTTTAATTGTATTATAAACATCGTGTGAATTCGATAGATTGGTGTATATCGAACATCCCTAATTGTGGTTATTATAAAATGGCGTTATTGGTGTATGCTTTTATATATTCCTAAAAAAATTGGTGAACCTAAACAGATGTTATGTGGTTCATGTTCGAATAAACCGGAACAAAATAAAATATTATTTTTTAGGATATTGGACTTTGAAAGTATTTATAATTTGCAAATATATAAATTTCATTACAATTACTGGCGTTCATTAATTTCGAACGTCGAAATAATTTCTACACGTGAAGTGATATGTATTGTCATGCTTCAAATAAGTATTGAATACTTTTATAAACGGAAATGTCTGTACATTATAAATTCAAGAGTGCATTGGATTATGACACGGTTACATTTGATGGACTGCACATATCTGTAGGAGATTTGAAATCTGCTATATCTCAGCAAAAACGTATCGGAAAAACGTCAGACTTTGATCTGCAAATTACTAACGCTCAAACTAAAGAAGGTAAGCGATGTATATTGTGCGCTTTTGTTCAGAGGTTATGCTGTTTTTTTTATAGTGTTATAAAACCGACACATATACTTTTGAAATCACACCCGATTCATATACTATTTGTACCCGAATATCTCAGTCTCAAACCATTACTACTGCTTATCAAGTTAACTGGTGTTTCAGATCATTTGTTTGGCTTTCAAGTAATCTGCTTAATTTGAAGGTACTGGGTACATTTTAAAATTAAGATTGACAATAGATGTACCTTAAAAGAAAATAGACATATTTTTAGGAGTAGGTATGGAGTTTTCAGGAGAGAGGTACCCCTAAAAGAAAAGTTTTATTATATGGTTCAGGACCAAGAGGAGCTAGGAAAACACTGGTCTACAGTCATAGAATCCTATTAGATAAAGATAATAATATAGTTTTAGGTCTACAGCATAAAGTATTAAAATCAGTTTGATAGTTATTTGTGTGTGCTTTATTAGGGCTCTAATTCATCATCTTCATTTTTGTCATCACATATTTTATTATGGGTTTTTATTGAGATCCCAAGAATAGTGTTTTTAAAGAAGTATGTAACTAGTCAGTATGCGTAAGGCTTTTCTAATTTTTTTGAATTAGACTCCTTTATTCCCAACATATACTGTAGTATGTTTGCCAGCAAACTATCTTTGGCAGCAAACTATGTTTGGCAGTGCTACTGTTTCTCCACATGACAATGTCTTTTAGTTATTTCTCTAGTAATTTGCTTATTTTTTCCTACATTATCTCCCTAAACAACTTAAATTACAAGTAACCTCTTTGGACATTACTAGCAAATAGTAGTACATCTAGAAAATAATTCATATCAAGTTGTTGAATGATAGTTTTGTAGCATAATAACTTTTTTTCACATTTTGTGTTGATAACCTTTATTTTTTTACTCTAATGTTATTTGCAACTGATAATGCTAAGTTGGGTGGATACAGTATATGTAGAAGTATCGCAGATAGTTAATGTATTTGCCATCATATATATTTTTTAATTTATTCAAAGTTCCTTCTTATCAATTTACTATAATGTTAAATGAAAGTGCTGTATTTATAGTGTCCAGCTTTTTTACTTACACAATTTTTTGTAATGTATTGATACTATTGCAAAGAATGCCTATTACTAAGAGTGACTAGAAGTAGTGTGTAAGCTGTCTCTGGTCACTGGCAACATGGGAGTTTGCGGTGATGCATTTTAATGGGTACCTTATCAGTTAATGAGTGTTGCCACATGCCCCTCTCGCCTTGGCTTGAGCCAGGGTAATGGGTTTGCATATTGCAATATGATAGTCCATACAGTAGGGATGTTATGGAGTTTCAACTCCAATTGTGAAAGGTTTAAACTTCCAATTGATTTGCACCTCTGACTCCAAATTCGGCTTGGATACTTTTCAATAGGAGGTTATAACGGAGATTGCAACACAACAAGTAACTGCGGTTAGAATATACATACAAAATTTAACTTGTAGATCAAGGAATTGCTTGATTTTTCAAATAATTGTTCTACAGGGCCTTCGAATAATATGTATATTATTATTATTTTATTATTTATTGTCTATCTATTTGCGTAGTTCTAATGACAACTCATTGGAAATTTGAAATGATTTGAAAATACAGCTTCCGAAGTTTCATACAATTGCTTACAAATTCCTGACCAAAGTGGGAGCTTGGACACCATCTGAACATTTATTTTTTAAAACACAGGGAAACCTTTAATTCAACTTTTGTTTTTGCAAAATCTTACAAAAGACCACTGGGTAAAGGACAGAAATTTTTATAATTGTGGATGATTTTTATTTTTATTTGAAAGGATTGTTTTACAGAGCCTTCAAATTATATATATATATATATATATATATATATATATAGCATATATATATATATATATATATATAACATCTGTCTTCTTCTCTACCTTCTTTCACATCTGGCTCTGATAAAACAGATTATAAAAATCTAGTACCAATTCCGGCTCCAGTATACCCACCGCCATAACATTGCTACCACATTAATGAAATGGAAGGTTATCATGAGAGTACAAATTACAAAATAATGCTTAGAATCAGGATTTTTCATTGACTGTGTCAAATTTAGCAGAGCATGAAATAGCTCATACAAAGTTCATCCCTCTATTTTCCCTTTTTGTAATAAAGATTTTGGTACAAAAATACCCTATCTCCATCTCCTGGGTCCCATCTATCTCTGTATCAAAATTTATCACAATCTATTCAGCAGTTTAGATGTGAAACCTTAACAAATAAACTCACTTTTGCATTTATAATATTAGTATGATGATTTTAACACTTCTAATCATTTACATATAATATGTATCTATATAATGTACAAGATATATGAAGCTTTATGAGAATATACACTAAAAGTTATTTAAAAGATATAATACAGGCCTTTTTAGTCTTAGTATGAAATGCTGAAATATAATAATTGTTGTTTATGATTGTTTAAGTAACTTCAGAACTTTTTGTAGTACTTAATTTGTTATACACATAATCAAAATAGTTGACTACTAAATTAAACCCTTTTTTCAGTTTATGTGGATGATAATACTTTAATTCCAAAGAATACATCACTTCTTGTGGCAAGAGTACCATTAGCTCAGGTACCTAAAAAACAGTGGGAGAATACTAACAATAATTCATCAGCATTGCATAAAGATGTGGCCCCAAACAAAGGTGTGGCTGATTTATCTCGCATGGAAGGTAGCGAACAGGATAAAATAAATGCTATGATATCGCAGTCCACATTTGACTACGACCCTAGCAAGTAAGATATATTGATTTCTCAGAACTCATAAAACAACATTTATATAATTTTTGTTTATTGTTGAGAACAAATTAGTTTTTTATATATAGCAAAGAATAAAGCATATTATATCAAAATAACATATTTCTAGATACTGTATTGTGTAACAAATTGCAGACTAAAAAGGGCCACAATTATGTTCCTACTTTATTATAAAATAAGGATGGCAAATAGTCATGACCAGTAAAGAAATGTTTAGAACTTTGATTTTTTCAGGAACAATAGCCAGAAAATCGATTATTGCCATTTCGATCTAATATCCATCTGTAAAGATTATTCTTCAATAGTATTATTGATTCAACATCCAAATTTAACTTACAAACCATTTCTGAGGGAAATGTTGCTACAACTATGAATGTGAATTATATTTTCACTAATATAATATATATTATATTATATAGATTATAATTAAATTATAATTGTTTAATAATTGATATTGCACAAATACTTTTGAAAATGATGGAAGATATTTTGTTTTCCTCACAGATAATAACCGTAAAAGATGATCTAATACAAACTCATGATTTGATATTTTGCAAAAAACACTATGTTAGAAATCAATGAGAAAGCAGATAGCTATTTTTGGTTTCGAGCACTTGTCCTAAGAAGAATATTTTCGGTTATGACTAGTCTGAGGGATAGAATATGTCAAAATAGTAAAAAAAGAAAAGTAAATATTTCATAGCAGTAATGTGTACTGTGTTTGTTTTTGTATTAACAACCAGATAACTGCAGTGAATGTTATTATAAGGATAGTATGCATAATGTTTAAGGCCGATGATGTTTTACCCTTTTTAATTATGTAATACAGTGCTGCCACATTCTCTACATATTTTTATATGATTGTCAAGATAATTTCATTTTAAGGCATTTGTTCTGATGTGTCATGTTTTAAAATGTTATGTATGTAATGTTATCTCTTTGCATGGTAGGTTACTACTTGGTAGGTTATTTGTTAAATGTAATCCAAATATAATGTAACCAATACAATGTATGAAAATATATGATCTCCTTAAAAATAAGCATTACTTTGCTTTTAGCAGTTAATTTTTCTACTATATTGTTATTATGAATTATCATGAAGTTATTTGTAATTATTGTATAAGTTATAGTTTAAGCAATACCAATTCCAGTTACCAAAAAATTAGAGGACAGAATCAAAGAGGAATTGTACCTACTAACTACATTTGCTACAAGTGTCAAAAGCGTGGTCACTGGATTAAAGATTGCCCTGCTGCAAATTCGGTATGTTAATTTAAATTTCAACTTTGTGAAATACAGTCTTTAAACACAATTAAATTTGTAAGTTAATATTTATGATTTTTTTCTAGGGTGATCCAGTTGAGATTAGGAGAAGTACTGGAATTCCTCGTAGTTTTATGGTACCTGTAGAAGGACCTAAAGCTCCAGGCGCCATGATGACTCCAAGTGGCACATTCGCTGTCCCCGCTGTTGACCAGTAAGTGCATCTTTTTGTAAACCGTTTGCATTGTAATTGGTAACCTAAAAAAATATACTTATAAGAGGTTATTACAGGTAAAGTAAAATAGTATAGTTCAACCCTTTTGATAATGACTTGGTATGTTCTTGGCCATCAAACTTGAAAGGGAGATGAGTATTTATGTGCTTTTTTCGACATATAATTGATGTCTTAAAATTGATAGATATACAAAGGACAATTGATCAATTTCTTATCAAACATTTTTGTAATGTTTATTTTGTATGTGTTAATGAAGGTTACGTATTTATGTCTATATTAAATACACACATCTTTAATAATAGCCATAAAATAGCTTATGTGCGACATAACATTATTTGATAATTCTCGACGAATGTGTGAGTTGTACATGTAATTTACGTTATTATTTTTTATGGGCGACATATTTTTGGGTTAAAACAAAAAGAATTGATTTGTGGACGTTACTCATGGAACATCATTCATAATGGTTGAGCTAACCTGAGCTTTCGGTTTATCTAAACGTTTGGCCGAATATTCGGCTTAGTCTAGCATATCTTTTGAAAATAGGATATCTTTTGAATTGATTCTGAATGAATATATAGTTTTTGATAGTTAATGATTACATTGGTATAATATGAAATTAGTGACGGTAGCGTTAAAACAATTTATTTTAGTTGTATAAAATAGTGGTGCTTGTAAAATAAAGGTTTTTTTATTATTTACCAGTGAAGCCTATCTTGCTTCTGAGAATGCGGGGGGCGGCGACACCCCTACCAATGCACCGGCTGCCCCGGAACCGAATATACCAGATGAACTTATTTGCAGTTTGTGCCGTGACCTTCTCACTGATGCTGTCATGATACCGTGCTGTGGAAATTCATTCTGTGATGAATGTTAGTGTTTCAAATATTATGTGACCTTGACACCCCGACATTCATTTTTCTTGTACAATTATGTTACATTATACTTATTTCTGCTCTTAATCTGATTGCAACTTCAGCTTGTGGAACCTGAATAAATAATGTTTAATACAAATAGCATGTTTATGGTTGTATAATGACTAGTATTGCTGGAATTAGGTTCCTATTTCTCTGATAAGCAGCCCTCAAAGACAAAATCACTAGTTCGCACTATACATTACACCTACACACCCTTAAGGCATATCTTAAGAGCATTCGATAAGTTTCCGTTATGCATAGATAGCATCTGAAATTGTTTAATGCATTCCATAGTTTTGAATAATTTCAATAATGGATATTGTAGTGTTTTATTAATTGCGAGGTGTAAAAGTGAATACTGATGTGGGACTTGAAATATTATGTTTATTATAATCAAACAATAGGATAGAAAGTACAGGTATGGATTGAAATGTAAAAGATTGACTTATTAGATATTCTATGAAAGTCTATACTTTAAAGTTTTTTTTTTAAATCTGATATCTCGTTATATAAATTCTTATCAGAAATATTTAATCGGACGAAATGGGTAACATATCGAATATAAAGTAAGTTTATAAGAATTTAAAGTAAGTTACTTTGTTGAGTGACATCACAAAATGAAACATGTTATAAAGATTTTGAATGAAACAACATTTTTATGTGAAAAGTGTTGTTTATTTTTATAGTTAAGGCTTAGCGTTATTGCCATAATCTCAATTGATCTTAAGTGACGATACGGTCCAATTTGGTAGACACGCTAAATCTTTGGAGGAACTGGCTCTCAAGTGCAATTGCCGGAACACACCTATTGGTATTTTGGCGGCAGATTTTCAACTTGAAGGTGGTATCTAGCCAGGCGGGCATCAGAAAAAGCCCTGAAAACCATGCTGTGGTTTCCTTACGATATTTTCCTTCACCGAAAGCTCAAGCTCATTGTAGGTGGTTGGACTCGAACTCACGTCCCTTGATGCAAAGTCTTACACACTACTACTCAGCTATCATCGCTTCATCGTTTTTATAGAAGCTCAGTAAAGTGAAGATATTGTGCCTAGAGGTAAGCATAGAACAGTTCAAAACCGATGTTAAACTAAAAACGAAATCTATTGATGGTTATTGCTGACAAGCCGACCTGTAAACCTTTTAACAGCTCGAGATATACAGCTTGATTCTAAAACACAATAAACCAAAAGATAATCACTATTCACATGTTACTTTGAAGTGATGAAACCATAGCATGATGGTAGGGCTTTTGCTAATGCCCGTCTGGTTAGTTACCACCCTTTTTTATTTACGTGGTGTTAAAAATCCTATTCTTTATGGACTTCATCACAAAGCTTGAACGTATTACTGAGGCTCAGTTTGAGGCGAGAGGGGCGTGTGACAAGGCTCATCGGGTGGTAAGCACCAGACACTACCCACTAAGAAGCACCACGACGATACCGATCTCCCATTTTGTCAGAGACGAGCTGTCACTTCTTTTAACCAAGTTGAAAATCTGCCGCCAAATACCTGTAGGTAAGGTGTGTTTTGACAGTTTCACTTGAGAGCCAGTCCCTCCGCTAGGCTTACTGTGTCCACCATCTTGGGCCACATCGTCTCTTAACATCCTGAGATTGTGGCTAAACCACTAAACCTATAAAGTATAAAAAAGAATTTACTGGTTGATTATCATGTGCATTTGCCATTGTAGTAAATTTTAGTTTCTCAAGATGTGATTGTTTCAGGCATAAGAGGCGCTTTGTTAGAGTCTGAAGATCACGAATGTCCAGATTGTCGTGAAAAAGAGATCGCTCCGACAACGTTAATTCCAAACAGGTAAGAAAAATGAAAATGTGTGACTGGTCATCGACATAAAAAAGTCGATGATCTAAAAATTTATACGTGTAGCGTAAACATTGTACCTGTTTTTAAGAACGCACGTTTGAGATTTACTGAATCTGAGATTTAGCATAGTTAAAGTTCATATAAAGAAGAATTGCAGCTACAACTTTACGTTTGATATGTGTTACAAATATTTCAATTCAATAAAATGTTCCAAAAAAGGTTTCCAATAATACCAATAAATCACATTGACTTCTACAAAGATGAGAGAAGATACTGACAAATAACTCAAAAATATTCAAAATGTACAGTTTTTTTTTCTGTGCGTTAATTGAATTTTTTGGTGGGATCGTGATCAATCATGCTGTGATTGTTATTTTAATTCATATACTAAGTTATTTGAATCTTGTGTGTAATGTACAGTTTTGGTAAGAGAGTCACTATCCATCACACTACTATCTTCAAACATTAACAACAACAAATATGAAATAGCGTAATACTTGTCTGTATGGTCTTAGTACTTTGCCTTTTCCTTAAGCAGGAATAAGTTGAAACAACAAAAATATATTTTGGGCGCGTTTCGATCATTAGACGAACCACTAGTTATTACCTACTATAAAGGCCGGCAACGCACCTGCGATTACTCTGGTGTTGTGGGTGTCCATGAGCGGCAGTTATCACTTACCATCAGGTGACACGCTTGCTCGTTTACCCGCTATTCCATAAAATATCTTTTTTGGCATGATTCAGGTTCTTAAGAAACTCTGTGTCTTCATTCCGTAATCAAACTGGCTACAGCCGACGCATGCCGCACCGGCCTTCTGCTGCACCGGTACAAGTGCGTCCACCTGGATTAGGTAATAATATCATCTAATTACATACAACTTAAAACATACTTTTATAATAACTGAACATTGCTTTTGACAGAGACAGTGAACATGTTTTTTCATTTGAAAGAAAAAGAAATAAAAATCTATACTCAAATAAAAGTTGAACTGAGCCGAATTTGTATATTAGATTGTTTTTAAGAAAATAAATAATAGTTTAAAAAAACTAAAAAACACGCTTTTTATAGAAAACTGAACTAAAAAAATAGAAAATAAGTTTTAATAAAATTAAATTAAGAATGGTGTTAAAAATTTCAATAAACATAAATTAAGAATGTTAAAATTTTCAATAAATATAAATAAATAATAGTGTAAATAAAAAACAAATAATTTTATTTTAAATAAATAATAGTTAAAAAAAACTAAAAAACACGCTTTTATAGAAAACTGAACTAAAAAAATAGAAAATAAGTTTTAATAAATTTAAATTAAGAATAGTGTTAAAAATTTCAATAAATATAAATTAATAATAGTGTAAATAAAAAATAAGTATTTTATTAAAAAAAAAAGCGTGGGGTGCATGGTGTCAATACTTATAAATGTTTTATCGACAGATATGAGTAGAGTGATTATCATTCGATAATCTTAAAAGCACCCCACGCTCTTTGATATTGTTTTTTTTATTTACACTATTATTAATTTATATTTATTGAAATGTTTAACACTATTCTTAATTTATGTTTTTTGAAAATTTTAACACTATTCTTAATTTAAATTTATTAAAACTTATTTTCTATTTTTTTAGTTCAGTTTTCTATAAAAAGCGTGTTTTTTTAAACTATTATTTATTTTCTACTTTTTAGTTTGCTTTATTTATAATAGCTTGTTCTTTTAATTTTAAACTATTATTTGTTCTAATCTACTATTAATTCCGTGATAACGACTATAGATGAAAGTTATATAAATTAACAAAAATCTTATTTTGCAAATTGAAAAATGGAATAATTTTATCAAATTACTGTATTGTCATCGGTCCTCGATAAATCTACAAAGATTGAACGAAATCTGGCCGTTATAGTGGGTCAAAATCGCGCCCAAAGGAGTCGGTTTCAAACATACAAACAAACATACAGGTGAAGTTAATAAAAAGCGTGTAATTATGATCGAGGCATACTTTGTTATCGATATTGAGGCAAAACATATATTAAAATAATTAAGCCGATAACCATGAAAATTTAATAATAATTTTACTGAAGTAGTTTATTAATGTTATCCCTGAATACGATAGGTGGCGCTATAAGTTGGGGTTTAGAAAACTAAATTTATTAACGACCTTTATGAAGTAAGTTTGATGACATTATTTAGTTTAAATAAATCTTCCAGATCATCTCCCTCCTTCTCAAGTTCAACCACCGCCGAATGGTCCTAATCAGCCTCAAGAGCTCACCAGCAATGGTTTGTTGGAATCATTTATTTTACTACTTTATGTGATTGACGAAGACGTTACTTTACGGTATTCTATCGTGAATAATTATTTTATATTTTTCTGTTACTAAATTCGCCTAGAAATATTAAGTTTATCTGCAATAATAATACATATTCAAGATAATAATCTACGTAATCTGTTGCAGAATGTCGATATTGTGTATTTTAATATAGTTTAAAAAAAAGTCTGTCCTCTTTTTAAAAAGATTGTATATATAAAATTAAACAACGTTCATCATTTGTAGAAATATACGTATATTAATAAAATAACATTATGTGTAGGTATTTAATTTTTACTTTTATTCTTTTTTACTATGAGTACCTGTTATTTAATTATGTTCCGGTTACTATATAGAGTAATGAACACCAAAAATTTTTTTTTTCGTAATAGCATTTCTAAATCTGCCAGTTTCAATGTATTGACTTATTTTATCACGGCATAAACGTCAAGAGATTTGTCTGTTAAGGTTATCAAACGACATCGTAGGTATTCACATCAACTTGACTTAAACGTGCTCCACACTATTATAGAATTAACAAGAAAGTAGCGTCAACATAAGTCTTATGAAACTGATCGCTATTATAGTACATATGATTAATAAAATTATAATGACGTCCATAAGTGTAGTTTGTTTTGGCGGCAACCACTGTATATACTATACGAATCACATAGAACCAAACCTAGATTTTTTACTTTCAGATACTTAGGCAATGTGTTTGCATGATATATATGATTAATAGCAGATCCTCAGCCATTTATGGTCACTGGAGTTTAAGTACTGTACTTGAGGGATGTAATACCAAATCCGCTTCTGTCCAAAATTGGTATTATTAAAATTATCCATCGAAATAAAACTAATTCAAACGGATTTTATCGCGGTTATTTATTAATTATGATCCCGACGTTTCGAAAGCTTTTCAGCCTTCGTGGTCACCTTCAATTTAATTTTTAGTATTGATAGTTTTCCGATCTACGCAGAAAGAGCTCACAGTATCTTGAGGTCTGGCAATAGGTCTTTTGGGTTCCGATTTAAGTAAATGTATAATCGGATTCCAGGCTTTTGCTAGCTCCCAACCATCTTCTCTATTGAATTAGGATGTTTTTTAAATTCAATAGCCTCGCGAATCATTCTAGTTAGGAATCGGTTTTCTTTGGGAAGGGTTTGTGGCTTGTCCAATCTAAGATAATGTTTGGAGCCTTCTTCTGAATGTTTAGCAACTGCAGACTTCGCAGATCGTCGGTGTTTAACCGTTAAAACATCCAAATTTCAATAGAGAAGATGGTTAGAAGTTAGCACAAGCCTGGGACCCGATTATACATTTAATTAAATCGGATATAAAGATATAGAGTGTATTATACATAAAAATAAATCATGCAGCTATTTGAATTATATCAGGTTATGTTCATATTGATGAGTCGATAAGATACAAAAAGTAAATATATATGAAGTTGTCTACATAATCAGATAAAGTAACACTGAATTCAACCTCATTTGACGCCCCTCATACAGAATAGCTGAAAAGTAATGTATATAAATTAATTATTAATTGAAAATTGTTTTAAGTTTAGCAATATAGGCAAAGATTGAACTATACTTGAATTTAAGCAATAGGTGTTTGCTTTACTAACCCATCTGTAACATTTACATATATTTTGTTTCAATTTTGGGTATGAATTTTTATTGGGGTTTGCGTTGCAACTGTTGCAAGTATAAAAGAGTTGTGGGTTGGTTATAAAATTAGTTATTCGAAAATTACGTGAGAATCTATGTAAATTATTCGTTTTATTTTATTATGCCATCTATAAAATGTACTGCATAGGATTCAGAGCAGTTCACATTGCAAGATATCACAAAACTCCGATCTACAACAGAAATACATAAATTTATTGGTACTAGGGGCCAATCAAACACATTCTTAACTAAGTGCGGACTATTACAAATAAAATAAACATTTTAGGGCCATATCAACTAATTGGATGCGTGAAATTGCAATAACTTTACAAAATTATGGAGCTTACACATCACAAACCTGTTGCCTCGAGAGAATATTAAGAATTATTACCATTGCTTTTATGTTTAACTATATTTACTAATTGAATAGCGGGCCGTACGGTTCGATTTGACATAGAACTGAAACGATACTACGTACACAGCCGAGCCTACCGAAGCTAGTAATTTGGATAGTAGTTTCTTTTTTACGACGTAGAGAACCTTTCTATGCATATACAACAATACTATACAATATATAACTATACTTAGTTTAAATATTTATCATTATGCTTACCATACACCTCTTTGAATACTTTCAAATACTGTAATCTCAATTTAGTTTGTAATCAGACGGACATTTTTGCTTTCATAACTTGTATGTTACAAAAGCTACCTGTTTTGACTTACAGTCCCCTAACAGACATTGAAGTTCTTGTTAACTCATTACAGTCCACATTGATATGTTTCCTGATTACTACAACTATTTTGTCTAAGAATAGAAGGAAATACTACACCGACTTACGTACCTTTGTTTGACAGTACATTTTTATCACAGTTATATTACATTTAAATAAGCAAATACAATCTTCCAGATTTTCATTCTATTAACAATTCTGTGCATTCTATTAACAATATACTAATAATAAAAACCTCAAGAGCGAAAGTACCAAATAAACAATCGTGTGGATAGTGAAGTATTTGGTAAAAATATATTAAAGAGGGTCGCGTGGGCGCTGAAGAATCAGACGGGTCTGCCGACGACAACATCACGGTGACGATGCCACCTGCGCTCGCGCACCACCCCGGCCCGCACCTCGTCCAGCGCCAGCCCAGCCTGCATCGGCACCCGCGATACGGTATTACACGTCACTCTGCTCTTGCATGTGATCGTTGCATGTCTCATTAGGATCCAAACCTCTTTCAGAAATATCAATATAACTATAATCGGTATTCACATTGCCTATCAGTATTTTATATACAGTAATATATGCATACATGATATAATATAACAAAATATTAACGAATGAGCACTTATTTCATTAATATTCTACTTTATACTTTATTCTACTTTTTATTGTGACTTACACATCGATCTATATATTGATATTTCAAAACTGATGTCAATGTTAAGCTAATATCGATAACACCTTGTGATTACACGCTTTAGTATTTGTAACCATCGCATATTGCTGAATAAATTTAGTTAAATAAAGTAAAAATAATGACGATCTGCACGATTTTTTTCATCTCTGTAGGTTATAAGAATTAGTCTAAATGCACGGTGCATTGCTTATAGTTTTGGTTTATACTGATAGATTTTAATTTTTTATAAATAAATTCATAAATTTCATTAAAAAACATTCAAATGTGTATGTGTGATGAGTAAATATGTACTTGTTAATATTTTACATACGTTTAATATATATTCTAAATGCTCAAAGATTAATGGCAGCCATACATGTTTTTTAAGTATTTTATTAAGTTTTTCACAATGTATATGAAATATCTAATAATTAAAAACAATATATACAACTTAGCGTTAGCATAAGGACACGAAATTTATTTCTAGAGGATTGTATTTATTTTTCTGTACATTATTTGTGTATAAAGAAATATCATATCACCAGACAAAACGGATCATATATCAAAAAATATAAAATAAGCTTTATTTTTAGTATATGATGCATTAAGCTTAAAATAATTATTTATAAATTAATATTTTAAGTAATTTGTAAAATTGTTACTAGATAAGCTTGTTAACTGAATATATGTGTTAGCTTTAATTTTTATCATATTATTTACTTTTACAAAATCTGTATCATTAATCTAATATAAAAACAAATCACTGCAACTTCTTAGGTTTCTCATGCCCGGTCTAGTATCCTCAACACAACTTTTAGTATTCCTGCTTGTTTGATTGCATTTGTTTGTATCCCTTAATGCATGATTTTTAATTCGAAAGTACGAAAGTATTTACAAGTAACACACTTAATTTTACACACGCACCAGATACAACCAATAAAAATATATATCTTTCCCGCTAAAAGTATTATAGTGTTTTTTTCACACGTAGTTTATGCTATAGAATTATCTTAATATGCTTTCGGAAACGCACAAACTCAGGTTTTGGAAAAAAATATGACGTGAAATTGCATTGTAGACATTTGCCAATAATGCCTATGTAAGGGTTAACTCTTCTTTGCCGAGTGATGGAAATTTTCCATTATACATTTTTTTATTTATTTCATATTATACATATATTTATACTAGGATTTTTTAACTGGTTTCCATTGTATTGTAACATGAATTGTAAAATTCTGAGGCTTTTACACAAAAAAAAAAAACAAAATACCTTACTGGTTGCAACACAGATAACTCAGTATCAGTATGTCATCAACTGTTTGCCTACTTTCACTTTATAGAACCACTCTTGAATAGTGCCAAATGCGCAAAGTTTTGTGAGGTTTATTTACTGTTGAACTTAAGCAAAATATATATAATATATGTATATGTGTATAGAAAATACGCAAGTCACACAATTACGAAGAAAAATAATATCTGGATTATTCTTAAGAAGGATTACCTAAAATATGGTACATGTATGGATGATTTATTTGAATTTGATTTTTATATAAATATGTTATTAGGGTTTAAATTTGCTCAATGGTATGATCTTAATTCACTTTTATTAATTCGAATATTGTTCATTGGATTAGTAATACAACAGACTTTTTAATACATATTTGTGACCACACATTCTCGATGAATTGAATTTTCTATAGACAAATATGAAATGTGTGTATTTTTCGGGTCAGAATGATAATTACACACTCAGTTTACCTCGATCGTACCCCAAAAATGCAACTATTTCTAAAATGTATATGTAACAACAATACTTGTTGAAAATACACTACGTTAAAATAAAGATCTAATTTTGTGCACAATTGTTACTAATATTGCATTTATATTTAAAATCAATTTGTTCAGAGAGATTTTAATCTTATAGTACAGGATTAAAAGTCGTAGTAATGAAACCCGCCTGAATTTCATACTGAACTTCTTGTTTCATGTTATAAGGAAGTTTTGTCTGGAATACTCATTCTTTACCGTATCCTTATTTACATGTTTATTGGTTTCCAAACAATATTTCATGTTATCATTTTTTATAATTATGTATTGAAAATGAGGTTAGTAGCGATAACCTTAAATAAATAAGCAGTACCATTAAATAGAACCAAACAAAATGTTTAATACTTCATTATCCACAGGCATTAAGACCATTTTAATTTGATCCACATTTTTTTGTAAATCATAGGTACATGCATGATTACATATATGCTTACAACCTCTATTATCGTGTGATCGTTACTAATTTCACGTCAATATTACCAGATCACTAAGAGTAGATTGTAACTTCTATAGTGGCGGTAGTGTATAACGTTCAGTGACCATAAATTTCATCCCAGAGCAAACAAATTTATTAGGATTTCGGTTGAACATTTACATATTATAGATTTCGTAATTAATTTAAATTGTATTTTAACGGCTATAACATTTTTCAGAAGAACTATTTACTAAAAATATAATAGAAAATTAATCCACCAAAATGTTTATTGAATCCATAACTAAACCATTTCATTATGATTAAAAAGGCGCGACGCACCCTGATAGAATTAAACTCAACGAATACAAAGTGTCCCCTTTGTTCTCAGGACTTCGTTTAAATATCATTAAGATAAATATAATTTTTAATTCTACTATATATTTTAGTATTTAAATTGAAAGTCTCTGTTGTTTTCGCATTTAGTTATAATCTCATTTTTTTTTAAACTGCAGTAATGCTAATTTGTTATTTTATATAAATATTCTTATTTAAGTTAAACATGAATGCTACCAAGTATAATAGCATTAATGTTTAGTAAATAAAATGCTATATTAATGCTATAGTCAATAAACTTAATTTTATTTTGTTTCAGGACCACCACTAACCCCAAAACAAAATATTGATAGTAATTCAGTCAACATTCCAATGAATGTAAGTAGTTTAAAATATAATGTTCATAATATGTTATTTTGTATAATCAGTTTTAATTGTTTTCAATTACTCCTAGATGCAAAGAGTAGACGAGCAGAGAGCCAGCACACCAACTGTAGATGAACGAAGAGATCCCATGTCCTCACAGGTAAAAAATATAACTTTTTATAAATTAAGAAAGTGAACATTATATATGCCTTAATTTGTTTCATTGGTTCAAGCTGTGTATTTTTACAACATATTTTTTTACACAGATGGTATACAACCGGGGTCCACCACATTATATACCTGGAATGGCACCACCGTCACGTTACGAGTAAGTAAAAAATTACATTTAAAAGAACAATGAAATGCTACTATTTCATGCCCTAAGACAATAGTACATGAGTACATACATGACTTTCGGTAGTTTATTACAACGAAAATGTGAAATCTAATAATACATTTCGTATACAAATATGTTAATGTTTATTCTATATTTTTACAGGCCTCCATACGTGAGGCCACCACCATTCAATGAGCGCTACCCTCCGGAACCATACCAGCCTCCACCACCCGGAATAAAGGATTCTCCTTCCCATGGGTATGTAATATATGTCACCGTACTACTTTTTCGATGCAAAAAAATGAATGAATTTATAAGTACGTATTTAGATTTAGGAATTTATGTATGTATATAAGTTATTTGATTTTCTGTTTTATGTTGTAGCTGTACATCATATTAGGTTACTGAGATTATTGACTAATGCCTTGAAGGACTTTTATAGTACGAATGATAAAGATTTTTTACTTCATTGAATTTCGATATAAATGTATAAATAAATTTTAGTATGTAGTATTCTAAGAAATTGTCCGTTGGTTCTTAATAATTTGTGATATAGTCGATGTAAGGTCATACCAAATGCAAACAGTCGCTAAATACCTAGTTTTAGATCCATTATCCTAAAATTAGAGCTCCCATTGCCCTCTTCGCATTATTATTGCTTACTAGTTATAGCATAAAACTGGCTTGCAATTAAATACAATATAACAAGTGTCCGATTCCTATTAAAAACTTTTTTAGTCGAATGCTTTTATAAATTAAAATAAATACTGGCAATGTATTAACAAGCGACCCGTATATTTTCGCAGGGTGAACGAGGACCCGTTGGAGGCATTCAACCGGATGATTCGTGAGAAGGAGATGCGAGCAAAGCGTCGAGAGGAGGAGCGGCGACGCGCGCACTCGGCGGGCTCGCGGTCGCGGTCGCGTACTCCCCGCTCCCCACGCTCTCCACGCTCCCCACGCTCCCCACGCTCCCCACGGTCGCCGCGCTCCCCACGCTCACAGCGATCGCCGCGAGCGCGCCCTCGAAGTCGCGCCACCAGTCGATTGCGGTATTCTAGGTTCGTTAGTGATTACATACTCATTTGCACATGCGCATATTTGCGTACTCTAATTCCTAGTCCAATTATTGAAGCGAAGACTTCTATAGGAAGGTTTGGATAGAGAGTAAATTCATCTAAATCGTTATCGACATGGTCACGTGACGTGTAGATGATAACACTATATCTGTTCATATTCGTATAACTTATTGCCTTGTAAATAGTTTGTTGGGTGAGTTGTAATTTAAGATCAAACAATTAATTTGGATATGTAAAAATAATAACTGTTTATAGTGTTCACTTCTGTCGGCAGTCCTCATGACTGCTTTGAATTTTTTTAACATTAACTCGCTAATTTTTTTATTCAGTTTACAAATCTACCAAAGTTCACCATTTACAGGTGAAAGGAAATTAATTGTGATTTATCGGTTGTATCGTATAAAATGTATTTGCGGCTTACTTGTACAAGTTCTGCTTCATGTAATGCTTATCAACCTTCACCATGTTTAAGGGATTGTCGTAAATAACCTCAACAAACTAGTCACAATAACTAGAGACTATCTACTACCATATGTCGTATCATGATATGTGAGTGTTGTTGAAGGACTGATAATCTTTACAGATGTTATGGTCATCAAAAGCTTTATTTCTATTATAATAATCCCATATTGATTATTAGGTGATATGGACTGGACTCATGTTTTTATTCTTCATTCTGAAGAGAATTCGATAAATAACTACCATAGATAAATAACTTACATTGAAATCTTTTTAAATGATGTGATAGGTGTTTTTTCGAAACATTGTGAGTATGATATTGCAGTGTAGAATATTTGTAGCACACATACACACACCTGTGTTATTGATTTTTTATAACATAAACATTAAATAAGCACTATGGTTAAGGATGAATTTTATTATACATGTATGCACGACACTACTTATATTATTATTATCTATTATTCTAATCTATAACTATTTACATGAAAGGAAATACAGTACTTTTGATAGTCCATCACGTCAAAACTACTGAACTAATCGGGATAGGACTATTACCATTCGATGCAGAGATGTTCGTAGATGGTTTTTGATTTTATTGTCACTTTGAATTTTTTTTTCCATTTTTGTGTACATTTACCGTCATTTCTATTGGTAGTTTTATTTAGAGTTGCTAAAAATAAAAGACATCCAGCGTAGTAGGCTGGTGATAGCTAGTATTTTATATATAAGGAAAGTACAGTTCCTTTGACGGTTAATCATGGCAAAACTACTGAACCTATCGGAGCAGGACTATGACCATTCTAAGCGGAAACAATCGTATAAGGTTCTAGGCTAATTAGTTCTTGGATTTTATTTTTTCATTGTCATCTTTTTTTATTTATAAAATCACTGCAACTATGATTAATAAAAAAATTGTAACATATTACCACACTATATCTATTATGCAACAAAGTTCAATCAACACATCCTTTTTGATTTTATTATTTTTGTTAGCAAAGTAAGATAAACTTACGTTGTCATATAGAGTATTTGAATAGTTGGTCCACTGAATGTGGATTATGAATTCGGTTTTTCGTATATGTCATGTTATTGATGTGATTTATTCTAAGTTATTCTTAGCTTAAAGCGGAAAATCATTTTAATACTTATATTTATAATTTCAGGTCCCGGTCAATATCTCGCGGGCGTGCACGGCGGTCACCTTGGTCACCGCGACGGAGGCGCACGCGCGAACGTTCTTTGTCACTAACTCGGTAAATACTACTAATATTATTTATTACTTAATTAATATCGAAATAGTTGTTCAACATTATATTACGTTTGATTTATAGTACCTAACGAATTTTTAAAATATCTTGTTTTATACACAGTATATTATTATAATTAAATTCCAGGTACATGAGTTATCGACACTCGTAGCCATGTCCTTTTTTTTATTGAATGAATACTTTATTTTAAATATGTACACAAGCGACCTTAATGCGATAGGGAATTTTCGTTCAGCTAATCAGCATATTTTTATAGGGTTCGACGTTTGATCACAATCTCACCTAATACTTGGCTCAATTTGGAAATAAATTAAAAAAAAGTCAAATGAAGCAATTGGCTCTCAAGTGGAGCTGCTGGCGTACATCTATAGATACTTAGCTATAGATTTTCACTTCAAGTTTGGTAGCTAGCCAGACAGGTTTTAGAAAATTTATAACCACTTTGTTATTTTTTCAACACGATGGTTTCTTTTATTGAAACCTCAATTTTTTTATAAGTATTCGAACTCACTTTCAATATCTTTCAGGTTTGGGTATGATGAAAAGGGTCATAGATTTTTTTTGTACGACAAGAGCGTGCTGGGTGGTAGAATACGATTAATAGAGAGATTGTGGGCGCTCATCGCGAAGTTCTCGCCTCCAATCTAACGAGCTGATCTCAGGATCAGGAGATCATGCGTGTAAATGATTTCATGCCTCCTTTAATAGGACTTAACGTGAGGGACATGTACTGCTCATCACTTGATAGTTATGCGCCAGGTGTTTGAGCACTTAGCAGTGGAAGCCAGAACAGCTTCACAATTGAGTGATGACTGAACGTTTAATGCCGATGGATTGTCGTTCCCTCGATGGTCGTTACTGTTTTTGGATTCTACTGTACCGACAGAAGTGAAAATTTAAAACTTAACAAACAGTTGTTTTTTTGGATATCCAGATTAACTATTTGAAACTAAAATGAAAACTTGTAAATCAAATCTGTTTATAGTGCAATAATTTATACTAATAAGAACAGATATAGTGTGTACGTGAACACGTCACATGACCAGGTCCACGAACGCCTTGCATGAATTTACTCACTATCCATATTTTCCTATACAAGTTTTAACATCAAACACTATTTTTGGATGGATTATTATTTGTAACTGAAATTAGTAACAGGAATTTGTGTTATGTGATTAGATCTCCGTCTCCACGTCGGCGGCACCGTTCGCCCTTGCGGTACCGGTCGCCGCTGCGGTCGCCGCTGCGGTCGCCGGGGCCGCGGTCGTCGGGGCTGCGGTCGCCGGTGCGGTCGCCGCTGCGGTCACCGGGCCGGTCGCCGGCGCCGAGGCCTCTGTCACCGCACAGGCCGATGTCACCGCACAGGTCTCTATATTACAAACGCTATAAAAATGGGAAAACTCTAAGGGTTTATTCACACATACAACAACTCCACCACATCGACGCGATAAAAGTTGTTCAAGCAGTGGTTACTTGTGAATAGTGTCTCTGCAGATTTTTGCAGGTGCGTTGTGGTTCGTATAAAATGTGGATATAGTTGAGTTGTCGCTAGTAGTTTCGATGTGATCGAATGAGGAGGGGGGGGGGAGAGGTGCTAATTCACGATGTCGCTGGTGGTTACATTGTAGTTGCGGTGTACTCGACATCACTCACACGGTTGTGTTTAATGACACAATTTGGTCAGCGTGAATTTTTTTTTTTTTTTTTAAGATAGTTCTCGGCTATGTTTTTTTTGTGCTACGTCTGAATAGACCCTAATAGGACGAGATTTAGTCAATGTAAATGAATATTTGTTAATGAATTAAGAAATACGTAGTGTACAACATTTGTCTAATCAACTTTTATAAAATCAAATTGGCATAACAAGTAAAATGGAAAAAATTCAATGTTTCGTTTCCACCTGAAAAACCTACCTACCTTTTAGTTTATGACGTCTGTAATTGTTACGATGAATTAGTTCACCATAAATTTGATAGTGTAGATTATATAATTTTTTGGTTAAATTAAACTTTGACGAAGAAGCAAAAAAGTAGATTACATTCCTGTTCCGTATTTAGAGTACCGTGTTTTTGGAATATTAGGCTTTACTGCGGCGATCTGGTTAAAGGTGTTGACACGATAGTTCATAAACTCCAAGCACTTGTTAACATTTCTATTTTATTATGTTTGTGGGAGCGGTTTGAATAACAATACACATACAATTTATTCGGAAGCGATGGTAGCTCCGTGTTAGTATGTACGACTTTATGTCAAGAGACGTGAGTTCGAATCCAACCATCTACAATAAGCTTGACCTTTTGATGAAGGAAAATATCGTGAGGAAACCACAGCATGGTGGTAGGGCATTTTCTGATGCCCGCTTGGCTAGCCACCACCCTCAAGTTGAAAATCTGCCGCCAAATACCAATAGGTATGTTCCGGCAGTTGCACTTGAGAACCACTTCCTCCAAAGGTTTAGCGTGTCTACCAACTTGGGCCGTATCGTCACTTAAGATCAGGTAGGATTATGGCATAACGCTAACCTATAACTATAAAAAAACCGTTTCGTTTTACCGTTTGACATTAAAGATGTGCCTTACCTTTACTTTCAAATTCCGTTGGCCATTTAATAGTAGTTTAAAGTATTCTGTCACAAACCTAGTGGAGTAACTATAGAATGGCAGAGCTGACAAAATGCTTCGGGGCCGAACATAGTAGGCCGCGGGCTCAGAAGTAACCTAACATTTTTAACAAAATTTAGTGAAAATTGTACATTTTATATAAGTAGGTATTTAAAATCAGTTAATCTTAGACATAACTAAATACTATATACAAAGGATCAATTTTAGGAGGCATCCTTTTGGCTATTCCGTCTGTTGAAAATCTATGTCCCGATCTTTACATTTTGTTTGATGTTGTTGGTTGTTTTGCGAAACGGAAAGCTTGAAGTAATGCATTTTATTAATAAATATCATTTATGGTTAAATTGTTATGAATATTTAATACCTATATAGACTTGAAAATTATAATTGTTAGATATTTAACTAAAATTAGGGAAAATTTAATACTAAACGCCCCCCAGAAATTCTTCATATAATTTTTTACAGTAATATGTCCCTACTGTCACTTGAAATTTCAATAGCCCTTCGGTTACCCTCAGCGTTCATTTGGTACCGCCCACTTCGAGAATGTATGGTCTGAAGCAATGTATTTGTTTATTGACACAGATATGCTGGAGTGTACGACGAACTATTGTCGCCGCCGCGCCGTAGTGTTGAGCCGCCCTACGGACCCAGGTACGAATGTAAAAGTCTAAATAGTGTTCACATGTGTTCCTTATCAACTTCTAAGAGAACGCGCCCCTCCGTTATGAAATTATTGCTGAGCGGATTGAACCTGTGAACGCGTGTTATACAGTGTATAAACTAATTTAAAAAAATCGCTTTCTGTTATAGTTATTTTCGTTTACTTTTAATGTATTTATTGAAATGAAATACATTCGTTAGTAACCATATACTTTTTTTACAAAAACAATCGTGTTTAATTGTAATCGAATTATTATTTTATTTGTAATTTATTTGTTTGTTTTCTAATTATCTTTATAATGGTGAGTATGGTTATTGTAATCATCGATATCTTTGTTCAACAAACAAGTTTACCATGAAGTTGAAACCAAGGCTGATCTTACTAGCATTAATTTAGTATAATTTGTTTTAAATTTAATATTATGCAACTGATTGTGATAAAATGTGATATATCATTTCAATATTGTTACATTCTTTTATTTTACCGTGGAATTATTTGTAATATATATTTTGCCATAAATATGGAGTATATAAACAGCCCAAGCAACGCAGTAATATATGATTATATACTCCGTAACACGTAAAAACCTAATTAAGACCGACATGAAACTTAATGTTGTCTCATAATATTGTTATGAATGCGTCTTATATAACTATGTATGTGTTACATATACAATGAAATTGTATAATTATTATAGCATTTTTTTATGTTTTTATATATCCAAAAATATATTTGAATATCTGTATATTATGTTATTAGGCTATATAATAATGACAACTGTGATATTTAAATATATAATTAATACGAAACAGTATCGTATTACAGTAATATAGGATATTTTAAAGGATTAATAGATGTGGAGGATCCTTTTACGTGATGTTCCACCTTCCATAGCTCGCAGCATCGTCCACTTGAAATTATTATTTTACCAATGATTTTGAAGTGCCTGAAATAAAAACAAACACGACGACATTTAGAATTGTAAAGAACGTATATTTACATATTTATGTTTTAAGTTTGAAGATCTTATGATGGTGACAAACATAAGAAAATTGCAATTATAATCTATTATAAAAAATGAATAATAATGTTTTGTTATGTTAATTAACTTTTGTTGACGTTTTGCTTTACTTTGGAGTATATATTTTGTAATGTTTGACTAATATTAATACAGTAAAATAAATCTTTCATTAACGAAGTTTATGCGTGTACGTTATATTATAGGATGTTTGAATTCGTAATATGTCTCATGCAAAAGAACACAAATGCCTTATATATGCCTTACTATTTCTTGGAATGCTTTTGTAGCAATCTTAGAAAAATAATATTAGTTAAGGTAAATTTGGTTTTTGTATGTATGTAAGTAAAGAAAATTTATTTTATACGACTCAGTAAGAAAATTTAGTTTAAGCGCCCATTTCTTGAAAATAGTTTAGTAAAACTATTTTTAAGATAAGAGCTCAAGATCGATTGCCTAAACTTTTAACTCACGGAATACTTAAATAACTTATTTTAAGTGTATCGAGCTTATATATAATATATAGTATTCACTAATTGCGGTTTACTGTTTCATATTTATATAACTATAAGCATACTAGTACATAGAAGTACTTAGATAGTACATGTTCGATCTTTGAATCTAACAACTGGGTTTATTTTGTTCACTCTTATACATTTAGTGTGTACAGGTGTACTCTGTTTTAAGAAGATGGTGCTAAAATCAGCGCTCGCTCTAGAGATTACGGCACCCCGGACAAAAAGTCAAATTGCCGCCCCTTAGGAAATAATTATACGATTCTTGAAAAAAGGGTACATATTTATGTTTTTAATAATGATCAAAATAAAATAATAATTTGCGCTAAAATGTCGACCAGTGCAATTGGTAGGAAATTTTTAACCATGCGGTGATAAACATTGTTTTAATAAAAAAGTTCTTTCGGCGTTTCCTATAATTTTCGGTCTCAATCCTGGACCTTTATTCAAAGTTTTTAGAATGATTTCTGTGTGTGTCATGATGGTGTCAATTTTTTCATTTCTTTCACCTGTTGGATGGCAGAGTCAAAGTGTCGTCAGTTCCAGTTGATTTGGAAACTTCCTCCATTTGTTGGTCATCATCAGCTCTTGACAATTTTATATTTACTTGATTTGATATTGAATTCCTAATCATACTTGTTTTAGTATGAATAATTGCTAATATAAATTTTAGCGCTCCAGTTTGTGCTTTCCTTTCGGCTTCCTTTACGATCCTTCTTTTTTGTATTGATAACCGGTCAGTTTTGCCCACCAAACATTCTAGTCTAATATGTATCATGAATTCAAATAATTACACAAGCACACAAAAAAAGAAACAGTTTGAGCATTTGATGCTAGCTACCTATCGAGATGTATTTCGACCCGTTGAATCCGAATCTGAAGTTAGTTTTTATCGTACGCTCTCAAAATCTCAAGTAAATTATAAACAATCGTAAAAAATAACAGTAGAAGTAAACTTCTGAAAAGTCCCTGATTAAAAATACTTATTGAAAAGTATTGAAGACACATATGGACAATGCTTATTAGACGATAGTGGGGACGCTACAAAGCATCGCACGAAGCGGAGACCGAGAATTTGTAATGTGTTCTATTTCATTCTCTGGCGGGCAGAATTACGTATTTGTATTTCTATGAACTCGCTTTTTCGTTTCATCGAGTTTGAAATCACGATTCTGAAGAAGTTTCACTTCAAAAATAGAGAAAATCCTCCTTTACATTAATTTCCTTCTTTATTGTCTTCTATTCTTTTAATCACCGTGTTGTCCCGTCTAATGGTAAGCCAGGCCTCCATCTGGGCAGCCTAACAAGCTGACCTTAAATGGCTAGACCTATGCAATAGGAGACGAGGTTTCCGACCCGTCCCCTTAAGTCTAGGTTAGGGCAACGGATGAGCGTGAATGAATCGGACCGTCCTGCCGCCCGCTCGTCGAAAGATAAGATGTTGAACGCGACTTCTGCGACTTCACATATTTAGAAGAGAAACCTTCGCAATAACCTAAGAAAGAGCTTGCTGCGCGGTATACTTAGTCGCGCAATATGTCTGGCTGATGAGGTTCGAATTCCTCCGAGCGATTTTATGCTGTTACCATCTGATACAACTGTGTTGGATAGTATCTGCACAAGTCAGAATGACAAAGATCCAAAATCCTTGTCATACCACCGTTGGAGACTGACAGTAATGGTATTGTAATCGCTAATGGTTCATAATTGTGCTTAAATTGTTCTTTTTGTAGGCGATACTTCACTTATATTTAAAAAAAATAATAATAAAGATACATAGATTAAGTATGTAAATAATACTTTAAATAAAATATGTAATTAGTTTACATTAAATAATCTATTTCTAAATTCAGTAATAGCAAAATAAGCAGGCCGCAAGCAGATGAGCTACGGTTTCATAACGTCAATTACGGTTCTATTGATTGCCTGACAATCTACTTTTATTGTTAATGACTGGAAGAACTTTAGATGATAAGAGAGTACATAAAAGTCCAACCTTCATAAAACGTCGAGGGAGCACAACGATGATGGAAATTGACAAGAAATCAAGCAAGATGTTATCACCAGACCAGTTCTCTCAGCTCTTGGATAGATTACCTGTTTCACCACCACCAATAAAAGGCTCTTTCATAAATTGTAACTATAGCTATAGCGTCACAAAGGACGCTGACGTAGTGGAGGCATTCCTTTTTGCCCTGAATATTTTTAAGCGCTCTGCTGTTATGGATGACATGATGACGCTAAGCACGCTTGTGAGAAAATTTGCACCTACCCGAGAACACACCAACTATATCTTGGTATTTGTCAAGAAAAACAACTTTATAGAATTTCGACTGAGGCCTTCGTGCAAGGTACGCGAATGCTTTTCCCCCAATTACCAAATCTAGGTCACACAGAAATTGTACAGCTAGACATGATATATGACCTACTACGACTAGACGTCAGCGATAAAATTTCACGCACTAGCGAAAAAATTTCATGTTCTTCATGTAAAAAAAGGCGTCATACACTTGAATGAACCAAAATTGAATCAATGCAAGCCAGAATTACAAAATGTAAAAATTTGCAAAGGTCGGTGTAGGTATTGCAAAAATTGTAGCCATACCGCCGAAAACTGTAAAAAACTTCTGGTCCACAAAGAAAATTTACAGAGAGTAACTACAAAAGTTCTCCTGGAGTAGTTAGAAGTGACTGCCCCCCGTGCCATGCGAATAAGTCTCCACAATCGCTACTAGAAATTGGATTTTGTGCTATTGCTATATTTACTGACGCAAGAGATCGTCCGGTTATATTTATTGTTACAGTTGAATTGTAGGAGCGCAGTTTATAAAAGCGATCTGTACATAAGTGCGGTGCGAGCCGACTTTGGGTTCAGTCAAAGCGAGTTATTCGAAACGTATTCATCGTACGTAGCTGGAGCGTTACGGAAGGGACATAAGATTTATACTTCTGTATTATTGGTGTTTGTCTGTAAATAATTATCGGGATTGATTTATACTGGACAGGGAGAGAAACATGAGCGGTGTAGGTGAGTGTTGACGTACATCGAAAGCAGGCATCCTTAAACCTACATTTCTAAAATTACATTCGAGTCGCAAGTCTCGGACACTGCCGTGCTGTTATTCTCTCTCCTCTACAACGACTTCTCATCCGATTACCTTTTTTTTATAGTTAAGGTTTAGCGTTATGGCCATAATCTCACCTGATCTTAAGTGAAGATACGGCCCAATTTGGTAGAAATGCTAAACCTGCGGAGGAACTGGCTCGCAAGTGCAGTTGCCAGAACACACCTATTGGTATTTGGCGGCAGATTTTCAACTTGAGGGTGGTAGCTATCCAAGCGGGCATTAGAAAAGGCCCTACCACCATGCATAAATTTTTTTAAACGACTAGGTTTATCAAATCTAACAATATTGAAATCGATGAGATCACTGGTGTAGCATACTTGAACATATGTGTCAAGTCTAGTATTGCTTTTACTCAAAGTAATAATTTTGACTCAACACCTTTTCCCAGAAACTTCGATATTATCGGTAGAAATCAAAGATTTAGAGCAGTTATTGGAAGAGAACAAAGATATATTTATGCCTAATCGAAAGTCAGTTAAAGATTTTCAGCCCATAATCGATACAGGAGATCATAAACCGATTTCAGTTCCCTATCAGACCCTATCGTTTATCACCAAAGACTGAGTTCCTTAAGAACGAGGTGATGATAAAGATGTTAGTGGAGCAGATTATCTAGCCCTGTTTCTCAGTACGAGCTGCGCCCGTAGTACTGGTTCTCGAAAAGGATGGCAGCACTAGAGTATGTGTTGAATATTGGCAGTTCAATACTGTCACAATACCCGATGCATAACCGTTACCAAGAATCGTAACTGACTTACTTCACAACGCCAAGCCCGCGCCTTATGTAAGTACTATAGATCTTCGTGCTGGGTACTGGCAGATAAGTAAAAGAATATAGGTACAAAACCACTGTTGTTACTCCATTCAGATTTGATTTGATTTGTTTTCAATAAGCTCAGAGAGTTCAACCTGACAGCAAACCGACTCCAATGTAATTTTTATTGGCAGAGAATAAAATATTTAGGGCATTATATCACTTCTGATGGATTGCAAACGGATCCTGAACAAGTTAGTGCTATAGTGCATATTGCCTCTCCGAGAAATATTAAACACTTATAGTCCTTCATTCAAATGTGTTCTTGGTATAGACGGGTTGTACTTGGTTTCGCAAAAGTAGTAGAGCCATTCACGAGCCTGAGTGAAAAAAAATTGGAGTTGAAAGAAGAGCAAACAAACGCCTTTTGAAAGCTTCGTGAACTTTAGATTCTTCCCCAAGCCGATGACACAAAACCTTACATAATTAAAACAGATGCAAGTAGCTATGCATTCGGTGCATTCATGATCCAGTGGGAGGGTGACTATGTGTCACTGATTGATATACAACAATTGATATATTGCTTTAAATTGTATTCTGAAACGAAAGAAAAAAGAAAAGAGAAAAATAGGAGAGTGTTGAGAGGAAAAGATAAGCTTGCCCTAACTATCGAACTAACAAAAAAACAACAGCTCACCAATAAAAAAACAGTAGATAGAAACAAAAGTAAAAAAGGCAGATTTTATACTTTTCTCATATAACTAAAACAATCACCTACTTGTATTAGTAACCTGGACTCACATACATTTTTATATGATAATACTAGATTTGATGTGCGGCTTGGTTCGCGTTAATATTGATTTTGGCAAACAAATCTGATGATGCAATAAAAAGTTTCGTACAAAGTTTATCTCTATGTTTACCGCACTTTCAATAAGCATTCGTACAAAGTTTATCTCTCTGTTTACCGCACTTTCAATAAGCATTTCTAAGAAAAAGTAGCCTATCTCTGTGTCCAGGATCCCATCTATCTCTGTGCCAAAAGACATCACAATCGATTCAGCGGTTTAGGTCTGAAAGCGTAACAAACAAACTCATTTTTGCATTTATAATATTAGTATCATTGATCACAACATAATAAATAACTTAACGTATATTTATTTTCCACTTTCATCCGCAATATTCAGTATTTTAAACTTATTTTTATTTTTTAAGTTTATACATATTTTTGTTAATATGTGTAGTGTAAAATATTTGCATAATGTCAATCAGTGGCGCTGAACGCTAATTGAAAAACAGTAAAAATTAGGAATGAAACAGGAAACAAGGGTCATCAAGGGTCAGCAAATCTACTGTTAAAAGAGTAGGGTTGGTAACACTGCTTACCCTACCCTACGTTGCGATATGCTGGACCAATACGGTACTTTGATGTTGATATCTGTATCTCTTTCTCTGAAATATAGTTCTTGCTCGTATCGACTATACTTTTTTCTCCGAACCCTGCACGACGGAGTTAAATTGTTGTATTAATTATTCTATATTTTTTTAATAAGTATGATTGATTGTTTACCACAAAAGCTCTGTAAATACTTTTACTTAGAGAGTCTCTATCATGTTGAAGTGCTAACTTTTTTATTACGAAATAACGTTCGACTTTGCTATATGGTTTCTGTGTCTACGCCTTTTCCTGATCTTTGCCTTTTGCTTAGAACAAAAAAAGACAATATCAAGTAATTATTAATGTAAAATGTAAGAAATTTAAAGATGAGGTGTGCAAAAAATATTCTATTATTAAACTACGGATACTACTAGGCTATTGATATGAAATAGGGAACTGGTTGATGTTATTCTAAAAATAATAAACGTCTCTTTACGTCAACTTTTTCGGAAGTTATCGTGACCAAATCGTATAGTCAAATACGGACGTCCACGTATTTTTTTAAGGTTGTAAAATAAAATTATGTTTTGTTGTTACGCTTTCTATATATTTAACGTATTATTATATAAAATTTCTGCACCTTCCATGACACAATTTTATTTAGAAAGTGAATGCTTTGTGTTATGATACTATGTTTTGTTTGTTATTAGGTTTTATTATATAGTGCAATTCATCATTTGGGAACTAAACCCTAATATAATGTGCATTTGTCATACTTTTAATATAGGTAAAATTGTTGATTTAATAGTTGTCAAAATAACCTCATTTAATTTTTTAAACTGCATGTACTATCAAGTTACTTGGAAGGGTAAAATATATAAGTCCATTGTAAGACCTGTCATATTGTATGGATAGGAGTGTTAGGCTACTAAGAAGACGGATGAATGTCGATTGCATGCAGCAGAAATGTGAATGTTTAGATGGAAGTGTGGTAATACTTTTTAAACATACCTGTATAGTATACATTATAAATAAACGCTAGCTGTTTGTTCACCTCGGCACACATTTTCCTAGGCAGATGTTTTGATCCCCGTCTACTTACTTTAACACTGGATTTTTTTTTCACCTTAGGAGACTTTTTCGTAGGCAGTTGTATTGCTTCCCGTCTACTCACTTTAACATAGTTAACTTCGGGACACTTTTTCCTAGGCAGATGTTTTGCTTCCCGTCTACTCACTTTAATTTTACATGTTAAACTGAGGAAAAGTGAGTAGACGGGAAGCAAAACATCTTCCTAGCAAAAAGTGTCCCGAGGTAAACCATGTTAAAGTGAGTAGACGGGAAGCAACTATCTGCCTAGGAATAAGTGTCCCGAGGTTAACCATGTTAAAGTGAGTAGATGGGAAGCAAATATCTGCCTAGGAATAAGTGTCCCGAGGTTAACATTGTTAAAGTGAGTAGACGGAAAGCAAAACATCTGCCTAAAAAAAAGTGTCCCGAGGTTCATGTTAAATTGAGTAGACGGGAAGCTAGACATCTGCCTAGGAAAAAGTGTCCCGAGGTATACAGACAGCCAGTGTTTTTGACTTACGTCAAGGGCGTAACGTATAAAATTAGAACAGCATTACAGAAATACTCCATCAAGACTGTATATGCTCTGTTCAATCAAGGCCAGAGTACCTTACGCACACCATAGAACACAATACCATACCAGACTCCAGGTATTTACAAAACTGACTAAAGTTGTGGTGCTGCATATATTGGCCAAAAAAACGCACAATCGCAGAAAGGGTTAAGGAGCACATAACGGCAGTCAAAAATCGATATAGAATCGGCTAGAAGAGGATCATTGGATAGAATTAGATGAGCCAAAAGTCATCTCTACAGATCATTTCTACTATCCTAGAATTGTAAGGTAAGTGATCGAAATTAAAAAAGACAAAACTTTTAATTGTGATGATGGACTAAAATTATCTACGGCATGGAGCCAGTGATAGGAGGACTCAAGTACACGTATTGTCAGATATAGTGAGTGTAGTGTGCCGGACCAACATTAGTGATAATATGAGTAAATGAGGGTAGTTACTGGAAACTGCCGTCCCTAACGAAGACACCGCAACACTTCAGTCGGCTCTTGACCACGGCCTGTGTAACCAAGACGAAACGTCGAGTAATTATTAAAAAGTAAGTCGCGTTATAGATCCGCATGTAATTTCCATATTATAATGGATGTGTGGTGTAACAAGAATGGAGAAAGTTAGGAACAAGTATGTTAGATGAAATTTGAAAGTCACGCCAGTGGTAGAAAATTTGAAAGGCAATCGTTTGTCTTGGTTCGGATATGTCATGAGCAGAGAGGAAACGCATACGATGATAAAAGCAATGGAAATGAATGTTCAAGGATGGAAAGTAAGAGAAATGCTAAAGAAAAATGGATAGTGTGTGAGCAATGAAATGAGATGAAATAAAAAGGAGTGAATGAAGAGATGACGGCTGATAGAGATCTGTGGAAGAAGAAAACAAACTGCGCCACCCCAAATGACTTGAGAACAGGAAATGAAGATGATGAAGTACCATCAAGTTAGTTTACCTAAACTGTTACCTTTATATGCTATATGTATTTATATTAATCTATGTAAATTATCGTTTTAAGTTTAATTTATTTAACATTTTGTTATATAAATATATTAATCTTACATCTTAAATTATAATAACTCTTTTCTCATTGTGCTAAAAATACTGAACAAAACAGTCATATATTTGCTTAAAAATAATTGAAGCGATGATCGCTCAGTGGTAGTGTGTACGGACTCGACGTCAAGGGACGTGAGTTCGAATCCACCTACGAGTTTGACTGCCCGGTGAAGAAAAATATCGTGAGAAAACCATAGCATGGTGGTTGGGCTTTTTCTAATGCCCACCTGGCTAGCAACCACCCTCAATTTGAAAATCTTCCACCAAATACCAATAGATGTCTTCCGGCAGTTGCACTTGAGAGCCAGTCCCTTCACAGGTTCAGCGTGTCTAGCAACTTGGGCCGTATCGTCACTTAAGATCAGGTGAGATGTGGCCATAATGCCATATGCATAAATGCCATAATAACCTTAACTATAAAAAGAACTTTTGTGGCTAATATCAATGTGTAGAGAAATTGAAAGTGTTCACTACTTTTTGAAATAACGTACAATATTATAATAAAAATTGATTGATTACGTGCAATTTACTATGGTATCTTACTAAATAAATTAAAAAAGCCAACTATCTTATCTATAAATATCCCTATTTAGCATTATGAAAACGGTCATTTTGCATACCTACATCTGATAATTCTATATCAATGGATTTAGATTATGTATTTATGTATGTATGTATTTAATTATACCTATTAATTGCGTTTTTCGAATAAGTTACTATTATCAGACATTACTAGACACGTTTATCATATTTGTTTAGAACACTGATGATTTGCATTTATAATGTATGATGTGACACATTTAAAACGACGCTCAAGAAAATTATGATACAATAGTATTATGTGTATAAATGATTTCAATTATCGTATAGATTTCTTTGTTTTCAGACAACCATGAATTTTAGTTTTGTAGAGGTATTTACCGATATCTACAGAGAGCAAAAAGTCCTTATTTGTACGTTGTGTACTCATGCATGAATACATATTAATAAGGTTTTCAAGCATTTAATCAGTTGATTTCATAACTAAGAAATTAGCTATGTAACTAACTGTTGTTTACTTTATCGCTAAAATTATTTGTATATTTCTACATTTATTAACAAAGTCGCTAAAATGGCAACCTTTTAAGAACGAGTTCGTTAAACACATTGCAATATGACTACGGATTGGAAAGGTCGTGCGTGCAAACTCTTAAATATGCAAAGCGTATAGACTCCCACATGCACTCTGAACGATTCAAAATAGTAGTGTACGCTTCGTAAAATTAACGATAGTCATTCAAGTAAGATAGAGGGCATGCAATAAAACAAAAATTCGTAGTTAACACAAATATGAATAGTTCCAACTTCGTACGAGTATATTACGTTTTAATATAGTGGCGTATCGGGTTTAGTCATATCGGGATCAAAATTTATTTATATTTAAACATAACGTGTACTACGTTGTACAATCTAACACAGAAAGCAATGTATATTGCTCATTAGTTATTAATATCAATATTCATTAGTTAACGGTAATTTTAGAAATAAATCACTGATTCAAAATTGGTCCATCAAATTTTAGTCATTAGATGATACTTTATATTGCAATATACTTATGATTTATATACAGATATTGTTTACCATATTACGTTTAATTCTACAATTTTTTTTTATATAGTAAAGGTTTTAACAGTATGTCCATAATCTCACCTGATCTTAAATGACGATATGGCTCAAGTTGGTACACACGCTAAACCTTTGGAGGAAGTGGTTCTCAAGTGCAACTGCCGGAACATACCTATTGGTATTTGGCGGCAGATTTTCAACTTGAGGGTGGTGGCTAGCCAAGCGGGTATCGGAAAATGCCCTACCACCATGCTGTGGTTTCCTCACGATGTTTTCCTTCATCGAAAGCTCAAGCTTATTGTAGATGATTGGATTCGAAGTCACGTCCCTTGACCCGAAGACGTACACCCTACCACTGATCTATCATCGCTTCGAATCAAATTCAAATTCAATTTTTTTTGAGATGGTCAGAAATAGAAAAGTGAGGCTACGTCGTGCATCACCGGGTGGCAGATCCATTGACGTATCCAATCAAGTACACATAAAAGCAATCACTGAAAGCGTACGTAGAATTATACACCTTTGTTTTCTTAGAACATGTTCGTTATATACAAAATTATATTCTGTTTATGATTAATAACTACTGTAGACGTAAATATATTTAAAGTTACAATTTTCTTAAAATATTAATCCTTTAAATAGCGCAGAATGCAACGAGAACTTGGTCGATACAATCATACAATTGCAATGAAGGAAATTAGATGCCCATATTTTGATGATTATTTTTTGGGTTGTAGTTTGTTTTAAATGACCAAGAATTTATTAAAGTAAAACTTATTAACGCATAAGCTATATTTAAATATAATGCTACGAAACTGATTCTTTCAACGACATCTAATACTAGCTGACTAAAGTTAGTTAAAAGAACTTTGTGATTTGATTTTTAATTAATCGTTATGACTACGAGTATATTTAGAATATATATGTAATAGTAAAACTACTTTAAATATTTTGCTTCGTTGATTTTGGTACAACGTTAAGTGCAGCTTCTTACATTATAACATGGATTTTTGAAAACTATTCTAAAATCATATAGGTAACGAATGCTCCATAATTGGCTATATTAATTATAATATTCATTATTCATTTATTATTATTCATTCATTCATTCATTAATTGTATGTTTTTATACTTCTTTCAAAAATAATTCGAATAAACCGTGATACACTTGTTTATTACTCGCATAAAAGCATATATATGCACAGGCAAGTGTGAGCCACTAAGATATATAATATCAAGAACTAGCATATCTCGAACCGTTTATTTTTTCATGTGAACTTAGCGGAGTAACTATTTTTTATTTTCACCTAGCGCTTACTAATATATGCTGAAGAGTAAAATGCAAACTGCAAATATTTATTTGTATTACTACTTTTAAAATAATTGTCATAGCGTGTTTAATATAAAATACTTTACTTATTGTAAAAGTTACCTTTATTTTTTTCTTTACATAATATTTTTTGTTTTATGGAATAAATACATAAATGTTAAAAAGTTACTTGCAATATTGGCATTGTCAATAAAATATATGTTTGAAAATTGATTTTTATTTCAACTTTTCACCTTGCGTATTGTTGTAGGGCGAATTGCGAACAGTAAAGAATTCTTGTTATTTAAAAACTGATAAGTGAACACGGAAATTGGTGAGTAATTAATTATGTATATTCTAAATTCTTACACATTACTGTTTTTAATAAAATCGTATCTATTACTTGTTAAATGTCTTATTTCCAAATTTCAATGAACAGATATGAAAGTGCAAATGGTAATATATATTATTTCATAGTTATTGCATTTAGTGACGTCATCAAAAACAGAGGCAATTGTTTGTATAAATAAGTATGAAATAAAATATTGATTATTAAAAGTTTGATACTTCAAAACTTCAAGAGTTTAGTCGCAGATTAATTATTGCAAATTATACACAACAATACAGCAATTAATGATTCGGATGCTTACACTATTTTTCGTGATTTAATATTTTATTTCCTTCGCTATAATACTTTATCAAGTGGATGTCGTTGTTTAAATAAACATTTATATATTATACGTGTATTGATTTGTAATTCAGATAATAACTTAAAATTAAATGTCGACATGTCGGCTCTATAAAGATTCTGTATATGTATGTATGATAATAACATTATGTATGACATATACATATAAACTGTAAAAGAAATTAGCGTATGAATAAAAACGCATCCCTTAATCTCGTGAATTCATAATTAAGAAGTACTATGTAAAAATATACGTTATACATTTTAAATCATATATATATATATATATATATATATATATATATATATATATATATATATATATATATATATATATATATATATATATATATATATATAAATATATAATTTAAATAAAACACGTCATGTGATTAATTAACGACTTCTAATAATAATTATTATTTGTATTAATCTGGATAAAGCTAAAAAAATGGTATATTTATCATTGAAAATGGTATTTAACATAATTATTTGTAAAAAAGTTATAAATGATGTTGTAAGTTTTTTAATTGTGTTTTGTTTTTTATGTAAATCTGTTTGTAGAATAACACGATATACATGTCTTAAAATGATAGTAGGAATATTTTCGTAACTATTACTTGTATTTATATCGCAAATATTATTTAAACTATTCTATACTTTTAGTGACTACACTATTCACTGAACGGTTTATCTTACGATAATGGATAATTATTCATAATAGATCAATGTAATATCTGAAATTGTATGTTATATGTGGCTATATACTTTTTTTTATATCTTTCGGGTACTAAGTTCTAAAAAACTATTTGTCTGTATTGATTAATATTACTGAGTAATCTTTATATATGTTTTAATCCCAGTATTCACACAGTATATATATTCATTATTGTACCATTATTTCCACAACCAAATTATATTGTACGACAAATTTATCAACTATTGTTTTTTTTTTATTCCTACTAGAATGCAGATAGCATTATAAATTATGTTAGTGATTTGTAAAATAAAGTTTTTTTAAAGAAATAAATCTGATGTATATATTAAATCGGTAAAAAATTTTTTTTTATGAAATAATAATAATAATAAGCTTATTTGTACAAGATATTGTGTTACAGAAGGTTTATCTTACGATATACAGTGTTGGTTACACATCTATGTATTCTAAAAATGTAAATCCTAAATGTATATTGTTATATTTTAAATAATTATTTTCGTTTTTAGATTTAATATACATTGTGGCATATCTTTGGAGTGCTAATATTTTAAGTGTAAATTATTCTCACTAATAGATTGTTATTTTTATTGTAAATGTATTGTTCATGTATAGTTTGTTTTTATAGTAAGACATGTTTATTTTGGGTTGACATGTACTAATAACACAGTTTAGAAAACAAGAAACTTTGTTGAATATTGAATTTATTTGATTTTTTATTAACCGCATTATACGAATAACAGTTGTTTTATTTCATTTTTAGTATTTATTTCAGGGGGCTCCTGGTTACGCGATGTAATTTAATATTACAAATTCTACAGTTACATATTATTAGTTTATCCATCTTTATACCCTTTAATTATTTAAGATAAACTACTGCTTACAGTTTAGTTTGTAAATATCCCAAAGAACCGTCAAAATGTAATATTTAAAAGAATGAAGAAAAAACATATATAAGAAAAGCAGTAGTATAATAAGTTGTGAATAATTTTAATTACCTCTATAGATTACATATTAAAAAAAAATACGTTTTAAAATCTTTCTAAATGTACTTATTCTAATCTTTCAGCTTAACGTCTACCTTTACTGAACGTATCTTTTTGTTCAAGTGAAGATATTTGCTGGATAGTTCGACATTGAAGAGAACTGGATATGTAAAAGCCATCTGGTATTCTAATAAAATTTTACCGAATAATAAATTACAAATATTAGAATATTTCCGTCGTCTTATTTCAATCGGTTCTTAGTTGATCATCAAGATATGTTAACCTTGAGTTAATATATATATATATAAATATACAGGTTTCCACAAGGTTCGATTCGTGACGCAATATCTTTTAATAATAAATATCAAAAACGTTTACACAGAATTTGTAATATGTAAGAATAATGTGATTCTTTTATTTTCAGATATGCTTCTAGAAGTAATGCACCTCCGCAGATTTATCCACCGGGTGGTGTGAAATCCATTCCATCTATGGGAAATATTCCTTTACAGTCTGATCAAGGACCTGGATATAGAAATCGCTATGATGCTCATCCATTTGAAGATATTCCTCCGGGCATAGAACCACCGGTGCCTGGATTTGAACCATCACCTTTTGAAAAACCACCTTTTGCTCAACCAGGAGCAATTGACCGGGATCGATTACCCGCTTCAAATTATAGAGATCCTTACAGAACTCCCTATGTTGAAGGACCGCCAAATTATAGAGACATATCTATACCGCCTATTTCAAGTGAAATACCAGTTCATGTCGGTGATCAACCTCGTTATCGTGATAATTTTAGACCAGGACCGTATCGCGATCAAAGTTCTGTACCATTTAGAGATGGGCAATCCTATCGGGATGTAGGACTATCAGGGGCATATCGTGATCCTAACTTTAGAGGTGGACCTCCTCCATTTCGTGAAAATTCTTATAGAAATATTCCATACAGAGAAGGTTTTCGTGAACATCCTCATTCTAATTTCCGGGAAGGAGGAATGTCTTACCGTCCTCCGAGTGCAGATCCCCGAGAGCCGACTCTACCTAGTCTACTTGATCCAAATTATCGAGATAACTTTAGAGAGGACAGTGCTACCGCTCGAGATCACACACGTTCGGGATATAGACCTAATATGCGAAGTAGAATTGGACCAAGACGAAATCCAAATATTGAAAATGAGAGACACAAGGAGAGGGAAGGGCGTGATCGTGATCGAGATCGATATAATGAAAATCGTGATCCTACTGATAGATCGGAGAGAGTTCGGGATGCAGAAAAAAGGTCTGGTCATGATAAAAACCGTGAAGGGCGTGAAGAACGTCCACGTGAATATGAAAAAAATAAAGAATATGAGAAAGAACGTGATAATGAACGTATATCCCCTGATAAAAGAAGCCGTGTATCTCCTAAACGGAGCAGAGAGGTACGTGAGAAAAAACGTAGTGAATCGAGAGATCGTTCAAGGGATCATGAACGTGATAGTCGGCGGGATAAAAAAGAAGATAGAAATCATGATAAAACTTCAACTGATAGAAATAGAGATAACAAAGACAAAGAAAAAAAAATCAAAGAAAGGAAAAAGAAGAAACGTGAAAAAGAAAAAGAATCAGAAAAAAAGAAAAAACGAGAAAGAAAAGAAAAGAAGGAAAAGGATTCAAATAAGAAAGAAGACGAAAATATTAAAACTGATACTAAAAATGATTCTAATAAAAGTGAACACACAAATTCAGAAATGCAAATTATTGCTAATACTGAACAGATAAATCAAATAGAAACAGCACCACAGAAAGAAAATTCTCCGAAGCCCAATAGTAATGAAAAACTAAAAAATTATTTATATGACGAGGAAGCTGCTGGAGCTGTTGATAAAGAAATTATACAAAATTACGTAAAGAATGAAGATACTGATACAACTATTAAAAAAAATGTTCAAAATATGAATTCAGATGAACCCTTTGATGGAATAGAACTTCAAATAAATACAGACGAGCTCGATTTAAAACCAGAAACAGAAACGACATCAAACAAAGAGATGTTAGCTCCAATGCCCGAATTATCTAAATGGGAAGTGGAAGAAGAAAATGTAGAGAAAGCAAAAGAGCTAGGCGAAATCACGTCCCCCGAAGAAGAAGAAAATAGCGGTAAAGTGACATCGGATGTAATAAAACGAGCTGAGAATGCAATATTTGCAAAAGCCATAAATTCTCTGAGACCAATAGAAATAAAGAAAATAAGCAGTGATCGTCTTAAACTGTATGGGGATGAACAGCCTAAAACCACTATGAATAATATACAAATAACAGTTCCTGTAGTCGATACAGAAACGAGAGACAGAGCTATAGAAATAAATGATAAAAAGAAAAGGCATTCTAAAACACCACCGCCTAGGTTATCGGTTAAAGATCGTCTGGGAGGTAAAGTAGATGAGATCCGTAGAGGTAGAGACACTCGTGTTGTACATAGCACTGTAGAACGTGTCAAATCCAGGTCCAAAACACCAAAAAAAGAGCAATCATATCGAAGAGTCACAGTAGACAAAGAAAGAAGTAGAAAACAGGATGCGATTGAAAAAACCGCATCGTCAAAGAATGAACGAATTATACTATCAGAGAGCGTTAAAATCGAAAAACAACATGGCAGCAATGTAAAACGAGATTCAGATAAAAATATAAAGCTTGAAAAGACAGGTGATTTACGTCATCTAGGTCAGGATAAAAATGATCCTTCAAGTTCTAAAACACCTAACATGGATCGTGAAAGAAAAAAATCAACTTTAGATGAAGCACACTTCGAGCCAGATTACGATGAGAATGTAGACTCTGACACGGAAATGAAAGAGGAATCGGTGAAGAAGCGGGAACGACCTATTTCACCTTCTGGTAGAGAACAAATTGAATCGAAGAAACCTAAAATTGATACTAGTTCCATTAAATTTGATTTAACAAATGTGAAAAAGAAACCTGATACAGAGAGTGATACATCAAGTGATTCAGAATTTTCTTCATCGTCTTCTTCATCGGATGCTCGGAAACGAAAGAAGAAGAAGAAGCGAACCAAGAAAAAGAAGAAACGGGCTGCTAGTGAAAGTGACAGCGAATCGGGTTCTAGTTCAGATGATCACAAAAAGAAAAAAAAGAAGCGTAAACATAAGAAGAAGTCAAGTAAGAAGAAGAAGAAATCTAAGCATAAGTGACTTGTTTTTGAGCCGTGATGTTAAATATCACAATTTTTATTAGGTAGGTAGTTACTGTAGGTAACTTACCCATCATATTTTGCAATTAGAAAAATAAGATGTTTTCTTTATGAAATAGTATTGGGAAAATAATGTATAAAAAAATAAACACGTGTTTGTGTAACTAAAAATAAAATTTCTTATTATTCCATAATATTTTATTTTCGTTTTAAATAAATTTACAGTGTGTACAGTAGCTCCATTGCAATATTATTAATAAATAATAAAGCAACAATTTATTTGTCTTAATAAATAAATATAATTTTGTAACTAGCGTTTTCTACGATATCCACCGATAAGACTTAGACCTATGTGATGGAACCAATTTTTGCGCTTCAGTTCTCGTTCATATTTGGCATCTCTGCGGAATAGTCGCCACTCTTCGCGTTTCTGAATGTCCCTTGGGCCATAAGTGTCTTTCTTGCGGAACGAGCGCTTTATAGTCTAAAAATAACAATAGCTAATAATTACCGAATTAATGAAAAATAGTTTACTGGTTTATAATTGAAGATATGTTTGGTATTGTACATCTTTTTTTACAGATAATAATAATATTTGTAATTATTAATAACTATTGCTTCTGAATATAATTTTACGTATAAATAACGTTTGTTACTTAATACTAGTATGGAGTTTTTGTTCAAAATTGAGCCATATTATCACGTTTTATTTTGAATAAACAATATCTCTAGTTCGGCTCTAGTTCCTTTTGCCGTGTTAACACATTATAATATGGTACATACCTCAATTAAGTTATTAGATCTATAGTTCCAGAATGCGATCGCGATACACAAAGGAATTAATGCAATTCCAATGTATTGAAGAGACATTCCAGCAACTGAAATAAAACCGCGTAATATAGTTTCCCCTGTCTTATAACCTTATAAATTCATAAAAATGAATAATTCAGCGTAAAATAACTTTTATGCACGTACTATAAGCTTCACTGGGATATACATAAGATCCTCCGAAAACGAGTGCTTCAGTTGTGACAAGAGCATAGATAAAAACAGTTATCATTATAGCAGGAGTAACTATACTCCAGCAAATACGCCAATAGAATGAAGTCTTCATTCCCAACATAAATTCGATGTCAATACACAAATTCTCCAAGCCTGAAATTTAATGATTACAATTTTATATTAAAAATCTAATACGGCCTTATCGATCTAGAAGGTCATTGCGAACGGTAAATAAACTAAATACCATATATGAATGTAAAAAATAGGTGTTAATAATAATTGTCAGTTATTTATTTCTTTTATTAATTACATACTTTAATGCTGTAATAATAATATTAAGCATATTGTCAGTTCAAGAAACTTAAAAGCACCTCCAAATTAATTTTATAAAAAATAAAGATAGATCTGTATTTAGAAGAAGCAGGTATTTTTCAATGTTTCGGGTTTCTATTTCTACAATTGTTTATCTAACTTTAACTCTGCCACCTTTTAGTACCAAGGGATGCATATGATATTTCATAAATAGATTTCAATAAACTTTACCGTAAATCCAAAAAACACCGATAGTTTCAGTTATAGCAGCGAAGAGTCTCATGAAAGTACCGCCGTAGTAGTCGACTAGCTCTAAGATATATTGTCCTCCCTGAAAATATTTAATTTGGAAGTGAAAGTAAAATAAATAATTTTTCGTTTATGATTTTAAATGCACTGTATATATTTTTTAACCTTATTATCAGTATACAAATATACATGATACCTATAATGTATGGCTTATCACGAGCGATTTAAAAAGTATGCACGTATTCAAATGTATTAATGCAAAAGTATGCATGTAATTTGAACATGTTATATAAATAGATATTTGTGAATTTTACTTTTTCGTTATCAAGCCATTATATATCGCATTTACATTTTAGAGGTAAATGAGATTTTGGCTGAGATTCAATTTTTTTAAGGGTTAACACATTACTGTGTAATATGGAATATGGAACAATTCATGTAATAAGACTTACCGGTGTGACATAAACAAGCCCAACAAGGAATCCGATAGAGCAAGTAGTAGCCGACATATAAATCGTAGGTACCCTTGGGAACGAATCCAACAAAATCGTGTTTAATGTTGAAAGTAGTGCCACCCCAGAACCGACGCCGAGCACTGCCATCATCAGGAAAAACAGCACAGCAAACAACTGTAGAAAATGTTAGTATTATTTAATGTTGCAACCATGTTTCATTTTATATATGTAATCAAGTTGGTGATGGGAAAAATTTAATTATATATTACAGTTATTTAAAATATTAACAAATTTAAAATTATAAGTTGTACACACAGGTATGTAATACCTTCGTGTAAATTTCCAATCGTATTGAAATGTGTACGAAAATGTGTACCTTTCACCGGGAAGTCAATGATCTTTCCTCAAAGATATTATTACATGTTGGTATAATTTTATAATGACTATGTAAAGGGAAAAAATGCAATTGTTTAGTTATCAATAAAAATTCTAAAGTAATATACATATTTAAGTAAATAATCTGTTGAAAGCTTTTCTAATTTAATCTTTTCTAAAGTGTGACAAGATTTAGTTCTTTAAAAAAAGTAATCACAGTATGAGAGAGTGTCACATGCATTTTTTAACTTTCATACGTATCGTTAACTAATTTTATTGCATATACCAAAAAACTTATGTACCTATTAAATTTGTTACTCGTCTTATGTCAATAATATTTTACTTGTTTCTTACTTGTGGCACGAAGGGTGATTGCGCAATTGCATCTGGGTAAGATATGAAGGCGAGACTTGTACCACCACCTGCAATGACTTGATTGATATCGTCATATTCAAGTTGGTATGCCAGATTACCCAGTACACCGAATATAGTGATGCCAGAAATGAGACTTGTAAATGTATCCAATGTAGTGACAATCATTGAATCTCTGAAATAAGAAATTATTTGTATTTTACAATATCATTTATCTTGTAAAATTGAGTCTTATCTATTTAGAATTAAATATTCAAGGGAATTTCTGATACTAAGGACAAATTAAAGTTGTAGTATAAATAGTGTATCATGTGTGTTTAAGATACACTCAGTTATTAGGACGTCTAAACAACATAAAATAATACAAATTACAAGTGATGTGATACGGGTTACCATTAATTATAGATGGAGAAAATTATAATGGTCAAAATAATATCAAAGAAAAAGCGAAGCGATTCGTCTTTCTGTATTTTCATACCCTTTTTTAATTGTTAGATTAAGTGTATGACGCAAACTGAAAGTAAAATACATTGTAAAGTTAGGAACCGTTAAGTGATCATTTATGTGTGAAACAAATATTAAAATATGGCATCATGACATATATATAAACAGTTAAGTGATAATTTAAGTGTGAAACAAATATTAAAATATTAAATAATATATATATATCATGTCATGATGCCATATTTTAATATTTGTTTCACACATAAATTATCACTTAACGGTTCCTAACTTTACAATGTATTTTACTTTCAGTTATATTTATATATTTAAAAAAATTATATATATATATTATTCTTTTATGTTCTGTTAGCGTTAGTTAGGTACTTATATCTAAATTAGATATACCTAAACAACAATTCGCTAAATAACTACTTCGACCTTTCAATTCAACCTTGAAAAATCATACTCGAGTAAACTAAGTACCTATATTCTATAAAATACTAACCTGTATACGTTTTGGTTAAATTTATTATATGAAGAAAACATTATCAATGTACCAGAACACACGGAAAGCGAGAAAAATACTTGAGTTACTGCCGCATACCACACCTACAAAAATAATATTATTTATAGTGTATTATAAAATATATACTTTGTATCTATATATAGTTTATCATAATTTATATGAGTTAACTCACACGAATTTCAAGGATTTTCTCCCATTCAGGGGTTATGAAGAATAAAATTCCTTTACCAGCACCAGGTAATGTTACAGCTCTGAAAAATATAATCAAATATAACTATGTGAGATCTAAATTAAGACCAAGGAGATGACGCTTATTGAGGTAGATCATATTAGTAAGTACAGAAAGTCTTATATTATTTTAGAAACAATCTGAAATATAATTGAAGTATCGATCTTCATTCGTGGTCTTACAAAAAATCACATACCAATTTAGGTATAGTAACTTTGGAAGTAAAACTTATCTAATTGTAAAATGTTACCCGAATCATTGCAGTTCCTTTCGAGAAACTAACTATATATATTTATATATATAAAAGTCGCTAATTTAACTGTATTTATAACAAAAAATTGAGAATTGCAAAATCTATCAATGGTATTTATTTGATACGCATTAGTATATTTTTACAATAATTTACTATTTTTTTTTCTTATATATTATAAGATTCAATTTTAATGTAGTTATATTTTCATTTTTTTTAATATTAAAAGGTCATAAAACACAAATATGTACCTCACAAAAGAAGACTATTTGCGAAATATAATTTACCTGATTAGCAATATGAACATAATCACATAAGGAAATAGAGCAAGAAAATATGACGCTTTCCCAGAACTTTTCACACCTCGTGCTACAATTACGAAAATGATCAACCATGATGCAAATAGGCATATTGTAAGATCCCACAATGGTACACCTAGAACAAATATTTATTCAATACAATAATGGTTTGCGAAGTGGCAATGTACGTGTCACTGGATGGCAACCACAATACGCCAAGTTTAGTATCCGCTACAGTGGCAAGTTTAGCTTGGTGCGTTACTCAGCCAAGGAATCCAGCAATCAAGCGGAGAGTCCTGTACCTGGGTTATGACCACTAGGCTCATTGATAGATAAACTATTACAGCGAGTTATGGCTTAATGGATAAGAAGACGCCCATTAATTACGTCATATTTTAGCAAGTTTTTGAATACTGGTGATAATTAGTTAGGTTTTGGTTAAACCACCCCACCTCCAAAATCAGGTATATTTTTTTTAAGGTGCGTAAGTTAGGTTAGGTTAGGTTATGTGAACGATGTGTCTTAAAATGATGTGGACACATTCTTCAGGCTTAGAGTACAGTATGTACACTTGCACAAGCAGCAGGTTGTTTGTGACTGGTATAAAAATAATAAAGGAAATATGTAAACATTTGAAAAACACTATCAAGGGCAAGCATTGTATACTTATGAACTATTATTGCTCGGATCATTAGGTTGCTCATTACATGAATTTACATGTGCCTTAATATTCTTCTTTATAGATACATAAGTTTAGTCTACATCATTGGTACGTCCTTCTCATAAGCTGCTGACGATTTCTTCAGGCTAGGGCGATACGGGTCATAAAGAAATAAGTAAAAGCACTCGTGCATTTGGGATACTTTCAGGGGAAAGTGTTCAACAAAAATTAAATACACGTGATATTTCAATGCAATCGTCCTGCGCCTTGTGATATTTATCATTTTTTCAGAAAATCCGTCCCTTTTAAGCCTCACGTGATTAATGAACGTCCCCTAACATATTTTTCACGAAAAATAATACAGGTCAAATATCACAAAATAGATAAAAAAAAAAACTAACAAAGTGACGACTATAGAAAGACGACCATTGGTACGGAATTTTAACCATATCTGCTATGTATCATTACAGAGCTCCCGATGTTACTGAAAAAACCGTTGCTTCGATACCTTATATTTTAAGACACCAATGCCATAGATACAAAGACATGGCTTTTAATTGACACTCAATTCGAAAAGGAAAAAGAGTGCAGCAAAATTTGTCAAGATAATCATTTACTATAAAATTTCTATTCCGATAGAACCTTTTCATCTTAGGTGCTAAAGAGTATCCAATATAATATGCTAACTCATACTAATAGTTTTACAGCGTAACAGAATTTTATGAACATTTTTTCAGTAGTTTCAGAGTGATGAGCGAACATCAGGACAGAGATAAATAAATAAATTGATCTATATCGAGAATATTTCGGTCGTTTATTGAATTAAACAATAGAGAACAAAGTACATCCTGATTAAAATTTCGAAAAAGTATTTAATATACAGATTTCGATCAGTTGCAGTTTTAATATGCGTATAGATTATAATCAAAAGCTAATATATAATTTAATAATAATTTTTTTTTCATCAATGGTAGAAGTAAAATATAATATCAGTAATCTTGATAGACATAAAAATCATTTTACTCACCTATTCCGTCATCGATTCCATCGGATTGACGTAAAACAGTTTGTCTGTAAAAAAAATACTGCATATAAAACTTTTTCTATTAGAAACTCGTGCTCGACCAGTCGAAATATCTACTACTGAGCAGTAACTTATTACTGACTGGACTCAAGATAGCAACTCTTGTTGAAGACGATATTAAAATTACAATTACATTAAATTAAATTAAATTATACTAAACACTACATTACTACTACATACTTTTTGGTGAATTCGTGGAATGAAAGAGGACTGCAAATTTGTGTACAACGCATAACAATAAAATAAAAAGTATACTGGTCTCAATACGTGAAAGAATTTTCATATAGCAAACACAAAGTTATATTTACTTGAAACCACCAAGTTTGAAATTATATTAATCAACGAATGATCAATGAAAAGATTTCAACGTGAAGTCATGTGATTGATTTAGATATGAGTACGGATTAAATTTATATGAGTTAGAACATAAAGCAACGAACGTGAACTTATTATTTTCCTATACTAACTTATTATACTTCAGGGTTAATTAAGCTAAAAAATAATATAACTAACTATTATTTGTTTCCGTCAACACATGTAGCTGTTTTTAATTTTGTCAAATATTTTTTAGAATTGGACCAGTAGTAGTAGAGATTACCTCCTACGAATATTCACAAACTTATCTTCTTTGTAATAGTGATAAACAAGCATGTATACTTACAATTAGATATTTTAGTCGATGTTGATACATTTTTACAATGTTGTAATATTTTTATTACATAATAATCAGTTAATACAGGTGACTTTATCTAATAACTTAAACTAAAACATTATTAATTTACTGTATGTACCTATATGTAGAATGTAGCAGGAACGAAACGTAGGTGTATGATAAAGATAAAAACATTAAACAAGTGGATACACGTTTTACGAAAGCATAGAGACATAAAAAATATGTAGTAACGGAATGAGATTAATAACTAGTTAACAAAGTTATTACGTATATATTTAAATAAAATAAACGGGTTGGCTATTTTTAACTTTATAAGATAACGTCTTTCTTAGTTATTTTGTATTTAGTTTAATAAATATCATTGTATTCAAAAAGGTTCTTTATAAAAATACGTTACTTAAATATTCCAAGATATCAATACTGTTTGTAAAAAAAAATTGCTACTATTATTTATGCCATTTCTAAGATAACATTTAATTTCAAAAGGTTATAAAAATATTTCTTTGATTGAACTTATTTTACCTTACCGACAATTTATTATTTGATAGGAGTAAAGTTAATACAAAATATATGAGATAACGTTATCTTTGTACGAATATCTGAATCGTTTTATGTGATAGATACTAATAATGATAGATAATCTTATATGAAATTAGTATATCGTTTGGATAGTGTACTTAACACGAACTATAATTTATAGCTATACTTAAAGGTAGTACGTAAAATGTGAAGATAATTTGAGAAGGGGAAGATTAGACTCTTTTATTTGATTAGGAACATATGTACTCGTAGGATTCAAGTAGGACTTTTTAAATAAACGATTTGTGTTTCATCTTAATGATCATATTTTTCTATATTCATTTACTTAATGTAATAAGTTTATGGTATTTAGCTTTTATACTTACGTAAAATATAATTCAGCACTGCTGACCGGATCTCCATCTATTTCAGTAGAGTTTACTGTTTGACCAGATGGCACACAGTTTCTCCATTCAGGCTGGCAGACAGCCCAAGGTAATGTCGCGTTAAAACTAACTCCGAAGTAATATAAACAGAGAGCTATTATCGAAACATAATATGAAAGAACGTACGCAGCTCCCAGAGATTGAGCGTAACCAGTTCCTGAAACCGAACATACGTTCTATACTTTTAGATGTTTTGACATTTTATTGGTGTTCACAAAACTTCTCTTATATTCCTAGGTTAGGTTAGATTGTATATACGTTTAAAATTATTAGCTGATTGTGAGGAATGAACTTGCTATATTAGTATTGGTTTATTTATTAGTCATGGGATTACATGTCTCATGCGAGTGTCATAAAACTCTAAAGATCTGCAATGGTTTAGCAATATCTATGAAATCAATGTACTCAGAATTATTTAAACATACCTATCATAGCTGGAGATAGTGCCCATATTTTTATACAGTTGCCACTACTAAATTGACCGAGTACTGTTTCCAGAAAGTACATAGGCTTTCCTATAACTAGCAGTACTATTATATATGGTATCAAGAAAGCTCCACCGCCATTCTGGTAGGCGACAAATGGGAACCGCCATACGTTGCCTAAACCGACTGATGTAGCGATGCAGGACATCAGGAATTCAATTTGGTTATCCCAAACGGGTCGCTCAGGAGGGTTTTTTTTATCCTGAAATAGTATTGTGTTGTTTTAATGGTTAACTAATTGTAGTACTTAACATGATCATTTGAATATTTTAAATGTTCGCAATCCTTTATTTACTTATTTTAGATCGAAAATTAGTTCTAACTGTTGTACTAGAGAGCTGGAGTCCATTTCTAAATTTGGCTTATTACTATCTTATTGACATGCCACACTGTCAAGCAACGGTGGGCGATATTTTGTAGTAAAATAATATTAGTTTTATATATGTTTTATTATTCAAAAGGTTTCTTCACAAATACTTACTAAAACTTAAATATTTTTTTTTAATAATTTTATAAAGGCAATGAAATGACAATAAAACAAAATTAAGTTATAATGAGTAGTCATTTAACGTTGTGTTCATTTAAATAGATTCATAACGGATTTATTTATTAAATCTAATATAAAATTAGAATTTTAACTAATAGTCAGCTTAGATTCAACAAATTTATGAACCTAAATAATTTATGAACCTTTAACATACGAACAGTAATTTATGTCGGAGATATTATGTATTTCAAAAATTTGAATGACATTATAATACTGACCTCTGACTTATCAGGCAAAACTGCGGCTTCCATGGGTACTTTCCCCGAAACTGGAAGTACATTTCCATTTTCAGGAGATGGATCAAATGCTACATTCACTCTATCCCCATTATCAACAACATTAACTTCGCTTGGTTCCTGAATAAGATAATCATATACAAATTTAGAACATGTCACGTGTAAGTCTATAGAACAATATTAGTCGAACTAATAAGTAATTACCATTGTTACTAATCTGAATTGAGGTATGCGCACAACAACATGCGCTATGAAAGTGAATGTTTTGTATAATTTTTATACCTAATAAAATCATATCAGGAAGATAAATTATACAGATAAATTATAGGGTTATCTTTGTATACTACTCAAGAATTTAACGATCTATTTTGCGCTTCATATATGGAAATAACCCGTACTTATAGTTGAACAGAAGTTGAAATACTCATACACTTGTGAGATAAGAAGAGGATCAGAATTATTATAAAACTAACATTTTGGTTATTACTTTAAATATACTTTTCTACGGCGATGATCTAGCAGTTTTACATGTTTAATATATTCATTTTCCTTGGATAGGGTTATTATTTTAATTTATTGAATTTTTTTGTACACCTTGAAACATATCAAAAGATTTGGTTAGTACAAAGGGCAGCCTTATTGCTAATAGCAATCTCTTCCAGGCAACCTTTGGATGGATGTATTCCATGGAGTTAAATCAAAGGGTATTTTAGGTGTATAACTAAAATCAAACTTAATAACATACATATTAAAGACATGTGAACTATCACATAGATATGAAGTATACTACAATATAAAAATATATATAACATGCGGACTGCATAATAATAAAACACAAATGTGAAACAAAACGAATTACATGTAAAATTGACATAGAGTACTTGTGTTAAAAAGGCATATAGTATTTTTTGGCTGAATTTTTAAATATGCCCATCGTTTGTGCCTTCCTCAGAGAAATAAGTAATGCATTCCATAATTCCGCATCGTCGACTGCGAATGATTTTGCACAAAAATTTGTGGAGTGTGTCGGGACTTCAAGCGTTATATTTTCTGACGATTTTAAATTGCGTGTTTGCGTATCGCGAAAGAAATTAAAACGTTTCTTTTGGTAAAAAAGAGCTGTAGGGTTAAAAAAAGTACTGTATAGCAGAAAAAGAGTGCGAGAATTTCGGCGAAGCCTTACAGGTAGCCGTTCCAGCTTTGAGCGAAATTCTGATACACGGTCAAACTAACGCAAATAAATATTAACCTAATACAAACATTTTGTAATCGTTCGAATTTATCAAGTTGAGCTTCGATAAGGTCTAAATAGCAAGTTTCAGCATAGTCAAGGACCGGAAGGAATAAGATTTGCTCAAGCGAAATTTTAGTAGTAATTGAAAGAAAATTCCGAACTCTTCCTAAGTATCCAGCGTAAGCAAACATTTTCTGACTTACCTGTTGAAGCTAAATTGAAGTTAAATTTATATCAATGTAAATTCCTAAATTTTTTACTGTGTCATTTAAGGAAGAATAGTTCCATCAAATACTATAGACGGGAGTAACTTTTTGTTAATCTTTGCAGTTATCCTAGGTCTCCCAAGAATGATGACTTGGGTTTATTTGGGTTTACTTTAAAGCCATATGCTTTACCCCAAATACCAATGCGTGCTAGATCACTAATATTGTTATAAATAGCTTGTGACAGGTTGTCTAAGGAAACTTGAGAATATATTTAGGTGATTGGCATACAAATGGTAATGAGAAAGCAGATAGTAGGATATAGAGTTTATAAAATTTCCGAAAAGTAAAGGAGATAATACACCGCCCTATGGCACGCCAGTAGAAGTCATTGACCAGGAAGAATAGGTTTCATCGACTTGGATACGTTGATGACGATCAGTCAAATGACTACAGAACCATTTATCAGCCAATAAAGATACGTTAAGGGAGCGAAGTATAGCAAGTAGAATATCAAAATCTACGGCATTGAATGCATTACTAAAATCAAGCAATGCTAGAACCGTAAGTTTACCATGCTCCATACCTAATCGAATATCGTCAGTTATATGTATCAATACTGTAACGGTGCTGTAACCAGGAAGAAAACCAGACTGAAAAGGTTTAAAAAGATTATTTTCGCATAGGAAAGCTTTTAACTGCGTATACACGAGACATTCTAAGACTTTAGCGAGCAATGGTAATATAGAAATAGGACTATACTCGGAAAAAATACAAGGATTGGGTTTCTTAGGAATAGGAATGATTTGAGCATCTTTCCAGGCAGATGGTATATGCCATTTGATAATGAGTGATTAATAATATGACATAATATGGGAAGTATATCTTGAAGAATTAAAAGAATCATTTTACGACTGATATCGTCACAGCATACAGCGTGAGATAGTATTGTCATAATGCTCGTTTCAACATCATTAGTGGACAACTGTGCAAATTTGAAATAGAAATGTTCAGGCGTCGACACTGGTGAAAGATACTGTAAGGCTAACACATAGCCTTTACACTTTCATCAAAGTATAAGGTAGGAGAGAAATGCTTATTTAGTGACTCGATGTCTAGGACTTTAGGACTAGTAGTTTGTCGAGTTTTACCCACACCTATTTTCCAGGAATTTCCAGATATTTGTTGGATCATTGGTTTCAATAGATTCGTAAATATATCGGCGTTGGGCATCCCTAAGTACTTTATTGCAGTAGTTACGTATGTCTACATATTGTTGCCAATTCCAAGCGCTTGAGTGACATCTATATCTAGTCTTGGCCCCTGTATTTTTATGCATGATTTCTTTGATATTATCAGTTAGCTACGGTGATGGAAAATATTTTAGTTTTATAGCAAGTATTGGTGTATGGTTATCAGAAAGCTGAAGTATAGTCGAATAAAAAATTTGAAGCTTTTCGACTATGAAGTCACAATTCGTTATAGGAGACCAAACAATATTTCTGGTGTCTTGACGCAGGAGCTCTGGATTTAAATTACTAAAATTACGTTGTAGAAGAATTATAGGTCTATTTTTCGGTGAGCGAATTTTATAAGACAGGTAAATTAAATCGTGATATAAAAACGCATCAGCTGAACATTGAACGTGCTTCGAAACATGATCAGTAGAAGCCACAATTATTAAATCCAGCTATGAGGGCGGGAGGGGACCCCTAAAAGCATTTCCCCACGTAAAAAAGGGGTTTAGGTGGTCACCTTGTTGACGCCTATTAGGGGCTCGATTCTCCCACGGTGAAATTATTTGTATAAAAGTAATTATCCTGTGTCTGGGTGTTTGTGTTCATCTTTGTATGGCTATCCTTGCTTGTTATTGAAGAAATTAACTACATAGGCAGATGCCATAATATAAAGTTCAGTTCAGTATCAGTTTTCCTATCACCGTAATTAAGTTATTACATCGATAAGTTTGCAATTAGTCTATAAATTCGATATAGTCAATTTTTTTTTGGTCAATAAATGTTTAATTAAACATGACTGAGTAAATTATGGATTTAATACTTTAATGCATTCTCTTCTAGTTTTAAATGGTACACCAGCAGGGTCTTATTAAGAAATGTACATTATATGTGTGATTTACAGATAATTTGTATAATCGTATATTGCTGCGTATAATATAACCTGAAGTATATAATTTGTCAATTATACATTTATCAACAATATGCGAGTACCGAAGGTCATATAAATATCTGACAAAAATATGAATGCAAAATTAAAAACAAACACAAAATACAAACTACAAAATAATTAAAATTTCAAGAAATAAATCCAAACATTTGTTTACTGTAATTATATAATTTCATTAGCCATCTAAAAGCGAAATTAAGTTAATTATATTAAACATTTATATAGATGTCTGAATTTCTAATCTTTGAACTTGTAATCGTTTAAGTAGATGATTTGCAATAATTATGGGAATAAACTTAATTATTTTAACTTCATCGCTCAATGATTAGATATCATGCTTCAATATACGTAATACGATGACTTGAAGTACTGGGTGATAAAAACTAATGTAAGTAAAACTAGTATAGTCTATATTACTAAAAAAAATTAAATTTTTAAATTCTTCATTAATTATAAAATATCAATTATGTTAAGCGTCCTATGAATATTATATAGGCGAAAGCTTCAGAATGTGTTTGTTACTTCTTAACGTTCAAACAGTTGAACCAATTTTAAAATGAAAAAGTAAATTTTGATTATTAGGCATGCCCTGTCTATAATACATAAAGGTGAATAAAACCCTATGGCTAATTTTCATTTTGATCTGAGAATTTAGCTCATGCATGTGTACCTTTCGACAAAAAGTTGTTAATAATAACGTCTTCTATTTTCCTAATATAGATACGCAGTGCTTTAGCTGCAAGCAATCAGCTTGGGTAGCTACGCACAATAGTTAATAATAAATTATAAATTGATAGCAATTTTTATGTAGTCATGATTTAGCGTTATGGCTCCAAACTCACCTGATATTAAGTGACGATGTGGCCCAAGATGGTGAACATGCAAAATCTGTAATGGGGCTGGCATTCAAGCATAGCGGCAGATTTACAACTTGAGGGTGGTAGCTAGCCAGATGGGCATTAGAAAAAGCCCTACCACCATGCTAGGGCTTCATTACGATGTTTTTCTTCACCGAAAGGTTAAGCTCAATGTATATGTAGGTGGATTCGAACTCATGTCCTTTGACACGGCGTCCATACACGCTATGACTGAGTTATCATCGCTTAAAAATCGTTTAGTAGTCTATGACAGTCCGGATCTACGATTTCTTAAGCCCGGGGCAAAAACTTGATAGTGGCGCCCCCTGTCAAATGTGTGAGGTCAATTGTTAAAAACAATCGCAATTGTACTAATGCGTGGCACTTGTAGTGATCGGGACAGTAAGAATCTTATAATAAATTTGCACTCTTAACTATCTATTAGCTAATAACTTTTTGATTTTAAAATTTCTTTAGGCAGGTTGTGTGATGAATAAAGGTGATCCATCACGCTAGGCTATGTAACACTCGTTCGAGTGAAGGCGGCTCGAGTCGACTAAAGGAACGAGAGTCACAGTCAACGTACCACTGCTATACTCCCTCGGCGAGCGTGATATGAGAGAGCATGACGCATCAGTCGCGTTTAATATAGACATAAACACGGTATATACCGTGCTAACACGTTTAATTTAATACCTTATAGTTGTATACCGTATTTTATCCTCGCCTTGATGTAGCTTTTACTTCTCTGTCGTGTGGTAATAAGCACACAGCTTTTTTTTCTTTGTGTTACATAAAATGATATTTGTATTACATATAACCAGGAAAAAGAGACAAACAATGAAGGTATTGCTTCATTTTGTGCAGCTTCTTTGATTCAATGTTCTATTTGTTTTTATCTCATAATTTTCAAAATCTTATTTCTAGCGTTAAGGTTTAGCGTTATGGACACTATCTAGCCTGATGTTAAGTGACGACGTAGGCCAAGATCGGTGGCGGATTTACACTTTAGCCGCCCGTAGGCTATTCAAATTTTGCCGTCCCTATCTACCTCTACAATTATATTCCACATAGGACTACGTAAATTGTAAAATAAAATGAACATAAGACTTAGATTTTAAGCGGTGAAACATATTATCTAGCAACTTTTAGGTATATGTATAAATATGAATAATCTAAATTTCTAAAAAACAAAACAGAAATACTCCAAATTTGCTGCTTCTAAACTCTGGCGCCCTAGGCCACAGCCTACTCAGCCTACTGCTAAATCCACCACTGCGCAAGATGGTGGATACACTAAGCTTAGTGGAGGAACAGGCTCCCAAGTGCAACTGCCGGAACACACTTATAAGTATTTGGCGGCAGATTTTCTACTTGAGCTTGTTAGCTAGCCAAGTAGGCATCGGAAAAAGTCCTACCACCATACTATGGTTTCACCACGATATTTATTCCCTCACCGAAAGCTCTAGCTTATTGTAGGTGGATTCGAACTCATGCCCTTGACGCTTGTCAGCCTTCGAGGTCACGGGGTAGACAAATAACCGCGATAAAATCCGTTTAAATTAGTTTTATTTCATTTAATAATATTCGCGTAAACATAAGAAATCATTCTGTTCTACTAATTATGATTTTGGCGGCCCCTGAAACTGCCGCCCGGGCAGATGCCCTAGTTTGCCTTCCCCCCTCCCTAGATCAGGAGCTGATACTCTGATATTGACGTCTTTTATTATTTGATGGGTGCGCGATACACGCGCAAGCGACCCACTACAAAATGGCTACTAGGACAAATGTTATTATGCCAGTCTCCTTTGATATAATTTATCTAAAATAGCGGGTCAGAATTATTTGGCAAAATCAACATTTCTTTTAATTTATTTATTATAAAAGTATGAATCATAATTTTATACATATACGGTAAATGTTTTGAGAATAAACTTCACATTTTTTTTATAACATGTCAGTTTGTAACATTCGTATACTATATGTATGATGTAAATTGATAATCATTAGTAAACTGATATTTATAGGCACTATTTCGTTTATTATAGCAGGAAAATAGATAATGCTTTTGTAGTAGTATTAGTTTTTAAGTGTAGTATAAGAGATAAATGCACTCACATTTACAGAGTGAAGTAATTTTATTATCCATTTTTATATTTTACATACATGCATTACATACATACGTTCTGAATTATAATATAATAATATAATAAGAACGAACTTTTTACTACAAATACAATTTATAATCAACAGTGATGACTACGGTGCTCACGGCGCCGTATGTATACAAATTATAAATACATACAGACATCAGAATCTCCCATAATTCATAGGCTTAAGCAGATCTCCTATCATTTCGATATATCTCTAGATATAAATAAAAGACATAAATCTCATTTTTCCTTTCATGCACTTGTGATCGTAAAATCCTTTCTTAATAAAATACTAAAAGTATCTAATTTCAAGTCATAAATATTATACTTTTTGGAAAGTGACAATTAAAGTAATGGAAAAAATATTGATTATTTAATTTAAAAAAAATAATGATTTCTTAGGTTTACGCGAATATTATTCATTGAAATAAAACTAATTTAAACGGATTTTATCGCGGTTATTAAAAAAAATACCCAACAATAATATAATAATCATAAATGTGTTAACCTTCTTACTTCATATTCTTCTAAATTATTTAAACCTAATGTAATATTTTCAATATCTCTGTTTTTAACTATTAATACTTTTACAAATAGTATGTTATAATTATAAACAACAAAGACGTGGTTGCCTAATTTTTTATATAATAAGTAATTATTTAAAATCGGATTTTTTTCATAATTAATCATTCGATATTTCGACGTCGATAAATCAAAGGATCGAAAATTATCAATCACATCGACAAATAATCAATTCAACTGTTAAGCCTTTTAGGAAAAACATTGTAAGCGCCAAAAATTTTTAAAATGTTTTTGTTCTAAATCGCCCGAAAATGTTTTTTTTTTAATTAGTATCGCTATGTTAATAGCCATTATTATAATAGATCTGTGGTTCGTTATGAACAATAAGTCATATTTTATTATAAAGATACTTTTATTTTTATAAATACTTTTTAATAAAGAAGGAAAAAAATCTTGTAAAAAACTGCAATTGTCGCTTAAGATGTTTTTCCTAAAAGAGGTCAATATAAGTATACTAACCTCCTGTCACAAAAGTATAAACGTATGCACTTACATACATAAACTGTTTGATGTAAATAATTGGGTTTAGATGGAAAGCAATTATACACTGATAATAATTTCGATAAATAGTTTTAATTTTTTAAATCTTTATTATTAATTAACAATTGGCTACGTGAGAAATGGCACGGTTTTGGTTAAAACATCGAAGTTTTTAGAAAAAAAATAAGTGCTCAATTTTATCAGTTGCTTTAATATTTTACTAATTCAGAATCTTTGTAATATGTACCATGTGCAATTTTGTATCTATAACATATAACATAACATTTAATACGAAGTTATCTGGTTTTATGAAACTTTTATATAACAGTTGCTTTTTTTGTAATATAATGTAAGAATATCTTATCGAATATTCGAATACGATATATCGAATATCGTAAGAATATTATATAAAGCCATTTAGACATTTTATATTCTTAAAATAATACAAAAATATAAAAATTAATCATTTTATTTAGCAATGATAATAATATAAATAAACAAAAACTACATTCATCATGTTTTTTCATCACTGTGTCTTTGGTTTTTAATAAATATAAGGTGAAGTATTACTGTTTAATACGTCACTATCCATTAAAAATATTAGATAAAACCATCACATTTTAAAAAAGCGCTATATTATCGGACTAAACTAATATGAAACTAAATACTAATAACTGCCGCCTATAAAATTTAATGATAGTTATATATACAATGAATTTTCTGTTATGATATTCTCAGTCCAGTGTGTATATAACACACTAAACCTTATTTTAGTACTTTATTGACCTTTACTTCTTTTCTATTATTTCCAACTTAGTTTGACTATTACTGTCATTTTCAAGTTATAAGATTTGGGCATTACGGACACGATACTATCTTCAACAAGATGGTGACTCTCTTGGGAGTTTTTGTGGCAACTAATATATCATGTTCTGAATAATTATTCACAATTCACTTCACCTATGCTCTTCAGCTACACTACGTTACGAAAAATATCATCTTAATCTACACAATATAGGGCTAAACAACTAAGTATATGAATTAAAATAAAAATCATAACATGACAAATCAAGATCCCGCCAAAAAATCCGTACTTTTACTTAAACTATATTTCTTCTTAGTTTACACTGCAATATTACGTTAATACAAATTAAAATGAATTTTTAATATGAATTTACCTTATAAAAACACTTAATGATTTCTATGTTACATCTGATATCTTGTTACAAACGAAGAAAGCAAATACCGAGTTAAAACAAGTGTGAAAATATAAAAAAATAACACTTTATTGTAAGCTACAAAAGCGGTAACAATGACAACTACGGCAATATTTTACATGTTTTTTTTTTAATATTACTGTATTAGTAATATTTTATATATGTATTTATCTTAAACCTTACTTAAAATGAGTACTCGCATATTTATATGTAAAATATTATTTGTCATAAAAAATTAACACATATGCAATTAGTTAGTGTGCTGCCAATTCAATATTCTAGATTAAGACGTATCTTGATTGCGAATCACACTTCAGCCACGCCTTTAAAACATTATATTTACTACGTCTTACTTCATTTATAAAATAATTTGTCATGATATAAACAGAAATGTATAAGCGTCATATAACATATATAAACTTATATCAAAATATTTGTAATATAGATAATATCTGTTTGTGTAAGTTTTTGTTATAATTAAGCAAAATATAAACTATAGATAATAGTTATGGCACAACATTGTTCATACTACATGCTTAGATCTATTGCCAACGATCTCTTTTAGTGGTAGAAATGATTTTATTAACATAATTTTGATGAACTGCAATCATTACAAATGATAACGCATGACACAATTTAAAATCTGTTATTAAAATAATTGAACGTAAGTATGCATTTATTAAAATTAATCATTTTTACTCAGTGTACAAAAATATTGTCACATAATGCAATAAAACATTTAATAATAAACCTACTATGAAATCTGTAATGTAAGATTTTTACATACCGAATTTTATGTACCTAATATAAAATTTATTCCTTAATAACTCAATCACAGGCTATATTACTATTAGAAAGAAAGTTACAATTATATCCTTCTTCTGTACCCGCCAGTTAAAATGTACGCTATATGCCAAAACCAAGACGCGTTTACACTTTCTTGGTTAACCTTTGCTTCTTCTTTAAAAGCGACCCATTCTCTGCGATCTGATGCAAGCCGGGGACCCCACGAGGCTTTGCTCTGGAACGACTTCTTTATTGTCTGCACACACACAGAAAAATACTTAACCACAAATAACCAATATATACGAAATACGTACACATATGAACCGTGTTTTACATTGTATTGAGTTTCAAGTATAAAAACATACCTGTGTTAAATTTCCGGTCCTATATTTGTACATCGTCAAACCGATGAAAATAGGAACAATTATTATACCAGCGAACAGCATCATGTATCCGGAAACTTGAAAAAAACATATGAAGTTATAAATCTTTTTAGCAATAATGATATACATTAAATTATAAATTAATTCAATAATTATTTATGAAATGAAATCATGGGACCACAAAGAAAATTGAAATAAACTTAATCTGTTGTAGTTATAATATAAACTATTCAATTTATTATTAAATTAAATAAAATGTTAAAATACAAACCGTATCCAGCTGTGGGATAATAGTAATACCCGCCAAAGACCAGTGCTTCATAAGATGCGAGGGCGTAAATAAACACGACCGACATCATAACTGGAGTAATAATTCCCCAACAGATGCGCCAATAAAATGATGTCTTTATGCCCAACATGAATTCTAGATCAAGGCATAGATTTTCCAACCCTAAAGTACAGTATTACAAGATTAATTTAGAACTATTGATGTGTGCAATCTAATTAAATGTATTTATGGGAAAATGATGAACACGAATATACATACGTATAGGCTATATGCTGTCTTAATGCTTTACAACTTGAGGACTTTATGTGGGACAGTTTTCTGTTGCAGATGTAATTGTACGAAATTTACTTACCATAAATCCATACGACTCCAAAAATTTCAGCCATAGCACAAAATAGAACAAGGAATGTTCCACCGTAATAATCAACAATTTCCAAAATGTATTGGCCACCCTAAAATACACGATATATATATTTGAAAAACGTTTAAATTATAAAGTCGTAACGATATAACATATTAAATAATCTGATTAGATATTTTTTACAGTTTATATGTTTTAACGTTTGGACATACTAAGCCTAGAGGTCTCTCAATTGGGACAGCTGAAACACATCCGTACAGGGATTTGGCCATAGAATTTAGACTAGCTAGCTAGCAACTTGCTTACGTAGCTAGACAGGCGGACATTAGAAAATACCCTACCACAACGCTAAGGTTTCATAACGACGTAAAATAATAAAGTATTCTATGAGATTTGGAACCTGTTATTCTACTACAAACTAGTAGGTATTGCACGCCTCATAACCGAAGCGTTGAGGTGGGTACCTACTGTCACTTCAGGCAAACCAACTGATTATTCCAACTTAAAATGTCTCTATTTATCATATATTGCACTTGTAAAATAATATATACACACATATCAAGAAAAAACACTATTTTTAACTCATTTTTGATGCCATTTTTGTTATTTAAACTAGTTAAAAATGAGTTTCAAAAAGTTCTGTATTGGACGTCCGTGTGTATGTACAGATTCTGTATGTTATCACGATAACGACCGTAATACTTTACTAATCTAGTCATTTTTTTCTTACGCTTCAGTATAATTGGAAATAGAACCCTATTACTTTTTACGGTCTGATTCGATGTGATTTAGTTGTTATTAACTAACACAAAAAAATAGTTCAATGTTTTTTCATATTTAATATGAATGCTTAAATTAATTTGTAATTTATAATTACGTTATGAGACGTGCATTTTTGGATTTTCCAAACAATTTAAAAATATGAAACCTTAAAAAATTGTACTAGTAATCATAAATAAAATTAACTGCATAAACATAGCAAAGCCAACGCGAATTGCAATTAATTGTAGATTGAATATACAAATCGATTATTTACAAATATTTTTTTGAATTATAGAATTAGGTTTTACTATAGTACTTACCGGAGTGACATAAACCAGACCAACTAAAAAGCCGCAAGTGCAGCTGAAGGCTGACAAATAGGTAACACGCACTTTCGGGAATGAGTCCAACAGTAATGTGTTAATGGTAGATAGTAGAGCTACTGAGGAGCCTACTCCCAGGACCGTCATCATTAAAAAGAATAATACTGAAAACAGCTGTAATTGCAAAATCAAACATAATATTGATATAATTTTTATAATGTTAATTTTTCAGATAAACCATACATTTATATATATATATTTACCTGAGGCATAAATGTTTTAGCAATAGCATCTGGATATGAAATAAAAGCGAGACCTGTTCCTCCAGAACCCACAACGTTTTCGACCTCTGTGTCGAGCTCTCTAGCCAGGTTTCCTAGGATACCAAAGATAGTGAATCCCGACAATAAACTCGTAAATGTGTCTAACGTTGTTACAATCATTGCATCTCTGGAAATAGAATTTTATTTTAGTGAGAAATTTTGTGACAATCATTTCTCGAATTTTCTTCTTATAATATCACAATTGTAGATATTATCTACTGTTTATATATTTTATTGAAAATTTCTCGAAAGCAGTTACTTTACTGATAGTTGATTAGCATTTACTTATAAGTACTGGAGTTATTCGATTTACAAAATATATACACATTGTATTTTATTTCATACATAGTATAAGGATTTTTTTACATCCTTAAATTAGTATAAATCACTTTATAGCGTATAGATATTTAATTAACTATATTCCAAAACAAGAAATAGTAACATCTTGTGCTTTGTGTATACATAATTTATTGATAGAAATTCCGAAAAATAAATGATATTAATACGAGTATATTAATTACAGTGTCATGCAAAAGAATCTACTGAATTGTATTCGCGTGAAAACTTAGGATTTTATAATTATTTGTCTACTTTAAACAATCTAAGTTGTAAGTATAATTATATATCTAATTAACCAAAAGTAAGTTAGGTCCTACCTATAAACATTTTGCCTGAAGCCATTGTATGACGAAAACATAATGATGGCTCCAGTACACACAGAAAGAGAGAAGAAAACTTGTGTTACCGCTGCGTACCACACCTGGAAAAAGAAATTTTATAATCATTTTTACATTTTCACTTGTAAATTATAATTCTATTTAATTTTAATATGCATTATCATTGGTTTTTAGTTAATCGTTAATGAAATTAAGAGTAAAATTCGAGATAAACTGTAAAAATGTAATAGTGTTTTATTGATTAAATCAGACGACGGTAGGAGATAGGACGGTAGGACGACAAAAGATCATTATACAATAGGTATTTTATCGGACATAGTAGCGAGCCTAAACGCGTCGCGATTCGGGATTAGTAAACAATCAACCAGGGTGGTAGGGATTACTGCCCGACTGAATCGTAACTACCATACACATTGTGATATATCCGTCATAATGATTCCTTTGGATTCCTACGTTTTAGGATCAACAAGTGTCGGTGTGACATCGATAACCTATAATGCATAACTTATTTCTCATTTTATGTTTTTGATATGCACTGAGCGCACCATTCGGTAGTGTGCTACTTTACCGTTTTAGTTTTAAGTAGAAAAGTTTTTTTTGACTCTCATAAACATAATATGGAACGTCAAACAAGTGTGTGTGTCAGCTTCAAAGCACGACTGGAGTTTACTCTTTAAGAACTATTATTATGTTGATTATGTAAAAGGAGGGTAAATTAAAGCATTAAAAAAAAACAATAGTATAAATAAAAATGTATTTATATTACTAGCTGTGTCCTCGACTTTGTTCGCATAGAACTTAAATTCATTTAAGTGCTTCTTTTCTTAATAAAAAGTGACCAGTTTCTTTTTCTGTATTACTGGCAATCTATATGCAAAATATTATGATGATGAGGAGCAGTTAACAAATATACTATCTGGTACCCACGACTCCATCTGTATAGAATTACTACTTTAAGTAGCCTACTGCCCCAATCTTAAATGAACATTATTACAGGAGCTTACATTATTAATTTATTTGACAACCTACCCTAGAAGATAACCCGAGCTGTGTATTGTTTTTTTGCCGTTATTTCCTAAGCTATACGTTCACATAACATGATATGACATGATTAAAGACGATGTCTTCGTAAAGTTATTTACTTTATTAACTTTCATTCATAAGGGTTAAAATGCTATGCCTACTATTAATGCCCATATATCAAATTTAAATTTTTAATACTTTTCTTTCACACAATACCTTGTGATATCACACAATACACAATACAATGTGATAGGGATGTGCTACCGCGGACTTGTTTTATATATCCTAAGGAACAATAATTTTTGTACACATTATATTTACGTATCCCTTAGCTTTTTGCCACCACACGCGGGTAATATATAGATCTGAAAAAATATATGTCCCTTAGAAACTGCCATCTGGTATATAACATTGTCAAGTTTTATTTAACGAAGAAATTAGCCTTTGTCCTTCTTCAAAGTCTCTTCTATCTCTATAGCAAAATTCATCAGATAACGTACATATAGACAGAGTTACTTTCGTATATATAATATAACTGTGACTACGACTTCGTTCTTATGAATTTTAATTAGGTAAACGTCGTGTACTTATAGGAATAATATTTTCAACTTCGTGGCACAATAATATTATGCCAAGAATAACTGTTTGTATCACAAACTTTTATATACGTATTCACTAATTCACTGTTCATTTTATTTCTATTTATGTATTTTCATAAATAATATAAAAGTGCAATTCTATACGTAATATTAAGCCGTAATGGACCGAATGTGTTAAATATTTCAATAAATTATAATTGGGATTTATTATATATACTAATATCATAAAGAGAAAAGATTTGTATTTTTGTTTGTAACGAATAAATTCAAGAACTACTGTATCGATTTCAAAAATCCTTTCACTTTTAGAATACTACATTAGCCGCCCTGTGTAACATAGGGTATGATGATATTTCATAAAATCTGCATACCAAAAAGAATATTTTGGCTAAGTTACCTGTAAGATCTATAGTTTGAAAATGTGACTTTTTTAATTAAGGCCTCCGCAACCGCCGTTGCGGTTGGAATTTAATTGAATAGTATAAAATGAAGTTAAGGACAAAGCTAATTGCTTAAAACAATTAACACTTTTGTTTTGCTTGAACCAAAATTGTTCATGTAACTATATGTTTTTAATATTATAGTGTAAATCGTATAGGTGTTTAAATAAATGTAAATAAAATATCCCTAATAACCTTAAGATTGTTACGGAGGTTCGAACTCACGTCCATCAATGTAAGACGCTAAGACCATAAACGTTAGGGCATCGAGTGTTCAAAACTCTTATAAGCAGTGAACAGTGTAATCTCTTAAATTGAAGAGTATAAAATGAAATTTTGGATCACATCAAATAATTAAGAAATTATTTTAATATAATGAGATTAAAATTAACATATCGATTAAAGGCCTTTGAAAATTAAGTATTATTAATAAAAAAAGGAAAATATAAAATCGTTAATGTTAGTAAACCGGCCATGTGGTGTGGTGGTGAATATCAAGCTGTTTACACGGTGGGTCTAGGGACTTAAGCAACTAACCACCAACAACGCAGCGCCGAAGTGTTCTGGATTCGAATCCCAGATATGATAATTATTTTTAAAATTCACAAATAGTTTTTTAGAGTCTGGGTGTTAATTTATGTTCTTTGTTTATAGTTATTTTCGTTTAAAATTTTCAACAAAGGCAGATTTCTTAACAAAAAAAGCCAGATATGTTTTTGTTGCGTCATATATTTTGAATCTGTGATATTTCCTAAGTTACTCATTTAAATTGAATACCCTAAACTGAAAATTTGTTCTAAATTAAATCCTTCGAATGATTAACAAATTCATGTACATAAGGAGTAATGCCATGTTGATAAAACATCTTCACAAATGAAGGGTTATTTTATAATAAAACTCTAAATTATAAAAATGGTTATTGTAAGTAAACCAGAAAAAATAAATATATGCTATTGCAGACCTATTTTATAACTATTTAAGCGGAATATTTCGCTCATATGTTATATTAATCTAATTTTAATAATATAGCTAGCGCACGCTAGAGAAGTTTTCCGAAAGAATATTCTTTCCCGTTTGTCCGTTGTCACTTTTATCTGTACCAAATTGCCTAAATCTTCCTCAATCTTGACTTTATCGAATACAAAAAGAAATCAGACTGGTAGTTGGTCTAAAATTAGCGCGTTCAAACAAACAAACTTTTCTGTTTTATAATATTAGTATAGATTTACATCATTCCAATAAAATCTATAGTATAAATTATTTCACATGTAGGTCAAAGTACGTTGCGCAATGAAACGTAACGTATTTTAATAACGCGTGATTTTACTCCTCATAAATTTTGATACCACGGGCTGTATATGAAATCGTTTCTTTAGGAGTAAACTGTAATAAAGTCTAAAATATATAATTATAGTAAATTCATCAAACTAGAGAAAATACACTTTTTGAAAGTTTTAGCATTTCTAGTATGGTTATCAAATTTATATCAGCTACACGCGTTACAACTAGATACTATAAAAATACAATTACGAAATACTTACATCCAGTTCAATGAGCTTACTCCATTGCGGTGTAATGAAAAAGAGAATACCATCTCCGGCACCAGGTAGAATCACAGTACTGAAAAAAGGTCTTTATTAGCTTTTGTATTGCAATTATAATAATGAAACTACGACCAGTAGCTCTATATATTATTTTACAATGGTGTTAAATATAGCAACTTCATATCGCATTTAATTCTATAAGCATTATTCTGAAGTATTTATGAAATATGGGTGAATAGTATAAAATTAATACTCTCATTACAATTAATTAAGTAATCATATTTCATTATGAAATGATACGAATTTTCAGTGCTCTATTAATGTTTAGTTTCGATCAAGATAATATGCTACATATTCGGACGGATCTGTAAGTTGTTATTCACAAGTGTGAATCTGGAATTAAGTGAGTACTTTTGTATCTTTTGCCATATGTTTCTGCGCCTTCATTTTAGTTATGAATAAATTTATTATTTATTAATATCCAAGGTACTCACGTTATGAACAAAATAATCATGACAACGTAGGGGAACAGTGCGAGGAAGTAGGCCGCTTTGCCAGAACTCTTAACTCCTTGGGAGACGATCACGAAGATCACCACCCACGTTGCCATTAGACAAAGCGTTAAGTACCAGATAGGAGCCCCTGTGTCGTAGAATTTATTGGAAAAATAGAGATAAGATTATTGATATAGACGTAGATAGGGGAATGTCGATTATCCCTAAGTTTAAAATTGATGATAATTTATTTTATAGTTTATAGGTTTAGCGTTATGGCCATAATCTCACCTGATCTTAAGTGACGATACGGCCCAAGTTGATGGACACACTAAACCTGTGGAGGGACTGGCTCTCAAGTGCAACTGCCGGAACACACCTATTGGTATTTGGCGGCAGATATTCAACTTGAAGGCGGTAGCTACCCAGATGGGCATTAGAAAAAGCCTTGCCACCATGGTATGGTTTCTTCATGATGTTTTCCTTCACCGAAACCTCAAGATCATTGTAAGTGGATTGAAACTCACGCCCCTTGACGGGGCGTCCGTACACACTACCACTAAGCTTTCATCGCTTCTATTTGTTGTTTTTGACATTACAATCTACACTGAACTCACTATTTACTAGCCCTCAAATACGTATGGCAAGACTATATAACGAGATGTTATGCACAATAAACTATATAGATATATTTTATGTTGCATTTAGATTTGGCCCCTACAAATATTGCTGTCTTAAAAACCATAATAAAATATAACCGTATTTGACGACTTTACCTGTATACATTCAAAATTATTTTCAGCTTTATAAATTGCTTTTGCTTAGGAACTAGATAAATTATACCGTAATACTGTAAATAAAATAGGTATAACGAAACTGTAACTACTTAAACTTCACATTTTTAATAAAAACATAAGTAAAATTGTTTTTGGTGAAAATAAGTATCTACTGCATTAATATTATAATAATGCAATAAGCAATTGTACCTATTATAGTGAATATCAATTTTATTTTGGCGGATTTTTTTAAGAAATAAAGTATCTTTCATAGAATATCGCTTCATAGTATACCTACTGCTTTAGGTAGTATTATTTATATAATATATTAAATTGAATTACTTTGGATGATTGTTCTTCAATAGCAGATAAACTTTATTGCATGCCTCATAAGTGAAGCGTTCAGGTGGGTACTACTGTCACTTCACGCAAAACAACTGATTTTTTAAACTTCAAATGTCTCTATTTATCAAATATTGCACTTGTATAATAATATTTACACACACATCAAGAAAACACTATTTTTAACACGCATGATATTTTTGATGCCGTTTTGTTATTTAAACTCGTTAAAAAACTTTTTAAAAAAGTTCTGTCTTGCACGTTCATGTGTCTGTATGTACAGATTCTGTATGTTATCACGATAACGATCGAAATACTTTACTAATCGAGTCTTTTTTTTCTTACGCTTCAGTGTAATTAAGAATAGAATCCTGTTACTTTTCACGGTCTGATGCGACGTGGTTTAATTGTTATTAAATAAATTAAAAAAATGACAAACTTCTCTAAATTTCACATTGAAGACGATTGATTATAGATTTCGAATACTCTTTATAGCCCTAATATCATAGTAAAATATGTAACATAGCGTAATTGCATATAATTTTCTCATTACCAATTGATACATATTAAATTTATTATCATCATAGACACTAACCTAAACCTCCTTCGATTCCATCGCTTTGCTGTAACACAGTCCTCCTGAAAAAAAAAATTAATACATTGCCAATGAATTAATGCTTTAGATGAGAATATCTATTTTGTATGGAAAATAGTAATACTTATTAAAGTCGTGTGCATACAAAGTTTAGAAATCGTGAGGTTCCGTACAAAAATGAGTAAAAATATAAAAAAGCCATCTATACCTTTTAAATTACTAGTTGGTAATTATGTATTTTCAAATTAAAATATTGAAATTTAAGCTTTACCCTATTGGAAGAATTAAATCTACAAGCCCCCAGTGCTTCACCTATGAGTTAGTCCAATGAAAATTGCACGTATTTTATGTGGGAAAACATGTAAAAATCAGCATGGAATAACATGTAAAAATCTGTACGTTTTAATTGTTTATGAGATCAAGACTCGAATGGTTCTTATAATAAGTGTCTCACTCATTGTATTTGTAGGTGTGTGTCCTTGTTTGTTCTTATCAACTTTTTGGTTCATGTAATTTTAAAAGTAAATAGATATGATACACAGGTTCATAGAATGGCTCATTCTACTTCACCTAACTCAGTTATTCCTTCGGAATAAGGATGGTCAAAACATAAATTAGTTTACGTTCTTTAGAAAACGGCTGCGTCTCGACTTACGAAAATTCCACAATGGCTCACTTCTGAAAATCATAAAACAAAAGTAATAATTTATTTAGATAGTTACAAAAAGTACAACTCGGCGCTACTGCTTGCATTGCTTATATTTCCCACAGGTGAGAGGTTCGGGTCAGAAGGCACGCAATCTGCCCATTCAGGTTGACAGATAGCCCAAGGTAACGTTGCTTGAAAACTCATTGCCAAATAGTAGAGGCAAAGTCCCACAATTACGACGTAGTATGATAAAATGTAACCACAACCGAGAGCTTGCGCGTATCCTGTTCCTGTAATATTACATTTATAATAATAGCGTTGTGTGTGAAAAACTAAGAAATTATACATTAAATGACTGATACTCGAGAAACAGGATAATCTTGTTAGTATTTCTAAACTAGGCCATAAGACTGCCGTATCTTTGACTGATTTTTAACTAAATTTCTGTGTATTATTAAGTAGGTAAGTACTTTTACGTTTAACAAAGTTAAACAAATTTATTAGGTTCCTCAATATTCTACGTATAAAACGTCCAAGATCTACCTTACCTATCTTACTTTTTACCGAACTTACTTACTTATTACCTAACTTAATCACGTTAAAATCTAATCTATTTTTGTAGTCTAACCTACGAAATAGTTTTATTAGTTCATTTTTGATAAACCTAAACAAATTAAAGACTAATTGGATAAAACTAAGAATTACATTTTACTTATAGTTGTGTATCGAAGTACCTTTCATTGCTGGAGAAAGTGCCCAAACTTTGACGGAGTTTCTTGAGCTAAATTGTCCCAGAACACATTCAAGATAGTACATCGGCTTGCCGACAAGTAATAGCACGATAATATAGGGAATGAGGAAAGCTCCACCACCATTCTGGTAGGCGATGAATGGAAACCGCCATACGTTTCCTAAACCAACTGAAGTAGCGATGCATGACATAAGAAATTCTATTTGGTTGGACCACACCATACGTCCATTTTCAGGATCATCGTCCTGAAAATAACAAATTTAAAATTTTTGCAATATGTTTGTTAATCAAAGTTCAATTATTATGTTTAAAGGAAAACCCACGTAGTGCACGTGTTGGATTATAGCGATTAGATATTATAACATGACATAAAACAATAATATTGACTGTAAAAGTTTATTAACTACTCATAAATTCGCAATTTAATCACTTTGCATCCTTACCTATTCTTAGCCTTTTCCTTACTAATCCTTACTAATATTATAAATGCGAAAGTAAGTTTGTTTGCTTGTTTGTTTGTTATGCTTTCACGCCTCAACCGCTGAATCGGTTATGATGAATTTTGGCTTATAGATGAATGGCACGCTGGAGTTATTATCGACTCTACCGGCTATTTCTCGTAAAAAGCTTATAAGAAGTGGAGAAAACAGTGATTTTTGTATGAAACTTTTTGCTGCGTCATCCGATTTGCTTGAAACTTTAGAAAATAATTGATTATAATTTTGAATTTTGGGTAAATTCATACCCGTCCGGCATCACAATCAAAAAGATCTAAAAATGTTATCTAATATCTAATAAAAATTAATTCGAAAGTGAGTTTGATATCTTTCACTCTTAAATGCTTAATGATGAATTTTGATTTAGAGATACACGGGATCTTAGAGATCTTTATAGGTTTTTTTCTTGCGAAAACCTTATAGAGAATGTGGTAAAGAGTGGGATAAACTTGTATGACACTATTTATTTCATCACCCGATATAATGTTTATGATTTTAAAATATGCATATTTGTGTTTCAAACTACTTTTAAAATGGGATGGAATGTGATTATAGAGACAATTTAGAAAAATCGTATACATAAAGCTAAAATGTGACAGGTACTTAGGCAGTTGATAGAAAAATTATTTCTGTATTGATCGACAACTAAAATTTGTTGAAAAAAAAGCAATATAACCTGAGCGAATTTGCGGGTAAAAGCTAGTTTAGTCATAAACAGACATTATTTCTTTCTAAATCTTTATACTTAACCTTCCTTGGAAACACACCTACCACTTTGTGGTTTCCACAACATACCTAATAAGACACTTATTTATCGAAGTCAGGCTGAAAGTGAAAGATGAACTTTTGTGAAATATTTCCAATAGCTTATCTCCAGTATAATTAATAAGAACAGTTAGCGCGGTTGATGCTTAAATTTGAGTCGCGGTTTTATTTGTTCAAAGCACTACTTGGGTACTGCACATTTAATGGCTATGTATAAAAGTCGCATTCAGAAAGAATGTCATGCTCGCGTGTGAAAAGACCGAGAGAAAAATAAATAATGGAAAATAGTTTTCTTATCCAGTTACAGACGAGTCAATGGAAACCAAACAGTCAGCGAAAACTGTTTTACTACCCTCAGTTGTAATAAATGGGTGACAGATTTGATAATTTCGGTCATTCAATTTCTGCAGACTCGTGGTAGAGGAGCACGTTCGTGGTCGCATGCATTCTTACGGTTGTTAGAGGTTACCCGATTATGTTCAATCGCAGTTAGGTTTCTGTGTTAGGGCCACACTTGCAGAGGTTGCTGATGTATGGATAACTATAGGTCCGAAAGAATATCGTCATATTTTTGTTCGACGCTATTCTTCCGAGCTACTCTTAAATGGTACACATAATGAGCTTCAACGTGTACCCAGTCACTGTTTTTGCATTGTTCTGTGCTTAAAATCAGGTACAATGCCGTCACTTTGCCGAGCTAATATAAAAAAATATATATTACCTTACATTGGTTACAGTTTTATCGTATAACCGTAAAACGACTTGGGCATCAAAGTTTCAGTTAGTCAGGCAGATACTGGTTAGATAGCACCGTAGATGACACGGTACATATTACCCGACAATGACCGTAAGAATAAATATTACCTTAGTTCCTATTATCTTTATTATAATCCTATCCTATCCTATCCTTAATCCTAATATTATAATTCAATATTGATGGCTTAGATTAGATTAGATCTGGGTCAAAATAGTTAAGTGCCAGGTTCAAATTTCTTTAAATACACAAAGATCAGATTGCGTAACAATAAGGGAGCAACCTTCATAAATGAATAATTTAATCTAAATAATTATCAAGTATATGGAGAGATTTAAATTGTCATTATTAATACTAACCAGACATACTAAATAATACCCTCATTAATCTCTTGGTCCATAATATGTAGATATCTAACCATAACAAAAATATTTATTGTAATCTACTTCATAAAATATATCTATATGCAGATAGGTATATAGATACTATATTGATGTCTTATCTAAACTGATTATAATATAAAACATTATATATGTATTCAGTAATTACAAGCGACGGTCATAAAAATAAATACCACAACTTGATTACTTCGTACATTTTATAAAACCTATATTTTTATTTTTTCCTTGTATAGTTTTAGCTTTAGACAATAAACTCAACTATATATATTTAAACCCTTAGTTCAGAAAGCTTATATTTCAAATTATAAAATTCCTTACTACCGTGCTATGGTTTTATTGCTGTATTTTCTTTTACTGAAAACTAAAGGTTATAGAAGGTTTCGAAAGTATGTTTATCGATTATATACGTAAACATACTGTTGCTGAACTATCATTACTTTATAATTTCTCTTTAGTAATTATATTAGCTGTTAAAAATTAGCTATAGAGTATTCTTAATACCTTTTTTTCATCAAACGGTACTTTAAGTGCTGGTGGAAGTAAGTCGGGTTTTGTAGAACGCTTTGGTTTCGGTGAGCCTTGGGGATGTGGCGGCTTATCTAACGGCGGTTGTTCTGGAGAGAAATCGAACCCTCCATTGACGCGTGAATCAGCCTTGAAATAAATAACGATTTGTTTAGTAGTGTTGTAGTGCAGTAGTGTGAAGAATAAATAGTCTCTTCTGTAAAATAGATTTGGAATTTAAAAAAAATTGATTTAAATCTAAGTATTTAACTATATAATATCATAAAGTAATTTCCATGTGGAGTTTACAAATAAGTGGTCTATATATCTGGAATTGTACAATAAATACATAGGATTGATCGCGACAAAAAATCTTTAAATAGTTTACGTGCTATCGTGTACTAAAAATTTACAAATAAATATAATGACATTCTAATGGATAGTAACATAAAGATATAAAAAAACAATGTAAAAAGTCTCATAAATATAATATACATATAAAAAGTATTGATATGAAACAAACATCGTAACGTCTGAACTTATAAGCCGTAGAAGTCGCCTACAAATCTAGTTGCAACTAGTTTCTAGCTAGCCAGACGGGCTTTAGAAATCATGTTATAGAAGGTATCATGATGGTGTTCTTTCATTGAAGCTCACTCACACTCTAGACTTGGTATACACGATATCTGATTAAGCTAACACATAACATTGCTGTAAAATATTTAAAAAATATCAATCTAAGTATTACGTATTTCGCAAAAGCAAAATAATAGCAAAACAGGAAAATATTTGACGTGAAATGGAAAAATTGTATTATGTATCAGGCTTAGAGTACTTAATTTATTCATTTACCGTCGATGAGATGCGACTTTTGCTATCGCTTTGCTTTTGCGAAATACTTAGGTAACAAGGGGATGGAGCCTCCATTTAAACTGTTGTCCTTATATATCGCTTTTTTGAATGGTTCAAATTTCATTTCCAATAAAAACTATTATAAAACAAAGTTGTTCCATTCACATTTAGTTTCTAGAACAGTTTATAGGCACAAATTGTATCCTAGAAGATGATAATTACAAATACTTCAGAACGTTCAAAACTGTTATATATTGCGTGCAGTACAATTAAAAAGAAAGATGATTTATTATCCTACGTAAAATAAACCTTTTACAAAAAACTTCATAGGCTATTAACGATAAATATTACCCTTTAATGAGTGGTGTTAATCGATGATTAATCTATTATACACTTTAAATTCCCAGAAAGCAATTACGTAGATATAGTATTCTACAGGATAACTTTATTAGTATTGATAAAATTAAATAGAACAACAAAACAGAATAATTATTATATGTAAGTGTAAGAACAATATAAAGCTTGGACAGATCATACTCATATAGAAATAGGTATATCAGTAGTCTAAGCAAATTTCAGTGAAGTGTAAAGATACTAATACTATAACGATGCTATCGACGTTTTCGTTTTTGAATAATTACTGATATATATGATTATGAATATATATTATTATATGAATAATTCAGTGCAAATTTCAAATTATTTTATCCACAAAAAACACTGTGGTGGATATAATGTGTAAATTATATGGGATTTCAAAAGGATATGAATATATATGTTTTTTATACAAATAAAACTTTAAAATTATTTTTCTGGGTTAATTAATTGTTGAAGTATTTATAATGTAATGATTTATTTCTTGTTTATGATAAATGTATCATATGGCATGTTGTTTATTACATTATTTATTTAGCGTCAAAGCACCTTATCAAACATAGTTAAAATATTAAAATGAGGAAGCAATGTAAGATTATAATCTTTGATTGATTTTTAAATTAAAAATCAGTATAGAATGACAAACAATTTTAGAACCAAACGATTTTTACCGATCATGAAGGTTCAACTTCCATTACTTCATACATACTTCCATACTTCCGTCATACATCCATACCATACTTATGCTATAAGACAAACAGTTATGGAGGAGCTATGAAGTAATTGTTTGAAGGTGATTTTAAAACCGTTTAGGAATAGAATCTACTTTATCAAAATATTATCATATTAATTAACATCGTGTAAAAAAGTTTGATGTTCTCCTATTTTTATTTTATTTTATAGTTACTGCTTATTCAGGGTATTTTGCAAATGTTAATTGTAAAATGTAAATCTAGTATAAATATCTTGAAATCTTTAAATCGAGCTCCAACAAGCTGACGAGTCCTTTTGTTAAAACTGTTTAGTAGTAACTTGCAATGTTTGCTCCTTGTTACTATTTAAATTTCATTTTATTTTTGCACAAGAATCCAACTATATCATGCAAAATGTTGCCAAAACTACATGATATAAATCAAAATAATATAAGTATATAAAATAAAATAAAAACCACTATATGATAGCCGTAAAAAAACTCTCATTTCATTTTACACGTTCATCATCGGTGAAGGTTAGGATTATGAGGAAAACTTCTCAATAATAAATAAGAAGGTTACTTATTGTATTCTTTTTCCAACAACTACAGATCTTTTTATCTATCTATAGCAAATAATCTAAAATGGTTTAATACCTTAATATTTATGGTGTTAATCTGTAATTGCCCATTTTGTATCTTACCTATAATTAAAATCTATGTTAATGACGAGTATAATCTAATCCATACTTCGTCATTTGCTTCTGATAAAGAACAGTATCACCAAATGTGTTGATATTGTTGGAAGATTTGTTATAAAATTCAGTTAAATTACTGTAAAAATATTGCGTTCAATATTTGTTGTAGAAAAATATTTAATGTTTTCATAATATTGCTGAATATGTAAATAAAACCTGATTGTAAATTTTGTGAAAGTTTATTCAGTAATTGTTTTGGTTTTGGAAGCATGGTAAAATTGAAAGCTGATCAGTTATATTATTACAGAAAGTATGGCTTGTTGTATTATTGGTCTTTTTGGTTGGTTGCTAAGAAAATTCATTTTGTATATAAAATTTGGAACACAGTATTTATGTAAATATTTGTTTGTAATACGAAAAACAAACAATAGTTGTAATTATAATTTTCTGCAGGAAAATAATTTCAAGCAGAATTATAAAAAAAATATAACCCTAATTACATATGTTACAAATGAATAAATAATATCTTGCGCTATTAGTTAAGTGCTAGTTCTAGACTTTATCATCAAACGATTATATGACTAATAACACTTTCCAATTATAGTAAAAAAAAATATTGTTCGTAATAGATAGATGTTATAAAGAACATAATAAATTATATATGAAGTTTAATTTTTATCATCTACGATAACAGTGTAATTTTGAATGTAAGACTTTTTTTAATTTAGAAACATTTTAATTTAATTTACTTTTGAAAAAAGATTGAAGAACGTGTTTGTAATAACATTATAATGAAATATACATAACGTATTAAGCTATTATAACTTATTCCTGTATTGTCAAATATTTTAATGTAAGTTCAAAAGTACAATATGTATCGAAGTATATTTTAAAGTCAATAAATAACTTACCATTTTGTAACACAATAAAACACTTTTAAATTCTTATTATGATTCAAAAAGTAACCACGTTATTGAATAAGGCGGCGCTACAGTTGCGCCGCACGAGTGAAATATAGCGAGGTTTCTTCGCCGGTTTTATACATTTTCCTATCAACCATTGACGTCGCGGCGTCCTCGCAAAATAAAATCCTTCTGTAATCTATGATGGCTCTTCTATATGTTTGATCATGAGTGGTCGCAAATCAGGTGTTCAACTATTATATAATGAGTCGACGTTAGTCTTTGAACAAAATTTGGTGATGTTTCAATACAATGATTTTACAAGTAATGATACAGCAAGTAAACAAGATTTTTGATATATGAGCAAATTTCAATAATAAGATAAATATACAAATCTGAGTATAGCAGTCCGGTATCAAACTGATCGTCTACTTTCTGGTTGACTTATGGTTCATCTTGGCGCGAAACAACGTACTTTTTTACGTATTTATTTGTTAAATTTAGAAAAAGAACTCTTACGTTATTGTTCAATTTACACTTATATAGCAAACAAACTATTTAGTATATTTCGAACTACGACTACCCGAGTCGGTTACAGTTCAGCTTAATGTTTGGATATTGACTGACCGATCCCAGAATGCGATACGCCTAGGTATGTGTGCCAGTATTGCGAATGTTAAGTTTGATGTATAGTGATTCCCATTCGCTCTGAGAAAATTTTCCTGTCCGAATGAATTAGATAATTACAAACTAACGCTACTATACTTGCATATATAATAAATAACATATTACAGATTTGTTCAGACGGACCCAGCCATGGATGCACAAGAAAATTGCACCTTTAATAGTAAATCGGTCTAAAGATGGTGTTGAACATTTTATTGTAAAATGACTCAAATACACAAAAAATAATTACAGTTCAACAGAAGCAGTATTTAGAGCAAAACAAGGAAGTTAGTTTTATCCTACTTTATAAAATAATGTTTTAAAACATAGTCTTGAACTCTTCATAGAATACAGAATAAAAACATGTACGCATTCAATTCAGTTGTTTGTATTTATATTATATTTTAATTCGTTAACATTAACTGCATTATCTTTATAAAAACAACATAATAAAGTGAATTATATTTCAGTTACAAACGTTTACACATTTCGGTATGATGATTATCTGTAATAACGGTTATTGTTATCCCAACTTGCATTATTTACCGTCAAAGGAGTTCATTTACATTTCTATAGAGTGCCACATTACTTAATTTACATTACTGTATTCGGTGCTGAACTTCCTGACAAAGCTTGATATATAAAAATATTTAGTTTATTATTAAAGGTTAAAATCTTAATATCCATACAAATTTGTAGGGAACATTTATGTATATGTAGTAATGACAAATTTATAATGATGGTATTGCGAGTTTTGACATCTCTTACACACAACCAATGTCCAAAGAGTATAGTAATTATTATAGGGCCAATGTCTTAATCTTAATTCCACATCATTTATTTCGAAGCTAGCTTTCGTATCCAACTTTACCTATCTGAAATTACCGTTTCTGAAAAGTCACTTTTTGTAATACATTTTATTACGTACATATGTTACATATAATATATCATGAATTGACGTAAAAGATACCGCATGACATACCAAAGAAGATACCAACTACTATACTTAATATATATCGGGTTGAACTAGAGGCGAAGCAATTTTGATAGTAAAGCTGTAAAAAATTAAAAATTATCAGACATATCTTTTGAATTATTTATCACTGTGTCACATTTGGACTAGACAATATATGACGAGTAGCAGGTAGTAATATGATACTAATTCTGTGAGACATAATGATATCCTAATAGGGTTGCATAAAAAAAATCTTATATAGATTAATAATCATCTTAAAGTACGTTCCATAAAATATTGGCTGCAACTGCAAGTGATGAAGCCCGGATTTTGTGGAATTTTGTTATTATTCAAATATTGTGCATATTGTAAGGTCAGGATACGATGGGACTGACACGTCTTTTTTGGACCTAATTCCCTAAATTAAAGACAAATGAAATAAAACCTTTAAGTACGCCGAACATTTCCAAATGTTTTTAAAAGACTTCGTAGGTAAACCCTCATTCAATTAGTAAAAAAAAACAAAAGAAAGATATCTTGAGGATTTAACGTTGAATGACGTACTCAAAGAGAAAAAGTAGAAAGTTCACTTGACTGTAGTAGATATTTGAAAACAAACTCACCACGGAAAGATTTGGATGTGCTGAATGATGAATTTACTACCAACAGTCTTCGTGTCGGTACATAACCTACCACGGTAAAAAGTACAGGATAACTTTGTATAAAAAAATAAATAATACAGGATAACTTGATAAATTTGTAGGCTAGTAACACGGTACTAGAAAAAGTGTGGGCGATAATACGGTACTTATCATTAGGCATAGTGTAGTAACTTAGATTATAAATTTACCGGCTCTGTCCTATAGTCATCATATGTTAAAATACCTGATACATATAAATGTTAGTATACTAATATCATACACTCTGACAAATTATCTTTAGATAAGTACATATCTATTGTATTTTATTATATCTTTTGCTGACATTCCTATTATCATTAATTATATACATTGCCAAATCCTTTCTTCCAATTTATTACAAGTACTGGTGGTTTCGTATTTATTAATACTTAATGTTAACGAAAGTTATACATTTTATGTTCATTGTTTTTAAACTGTATTAATTTATTACAGAGACTATAGCTAGTGCAAAACTGTACAATACATGAACTGTATGTTCATGTACAATACATGTTGTGGAAGCTAACCAGGCGGACATTAGAAAAAGCTCTACCACCATGCTATATTTCTTCACGATGTTTTCCTTAAGCAAAGATGCAGGAGGATTAAAATTGACGTCCATTGGTGTGGCGTTTGTACACACTACCAAATGAGTTATCATCGCTTAAAATGAAGCTACATCTGTACCCTAGGCAAATTGTCTTTTAACAATTGTTTTCGTACAGACAGAAGACGAGAGCACAGCTAGTTATAAATATACAATATCATTTATACGCTAGTCAATGTCATCCTTCCTTCCTTCTCGCTTAGCGCACTTTTTCTTTTTGCTTAGTTACTAAGGGTTGTAGCGGAAATGTTAAATAGTCTATAAACCCTTCTCAATTGTTGGCCTGTAAAAGACATACATTATTTTATATTATGCATAAATTCCTAGCTACTGTGTTTCAATAATGTTTTAGATTGTCTTTACCTTTCTAGAGACATCTTTATTTTTAGAGACATGGATTCAAGTGGATATGTATTTTCATTATTTTAACAAAGACATACATCTCACCGTTTATGTTTTTAATATCAATGTATTCTGAACGCTTCCTTCGCTAAAGGAAAAATCTGATATTTATTCTTTTGTTGACATCATGGCGTGTACAGAAATAATCTCGAAAAGGGCATAACTCTATGAAATGTAGCCTTTTCGAATTTATTTCTTTAATATTTGACTTCTATAATACTTCTGTATTCTTTGTTTTTGTGATTTTAAACATAAACATTACATTACACATCAGTCTTCGCGCTTTGCTTTTCCACAATCAGTTCAACTGATTCTAAAGACTTGCATCGTGAAAGCAAATTTTGTCACAATCATACTAATATTATAAATGCGAAAGAGAGTTTATTTGTTTGTTTGTTACGCTTTCTCGCCTAAACCGTTGAATCAATTGTGATGAACTTTGGTGCAGAGATAGATGAGATCCAGGAGACGGAGATAGGCTAGTTTTTCTCGCGAAATCTCTATTAGAAGTAGGGTAAATTGAGGGATAAACTTTGTATGAAACTTTTGATTACATCATCCGATTTATTTGACAAAATCGATATTTACGCGAGCGAAACCGCACGAAAATCTGGTATAAAATAAATTGATGAAGAATATGCCAGTAATGAAATAGCTTTTCAATTTACGCTTAAAACTGATCTTCATTTTTTTTTGTAACAGCTGCCTCTGACAAAATAGGGAACAGTACCGAAATAGAATTTTTTAAAAGCATTATCTCTGCAAAGAAATATGATGATTCAACTATATTTTCCAATACAAGGCCACTATTTCAGTCATTGTGAAAGAGATTTTTCGTGTTTATGGCGGGATCTTAATCTGTCATGTTGTGATTTTTTATTCATATACTTAGTTCTTTAGCCCTGTATTGTGTAATATAGGCGACATTTTACATGATGTACTGTAGCTGAAGAGCATAAATGAAATGAATTATAAATAATCATTCGGAATACGATATATCAGTTGCTCCACAAACTTCCAAGAGAGCTTCAACCAGAGAGTTGCCATCTTGTTGGAGATAGTTTCATCTGTCCAAAAGGTCCAAAATGTCCAAATCTTATCACTTGAAAATGGCAGTAATAGTCTCTAAAGAGAACTGAGTTGCCAAGAATAAAAAAAGTAGAAGAAGAGAAGAGATTTTTCAGTTGAGGAGTTTTTGGCGAGATCTTGATCTGTCATGTTGTATTTTTTATTTTCATTCATATACTTAGTTATTTAGCCCTATATTGTGTAATATAAGCGACATTTTACGTGATGTAGTGTAGCTGAAGAGCATAAGTGTAGTGAATTATAAATAATCATTCAGTACATTATATATTAGTTGCCACAAAAACCCCCAACAGAGCTTCAACAAGAGAGTCGCCTTCTTGTTTAAGATAGTTTTATCTGTCTAAAATGTCCAAATCTTATCACTTGAAAATGGCAGTAATAGTCTCTAAAGAGAACTGAGTTGCCAAGAATAAAAAAAGTAGAAGAAGAGAAGAGATTTTTCAGTTGAGGAGTTTTTGGCGAGATCTTGATCTGTCATGTTGTATTTTTTATTTTCATTCATATACTTAGTTATTTAGCCCTATATTGTGTAATATAAGCGACATTTTACGTGATGTAGTGTAGCTGAAGAGCATAAGTGAAGTGAATTATAAATAATCATTCGGTACATTATATATTAATTGCCACAAAAACCCCCAACAGAGCTTCAACAAAAGAGTCGCCATCTTGTTTAAGATAGTTTTATCTGTCCAAAAAGTGTCCAAATCTTATCACTTGAAAATGGCAGTAGTAGTCTCCAAAGAGTACTGAGTTACCAAGAATAAAAAAAGAAGAATTATAGATTTTTCAGGTGTCAAAAGGAAAATTAAAACGTGAAGACAGTCAGCAGCAATGAAAAATTGAACGTTGAAAAGGACAACACTGAATAGATGATTGATTTCTTCTGGCGCCTGCTGCTGCACGGATAGACAACCTGAACGTTGGCCTGACGAAGAGTGGTAGGAGGTTTGGCTACTAAGGGCTCGGCCTTTGTTGTCAGACACATAAGAATGGTCGGCTTCAGGGTTACGGTCAATCCGCGCATCGTAGATACGGTGGTGGGACTTTGCTTGCTTCGCCCGAACTTGATAGGACCTGATTCGTAGAGCCGCTAGCTATACGTGGCACTCGTGCGAAGCGTCGTTGGCAACGAAACACCGATAAAGGCCCTCAGCGTTTGCAATAGACTCCTCGCCGAATAATTTTACGCGGAAGCGAAACATCTTGGACTGTGATCTAAGAGTATGCATTTATTGCTTATTAAAACAAAGTATGTCATAGGGGGATAGGATGGATAAAACATATCCCGCATGCACTAAATACATACATACATCGCGTTATAATACAATGCATGAACCGTACTATATGTGTGCACATATACCGCACTTATAATAATTAGAATAATATAATAATTATAATAATAAGAGTGTGGTGAAGTATCACAGTGTGAAGACTGGCTTCGTAGCCTGTAGTAGTGTCATGTACCTACCTGTTAGTATGATATAGGTATGTGACCCGCGATGACATTTGTCTTAGATGTCCTCGTGATCTTGAAGACTTCCACTTTTCAACCTTATGGATATTGGTGGACTACGGTGCAGAAAAGACTCTTTACATAGGAGTCTACCGCTCTTACAGTGGAGACTAGGAGACTACCAATCTGTTTTAACACCTAAGCGAGGCAGCTGATGTGGACCAGTAAAGATACCCTTCCGCACAAAATGGCATTTATGGGAGACTTTAGTGCCGATCATCAAGAATGGCTCTACCCATACCGGAAAACTGATCATGCTGGGAGAGAAACATTTAAATTTTCTCACACTTTAGACCTTATACAGTTGGTCAACCAGGCGAAGCGGGTACCCCACGTGGATGACCATACCGCTAACTGTTTAGACCTTCTGCTGACTACGGATCCAGACCGTTATTCCATAATGGTATCAGCCCTTTTGGGCAGTTTTGACCATTGTCTGGTAAAATCAGTATTATCATATTCTCCACCAGATACAAGCACACAAGGTACTAGAAGAATATGGCAATACAAGTCGGCAGACTGGAATGAGATGCGACACTTCCTAGCATCTTACCCTTGGCGAGAAGTATGCTTCTCTATAGCTGATCCACCGAACTGTGCTGATGCAATTTCCGACCTGGTGCATCAGGCCATGGAGTATTTTATACCTTATTCCGATGTATCATTCCGAAGCAGATCCATTCCAAGCAGTAAAGAGATCATCCATGGTTTAACGAAAGTGTCAAAGAACTGTCCCTTCAAGTACGGGCAAATGCTCGTTGCCGTAAGTATTCGAATCGGCTTACTAAGAAGAAAGCATACAATAAATCCGCCAAGTGCTATACAAAAGTTCTCAGAAAGGCTCGCTTCCAACATATCGGTCACGTTAGAGCCAAATTGGCGAACTACCCTTCTGGTAGCAAAGCCTTCTGGTCTTTTGCCAATTCAATCGAGGTGAACTTTCTGAGGTCCTCGCTTCCACCCATTCTGAAACCTGATGGGTCACTAGCATATACAGCAGCAGAAAAGGCGAATGTATTAGCGGATCTGTTTGCATAAAATTCACATCTAGATACTGACAATAAAAATCCACCTTCCAATGCCTTCGTGTGATACATTAATGCCGAAAATTGTAATACGCACTAAGGATGTTCTCACCATACTAGGTAATCTAGATGTGAATAAAGCTAGTGGTCCTGATGGTATTCCATCCAGGGTGCTCAAACACTGTGCACCGGAATTGTCACCTGTTTCTCTCGACGTATCTAAAGCGTTTGATAGGGTTTGGCATGCCAGCCTTTTAAGCAAGCTCCAATCTTACTGAATCTCCGTAAATCTGCGGATCTGGATTAACGACTTCCTGAGTGAGCGGATTATACGAGTAGTTGTTGCTGGCTGCTCGTTTGATGCCAACGCTATTAATGCCGGAGTTCCTCAGGGATCTATACTCTCAGCGACACTATTCTTGCTGCACATCAACGATCTGCTACAGCCGGGCATTCTTGGTTACGCAGATTACAGCACTGTCACTGAGAGATACTTATCTGGTGCGCGCGCGTTTCCAAGAGATCCGTAATGAGAGAGAGGCCGTGGCTGAGCGTCTGAACTCGGAATTGAAGTTTGTAGCCGACTGGGGCGGCGAGAACCTGGTAAATTTCAATGCCGAAAAAACACAGATGCGTCACTTCTCCGCGGAATAGAGTCCGTTCAACTTGGCTCCTACTTTCCAAGGCGTTTCCCTTCAAGTCGCTGATAACCTCGGGCTGTTAGGAATGCATCCAACCGCAAACCTCAACTTCGGGAGTTCGATTGAGACCAAAGCAAAAACAGCTGCTAAAAAGCTAGGGATCCTTTCTAAGGTCAGACGGTATTTCACAGTTGATGAGCTTCTCAGCCTATACCGGGTGAAAGTTCGGTCATGTGTGGAATACTGTAGCCACCTCTGGAATGGATCAGCTAAATACTAGTTGGCTGCATTGGATTCAATCGAGCGTCGGTTGATTAAACAAGCACTGAAGAAGGCCAATATGCTATCTCTTGAGCATCGCCGTAAGGTGGCTTGCCTCTCAGTATTTTACAGAATATACTTTGGAGAGTGTGCCCAGGAACTGCACGATTTGATACCCACCAACGCCATTCTATCTGATGACGACCAGATGCTGCGAGGGTTTTCACCCGTATATAGTTGGTATTTCCCCGATCCGCACGAAGCGTTTTGCAGCTTCTTTTATAATGCGTACTCCAAGGGATTGGAATTCATTACCGGCATCTGTCTTTCCTATATCGTACAATCTGGGAGTCTTCAAACAGAGAGTGAACAGGTACTTGCTAAGTAAGCGCGTTCTATCATAGACCACATCGTCACTTACCATCAGGTGAGATTGTGTACAAGCGCTGACTAGTTTAATGTAAAAAAAAAACTATATATGTTAAGTTAACAGGTAAGAGGATTAGTTTTTCTACAATTAACAACCCTGAATAAACTACATCAGAACAGACCGCCCTTATTACACTGAACTGAACAGAACACTCAACTAAAGAGACCACATTAACACTAAACATTGAAGCGATGATAGCTCAGTGGTACTGTGTACGATTTTGCGTCAAAGGACGTGAGTTCGAATCCACCTACAATGAGCTTGAGCTTTCGGTGAAGGAAACCATACAGGGTGGTAGGGCTTTTTTTAATGCCTACCTGGCTAGCTACCACCCTCAAGTTGAAAATCTGGCGCCAAAATACCAACAGGTGTGTTCCGGCAGTTGCACTTGAGAGCCACTTTCTCCACAGGCTTAGCGTGTCTACCAACTTGGGCCGTATCGTCACTTAAGATTAGATGAGATTATGCCCTTAAAGATAAACCTTATCTATATGTATATATATATATATATATACAAAACATTGTACGTATTCATACCAGGCACGGAAAAATTATACTAAAAATTTATATATAAAAAAAGCCAAACCACATTCAGGGCCGCGGTGGTCGCTTACAGAACCGTGCTAGCTTTTCTCGTACAACTGGTATAATTTTCGTCAATAATTAAACTGTCAAATCCAAAAAAGACTTTTTCATAACCGATTGGCAATAGGGCTGTTGGAAGTGAAAAAAAATATCGATATTTATTAAAATATCAATATCGACCTCGATATATCGTGGAAAAAATATCGATATATCGATAATTTACAAAAGATTTTGCGTTTTTAAAATAATATTGTATTTAGCTCAATATGTTATATCAATAGTAATTTTTAAAGAAAATGTGCAAAAATCTCAATAAAAATGTAGGTATTTTTATTAGTATTCCTTTTTATTAAGCAATAATTGCAAGATCCAAATTAGAAAATTGTAAACATTTCACGAGATGCGGTTATTTACGTACCGTGATCACTCACGAACACAATCCATAACAAAAGAACACACGAGTGAGTGACGTGATGGTTGATGAATGACGGACGGCCGCAGACACACACACACGCAATGCAAACATACTAGTCAATAGTCATAGACCATAGGCAATTGGGCACCAACACATAGGAGTGGCGTAGAAAAAAATGGTGGAAAGTAGCTTAAATTTTTATGTAAGTACAAATATGAGATAGTATTAGTGATCACAAATACTGATGCAAAGATTTGTAAGCTATTAATGGATAAAATTTCAGCCATATCTCATGACCCAATTGGTCAGTTCTCAATACACTTACTTTTGTCCGTTCGTTCCTATCCTTTACGAATTTGGATTCTAGTAGCCTTAGTAAGATAAATAAAAAAAAACGTATTTGATATAATTTTCGATATTGAATATTTCGGATCAAAATATATCGGCTAAAAATATCGATATATTGTTTTAAAAATACTGTTTCAACAAGCCTAATTGGTAGTTCCTAGGATTAGGGCATTCAAATAAACAAACCATCTATATTAGTAAATATAAATATCTTAATATTAATAAGTGTTATGAAATTATGAAACCCCAAAAACTTACACTTCCAGCCACAAGATTACATAAATGACTTAGGGCAAACCATTCCGCTGTCGAAGCAAAAAAAACTAAAGTTATATTATGATTTGATTTAATCCACATATTTTTAGAGTTACTCCTAAAGAAACGATTTCATATAGGCTATATCCTATAGCCCGTGGTATTAAAATTTATGAGGAGTAAAAGTGAGCGTTAGTAAAAATACGTTACGTTCCATTGCGCAACGTACTTTGGCTTATATGTGAAATAAATTATACTATAGATTTTATTGGAATGATGTAAAACTATACTAATATTATAAAACGGAAAAGTTTGTGGGTTTGAACGCGCTAATCTTAGAAAATATCAGTCAGATTAAAAAAAATATTTTTGTATTTCATAGAGTAATGATTGAGGAAGGCATTAAGCAATTTAACATCACGCTACCACTAATAGGAGCAAAGCAGTATTTATGAAAGTGACAAAAACGGGAAAGAATATTCTTTCGGTAAACTTCTCTAGCGTGCGCTAGCTATATTATTAAAATTAGATTAATATAACATAAGAGAAATATTCCGCTTAAATAGTTTTAAAAAGAAGTCTGCAATAGCATATATTTATTTTTTTCTGGTTTACTTACAATAACCATTTTTATAATTTAGAGTTTTGTTCCAAAATAACCCTTCATATGTGAAGATGTTTTATCGACATGGCATTAATCCTTATGTAAATGAATTTGTTAATCATTCGAAGGATTTAATTTAGAACAAATTTTCAGTTTAGAGTATTCAATATAAATGAGTAACTTAGAAATATCACAGATTCAAAATATATGACGCAACAAAAATCTATCTGGATTTTCTTTTATTATGAAATCTGCCTTTGTGGAAAATTTCGTAAACTCCAAACGAAAATAACTATAAACAACAAACATAAATTAACACCCAGACTCTGAAAAACCATTTGTGGATTATAAAAATAGTTGTCATATCTGGGATTCCAAAATTTCCTTTTTTTATTAATAATACTTAATTTACAAAGTCCTTTATTAACATGTTAATGTTAATCTTATTATATAAAAATAATTTCTTAATTATCTTGAGCATTTAATATATAGCTTCTTCAGGTTTGAAATTTGGCGAAAAGGCAAATCATTTGAAATGTATAATTATATGTTTAGAGGTGTACAAAAAAGATTAAATAAATTAATAATATATAGAATGTCCCAGAAGGTAACGATAACCTCGCATAGTGGAAAGACCCTCTTATGATTAGCCAGTAAAAAAATCCGTGTTCTACACACATTAGTACTTGAGTACGAATCATTTGTAGTACCAGTACTACATAGTTTTAAAATGTATCTACTAATAGGTGAGTCCGCGACTCCGTTCGCGCGGAACTAACATTCTATTTAACAATTTTCATAAAAAAACGTTATATAGCCTATATATATATATACAGGGCAACTAATGTGTATTCTAATAGTGAAAGAATTTTTGAAATCGGAACATCGGTACAATCGGTACGGTTCTTGAATTTATTCGTTACAAACAAAATTACATAGCTTTTTTCGTTATTATATTAGTATATATAATAAATCCCAATTACAATTTATTGAAATATTTAACACATTCGGTCCATTACGGCTAAATATTACGTATAGAATTGCACTCTTATATTATTTATGAAAATACATAAATAGAAATAAAATGAACAGTGTATTGGTGAATATGTATATAAAAGTTTGTGATACAAACAGTTATTCTTAGCATAATAATGTCGTGCCACGAGGTTGAAAAATTGCTCCTATAAGTACACGACGTATAGCTAATTAAAATTCATGAGAACAAATTCATAGTCACAGCTATATAATATATACGACAGTAACTATGTCTATATGTACGTTATCTGATAAATTTTGCTATAGAGATAGAAGAGACCTTGAAGAAGGCCAAAGGCTACTTTCTTCGTTAAATAAAATTTGGCAATGGTATATACCAGATGGCAGTTTCTAAGGGACACAAATAACCTATCACATAGGTCACAATAAGGTATTGTGTGAAAGAAAAGTATTGAAAATTTAATTGTGATATATGAGCATTATTAGTAGGCATGGCATTTTAATCCTTATGAATGAAAGTTACTAAAGTAAATAACTTTACGAAGACATCGTCTTTAACATCATGTTATGTGAACGTATAGGTTAAGAAATAACGGCAAAAAAACAATACTCAACTCGGGTTATCTTATAGGGTAGGTAGTCAAGTAAATTGATAATGTAAGATCTAATAATGATGTTCATTTAAGATTGCAGAGTTACTGCATTGTATCTAATTATAAACAAAGATCAGACAAAAAAAATTGAACCAGCAATCGATCGGCAGTCATCGATGTCATGTCTACCTGCAAGCCTTACTACAGTTAGATATACACTCGTACCATACCAAATCATGTAATCCAAAAGAGAGTCACTGTGCCGGGCTTATTTATCACCATAAGTATAATGGCCGCGAACTAGTCGAGTACAGTTTCCAACAACCCTGCTTATATAACAGATTACATATGATGTATGATAGTTACGATCCAGTCCGGCTTAATCGACTCTTTTTCCCACTTTAATTATTAACGTCAAAACATCAGTGACTATAAATATCTAGTGTAATAAGTCTATGGTGAATATTTTTATTTGCGTTGACTCTTTTCACTAGTGACCTTGTGTCGCGTGCTATATCTTTTGTTATCTGAGATTTTTATCAGAATTTAAACGAATATCAAAACATTTTAATATCATTTAATGAGATTATTAATATAGTTTAATTAATCACAGAAAAATACGCCTACATCCTTAAACAATAGGAGTAGCATGTTTATCAGTAATACTAAGTAAAGTCAAACTTCTTAGCAAGCCATGGACTCTCAGTGTGTGATCCATCATATTGCAAATAGAAGTTCAAAAGCGATCCCGGGACTTTTGAAACGAGTGTACTTTTAAGCGGCCCCTTTCCGACACGCGTCATCACTTATATTCACTGCTCGTGCTTGTCCCCTTGCCCAGACAAACTTGATAGGAGCTAACAAAGCTTTAAAAACACGTTCTAGTATAGAACTTACTGCTGTCCTAAACAAGCCAAGATCTTTTAGAAGATTTTGCTGAGATACCTCTCGTTTCTATTTCCACCGCGAATAAATTAATTACGTAGCCATTTCTGTTCAGTACGTTTATTAACTCGTAATATTTATTTATTTTTATCGCATGGTCCTTAGATTTATTTATTCCCCATGATACAGTAAGCTGAACCATTACTGTACACATGTTCAGTTGATCTATAAGAAATAAATATATCCGGTCTGGAAGTAGAATGTCCAAGATCCTCTGGAATTTTATTTTGCTTTTTCAACTACTCCTTTAATACACCCTAATACTAATAATACTGATACACTTATATATATATATATATATATATATATATATATATATATATATATATATATATATATATATATATATATCTGTTTAAGACTTTTTTTAACAAAATAACCGTTGAGTAGGTATGAAACTTTGTAGTAATTATTGAAAAGGGTGGCAATAGGCGTGTCACGGCAAAATTAGTATTTTCTAGTAGTTTGTCTGAAATTTTCCTGTTGTGTAGCGTAGCGTAGTGCTTTGTAATGAGTTACACACACGGTTATTCTTAGGGGCTGTGTCTTGGAATTATTCAAAAAGGGTTTGAGATATGGTCTCTACGATTGTTGAAATAGTTGCAATGCTCTTGCTATAGCAACTTTCCGTAGATGATGGTAACTGTCTGTGTTCTGGTAAGCGGAGTGTCAATTTTCTAACGTTTGGCAAAAGATAAGACCTGAAGTATTTGGAAAAGCAAAACACTGTGGTCCAAACACAGAACAATAATGGATGGGGCATTTTCTAGTACTCGTTTGACTGTAGTTACCACTTTAAAATTAAAATAATATTGTTACATTTAAAATTATAATTATAAGAAACAGTTTTAACATGTTTTCAATTTGTTTGTTTTAACGCGCTAATCTTAAGAACTACCAGTCAGATTTCAAAAATTATTTTTGTATTTAATAGAACAATAATTGAGGAAAGCTTTAGGCTATCTAACATCACGCTGCCACCATTAGGAGTAAGGTTGTATAGAAAAATTTACAAAAACCAGATAAATATATTACATAAGATTTTAGTTCCACGCGTACGAAGTCACAGGCACAGCTATACTATGTAAAATTATTATTAATTAACTTCTTTTAAAAACAGAATAAAGTTTTAGGACTTTATAAGAGGATAAGTACAGTTTTTTTTATAATCAATAATACCTTTATTAGATGGAAATGCTAGTTATTTTATTGTAATTACAAAAAATGAACTATACAAGAAATGAAATATTACAGGTAAGAAATAATATTTTTTTATTACTATTTCACTAAGTAACAAAATATTGGAATAAATAATTTACCAAAGTCAAAAAGATCTCAATAATAACAATTCCATTAAGCAGGTATTATATCTAAATAATGGTGTGTATTTTAAACAGTGTAAAAACGATACCTTCATAGACAGAAATATGATACTACATTAGAGTAAATTACGAAACCATACTGTATCGACACTCAGTGTTGAGAATATGAAAATATAAAATATATTTATATTAAGCAAGACGTTTACAAATAATTATAAGCGATAAGGTTATCAAACGGTTTGAAGTTAATACAACTGCAATGTTAGGCTTGGACACGAAGGTAATTGGAGGTGCAAGGGGCTCGACGCTTTGCAGAAGTAATGTATCTGTTGCAGCATATGCCTCGTGAACTATCTGCTAAAAGGAAATATAATATGTATATTATAGGAACATATAAAAATAACCGAAGTTGCTCGTTTGCTAAGCCTACAAAATTGAGATATCTGAGGTCTCAAATGAAACTTTTGGATTACATGGTTGAATGTTAGACCTAGCTATGCTTGATTGTTATATATTTCCGCTTCGAAAACACAAACGAATATTGTGACATTCATAATTCTGAGCAATACATCATGGAACCAATGCGTTATTGATGATTCAAAAAATTTAAGTGCCTGGAAGTCTATTGATGACATAATAAATAAAACTCAATAGATTCTACTATTTTAATGTTTTATAGTAAGCGATTTTTATATTTCGAGTGATAAATTTTCACTGCATCTGTGTCCTAATTTATAATATAAACATAAGGAGAACCACTTCCTTCAAAACAAAATTTACCGTTGTTTGTACTGAGAAAGCTGTTGTTAAGTTGTAGTACAAGGCAATATCCTCAAACGAAATCTGTATTTACATTTAGCATCTTTAGAACAATCATGTACATGGATTTATTTCACCTTGTTTATGTGCACTCATTCTTTTGTTTAATTTTTTTAATTAATATTTTTTACATTAAATATATTTAAAAAACGGCACAAAAGTGCGTTCCGATCTTATTTTGATTTTGAAGTAACTAAAAATTCACCTAATTAATCCAATCACAACTTTTGTTCTATATAAAGCTACGGTTCCCAACCCTTACTATGACAACACTTTTAAATAAAATATTCATGTTCCTACTATAATATCTACAAATAGATTAATTTGATATCGTATGGTAAGGGTATAGCAGAATTGTAATTGTTAGTATAGTATTTTTAATAAAGGTATTATTATTTATAATTTATCTATATTAATATATCGACGAAAAAGTAACGCAGACAAAAACATATTTTATTAGGGAGGTGTAATAACATAAAATTTAGAAATAACTCATTAAAAGTACATACATATATAAATAAAATGTAAAATATAGTACATAGAAATTTGGTAAAAAATATGTATATTTGTAATGGTACCTCTGTAATAAGCTTGGAATTGTACGCATCAGTGGGTCGAAACATCATAATCGTATAAGTATTATCAATGCCTAAATGCCCATCAACCCAATCTTCTATTCCACCCGCGTACAACGCTGAAAAGATTCAAATAACATATACATACATTCTTATGAATATCTTACAAATGTCCAAGTAAAAAAGTACTGCACTTGATTATAACTAAAATTATCGACTATAAATTGATAAGGTGTATTAAAACGATTATGATAAAAAGGTACACACGCAAAAATTCGGATGTTTGCCCAGCCATGTATGGTCTACCACTAATACTGAATGCTGCCGATGCTGCTCGAGATGCTCGCTGTCTCTGTAAGTCAATAACTTGAACATTCAGTTTCAATTAAATATATAATTATGACTATATTTCAAATAACTAGTAACAAAATTAACAACATATCTGTTGTTTTAATAATTAGAATACATTTATAATTAGTTGTAAATTACCAAAACAATTCTTAAGAGTGTGTTATTCAAATTTGCGCTATGCGATACTTCTATATGGGCAGAAAAGAGAGCTTATTTACATATAGCCAAATCGCTCTGTTTATCTTTATCCTTACAGATTAACTATCAATGTCACAAACGATCTATGAACATACAAATGTCAACAATTATCATTATCTTTGACTGTAAGTTTAAAATTAGGAATAGAAACGAAGATTTTATAAGTTCTACATCTATATTAAATGCTTATGAACATTAGATGATAGTGCACACGTTATCAATAAGAGGATGATAGACGTCATAGTCGATACTCGACTAATAACAAGCACATAGAAAAGAACACGCGGACATTATTGCCTTTGAAATATGCTATTGACCTCAAACCACAGTTCCAATGAGGTCCTGTAAGAACTATTGAATAAGTACATTTAATTATTAAGCTACTTACGTATATGTGATCAAAAGCTCGTTTCTTTTTCGTGTGAGAGTATGGATACATTACACCCTGTGAATCAAAAATGTCCATAATGATGTAAATGTCAAATTTTCTCGGAGGTTGAATCTAATGTATAATGCTTATATTAAAATATTTTAGACGGTACACTTACAAGAACGTCTCCTTCTTTAAAGCCAATGAATGCAAACAGAGTAGTTCGTTGTTCGCGTAAATAGTGTGTTAAAGCATATGTCTCTGGTTCACTCAGTTGCCTGGTTCCTGCGTATAATTCACCACAAGGATGCTCAGTTTGTAACTCATCAGCTAGAAAGGGAAAGATACGATTGATTTAAGAATTAGTATATGTGATATCTATTTTCGCATATTGCCATTTGATTCCAAACAAAGCAAAGGTAAGAAGTAAGTAAGTAAGTGGTAAGAAAACCGCTGATACACTATGCATATATAGGTATTTAAAACTTTACAATTATGCTTATGATAAAAATCTCACTATTGAACAGGCTTTCAACCTGCGAGCTCTCGGTTCAACAATACAATTTACTGTTACTGCGTCAAAAGGTAATAAAACAAAGTCAATTAGTTAATTTTATATGCCAATATTTAAAAATAAAATGTTTTGTTATTACTTATTCTTAATATTTATTTGATAATTACCTGGTATCCACTGATATTCAAAATTCCGATCTAGATGAACTCCATAACAAGACTTCACAGTGCATCTTAAGCCATAAACTTCACAAGTGTAACATGACTCACGTCCTTTGCAAAAGTCCCATGTTTGACGTAAATTTTTTTGCCATTCTCGTCTCTGCTAACGCATTTGAAAAACGTCAATATAATCAATTATGTAGTATATAAATATAAGTACAGTTTTAATGACGTACGTGCGGAAATTTCATTGAATAATCATATCCATCTGGATTAAATACAGGAACAATCCAGAAACGATATTTGGTCAATAAATCAGTGTGAACTTCACTGCGTTCTATTAGTTGATACAGAACATACATCGCAGCTGCCACAGCATGATGATCTCTTCCTTGAATTCCTGTGAATATCTACATTAGTAATTATAAAATAATAGTCAAAATATAAAATGAAACTAAAGTAGTACCTGCAACAATCATCACAGTTTGTTTGGCTGATATAATTTGACCACTCGTGGGATCATCCACTATCATCATATAAATAGGATTTTCCATTGTAGTAAAGTTTCCCTCCGTTATGTCTATCCTCTTAGCCACTGGGCTTTCCTCTGACCATTGTTTCAACTGTGCTATTATCTAAAATACAATACTCAAAAGTAAATGTATGTACTTAAAATAACTTGACCAATGTCAAATATTGGATAATGCATACCTCTGACAAAGTCCGTGGTGAGTTAAAATTTAACTGTCTAAGTTTAACCATACTACAGGAGAGATGATGTTTGTCCGTTTGTATTTCTTTTAGCGTTTGTCTTGAGATATTCACATTACTGGATGTAAGGTGATCAACATTCGCCGTTCTCTTCTCTGAGATATTATCATACTCATCTATTTGGTTAACGTTAGAAATTGTAATTATTTCAGAGTACGTTGTGTTTCTATACTCTGGTTCATTATTAAAAAAAACATTACGTGGTAAATTGTTATCATCTATTCCAGTTTTGTCAAAATAAATATCTCCAATTATAGTCTTGTCGTTTTTTTTCTCCTTTTCATCACTATCTTCATCTGCATAAAATGGATTGTTATAAGACATATCTAGAAAAATTTCGTCTGTCTTTTGCTTATTTTTATTTATGTCTGCTTCGACAAATATTTTTCGATCAGAGGATAACACTTGTCCATCATTAGAACTACTAAATTCAAATTCATCTCTGGACGTTGGCTTGGGTTCACGTAATTGTACAGAGGTAGTTCTAGTTAACATCATATCCTTAGGTGTTGCTTTATCTTTTAAAAATGATTGTATTTCTTCAAAAGTAGACTTCGTTCGCGTCGGAATAGCTATTTCTATAAGAGATGTAGTTCGGGTAGGAATATCAAATTTTTTGTGCAGCATCTTAAATATTATAAGCATACATTATTAATTAATAATATTAATTAATTAAGCAACTCTAATATTTATGTTAGGGTATTATATGTTAAAGTCATAACAACTTCAATACATACGTACATGAGAATCTGTAAAAGGTGGTGTTAGCGGAGAATACGTAGCACCCTGTTTAAAAACCACTTGGGCAATAGGAGCATACTGGCGAGCCATTATTTTTGATGTTCGTGCTAAAAACTGCGGACTTGCCGGTGGACTATCATCTCGTAGTAAATTTTGTACACTCTCATGTCCCACTTGAAAAATATATTAGATAAATAATTTTATTCAATATAAAAAGTCAATTAAATATCCATATATATATACATTTTCTAACCCCATGGTAGTATCGGCGATAACTTATTTATATTTTTCAAAAGTGGTGCAGGTTGCAAGGAAAGATTTCCATCTACATTCGTTACGGCTGTTGTTGGTGGCACAAAACGTGTATAGTCCTTAAATGACTCGGTCGATGTAGATAATATTTTTGGACGCTGTGGAACTATAACGCCACCCACAATAATGTTTTCTCTCTCCTTTACTTTTGGTTCGATGTTGATAGCGACAATTGATTTAGCATATGGAGTTACTATGTCGTCATCTAAAACCTTAACTATGAATTCATCTTTCGTTTCTTCATTTGCACGCCATCTGGTGTATTCTGGAGTCCCATAATTTCTTTTGATACGCAACACTATATTTGATAATACAAGGGAGTTTTTTTAAATATGTGTATGTAATTAAAGTGAAAAAGTTGTCAATCAATATATTTTTGGAAATATAAAAGTTAAGCTACTATCACTTACATTTAATTGGATATATGGAATACACATCATTATTTGATATATTCGATAAAAAGTTACAGAAGGTTACTTGTGAAATACCTAAAATTATCAAAACTATCCAAGTTAGCATAGTAACAATATGACTTTCATTATATTTTGACATGATGTCCTCTGTTGACACGTTGACAACAAGAAACTATACTATTATACTACTTACATAAACGCATAATTAACCGTCTATTAGGAAACGACCAATAACAACCTGAATGACAAACATACATAATGTGATCATGAGAAGAGAAACTTTTCTCTCTAAAGTATTTATATAAAAGAAATACTGAAAGAATTTATATAAGCATTGTAACCATTATTAGTTACTCCTTTTTATTTTCACCTTTTGAAGACTGTATACAATTACTATGAATTAACTTCGTAATATTTTGAAACGTAATAATTAAAATATTTATAAAATTAGGAATCCTGCATAGATACAAAATATTATTACGAGAATAGTAATAATATATAGTATTCAGCGGTACTAATATTTAATGTGATACAAATAAATACCCTAATTACCTATATCATAATAACATTACAAGAGCATGAGATTTTATTTAAATTTTATATATCAGCATTTTATGTCTGAAAGTTTTATCAAAGACTCTATATCATGGCCACTTGATATTATAATATCAGATAACTGAAACTTCTATAGAATACCTATTTACATGAAGACTTTATGTGCTTCTAAAATATTTTGTTTTAAGAACAGTGTTTGTCAGCTCGTAGTGACATCAAGAAATTAAAAAAACGCCGTTTATTAGTCTGTCATAATATATAATTAAAAACACAAACGCATTTTCTGTTAAAAAAAGTCAATGTATAAAAATAATTACCTAAAAGAACATATAGTATTTTTTTGTTATATCTTCTTGAATTTTCTAATTTGTATACTATAACAATGTTTTTACAAATTAAATTATATTTAATTGGAGTTCTTTACTTCTTCGGTGTTCTATTTATGGTTCTGTTTGCACCAAGAAATTTTACACGGTAAGTCAATCAATTTTACAATCCACATTATACAATAGAGACATCTACATCTTCATAAATAGGAATGTCATTATATTTCATCATACAAACATGTACTTAAGGCAAATATGTGACAAATATTTTTAATACCTACTTATTTTAGATCTGGTGCAAAAATAAGACCAATGAGAAGTTCTGGAAGCTTTTTAACCTTTTCAAACTATGTTAATTATGACAGTCTTATAAAAATGACAAAAACATTGGAATACGACAATCAGGAAATAATTAAAGTAGTTGAGCTGTCACCTAGGACCGTTCAAAATCGCACCCTGTTGGCCATTGAGCTTAAAAGTGATAGTCAGAGCAGAAAACCTGGTGTACTTGTTATTGGAGGTAATGTTTTTTTTAATAAGAAAGCGGTTATTACTGGGTTTTTGCTAATTCGGACATCTGTGCCGCCGGTCGACAAACTCTGAATCCTATAGCTAGCTTCAACTTTTGCTTTGGAGTATTTTCTTTAAGCTTGTCTGATTAATTTTTATCGTCTACTTGGAAATTTGAAGCCTAGATTACGGTAGTGATACTTATGACTAAAGCTCCCATTTTATGGAATAGGGGGCAAACGAGCAAGCGTATCATCTGTTGGTAAGTGATCACCGCCGCCAATGGACACCCACAACTCCATGGGAATCGCAGGTGGGTTGTCGGCCTTTATTGGAGGGATTGGCTCTCATATAAGGCTCCCTTTATAGGATTAACATTGTCTTTAGCTAAATCCCATTGAATATCAGATAATTATGTGGAAACACGATAACTCATTTTTTTATAGTTAAGGTTTTAGATTTATGGCCATAATCTCACCTTATCTTAAGTGATGGTACGGCCCAAGTTGGTAGAAACGTTACCCCTGTGGAGGAACTGGCTCTCATGTGCAACTGTTGGAACACACCTATTGGTATTTGGCGGCAAGTTTTTCAACTGGATTATGGTAGCTAGCCAGGCGGGCATTAGAAAAGCCCTACTACCATGCAAGATTAAATATTTTTTATTAAAAAAACGAGAACTTATGGGTACGCTTATGAATGAACTATCTTATTTAACAGAAGTCAGCTTGTTAAATATAAAGCTCGTGTAATAAAATCACGAGTGTTATGTTAACATCGGCTTTTTAATGTGGTTATGTGTGTATGAGTTTATATTTCTGTTGATTGTAATAATCTTTTGTGGTGTACGAAATTGATAAGTTGTTTTGCTATGGTACACACACATAACGCGTACGCGCGTATGTTTGCACACCAAACGTATGCAAACATCACTTTTCGCGTATTAATAATATATGTGGCATGTAAAAGATTATAAGTATACTACCAAATGTAAGTCTGTATATATATATAAAACAAAGTCGGGTTATGTACACCAAGAACTGCCTTATTCCTGATTAGTTGGATTCGTATCTGCCTATTATAGCAGCTATAAAATATCTGCAAAATAAAAGTTATGCAAAAAATCGTATTTATCGTCTATCTATACGCATGGCATAAGTAGGGTAATTTAAACCATTTATAAATCAAGAACGGTTGAACAGATTTTAAAGATCTCAGATTTGCTGGATTCGTCTCCGTCCAGAAAAGTAGAATAAATTTTTAGTATTGATTTTATAAAATAAATAAAATCCTACATTGAGTTTAGCTAAAAGTTAAAACAATATTCATTGACTGTTAGGCGGTATGAAGTTTGACGGGTCAGCTAGTATTTAAATATAAAATGCAGAGATGACTAAAACTGTATAGAACTTTAAAGGTTAAATCTTAGGAAATCAAGAAACAAAGCTTTATATATTCCAGGTCTTAATGGTATGGTTTGGGGAGCACCGAAAACTATACTTGAATTGGCATATAAGTTTATTTACAACAGTAATTACCAGACTCCATTTTTCAATGATTATGACTGGTTAGAAAAATATATATTGATTTATTAGATTTACAAATAGTTATTAGAAATTATGTTTTCTTAAATTCATTAAAAAAATTAAAGTAATAATAAAATGTGTAAGAGTGTAAAGGTGTATTATAAAGCTTAAACAAATAACAAAATAATATCGATATGAAAATACTATCTAATCATTTAACGCTAAACAAGAGTAAAATACCATTAGTCGGTATCAACAAGAAATATATTCATATTTTTTGACATTTTCGACTTTGAGCGATTGTTTAAAAATGTTTAGTCCACGTCTTCGCTTTAGCTGTACTAATCAAATACTTCACCGTATCTTTTGTCAAGATTACAATTACATGGATTAAAAAGTTAATATAACATTCAGTTAACGAGTACTAAGATTAAGTCAACTTAATTTGCTAACGTAGCATGATATTTAGGGTTCATATCTAAAAGGCTAGAATTCGATATAGTTATCACAATAGAACAAACTTGAAACTAACTTGTCACAACCTTGAAATATAAAAAACGGATAAACGTTATTCCGAACTTGGGATTGAGATAGTTGTGTAATGATCAATATTATGAAGAAGGTAGACGTGGAAAAAAAATCTATATAACTTATTTTATTGTAGCGGACATGAAAGCTATTTACGATAAATAAAGAGCGTGCTAAAAGCTTGTCTGTGCGTTTATGGCTCAGCTTCTAATTTAAGAATCAGAATTTACAGATACTTGATTCAGAAATTCGAGAAGATAGCGATTATTTTATTAACTAGTTTATATTTGCATTTGATATATTCGGAAAAATTGCTTTGACTTAATCTATTTAGCTTTATTGGTTCTTACTATGTGTGTTTGTTTGTTTACAGTGCATCTGAAACTAGTATATAATTATTATCTAAGCCAATCATGAAACGATCATATAATTCTCACTGTTATTAAATTCTTAACAATTAAATATAAATTTCATTTCCATATACGGTAATCAGCTGCTTAACAATGTATAATTTTTATCAGGTATTTGATACCAACTGGAAACCCAGATGGCCTGTATTTTACACAAAGTTTGCGATCGTTCAAATCTTTGGAAGCTGGCCAATGGTCTCACAACATAACTGCAAGAACTGGCACGAGACCCTCACAGTGGCATAAAAACCTTGACAAAGACACTACTGACGATATATGTTTTGGAACAAATGTTAATCGCAATTTCGCTTATCACTGGCAAGGTAAATTAACATAAAACGTGATATTTTTTGTAATAAGTAGGTAATCGTTTTAAAAATGTAAGATATAATAATTAATACAAAATATTGTTGCCAACAATGAATATTTGCGGTTTTTGATTACTTTAAATCTATCAAAACAGAAGATTTAGAACGTCATATAGTTATCGTGATTAGTTCTATATACAGTATTCGAAACACTATAACATCGAAATATGTTCCAATACCTTATGCAAGAGATAAACTTGATGGTACATATCTTAAACTCTCAGTGATCGCAGTTGTTTTAGATTTGTCTGTATTCGCTGACAGATGCAGTACCATTTTTATATTAGAAAAATACTTTTTGATTCTTTGGGATATTTAAAAAACAGTGTCAAAATGATTTTTGTTTTTTTATATCTATTATTTTTTATGTGTATAATATACCTACACGATCTTATATAATTAGTGTCGAATTTATGTTTTTTGTTAAATAAAATAGGGATAAATATAAAAGTAATTAGTCTAATCAAAATGGATATGATGGTTTGTTAATTTTATGGTAGTTTTCATAATCACAACAGCAATTTCTTCTTTTCAAGATGATGTCCACAAGACACCGGAACGTTGCTCGCAATATTATCCTGGTTCAAAACCATTCTCTACAGCAGAAGCTCAAGCTCTGCGGGCGTACATTGATCGCCTCGGTGACGTTATACATCTCACCATACATTTGCAAGCCAGCTTTGTGTCGAAAAAGGTATTTCATATTTAAATTAGTAAGCCCCAGACTCTTAGCTGTAATGAAATACGTACAAATCCTAAAAAAGAACTAATTTTTAATGTACGAATGGATGAACCGATAATTATTTTTAAATAATTTTAGGAATTTATTTTATATCCCTGGCGTTATTCCTTGCGGCAACCTAACAATTATCATAAATTGCAAGATATAGGAGAATATGCTGCTAGACAAGCGCGATTGCCAGACGGACGCTTGTATGAGGTAAGAATGTTTTTGTTGTATTTATCTTCGTCAGTCTATTGTGATTGTAAAGCGATGTTTGAAACAACAAAAGCTTAGTGGAGCACTTTTAGTCTCAAGGAATTTATAAATGTCACAACTTTGTCATCGGTTCAGAAAAGACCAGCTATGGATAAAGTTAAAATAACAAATTTCAAACCTGCTTTATGTTCTTGACCTAAGCATGCTATTTAATTTCTCTGTGATCTTTTCGCTTTCGTACATCTATTTTTTATGCATAGACTTTGTATTGAGAAGACACTAAGTTACTATTGGAATATCAGTAAAATACTATGGATATCCGACTAGACCAGCTTTCATAAATGATAAGTTATATCTTTGCATGACAATTGAAACCAAATTATTCACAGGTTCATCAAGGTAGTAGCGATGCCAAAGTTGCTGGAACTCTTAGTGACTACATATCGGGTGTTGTTGGAGTTGACCTTGTTTTTATTGTAAAGCCTTATCACGAACTGTATGCCGATTTAAAAAATACCAGTAACTTAGGTAATTTATGTTATTGTATTATAACGAGCTTGATATAAGCAAAGTGTATATGTAAGTAGTATTTATCTATACTTATATAGGATGAACAGTTTGTTTGAAACCGGCAATCTTAGGAACTGTGAGTCTTATATTAACAATTATTTTTGCATTTGACCCCTCAATTATCATAGAATTTGAACCTCACACCACGACCCTTAGAGACCTAGCGAAAAGAAAAAGAACGCGCAAACAAGAAGAATGGGTCAATGCTTAACTGCTCAACCGATTCTAATGAAATTTTACATACGCGTTATCAGGAGTACAAATAATACTTTCCCCGAGGGATAGAAAAATAACTTTTAGTTCCTCGTGAACGAAGTCACGGGCGCAGCTAGTCTAATTTAAATATTATGTGTCTAAGTATATGCCTAATTTTCGTTTCGCTTCGATTATTCCATCATAATTGGCGTAGAAAATGGATATAAAAGGCCTTGTACAGATTTTACTTATTTAATCAATATTGGCTTGTATAAAATTTTCTGCCAAGGTTTGCATTCTCATTTAATGGTAATATATGTGCTTATGGCATTGTAATAAACCTGGAAGTATTTTCCATAGGTACTTAATTTTCCATAATTAAGAAAGATCACGTTAAAAATATATATGTTTTTGCGAATCAATTTAATTATTAATAAAAGCGTAGGTAATCAATATATTGCCCTACAATATATAAAGTTTAATTAAGGATACGCATACGATACACATGAAACACGTTTCTTGTGATAATACAGTTGATAGCAGCAAAAGATTAGAAAGTACTAAACGTGAATATAGTGTAAACATATATTTATTTTCCATTTTTAACTATGTCATATTTTTAGATTCATATGTGACGAAGGCGATCACAGCAGTACTAAGCTTGGTGCGTGGTTGGCGCAGTAGTACTAAGCAGAATACTCTGTCATTTTTCGGAAAAAATTTAGAATTTTAGTATTATCAATATATAATAAAATATATTGGAAATACTGTAAATCTTTTATTCTGAATATAATAAATTTGTGTTACATTCATGTGACAGCAAACCATAAGAAGCGTACGACTTTTAATTGCAGTCAAAAGTTTACAGTGATGACAATTTTGATAAATTCCGATACTTAAGTCGTAATTCAGATTGTAAAACTGTTAGAATGGTAAATTTACTTTGATTTGTCATAGTCAATTGAATATATAGTATAATAAACATACCTACAAGGTAGGTACATAACTATATTTACTTCCATGTTCAGTTCTGAATATTCTCATTGACTGTTAAACCTCAAAATTGGTCTTGGTTTTGGTTATACTGGAAATTCAACTAACGTTAACCCATTCGTGAAATTTTCACTGATTGTAAATTTATATACACAATAAGTAATATTTGTTAATTAATAAATAAAAGATTGGAAATTATAGTCGATGCACTATTTGCATACGTTTCTGTAGTTAATGCTGTGTTATGTACCCCCTTACGCAGTAAATAAAGTAAAATGGCTGCGAAATTAATAAACTTGATACAAAACATTACAATTCTGATCACCAAAAATTTTCCAGTTCATTTATATTTATTTTGATAGTTTACTGACCTGGTATAAGGTAATTATTTTGTTACAATTATTCATATTAGTTCTGATCTAAGTGACGATTTACGATTGACGAGGTTAAATAGTTTAACCTGCAGGGTAAAGAATAAATTTTCTGAACCGTCTGGATGCTGGAGGCTTGAAAATAAAAATACAAAAATGTGTTTGTAATGAAGGAAAGTGATGTTCTATCCTTTCTGTCTACTCCAGTATGACGTGAATTAACTGACGGTTTTACTTATTGGTGAAAGTTACTATATTTCTATTGCCCTTGTTAATTAATTCGTATAGTTGCATAGCCTTACATATCTTTCAATCGACAATTATATATATCTTTACTAATATTATGAGAAAATTAGTTTGTTTGTTGTTACGCTTTCGCGCCTAAATCGCTGACTCGATTATGATGAACTTGTAATTTTGAATTTTGGAAAAGTTCATATCTACCAGTATTAACCAACATCCAGAAATAAATAATTTAATAATATTCCATAGAAAAAATAATTCTGTATCGATCGACAACGAGAAAAATAATATTAACGTAGGCGGATCTGCGGGTAAAAGTTAGAGTTTACATAATTTTGTTACAAAATTCCGATGCGTGTTCGTAATTCTTCTACTCTTATACGACTTTAACGATGTTAATGATTCTTTATACTGATGGGATAATTTGTATGGTGGTTATCTGTAGTTCAGTCCAGTAGGTGACCCTGTTACCGACCACCACAATTTTTTTATCGATTTTTTTTTACTCATTTTCAATGATATAGTTATAGATATACTCCTTATTTTTCCTTGCCTTCGAGCATATCTAAATATTTTGTTTTTATTAGTGAGGCCTAGATTTATAATAAACGAACACACCTGTATATTCATATTCGATTTTAACATCAGACATTAGCCCTTTGTCACAGAAGCTATATTACAATAAAATATGTTTGTTTATTATACTCGATAGTAAATATCGCAGAATTATTTAAAGTATAATTTTACAGTTGTTTGGTTGAGGTTTTATTTAATAAAATTTACAAATTTTATTAACATGTATATATTTAACTCCACAAAAATAAATAAAATTTACACAGATATCTAATGACCCAGCAATAATTTACACTATTAACATAATTAAATAAATGCAAATATCAACTGCTACGGGAAGATGGTGTTATGTTTCTTCTTAAAATGGAGGCGTCAATTTCCCAATTATTGGAAAGATTAATAAGAGAATCCATCAACAACGTCTGCTTACTACTATTTTTAATAAGATCTTCTATATTAATTAAATATAAATTTAAAGAAACTATATGCAAGTGTTGCAGCCTTTTGACTAGTTCCTCTTTAAGCTTCTTGTTGTCTGTTCTTCGCCAGTACTTCAAATTTCTCCCTATAACTGTTGTAATATGCTCCCTTATGTCTTTTAAACATTTCTTTTTTCCGGTTTGTACCTGAAATAAGATTTCTGTAAGTAAATAACATCGGATTTATTGAGAAATTTTCTTTACTATAAATTATCCTCAACATTAAAGTTTAATTAAAGTTTTACATTAAAGTAGCAAGTATGGACACCATATCAATGGATTTGAGTCCTGTCTGTGCTTGAGTTTTCATTGAAGGAAAACATTATTTTCACATCATAGCATGATTAGGTACAGCATTTTATTATACCTCCAACTGAAAATATGTTGCCAACATGTGTTCCACCAGTTTTGCAGTTTTGCAATTAGGTTTAACGTATTTATCATCTTCGATTACATCACTTTATTAAGTGACCATGTGGGCTAATATGGTGGACATGCTAAGGCTAGTGAAGGGTCTGGCTCTCAAGAGCAATTGCCGGTAGGCACCTATAGGTATTTGGCGGCAAATTTTTAACTTGTGGGTTGTAGCCATCCAGGCGGGCATTAGAAAATCCCTAACATCATGCTATGGTTCAAACACGATGTTTTCCTTCACCGAATACTCAAGCTTATTATAGGTGGATTAGAACTTACGAGCCTTGACACGGCGTCCGTACACACTACCAGCTGAGCTATCATTGGTTCAATTTGACTTAACTTAAAAAAATACCCGGTGTAATTATGACCAGAAGCTTAACATATAAAGAGTTAAAATAAATATGTAAAAAACGTCTTTGAAAGTGAGTTAGCGAAGCAGATATTTTTATTACTAAATTGGTAAATTATTTCGACTGATTAAAATAATTGAAACGTTACAATGTTTATTTGTACAATAGTTCTAGTAAAGGTTTATACTTTTTATTCTAAACCAAACAAAATAAAGATTCGGTTAGTGCTCCGTAATTATCAGAGTTTAAGATCCGCTCACCTTGATGTCAATATATATACAAGATGCAAACTAAATAATCGACCTTTAAATAACAGAATTGCATTGTTAGTATGATAATAATTGTTGACATAGAAATATTTCTTAAGCATGTATATATCGCTGATTAAATATCACATCAATTGATATATCGGTTGATTTGTTAATTGCTATAATCCAAAACACAGTTTTTATGAGATAGCGTAATACTGAATCATGCCAGGGTCACGTGTTTTTAGCAATGTTTTTGATATAATTAAATCGTTTGTAGCATTATATTTTGTTATTTTAAATGCTGCATAAACAAATGCAAATACATTTTGCAAGTTGATTTGGACATGGAACGTTATTGTTACGGAAGAATTACTTTTATAATTTAGCACAGGATTGAATTTAAAAAGAAGGTGCGTTGGTGGGTTCCAGTTGCAGATATGTATCTATGGGTGGATATATGCGATTTACCAAAACTAGTATACAGTTCGAAATCACTGCAATAGCAGAGTGTAATTTATAGAAAATTATAAGCGGCGTGTACTTGTAATCAATATAGAGGCAAAATTTTATTTTTATACACCACATCACTCGTAAAGTACTGAATTGAGTTCTATGAAATTTGACCTTATAGGATACTTTTATCCTATATAATAAATTGGTTCCTCAGTGGTTGGAGATAAATGTTAAAATTTTATACTAAGCTTGATGTGACCGAGCCTTCGTTCGCGCGGAAATAAAAAAATTATTAATAATATTTGCCCATTTTTGTAACTTTTGTCAGTAGAGCTTTAATCCTATTTGTTGGAGCGTAATATTAAATAGTCGAAATCCTTCTTCAATTATTACTTCATCAAGTACGTACAAAGAGAATTTTTGAAATCTGGCTGGTAGTTTTCTAAGATTAGCTAGTTCAATCGAATACACTTTTCCCCGTTGTAATATTAATATAAATTACTTTATTGATGAATTTCGATGGAATTTTCTGTTTCATAGGTATGACTAAATGATCATGTCCCATATGACTAAAAATATAAGCTATAATGATATATATTATAGGCATAATATGTAAACAATTTTTAAATTCATTTAACCGTGAGTAATTCAGATAATAACGTTCATCTATTAACCTAGTTTAGGCTTGTTTACATCAGAGAATATGTAACAAAAGTACGTTAACTTGTAGACATTAGGTCAATAATATTATTTACTAATGTTAGTTTTTCCTGTACTTAACGCCGTCATTGTTGTCGCATTCTCATTGTTAGCATAGTAGTAACCTAGTTACCATAGTCTGTATTTAATTGAGTGTGTAGCGATAACAGTATGTACGTGTGCCCGATGATTATTTTACGTACAATACGCTTCAGTAGGAAATCAAATGTGACTAAATCTACATATTAACAATAATAACTGTAAATATGTTTGCAAATTTACAGTCATATATTTAAAATATACAACTCGAGGAGATTTTATTACATTTACTTTATTATAATAAAGTTAATTGAAATATGTTCATACATTTAATCATCTTGAATAAGTATTAAAGTAATTCATATTTAATTTTCATTCAATATTACTCTAGTAAAGATAGTTGTAAGTACAAATCAAAATATATGGGGACCTTTTTAAAAGGAATTTAAGTCAACACGAAAATCCTATTTTTTAGCTAAGGTTTAGCGTTATGGCCATAATCTCACCGGATCTTAAGTGACGATACGGCCCAAGTTGAAAGAGACGCTAAACCTGTGGATGGACTGGCTCTCAAGTGCAACTGCCGGAACACAACTAAAGCTATTTGTCGGCAGATTTTCAACTTGAGGGTGGTAGCTAGCCAGACGGGCATTAGAAAAACCCCTACCGCCATGCTATGGTTTCCACCCGATGTTTTCCTTCACCGAAAGTTCAAGCTCATTGTAGGTGAATTCGAACTCGCGTCTTTTGATGTGCAGGCCGAACACACTACCACTGAGTTACCACCGCTTTTTCTTGTGTTTACATAACAAAGTTCGGTGAAGCTGTCAAAGCTCTTAAGGCTAAACACAGCGATGCCAGTTCGAAAAAAGGGTTTGAATAAGCTATGTTATGTTAAGTTATGTTAAGTTAGAACATATCTATATTAATTTAACAAAGCGGAAAAGTTTGTTTGTTTGAACGCGCTAAAATTAGAAACTAACAGCCGCATTTAAAAAAATATTTTAGTATTTGATAAATCAATAATTGAGGAAGGTTTAATTTGATAACATGCTAACACCAATAGTAGCAAAGCTCTATTGAAAGTTGTGAAAAAAACGGACAAAACTTACTAACTTTTAGTTCCGCCCGAATGAAGTCGCGGACACAGCTAGTTTTGAATGAATTGTAACGAATACATTTCACAGGAGAAATTTAATTGGGTATGAACATTATTTTTCTTAAGTTATTAAATCTATATATATATATAAAAATGAATCTCTATTTCCCTTGGTCATCGTATCACGCGTGAACGGATGGAACAATTTCGCTAATTATTTTTTGTTGTGTTAATTATTGCCAGAAGGTTAAGGATAGTTAAGGAAGTTGAACGGAACATTAGAAAATATGTATATATAAAAAAAAATCGTCGAAATGTATGTACGCTTACTTCCTACGCATAACTTCCGAACGACTGCACCAAATCTGATATTTTTTTATTGTGATCATTATTATCCGGACACGATTTGTATGGGAGAAATAAACGACCTCATTATATGAAAAGTGAGTGAATGAATGATACAGAATACTGTAAGGAATCTATTTAGGAAAATTGCAAAAATTATATAATTGCAGAACACCTAAACAATATTAAGAACAAAAACAAATACAAATTAATTAATTATAAAAAAATCGATAATTGCATCTTTGTACATTTTATCAAAATGGTGTTACATTTAGTAATTGTCACGGAGTGGTATATTAGTTTTACTTTCATTCTAAGCTAAATCTTTAATAGCTAAATTTCACGAGGAAACGAATTACTTTTATTATTTTAAATGTGCGACGAGCCACCTCACGTTTTATCCGGACTGATGACCAGCCACAGGTACACCCGACAGGTATTGAGAATAATCGTATTGGTATGTCTGTATTGCGTTCGATAGTGTGACAATAAAATGAGTTCGGATTGTGTTGTGCAGATTGAAAAGTAAAATTATCACAATTGGTCCTATTAATAGATCTATTACGCTTATTAGTTTGTGAGATGAGTATTAGCGAGAATAAAGAACATCAATTATAGGTGATACGAAGTTCACCGGGTCAGCTAGTGTAGTATAATTTTATTAACATAGCATGTCTGAGAGGCATGTCTATGATGGTTATATCAACACATGACTTAAAAAGGGGAAGTATATCATTTTATTGTAGGTGATAAATTGTTAGAAAAAATTAATAGATAGATATATTAGTAATAAAACGTAATATAAATGTATTAAACGTCATTTAGTCTAATTAATAATGATAAGCGCAAGCCATGAGCCTTTATGCCATTATGGAAATCTTAATAACTTTACTGCTTATCAATATCGCAAAATTTAGAGTATTGGCGTATAAAGCGTTTTTATATCATTCTTATATGCTCTATAAAATATGTTTTTTACAATTTCCTCAATTATGATTTTTAATGCATTATCGTTTTCGAAGAACGCATACATAAATGTTGTCATATTAGCAAGTATTTTTATTGATAAAAATGTCTGTTTTTTCAAAGTGTAGGTACGGTAAATTAAAAGTTACTTAGTAGTAAACACAATCTATATTAATATTGTAAAGCGGAAATGTATGTTTTTTGTTGTTATCGTTTGTTTGAACGCGCTAATCTTAGGAACTACCAGTCGGATTTCTAAAATTCTTTTTATGTTTGATACAACAATCAGGTTTTAAAAGGCTTTAGGGTATTTAACATCATGCTAGTACAACTATTAATAAATGTGTATTGAAGTAAGTTACTAAATCGGGCAACATTTTTTAGTTCCACACGAACGAAGTCTCGGACACAGCAATCTAAAATATAGGGCAATATCGCCATCGGTATATATACATATATAGGTCTCGCGTTTTGGCTACAATCTCACCTGATGTTAAGTGATGATGTGTCCCAAGATGGTGGACACGCCTAATAGAGGGACTTGCTCTCAACTTCTCAAGTGCAACTACCGGAACTCACCAATAGTTATTTGGCGGCAGATTTTCAATTTGAGGATTGTAAATAGAATCTAGAAGGAGTGTGGGCGTCTAAAAATAAGTGCCCCTATAAATAAAATATAAGTCTTCCAAATCTCTGTTACATATGTCACTGTGATTCACATTTTTTGGCTTTTCTTTACGTAATCTGGTAAATAGTAAGTTACTGATTAGGAAACACAAATACAAGACTGTTACATATTTTTGTGCATATGAATAAAATTTATTATTACAGATTCATATAAATACTTACAATACAATTTAAAAAAATCTAGCCTTTAGATTGGTGGCAGACTATCTTAAAATCGAAAACATAAAAATTTATAAGCAAATCTTCAATCATTAATAATAGCTTGACATTAGCGTCATCTATTATGTTCAGAAATATCATAAAACTCAACTTATATTTTTAGCTATATTCCAGCTAAAAATAACAGAGAACATTGCAATAAAATCTATCAAAACTTTAATTTACAACTTTAAATTTAGTATACAGTGCAGTATACACAGAATAGGATATATATATACAGGATTTGGTAGTTGCAGCTTTATTGTAAGTCTTAAAAGTCTGTCAAATTTCATTGAAATGCTCCAATAGTTTCACAACGATGTGCATGTATGATTAAATAAATATTAAAAAATTTGTGACCATTATACTGATAACAGAGTATATTTAGAAAATAATAATGTACGGATTTCAGTCTACTTAAGGTTTATTATATGTATAGATATACAGACCTGTATAGAAGCGCAGAGTGCAAGCCGCACGCGCACGCTCTGTGGCGGCGAGAGCGAGCGTAGTGCGAGCGCAACGACACCATTCGACGTTATGTGCTCGTTTATAGGGTAACTTCTACTTTCCGCCTCGCCGTTACTGTAATGCACAAAAACCAAGTACACCCATTTAACAACAAACTCCATAAAACCTCCCAACTACTTGATTTTGCTTGGTTAAAATTATTACAAAACAAGCATTTATTATTTAAGTTTCATGAATTTATGGCGACGCCAACCTATGCTATAATCAATAATAAGCATATGAGAAAACTAATAAATTAAATAGGCCAGAGGATTGAAAAGGATCTTTTAAAGAATCAGGAAATTAAAGAAAGTAAGATACCAAAAAAGTAGACCAAACATTAACAAAATTGAAAAAAGCTGAAGCTGAAAATAAGGACAAATATCTGGTACTGTCATCATATTATTTGTCTTGTTGGTTGTTAAAGATTTTCTAGTGAAGAAAATTTTTCATTTATTTTTCCTATTTAACGGTATTTTTAAGGTCAATTGTAACGATAAACTGCAAAAACCTACAACGATATAGAAGGGCCTCATTATACCACGTCGGTTTAATAAAGCCCAAAAAAAGTTTTTAAAAGTTAAATATATTTAAAATTATTGACCTTTTTTCTGTTAGTTTAACTTTTGTGAAAAACTAAATGAATAAACTTTATGAAAAAAAATAAAAATAAATTACAAAATAAACTATTTATTGCATTTTAAGTTAGGTGGGTCTTATATGCCTCTGGTACCTTATTAATGTGGAAATTTCAATCCTTTTTTTTATTTAACACGATTTCTATGAGTCCCTGGAAGGGTTAAAATTCGGAATAATAGACAAATAAGGATCACTCTAATATTATCTGACCAACTAGTGTATTTATATTGACTAATACAATAATTAATGTCGTTCTTCAGGTCCTTGAGGAGCGGTGCGGCAGGGAAATGTTTTCCTTTTCGTTTTTTGCAGGTGTTGTTCGGGCACAGATACTTCTGGTGGTACTTGTACAAGAATACACGCAAGAACCCGACTGCCGCCTGCCGTTATTGTCGGTTGACGAAGAGTATTGCGTAACACACTCTATGCGAATATGTCATTCTCTGCAGCGAGAGTTCGTGGAATGTTATGATCTCCTTTTGCGAGATAATCTGCGAAGTAGATCCTTACAGGCATCCTTTCCGCCGCAGACGGATAGGCAGTACGAAGGGCCGGTACAACCGTGCTTTTCCGCCTCCTTATGCTGGACTGACGAGGGCCAGTCGGAGTACCGCCTCCCATTACACTAATCCGGTCGTCAGAGAGGTCAACTCAACTGGCTGCCTAGATGAGCCTGGTTTAACAGTAGGCTTGACCGGTTGCCGAGTTTATGCGGAGACTGCTATATTAAACCTAGGGTGCCCTAGGAAGGCGACAGATGGCCGTAGGGTTTTAGTGGGTATTCCCGGCGACTAGTGTCGGATGAGTCCCACATATCCCCTGAATTTTTGAACTGAGAGGGAACACGTAAATACATTTCTTACAGGGTAATAAAAACAAGGATAAAGTTAAATTGGGTATTTTTTCTTTTCGAATCGATCTTCTAACTCGGGGTCAGAGATTTTATATTGGGTTTAATTATTTTATATACTTTAAAATGGTTGTGGTTACGCGCGGGAATAATATGGTTGGTAATTAATTATTGCGGTTGCGCCACCTGAGTAGATTGCTAGTAACTATTTATACCATAAGCAATCTCTATGTGGTATATGCCACATATACTAATACTAACTAATACCGCCGGCCGCCTTTAGAGGGTGACAAAGTCGGGAGTGTAGCAAGGTGAGGCCGCGGGGGTTTTACCGTTACACACGCCGGCAGCGCGCAATAAGCGCCCTCGCCCGCTCTTCAGTTGCTATCAAGTCTTTCAGGTGAGTGCATATTTTATTAATTGGTTACCAATTTTATTGTTGTCATTGACGTGGTCATCCGTCTCGCCCGCTTTGTGTGTTCTCAATATCTTCCGCGATTGTAATTTTTTTTAATAGTGTATTCAAACCCAATTTTCTAAGCCCGCGAAAAATAACACGTGGCAAATCTAGCTACATCCGCAGTGGAAAGACTATTTACACGTCTTCTCCATCCCATAGAATGGTCCTTCGAGCCGGATTAGATCCAGACTAAATTTATCAAGGAATAGTTCGAGTAAATTTAGTTTATGAATTACACACACCCGCAATTTTTTTGTAACAATATTTCATTATACTAGTAACAGGAGTTAAAACTAAATACATCCGCCGTCATTTCTGAATAACATAACCCGTAACCGCATATTGAAATTAAACATAGTATTTTTATTTTATTTGGTATTCTTCTTGCGTAATGGAAAATAGGCAGTTAAAAAAACTTATTTCGAAGAAAAATGTATTATATTCACAAATGAATGATTTGTTTACCAAATCAAAAAACATTTCGAAATTTGATTCGGAATCAAAGGAAAATTTTCTTGCTGAGTCAAAAACGATAGATGACATGCGTTCTCGTTTTGAAAGTAATCTAGATGAAATAAATGATTTAAATTTAAAGCAAAATCCTAAAGGTGAGTCGGAATATGCAGCTTTATCGTCCTTTGATACTTTATATAGTTATGTCAAACGCGCTCGTAATAAAATTAACACCAGTAGTTCTTTAAAGATAACAAAGGATCCTGTAACCGCAATAAATATACCGTTGCCGACGATAACACTTCCTTCCTTTGACGGCCGCTCCCTCGAAGGCTGGGAAACATTTTACCAGGCTTTTAAAGCCAATATTCACGATAATCCGCAACTGTCTGACGCGTAACGTGTGCAGTATTTAATGGGTAAATTAACGAATAGTGCACTAAAGTTAACCGCTGGGATAATACCCACAGGTGAAACCTATAATATTATCTGATCGAGCCTAATTGATAAATATCAGGATAAACGAGCTTTGGGATGTCATTATCTGAATAATATATTCGACTTAAAAAATTGTTCACCTAACGCGAATAGCTGAAATATGTTTATTGTGAAATTTTCATCTTCGATTGCCGCTTTGAAACAATTAAATTTACCAGATTTAACTGATTTTATTCTATTACAATGTTCACTTAGAAAGTTAGACCCCCAAACATTGCAGTCTTTTGAAGCTTCGGTTCGTGGTACTGAAATACCTTCCACCGAAACGTTCATTAAATTTATTCAGGATCAGATTAAAATACTAGAACGATCTGCACCGAAATGTAATATAGAAAAATGTAAGAATTATAAATCTTTTATTTCTAACAATGTTAATGACTCAGTCCGCATTGAAAGGGTTAATAAAACGGTTTGGCGCTCGAGCTCGTCGTTATCTTGCTGCGATCTATGCAAAAAATCAGACCATAGGCATTTGTATCGTTGTAATGAATTTAAAAATATGATTTCTCCACAAGCACGTTATGATTTTATTAAATTGAATAAGGGTTGTATAAATTGTTTAAGTTTGTCGCATTCATTAAAAGCATGTCAATCAAAGTTGACATGCAAAATTTGTAACAAATATCATCATAGTTTATTGTGTTTTGGTAATAAAGAGGTAAATTGTACAAATAATAAAAGTAGGTACGGTCAATCGGATGACTACACAGATATGAACAGGCGAGACAGTCGGTCGCGCTAACACAAGTGCACGGAAATCCTAGTGCGGCGTGGTCCGATTACGGTGAGCCACGGGTTCAATCCCACATTCAACCTGTTGTTCAGTGTTACGATAACAATGATACCGCTTTGAATACTTGTTCTCACCCTAAGAAAACCATACAATAGCAAAGTAACTCAACCGCTACCACTTTAACCCATAATTCGGAAATAAAATCAAATAGTAATATTTTATTATCAACCGCTCAAATATACGCTCAATCTAATAACGGCGAACGTAAAATAGTTAGATGTTTAATCGATAATGGTTCACAAAATAATTTAATAACTGTCAATTGTTGTGAATTACTTAACATTCCGATCATACCTTTAAATAATTCTTATATTAGAGGTATCGGATTAACCGCTCGCCCGATCCACGGATATGTTTATTTAAATATTGAATCTAGATTTTCACCTAATAAATACTATATTCATGCTTTAGTAGTCGCTTGAATTACAGATAAATTACCAGCTTATTTTATAAATTCGTCAAATTTGGAACATATACGTAATTTACCGCTTGCCGATTCAAATTGGAACGTACCAGGTGTAATTGATATGGTATTGGGTGCTCAATTATGTCCATAACCAGGTAACCGTATAGATACCGGCTCACTAGCGCCACCTGCCGTAAAAACAACCTTCGGCTATGTTCTTATGGGTGACGTGCCTAATGTACGTTACTCCGGCATTATGACACCGCAACATAATGACCTTTTTATAATAAATAATAATACGTCTTTGTGACTATCTAGTACAGTTTTTATTTATAATCCGCCCGGTTTTGTATGTACAAAATTTAATTCTACTTTGAGTTTAAATAAATCGTTTTCATCTGTAACACGTAAAGACCTTGAGTTATACCTACATAAATTTTGGGAATTAGAGGAGATTCCTCATGAGCGTCACCTAAGCCCTGAGGAAGCGGAGTGTGAAAATAAATATATTTCTACAATTACCCGCGATAGTGATGGCCGATATACGATTGAGTTACCTTTTTGTAGAAGTCCCGCTGAACTCGGCAATTCTCGTGCTATTGCTCACCGCCGTTTTCTCTCGCTCGAACGGAAGTTTTTTCAATTACCCTCACTCCGCGATGATTACGATAATGTTATAAAGAATTATATTAATAAAGGTTATTTAACTGAAACTAACGTTACTGCCAATGAAACCGATAATGGTTTTTACATACCGCACCATGCAGTTGTCCGTCCAAGCAAAGCTACCACCAAACTACGTGTAGTTCTGGATGCTAGCGCCAAAACATCTAGTGGCCTGTCACTTAATGACGTCCTGCATACTGGTCCAAATTTACAGGCAGATTTATTTTTACTTTTACTCCGCTTTCGTTTGTTCCCTATAGCCTTATGCGCTGATGTCGAACAAATATATTTACGCATTAGGGTGACCGTAGATCATCACAAATATTTAAAAATAATACACCGCTTTAAAAATGATAAGCTTCGCACTTATGTTTTTAACTGTCTCCCCATTGGTTTAAAGTCATCTCCTTATTTAGCAATGCGTACTATACGTCAATTAGCATCGGATGAATGTTATCGTTATCCAGAAGCCGCTAGTGTAGCTGAGTCCCAATTATATATGGATGACCTCGTCACATCTGTACACGAAGAGGTTTCCGCTATCAAATTATCGAAACAGCTAATTTCCCTATTTAAATCAGGAGGTTTTAATTTAATAAAATGGGCAAGTAACTCATCGACTTTTCTTGATAACCTTCCAGATACACATCGCTCTTCTGTAAGCTTCTCTGAGGATGCAAATAACACCATGAAAGTTTTAGACCTTGCATGGCTTCCCGCTAATGATTCATTCTGTATGACTAGCTCAGACACTAATAACAAATGCACTAAGAGAAGAATATTATCTCTAGTTGCCCGCTTGTTCGACGTGCTTGGTTTAGTTGCACCAGTTATATTATTCGCTAAATTACTTATTAAAGAACTCTGGAATTCCAAAACAGATTGGGATGATACACCTTCAGATAATATAGTTTACCACTACTCCTCGCTTGTTAAGGAGCTTCCATTGCTTTCGACTTTATCAATACCTCGTCATATTGGAGTTTCCAAAGATAGTAAATATTATTGCATTTTGTGCTGCATGCTTAAACGCCTATGGTTGTGTTGTTTATTTGCACATTACAGATCCCGCAGGAGACATTTCTTTAAGATTGTTGTGTTCAAAATCAAAGGTCTCTCCTGTAAAAATAACTACATTAGCTCGCCTTGAGCTTTGTGCCGCTGTTGTTTTATCAAAATTAGTTAAACTTGTTTACAATGCTTATTAATGCTTTACATCCTATCACCGCTATCTATGCTTTCTCAGATTCAACAATTGCTCTTTCTTGGATTAAATCTTCCCCGCATAGATGGTCAATCTTTGTAGGTAAACGAATCGCTCAAATTCAGGAGAATATATCGCCTGACCGCTTTTTTCATATTAACGGTAAGGAAAATCCTAGTGATTGTGTATCACGAGGTCTTTTATCTTCACAAATTATTAAGCACCCGCTTTGGTGGCAAGGTCCTTCTTGGGCCTGCTGTCCTGTTTCACAATGGCCTATTGAACCCTTCATCCCTTATAAATCTGAAAGTGATATACCTGAAATTAAAAAATGTGTAACACTTACAGCTTTAACTGTCGTCGAAGATTCGCCGATATATCAACTTGGGTTAAGAATTTCATCTTGGTCAAAACTTCTTCGCTGCGTTGTTTTTGTACTGCGATTTATAAAAAAAATACCGCGAAATAATTTTATAACCGCGTCCGATTTAAATATTGCGGAGAAAGCTATTATTCGAGCTCTTCAAGCAAAATATTTTCGATATGATATTGTTAGCATTAGAAAATCAGATTTACCTTCTAAAAATATTCGTAAACTTAGTCCATTTATAGACGAAGATGGAATTTTACGTATACAAGGTAGACTTTCGAACTCTGATTTACCGTTTGAAACACAACACCCCGCTTTATTACCTAAACGCGATCATATAATAAATATTATTGTTGATCATTATCACAATACAAATTTACACACTGGTCCAAACCTTTTAATGTCTCTTCTTCGTCAACGCTTTTGGATATTGTCCGCTAGAAACGTTATTAGAAAAAGAGTGCATATGTGTAAACCGTGTTTCCGAGTATCACCTTCTCCCCCAACTCCTAAGATGGCTGACCTTCCATCGAGCCCTGTAATGGAAGCCAAAGCCTTCGTTCACACGGGAGTAGATTACGCGGGACCATTTAAGATAACACTTGTAAGCAAACGTGGTCAACACTCACAAAAGACTTATATTTGCCTGTTCGTTTGCTTAACGACAAAGGCTATACATATTGAGTTAGCCTCGGATTTGTCATCGGATTCGTTTCTTGCTGCTTTCAAGCGTCTTATATCTCGTCGCGGTCCAGTTTCTTTTATATATTCAGATAATGGCACCAACTTCGTTGGCGCAAAAGCTAAATTAGACGTTTTATATCAACTTTTAGTTTCAAATAATTATATATCCGCTTGGAATGATGAAGTGGCCAAATACCGAATTGTTTGGAAAATGATCCCACCTCGCGCTCCGCATTTTGGAGGTTTATGGGAATTAAATATAAAATCCGTTAAAACTCATTTGAATAGAGTAATTGGCGCGCAAATTCTCACTTACGAAGAAATGTTAACGGTATTAAATCAAATAGAATGTCTCATGAATTCCAGGCCTTTATGTCTTTTATCCGCAGATCCCAATTCTGAAATTCTCACACCCGCACATTTTTTGATGTCCACGCCTTTGCAGTATTTACCCACGTCAGAATTGTCCGTAGACCAAATCAGTCTAACTAATCGCAAAAGGTTGTTAGATAGTTTAGTTAATTCCTATTGGAAGAAATTGAGGTTAGAGTACCTGCATGTGATGCATAACCCTGTGAAAGTTGGGACAATAGTTCTTATTCATCAAGATGATATCCCCCCGCTCCGCTGGCTATTAGGCGTGATACAAGAAGTGTATCCAGGTGTCGACAATATTATACGCGTCGCTTTGGTAAAAACGAAATCTGGATATCTCAAACGAGCAGTCGTAAAGTTGTATCCGCTACCGTTAGAATAATTTACATTACCGCATGTCATTAACCGTTTTAGGCTCACTCGTAAAAATTAAATTCATAATTGCTTATTATCAATAAAAAAAAAAATGTGCTTAAAACCAAATAATTTCCATCTATTGGAGTATTTATACTTTCCATCTCCTTTATTTTCTTGTTGAAAGTCCTACGAACTTTCAAGGCGAGCAGGATGGTTATGCGCGGGAATAATATGGTTGGTAATTAATTATTGAGGTTGCGCCACCTGAGTAGATTGCTAGTAACTATTTATACCACAAGCAATCTCTATGTGGTATATGCCCGGTACAACTAATACCGCCGGCCGCCTTTAGAGGATGACAATGTCGGGAGTGTAGCAAGGTGAGGCCGCGGGGGTTTTACCGTTACACACGCCGGCAGCGCGCAATAAGCGCTCTCGCCCGCTCTTCAGTCGCTATCAAGTCCTTCAGGTGAGTGCATATTTTATTAATTGGTTACCAATTTTATTGTTGTCATTGACGTGGTCATCCGCCTCGCCCGCTTTGTGTGTTCTCAATATCTTCCGCGATTGTAATTATTTTTAATAGTGTATTCAAACCCAATTTTCTAAGCCCGCGAAAAATAACACGTGGCAAATCTAGCCACATCCGCAGTGGAAAGACTATTTACACGTCTTCTCCATCCCAGGTTGTTTAATATTTGGGTGTTATAACCCATAAAACGATTTATTAATCAGCGTTATAGAGCACTTGCAACGGGGCGTAATTTCACTTATGAACAATATCTTACTCTTTCAAGTTATATAAGCAACCTATCTATTTATTGGCTTGTACTTTATACAATTGTTTTCTTACATATACATTATAGAGAAGAAACAACTTAAGTAATTGGGTATAATACGGTAATAAAGAGGATTGTGAAACCTGTGCTGTGGAAAGACGAGCAGGGCAGGGAGCCGATGCGCGGCATACGGCCACGGAAGGTCGTGCGCGAGTGCGTCGAGGCGTGCCGCCCGCACGCGCATCCCCCCCGCTGCCGCCACGCGCGCTCCCCGCGCCGCTGCGCCCGACACTCGCGCGCCGCACGCGCCCCCGCACACCAGCACTATCCTTACCTGTACACACCAAACATATTATCACGGCACTGCCCTCATCTATTCCAACCTACGATTATTGCTCGCTTAGAAAAAATATCTATACATACAGAGTGTCCCACAAAGTAACGATAACCTCGTATCGGGGAAAGACCCTCTTATTATGAGCCAGTAAAAAAAAACCAGCATTCTACACATAGTAATACTCGAGTACCAACCATTTTATTAAAAAACTAAAAATATACTATCCGGAGTGGAATTTTTCAACGTTCTGTTTAGAGTTTTGAATTGTTTGTAGGTTTTAATTGTTTTGATCTCGCAAGAAGCCAAACTAGTTGTTCCCAAATCAAACAAATGTATTTTCAGAAAAATAAGTAAATATAATTGATAAATGTACTGTAACGGTACTATCACTTAACTTTTATTACTCGTACTAAAAAAATAATACACTAAGTTGAGCAGGCAAGTTTTATCAAAAGATGATCGATTTTATCGAGATTCTGAAATGCTATCACATTTACATCTTCTGTAATAAAATAATATTTTATTTTCTTTTTTACGATAGATGATCTATTTCATTATTTTCTCGTCTAAATAAAAGTATGAGAAGTAAATTGCAGTTGTTTGAGTAAATTATGTTTTAGTGACTTTATGCTATTAGAAAGAGATAGATTGTGACACCGCCATTTTGTTATTAACAATGATTCACTTTATTATTATTTGTCAGTACGTTACGTTGCTTTGTATACTACACATCTATTAGTATTCTGTTATTTCTAAACTATCCCGGCTTGTTAGTTGTCTAAACTGGTCTAAACTGACCTTGCTTTCTCTTGGACATTGATTTTTTGTTGTGCAAATCGTTGGGCACTATGCTCGTTGGGCACTATGCTGATGCCCAATGCCCGATGCTGATGCTATGCTATATGTAGCCAGACTACAGAGTGTTTTTAAATGTTCACCGATTGTATTCTGAAGGTCAACTGCCTGGCGCTCCAGGATTCGTTATTTTGGGTCAAATAATTCAAGACCCTGAAACTTCTCTAAGAAAAATTACAAAAATGCAGGAATAACACAAAGTACAGCACAAAGGATTTTAAAAAGAAACCAGTATCATCCATACCACTTTCAATAAGTGCAATGTCTGCTGCCACGTGACTATTCACACAGAGAAGAATTTTGTAGACAAATGTTAAGGAAGAATACTGAGGAACTGCAATTTTTAGATAATGTTTTGTGGTCAGATGAGACAACCTATAAAAACAACGGTTTTCGAAATTTACACAATTTGCATAGTTGGCAAACTGTAAATCCTCATTTCATGCGCACAGGAAAGTCGCAATATCAATTTAAAATAAATTTATGGACCGGTATTTTAAACGGTAAAGTCCTAGGACCAGTAAAACTACCTTAAAACTTGAATGGTGTAAACTATTTGGAATTTCACCAAAATGAGGTACAAAGTTGTTTAGAAGATATACCACTCAATGTTTTACGAAGAATATGGTTTCAGCACGACGGATGTTTTTTATTGGAGACACTTGAAGGAAATGGTATACAAAAAACTAATAAAAAACCTAACTGACTTACGTAGAAGAATAAATGAAGCTGCCAATTAGATAAATAAAAAAGGATATGCTAGACTCATAAAAATATCAGTTTTAAGAAGATGTAGAGCTTGTATTAATGTTGGTGGACGACAGGTTGAGCATTTACTTTACATAAATAATTGTAAATAACATGTTGTTTTACTCTAGTTGGTGATAAGACTGATGACCAATCAGATAAAACTTGCATACAGATAGATGGAGACACTTCATTCTTTACTTTAAAAAAACATTGTTAAAAACAAAATGGCGACGACATAGGCGTCACTATCTATCTCTTTCTAATTGCATTAAAACCACTACTATCTCTGTGTAACAATAAAAGCGTCACTAAAACATAATTTACTCAAACAATTACAATTGTTTCTTATATCTTTATTTAGACGACACAATAAAGTCATAGGTCATCTATAGCATAAAATAAAATAAAATATTATTTTATTACAGAAGATGCAAATGTGATGATAGCATTTCAGAATCTCGATGAAATAGACCAGCTTTCGATAAAACTTGCCTGCTCAGCTTAGTGTATTATTTTTTAGTACGAGTAATCAAAGTTAAGTGAAAGTACGCTTAGAGTACATTTATCAATGATATTTACTTATTTTTCTGTAAGAATACATTTGTTTCCGATTTGTTTGATTTGGCAACAACTATTAGGACTTCTTGCGAGGCCAAAACAGAATTAAAACCTTCGAACAATTCAAAATTCTAAATAGAATGTAGAAAATATTTACAAAACAAAAATAGCTAGTGTTAAAGGATAACCAACAGAACCCATTTCCAGCATTTTTGTCTGTTTGTCTGTGCACGCAACACATAAAATGTACGAATTAATATTGGGTAACTTTTATACTAAAAGAATATACGCAACTTGAAGTACGTAGTTTTTGTTTCATTACAACCGGCTCACTCTATCAAAAGATATTAGATAATATGAATTTAAAGCTTTCTCACACACGCAATTCAGTTACTTGCATCGCTAAATAGACCTAATGTTGATAGTTGAACTCCATATTCGATAGTTGGAGCTGTGCATATAACGCCATCACGTAACACAGATATTGACTGTACTCTTATCTACTGACGCGTTTTAATTTTCGACAACCACAGGAACGAAGTCGCAGGCACAGCTAGTATTCCATAAGTTGTTCTTTTGTACCATCACAAATTGACTACAATATACTTATATAAGGACAGTAAGCCTCTCGGTAGCTGGATATACTCTAGTTGATCTCGTAACTAAAACAGAGTCATTTTGACGGATTTATCACCTGTACCTGGAAGACACGACTCAGTCAAGCACAATTGTCTCTTACCACCTAGCACCTAAATTGGCAAAATCGCGATCTATCATCTTGTAGTTTTGACATGTGGTATATTATCTACCATAATATGTATCTGTGAGTACATATTATGGTATGTGATGTATCTAGATGTGTAATTAAGTAAACTTCATCAGTATCGTTTAAGGTTATGAATAAAAAGTATTTTATATATGGATGAAGGTATGAATATTTAATTTATAAAAGAAATGTGCAAGTGAACAATATTAACTTTATGTTTATATAATTATTTCATACTGTTAAAGTATCTAAATTTGAAACATCCCTTAATTAAATTTTACTTTGAATTTAATATAGTAAACATAAAATTATAACAAGAAATATATAATCATAGACTGTGCTTATTTAAATTATTAAATGATTTTATAGAAGTTTCAATATCACTAACCGTTCCCGGAGTTTTGACAAGTTTTCTAAATGTCTTTGCAGTCAAATCGATGATCTCTATAGAGTTCTTATCGATGCCCATTTCTTCTGAAATACCATCGGATCCAAAGTAATGTGTGTGCGTCGCACCAGTTACCCGTGTACGCAGTGAGCGTTTTAGGCGCTTTTTTGTGAAATTGTAAATAAAATCTCTAACAGACTTTTCATTATACTCCTCAGAGAGTACATATTGGCACTCATGCTAAAATATAATAAAAACTGCTTAAATTTTAAGCTAAATAAAATGACAATCACGGTTTACTTTACTCCAACATTATCATTATCAAGCCAAATTTTTTGTATTATATTCCTGATTAAATTTGACTTTGCTTAGCGCCTACGGAATAGGGACCATTCGAGTATAAAGTAAGCACATACGAGGGGGAGTGGGTTGTTTTGCTTAGCTTATTTTTGATGACATTTTGATTAACATTTAACAACAGAGTATAAGTGGAGATTCTGTTAACAATATTTAATGAATAATAGTTAGATTATGATATGGTAACCGTACCTGCCCATGTTTGAAAGCGAAAAAAGTGTACACAAATCCCCTGAGACAGTTGTTATGGTAAGTATCTGGGTGATCGAGCTTAGCTCGCATTTTTAAATTGGGTTTATTTCTAAAATATTTTTAAATGCGCATCACATGTCGATTACACATTCACATTTTATGATGTTAGATATATACAAACTGATTATTTCAAATAAAAAAAAACACAAATGTAATAAATATTTTTGGGAATATTTTTTGTATAAAAATAACATCGTTTTTACAAAAAAAAACGCAACTACATAGGTGAATTTATAAAGCAAAAATCTGTCTAAATACAAAATTTCATCGTAATCGTTATAGCTGTTTCCATGATATCCAACATTTATCTTTATAGGTAAGAACTTGGTTACTTTTGCTGACAAGATTATGGAATGGTTAAATATGATTAAATATCTGCTTACGTAATACTTGAATGGCTCCAGTCTAGTAGAACCTTACGGGATGCGATTTTTTTCCAGTCTGACAAAATAGCTTTACAGCACTTAGCATTATGTAAGACATATAGTCCACAAACAACGGAGACCATCGATGATACATATCTCGTCTACCACCGTCAATGCCATGCCGGCATGATTAAATGCCTCTTGGATCCAACATAATAACCAAAACTTATGATCTTGATCAACCGTAAATAAATTGGGATTAACTCCCACCGAGTACGTCAGGTATCTTAACCTTTTTTATATAATACAGGTTTAGCGTTATAGACACAATCTCACCTGATGTAAAGTGACATTATGGCCCAATATTGTGGGCACTTTAAGCCTAGTGGGGAGTCTTCTTATCAGGTGCAACTGCCGGAACACAGTTATACGGATTTGGTGGAAGATTTTCAACTTGAGGGTGGTAGCTATCCAAATAGGCATTAGAAAAAGCCCTACCACCATTTCATCATGATGTCTTCCTTCACGGAAGGCTCAGGCTCATTGCAGTGATTGAACTCACGTCCATTGACGCGGAGTCCCTACACAATACTAACTGAATTAACAACGCTTCAACCTAATTTTGTAAAGAATAAGACTCACTTTGTTATCCATAATGACGAGGGCGGTCATGTCCTTCTTACTGATGATGTCTATACCGAGTGATTCTGCAAAATGGACATTCTGTACACTATCCATTGCTAAAATGTGTAAACTGAAATTATTCGCACAAGACAACCCATGTATATGGCTTAAGTTTACCCGTTCTTCAGACATCTTCGACGGAAACACGGGTGGATTCCTTTCGTTTGCGAACTTCAACACCGTACAAAAGTGTTTAATATTATTTTGTACGAGGTTTTCTGGAGACAAATGATCGTCTTCATTTGGTAGCATTGAGGTTACAGAACTGTAAGAAAACGTTTTTATATATGTAAACAGAGTTCATGTTACTTTATTTCAATTTCCCACGCGTTCTCTTGGCCTATGAACTGTGGTTGTATTATACAGTCAAGACAAGACGGTGACTATGGCATAAAATAAACGTATATGTCAACAAGAGCGAAGTATAAAATATAAGAACAGTAAATTAACATTAGAATGTTAATTGCTTTTAATGTTGTATCTCTTTCGGGTAAGATATGTAGTGATATATTATTAATGTGATGTAAAATGTAAAAATATATGTTTTCAAATAAAGACAGTTTTAGAACAACTCCATTTAGTTGTTTCATTATTCCAAAATAATACTATATATTGCACCATTAGGTACATCTTTTTCTGTAATTGATCCTCTAAATGTATAAGTATTGATGAGATAAATCGGAATTGTATGGATTATTATTTGAAACTAAATCTGAGTGTTACTTTTGAAGAGTTATATCAAAGGATAGATGGCAGCCCCACTTTTTGATACTTTTATGATATGTTAAATAGACACAGGCTTATTAACATAAAAATATTTAAAAAAAAAGCGTTGATTGAAATTGAAAACAACATGTCAATAATACTTTTTCTTCATAAGGTTCAAATAAACGGTAAAACAGCAGTGATTCTGTATTAAATGAATGTGTAATACTCGAACATCAGGAGTTTCGGGTTTGGTAGGGTTTATAATTATAATATAATCTAGTGTTAGGATTAATATCCAGGTATAGTACCGTCCTATGCTGTGACATGGTAAAAAAACAGTATTATGACAAAATTGCCATACTTACTCTTCCTGGTCAGGTTCCACTTCATGGTCATAATTTAAAAATGCCTGATAATTTAAACATTGCTCATAGTTATCATAGAAACTTCTTTGAGCTGGCAAGTCTTTGGAACTACATTCCTCTAAATATCCGAGGGGTGAAATGAACGGTGAATTATCATTCGTACTGTACACAGTTTTTGATAAATGGACACCACGTCTAAATAGAAAATGTTCTAAACCACTCTTTTGAGGCTTATGTGTGGTATTATTCCACGGGTATTTGTTGTTACGAGATTCAACTTCTTTCTTGATATAGCTACTATTCTTCATAGCGACTTTCTTCACTTTATAGTTGTCACAGAGTCGTGTATAATTCCTTTGTTGGTACAAAAGACGTTGCGCTCGTTGCAACTTTATAAGTTCCTGTATCCAATGAGCGCTATCCTCATTGTTGCAGTTATAGTATTCCATTGCGATTTCACGTAACTGTTAAATTTATTTAAAGATATGTAACATTTTATGTATATTATACGTGTCCGCGACTTCCTTCGCGTGGAACTAAAATTGTATTTATTCTCTAGCTGACCCGGTGAACTTCGTATCACATTACAAATATTTGATTTTTTTTGTACTATAATATATATATATATTATACAAATAGACATTCCTCATGAATCACTCTATCTATTGCTGAAAACTACATCCACACTTGTTGAAAAGGTTAAAAGATCTAAGCGAACAGACAGCGGAAGCGACTTATTTTATACTATGTATATACTATATTTTAATGAGAACAAAAAGTTGGCAAACTCTTATTTCTGTTGGACCGTGAAATAGTGCAAACGTCTTCCTGTCAGCGTGTTTCCTCCTTCCTATGATATTGGGACCTTCAAAAGAGACGCGAAGAGGTACCTAAATTAGCCAGCATGACAGCGTTAACTGGCAGTGAATTTGGATTTATTGCCACTCGTCGCTGAATTTTAATTGCATTGTCCTTAACATCAGGTGCAAAGCAGGCACTTCGCTGCGCAACATTATTTATATATACATATCAAAACTAAATAGAGAAAAGGTGGCAAACTTCAGTGTAACATTTAATTAAATAAAAAACATATTTTATATTACAAAATACGGAACTCACCAATGCATATGATGGCAATTGCTCAAACAATGGATTCAGCGGTGTAAATAATATCAAAATTGGATTCCCGTCAATATATCTATCAAAGGAGAAAGCTTTCTTCCATAAAGGTATAATTCTTGAAACCGGTTGTGAAAAATTCTCTAAAACCCAGTGCATTAGTAATGATTCGTTCCATCTTTGTATATTACATTCACCTGTCATGTATTCCTAAAATAAAAAAATAAGTTTAGTTATGATAAATTGCTAGATTTTACATATGAGGTGCACAAATTGACAGAAATCTTCTAGTTTTTTTTATTTGTTTTTAGTTTTTTAGTTTTGTTTTTAGTTATTTGTTAAGATATGGCAAAATATATTTAGAAAAACTAAAGTAAGGCATAACTGCTCTTAATCTATAAAATATTGTGATTATATTTTTCCTGCTTCTTTATTTTAAAGTTGTTTCATTATTTTCCAAAATCCAAATTCAGTGAGACATTTTAGGTTTTACAATATTTTTGTGTAACGTAAATATGTACCTATTATACTTAAAGCGATATTATATGACTGGTGGTGTCTAATGGACGCGAGTTTGAATCCATCAGCAATGAGCTTGAGCTTTTGGTGAAGGAAAACAACGTGATTAAACCATGGCATGGTGGTGAGACTTTTTCCAATGCCCGCTACCACCCTCAAGTTGAAAATCTGCTGAATAATACCGATAGGTGTATCACGGCAGTTGCACATGAGAGCCTGCCCCATTGGCTTAGTGTGTTCAACATTTTGGTCCACATCGTCACTTAACATCAGGTGAGATTGCGGCCATAACGCTAAACATATAAACTATAAAAAACATAGTACCGTAATATTTCCTCTAAAATGTATATAATGAAATTTAAATTATTTACCGTTATCTTTACAATCAAATTAAAAATGGTTCCAGAACACAATTCTATAAAAACACTTACACAAAATTGTTGTATTGTAAAGTGATAAACACGTAACAGGTAAATTCATTCAGCTGTACAAATATTAACACTCGATCAGCCCTCCTCAGCTTGAGTTAATTTGCGAGTTCTATTATATTTAATATTTGGTCATAACCACTCTTAAAGTATTAAGTTTTTCACAAACCAGAAACTAATAAGATTAATGTAATGATCACCTTATGATACCTAATTCTTGAATACTTGTGTTCTCCTTTCTGTATAGTTCGTAACAAAATAATAGTATATAAACCTTTGTATCATTCCACAACATGAGACGTGCATTGGGCACGACATCTACGCCGAGATCTCCGGCAAGCTCTTCGGATGTAACCACCGCATAACATATCTCGCCAACAGTATCGAATTCGTGTGATTTCAGAGCAACATGATACCAAATGTTATAAAATTTTGAAGTATGCACTAACGGTGTATATCCGACAGCCACAGCCTGTAATAATAATATATATATATATCAATCTCCTATCATGCAAATACACACTCGATTGGAAACTCGATTAATCGAATAATTATTATCGTTAGGCATTCGGGTATTCCCTACTAGAGACTAGAAGAATTGTGAAAGCTGTCGCTGGTCTCTGGCAACACGGGAATTTGCAGTGTCGCTGTGGTGTGTTTTAGTGGGTAGTGTGGGAACCTGATGAGTCACCACATGTCCCTCACGTCTTTGTCCTGAACCCGGTAATGCATTTGAATTTGCGCGATGCTACAAGGAAGCCCGTAAAGACTAGGATTTTAAACACCACGCAGTGATGGATTTAGATCTTAGTCAGGCGTGTTGGCCTTTAAAAAGATGTACAGTAATTAAAAGTGTAAGTACTTGGTAATAATAAAAATATTCAACTGTAAGCGACGTATTATATTTCTTCAGAAATTATGCTCCGGGCCTTTACTCGAATAGTGCAGGATTATAGATAACGGGACTACATTTTTTACGATGCCCCAGGGCGGCATTTTCGGGGTGTTCCACCTTGACACCACGTAAATAAAACTGGGCATTCGGATATTCAACAATCTGCACAAGTAAACGTACGAAGGAAAACGAGTTTTGTATAAACATCTTATTACACGATCGTGGGTTTTCCCGTTCCACTTGCTTGCGAGCGTTACGATCATTTTCTCAAGAGCAAGTATACTCCATATGTGTTGAACCTTGCACATGGGTCGTTTTGAACTTGTCGTGAGTGAAAATAATGACGACATTAGTGACATTTTTGCCGCGACCACAACGACCAAGGTTGTCATGTAGAACGGCTGAAGCCATGTTTTGAGTGTTGTAAACAGTAAGTGGATCGTAACCAAATACAAAATGTTAGGTGTTTAGAGGCCATCCACAAATTATGTCACACGAATTTCATGATTATTTTTACCTTGTAAGGTAGTATAATGTATAAATACATACAGTAAATAAATGACAGCCACTTGAATCTCGCAGTATTCATTCGTCTCCCTAAGCCAACTTTATATGCCGACCCTCACAACCTCCCCCCAGCCCCGGATCTACGATTTTTTTAATCGAGGCAAAAACTTGATAGTGGTGTCCCCTCTCCAGTTTGTCAGGTACCAATTGTAGTGTTCCATTTTAAAAGCTATTTAATCATAATACTATTTGATTTTAACAACAACGAAAATAATAAAACACTACAATTTTATACGAAATAATAAAACAACTAAGATATGTAACGAAGGAGGGAAGTTTATTAACACCGATTGCTATATAAGCGCGAAGCGAGCGCGACTTTGGGTTCTGCACAGTACAATCTTGCCTCGCCTGCCATGGCCCAGTACAAACCAAATTTAGTTTTCAGATCCCGAAGGGGATCAGTTAGATTCGAATTTAGTTCTTTCAATTAGGTAATAATCTCAGGCACCGCCAGTTAGGTTTGCATAAGTACAATCCTTCGCGCCATTGTTTTTGGCACAGTACAATCACTCTTTCTATTTTTTTATTAATAGCTAGTACCGCGTTCGATGTTCTCTTACGCGTTTCAGCAACAGCCCAAGGCGAGGTTCGGTCACTAGTGACACCCTTGCGCGAGTTGCCCGTCGAGCGCGAACGCCCTCCGCTCTAGTACTAGAGCCACCCTAGTACGGTGAAGCTGTAAAAGAGGTGCCCTCAGGCTAACAGTGTAGGTCCCTTCGAAAAAAAAAAAGCTACTTTGGGTTCAGTCAAAGCGAGGCAATCGAGGCATATTCATCGTACGTAGCTGGAACATCACTGAAGGGAAGTAAGATTTATATTTATTTATTATTGACTAGACTGTTTTGATATATTGGATATTTATGTTGTAAATTATTATCGGGAATGATTTATACTAGACAGATAGAAAAACGCGAGCGGTGAAGGTGAGTATTGACAAATGTCGAACGGGGGCCCCCTTAAACCTACATCCGTATTCGCAAGTCTCTGCCACAGCTACTAGGTTTATGATTTCTAACAATATTAAGAACACGATTACAGTTGTTAATAATGGTGTATTTGAGTATTTATATTAACGGAACTATTAGTTTAAGTAAATGACTATTATAAGTGAATACATCTAGAATGACGGTTCTTTACACAATTGTTAAAAAACTTACAAATATGCAATCGGTGACAATTTTTGTGATCTGGACATTCGTTATGAGCTATTAGATAGTAACTTATGTTAAAACTTCTTTAGTTCTAATCATGTTTGCTTCTGGAGTAATCCTAAAGAAGATATACCTGATTTCTTTTCCAAATTTTTGCTTGTCTCAAGAAAGGGGCGTAATTTTTTAAATTATTTTACCAGAAAGTTCCTTTAGGACATTTAATGCCCTTTAATTTGACGTAATCAAAAAACATGTTCGATGATTTACCACGGAGTTATCGTCAATCGAAGCAAAATCGTTCTTTTTAATTTTGATAAATAAACAATAACATAAGACGGGTGATCGTATCGATCCATCTCATTATCGTTTTATTGCTATCACCTCCCTCCTATGTAAGGTTTTGAAAAAAAAAATTAACTACAATTTGCTTTTTTTTTTTGCTGAACGAACATTTTGTCTGTTTGACTGCTTGTTAAAAATCACCTAAAAATTTAGAGTTTTTTTCTTAGTTTTTGTGACTAGCATATTTGTTTTTCGTTCATTCCTTTTAAGATCTTAAACAAGATCTTACATTATCGCCATAGATCGCGAAATGACAATATCCTTTTTTTGTATTTCGACGTTCACTCTATTAATCTGTCGAAGAATATTAAGCTAATTTGTTAAATTAAAAATAAATTTAAAATCCATCACTGCATTTAAAAAATTACCATCTTCATACTACAATTCTGTGACTAGAGAGAATTCTGCAATTACCTCGAGACCTTTAACAACTTCGGGCAAATTAGTTAATAGATCAGTAACAGCTTGGTGTTTAATCGACTATCTGGTTTGACTATTCCTTTTAAGATTGGTTTTATATACTTTTGTTTTTCAAAAAACTGTTTTGTAAATGATGATTTTGGCGGCCCCTAAAACTGGCGCCCGGGCCAGGTGCCCCGGTTTGCCCCCCAGATCCGGGGTTGCCTCCCCCCGCCCTTGTTACAGCTGTTCACAAGTGTGACATTCCTTCCTATCGAGTGTATAGTCACATATTTTACAATCTTACATCAAGAAAGTATTTAATTAAAACGGCAAATTAATAGTTTATATTTCGTTCACGAAATTTAGGACCACTACCACCCTTTGTAATACAATGCCACACTTGGTAGGTCTCCTCCACCCCCTTAACGTGTAACATAATTTATGGATAATCCCCTATTCCACATATTTAGGTGTTATTAACAATGACTGAATAACTAAAATAATAACGAAATGCGAGAGGCAGAGATCGCGCAGAGTGCAGGTAATACCAGTTCCGATATGTCGGTGTATGCATAGATTCGAGATGTTAAGGCATGGCATGGCTACAAATCCTAAACTGCCAGATACTTCATTTAAGTGCAGTGAGTATGTTCATACTAGGCAATCTCATAACGGATTACTGGGTAAAAAAAATGCCTCCACAACACTGCCTAAAGTATTATTTGTAGATGGGTAAAAGGCCAATGATGATGCATAGACTAGACAAAGTTATTTGCTTGGAGTTGGCAAATTGGATAATCGCACATCCATATAACTAAAGGTTGGAAAACCTAGTCTACACTATATATGTATTATAAAAATGTTTTCAATATATAAAAATATATATCAAGATCCTACTTACATCACACAATGACAATAGATTAACAAGATCTTCAGCTGATGATATTCTTCTTAATGGTTTTATTATAAGCTCTAGGAAATTAACCATACTATGTGCATCTCTAAGACCTGTAAAATATTTTCAACATTAATTATTCTAAATTCATGCACATCTGCCATAACCTTCGACATTATTCTGATTCCTGTTTGTGATGTACTTTGCTAATGCACTATTTATACACATATTATATAAAGAAGTAAATATGGCTAGGTTTAAAATTATTTGTATATAACATTCACCTTTGTATATAACACCTTTGGAATTGACTGTATAGGCCATTAAAATTGGCCATGATGGTATTTTGTTGTGCTGTAATCTACATTCACTACCAGGGTTCCAACAGTTAATTGCTGCAAAATATACCTGTAATTTAATAGATTCTATACATTATATCATATATACTAATTTAAAATAAACAAAAAATCTACAATAATTTTGTTGCTTCACAACAATTCTAAGGAAATTATATTGTTCCAAGAAAACACTCATATCAAAAATAAACATTCACAAGACAAAATTTATCTACAAATATAGACTGACTTACAAACTTATAATTCTTAGCAATATTTTCTTTTATTAACTTCCTACATATTCTAAACACAATTAAAGTTATTGTTAACTAAGGTTATTGTAGTTTAATTAAAGTTAATGTAAACGAATTATTGTGAAGAAAGCAACATTTTTTTTTACTTTAAAGCAAAAAGAGTAGTTCTTTATTGAGCAAGATCACGTCAAGTAGACCCCCCCTTTTCCACTTGATTATTAAATTCAGGTATGAATATTTCTACATGAAGTATTTACTATGAACAATTAATCCCCAGAACAGTTTTTGAAAATTTTCATTCTAACATTTTTTTTAATGAATTTTTTTATGACTTTTAATTAAAAAATCAATAAATAAAAAGCTATTAAAGATATTTTAATTAAACTTTCAGGATTTATAGTTCAATAGTTATACTTTGATAAGATACACAAAAGTTTAAATTATTTATTGATTTTCATATTGTTAATTATCTTTTTAGTTAACAAATAAAAATTTTAATGACTTCTCCCTCAAAAAACAATTTTTTTTTCTCGATATTATGCATTAAACATTTAAGTAATAGAATCCGCAAAAAAATTTGACTGCTCGCGATAAGATTGAACAAAAAAAAAATTTATTTATGACGGGCGGTAAGCGCTGTCGGTACGGCGCGCTGCCGCGCGTCATTCACTTACCTTTTAATTTACTCAGTAATTGTAAGTAAAAAGCAATTCTTTATTTTTTTAATAAAAATAATGTTATTTAATGGATAATTTTACTGAAACTCATTACATAAAATTAATTAATAAAATACTATTTTATTGTTAAAAAAATGAAAAAATTAAATAAGGTATAATTTAATTATAAAGCTATAAAGATAATATATTATAAAGATATAATTTAATTATAAATCTACCGGTATTGCGTTATTTTTTTCTAAAGACTCTATTTGTAATAATTTTAATGTCTTTGGAAAAAAAATTGCACTCGAGTGATGTATTATCTAAAGCTTTATAATAATGATACTGTCATGTATTTTTAATTGTAACAGATTGCTCATGCCGGGATTTATATTGTTGTTCATGAAAGTCATGGTCTTGTTGAGAGCAGAAACCAAAATTAACTTTTTTAAATGATTTTTCAGCCCATTCAAACAATGAAATCCCATTAAAATAGAGTCTTTAGAAAAAAATAACGCAATACCGATAGATTTATAATTAAATTATATCTTTATAATATATTATCTTTATATCTTCATAGCTTTATAATTAAATTATACCTTATTTAATTTCTTAATTTTTTTAACAATAAAATAGTATTTTAGTAATTAATTTTATGTAATGAGTTTCAGTAAAACTATCCATTAAATAACATTATTTTTATTAAAAAAATAAAGAATTGCTTTTTACTTACAATTAATGAGTAAATTAAAAGGTAAGTGAATGACGCGCGGCAGCGCGCCGTACCGACAGCGCTCACCGCCCGTGATAAATAAATTTTTTTTGTTCAATCTTATCGCGAGCAGTCAAATTTTTTTGCGGATTCTATTACTTAAATGTTTAATGCATAATATCGAGAAAAAAAATTTGTTTTTTGATGGAGAAGTCATTAAAATTATCATTTGTTAACTAAAAAGATAATTAACAATATGAAAATCAATAAATAATTTAAACTTTTGTGTATCTTATCAAAGTATAACTATTGAACTATAAATCCTGAAAGTTTCAATTAAATATCTTTAATAGCTTTTTATTTATTGATTTTATAATTAAAAGTCATAAAGAAATTCATTTAAAAAAAAAATGTTGTCAGAATGAAAATTTTCAAAAACTGTTCTGGGGATTAATTGTTCATAGTAAATACTTTATGTAGAAATATTCATACCTGAATTTAATAATCAAGTGGAAAAGGGGGGGTCCACTTGACGTGATCTTGCTCATTATTACATTTTCCATTTAAAGTAAACAATGTGCTTTAGGAAACATTGTTTTTTATTTATTATAAGTTTTTAGCATAATTAAGTACTATAATCCTTAGTTTAGTTATTCCTTAAAAAAATGGTATTTACTCACCTGGTCTTTCATAATCACAGCAGTTTTTTCAAACTCTTGTCTTACATATTGTGACTCTGCATCCCATGGAGCATAATACATAACAAAAGATACATCCATCTGATTTATTACTGACAGGGCATTACTAAGCTGCCCTCTATACCAATCTGTTACTACTGATTCTGCCTCAAAAAACCTTAGTGCTTGTGGATGTTTTGAAATCTTTGTTGGACTGGAATTAATAAATAAAATAGTGTATCCTTATGCCCATCATATTACCCAGAATATTGATTATGATTTATTATATTTCACTAGGAGATATATCTATTTCCTTAAGATGATTCTCAAGTAAATTTTCCAGAAATATATGTAAAGACTTTGAATAATAAAAATCTACTGTCATTGTAATATGCTTATACTGAACAGAATACAAAATAAATAACTACAGCTGGTATTGACTATACCTATCACAAAATAATGACTCATAATTTTTATAGACCACTGCTTCCTATCTAAATCTGGACTAGATTTAAATGGTTATTCCTTTTAAATATATATCAAATTCATTTGCAACTATAACCAACACATATTAAAAACCATATTAATTTATATAGATTGTATGATATAAATTTTTTCCTCTATTTACAAGTATCCCAAAATAAAACAGGCATGCTTTTCTGTAGGCTAGATATAAGACAGATATCCTATTCAAGATATACTTATAGAAGTAAATTTGTACCTCAAGTTAGGGACATCAGAAATGAAAAAAAAATTGATATATTGAAATATATATTCTGCATTTTTAAAATAATAGTGTATTTAGCTCAATATGTGATATCAATAGTAATTAAAAAAAATGCATCTCAATAAACATGGAGGTAATTTTATCAGTATTCCTTTTTATTAGGCAATAATTGCAAAAATTCTAAATGATTAAAAAGTAAGCAATTCATGAGATTGAGGTTATTTAGGTATTGTGACCACTTGCAAACACAATCCATAACAAAGGAACTCATGAGTGAAAATGATGTGACTGTTTATGAATGACAGACAGCTGCACAGACCCATATACATGCAAATGCATACATTTTGTAACCAACACATAGGAGTGGCTTAGAAAAAAATGGTGGAAAATAGCTTACATTTCTATGTAAGTACACATAAGAGATAGTATTAGTGATCACAAATACTAATGTAAAGACTATAGATTTGTAAGCTGTTAATAGTTAAAATTTCAGCCAGCTCTCATGACCCAATTGGCCAGTTCTCAATACTGTTACCTTTGACCATTCATTCATAACCTTTATGGCTTTGGATTCTAGTGACTTTAAGATAGAAAAAAAAAATTGTATCTGATACAATTTTATATTTTGGATATATGGGATCAAATTATATCAGCTATAAATAATGACATATGAATTTAAAAATATTGATATATTGAAACATTTTTAACAAGCCTACCTCACATTTTACATATGACTATTCTTACATAAAATTTTATTTGAACAGAAGTATAATCCCTAAATACATTCTCAAATTTTCGCTTCCAATGTAATATGTGGACTAGGTTATATCATTACTAAATCAAATTGTAAAAAGTCCAGAATATTTGCTGAACCATCAATATGTATTACTAAAGAGAAAATAGACAACTCAACTAGAAAATAATAAAATAATATTGATAGATCATACATTAAAAATATAAAGTAAAGTTCAATAATAAATTTGATAAATTTTGCTGCTTACGTGCTATGTAGAGCGCCGTAGGTTGTAAGTGCTAAGGCTATACAAAATACCATTTCTTTTATCAACATATTGAATGTTAACTCCCTGTTGTGTTGGGTGGATATTTGTGATTCTTGTAAATTTTCGGTAGAGTTTCCAGCATCGCTAGCCGTAATCGGTTCACTTGCTAATGACGTTATTACGACTTGTTTATTATCTTCAGAGTGCACCGTTGAAAACATTACACGTCATTCAATAAGAACAAAAACAGAAAATTGACATCAACTTTTACATTATAAAACGTGTTTCTAAAATTCTAACAAAAAATATTTGATTGAATTTAAATATAAGTTAGGTATGAAAACTAAGTTAACTAAAAATCTATTACCTAGAGTCATAATCAATTCATCATGTAAATAACCAATAAACAGACAATTTATAAACCTATAATCACCTAAATGACATTTCATCTGTGTTACCACTTCAATAATTCAATTACAAGTGGAGAATTATACAAAAAATGTATTCAATTGTGCCAAATTTACACTGCTGAATTCGTAGACAGAGAAAAAAAATGATAAACAGACTGTATATATGCATATATGCTGCTATAAATAAATCCTTTTTTTATCATGGGGAAATGCATTTACTCATAACCTTCCAGCCCGGGGGACTGGGAAGGTTATGTGGCACTCGCTCGTTGATTGTCGTCGAGAATACCTATTAAAACCCCATGACCATCCGTCGTGCTGGGGCAACGGGGGTTCGAATCTCGTCATCCGGCAACCAGCCCAGCCTGATGGTAAGCCATGCTCCGTCCGGGCAGTCTATGTCGAAGTGGGGTGTCCGCGGAGAACAGCCTCGCGGGCCCTCTCCACGTTCTCCTTTTATGAGATAACTATCTCGCAGAAGGAGATAGCATTCCATTAACTTTCACTGCTAACCATGGCTTTAACAAAGCCCCGCGGTAAGAAATCCATCCCCACCGTCGCCTACAGAGTACAGCGCAATTTGGACCACGCAACACACTCGGACAGAGTGTGCTGGGCGGTATTCTCCATCACGCCGCACTTATAACAGGTGGCGGTTAGGTAGGCTCCCTTTAAATAACCTACGGGCGGCAAAATTGTAAATCCGCCATGTTATTTAGCGGAAGTGTATTTCAGAAGAAGTAAAAATGAAATTAAAAAATATATGGTTATAACTAGAGAACAATATTGAAATTCTTCCTTAAAGACAATTTTAAGAAGTCTATCAATATTTTTCTATATTATAAAGCGGAATAGTTTGTTTGTTTTAACGCGCTAGTACTAGGAAGGACCAGTTGGATTCGAAAATTCTTTATGTATTTGATAGAGCAATCATTAAGGAAGGCTTCAGGATATTTAATGACACCCTTCTACCATCAAAGTTGTATCGAAAAAAGTTACAAAAATGGGCAAAAATTATTAAATAGTTTTTACTTCTACACGATTGAGGTTGCACGCATAGCTAAATAGTAACTATTATAATATAGTTAACTTCATGTAAATTTGTGTACTACCAGCAATGGAAACTCATAGAGAGTTCTTTGATCCTTAATTTATTGTGCAAATATTTAGATTACTTTTTATCTAAAAAAGTACTGCTTCGGAACTTTTCATGTTTACATCAGTTTACATGCCGAACTTTTGGCTCTCTTTTCCCAGCAACACTATTTCTGGCAGCCATTTTACTTTTACAATTATAATTTACATTGTTTTGGATTTTTGCTGAAATTGTGTATATTATTCTGTGGATTGTGTCAGCCTGTGGTGTCACCTATTATGTTTTAACGACAAATTTTGTACTGGAAACGGGTTAAAATACAAATCCTCTCAGTAAATACGTATTAGAACTAAAATTTTGTCATAGAATTGTCTAAAATATCAAGTGTATAACTTTGTTATGATTGACGACCAACTTTGAAATCTAAATTTGTTAAAAAGTACAATTTATACGAGGAGGAACATGGAATCTCCAAAACAATCAGATTGTGACACGGTGGAATATTGGAAAAAACAATCTAAATATTATGAGCAGAAGTAAGTATATAAACATATTTATTGTTCAAAAGAGCCGTTGTATGAATCATAGCTGCATAGTCAGAGGACAATTATGAAGTCGATGTATATTTTTTAATAATTGCAGAGCTATCGACATCCAACAAGAATTAGATGAATATACAGAAAACTCGGCTCAACTCGAAAAAGAATTAGAAGCTTCACTAGTACAAGTTGAAAAACAAAACAGAGATCTAGAGCATCAAAATCAACGTTTAAAAAGTGAAATAGAAATGCTAAGAGTAAGACTTATATATTTCTAATCTTATATAAATAATAAGTAATTTGTATAGAAAATAATATTTGATGAAAAAATAAATATAATATTGCAATATTTTAAGTTACGATGTTTAGAATTGATGTCATTTAAAATAGTTTTATGTGGTGGTGTCGAGTAAATATTAACCATTTGTAAGTATTGTCAAAATTTTATCAAGCCTGAATGCCAGCATCTACCACCGATGAACTGCTTATGTGTCTGATGTTGTCTTTATTTTTTAATTTTATTTTACTTACCCTAATGGTGCAGTCACTTCACTGGTGCTGTCTTAACAAAGTTATAAAATAAATAGATGATAGATGACAGTATGTACACATTTTGAGTGAATCTTTAAGCTGTAATATTCCATTAAAATGTTTTGTTAAAATGTTATGTGATATTATTCTAGTCATTATTACTTAACAATCTATAATTCCAGATTGTGTGTTTATAATTAGCGGAACTGCAGTCAGCCACATAAAATGGCAGAAACATTTTTAGAATCAGATATGTACTTTCAAATATGACATTCCACAAACAAGAGCTGTAAATTTTTAGTTTTACCGTTTTTTCTTTAAATTTTAGAGTAAATTGGAAAGGAGTCAGCATGAAACTAATGCCCTGGAAAATGAATTACAAGTTCTAAAGATGGAAAAGGAAAAACAATCTGTTTATGTTAGAGAATTAGAACAAAAAAATGATGATCTGGAAAGAGGTCAAAGGTAAATTTAATATTTTTTAAGATGATTAAGAAGATAATTAATTCATTCTCTTGGACTTAAATATAAAAAAAATATATATAGCCCAAAATAATATATCAAACTATAGAATTTATACGAGTTGTTGTATTTTAGCCTAGCAAAACAAATACAAATAATTTATACAAAATATTTAGAGAACATATTGTAACATTTATATTATGGCTTGTGCTCGTGAAGGCCATTTTGCCTGTGAAATGTAATTCATCATACATACAGCATCCTTTTAAATCATTTTGTGGCAACTTAAGCAAAATTTATAAAATAGAAGGGAAAATAACAAAAGTTTTTTTTTTATAAAATAAGAATTACTACTTACTAGACACATCAAGATCCTTTCAAGACTATAAAGTATGTTATTTCTGTGAACTTCCAGGGTTATATCTGAATCAGTTGCATGTATAGAAACATTGCTTAACCAAGCGTATGAAAGGAATGCTGTCTTAGAAAGTGAAGTTGATGAAATAGAAAATTTAAGGGTCAATTTACAAAGAGCAACAGATGAAGCTCGAGGTCAGTTAAATTCTTGTTAATTGGTTTTTACTTTATTTGTCTATTATTGAAATTGAAGTAATAATAGTTCAGTAAGTAGTGTGTAAGGACACCACATCAAGGGATGTGAAATTGAATGCATCTGCAATGAGCTTGATCTTTTGGTGAAGAAAAACATCATGATGAAACTATTGCATATTGGCTTTTTCTATTGTCTTCCTAGGAGAATATACCACCAAATACCTATAGGTGTGTTCCACCTTGGCTTGGGAGCCACTAAGCTGACTGAGTCCACCATCTAGAGCCACATCATCACTTAACATTGGATGAGATTATGATCATATAGCTAAACCTACTAACTAAAAATACATTATGGCCACTATATTCCCTGAAATCTAATAATATACTAATATAGGTTAAATATATTTTGAATAATTACAAAGAAAAATATCCGTATGTTACTTATTGGTAAACATGGCCACAGACTAGTGTAAAGTGTTGGCTTTTTACTTTTATCATTTAATTATATTTAAAGGTTTTACCTCATAGGAATGAGAGTGACGATGACATATAAGAAAACCTTATTATATAGATAAATGAAAATTTATAATGATTCATATATTGATTAATTAAATTTCTATTTTATTCATATTTTTAGTGGTATTTACACAAAATCTATATTAAAAAAAAAACTTTTCCTAAGGTTCACCATGTTCTTATTAATTTGTAACAGACTATTGTCTTAATATTTTGTTATTCACTAGTGACTATTACTTTAACTTATCTATACACTGTATGAATTGTGATCTGTTATTTGTAGATCTTAGGCAAGAGCTAAAAGTAATGGAACGGATTCCAATATACAAGAAAGAAGGAGAAACTGAAAATGAAAATCTAGTCATCAATGGACATATATCAAATACTACTCGAACTCAAATTGAAATAGAAACTCAAACATCTTTGAATTCACCACAAAAACGTAAGAGTTTTTTAGTTTAAGGCTGTGTTAAGTTTATATATTATAAATTCCAATTCTTGGGATTTGGTACATAAAATAGATTGGTTATTTTTTCATATTTTTTATCATTTTCAAGTTGAATATCTCTTACCAAGCATCTACACGCATGTTGGTATGACCTACATTGGGCCACATTGAGTCTGAGTTAAGTAATTAACTCAGATAAAATACTGGCTCATCACTAAACAAACAGAAAAAAAAAATTAGACTCTTGTTTTGTATGTTTCTTACAACTATGTTGAAATGACATATTGTCTAAATTTGAAGCAATGATAGCTCAATGGTAGCTTGTATGGACATGAGTTTGATGTTGGGATGCAATGAGGTGAGATAGTGACCATAATGCTAAACAAACAAAGTAAAAAAAGTACCTAATATAAATGTTCATGCTTACGAATAATTGGAATAAAACAAAAAAGAAACCTGTTTCGTAGATGTAGGTCTCTTTTATAAGTATTATAACTTCTTGCGGAGATTATCGATATAATCAAATCAAACTATTAGAAATTATAATTTTCTATAGCAGTAAACAAAGAATACAAGGAACCCTTAGAGTACAATGTGGGACTATTCCAAGGTTCCAAGGTTGTATCACCTATTATAATTAATATTCTAATAGACAAATTATTAACCAACGAAAAAAATGGGGTTATCGGTTTAAAATTAGCAATACGTACACAGAGACCATCTTAGCTTTTGCAGAAGACCTCGCAATACTGATTCGTATTCCAAAACAATGTCAGGAACTTTTAAATGAAGTGGATGAGTTCAGTACGTGGACAGACAGATTGATTGCAAAACCAAGGAATTGCCAATACTGCATTTGTCTGGGCAGACGAAGTACTAAATATACCTCTTACGTCCCGATGCTCTTTATAGGGGAAACGGGTAACCACGATTGCGGAAGCGGTGCTTTTCAAATTGCTTGGTAGAAAGATAGATTAATCTTGGATCTACGACAACTATCTTATATCACGTTTGTCTTGGCCTTCCCTTGTATATGACATTGGTAAAACCCTCTCAGCAAAGTTATATGCTAGTGACATAAAGATATTGAAGTCATAGTTCGGACTGGCACACTCGGCTGAACCCTCAACTTTATTCAGGGATCATAATAATTTTGGGTTGAAATTAAAGAAACCCTCGGAATTCTATTAACACCTAAGGGTTACCAAAATGCAAGTCTTGGGGAAATGAAACGATGAGAGCTCAGTGGTATTGTGTACGACTTCGCGTCAAGGGACGTGAGTTCGAATCCACTCTACCTACAATGAGTTTGAGCTTTCGGTGAAGGAAAACACTGTGAGAAAACCATAGCATGATGGTAGGGCTTTTTCTAATGCCTGTCTGGCTAGCTACCACCCTCAAGTTGAAAATCTGCCGCCAAACACCAATAGGTATGTTCCGGCAGTTACACTTGAGAGCCAGTTCCTCCATAGGTTTAACGTGTCTACCAACTTGGGCCATATCGTCACTTAAGATCATGTGAGATTATGGCCATAACGCTAAACATTAACTATAAAACAAAAAAAAAATCCCAGGATAAAACAGTTACATCTCTCTCAAAAGATAAAAATACCACTGAACTTGAATCAAGGCTCCAGTTTCATAAACAATTTATGGTAGGTGCACAGACTAACAGGGCTGTAATCGAGACCTAGTTATATCTTTTCTACAGCAAGACGAAAATAACAGATATAAAGTGCACGCGGTGAACTTAGAAATTCAAAATGAGTGGTTAACCATTGGTGAATCCTGTGACTCTGACTGACTGGTGACCCCCTTAAATCAGAGTACTTAAGTAAGATGGTATATGCCTCTGAAAAATCTTGCTATTCTTGTGGTAAGGCCATAGGTACAGAAGGCATTTATTAGTAGGATACAAGGTGTTCGTTGGCAGCGGGCATTACTCACGTCGCTACGATAGAGTACTTAAAATCCTATGTGAAGCTATAAGTCTTTCAATAGCTATAATCCAAAAAGGATTGACTACTAACAAAAGACAAATCAACTTTGTTAAAGAAGGCTCAATTGTACGATACAAAAAAAAAATCCTTCTCAATCCTGGATCCTGCACCTGACTGGATTATATTGATGGAGACGTATGAAAAGCATTACAAAATCCCAGAGAATGTTGGGGATTCGACTTCCAGACCGGATATATTTATTTATTATAGAACAACTAAACACAAAGTACTAGTTGAGCTTACTGTACCATAGGAAACAAACATACCTAAGGACCACGCTATAAAACAAATTAATACTACAAGTTACTAAATGACCTATATAGGAATGGTTACGTGGTCAATTTATAGGCGGTCGAAGTCGGAGCGAGAAGTATTCCAGCTAAATTTCGCTGTAACCTTTTAACAGATCCTGTCTAGGATTGCAGTAAGTTCTATACTAGAATTTGTTTCTAAAGCTGCACTAGCAGGCTCCTACCTAATTTGGCTGGGTGAGGAGAGAAACCCGAGTGGTGAAGGTGAGTGTTGACGCGCGTCGACAAGGGCCCCTTAAATCTACATACAAGTGGCAAGTCTCAGACATTGCTCTGAGTTTTCCTCCCTTCCACACGATGGACCCACGTGAATTCGCACAGTGACTCCATGGTTTGCTAAGAAGTTTGTCTCTCTAACAGAGAGGACTTGGGTTCGATAATCGTACATAACTTTGTGTTAATAAGTATAAATATCAGTTCTGTATGTTGGTACCATATAGTGTCGTATACAGCAGTTTAGATACGATAATACATTCATTGCTTTTATTAGAACGGACGGCTCTCTAATTATGCAAAAGGCAAACGATATTATAAACCGATAGATAAATTATTGCTCCGAAATGGGAAATTTGTTTTATGCATCAGCTTTAGTGTACTAAAAATAAACTTAATTTTATAATTTACTTTGATAATTTGTTTAATTTATATTTATTTTAATATTAACTTACTTAGTGACTTTCGCTATAGCGTCTGCGAAAATCGAAATTGAAGAGCGGTTGAAAAATTGTGTCTTATAACAAAAACAAACATTGAATATGTAAATAAAGAGAACACAGTTCAGTACCAGATTTATCCTCTATCAACCGATATTTTTTTAATAATTTAGTTAGCTATTTACAGGTTTATTTATTTTTATGAGTGAATTTTCAACCCCGGGGAAACATTACTTTTTTTAATTTTACAGGTGAAATAAATGGTAATGCAATGACTCCATCGTCTAGGGTATCCGCTATAAATATAGTTGGAGATTTACTTCGAAAAGTGGGGGTGAGTCAAACCATTATTTATTATATAAATAATATTGTCAATTATTTATGATAGTTTTATTATCAATAATAATTTCTATATATTTTACACATATTTGATATTATTACTATACATTTTATTTTAAGCTAATATTTTATTATATTATGTTTATGCATTTTTCTGTGTAAGAATATTTTGTATATTTTTTCAATCTTATCCAATAAAACCGTGTTTCTAAGAATTTGATATTTATATCGTATGCTTTTAGTATAAGGGTTAAGCTGCTTATAACAATAAAAAATATTGTTGCCGAGATGATAATTTAGGCTTTGCGTGTGTGATATGCTAGGGCTTAAGTGCTCCGATTTTCAGTTAAGTCGAATATACCAATGTTTTGTTTTATGTAGCACTACGGATTACCTAAACTCTAGGTTAATTAATAAACGTAATAAATAAAATTAACGTCACCTACTCAATAAATTAAATTTACATCTACAGAAATGAGTTCAAATTAACGTCTCGGAGACTATTCAATATTTAGTATTATAAATCTGCTTCGGAATAGGTAGAATATATTTATCTAACCTTCGAGGTTAAGGAAGAAACTTTGAATGAATATTATCTATATTTGCAACCCAGAAAACATATGTTTTCGTCTTAGGATATAGAATAATTGCATTTATTATACATACATTGTTAATATGACTTTATAAAAAACCTTTTGCTGTTTTATATATCGCACCTTTAGAATAGCGATGACGTAAAGGTAAATTGCCATTACTTCAATAAAAGTATGGTTTGCTTTTTGTAGTTTTTTTTTTGCTTAGTATTGTTATTGCAGTAGTTGAACAGGTGTAATATAGACAAATAAATGTTTAATTGTATACAGTAATTATTACTTATTCTTCGATAATTTTAATAATAATTAAAGTTAATTAATACTTACCCCGAAGTTTAGGTAAACATGTTCTACCTATTCTGATTTATTTTTATAACTTAGGGCTTTTTAAAGGGTAAATTTTCATACACCTAGCTTGAGCTATGAGCACTTTCCGAGTATTATAGTTTCATAATTAATGAAGCTTGCTTTTTGGTGTAGAACTTTTTAGTATATATACCATATTAAACAACAGATACCTTACACTTAATCCTTGTTTTGAAGATTTTATGTTAGTGTGAAGTTGAATAAATTTAGATTGCTTAAAGAATGAATCATGTCCTTTATATGAATTGTAGATTATTTGCATGGTTGTGTGTTGTGTAGAATGCATGTAATTTATGCTTACAGCTTGAAAGGTTTCTTTGCGGTGAGTGTGGTAGAATAAAATGCGCCTGTGATGCACCGACCGCAGCAACTAATCCTCCTGCTGCTCCAACAAATGAAGCAAATATAAACTCGGAGAGAAACACTTTTGATGAAGAACAAGACATTTCTGTAGAATACAGAAAGAGTTTAACTCACTCTAGTTCGAATTCAGGGCCTGAAAACATACATGATTTGAACTCCAAAAAATCACATATAACACACAGAGCCTTTGAAGAGCCTTTTACACATTCGACATTGAATGGAGAGAATGGAAAATTTCGAAGATCTTTCGCAGTACGCTCTAGAGAGGGCCTTGAAAATCTTTTCGCTTCGATAAGAAAAGGTCCAGAAAGTGTAAAAACAAAACAGATGTCAAAATAATGAATTCTTATAGTTTTAGTTTGACTGCTATATAATTATTTGTGGTAGAATAGTTTCGTTTGAATAGCTTTAAGTAGTGTTTGAATTATATTATAGTATCATTTACAAATACATTCCCTCCGTTACATATATTTTCATTACATATATATTTACTATATCGTGATTGTATATAGTATATTAATAGTTCGTAGGTGTATGAGATTATTTGGGAACGTAGAGGAAGGGAATATTTATGATAGTATACTTCTAATATTGGAATCACATGTATATTTTATGATATAAACCATTCTAAAAATGATTTTGTTAAAGGATTACTATATTTTTCTAAAACGGTGAGAATCTAATGCCTATAATTCCCTGCCACTGATATGTACACAACGTACATGTTGTAAATAAATGTAGATTTATATACATAAATCTGTATATTCAAAAAAATGCTAAGAAATTAAAAACACTATTTACAATTAATCATAATAATTATACTTGTCATGTAAATTATGTATATAAGCTTATCATAGACTAAAGGGTTTTATGGTGTGTTCTGGGAGTGGTTTGAAAAGAGATTTTTGTTATAAAGACTAAACGAAACATTTATGGATTATAATATATTAATTTTATATGATTCATATGAAGGAGAAATAAATTTTTATTCTGAATTCACCTAACACAAGTTGTAATAAATTAGAAATATAGTTGTACAATAACTTTACTGTCATATATGTTATAATGAGGGTAATTTAAATAATGGAAAAATAGGATGCAAAACACTTTTACGTGTATATGACTAATGTAAAATCGAATGCATCAATCCCACTTTTGGTCACTATTACTTTATATTAGAATTTGATATATTGAACTAAACGTTGAATGACCTTTTATGAATTAAATAAAAACATTAATATGGTATGTTATAATAAAAACGTTCACTACTGACAATTATGAGTTAACTAGTTTGAATATGGTGAAATGAACATATTTTAGTAGTGGCCTACAAGGGCAGATGCCATAATAAAAAAATTATAAAAAAGTTACAAGTTTATTTATATACATACATATATCCATTTGTTTATAGATCATCAATAACTATTTAACATTTTCTGTGTGTCCTGCCTTCGTTCAATACTTCATTATTTTCTGTTAATGTTCTATGCAACAACATCTTATAGTTGGTCCGGTGACGGGTTAATCGCACATATTTTCATAGCATACACTAATATTAACATCGTTCATTTATTGTGTAATTTTCTCATTGTAGGCTTTGGAATCAAAGTTAGCATCGTGTCGCGGTACGGTTAGACCTAAAGAACATTCACCGAATTCCGCTTCGGATGTCAATAAGGACTACAGGTGTGTACTCAAGAACTAAGAGCATAATAATCATCATTCTATCATGTCACATGTAAATTACGAGCTGCCACTGCATAGATAAGCTTGTCTTATAAGTTTATGTGATATTAAATTAATCTACATCACTTCGATTTCGTCTATTCTGTAGATTATGAAATTTAGTTATTGTGATCTTTATCACGTTTTTTCTAATTGACTAATAATGTCTGTGATGATAATGCAATAGTTTAAGGTCGATACGTATTATGTGTGAAGGTTCCCACCGCAGGACTGACGCCCGAGATACAGCATGCCGTGCAGCGATTTGCTTTACACATTATAAGCGTAATTATATAGATAAATACTTTGATTTCTCGATAAATTTCATTAGATACGAAATGTAAAATTATCATTAGGATTCCATCCAGCCTCAAAGTGAAAATTTTAACATGCACATACTGCGAATATTGATGTTAGTAAATGGTTACAAGCTGAATAGATTCAAGTCTATATTACGTCACGAATATTATATAAACTTAATAATTGTAAACGTGGGTGAAAATATTTTGGAAGTATATTTTATGTACATATTAAGTAAAGGGGTTGGTATGTATGAAACTGTTAACATTATAAATTCTATAAAATTATTTGCATAAATGCCTTGTTTTATAATAATGATTATTGTGTATCTAATTAGATAGGGGACTAAACGATGGTTTATAGTTTTATCAAAAATTTGGCAATTACAATCCTGGAATGTGTATTTGTTATACCTACTTGACTGGCAAAATTGCCTATATCGGCAAAAGCCCATAATATAAAAAGTTTGGCTATTTATTCTATTGTCAAAAAGTAGCATAATTCACAAGGCTATATTGGTTGTTTGTTTGCACATAACTGAAGACAATTTTTTTTAATAGTAATTTTTACTTAATGTAATCTCGAATAATATGTTCAATCTAAGTTTTTTTATAATACATGTCATAAGTTGACCATTAGCATAACTTGTAAAGAGTTGAACACCTTCCTTATCTAATAGCATCAGAATTATTAGGACTGTAAGAACAGTGAATACTATTTTCAAAATAGACAAAAATGTGCAAAAGCCATATTGAGTAGTTAGATATCAGAATGTTATTATAACTACAAAATTGCGTGTAGTAACGCACTAAGGAATTTACTGGATTTATTTAAAGTTATGATTGTTACTAACTGCATGATTAATTATTTATATCACAGTTCTTGCATGTCGTTGTATTACCGAATTTGAGTTTTGTTTCAAAAAACCTAAATTTATTAAACATTCACCATACATGATTTATATTTATTCTACTAGACATATAGTTTGAAATAAATATTCTTTCTCCAATCTGAAAATCTTGGTTTGTAATTCGTATCACTAAAGCCTATGTACGTATGTGTTTTGGTACTATTCACCCTAATATCATTTTACTAAAGAGTAAGCGAGACAGGTTTATTAAAATGTATCTATAGTAACACCAAATTTTTATTTAAAATTGATGCTATTTACTAAGAAATTATGAGTTAAGAAAGACGAACTTATTAGCATTTCATGGATTCATCATGAGGGTAGAATTCATGGTATGGCAGAGAGGGGAACTCCAAGCAGATCGATCCCGGGTCTTACGGCACGGGTGTTTTCCTAAAGAATAAGCGATATAGGTATACTAAAATGTATCCATAGTAACACCACATTTTTATTTAAAATTGATATTATTTACTTAGAAAATATGAGTTAAAAAGACGAACTTATTAGCATTCCATGGATTTTATCGAACGGGTGGAGGGTCCATCTTGTGGCAGAGAGGGAAACTCCGAGCAGTTTCCGAAACTTGTGACTCGGATGTAGGTTTAAGGATTCCTTTTCCATTGCACATCAATACTCACCACTATTCGTGTTTCACTCCCTGTCCAGACAAATTTGGTAAGAGCCAGCTAGCTCAGATTTAAAGATATTGTCTAATATAGAACTTGTTATATATAGATTGTATAGAGATTTCGCTGTTTTACCTCTCTCCCATTTCGACCGCCTATAAATTAACCACGTAGCCATTTTTAGTTGTTCGTATATCGTATATTAGATCGTGATATTTGTTTATATTGCGTGGTCCTTGTATATTTGTTTCCCATGGTACAGTGAACTCGACCAGTACTATATGTTTAGTTGTTCTAGAATAATTAATTATATCCACTCTGGATGTATAAACACCAACTTCTGGGATTATTTTAAAAAGGTAAATGAAATTAGTAGTACTTTTTTACCGCGTCGACGCTGTCACAACAGACTTGTCTAAATATGCACCACGACCATTTAGAGTTGGTAGTAATCGGATAAACATTTTTAAAGTACAAAACTGCGCGTCTAGTAGAATATATAAGTCACATGTGCATTCCCAGTAACAATAATTATTATAAAAACCATTCGGTATTTTAAAATGAAATTTCAAGTTATTTCAAGAATGTTGTATAATGTACTTTAAACTTTTTTGTTTTACAAATCTACATTTTACTATAAGTAACTTACATAAGAATCTGGGGTACCTATTTAAAACTACTGTTGTCAAGTCTTGCCTTAAATGTTTTGTGAAATGAAATATAGTGTGTTAAATTTACAAGATTGTATTGTATCATAAAATATGCATAAAACAGACATATAAATAAATTTTAAGGTATGAAACAAGTTTAGTATATTAAAATATTATAATATTTGTGTTGATGTATGTTTAAAACTTTTTAAATATAATATATTTAAAAAGGTATTGATAAGTTTTTTTATTAATTGTAAAATGTATGAACTTTATTCGTGAATAGTATGAAAAATGGTGATAGGTGAAAAAAAAAAAAATACTTAAAGTGCATAGTATTCATTTTAAAATTCGCATCAGTTGCCAGAGGTGTAAAACTTTAATACAGTCTGAGGACACCTCTTTGCGATTTGGTTTTTAATTATTTAAAGGATAGATATTTCTATATTATTACTCCAGATATATACATATGTGGAGGTTATATATACCGAGCGGAAGTAAATAATTATTTTATAGTATACTCGAAAAACAGATTTTGATATAAAAGTACTTAATAATAGTGAACAAAAGACATAATATACCTTATAAAAATTAAATGTCACTTATTATTTGTAGATAATATGGCATCTTTGAAATATATATTATAGGCCGCAGGACAAAAAAGCTTTTTTCGGTTTATTATTCACGTCATTTTCATCAAGCCCTGATTTTCGGTAAAATTGTTTTGTCGTTTTTTATAATTGAAGATTAATTTCTCTGTATTTTATACATTTGGCTCTGTATATCAGGTTCATAACTGCATACCTCTGTTATGTCGCAGCTAATATATTAATGCCTGAAACCACTTCATACTATGGTGTATCTAGGATGTAAAAGCAAGGATGTAGCCATCATTTTGTTCAAGGAAGCTGGCATGCAAGAAAAACGTAATATGCGGATACTTTGTCTACAGATATCTGTAACTCTATTAATATTATCTTCGAGATATTTTTTAAACGTAGAGTACGTGTTGGTCAAGTAATGCTCGAGTATTTGCGTTGCATATAAATATTCCATTACATTCAGCAAATTTACCTCCTAAGGAAAGGCGAAAGCTTGGTCCCTTTCCACGTACTTGGCTACATCCTTAAGAAAGTTTATAGTTAACGTATCTATGAAATGTATTTTTCAAAGAATACTGCAGTTTTTATAGAAATCGTGCTATAGCATTTGTACGTTTACGGAGTGTGGTGACCAAGCAATCATTATTTTGTTTCGCAATATAAAATATTGAACGATATTAAACCAAAACAAATTTGTTTCGATGTTTTATTTCATTCATCATATTATTTGCTTTCCAGCGAGTACGTTTGATAAAAGGTTCGTCCATTCAACACATTTTGGAATTTCCACTGGTGGTTTGAAAGTGTTTATTAATTCTTGTATAGGCTTACTATGTAATTTCACTTTCAGGAATAATGGCGATTTATTATTATCACAGCTTAGTACTTCCACTACTATATTTCCTGAAAAGACAGACATATTTAAATTGTAATTGCAATTACAAATGTAAATTAAGTACTTTCATTAATTTCAATCTTTAAATACTTAGTAATATGTATTATATTTCTACATGAATACGTTTTTCTTTACAATTGTACCTAAATCTATAGTAATATTCATAAGCGTAAAAGTTTGTTTGTTCGTTAATCTTAGAAATCTTGTCTGATTTCAAAAATTATTTTTGTATTCGATAAAGCAAACATTAAGGAAAGCTATTTAATAACATCACGCTACTAGCAATAGAGTAAAGCTGTTTTGAAAAAAGTTACAGAAATGCGCAGAAATTGAGAAATAATTTTCATACGAATTCAGGTCCATACGAATGAAGTCGCGGGCACGAGATAGTACAATAATTAAATTATATATTACAGGAGCCATAAATATGTATTTTATAATTTTGCAACTTTTATGCTATCAGTCTTGAAGTTACTAGCTACTATTTAGGAATTTATTTTGTATATTTCTTAAATGATTCCATACAGGTAAAAATTACATATAGTTAATTGTTACCTACATAAAATTACAATGTAAAAATTCAGACCACACGCTTGCATGACATTTATTGGGATATTTAGGTTATCAACTTTAATTTTACAAAATGTTTAAATGCAATGGGAATAATAAATACATACTAAAGAGTACAAAGTACAAAGGTAAGGTCGTCAAATCTTTTATTGTAGTTTTTAAATAATATCTATGCAGTTAATGTTTTTTTTTAAGGGACTACCACTATTTGTCACTTGGCTTTTACAGGTTCATTGAATATTGTGGAACGCGCTCAGCCTCAGGGGCAACTTAGATAAGGTCGTCACTAAGTGACCGAACCTGTGCCGTTGCAGGATGTAGTTCTTTGTGCATGATATCTCGTTATATTTAGTATTTCCATACTTATTAAAGAACAATTAAATAGTCAGTTCAATGTAGTGGTTTGAATGTCAAAAACATGTGCAACGCTCAGTTATTAGGTTCAAGTATCCCATAAAACGAACAGGTTATTTCGGAACAGCCTATAAATTTCTAAACACCAACATTACACCAATTTTTTCAGAAAGGGTTTAATGCTATTTTAAAATGTGAAAGATGGCGCTGTGGTTCATTCACATAGTACTAAAAAGGACAGGACCACGTCTACCAGAGCAATCAGTCTCTACATATTATAAATCAACAACTACTAACTGAATTTTCATGTGGTGTTCAATAATAGATAAAGTGATTCGTGAAGAAGATTTAGCTGTATAACTTGTTAAGGTTTTTTTTTATGAAATAGTGGGCAAACGAGGAAGCGCATCAACCTGATGGTAAGTGATCACCGCCGCCCATGGACACCCACAACACTAGAAGAATCGTGGGTGCATTGCCAGCCTTTATTGGAGGGACTGGCTCTCAAGTGCAACTGCTGGAACACACCTATTGGTATTTGCTGGCAGATTTTCAACTTGAGGGTGGTAGCGAGCCAGGCGGGCATTAGAAAAACCCTAGCACCATGCTATGGTTTCCTCACGATGTTTTCCTTCTCCGAAAGCTCAAGCTCATTATATGTAGTTGGATTCGAACTCGCGTCTCACGGCTCGGTGTTCCTACACACTATAAGTGAGCTATCATCTCTTCAATCGTTTAAGGTTTTGTGTAAATTGGTTGAAATATGACATTAATTGTTGAAAATAGCGGAAAATGTTTTGAACCCTTATGTAGTGCGTGGTTGACAGTTAGTTGCATAATAAATTCAGACATCTTCAAGAGTTTGCGTGAGTGTTAGCGATTATAAGATACATATTTACCTGCTACTTGAGGAGACTGTATCACCCATAGTGATACCACGTAAAGTGGAAGTGTTTGTATTATATGTATTAGCTTTGCAAGGACATACTGGACAATCAGCGATAATATTCTAAACTGAAAGTAAAGATATATAAATAGCTTTTTCATATTTTTAAACACTATTCGTGAGACCATCAACTACCTACTAAACATAAAAAATAGTTTGTATATATGATTGTTTAGAGCGGCTGTCTATTAAAGAAAAATGCTTATTTAGGCTATAGAAACTAATGAAATGGATTTCATAAAAAGTGTGAATTTTAATTCAAGTGAAACTTTTTAATGAACGATACAAAAATGCCTTGGGTCAGACGAAAGCAAGATGACAGGTAAATAGTGAATTGTAAAATAATTTCTACTCTATATTAAATTATTTCTAATATTATTTTCTCGAGCTATGATAACATGAGTTGACTTTTAAAGTTTCACTTCGATAAATACGCGAGTCCAAATTATTTTTTTAAATTTATTCAGAAAATATATCTTACCAAAGTGAATACGATGTAATAAAGTGCTGTTGTTGGTAGCAACAACAACAAAATAGTGAAAGCCACAGTACCAACGAAAAGCTCTTGGTTAGTGTATTCACAAGAATCAATACCTCCTCTTAGCGGGTTGTATTTACGTCCAACAAACAATCGCAGTAGTGCACTTAAACCAGATATTTGCATATTGAATAATCTGAAATTTAATATTATAATTATATTATCAAGTTATTATTTTATACTATTGAATATACATAGGGATCTCATAGTGATTATTTTATAAATATTATAATTACAACTCAATAGGTTAAAATATTTTAAGTGTTAATATAACGTTATGCAATCTGGTAGAGCAACTTTACATATTTTTTTTTACAATAGCAGGGCTAAGTTTCGACACAGGATACTGGTCCAATCATCAGGCACCAGTATAGTCATTGAGGGTAATTGCTGTAGCGCCGGCCTGTAAGTTTCTATACACTTATGCATAAATTAGCTATCCCCGACACGCGACAACCAATGAGAAAGTCACTGTGTCGAATTTAGCATCATGTATTCATGTACGACCCTGTAGGGAAAGATCGCTGCCACTGCAGTTGATTGCTAAATACACACCCATTGATCCCCTGACAACTCTATACTTAATCAGTAAAACTTTTAGGGTGTAGTAATATAACTACTAATACAATATAGTAATACTAGCCGTGCCCGCGACTTCGTTCGCGTAGATCAAAAAATTATTTAATCATTTTTGCCCGTTTTTGTAATTTTTTTCAATACAACTTGGCTACTGTTTATGGTAGCGCGATGTTAAATAAATTAAAGCCTTCAGTGATTGCTCTATCAAATACAAAAAATATTTTTGATATCCGACTGTTAGTTTGTAAGATTAGTGCGTTCAAACAAACAAACAAAGTTTTGCAATTTATAACATTAGAATAGATAACTAGATGGCCTGGAAGATCTTGTTCTGCCCTTTTCAATAACCAATAACTCGACCATAGCGCTATCTATCGCGTTATGATTGTTTATTGAAATAAGAACTATCCTATTCCCTAAGTAAAAGAAATTACAGGGTACAAATGTTATTAAAATTAGTTTAGTAGTGTCGATGTTTATTGCGAACAAACACTGGCAAGTAATTTATATATATAAAAAAATAGTTCGCTTTTAGGATGACTCAGTAGCTAGTGTGTATGAACGCCGCGTCAATGGACGTGAATTCGAATTCCTGCAATGAGCCTGAACTTTCAGTGAAGGAAAACATAGTGATGAAACCATAGCATGCTAGTTACTATCCTCCAGCAAAAAATCTAGCGTCAAATACCTATAGGTGTATTTCGGTAATTGCACTAGGGAGCCAGTCCCTCCACTAGGCTTAGCCTGTCCACCATCTTGGGCCACATCGTCACTCAACATCAGGTGAGATTGTGGCAACAACGCTAAATCTTTAACATATTAAAAAAGATGTATAGAGGTGCTGGGTCACAACATTTAGAATGCGCAATGTACACAATAAATCTTATTTATGCCAATTTGATATTTACTCAGTAGCACTGTACTTTATTCTCGTATTATTACATTAAAATGTACATACCTAGCTGCATAGACATAAATGCAGTACGAATGAAAAGTAGCTATGCAAATCATATCAGATATAACAGCTATTTGAAAAGTAAAGCCTAAGTAACCCACATATCTATATAAATGCAAAATGATGTCCAGTTTCTCACCCGATACATCTGCAGAATGAAAAAACATATATAAATCATGGAGGTTTATAACATAAAATTTAAGAATAATTAAGACCTTTTTAATAGTTGTCGCCATTTATATTATTAAGTTAATCCCTTAACATTAAAATTTATGCAAAAAAAATCTTCACAGAGAAATTGGTAAAAATTAATAAAACAATTATTTTAAAATCTTAAATGATTAGGTTACAAAGAAGTATAAAAAAATAAACAGTGAAAAATAAGTTCAACATACCTAAAAATAACCACCATAGTTGTATATGATAAGAGAAATATTTTCCTAACATTTTATTGAATGCATTATTTAATTTCAGGCCAACAGGTGCTCCCATTAACCACTTAAGTAAAGAATAGAGAGAATTAATTAATTTCTGAAACCATATTTTAACACAGTCACTACTTATTATTCAATAGGCTTATTTATTTTCTGTTTAAAATCATAATTTAATTTTGATTGGTGAAAGCACAAAGCTTTACAATCATAAAATACTGCACATATTTTAGTTTATAAACAAAGTTTTAGATATATGGTAACATAGTCAATATAAAAATCTCATTATAACCTCATATTGTTACACTGACAAATTAATTAATTAAAATGTTATTAGAATAGTAAATTGGTAAATTTCAATATTGAATTAGCATTAGTAAAGATTTGTATAATTAAAAATTATAACAAACTAAATAATTATATATTTCAAACACTATTTACAACCATCAAAAAATTAATAATCAAAATTTAATAAAATAGTAACAAACATTACCTCTAATATTCCCATGAGTAAAGAGCTTATATTATTTATATCATGTGACAATAACTGTAGCATAATATATCCTAAAATAATGTCTATAATGATTGCTGAAATCAAATTGCCTTGTTTTATTGATATCTGTAAAAAACAGTTGAAAGAGAAGTTTATAAATGTAATTCAAACATGAATTTTATATGATGTTATAATTTTAAATTTATTTTGGAACAATACTAAATAAATAGTAACAGTGAACTGTGAACAGTGTTTTTTACGTGTGCAATTTCTAAGATAAACTCATGTTTCAATGACCAAAAAATGCAACAAATGACAAATCCCAACTATGACAATTTCCTTACTCTTTGCTTTAACTGCTGGTTGTTGACAAGTTGTTTTACTTTTCACCTAACTGAAATGCAATTAATTATACCATCTAAAGCCATTTCACTTCAAAACCTTTTGGCTTAACTCCAGCATTCAGTGACATCTTGCTAATAAACCACAATATTCTTAAGTAAACAAAACCAGTGATTTTCCATACTTTACTATTTTATCTAAATCATGTAAAAACTTTCAGGCTAAGCTAAACATTCATTTTTACAAGACACCTATGACTCTAAGACTCTATTCCATATTGATATATCCACAACTTATAACCCATTAAACTCATTATTAACTCTACTACATGTAAGTACCCTAACAATCAGCATCCCCTTTTTGATGTGCCATTAATTAATTGTTTTGCAGGTCTTGTGGTGCTCCCTAATACTACCAGACTTTACCACACCTACTGCACTCTAGGTAGCTAACAATGATTAGAAGAAGTGTGAAAGCTGGCCCTGGTTGTTAGTAAGACTGAAGTTTCAAGTGTTGCAGTTGTGGATTTTAGTAGGTTGTGTTGGGACATGAGAAGTCCATTAAAATAGGATTTTAAACACCATGTTAATAAAAAAAGTAACTCACCATATATATTGTTAAGTGTGTTCAATATATAAAATTCAACTTGCTTATAAGATCACAGAAATAATTAAGATACAGCAACATATCAATGTAAATACATAAAAACAAGACAGCTTTTATATGACACTAACTACTACAAATTGAAGTATTCATATAAACTATATAAGTCATAATTTTTCATTACTATATAATATTTAATAGTATACAAATAACTATGAATAATGTCACAAGCGCCTGTGGCTTCCCTTTAGTATCTGGCTGCCTGATTTTCATTATAATTTTAATTGGTATAGATAGGTAATAGGCCACTGAAGTAAATACTAGTAGGCATTCTGCAGAAACTTATTGTTTTGATTAATTATTATTTAACTTTTATAGGTTAAATACTAGAATTGTATAGAACACTATCATTTCCCATCTAAGAGATTTAGAGAGAGAATGAGACAACTTATAGTTATATCTCCTTTTCTCGACCTAAAAATATGTTTTGCTCTTTACAGTTAATCTACTCTACAGTAAATCAGTAAATATTAAATTGTCTCATTCTAATGTTTTAACATGTAAATATTATAAATCTCTTGCTCTGGAAAGGTGGTGTTCTATACAATATTTAGTAGTTAATCTATAAAACTTAAATAATCATTAATCGAAAACTATAAGTTTCTGCAGAAAATCCTACTAGTATTTACTTCAGTGGCCTATTTACCTACCTATACCAATTAAAATTATAATGAAAATTATGTGACCAGATACTAATGTGGCAGTTAACCTTTTTGACTGTAACCTTTTTTATATGTTGAAGAGATATACACAAAAATAAAGGTCAAAGAAGCTCCTCTTATTATACAAAAATGACTTGTTTTATTTTATTTGTAAATAATATTTGATTATAAATGTTATTAGAGGTCTATAACACCCTCACTAAGATAAAAGTAAATAACAACTTACTTGTTTATTCTTTTTAATTTTAGCCACAAGCCATCTCATCATATTCAAATAATTAATGAAATGTTGAAGAAACATTGAAGATGCCAGCTTGTATGGAATTTTAATAAAGGGTGTTTTAACTGTTTTCTTTATTATTTCATCATATTCAATGCGAATCAAATTTTGAAGTTTAGTGAATTCATTGTGATCATATATAATTTGAGAATTCCTTATTTTGTCGTAATCATAAAGTATGATAATACAATTATCCGTTATATCTATGTTTATGCCATTTATTATAATTTTATTTATTTCTGGTGGATATGATTTATTAAGTTGTAGATAATTAGGATAACTTTCAATAATATTAACCCCTTCTGTATCACCGAAGTATCCATATATATAATGTAATTTATAATCTTGTAGCACTTCGTTTAGCTTTTTTGAAAATTTTGTAATAAACACAGTAACTACACCTTTACCGGTGATGTCCACAATTCCTTTAAAATAATTTGCTTCTGATTTGCACAAATCTGAAGGTAATAATATTTTTAAAGATCGAGCCATACTTAAAAACTATAATAAACATAAACATTTCCTCACATAATAATCATCAAACACATAGTTAATTACATAAACTTTTATAGTATGACGTATGTAGTGTATTATCCATGATTCTGTCATAAGATATGTATCATCTGCGCGAGCACGTTTTGTTCGCGCAAGTGCAATAACATCAAAGCACTCTGGCATGATCGATTATGAATGATTTTTTTTTTTTTTATTTCGCATATAACGTGATGTTGAAAAGTTTTTTCATTATATAATTTTTTTTGGTATTAAACGTAAAAATATAATGGTACTGGCAGCTCTGTTACCACTTTAATATTTCACTTTTTTTCCTGGTAACATTCAAAATTTTGCGTGCGTAAGTTTTGCTGTGTAGCGTAGTTACGGTCTGTAATTGTGTAAAAAGTACGCTTTATGTTGATTTAAAAGTAATAGGTCTCTGTAATTAATAGAATAGTTTAGTTATATCATTTAAATTTCATAGGAGAATAAAAATAAACTTGCAGGAATATTTTCATAGCGCTGGGTGTAGACTTTACTCAATATGTCTGCCCACGAGCAAATGAGGGCAATGTTGGATCAATTGATGGGTACAGCAAGGAATGGTACATAACTTTGTAATAATTTTACAATATTACACAATACCTTACAACTGTGCGTGTAAAAAAGGGTTATTCTTTGAGTTCCAAATTCATTCCGTATTTTTTTTTAATAATTTGATAGGAGTTGTGACTTCTTTGGATATATCGACGAGGAGTTAAATAGCTACTCTGCTTCACACTGGGAAAGTAGGCACCAATTTACGGATAAAGAGTAATATATATATATATATATCTTCAGCAATGCATGTTTTTTGACATAAGATCATGAATTTATAAATATCATAATATTATTCTCTGATCAGAAAATTCTACAATTTTCATTCAATTACTAGCGTAATATGAATGTAATTTAACCTTTTTTGCGTAATTTATATTTTCTTACAAAATAACATATAATACATACACATGGCTTTGTAAATAGTACTCATAAATTTTAATTAATTTTCTTTATATTCAATTGCAATTTTATTGTAACTAGTACTCCCTATATTCTAACAGTTAGCTTTAGTGGAACTCTTTAATTTTTTAACAGACATTTGTAATTTATTTGTTTAGCAAAATATATTGAATTCATTAATTAAACATTCCAGGTGAAACTGATAGACATGGTGTTAAATTTTATGATGACTCTGTCTGCAAATCCTTTTTATTGCAATGTTGTCCACATGAAATCCTTTCATCTACAGTAAGTATAGAACATTTATAAAAAAAATATCATATTGGGTTTTAAAGGCTTCAAAATTCTTAAGGTTTCATGTAAATTGGATAGCTGTGTAAGAATGCTAATGTCATGTAATTTTGTTAAACAAAATTTTACATTCTGTTGATATTTTTACACTACTATATTAAAAAACAAATGTCCATTAGATAATTATTATAAAGAAGGTTTAAGATGACATTTTTAAGCAAACTATAAATGTAGTAAATAAATGATAAGTTCCTTTATAATTTTTTTTTTTTTATTGTTAACCCTGTATGCATAAAATCTGTGATTACTTTGACTATAAATACTCATAACTAAGGTAATATTATATTTCAATTACATATTTAAATCATAGAATAATTAATTTAAAAAATAATTCTGTTTTTTTTTTTGGTCACATAAAATATTGTAAGTCTATTGAAAATAACCTATTCAAGAGTCAAATTTTTTTAAACAATTATTATTATTATATGCTATTTAATGTACACAAAGTAAAGTCTTGCATATATTATAAGCTATTTCAAGACTTTTTTATATAGTTGAGGTTCAGCTTTATGGCCACAATCTCATCCGATGTTAAGTCATGATGTGGCACAAGTTGGTGGACATGCTAAGCCTATTGGAGGGACTGACTGTCAAGTACAACTGCCGTAACATACCTATAGATATTTGGCAGCAAATTTTCACCATGAGAGTGTTAGCTAGCCAGGCAGGCATTGGAAAAAGCCCTACCACCATGCAAAGCGTAGAAAGTTTATCACAAAACGTTGATAAAATTATGTGACATTAGCACCATTTAAATATCTTGAGTGTGGGAGCAGTAAAATAATACTGATCAGTTTAATTAATAGTGGTATAGTAGTAATGGATAATTATTTTTGTTTACTTTCTGGGAGTTGCACTGATATTAATTCATTTACATACATTAGGATATTGAATTAATGAATTATACTAAACAGTGTTTATTGCACAGTTGATACAAATCATTATCCTACTGTATGTTATCTGTTTTATTTTTATTTTTTATTGTATCTATTGATATATGATAGTTGAATGAGAGTGGAAAATCATAACATCGGAGTGGCATTAACTGTGGTGAAATATGCTTTTCAGAAAATGCCCAACACTAGTCTTTATTGCCCATCACAATACTTAACAAATGAGGGATAGATTGTATGAGTTAGGCTGTTCTGTAAGTACCCAGATGTACGTATAAACATTTATAGTTAGCTGACTGTATTCTCTACTGCTATGCAGTGTTTAATTTATTAAGGCCTTTCCAAATAAATAAATTATACAACGGTACTAATGCTGCTTTGGTGAGTACATATGACAATTTTAGGATCATGAAAAATCTTAAGCTGGGTGCTATTTGGTGACATACATTGTAACTACATTGGGTACGTACTGTGCTGTTTACATGGCTAGACTATAAATGAAATATTTTGCATGTAATAATAAGAAATTCAATGTGTCAAATAAAGTTACATAGAACACTTCAAATTAATTACTTATTAAGATTAGTTTTATTTTTATATCTGCAATAGGATTTATAAATAAGTAATAGTAAATTTAATCATAAATGTTCTATTGTTAAAAGAAAGCCATTGTAGAAGCACTGTTTATGTAAAGAGAAATATTATTAATACTGTGTTAAATTTGGTTATAGAAATTACTAAGAGGAATCTGAATGAAATCAGATGGTAAACTACATTATTGTGATGAACAGATGTGAGATCAGTCTGTCAATATGTGTGTATTAAATGAATTTTTAAGTGGTTTTTATTTTTTTATTGAAGCAAAAAAAATGAACAGATGACAGACTAAATTGTTATTTTTTAAACATTTATTTTGTATACACATCATCCTAGGGCTTATTAGGATATTCAGGAAGGTGTTTCCACTGTAATTTGTAAGTATCTGATAAATTTACATTGAAGGAGCAATTGAAAGGGGCGGTTTGCATATCTTGCTGTTTATAGTATGTATTTTCATAAATTTTTATATTATAAATACTATATTCTATCTGATAAAATTGTGTCTAAATACATTATAATATAGCTATCCATTTTTCTATAAAATTGATTATGAACACTACTGAAGCAAAAATTCTACAATAAAAGTATCCTGTTTAACATATATTATAAAGACTGTAATATGTATTGTCATGTGAATTTAATCTTTATTGCAGCGCATGGATCTAGGTGAGTGTCCAAAAATTCATGATTTGGCTCTCCGTGCGGATTACGAATTAGCATCAAAAACCAAAGACTATTTCTATGACATTGATGTAAGTATTTAACATTAATTTGACACCTTTCATTGTGACATACAAATACACAATAATATATGTATTCTGTAAATTTTCGTGTAAGTAGATATCGAGCCTTTTCAGGAAAAACATAGTAAGCACTTGAAATCTTTAAAATGTTTTTTTACTGTAACATCCTAACAATATCTTTGTACATTATATGCAGTATGTTAATAGCCACTATTTTAATAGATCAGTGGTTAATTATGAACAAGCCATAAATTTTGTATAAAGATATCATAAATACTTTTTAATTAGGAATGAAAACTCTATCCTGTAAGTAGTGCAATAGTAGTTTACCATGTCTTCTGTCCAAAACTGAGTAATTTTTTCCTTATCTAAATTGACTAATGTTTTATAAACTTGTCTACAACAGCTTCATTATGGGTGAGAACATTAGCTTTTTAGTCTCAAGAGTTCAAGTCGATAATTGCAGTTAATACTGGACTATAGTTGGAGTTGGAAATTTTTCTTAATAGTTTACATAATTATGTTTTAATATTAATGCATATTTATTTGTAATATTTAGAGAGGAAGGTGTGCCACTTTTTAATAATCAATATCAAATAATAAATTGTCTCTTTATATTTTACATTATAAAGGCGACAGAACATTTAGAGGCTTTTATAGCTGATTGCGATCGTCGAACAACTGCAGCCAAGCAGCGTTTAGCTGAAACTCAAGAAGAACTGTCAGCAGAGGTTACCGAGAAAGCTAATTCTGTACATGAACTTGCTGAACAAATTGGACAAAAGTTAGCAAGAGCTGAAGCACTTGGAGAAGAGGGAATGGTAGAGGAGAGCGTTAAGCTAATGGGAGAGGTAAAATTGATATTATTTATGTAATATACCATATTGTCTCAAATTTATTTATAGTCTAAATGTATCAGATTTTCGGTATTATAAACAGTCTCAGGAAAAGTAACATATTGTATTTATACGTACTCATTTTTTTTTAGATAGATGAATTGCGCAAACGGAAAGCGGTAGCAGAGCAAGAATATCGTAATTCAATGCCAGCGTCTTCATATCAGCAACAAAAGTTAAGAGTGTGTGAAGTGTGCTCTGCCTATCTCGGTATTCATGACAATGATAGAAGACTGGCAGATCATTTTGGTGGAAAGCTTCATCTTGGATTTATTACCATTCGTGAAAAACTATCAGAGCTGAAGGTAAATTTCTTTCAGTGTTTATATGAACAGTAATTTGAAGTAGTTGTGTTTATTTGTATGTTTTTTTATAGTTTATAGGTTGAGCGTTGAGACTACAATTTGACTTGATGTTAAGTAATGATGTGACCCAAGATGGTGGACATGTTAAGTGTATAAGTATTTCAATTGGAGGGTTGTAGCTAGCTCGGTAAAGAGTAATTTCCTAATAGCAGCCCTTTACCATTGCAGTAATGCACAGGTACTTAGCGTTGGTATGAGGCCGGTTAGGTAGTAGACTGCCGGAAAGGCTACAAGTCAGAATGGCCATTCCTGCCAGATACTAGAAGAAGTGCTAAAGCTGTCCCTGGTCTCTAGCAGTGTCGCCGTGGTGCGTTTTAGTGTTGGGTGATTAGCATCTGAAGAGTCACCACATGCCCTCTCGCTTGGCCTGAGCCCGGGTAAGAGGCCGTTCAAGTATTACATAACGCAATTTTGGAGGTGTTTGAACCTCCCTCCCCCCGTGTAACGCACCGTAACATTTTTCTGTACACCTCTGCGCCCTCAAATGTTACGTACCACTCAAGTGAGCATTTTTACCTAAAAGTTATAATTAAGTTTTACATTTTTTTTACTAATAATCTTTTAAAATAAAATACCTTTAATTTTGCAAACTTGGAAACTATAAATTGCCTAGTTTTTTATGTAAATAAAAGAAAACAATGTTACCTAACGCGTTCTCCCTCCTATCCTTGTAACGCGTCGGAACGTTTTACAAGATACACCTCTTTCCTAAAATGCATTACGTAATATCTGACCGTCCCCTAATTTGCTTGTGCGTTGCGATGAGGAAATTTTGATTCTGACATTTCTTTCAAATTGTTGATTTGTAGAAAACTGTGGATAAAAGGCGTGAGGAACGCGGCGCTTCTGAGCGTGAGCGAGGTGGTGGCCGGCGGCACTACGTGGGCGGCCGCGAGCTCGACCGGCGCGCGCGGAGACACCGCGAGTCCGCGCGGGACCGCGGCGACAGGGACCGTGACCGCGATCGCGAACGTGAACGCGAAAGACGGTCAAATATTTTATTCTTACTTTTTAAAGGGTCTTGGATACATCTTTTAAGCCTTTTTTTATAGATTTTGCGTTATGGCCATAATTGCACCTGATCTAAGTGACGATAGGGTCGAATTTGGTAGACACGCTAAACCTGTCATGGGACTGGCTCTCAAGTGAAACTGCTGCAACACTATAGGTATTTTCAACGTGAGGGTGGTAGCTAGCCAGGTGGGTATCAGGAAAAGGCCTACCACCATGCTGTTGTAAGTGGATTCGAACTCATGTTTCATGATGCGGCGTCCTTATACACTACCACTGAGGTATCATCGCTTCATTGTTCTACTTATGCTAAGAGATTATGGCCATAACGCTAAACCTATAAACTATAAAAAAATAATAGCAAGAAATAAAGAAATGTCGCGATTAAATCGTCGAACAAGCAACGTTACTACCTTAATGTGGATTAGAAAGCGTAAAAATATAGCGCCTTTTTTAAACTCCTATATATACAGACGCAGCCGATCGCGCAGTAGGAGTCGACAAGAGAATTCCCGTGAACGATCTCGAGGGCGTAATGACCGCGATCGGGAATCAAGGCGAAGTCGTTCCCATCGATCCACATCCCGCGACCGCCGTAGAGAATAGTTCAAACTGTACTCCTCCGGTATAGCCATGGGGTAGAAAACATAGTTTTTAAACTTAGCGGTTAAAGCCCACAACAGACGGAGCTATAATATATAATAATATACTAAGCTATATATTACGGTATAGCAAGCTGCCAACGGTGGCTATGCTATAGCGTATATTTTTCCACTCATTAGCTCTGCGGGCGTTGTTGCATAAACACGCATTTTTGCTACATTCTTAATAATGATGACATAATTTTACATATTGTATATTGGATCTAACTAGTTATGTTCATCGCCCATAGGAACGACAGACGAAAAATGACACCCACTTTTCTTGAAATATACGTTAATATGTCATACTATACCCATATAAATCGTCCTATATCTGTCGATATATTTTGGTGATATAATAAAAATATTCCTTAATGCTGCGTCTGCGGCCACTCGCCGATTACTATAGAAAATGTACCGTAATATACCTTGCTATGCTTTATATTAATATTATAGCTCTGCCTGTTGTGGGCTTAAAGCAATATACAGTGCAACCTCGATATAACGAAACTGAAAAGAATTGGCAAATATTAATTAAACCAAGTAACTCGTCACAATAAGGTTTGTTACATAGAGGTTAAGTTAGACTGCAATTCGTTTTAACAAGGTAAGAAAACTTGGTAAAACCTCAACATTATGTAGATATTAGTCTGTTTACCATGTTAAAAGGAACTTTTTCCACTAATTAATGAGAGCACACTTTAAAGGAAATACAGTATCTTTTGTTTGAAGAGTTTACACCATTTTTTGACTTAAAAAGAATTTAACGTGTCTGAATCTTAGGAAATATTAATTGTGTTATAATTAATAGGATCTACTATGTAAAGGTTATAAGTTGAAAATATTTGTTGAATAGAGATCAATGATACTTTCTATATGTAGTTTGCAATTATTAAATATTTTTTTTATTTTTATGAATGTATTCGTAATATAAAGGTGTATTTTACATTAGCTTTACGGGAGCTTCTAGGAAATTTCAAAAAAATTGTTAAATCTAGGTATTCCTTATATTCAGGCTCGTTATATTAAGGTTACACTGTATCATTTCTTAGTTTTCTCTTTCAGTTTGCATATTATTAATACCCAATAAGAAAAAAGAATCTTAAAACTTTATAAATTACTTTCAAACTGATAATGCAGACTTTCTGGTAGTGACATTGTAACTATTGATATAAAAACGAGAATACAAAGTATGAAATCATTAATTTACGTGTAATTCTGTGATCGGTGCATATTTGTATGAAATTGATAAATATAACCAGAAATAGTAAACACAAGTTACTATGCTATGTCTGGTTTTGAATTTTGTGTCTCAGGGTTTATTTTTCTAGTTAGCAAATGGTACAGCTGTGTAGTAGGTTATTAAACATATTGTCGTTATGACAAGGATTGCCAGACTACAAAAACCGTCTAGTGTTGCAATTTTTGTGCATTTAAATTTCGTATCATCGTTAAGTGGTTAATGAATAATTGTGATTTATCCATACGCAATAGTTTCGTTGAATAGTGTGTTGTTAACAGTATTTTACAATGGGGGGAGACAAAATCCTACTTAATTTCAGTTACTATTGAGCATATTAGGTTTCAAATTCTTGGGTTATCTCTTTTCAAGGGTTAGGGAGGGATATTAAAGTTTGATAGCAATTGTTCTTAGCCATTTGTCCACTTTGTTCATGAACGGTTTTATAGTGCATAGGTAAGTTCCATTATGGTATACAAAAGTTCAACTGTAATTTAGACAGTAGGAGGTTATAAATACGCAGTTGAATCCATCATAACAGGACCCGGTTTGTGTTATGGTTGTGTAATATATTTTTTAAGACTATAACTTGGGCATATATTACATTGTTATAATAACTATCGGTTTTTCTGGAAAACATCATCAGATGCTGACAATGTACCGATTTTTTTTGTTCCAAATAAAGTTAGTATATCCACTTTTTGGCGAGCAAAGAAGATTCTTGTTTTATAAGATTTTACAGTAACAAGTTCAGTTAATTACAAGGTGTCTATTAGTTTGCCAAGCTGATCCTATGTGACCTTACAAGCAAATGACTTACGATTGAAAACTAAAATTATTAGGGTTTTCGGTTTTACTATGGTTCTTTCAGTTGGACGCTAGTACCATGTTGTTAAACTTATAGATTCATATTATTGTATTGGTATTTAAGCGTTTGGTGATTTCTGTACGAGTGTTTAAATGTAGGGGGTAATTAAGATTTAGAAGTTTGCGTCATTACACGTTTTTTTATCTCTCATTTACATATAACGTAGAAAACTCCGTGAAAACTTTCGGGTATTTCGTAAAAATAAAAAATTGCTCTGCTATTTGGAAATTGAAAATCATAATGTTTTGGAACTTTAATTAATTTTATTCGGAATTTTAATTAGTAATTAACTGACCTTTGAGTTTAAAAATTACAATGGTAATGGCAGCATTTTTTATATTTACACGTGGCGATTTATACGGACAGCATACCAATTTTTTTATGACTCATCAAAATTGCCATCGGCCTACAATCTTCTATTAAATTAATATGTTAATAATTTGATGACAATATTTACTAGCCAACTTTTATTTCATTTTATTTTTATTTCTGCGAGTTATTAACATTTTGCCCAGTTATATATAGGTAATAATACTAAATACAAGTGTAAAGTGTACGGGCATTTAGATTAACTAGATGTATTGTTTTACTTGTTACTGAAGTAAATAAAATTATTATTATAAATGATTTGCTTCGTTTTATTAAAACCCCCTTTTTGATTGGTGTTTAAGCGAACTTATAAGTGCAACAAATATACAGCGCATATATAGAGTCTAAATAAAAAAGGAGTCCTATCTATTTAGAGAGTGCTTCGATTAAAAGAAAAATAAATTATGCCTGATCTCGGCGAGGGATTTCTCCAATATATACGAATCAATATATTCATTGAAACATAAAACAATCTCATTAAAAATAAAATAATTAAGTTATCTATAAGTACTTTAATTTACTAAACGATTTTGGTATTTTCTTTAAAGACTTGTATATTTTGTTATGCACTAAAATAAATTTATTTAACTTGTTAGAAGAACCATAAGGATGTTAATGATTAGTGAAATTTTAGTTATTTTTGATATTAAATAGTGCCTCATTCGAAGTTTATGACATTATTTGAAACATTTATATGGGATGCGGATTCTATTTTTTGTTTTGGTTTATATTTGTAAAACACATTCATTGATAGAAAGCTATGATATATTTATAATGGTTGTAATTTATACGTATCGAGATAATCTAGTTACGGGAGGTTGTTAGTTAAGAAATAAATTGGAAACCATAGTTTTTTAAAACCTAATTTTAATATGCATATTTAGGATATTGAGAACATAAACATTCAATCACGAAATATGAGATCATAACATTCAAGATCTGATAGTTTAACGAATATCAACTTTTATCATTCACATTGAATACATACATAACGACCATTAGATCTATTTATATTAGAGAACATAAACTCGCCTTAAAAAAAAACAAGAATATAGTCGATAATATAATAACCGTTTTAAAATACTTCGTAATAGTTATAAATCCCAAGTCGATTATTTAAAATAAACCAACTGTGCTATACATTTAAACTCAGATTTGTTCTAATCAAGTTTCTAAACATTCAAGACATTATTGTAGATAATATTATACATATACCACTGTACTTCAACAATTATAACGCCTTTATTGTAAATAACATTAGTAGTATCAACTCACATAATCTATATGGCAATTCATGACTTTCTCCTCTGATGATTACGACAATGATACACGACTTTTGATCAATTAATATTTATTTGTATCATAACTACAACTTAGAGATCATAAAATTACATTTAAGATTGCTAAATCACTAAATATTCTCTTGAATTCTCATTTATCTTGTAAAAAATTATATAAATTGTGACTGAACAATAAACCTTTGGACATTTTTCAAAAAATCCTTGTTAAGTCAGTTATTTGAAGTTAAAAGAAGCACCTTGACTCAATTAATGCCATCAAAATAATCTATAGGATTGAAGTAATATTGAACATTGAAACAAAATGTACAAGTATGTATTATAAACGTCATCTGTGTTCTGTTCCAAAGACTACAACTCAAGAATAGAAAACGGTAATGCATTTCGTATTTAATTGGTTTAATTTATAAGAGCACAAAATCTCGAACTACTAATATTCCTTCATTTAATTTTAATTTTATGAAGTTTTAACTTGAATCCTAGTGATTCTGATAGAACTCCAGATAAAGCTGATAGTATCACGACCTTAGTAATAGTATAAATGTAATGATTAGCACATATTCCGGAGATCCTGAATGGGGCATCTAGTTCCTGCAACGATATATTTATTATATATTTTCCATTAATATGGATAGTGAAGGAACACTTACGAAGCTAAAATAGGGACTAATTATATTGCCAAATGTCAAGTGGTAGCGTGCGCAAAAAAAAAACGCTGTCCAAGCTTATTTATGTTTATTTTTTTATGGTTTATAAGTTTAGCGTTATAGCCACAATCTTATCTGATATTAGGTGACGATGTGGCCCAAAATGGTAGACACGATAAGCCTAGTGGAGGGACTGACTGTCAAGTGCAATTGCCGAAACACACCTATACGTATTTGGCGCCCGATTTTCAACTCGAGGGTGGTAGTTAGACAGACAGGCATTAGAAAATGCCCTACCACCATGCTATACTTTCACCACTATGTTTTTCTTCACCGAAAGCTCAATCTCATTGTAGGTGAATTCGAACTCACATCCATTGACGAGACGTTCGTACAAATTACCAAGGAAGCTATCACTGCTTCATTAGTATCGCGTTATAAGCACACTTCATATATTTTATCGCAAACTTAATTCAGATTACGAGTAATTATAAATCAATGTGCATTCATAGGATGTTTATATCCGGCTCGAAGGACCATGTAGAAGATAATGTGGTTTTATTGTTTCCTTATAAGTTATTAGTTTATTAATAGTTATAATGGTCAGTCATTCATGGTCGATAGCAAGTTATAGTCTTGACTCGTGTATGTCTGTAAGCAAACTGAATTAATTGAACAATAAGATATAATTTTATAAAGTTTACTGATAACATAACATCAGACTTAATATGTTAAACAGATAAGTCCACACAAATGAAAACTAGTTTTGAACTTCTGTTATAAATGTAGAATAATGTCATCATGTCATGTTGTCAATGAGCCTAAGATTTCAGTGAAAGAAAACATTGTGCTGAAATTATAGCTTGCTGATAGAGAATTTTCCAATGGCTACTTAGGTAGTCAACACTCTTAAATTTATAGTCTGCCGCCAAGCACCTATACATATACATGTATACCTATACATATACATATACTATACTATACATATACCTATACATGTATTCAGACAGCTCCACTTGTGAGGCAATTTTCCTCCCATTTCTTTGCACTTTTTTATTCTGAGTAAAGTTTATAAAGCACCATCTGAATCAACTGTAGATTGGCTGAGAATTTTCTGTCAGCACCAGGTCTTTAATAGTGCAAATCCTTTGATGAATATTTCTAACTTTTACCACTATAACTAACTAGATCCAATTATATTACAAACTTAAACCAAAAAGTTCATAGACACAGTAAAGCAATCCATAGGAATAATTCAGCAGCAAATAAAAAAGTAACTATAGTAAAATATGATATTACAATGAAATAATTTTTTACCTTAAGAAGATCTGCAGCCAATTTTAATACATTGTTGGCTACGGTGAGCTGTTCCTTGCTTTCAGGTCTTTGTTCGATTGCTAGGTGTAGGTTTATTTGTTCTGTTAATATAGCTGAGAGGCAGCCTCGATATTTTCGGTTGACGTTGCTTCCCAAAGTTAATAGACGTAATAGGTAAATTCCGAGACAACAGGTCCATACCATAACTTCTAGAAGCCAACCACGTTCTAAGGTAACAGAATCCTGGAGCAAATGTTAGTAAAAATTATTGCACGTTATCGTTATGATTTGTTTGCGGGCTACAACGAAAAGTGTAACAATGAAAAACGACATCTTTTTGCAGTGATTTTTGGGATACTTCCCGATCATCTAGGAAACTAAAACGTTTTCAATCAATTAAGCTAGATGTCAGTTTTGAGAATAAGACAAAATTGTTTATAATTTTAACGTTTAAATACATTTTTTATTAATATAAATAAATATAAATAATCATTTAAAAACATATATCGAAAGGAATACCGGACATACCGGGCCCATAAGACACCTCTCGCTTTTTTTTATTTGCACGCGACGCAAAAACTTCAGCATCTTCTTATATTGTATCGATTGCACGCGGCAAATCTTTGAATATCCACGGGTTTCGCGACAGTTGTTAGGGGCGAGATAACAAATAATGCCGTCTTCTAATTCAACTGAATGTTGCTATGAAATGGCGAATCTCCAGATTATTCTAGTACAACATCGAGACAAAATGCATGGTATGTTGATGGAACCATGTATACATAGAATGTATGGAGTTCGACAATGGGCTTGCGTAATTCCGAATTAAGAAAGAAAATGAGTGGTGAAAATAAACTGAATTTAAGTGGATCGCTTGTTAATTGCAGCAGGCACGCTTAGAAGGTGAAATGGCTCGCGTGACAAATGGGTGTTTCGAAGAAATTTCTAGAACTAGAAACATTATCGATAGAGTTTTAAATATTTTTTGACAAGTATTAATTCTTCCGAAAGGCAATCCTTGCTGCAATATTATTGCCTTAAGCACTTATATAATAAATATTACCAAAAAATATATATACAGATCTAGTTTCTTGCTGGTTCTTCTTGATGGCTGGAGTATTTTCCGAACCAGTGTTAGTTTTGACATTAATAAGCGCCTTCTCAGGATCTAAATTGAATAAAGATTTTTGGTTTGTTTTGATGATTGCCTCTCCACTCCTGAACAAAATGTTGGCTAAATCATTAATTAATGCATACAAAAACTTACCCTAAGAAGCTGTGCACTGACACACGCAAGTAATATTAGCGTTATCATAAACGCAGAAGACACGATCACGTCCACAGAACGCTGAGGGCCGCGTCGCTAAAAAACAAAATAACACTTAGAAAATATGCAAATAGTACAATGAAACTGAAAATACAGCATAATATAATTGTAATATGCGTGTAAAAGCAAATCCGCTTCAGTTCAAAATTGGTATTTTTTAAATACAGCAAATAGTAGTGCTCGAAAGCAGCAACAATTTTGTGTACATACTTAAATAATACGAATTTTAGACCGAAGCGGATTTGCTTTTACACCTCATAATTATTATCTAACTGCGTCCTGCGGCTTAAAATGGGTGTATTACAATATAATTAGCAGAATAATTTTACTTTTACTAGCATTTTAAGATTGCTTAATATATTATTAGTGTAGGCTATATACTTTTTATATGGACAGATTTCTTGTATACATATCAACTTAAACCCGGTATTAACTTTAAAAAAAAATACTTTTATTTTAAAGTATTTATATTTATATAGTCTATCAATAACAAAATAGCATACTTCTCATTCGCAACATTTTATTGATATCGAGTGAACTATCTCTGAATTATATTCAGTCCTACAAACCAATATTTTTGGCTAATATTCTCATGGTAATAGTAGATGTCAATCACGAATTAAATAACTACTACATGTTAATTAATAAAAGAAACTGTTACGGCGAAGTAATTTCAATAAAGAAATAATTGTGAGTGTTAGGGCCGGATATTAAATCGTGGGCCCTTCGTAACTCGCGATCCTGGGACTTCCCACCTACTTTGATTACGAATGTTCAGGGTCCACCAATAATTGCGCCCGACTAAATGTGTCACCGGGGTAGCCATTGGTGATGGTCTCGTGGTCGTGACGTACGTGACCGGGTACAGCACTACAATTTGTTAGTCTTGGCGGCTGCCGTTTTCTATATAATGATATGCTAACACACTGAAAACTTCTGCTGGTCACTTGTACGATCACAGTAATGTCCGTAATAAGGATAAAAGGAGAAAATGCGATGATTTGTTCCGATGCCGACTTTCCGTTACCGAGCGCGTATTCAAAGTAACGTATGGCGCCTCCAAGCGTCAAACACAAAAACAACCGGGACACAGATGATATATATATATATAAAACTAACCCGTAGATAAGATCGTGTAGACAGCCAAGTCTTGATATTCCTCACAGTATTGAGTCGAAAATGTGGCAACTCTGATTTACGTGCCCGTCTCGCGGACGTCAAATGGGAAAATAATTTCGCGTACAGGAACCTTTGTTTAAACGCGCGCTCCGCAACCGCCAACAGGAAGAATACGAGACCGCTGAGGGCGAAACGCAGCAAGCACGAAATCAGGTTCGTCGTCAGCTCCCTGGATATTTTATATAAAATGACTCACATAGTATGATAGGTGGTAATTCCACCCTTTGACAAGTATTAATTAGTAATATATATTTATAAAAAACATAAAATATTCCTAATATCCCAATATAAACTTGAAAATAATAATTTGGATAGTGATCACGCCAGATATGGCGCAATACGAAACGCGCTCGCACACTTGACACAACCTATGATAGGTCGATTATCTGAGACAGAATGAGTGTGTAAGCTCAAAGGTAACGCGAGTGTTGTGAAAATGTAAACAGTTAATATAGAAAACTGGCGCCGGATGAATGTTTTGTCGGGACAGTCTGTTGAAGGGTGACGAAAAGAAAAATATACGAACACAAGTAACAATTCAGCCCAATCATCACAACGCGAGGTAGTTGTCCCCTTTTCATTAACCAAATTCTTTGCTACAAATCCTTGGTGTATTACGCACTAGATAATTATTTTCATTTTCACCTATTTCAGAAATATAGATGCGCGAATTGGTGTTGATAAAATGTGACTACATTAGGTAGATGTCTTATAATTATTTTGTATAAGGTTATAAGTTTCGTATTCCTAAAACGTAAACGGATTCGCCAGCAGTAAATAATTCAGAAGTTTCACATTTATTTTGATTTATAATATGAATTCTACCAAAATCAAGAACTCAGTTTTACCATATAAATACAGTTATCGATAATTTTCTGTTTATGTTATCGATATACTTCTGGCGATATTATTGGTTATTATAGAACGTTCCTCATATGCTCGTAATATTTCATCTTTACAATACAAGAGCGTCAGATATCTAATTTATACATAAACATATAGTTATCAAAATTATAAGCCATTGTATTAGATATAGTATATAATAAATAACACGTGTAGGTATATGTCACGTTATGAATTAGAATTAATGGCCGAAACAATTGGTTATTATCTATCGAAGCATTTATCGCAGTTGTTTGTATAATCGGCACTCTGTTGTATTTACTTATAGAAAAAATATCTCACCAAACGTTATCTCCAAAAGCACCACTAAATACAGAGCATACAGAACCCTGTGCATAGCTGACCACAACAGACGGTATATATGTGAATACAGAGAGTGATTGAAGTTCATCCTCAGTTCTCGGGTCCTGTTCTATCGCTACCTGAAAGCGATTATTATAATTATTATGAAAGATACAAATGCGGTCTAGCGCTCAAGGTTACCGAGTTAAGCACGTTCAGTTGCCTACAAGAACAATTCGTTCTTTATAGTTTGCATCCCGTAAAAAACATATATGTGAAATGAGAGCCAAGTTCAATATTATGATATATGCTTTAGTTGTTGACTTCAATGACAAAAAAAAGTGAGACAGAAATGGGTGCCAAGTTCAATGGTCAGTCCTGTCTTGTCCAGTCCAATTTATAACAACATAAAATATATTATAACAACTTAAAATATCATTACTTCTTATAACTTATTAATAATTTCTTGAAGCCTGAGGTCTCACTTGGCTAGTTCGAATATACGAAATGGATGCCAAATTTGAACTTTCTAGGCCATCTGGAATTGGGTTAGAGTTTTGATCTATAGGTCAGTGATAAAAATGACGATTTTTGTGGGTTGATATCTAAATAACTATTTGAAGTGTGTTGACCTCAAACCGGTAATGGTAAATGATAAGTCGTATGTTCCCGCCATTCATATCATCATTACAACCTTAATTTAGGCAAAATTTCCTAATAACTTTAAAGTGGTAGTAGTATATCTCTATAACAATAACTTGAAATTTCTTTAATATACACTAGGTTGATCCCAATTTTGGACTAATATCAGCATTAATTTTTTCACTTTGATGTTAATATGAGAAAGAATTAATTGCCACATGCGACATTGATAGTCAAAATGCTGTTTGTAAATGACTTAAAATAGTATAAACTATCTTGCCGCCAAATACCTATAGGTGTGTTCCGACCGCTGGATTTGAGAGCCAGTCCCTCACTAGGTGTAGCGTGTCCACCATCCATTTTCTTTTAACGTGGGGAAATACTTTTATGCATACTCTCCCTGATGGGTTGGGAGGGGTATGTGGAACTGAACTGGCGAAAGACTCGCCGGTAATATCCACTAAAACCCCACGGTGTTCTTCTATCGCCCATTGGGCCAAGAAGCAGGATCTGTCTTCACATTGCATCTGCTCCCTGACAGGCTAAGGCCCCTCAACAGTGGATGTCCACTATCTTAAGCCACATCGTTACTTAACATCAGGTGAGATTGTGGAAAATTTAACATGTTGTTTACATTTTATAGACATTTATTAAAGTTCTATTATTGCAAGCGATAAATATTTAAAAATATTAAAAGGTTGTGGCGTAATATTGATGGAAAGGGGGGGGGGGGGGGGGGAGAATGTAAAAAAAGGCAATATTTGCATGAAGTATTTTAATGTTATACATATGTAATTAATATAGTTTAAAAGTGTTGGTTTGTCACCTGAATCAGACGAGAAACGGACGGTATGAGCGCGACGGCTGCAGCCATAGCGAGACCGGCCCACACGCACCCGTCAGCGGCCATCGCCCGCTCTGCGCGCGCCACTACGTACCAGCTGATGTCCACCGCTGAGAGCTCTGCACGCAAAGTCGAACCGCGCTCCCACATCGTGCACTTCACTGTTTCAATCAATTTATCATTAGTCATTTGTATGCAAAATATGATATTTGAATTTATGGAAGAAAGAATGATTTGTTATTGATAATACACAATGCACACAGTTAGTGATGGATTTACGCTAGTGCCCAGGACGGCGAAATTTTTGAGGACGGCAAAATTAAGTCTGCAAAAAAAATTTTAACTGGCTGCTATAAAAAAAAAACAATGATTTTAAAAAATTGAGAAGTTATTGGTTTCGTGCCAAATCTTAAAAATCGAGTTCTTATTGGATATTTACGTTTTGAAGTGTAGTTACTGTGCATATAGTTTTACTATCAATATTTAATGTAATAATTCCAAATATTTAAAATAGTATTTTTCATAGTAGTCCTACTTCGCTCTTGAATAACTTTTAAATAAGTACATTTGTAAAAAAAACAAAGACGACATTTTTTGTAGAGCATATTTTTCATGGTGCCACAGGGTTACCACCCTTATTAAGGTAAATACGGACCTGTACGCAGTGAAAATACACAAATACAGCCTTACAAAAGCATTATACAACATCGAAAATAGACCCAAGCTCAGCATATGCTATAGCAAACTGCTAAAGCGCTTGTTTTCAGTTGGACCTAAATTTGTTTCATTACAATACTACTGGTAGCCTTGGATCGATTGGGTATATCGATAATCGTGGTGGGATGGCTTTTTCCAATGCTCGCTTGGCTAGCTAACACCCTCAAGTTAGAAATCTGCCGCCAAACACTAATAGGTGTGATCCGGCAGTTGCACTTGAAAGCCAGTCCCTCTACAGGTTTAGCGTGTCCACAATCTTGGGCCGTATTGTCACTTAACATCAGGGAAGATTGTGGCCAAAAGGATAAACCTCTAAAAAATATGTAATGGAGAAAAATGTAAAGTTGATACAGTGGTATTTATTAATAAGGAAAAAAATTGGTGCTGTTCACATGCGATAGAAGTGAAATCTTCAAATAATCGCTGCGTAAGACACACACGCGCACACGAACAACGTTCGAACCATGTAAGAAATACTATAATGCCTTCTATCTTATTCTCTCCCACGTTGAATTCTATAGATACTTCCATCTCATTCTCTTGTACGTTATTTTACTATAAATATATGTGGTAGTCTCTTTTTACTGTCGCTTCTTCGTTTCATCGACTTTCAAATCACAACTAAGAAGTCCCTCATGTGTAGAGTAGAGCTATATAGAATCTTCATTGCATAGGTAAACTTGTACTGAATATTTACCCGTATCACTGGACGGATTAAGTAAAGCAAATGGATCCCAAGAGCTATCTGCAGTGTAGTGGAAATCTACATCCGAATTGCCGCCTTCTGTTTGTGAGCCATAACTGGTTTCTTCACCTGATTAATAAATTGAAATTGTTATATGTCACTCAAATAATTCATAAAAATAAATCATTTTAATATTATAGTCTTGTCCACAATGCCAGAAATATTACAACGTGTAATCTTATATTTGGACATTAACAACTTAATTCCATATTTATACAATATTTCACTAATTCCGAGCGGATGGTGAAAAATTAATAAAGCGGATTTTAGTATTAATTGTATTCATATCATAAATACAAAAACTAAGAAAATTTGTAAACATACGGAACATAATAAAATAAAGAAGTTATTTGGAAGTAAAATAAAATGAAGCTTACTGTTAGTAGTTTGCCCAACCCAGTCAGACATGTTATGATGAGATGGCAGAGCAATGGAAGGAGCTGACGCCGAGCATTCTCCATCGGACGACGATGACTGGTAATTTTCCAACTTCTATGTAAATTTATATCAGTTTAATAATATATTCCGTTTTATTTTATTCTAGCTTTTAACTGCGGCGTTGCTCGCGTTAATATTGAATTTGTTAAGAGAATCGAATGATATATACACAATTTATCCCTCTCTTTACGCCACTTCCAATAAGTTTTACACGAGAAAAAGTAACCTATCACTGTCTCCAGGATCCCGTCTATCTCTATACCAAAATTCATCATAATCCATTAAGCGGTTTAGGCGTGAAAGCGTAACAAACAAACTCAATTTCGCATTCATAATATTAGTAAGGGTGTACACATCCTTAAAATAAGTGGTTGTTTTCTAGCTGTGCCTATGACTTCGGTTGCTTGGTAATAAAAGTTATTTTCATTCCAGGTACAATAGTTTGTTTCTGGAAGAAAGGATCATCGATTGAATAGTAAAAACGAAAAACAGCACACTGCAGATGACATTGAAGGTAAATATACTACAGATACAAATGTATTTTGGTATTGTCGGGTACTAACGTAGTATTAAATTATAAATTATTTCGATTATTTATGAAATCGGATCTGGCCAAAGTTTTTTATTTCATTGTCAATATGAAAAAAACAGTATTTTCAAAAGCTGTTTTTAATAACACAAAAGTTCCTGACTAGCTACTAAAAATAATCAATTGACAAACAGGTAAAAATCTACCGAACCGATTTGTCTTGTCCTATATAAATGAATAAATTTAAAATAATGTAATAAAATTTGTATTGACTTTGTTTATTTCAATTTGTTTTAGCAAGACTGTAGATGTTTACAACATTTAGTACATTTAAATTAATTGTAAGTAGCGCTTAGGAACGTATAGTTTTATATTGCGATATACTCGGATTCACGTATAAATAATTGCAAATAGCATAGCATAGCATAGTTTAAGTTCGTATATTTATAAGTTGCGGTATACCATCGGATCCACGTCAGATTTGATTCAATTATAAAATTGAGGTTAAAAACGCTTGGAAAAATAATGTTAAGTTGTGGCTAAGAACGTATAAATAAAGGCCAAGAACATATAAATTTCAATTGTTTTATTTGGAAATCTTTAGTATAGAATTAATGTATTTTTTTACCTTAGTTTTCTTTTTAATATTCGCAAAATCGTAGTCACTCGATGTGCGTTGCATATTATCTTGAATCCACAAGTTCCTAAACCTAACGCCACTCCTTTTATTAACATTCGGACTACTTGTTGGGTTTTCATCTGAATCTAGTTCCAGAGATTTTTCGTCATCCTCCTTTTCTGATTTATTATTTGCAGATGCATTAACAATATTCACATTCTCGGAGACAATATTACTATCATCCACATTTACAGGGTTTTCTTCTGATTTTGTAGGATTGCTATGTTTATTGATATTTAATTTTTCATTTTGATCTTCATTTGGTAGTATTTTAGTTTTATTTTCACCATCACTTACATTAGAATTATAACCATTAAGACTTTCAAAACCATCATCACCGTCAGCAAATACTGCTCGAGCAAAATTAATTTGATGATTATGTCTTACATTAAAGGACTCTAAATGCTTTTTCGTTAATATATTAGGTTTAAATATAAACGATGAACTAGGATTAGCGTTGTCAGACTGTGAACTCAATGTTACTGTTGGAGTATTTAAATCTGGTTTTTTCCAAGCTATGTAATATTCGTCATCTGAATCTTTTGATTTAACTTTTAGCATTGGCTTACTTTTAATTTTAGATTCTAATTTTTTAGTTCCGTTTTCTTTGTTTATGTCTCTATGTCGCTTCCTAAATAGAAAATATTTATTAATAATAATAATGTAACTTACAGATATGTATAATTAATCGATATAAACGGCAAACTTAATTACCTCAATACATTTTCAACAACTTCGCTTCTAGATTGCCTTCTTCTATACTTAGTAGTTTTAGTTGAATGAGTCTTACTTTGACTAGATGTTGCCCCACTTTCACCAGAACCACCTCCACTACCACCATCACATTCAGATCTTGGTCGTCTACAAAATTAAGACTTATTTTGCTTCTGACATATTGAAGTTTTTCTTAATATATATAAAAAGTAGTATTTTACCTGAAATAGCGAGGTATTTTTCTACGATATGTAGAACGAGGTCCTACTCGTGCGAGTTCCATTTCCGTAGTACTTACTATCTGAGAGTGAACAACACTCAGAACTAACATCAACCCTAGTGGCACTAGCCAACAGTTAGGCTGCAAACAGAGAATCCTTTTGTAAAACTAAGGTTAACAAAATATGTTAAATCTCTAACATTAATATCTACACTTTTATTTGATCATTAACTTTTAAAAAGTGAAAATAAAAACAATAGATAAATTACGATTTTAACCTTACATCAATTTCCAAACTGTCAGGCGTCATGAAGTATAATGTTATATTGACAATTTGCATAACCCATAACGTTAGAAGAAACTTAGCGCATGCTGTAGAAGTTTGTTGTGCCCACCATTGATAAAGTACTGGTAGGAACACTAGTCTGACTAATGCGTACCATACTACACGGCGCATGCCAAGTGTTGGTTTTGCTTTGGGAAATGATGACCCTAGAAAAAAACAGTTTTTTTTCAATATAGCATTAGCGGGTCTTATTCCGATCTGCTAAATTTATTTACTATAGTCTAGAGAACCTTAAAATATAATGAAGTTTACTTAAAAAAGAAAGCATCCAGCTATAAACTATTATTATTTATTTCTGTTAAGTTATTGAGCAGATCATTTCATTGTTACCTCTCACTAAATCTACATCTATAAGATATGAGCGTGGATGTGTGGAGAAATCAACGATCCGCCTGCGGTATGTACCACGCATGAGAAGTTGTTCCACCATGGTTTCCCATTCTTCTTTGTCGTATGAGCTTATTTTCTTTTGATACCTGGTAAATAGTATTTAAATTAATTTAAATTATATCTTATTGAAAGTACGTCGTATCCGCATATCTAGTATTGGTACATTGGTATATGACAAAACTTATATTTTGAGATATAATATCAATTGCCATTATAGTCCATAATACTTAATTTTCGTTGAAATAAAACTAATTTAAACGGATTTTATCGCGGTTATTTATTAAATTTTGATCCCGACGTTTCGAATGCTTTTCAGCCCCGTGACCACGAAGGCTGAAAACCTTTCGAAACGTCGGGATCAAAATTTAATAAATAACCGCGATAAAATCCGTTTAAATTAGTTTTATTTCAATGAATAATATTCGCGTAAACCTAAGAAATCATTACTTAATTTTCGATTAGTTCGGACTTTGCTTTTTTGCTTATGCAAAAAAAAGTATGTACTACTTCTCGCCATGCGTGTATAGATTACTGAGATGAGAAGCAGGGACAGCTTTTACATTTCTTCTAGTCTTCGGCGGGAGTAGCCATCTGAACTTTTTTCAGCCTTTCTGGCATCGCCTACCCTAGTCGGCCTGATAAAGTATACCCTCACAAAACTACAAACGAAACCGTGACGTATATTTGGTAGCATATACAACGCAAAAGGTTTTGCTGCAGCATGACTGCTACGATGATGGCCTCTCCTAGTCCCATTGATCATGAGTTTCATCTAAAAAGGTCCGAGATCGTTTCCATGTTTTCACCAAACGATTCGCCACCTGCGAGATGAGTACTCTACGTTGAGTTTCCGCGATCTCACCACCGTCTTTTTCTCAGATATGACCATTTCTCAGTAGGGGACAACCAAGTTCCATTCGCTCTCCCTTTTCGTCTTCGTTTTGAAGACGGCTTCGCTCGAGAGATCGGTCCTTACGGCCGTATTAAAAACGCTAACATGATCCAAAATGCAGGACAAGCTGCTAACGTATGATGGTCATACAATGATGACAATAACAAGCGATTCACTGACGATGGACTTAAGACTAGATATGACACGAAATTTCCAGGAGTAGCGTTATAGTGTCAATCAGGACTAACCTTAAATAGGGCAAAAAGCCAGAAGATTGATGATTTATTTAACATTTTATATATATTGAATTTACACCTGTTGTTTTTTTTAAATAACCATTGTATATTCATAATGCTCCCATTCGCGTCGTATCGCAGTAAACATCGCGTTTACAATTCTGACTGTGGTGACTCAAGAAGATCATGTACGATGTGATAATGTGGAGTTCGTCGCTTGACAATTCGTGGTAGCGCAGCGCCTCGCAAATGTATGGCCTGTGTAACGAGTAAAACATGTTCACACTGTCCAAGGGGCACCTGCGATGGCCGCCATTCACCAATCCTTTAACTTGCTTGATTGTATCGATAATAGATCGATCCGTGCGGAACCCACACTTGTTCTCTACGTGTAAACGTCAGCCCTCACGTGTAAAAGGGCCGACGATGCGGTCGGGAATGACTCGTTTAAAGCTTTTAAAGCTTACCGACCTATCGATTAGGTAGGCCAGGTCAGAATAGTTTTATATTTCAATAGTATAAATTCTAAGGTTTGTTTATTATTTGTTATTCTTTAATCTCAACTAGGAATAAGTTGTATTTAAATATTTGATTTTCGGTTATTTACCGAGTATACGATATTAGCAGAACATACTTTGTTGTTGTTTATTTTTAACTATATCATACAAAGAAAACTTTTTTGACATTTATATTAAAAGAATATCTTTGTTCTGAATGATTTCAATAATCTATGAAAGATGAAAACAAATATAATATGTACCTGGTGTTATAACAATAATTATACACTGGACGTAAAATATATTATCATAACATAAATTATATGCTTACCATGCTGCTAAATTCTTCATTGTAGATACAATTTGCAGTCCTTGTTCTCAACTTGTTATAACTGAAATAAGACAAAAACATAAATATCAATTAATTGATACTATATAACTATTACCCAGTTCAGATGGGTTTATAAAAATGTCAAGATTGTAAATATACAATAATTGGATAAAAAGCTCTTCTTGGAGAGCAACATGGGCTAAACTATTATCATACCCAGCCATGTTATACTAGCAGTTAAACTCTTTTAGATATTTATATTTCTGCTATTTTTATATTACATTGTGTTTAATGATTTTCACTAAAGTAGGTAGTTTGTTTCAAAGCAATGTTAAAATTGCTTTTGCATAAGGATATTAGATATTTTGCTTGTTATGATAATTCTAAGAATATGTTGAATATAAATTATAAAAAAGGATGGTGTTGAAATGATACCGCTTTAGGTAAATAGTAGAAAATTTAGTATGATATTAGAAAAAAACATCAAGTTCATCTGTAAGAATGTCAGTCACATTTTCCTGTAACATGTACATACATATGCATGAGTGAATATATTGGGTAAAATAATATACCAAAACTAGTAGCTATACAAATTAGTATAAAAGGTATAAGAGATATATATATTTTTAACTATAAAAAAATATGAAATCAAAACAAGTTTCATTTCTTACTTAACAATACAATACAAATATTTTATTCCCAGAAACATTTACAAGGTTTATGCCTTGCTTAACTAAACTAAACTAGGCAGTGCCTGTGACATGGAAGCCTCAGATACTGTCAGAATTATACATATAACACAATTGGTGGTGCATGCCATCTGGGACAAGAGAGCACAAAAAAAAACACATAGATATTATTAACACTAAGGACAAAATTATATGTAAACAAAAATAGTAATTGTGTTCTTGCATATGTGTATATGTATGTAAAGATATGTATAAAGTGTATGTGTATATTGTATTGTGTATGTGTGAATGCATGTTTGTATCTGAACGTGTGTGCGTGTGCATGTATGTCACTAAGTATATTTAAGAGATTCTTGACTGGTATTAACAGGCTAACTAATCTCTTTAGGTATATTTTCTGTATCTTCGAAGGAAATACTATGAAGCCATTTTTCAGTTGCAGTTTTTAGCATTACATTTAGAACTGCATGCTGAGCTCTCTTGAGTTCTCACATATGTGTGGAGGCAGCTCCTCCCCAAATTCAAATACAGTATTCAAGAATCGATTGGCAAAGTGATGTTTACATAAGTTTAACTGTGTCTAATGGTATGCTACCTCAGAGAAACTTCATTGTGTATATAATTTTTCTTACTCGTTTTGACAGGTCTGAGAAATGCTGTGTGAATTTCAAGTACTGCTTGATCGTAACACCTAAATATTTTATGTTTTTGACTAGTTTGATTTGTCCATAGTAGCATCTACTGTTAGTACTTTCTGAGTAAAGGTAGCAGAAGTTGTATTTGGATATGTTTACTTGGTGCATTTTTGTTGAATGATTTACATGATAATCAGATAGTAGTTTTAAACACTAAAACACTTCATTACACTATCTTATATTAGCATAATGACGTAACTAGCAAACTGAGGAGCAACATGCAAACAAATTATTAGCCAATAATTACCAAGTATCAATTAACATCTGTATATTAGCATGTTAAATGATATGTGTAATTTAATTTGTATAGATTTCTAAACTTTAATGTAGCCTATCTTATTATGTATTGTCTAAGAATATCTGAGGAACTGTTTAAGCCTAAAAATTAAGATTTTTAAATTAGTCTCTATGTTTCAAGAATTCTAAATTTCCTTAAAGATTATATTTTGTAATTTTTCATAGATTTTATAGTATTTTTATTTCTATTTCATTTATATATTTACTGTTGATAAATTTGTTTAAAGTTAAAGCTATAAGTTGTAAAGTCCCTTCTAATAGACATTTAAATATATCACTTTATTCTAAATGTTTCATTTCTTAACAAACAGTTTACTTTATGAATCTAGGAGTGATACAGTGTGTTGATAAAAGTTAATGACATAAATAGAATATATTTGTAGACTATCTAAAAATACCATATACCTAGCAATATTTATACTACAAAACAAAATATATACTACAATTTATAAAATTGAATGTAGATCTAAGTATCACATAATATTAAACATGAACAATAATATAATTTATCGTTATTGAAATAATATTGAAAAATTGTATTAACAAATGTGTAAATAATCGTACTAAACGTAAACGTTATAAATAGAGAATAAATATTACTTCAGTCGTACGATTAGAAAAGTTAGTATTAAGAAAAGTATACATTTAAATCATGGGTTAGGAATATTTCTTTGAATTGCTTTACTTACAAATGTAGTCACCATATACATTTGATTGTTCCACATCAATATTTAAACTTACCGTTATAAAAGTACCTAGGACTGTTTCACATCATTTATATATAGACTATTAAAATGGCTAATATAGGCTATGGTTTCGAGTCTATTTATATAATATCTAATAAAATCGTACAATCTTTTATATTACATATATAATACTTAAAGTACTTTACATGTATGATATATGTTATACCGTACAGCTGTTGTTTTTCTATTTTGATTATTGACAATTAAGTTTGACAATTGTTTTTTTTCTTTGTCTAACATGTTCTTAGAGCCACATCTGCCTGTGTTAATATTTTAAGATTAGACATAATATTAAATTGAAGTTGGTAGATAATTTAATCTTTTTTTTTAGTTAGATGCTAATTTACAAATTTATTTGCAGTGAACTATTTATTGAAAGCTATTAAAAAGTTTAACAATTCCAAGTCTTGGTCTAAGTTTTAATATATGTAAATTCATATCGTCTATTGTAGACGGAAACATTTCCAAGATTAACCGAAAAGTCTTCAAAATCTGATTTTATGTTGTGCTACTTTCAGATAAAACGTGATGTACAGTTTTTATTTGTTGTAGTTTTCAGTATCGTATACAATTAAATGCATAATAAGCTCAGGACTCAGGATACAGTTTCTTTTATTAATGTTTTCATAGTACTTTAGTTAGGATTTTTACTTATGATTTTAAATTGCTTAATTTTTTACTACACTACATAAGAAAATAGTGTTTAATCCATTTTTGCACAGATTACTATATTATACAAAATGTGACATGTATCTATGTATGTAATAGACGAATAATGAACGGGCATATTAAAGAAGGCGTGGATCTAAGTTTTGGAGATGATAAGACACGAAAATTGTGTCCAATTGGATAGCGACCACTATATATAATACACTACGTATACAACACTTGTCATGGTGATATGATTAATGATAAATTAAAGCAAAACATAAGAAATAAAGTCATTATTAAAGATCCAAAACTAATAATTAGCAATTAAATAATTTATTAATTATTCATCTGAATCTCGTACCACGCATCAAACACGCATATTCAAGGTTACCCGCGAGTTTTTAAAATAAGATACTTTTGCTGCCGAATCGTCAGGAAATTTATTGCTAAGGCAGGAATTTTTCCAGGAAAGCTTATTTTCGGATCTGTTAGCCCTAGCCGACAGGCTTACAGGGCAGCGACTGGCGCGAAAGCGTGACACCGGTGACCATTGACAATTCTCTTATCTAGTTGTTTTTAAATATCAAACATTTAGATAATTAATGGTCACAAGTAAATTATTTCAAACACCAAGTGTTAATAAGATATCATAATATAGTTTAATCCCTAAAACCTAATAATAATTTAAGAAATTACTTAACAAATTGAATACTCTACTTTATTATATCGCATGCTGGAAGAGAAGCTGACACAATTCAAATTATATTACAATGAGTTATCTTTATGAAATGGCTAAAGAGGCACGTCTTAAAACCTGGATATAAAACATAATATTTTCAGTCAAAGACGGTTAAACGTATGTATATTCTGGTCTCTTTCAATGCATTTTTAAGTACTAATTGTCTACAGATGATAATGTGTTATAGTAAAATGTAGAATTGGGTCAGTTCTATTTTTGCATGCCATATGTGTATATGAAGACGTTCATTCCATTCATGTTGTCTTAAATCTGATTTTTTTAGAATACCTTGATATTTTAAATCGTTATACTTGTAGATGCATGTCAACTGGTGTCGATTAGAGAAACTACACAACAAAAATGGAGTATAAAAATGTTATGGTTGCATAAGGATGATTTTCTTCATTTTAAACTCAGATCAATATATAATTTGAAAATTATATGATCCTACAGCGGTTATAAGATTATTTAATATGATCATCGAGGCAATTATGTAAAATGGATACTCTTAAACTAAATTATATTAAAAATGTTGGATTTCTATAAACCGCTAAGATCTAAATTAGTGATCATATTTTCGATGTGTTTTATTCTATTATGTACCTACACATATACATATGGGCTATGCTTATGAAGTTGACATGTAAGCATATATAATAGATGCATAATATGAAATAAAATTGTTATAATAAATTTCGTAGGTAGGTTAGTTAAAATAAAATAAATGTATAATCAACAATATATTTGTTTATCTAACATATTATTAATGTATGATACATTTCTAATACATATTACATTCATGTTGCTGATAGTAATCAATAAAATTTTAAGTAGATTGAATGAAACAAAAGTAACATAAACGTTTATAAATAAGTGGTTTAAAAAATTTAATTCGAATAGAATCCTGTACATTCTATAAAGATACTAAGGTGGGAACTCATAAATTTTAGTGTTTTTATTAGATGGAACACCTACATGAGATTGACAAAACTTCTGCTAGTTTTGATTGATTGGAGAACTAGCTGTTAATTTATTTAGTGAGTGTTTGAGTAGGTAGTATAAGTGTTGATATACTTCGAGCAGAGGAAGCATTAAAAACGATTGGATGAACTGTCTCAGAAGTGATGTGAGTATAGCATAGTTTGAATAGAAGTGTGGAAGAGGAAAACATGTTTATCCAATTCTATTTGGGTAGATTAAAGGCTGAAAGAAAGAGAATTTTATCGGGAGAATTTATAAGTTTTAAATATATTGTAACGAACAAGATTTCGACGTAAATAGTTCGTGAAAGTGACTTATATAAATATATATTATTTAAATCTTGTTATTTTGTTATATTCCGTAATAAAGTACACAGGTATTTATGTCTAATTTATTAATTTAATGACCGATCATTTAAAACCGCAAATATATTCCCTTGATAGCGATCGGCTGAAGGCTATATAGCTTGTCGTAGCTCGTAAATATCCACATTAATTCTTCATAATACAATTCGAGATCAATAAAATTGAATATAGCCGCTGAACTTGATCGTAGTTTAAACGTTAATCACGTAAAGAGTTATTCATAATTTCAATTTAGGTGTTTTTCCTACATCATTTATACAATTAATTGTAAAAAAATTTAAAGTATGCAATAAAATGATAGGTACAGTAAATTAAAAAGTGAACTTAAACGTATTTATAAAGTTCCAAGGAATTGATTTTTATTAATTTATAACAATTCACTTTAAGACTAGATCTAAGTATAATTAAAATTTTTATTGCTACATTTCTACTTTGGTTTAAATTCATACTTATAATATATTAGTTTTCTTTTGTTACATATCTTAGATATAAACATATTTTAATGTTCTACTAAATAACCTAACGTAACCTATTATTATTAAAATATTTGCTAAGCAGATATTTTAAGTATGTGTAATGTGTAGGTATAGATGTAGGTGTGATCATTGTGTCTCGATAGAAGTAAATTATAAATTTTAGTAATCTATGATTATGATAAGTACATAATACAGAAAATCAATAATAAACAAAAACTATCGAATGAGGCCGTTCGCTCTTATATTTTTTTAAGAAGACAGTTTCAGATGACTGACGATAACTAATGATGATAACTGACGATTGACTTTGATGACACTTTATTCTAAAAAAAACCATCTTCAGTAAACGTTGTACTTAGTATATTACTTGAGTTAGATATGCATCGACTTAGCATACTTCTCTTCATTTATATCGGTGTAGTTATCTTTCTCACACAGAAAAAGGTACATATTAATGAATATTATGTATAAGATTCAGCCGAAACTTACAAGCTATTACAAAGAATTAAAAAAAATACTTGTTTACATAATATCATAAAGACTTAACTTTACAATCACAGAAAACTAATCGGTAGAAGCTAAAAATGCATTGAAATCTTACAAAAGAGCTCACGATTTCAATTAATGTTTAACAAATAATATGTGTTATTATTTATTATAGTACGGATGGTAACCGAAAGTGCTTATATTCTTTTAATACAATACAAAAATTTATATGATCTTACAATTTATTTGCATCAGATTATATTGAGTAAATCTAAGGTTCTGATATTCAAAAGTAACTCATCTATGGAACGCAGATGTAACTATAGGTACTTGATCGGTTTTCATTATTTTACTTGATACTTTTATTGTAGGTATATCTCTTAATTAATAACTGGGCGCATTATTTTAATATAAAATAAATATTTTAGTTACACAACATTTACATTCTTTAATTATTTGCTTACAAAAACTAAGCACCATTACCTACTTACAGTACATAAAACTAAATTTTGTACTTGTCAGACTTGGAATGATGTGCAGCGAAATCGTCTATTATTGTGTTAAGTGTTAAAGTTCGGTAGTAAGTTCATCTTGGGGTCGCCTTGTCATCTCAAAAAGTTCATCTTCTAACCAAACACTTTCTCGCCGTACAATAAGTCTTCGTTCCCACGGATCTGTGAGGACAATCGCCTCTCTTTCTCTCTCTATCTGAGAGTAGCTCGGTGGTCTGACGTTATTCCACTCGCACTGGTTTTCCGATCCTTTGTCTACATTACTATCATAAAAATTTGGCGAGTAAGACGGTGGTTTGAACGTTGAGAACGACTGCTGGGTCCCTTCGGAGTCAGATCCCTGACTCGGTAGGACTGGTAGAAAGTTGACGAGTTGGCCTTCTGGTTGTTGTTCACCTACACCCATTCGGCTGTACCGTTTAAGGATCCTGTGTTTAACAGAATACAATTTGATACAAACAGTTAAATGTAAACATTTTTAATTCATTACAGTCACTAATCGGAAGCAATACTGTATACAGTTCCTGAAACTTGCTACCATGAGATTAGTAACAAACCGGGCACAGTAACTCTCTATTTTTGGTTTGTCATGTTAGGGAATTACTTAATGTATGTATATTCATCTCCCGATATACTCGCGTTGCCTCTAGCTAAGTTGTTTTTCAGCTACGTCTTTCAGCTAACGTTAAGAAAAAATTAAAATGTATGCGTTGACACATGTCAAAGTGACATATTCTTGTAGTTTAGATGTCTTCAACAATTGCTAACGTTTAAGAAAAATAAAAAAATGTATGGGATGACACATGTCAAAGTAACAAGGGCACAGGTCAGCAAATTCCTTCACGGATAGCTATGGTGGGCCACTCACGGTTAGTATTTTTGTTTTTTAAAACAAAAGCAATATTATGAATTATAATTGTTATTTGAAATAAGTAATTATTTAACTAATTATTTCTATACAAAAAATTGTATACTTATCATGTTTTTCTACTCTAAAAGTTGAGAAATATGCGCTCAAACGACTGCAATAAGCACCAAGTTTAGAATTGTGTTTAAAGCAATCGATGATTACCATGTTAAGTTTATCTTTCAAATGCTTGAGCGTGGGAATAGGTCAACATTTTCTGCTTTTAAATTAATTAATTTGCTGACTTGCTTGTGTAGACCATACGAATCGTCTGCAGGTATTAGGTTGAGCAACCTTGGTTTAGACTGGAATAAAGTACTACATAGTTACTTTTTTTTTTATTATATTTGAGTTACCTTTCAGCCCAGCTTGCGAGACGCGCCCATTCATCAGGCACAACTGGTACATGCTGTTTGTTTAACAGTATCAGTAGTTTAGCTAGATCGCTTAAAACGCAGCTGTAAAGAACATAGTTCATGTTAGACGCAAGGGAACCAATTAACTTGAGGTAAACAAACACATGTTCCTAACGATATAGTCCCTGTGCAGTCGGTATATGAAGTCTTTTTGGGTCACTAAACTCCTATACCACGGGAGCGTAGTTATTTTTAACATCGTTTCATTGATACAAACAAAAAATACGTACAAAAACTATAGCAGACATACAAGTGTTTTGGTTGGGGCAAAGAAGCAGAGTGATATGTACCGTTAATCCGCAAAATAAGTCCATTATTTTTATTTTACATAAAATAACATTTATAAAAATATACTTACTATAATATTATGTTTACCGGGTCATTGTATTATAATAATTTTTAAACTAGTAACTTGTTTTATATTACATATAGTATTCAAGGAATTCTCATAGTTATTTTACAAAACCACTGTAGAGCTAACTGGCTATATTTTCATAAAAAACGTAATTCTTGGGAGTAGATAACACCTACTCTCTACCTACTGAAGCGATGATAACTCAGGGGTAGCGTGTAGGAACGCTGCGTCAGAAGACGTGAGATCGAATCCGACCACCTACAATGAGCTTGAGCTTTCGGTGAAGGAAAACATCTTGAGGAAATCATAGCATGGTGGTATGTGTTTTTCTAATGCCGCCTGGCAAGTTGATAATCTGCCGCCAAATACCAATAGTTGTGTTCCGGCAGTGGCACTTGAGAACCAGTCCCTCCTATAAAGGCCGGCAACGCACCTGCGATTCCTTCGTTGTTGTGGGTGTTCATGGGCGGCGGTGATCACTTCCCATCAGATGACACGTTTGCTCGTTTGTTCCCTATTCCATTAAAATAAACCTAATAAATTATTTTTAACATAATTTTATTTATGGTCATGAAAATACGAAAGCAATTTTTTTGTCAGACTAGTCGATTACCAATCCGGTTTTAAATAATCGATGTATGTACATATTTTCATTTATTATTTTCAAATTATGTAGAACGTTGTTTTGTAGGCGTACCTGTAGGCCATAGCAGCGTCATTGTTACCGAGCTGGTAGAGCTCCCGCACCTGATGCCTCGTGTGGTTTAATATACCTAACAACGTGTAGGCGTGAGGCTGCAACGAAATATTAAGCGCTATAGAAACTGGAACGAATTACAAAACATGTCAAGAAAGTCGATAACAAATTAATACCGAATCGTGTGAAATTGTGTTGATGCTTAGTCAGTATTGATTTCATAACGGTCTTTATATTAGAAGACACAATTTAGATATGGACACACAATCTTTACAAAATATAACATATAACATCTAATATATACAGTTGCAGGTAAAACGATTGGTGGCAAAAAAACGTTTTCGTTTTTAATAATAGCGTGATAAAGTGACAATATTGTACACAATACATTTCGTACACACCAGTGATCACTAGCTGATCTAAAATTACAGCCAGTCTTTATTCGTTGTTATACCAACCTACAAGGCTCACGGTAGCAGGGTATTACATAAACAGAAAAAGAATTACCGTAGCTTGCTTATGTCACCAAGCTTCACATAGTTTAATGAAGGTGAAATTAATATAACGGAACAAGCTCTATCATTGACAACTTACTTTACTTCTTTGTGAGCTATTGAATATAACTGAAGTGAGACTTCGGTTCCTTACAGAGCTTGTTACAGGATGAATTGTTTGTCTCGCACTCTCTATTATGTCATTCACTTCTCAGTTGTTTTATGATTATTACAATTGAATACGAGAAACAGCACCAAGTTTGAGTCTATTTCGCTGACTTCTACTATTTAACATTGTGAAGATTTTACAATTTGTGGTGCCGATTCATGTGGATATTTAAGTAACGTTACTTCAGGCAATATATTTAATGCTTTCCTTGTGATAAGAGAAACATGAAAGCTGATATGAACAACGAAATTCATTCTAATATTTAGCAAAACTTGTATTTTTTATCATAAATCACGACTCATACTTAAATACAAAGTAAATTAAAGTCACTTTCATGTATTAAAGTAATTATTATACATGTCTCAATGTCTTAACCATTCTTTTCTTTGTCTACGAGTTGCTAGATTTTTTTGAAATAAAATACCAATATCTAGAGATATAAAATACACTAACTCGTAAGCAATCTAGTTGTTTATGGAACTCTCGAAGTCGCGTGTCGTCATCATGTTCGGCTCGTTCAGGTAGCGGTTGTGCTTGTGTTCGTGCGTTATTTTTATAGCGCGCATAAATCGCACCAGCAGCTACCAACGCTATACATGCCACTGCGCCGCATAAACCCCCAACTAATACCTGTTAAGTATTCAACACGAGTCAGAACAGCAAATGAATTTTGTTATGTTTCACTTTCGATTTCAATTCCTGTATGTGCAGTATTTTATATAGAAATAATTAGAGATTAGTAGATGATTTTTTGTTCTACTTTAAAAAGAAAAGGATTCCTTAATTATCATATGAAACGGTAATATACGTTTAAGCTTTTTTAAACAAGTCATTTCTGATTCAATGCCCGTATGCGGATGAATAAGCGAATCATGGTTTGTAAGCACGTGTACGGATAATAAATTCCTGTTTAAGATTTTTAACGACTACCTGACTTTTCATCTGGCTTGTGTCATTAAACGCGTTGTATGCCTATATTGCCTTTGTTGTTCGAGCACATTCTGCGTTATTTGTTTATATAATAACTCCTTTTGACTACAGTATTTTAAAATGTAATTTTTTTTTTAGATGTAGTATCCGGTTCCTCATTAGATTAGGTGCTAATATTGGAATAGTTAACAGTCGTATGGAACTTACTACACAAAAAATATTGTCATAGGTATTGTTGGCAACGTTAAAATATTGTTACTATCAGACTAGGATAAGTCGCAAGCAAATATTTTTGTGATATAAAATAGCAAACAAGTATGTTGTTTACTCAATGCGATGTGGCTACTATAACGTACTGTTAAATATTTATAGCCGCCAAACTTAAAAGAAAACTACAGGCCAGTCAACAACGCGGTTATTTCTCATATTGACATGCAAAAACACGTACATATAATGAAAAGTGCATGATAAGAATAGATAATTGTCTACATCTACTTACTGGAGAGGCCTTATTAGACGGATGAGAGGATGTATGTTTTTTAAAAATTAAGTAATAAATGTTACAACTCGTAAACACTTTAACAACAAAAATTTTTTTTGATGCTATGCCATATTTTTTATATTAACGATAAAAATTACCTCATTATAGGAATTTGTTGGATAACAGACTCTTCCCATTAGATGATCGTCATGCGCCCAGGACTCGCGGGTTCCTGAAGGGCATTCGTGAGCACATGTTCCTCCAGGCCACACGAGTAAGCGAGCACATTTCACGCATCCATCAGCAGCACAACGGATACATTCCGTGCCACATCCTGTAAAGGTATAAATATATACATATATATATTTTATCTTATTTTACAATTGCTTGTAGAAACACTGTGGATGTGATGTGGATGTGGATGTGAAAACGTAGAAATATTATAACAACTCTCTCTAGTGCGGCAGTAAGTTCTATATTATAACATGTCTCTAAAGCTGCGCTAGTAGGCTCCTACCAAATTTGACTGGGCTGGGAGAGAAACACGAGTGGTGAAAGTAAGTGTTGACGCACGTCGGAAAGAGGTTAAACCTACATTCCTGTCAAAAGTCTCGGGAACTGCTTGGAGTTTCTTTCTCTGTCACACAGTAGACCCGGCACCAGCACGGTAAATTGCTTTTCAGTTAACAATACACTGTGTTACTGACATGTAAAACATACAAATATATGTAACTACTAACTATTATGTCTGCTTAACTGAACTATAAGAATAGAAGCATTATATTACATAATGATTTTTTATGTTTACACGAATATTACTCATCGAAATAAAACTAATTTAAACGGATTTTATCGTGGTTATTTAATAATTTTGATCCCGACGTTTCGAAAGCTTTTCAGTCTTCGTAGTCACGGGGCGGACTGAGGTGTAGATTGTCCAGAAAAGTTTATGTTACAGTGTCTACCTTAAATTTAATTTTTAATATTGAATAGGTTGTACAGAAGTTTGTTGTTGTTCATGTTACAGTGTCTATTTTCAAATTCAAATTCAATTTAATTTTTAATATTGAAAATTATATGATGCAAAAAAGTTTCATACACAGTTTATCCCTCTCTTTACTCCACTTCCAGAAGTTTTACGAGACAAAAGCAGCCTATCACCGTCTCTAGGTGCCCATCTAGCATATACCAAAGTTCATCACAATCTTTTTAACGGGTTAGGCGTAAACGCGTAACAAACAAAAAAACAAACTCACTTTACACTATAATATTAGTAAGGAATGTATATAATATGTTCCAGATTTACGCTATTTTTAATTTATTAATGCACCTGCCTATGTAAATAATTTCACCAACGAGTATGAATTGTTTTTTTTTTCATGTATTTTATTTTGTGACAAAAATTCAATCCAACATATTTATTTATTTTCATAATTAGGGTTCGGATAAATGCATAATTAAGTACGTAAAACACATTTTTTACTAACATCGAATGCGTCGCCAATAGATAACGCAACTTACAAACAATATTGACTTGTGGTCATCGTCTCTAAATCAAAACCACATAAATTGATTTTTTTCGCCACAATATTTATTAAAGAAGTCGAATGTGAGATAAACATCAAGGACTTTATACTTAGTATGAAAATGGTGTTAGAAAAGTTGAAAGACTTTTTTTTTCGACCTGACATACGCTGTTAGTGGTAAAGAATTTGACAGCTTCACCGAACATTTTGGGGCGAATGCTGAGAACACTCAGCACAGAGGCAGTGAGCGCAAGGATGCAGAATGGCTGAACCTGTGCATGGACTGCTGCCGGAAAATGAACAAAGAACTGTGTCAATACTTCTCATTCAAAGAATACTTGGCAAAGGTGGATCTTACATCCGTATTTAAATGTAGCTATAAATGAGGCAAATTTGCCAACCAAGCTGAAAGAAAACCTGCTGGATTTATCTGCCGATGGGATGCTGCTATTGGAATTGAAGTATGTCAGTTTGCCTACATTTTGGTTAATAAGGCAATCAGAATACCAAGGAATTAACAATAGAAGATTTGATGTGTATTGGTGATACGTTTTCATCAATGGCCCAAATAGAAAGCAAGGAAAGAAATCGCTTAAATTTGGAAAACGATTTAATTCTCCATGTATCAAATACGGATCCACGATTAGAGAAATAGGTTTATGAAAAATAAACGCAACCTTCGCATTAAGAGTTCTCATAAGTTATTTTTATTTTTTATTTATTTCATACAAATGATTATGTCCTTCAACATTTTTCTTAATAAGTCTTTTTTGTATTGCATATAGATAAGGTAATTAGCTATGCAATAAATTTGTATTATTTTAATATTGTATGGATTAAGTAAATAAACATCACGTATCCATTTCTCAAAATGATCAAACAGGCATAAATATTTACAAAAATCCTGTTATTGTAACATGGGTTACAATTATGACAGGTTCAGTCTGTGTTGTAGTTACGTATTTAGACTAACTTTATATAAAAGATATAATTCAGAATAGTACTTGACATTCCTAGATACCTTTTCATTAGAACAGTTTTCAATTTTAAAATTGAATTCAATTTTAAGTTTGTTGTTATATAACAATGTATTTTTTATAACAAGAGAAAATAATATTTGTACATTACTGAGTATCGCAATTGGTAGTATGCTTACATATTATAAAGTTATGTATGCACATATATATTATATACACACGCTAATAAATATATGATAAGAAAACATGCACAATAGTAATATCATGTTCTTGATATATTATGTTATTGTTTATGGTAAACGTGGGAATTAAATTTGTTCTATTAGCGACTTATGGATCTTCATTTACCTATTACAAACAGTACATGTATAATTAATCTGTATTAATATTATAAAGCGGAAAAGTTTGTTTGTTTGTTTGAACGGGCTAATCTTAGGGACTACCAGTCGGATTTCAAACATTTTTTTCGTAATTGATAGAGCAATCATTGAGGAAGCCTTTATGATATTTAACATCACTCTACCACCAATAGGAGCAAAAATGTAGATATTGAAAAAAGTTACAAACAACGGGCACAAAATTATATTATTTACATTAAATATACTCCCATATGGGTTAAACGACAGCATATTACTTATTGCATTAAAAACAGAACTAAATATATAAATTACTAGCTTCTACCCGCGGTTTCGCATGCGAAAAAATTAAAATCACATTAAAATTGAATTATTATACCAATGGAATAAATTACCGGTATAAAAAGTATCCTATGTGCTAATCCAAAAAAGGGTCTATTTATGTGCCCATTTTCATCAAAATTTGTCAACGTTTAAAACGTGATAGAGAAACATACAATAATATTTTCGAATTTATAATATTATTATGGGATTTAACCCGCGGCTTTGTTCTCGTGGTAATTTGAAACTCTTTGCCATAGGGAATAAGACACCGACCATGAATACAGAACTAATCACTATTTAAGGACGCTAGGTACTATAATGTTCTGTACCATTCCATTAACTGCTAAGACATGTTACTTTCGAGCATTGGATACACGCGACCATGTCACATATAGCTGCCCATATTAGAAGAACGGCTTTTTCAAGTGTACTCCGATTACCTGTAGTGTCTGGCCTTGTGCTTTGTTTATAGTTTTTTTTTTTAATGTTAATGGGCAGCACACAGGCTGACGACCCATCTGATGTTAAATGGTTACCGTCGCCTATGAACAACTGCAACACCAGGGGTATTACAGCCGTGTTGCCATCCATGGAGATCGTATTTCAATCCCTTTTTGGAGAGCCCCATATCATAACCTTGGGGGAATACAGTACCGGGCAGTCTGTTTCAAAGATCTAATGTGCGCGGCAAGAATGTTCTAGAGAAACTAACTGTTTTCACAACCCGGCCAGGGTTTAAAGTATGCGGATGAGCAGCTAGCCAACGGCTAGTTATGGAAAAACTGAGCTTGAGGAGGAACTCCAGCCTATTGAATTAAAATGGAAGATCCGTGAGAATTATAGGCATCCCGGGGATCATCACATTTTTACCCTTACTTACTTATTTACTGTCAAAATAGTGGCACCAACAATATTCCGCCCGAGTTGTGTGACGCGAAATCTTGTTCCGCTGCATAATCGCGGCACATCTAAATTAAGTATTAGCATAACCGGAATGACTAATTTCAATTTCAGTTTATGCGGGAATACACCTGGCAGCTTTAGAAAAATTTGAGAACTCAACAGGATATAAAGTTCTCTGTTCTATAGCCATGTCAAATACTTCACCAATCACAAATCTTTCACCAGGAATCTCTTTTAGAATGTCATTATTAATTTTAATAATTGTATCATTTTTTGGAGCAAAATTCGGTTTGATCATGCATTTCAGCTCTCATAGTGGTTTGGCGTTCGGTCTGTTCATTCAAAGGGAGTTGTGTTTGATTGGGCGTTTTGGCTGCTCTCAAAACGGCTTGACGATCCGCCTACTCATTCGAACATCGTTGGGATTGAGGCGGTGATTTAATGGCTAATAAAGCCGCTTGACTATTTGCCTGTTCCGATTCTTGATACTCTCGATCTCGAGCAACTGTTTTTGCTCTTGTTGTTAGTATATAGATTATAGTATTATAGATTATATAGTATAGTATATATATAGTATTATAGATATAGTATAGATAGACATAGACATAGTATGTAGTAAAAAAGTAGTCTTTGTTACTGTCCATCCCTTCATCTATTTATATGCCATCAAGTCGATTAGTTGCTGAGTTTGGACGTAAAGGAGGAACAATTTTATCAATATTCTAGTAATTTCCTCTGGGAATTTGAATTTTTTCCAGGACAAAAAGTAGCCTATGTTACTTTCCATCCTTTCAACTATCTTTATGGCAAAAATCAAGTCTATTGGTTTCTTAGTTAAGTCGTGAAGGAAGAACAAACAAACAAAGACACACACACTTTATTATATTAATATAGATGTTCGGCATGACATCGTCTACCTTTGTATTTGTATTTGAAATTGTGTCACCGACGGTCATTGTTGGTTATGTACTGAACTGTACTTGTCATTAGATGCTAAGTAGTAATTATGCCAAGTTGGTATACAAAAAAAAATGTAGTAGTTGTAGTAATTATTTAAAAACGACATTAGGTGCATTATTTTTGTAGGTATTATATAAGCGCATAAATGCAAGCCAGAGCAAGTTAATTTTAATTACGTCGTTATACTAAGGTTTTACGCATTTGCATAGCCATTTATATTGCATATAATAAGTCGATAATAATGCGTCGAGTAGTGAACTCAAAAATGTTACTATTCCGTTAATATTGTCAATAATAAATATTAATTTTTGCAATATTTTAAGCATTACGAATCAATTTAATTCAATTTAAGTCAACGTTAATTGTTCATTTACCTTACAATTTCATACTTTCCAAAGGGAAAGCGTGCACAATAAGCGCTTAGTACTGGAGTTTTTATTTATTAGAACCGGACCTACTACTAAACGTACACATTGCATTTACTTGATTTGTACGATCAATATTGACGGATCATGTCTTTTATGTCAATAATTGATGTTACGTGAAGTCGCGTATAAGAATCGTGGTTTTTATAACACCATCGATTTACAAATGCTCCGAAAAGACACATTTTGTTTGAGTGTACGTAGGCGTTTTTACGCCGAATTAGATCCAGACAAAAGAACGTGCCGTGCCAAAAGTTCACTTCACGCGTTTAAATGAATCGCACACGCATTAAAATAACAGACCAATTCAACATTGTAAGTCGAGTGGGTACCTTATATGCTTTGTCATTATTCTACCGTTGCATAACTTTAAAGAAAGTTTACAATATCCTCTTACTACACCAGACACGTATCGCTAATGCTGCGAACGTCATCTTGGTCAACGACAAATTAACTCACGACAGGTTTATAGAAAGTGATTGAAATATTGAGTATGAAATCAATTAATGTTGTGGAAGCAATTTAGTTATTATGAAAGGACTTTATTGGACTTGGGACTAAGGACTTTACTTTAAGGCCTTACTTTACTTTACCGTGCTTGATACGCTTACTGCATTATAACACATTCTTTCTAGATATGAATAATTTGTAAATACTAAAATTTTCAAAAACGATGGCTTTAAGTAGACGATAAATACATATTATAGAAGGTATTTAGGTGGATATTTTAATAAATTATTAGAGACTTATGGTCCTGAAGCTATCTTAAAAATTGAAATAAAAATAAATAAATATAAACCATAATCCGTATATTTATTTATATCTAAAATACTAGGCTTTCATTAAATTTAAACAATGTTCAGACATAAACAAAGTTTCAGAAAATAATTTATTGAGGCAGCGAAGGTAAAAAAAATGTTTTGTATCGCCGAGAATTAAATTTTTTTCACATTATAAATTTAACTCGTTAAATTAGTTACCTCAGTTCCTATAACATAAATTACTTTATTTGTATACTAACTTTAATCCGCTCGCTTACCTGAGATATTAAAATGATAATTTGTATATAAATTAATGATCAAACAATCAGCAAAAATATATGAAATATTAGTTTCAATTTAAAAGATAAATACAGATTTTTTTTTATTTATGGTAGTGGGAAAATATGTCAATAAAAATGGCAAAAAGTCTATGGAGTCTAAAAAATTATCCAACAACCATCTACGGACATTTTCGCCTTGAATAGTCACTATCTCTCATTTCAATATGTTTTGTAGATTTTACGTGCTTGCGACTCAAAAAAAAGTTAAATAATATGTACGAGTATACTGTAAATTAATACACTACAAACTACATGACCCAACTTGTTCTTTTGTAATGAGTATTTTGATATATGCCATACTTTTTGTCACGTATACATCAGAATATTTGTCAAGGACTACTAATTGATTTAAGGATCTAAGGATTTTATTGTTCTAACAGAATAACCTTACTCTTTCCATAGATTCGTTCTAATAAAAATATTTTTTTTGTTTTGTTCAGTATTGTGTATATATATTTTGATTATAAAATATTACGTAAATCTGTTACAATTGAAAAACAACATTAATCGCTAAACATCTTCTAATAGACAGTTGGTTATTTCGGTCTCTGAATATCACAAATAAGCTCCTAGATAATTGCATAAGGTGAATACTGGAATACAAAATTTGTGACCAGAGTTCTGTCGTTAATAAGGTTTTTGTAGTAGTGAAACTATAAATATTGTTCAAGTTTAATTACCGAGTCCACTGATTGATTCTTTCCAGATTTCCAGTTCCACTATTACATCTAACTATGCCAGTAATATAAAATGGTAATTATATAAAACTTAGACTCAGATTACAGAATTCGAACAGAAATTGAGCAGTTAACATAAATCATACCTAACATGATCCATATAACAAATCTGTTCTACTGAAAGTAATACTCGTATGTACTTTTCTTTTTTTAGTATACGTTTATAGCAAGTTTTTTTTAACACACTAATCAAAAATATGACATAATAAACCTTTGTATATCTGTCATAGTGATCAAAAACAAAAAACCTCGATTGGTATATAACTATAACAATCATAAATATTACTGTTAGAGTAAAAAATTGATTTTATACACGAGCGCTACATATTATTATGTTATGATAAATTTACTGTGTTATATAAAACTGTTAATTTTTTTCAATAAAAAGTGAAGATATCATAAAAATATTATTAAATCTAGATGATTTAAAAAAAAAATTGTATGTATATAAAGGGTAAAATAAGTCATTTTAAAATTGTTGGACTATAACAAACGTTAATAAACTTTTACATAATACCATACCATATGATTAAAAATAATTTAATAGAATTACGCGCTCAGAACACTACTAGTCAATCATAATATGTTTTTGAAAATTAATATAATAATAGAGAAGCTGTATGCCTCCAATAAAGGCCAGCAACGCACCTGCGATTTCCCTAGTGTTGTGGGTGTCGGTGGATGGCGGTGATCACTTACCATCAGGCGAAACGATGGCTAGTTTGCCCCCGATTAAAATTAAATTTTTTTGTCGTAATACGAAAGTATAAGACTCACTCACGTGTGTCGTTTATTGGTGGCGGCGCGTCGGCCGGTCGTAGCTGAGCGACCACCGCGCCTGCCGTCACCAGCAGTGCTATGGTCACCAGCGACGCCTGCGTCATCGCACCGGTGTTCCCATTGTTCTTACTGTAATAGACACCCATTTGTATTGTTTCATTTTTTTTACAATCTCAATAAAGTAAATGCTGAAAACCATAGCAATCTAAAAGCAATGGCTATTTTTGTACTTTTCTAGAACGCGGTACATGACGCTATGGTTAAGTTATTAACTACTAGGAATGACGATGTTTTATATAGTTTATAGGTTTTAACCACCACACGGTCACAATCTCACATGATGTTATGTGACTATGTGGTCATAGATGGTTAACACACTAAGCCTAGTGAAGGTATGACGTCTACGAGAATGACTACACAGAATTTTTAAAATTATTTATTTATGAATATTACACAAACATTATTAATAATATTATAACATATCCTGTTAACATCGAAATTGTGGTTTAATAGAGCAGAGGCATAGTTGGTTAACCTTTTACAGTTTGGAGTTGAACGAGTTCACTGGGTTCTTTCATTTGATAAATAGTGTCTTAGAACTCTTTCATCTTTTTTTCCATCATATTATGATATTTCCTCCACACAGTCACTTGGTAAATCTGATTAGTAGTTGCACAGGTTAGTTGAGTTCATACAAATAAACATAACAATCTTTTGAGCTTTACAATATTAGTACAGATAAAAGCTTTTGGAGTCCATCCAACTTAAGTTTGAAATCTCTTGGTATAAATTGAATAACTTTTACTGTACTTTATTGTACTTGTACTTGTAACGTACGAATATATATTATATCGGGCAGTATATTGCTTAGATATGTAAGCATTGATTTATATGTAAATATAAATATTGAATTTATTTGTATTCTAATATTAAAAAAAAAATTTTTTGGTTCCAAATGAATATGTTTACACACTTGAAATGAATACACAAATATTCTAGTAATATATTTAACTTAGTATTGTAATTAACATACTTAAATGATGTAGCTTTATTTTTTTCCAAGATGTACGAGATACGTTTTCCTAGAATGTTCTTTTGCATTTTGCTAGTTAAGCTCTTAGTGAGCCGTTCTAAATGAATTATTATTTAGTTTTATCATAATGGTTATTATTTCTAAATATGGGTCATAATGTTATGCTCTAAACGGTGTCATTTCATAATTCTAATTATCAATCATAATTATAATAGTACGACGGACTGGTTTCTTAATCAAATGACAATGGCTATTGATAGTCGTTTTAGACGTTGAAAATCGAAGAAACAAGAGATTTATTAAAAAAAAAAAATTATACGGTCATTTTTTCAGTCTATTTTTACACATAATATATTATACCTGTACAAAGTTCTAGAAATGACTTAGTTTTTTATTGTAGATGTAAGTCCATTAAATAGGCTCTACAAGTTCACGAGTGTACCTTGAACATTCAGTCCTTATCTTAACTTGTCTGACTGATCAATCTTTTAATTTGTGCTATCACGATGAAGAAGATTTGAGATGCTACCTGTTTTATTTGAATTGTATGTATATTGTTCGTAGTAATGAAGGAAATTCTACAATTGTTTTGTTACATATATCGTTCATCTTGCTTTTAACTTCGACATACATAAACAAATGCGAGGCCGAAATTATTTAAATCTCTGTAAAACGTACGTACGTACGTAGTTTTAGGCTATTAGGTTAATTAGCAGATTGAGTTTAAAATATGACTCAATATAAAAATATAAAATATTGAGATGTAAATAATAAAGCAAACCCCTGTGAAATATATGACATTAAATGTCAATAATCTTTGTATAATATAAAGCAATGATTGCCAAATAGTAGTAGCATGCAATTGACATCAGTTCAAATCCCAGCAATGGGTCGGAAGTTTTATTAAAGGAATAGTAAAGAATATTTAAAATATTAGTAGAGAGCATTTCAAACATCTGTTTGGCAAACAACCACTTTCAAGCTAAAAATCTGTTGTTAGCATAGGTATATCCTGGTAGCTTAACATGAATACAGTCTCTCTATTACACTTAACTCTTATCTTAGGCTACATAGTCACTTAATATTATGTGTGTTCAAACCTTAACCTATAAAGAATAAAAACCATTGGTTTTGAGTATCGTGTTACATTGTTTCAATTTTAATTATAATTAACTAGCATATACCCGCGGCTACGCTCGCGTAAAAAGTTAAAATAACATTAAACTTGAATGATTATCCCAATGGAATGCATTAATAATAAGCGATTAATAATAATGCGGAATAAAAAGTATCCTATGTGCTAATCTAGGAAATAGTCTGCTTATGTACTAATTTTCGTCCAAATTTGTTCAACGGTTAAAAACTGACAGAGGAACACAGAAACAAACAAACAAACGTCTATATTTATTAATTTATAATATTTGAATATAATATTTATAATTTGAACCTTCAAGAAGAGAGCGTATTCTTTCCTTAAAGGCCGGCAACGCACTTGCGAGCCCTCCGGTGTTGCAGGTGTTCATGGGCGGCGGTGATCACTTTCCATCAGGTGAGCCTCCTGCACGTTTGCCCCCTATTCCATTAAAAAAAAAATTAACCGGGGCTTCGTTCGCGTGGTAATTTAAAATACTTTGCCCGAGAAGACACCGATTATGTATACAGAACAGAATTATTACACTACTTAAGACTATTTAGGAATGCTAGTGTAAACAATGTTGTGTACCTTTTCATAAACCACTAAGACATGTTAATTTCGAGCATTGGATACACGCAAACATGCCACATATAGCTACCCATGTGCGAAACACAGCTTTTCCAAGTGTACCCCGACTACCTGTAGTGTCTGGCCTTGTGCCTTGTTTATAGTTATGGCAAAACTGAGCTTGAGGGGGACTGCAGCCTTTTAAATTGAAATTGAAGATCCGTGGGAATTATAGACAACCAGGGATCATTACATTTTCACCCTTACCTGCCCTTGTCAAAATAGTGGCACCAAAAATATTTCGCCCGAGTTGTGTGGCGCGAAGCCTTCTTCCGCTGCATCATGGCGACACATCTAAATTTAGTATGAGCATAACCAGAATGAATAATTTCAGTTTTGTGAGGGCACACCTGACAGCTCTAAGAAATGCAAGAACTCTACCAGATATGAAGCACTCTGTTCTGTATCCATGAATCAAATCAAATCAAATTTTTATTCAATTTAGGCCCTAAGAAGGCGCTTATGAACGTCAAAACTACTACCGGTTTGGAAAGTAACGCAGTCATCGAGAAGAACCGACAAGAAACTCGATCTGCATCTTTTTTTTATAAGTCTTATTCTTATCATTATATACAATTGTTTAATATTTTATAGTAGTTATTAGCAGATATACAGAGAGTGGTGTCAATTCCAGATATCACGATCGCTCACATATTGATCCACCTTATAATAGCATTTTGATATCAAAACCCGTCTGACATGGTTCTTGAACCGACTGTCTGGCAATTCTGTAATGTGCTTTGGGACTTTATTATAAAATTTGACACGATTACCTAAAAAACTGTTACTTGTCTTACTCAGTCTAAAATAGCGAGTGACCAGGATGTCGCGATTTTTAGTATTCAAATTATGCCGGTTTTTAATGAAATCTTGCTTTTGTAAGTTTTTGCTGACATACATTAAATTATCAAGAATATATTGGGAGGGCAAAGTTAAAATATCAAATTCCGAAAACTTATCCTTTAATGATTCGCGAGGTCTCATATTGTAAATGGCTCGAACTGCTCGTTTTTGTAAAAGAAATACGGTGTCTACCTCAGCTGCTGTTCTCCACAGCAAAATACTATAAGACATTAAGCTATGGAAGTAAGCGAAGTAGACTAACCTATCAGTGACGATATCTGTCAGCTGTCATCTCTTACGAAAAGCTAATGCAGCAGAATTTAACCTTCCCGCCAATTTTTTAATGTGTGACTTCATTGTAGTTTGGAATTAAGCGTGATACTCAAGAACATAGTACTATCAACTAAGCCTACTAAATCACCTACGATTTTGACTCTAGCGTCAAACCGTGGAGCATTAGGCAAGGTAAATCTAATACATTTAGTTTTGTCTGCATTTAGCAGTAAATTGTTTGTTACAAACCAATCAGAAACGGTTTCTACTGATAAATACTTGGACATTTCACCAAGAATCTCTTTCAGAATATCATAAATAATTGGATAGCAGTGTCATTTTTTGGAGCCAATTTTGGTTTGATAATGCGTTTCAACAGTTCACAAAGCGGCTTGACGATCTACTTGCTCTTGCTAAAATCAAGTCGATTTGTTGTTTAGTTAGGACTTGAAGCAGGAATCGATATCGAATTGAATCGATATTCCTATAAATCTCCCCTGTGAAATCGATGTTTTTCCTGGAAGAAACGTAGCCTATATTACACATCATCCCTTCAACTATCTCTATGCCAAAAATCAAGTCGATTGGTTGCTTAGGACGTGAAGCAAGAACAAACAAACAAACAAAGATACTTTCGCATTTATAATATTAGAATGGAAATATTAATACATCGGACCTTAAGTTCGATACCAAAGTTATATAGAGAAATAATACTTTTTACAGTCTTCTTTACGAGTTAATTTTACCTTTATGGGGTTGTTTTGATTGGATAATTTTTAGATACCTAATACTTTGGTATAAAATATTTTCTCTATAAAATGTATTCTATACGTTTTATACTTTTGTTAAATACCTAATAAATATACGTTAATGTCAGATAGTAAAATATTTTACTAATAACATGTAGCTTTAGTAACAATGTGTAATGCAAAACATACTGAGAAATAAAATCTTTACAATAAACAATTTAGAGATTACGATGTAAATGCATTCCCGCATACAATAAAGTCAGAGTACGCGCATTGTTGCTCCGTTAGTGCTCAAGTACATAAGCTGTGGTGAAAGTTACCAGTGACGCACTTTTGTATTCACACAACTAAGAGGCGCAAGTAATTTATTTTATTACCATTCTAACATGACCTTCTTCACCCTCCCAATTAATGCACAAGTGTCATTGCAGAAGGGATTGGAATTCATTCTGGTAGGTCACATTATACTTGTCTACGTACGAGATAAATCGACACTCGTGTTGCAGCGGCACGCTTACCGGATCTAGAGATGCATGCGGGCTTCTATGTTACATAAACTGTAAGGTATAAGGTAATGGGTCAAGAAAAGAATACTGGAAGAAATAATATAGAATTCGAATATATGTTATTTACTCAGAACACAAAATTGGATATTTTCATCAGTAGACTGTAGTAACTATGTCGTTTCCATTCGCTTTAACTCACTTGTTATCTTTTCGAAGTATTCTTCCTCAGTAGTTTGATCTTGTTGATCTTCTAAATTTAAATTGCTTTCTGAAGATATACCCAAAGCTGATTCTTCTTCTGTACGTATTTTCAAACGTATTTCTTTCAACCGCGTATCTAAATGATGTTCTCGTCTTGCTTCCCGAGCGTAAATTTGAAGCATAAGCTGTTTGTCGTATTTACCTGGTAGAATCATATTTTGTGATAACTTCAGAAGAAAAAGACCTCCATTATTATCTCCTATAGCTACCGATTGCCCATTAGTATGAGGACATATTTTTGTGAGTTCATGTTTCGAAACTTGAAAACTTATAACTGGCGTTTTGTATTTGCGAAGAATATCCCAATAAGAAAATATACCATCTGAACATGCTACCATATAACTAGAATACCGCAGTGGTGCCCATGCAGCATCCGTTATTTCGTAGCGATATGGCTTAGTCACAATAATGGGCGATGTGCGAACTTCTTCACTCCATATCCGCACGGACCAATCTCCGCAAGTAAGAAACATTCTCGTAGTGCAATTACTGCGGTGCACCGATCTCACAGGTCCAGCATGACAGTCCCAGTATGAAGTTAACATTTCCGAATGACTTCTGCCCATACGATTAACATTGATGACTAATCCGGATTCCGTTCCACAAAGAAATTTTGTAGGTAACCCATGGTCAAATTCTAATGAGCTCACACCTTCAGAGTTATTTAAACTTGGAAATTCGTTATAGGGCATTCGAATTGACATAACAAGACAATCTAGCGGTTTAGAGAGATTTCGTAAATCCCACCAAAGACATTGACCGTCGATGGAACCTGTAAAGAATTCTGTATGTGTACGGGAGTGAGTATAAAGTAGCGCTGTGACGGGATCGCGATGTGAATTATAAACAGAACTATTAAAAACAGCATTCGAGCCTTGTCGGATATCGAATAAATTTACGGTACCATTACCAAGACCAGCGATAACTAGTTCAGAGTTTACGGGAGAACAAGCTAATTGCCAGCAAGAATGTTTAGGTGTTATTTCGTGTGCAGGTTCAGTTTGCCGATTCACATCCCATATGTAACAGTAATTTGATTTAGAAGATTCTAAATGGGAATACTTTCTTTCGCAATATGCTACGGCGAGTTTAGATTTTTTCTCATTCGTCCACTGTATACACGATATTGGTTTATGGTGTGAATCACGAAACACATTAGCGACGCTAACATTATATTTTTCAACAGGTTCTTGATATTTCATGTCCTCAAAGTACGTCTGGTACATTTCAATCGCATTGTTTTGATTTACGTAATGTTGTACGACTGGTGAGAGAGACATAACTGTATGAATATAGTTTTCATCGTGCATAATACGTCGACGGTATCGAAATACGTGGTCTTCGTTATAAATATGAACTTCACGTGGCCAACCACCTTCATTGTGGTTAATGCCTTGTTCGTGCAATACTACTTTCGGAGTATTTGTTTCGTTTTCCGATTGAGGCATTGTTGCTGTTATTTCGCGATGCACAGGATTCCGGAGAATATATTTTTTTTGTTCTTCTTGATCAGGTAATATAGAGTCTAGCATATGTGCTGGCACAGGCTGAAACAATGTTTGTCGACCAAAGGTTTTTCTGTATTTAGTATATTCATATGTAGATTTCATGTAAGGATACATATTTATGTCTGTTAGGAACTTTATTCCGTAATGACTTTGATCGAAGAAAATTTCTTGGTAATATGTCAAAAATAAATATTAAATCAGCCTGGCCGTGGTGTAAAATTAATTATACTATCAAGTGTGTCTTGGACGTCACGACTTGTGGTCTGGAAACACATGTGTCCTTGTTTGGATGTTAACTATATTTTTTCTGTTAGTTGATGTTTTTGCATGAATATAATTATTACATTTTTTTGACGATTTATTACTGAGCTTAAATTTCCTATTGCAAAGCAAACTGATCTCTAATTTTGACAATTGTTACTAAATATCTACCTTGCTGTTTGTTATTTCACGGTAGTAAAGCGTACCAGGAAATCTTGCAACTACATTGTAGAAAGCCTGAAGGTAGGTATTACGCGGACTGAGCTAATATGCATTAAGAACGTATGGAAACCTACGAGTTATAGTGACGGCTCTCGGTGTTGCGACTTTGTGTCGAGACACTCTACTTAATACTGTTTCGACACTATGATTAACTTTAATTTTATAACTGCAAATGCACATGTTACGTACTTGACGAGACAAGTTACGTATGTATAATTTTAAGCCCAAAACGTGCTTTATCTAAGTTTTAAATAGGTTCAAACTTTATTGCGAATTGAGTAAATATGCAAACATAAAGAAACTAATGTTTTAATCATTTGAAAATTATTAGTCGCACTGTTATCGTTTTAAACATAAATTTTGATTATGATTGAGAGATTAATAATCACTAATTTGTTTTATAAGTACATATTCCTTAAATTACTCATACAATTTGTTACATAATAATTCTTGTATTACAAAAATTTTAATGTTTAAGTATATACTGATAAATAATCGTTGCCTTTTATAAAAATGAAATTTATTATATATAAGCAATAACAATGAAACGGTGACGTTAAAACTTAGTCAAGAATAGTAGTAACAGTAACATTCATAATGATGTATGTACCCATGTAGGTATATATATTGTTTTGTATATAGTGGTATTTGGCTAAGTTCGTATACCTCACTTGTTAATATTATAAGTGATAATAATTATGTGTTAATTGATATAACTAATAAATATGTATGTATATGAATATTTGAAAAATAAATAGAGTTTTAAAAAATTACGTTACACCGTGACATTAATTTTGGCTAAGTATTTAAATGCATCAATAGTTAAGTATTTGAGTCAACAAACTCATAAAATATTTAAAATAAGTACTTCCTCACCATAAAGACGCGTACACGGCACAATGTAACACTCTAGCAACACTACGCAATTATTTATTACATATTTTCACTTCACTTAAAAAACCTTTATTTACTGGTAACATCTGCGGATGTCAACGCACCAGCAGAAATTGGCACACGGTATTGTGGGTCACTTTTAGAATATATTGGTATCCGATAGACGAATGTGGTATGCGCACGCGCGCTTATACAAACGATCGTACTGGAGGCCGTTTCACCGGTGACTGTTGAGTGCTGACAGTGTTGACTAGCGCGCGTGACACTGGAGTAAGCTAGCACAGCACATCAGAACATAATAGGCTCGTGTCGTTGAGGTCTTAAACTAGTTTTCTGCGTGAGTTCCTTGACAACCTATGAGCTGAATGATGATATGTAGTTGTTATTTATGTAGAAACTTATAAGGCACCATTTTTTTTTTTACTTTTTGTAACAGTTTGAATTGTATTCCAGCATATAAACCATTTAACATTCCATGCTACCGTTCTATCAATGAAATTAGTTATAGTAAACATTGAATTATTTTTCGACGGTAAACTAAAGGTGCTTATTATTTTTAAACAGAGGAAAATCTTTGTATATTTTTGTAGGGAGGTTTTTTTGGGTAGCTTAAGTATTTCCGAAGAGCAAAACAATAGCAGCATTGCTAAAAATTTGCTTTGAAATAGCGAAGTTGTATTATTATTACCCTTATCTATTAAAAATAATCAAAACTTGGCAATTTGAAACTGAAATTTCTTTCTACTACCGCTTTGCTCTTGCAAAAAACTTAGTTGGCCCAGTACCTACTGATCTGATTCTCTATTTTTTTTTTTGTTTACCTTAGGAAATATTTTATCATTATAAACTTACAGAAAAGACAATTAACGTGATCGAAGTCACTGGCGGCTGTTAGTAATATAATAAGATTATTTAAGTGTCCAGTTTCCAGGTATAACAGCTATAACAAAAATAACAAACACGTCATTGTTGTTTATTTATAATGAAATGGACGAACTGTTCACTTACCACTTAATGTTTTATTCATACCTAACTTACAAATACAACTACATCATCTATTTTATTAGTAGTACTAGTAGTAGTAGTAGTATTAGTAGTACTTTGTAATAATTAAAGTTTACATAACCAATATTAATACATAACAAGTTTTATATAGTACAAATTAACCTTTTCTTTTAATTAACCACGAAATTAATTTTTGTATGTCAAAAACACGTCAACGTCTCCTACGCCTCAACATTAGGTAAAATTTCGCTACCTAGTATAGGTGATCCATGGCATTTCTATCTAGCACTCATCTTGTTCTATGACTACTAAAAAATGTATAGTAATACAGTGCGATAAAAGGCTCTGCCACATTAACGAATATTAAAAACTATGAATAATATATGTATGCTACAGAGTCAATAGGTTTCTTATATGGAGTAGAGATGTAAAATTGAAAATATAAATTACGTAATTATAAACATTATTTTAAAGACGTAGAAAATAAGATAAAGTTACTCCCTTACTAATGCGAGGCAAGACACTTTTGAAGTGCTTGATATCAAAGTTAGTATGTTGATTCTAGGTTGTACGTAATAAAATATAAATATCGATTCATTTAATTTGGAACATTTATTAGTAAAGCACCGAAAGGGATTTATGTAAAGGCGGTAAATTCATGGTTATTTGATGTGTATTAAAATTGTTAATATAGAAGTTGATCTGAAATAAAGTTTTTAATATTTGCATCATCAAGTTTCACTTTGAAGCTTGAATAATCATTAATTAATTTTTATAGACATTATTTTAAAGACGTAAAAAATAAGATAAAGTTACTCTCTTACTAATGGGAGGCAAGACACTTTTGAAGTGCTTTATATCAAAGGTAGTATGTTGATTCTAGGTTGTACGTAATAAAATGTAAATATCGATTTATTTAATTTGGAACATTTATTAGTAAAGCACCGAAAGGGATTTATATAAAGGCGGTAAATTCATATTTATTTGATGTGTATTAAAATTGTTCATATAGAAGCTGATCTCAAATAAATTTTTTAATATTTGCATCATCAAGTTTCACTTTGTAGCTTAAATATTCATTAATTAATTTATTCTCAGGTAATGGAAATTTATTCATGCTTACCCGTTTTTATTTTACATCTTGAAATTATTCATGTACACAACAATGTATTAAATACGTTTTTGTAAAACGGTTTCTATTAAATATTGTGTTGTAGGGACAGAACACTTTTCGATGTATTTGAGAGTCGCCAGCGGTAATAATCTAGTCACGACATCGAGGCACCGGTTTGTAGGTACTCAACGAAAGCGGTAAGTTTTACTAACAATGTGCGCGTGAGCGGAACCGCTCTATCTGATACTTTTTAAGTCTTATTGTAGCCAAATATTTTTTGTATGTAATAGCGGGCAAACGAGCGAACGAATCACCTGATTGTAAGTGATCACCGCCGCCCGTGGACACCCGCAACACCGGGGAAATTGCAGGTGTGTTGCCGGCCTTTATAGGTGGAACTGACTCACAAGTGCAACTGTCGGAACACACTTATTGCTATCTGGCGGCAGATTTTGAACTTAAGGGTGGTAGCTAGCCAGGCGGGTATCAGAGAAAGCCCTACCACCATGCTATGGTTTCCTCACAATGTTTTCCTTCACCGAAAGCTCAAGCTCATTGTAGGTGGTTGGATTCGAACTTACGTTCCATATTATTATATTATTATAATAGTTTAAGCTTTACATTGTGATATATTATTATAATGTAATGTAGTTTTGTTGTTGTAATAGCATTAAAATAAACTTTTGCGTTTATGGAATACTAGGTGTGACTGTAAATTCCCTTGCATAGAGCTAAATATACTATTTTTCCATCCGTCAAATATTGTAATTATTTATGAATTATAAGTATCCTTTACTCATCAATTTGACTATCATATTTAAAAATTATTAATTTTTCAAAATCGACTGGTTGTTCCACAGCCCCAAGCCCCTAGAGATTAGTAAGTTTAAAATATTTAAAGTAAAAAAAACTCTTCAGCTTATTAAATATTAAATATTTACAATTCAATTTGATCGTTCAGGGTACTTGTGTTTATGGAGTTCACATATTATATTCATTTAAAAAAATTCTTATGTAGGTACTAGAAGCAACCCGCGACTAAGTACTTAAAAATAACTAAGTCTCATACATCCACTTAACCGTTATATCAAACACCACATTCACTCATACATTCATACATCTGTAGGCGTAAGGAGCAAACATGAAAATTTTTACAGTACTATATTTTCCCTCGAGGCACCTGTTTTGTTTTTCGTAGGAAGATCTTATATAAGATACCTTGCTTTCGCCGGATAGCAAAAGTTTGGCTTATGTCAGATTCTTAATAACTAAAAACCTAGGGACTCTGTATCTTCCACCAGGATTGATGGAGCGCTTTCGCATTCATTATCTAATCTTGATAAGATCAAAACTAACTCCCTGCCATTTAATTAAGTTTAATTTTAATATTAGGCAAAAGCTTACTGTCAATGAAGGAATTTGTAAAATCGGACCAATAGTCCCTCCTACACTAGGGTTTCCAAACTTTATCTCTATAATATTAGCAACCAGGTCTGGCTTTGTATTATAAAAAATCTATTTATGTAATCGCTATATTCGCTATCAAACTTCATAGGATCAAAAATCAGGATAGAAAGGTTAAAAGTAAATATATTACAGATATTAATAATAATAATACTGTAAACGACTTCTAGAGTAGGTACAGTTTTAACACTAGAAATAAACGTAAATTATTCATATCATGCTTTAGACTTAGTAATGCTAATAATGCTTTTTAGGTAACTGCGTTGGATTATATAATAAGATTCCGAAGCATATTATCTAGTCGTAATTTCAGTTCAAAGGCCATTTAAAACAACTTGTAGTGTATAAAGGTGGATTATTACATACATGCGATAAATTATAATACTATTTATTAACTCTTATCTTGTTCTATTTATTTTAATGTACCTATATAATATAAACTCCTATATACCTACATATATAAAATAAACTCTGTAGAGATTTTTTTGGTTCCTCTTTCAGATGGTAATATTTTGTTATTCATGCTGAATAAATTCAGTGTCAAATAAATAAATAAAAAAAATATTTGTCAAAATATTTCACTTGAATGTTTCTAATATTTATTTTCTAAATTGTTAAAAATAATACTGTATTAAAGGGTTGAATAAAATTGTGGTCAAAAGTTAATTGTTATAATTGGTTATTAGACGGTCTCAGCGTAAGCGTTCCTTAAGTTGATTACTAATTGACCTGAGTACTGGCCTTGCACTGTTAACGTCACGCTGTTTGGTAGCCCAATCAAAATTAAAGATTCTATATAATTTAGAAACATAATACATTTTTTTTTCAATGACATGATTCAGTGTCTGTACTATACCTGAGGTAACAGGTAGGAATAAGAAATTAATTTGGTGTCATTACTATAATACTGGCTTTTAAGCACCTTGGCGGATGGATTTACGTTGGCTGATACAGGAATGGTTGCTGGGAAGGGTTCACATTATATTCTATATCGTAGAGCGTTAGGCAGGGTAGTGGGATATATACTTGACTGAGTCGTGACCATCACGCAGAAGGTAAAAACGCAAATGTGTGGTTTTTCGTGTATAGAGAAAAGCTAGATAACATAATGAGGCCAAAAGGTTTGCAGTCCGACAATACAGTGACTACCATTCGTGTTAGAAGTACTACTATTGGTGCTCGCCTTTGTTTCCGGAATGCACTGTGATTACTATCAGCCATAGTTCTGTTATTTCATTCTGCTGCTTTAGAAACTGTAGCTGCTTCACAAATAAATACGGAAAGCTATTCCGTGTCAGATGTTTTTAATTTGAACATGATACTACATTTTTTTTAAATATAATTCATACTACAGACGCTTAGGTTTGGAGGAGAACTTTCAATCAGATGTTTTGTACTGACACTTAACTTATACTCTTTATTCTTTACTCTTCTTTACAACTATACTATTTTTATTTTTATTTTCGTACTTTTTAGTACTTGTAGTACTTGTAGGGTTCTAGATATATTCAACGACGTCTGTTTAGATAAATAAAATAAAAAACGAGCAACGTACGTACGAGAACGTTTTTGAGTTTATAAATAGATTTATTTTGAATAGAAATACAAACACGGGTATTCGGTAGTATGTCATAGGAGTCAGGATAAAGTACCTAAGAACATTTATAAATACATTATACAGATAATATATTTACTTTGTTTTACTATGCAGTACGTATTAAATTCATATTATCGTCGACTAGATGCTGTTCCCGACTTCGTTTCGTACAAATCGTAAAATCTCTTCTTAAAGGGTGTTTACGACGTGCAAAGAATATCCTATCCATTTCAAATTCAAAGTCTACAAGTCCTTTACATATACCTATACTACAATTATATAGATAATACATTTTTAACAGGTTTTGTACACTTATGTATAATATTTTTTAATCAGAATAATCACTCGGGAAATAGATTAAATGTCAAGTGTCATATACCTCTACAAGAACAGGGCGTATACAAAATAGAATGTGACTGTGGCCTCTCCTATATCGGACAAACTAAAAGAAATATAGGGACCCGCGTAAAAGAACATATAGCTGATGTTAAACACCGACGCTCTACGAAGTCTGCAGTTGCTGAACATTCAGAAGAAGGCTCCAAACATTATCTTCGATTCGACAAGCCACAAATCCTTGCAAAAGAACACCGATTCCTACCTAGGATGATTCGTGAGGCTATTGAAATTAAAAAACATCCAAATTTCAATAGAGAAGATGGTTGGAAGCTAGCACAAGCCTGGGATCCAATTATACATTTAATTAAATCGGAACCCAAAAGACCAATTGCCAGACCTCAAGACACTGTGAGCTCTTTCTGCGTAGATCGGAACACCATCAATAATAAAAATTAAATTGAAGGTAGATACAGTAACATAAACTTTTCTGGACAACCTACACCTCAGTCCGCCCTGTGACCACGAAGGCTGAAAAGCTTTCGAAACGTCGGAATCAAAATTTAATAAATAACCGCGATAAAATCCGTTTAAATTAGTTTTATTTCAATGAGTAATATTCACGTAAACCTAAGAAATGAAAAAATTTAGAAAACCTAAATGTGCAAATTAAATTTAAAAATAAATTCTAATTCTCCACTAAATTCTATTATTATCATGTGGAATTATAATTATAATATATAAAATATTCATCTGAACTTACATTCCATAAAATTACAATATATCGCTTGCATTTATTATGCATTATGCAAACTGTGATCGTTATAACAATGATGTTGGCAGATCTAGTTATAATCTAATTATTATATAATTTGCAAATCGATTTGTTATAACGGTCGTCGGTCAATGTATGTCTGACAAATTATAATACTCTATTCAGCTTGCCTTTGCTATATGTATGTAAATTTATAATATAAACATTGATATAAGTACATTAGTTACAACACTTATTAATCTTGTTTCATTTTAAATAAATAAACTATAGAACATGTTACTGTAATTACTAATTAAAAGGGAATTATTTTTTTGTGTAAGCTATGTTTTGTATTGTTGTTAGTTCGCCAAATATTAGTGATGGTCTGTTGTTTTGCGAAGGTTTTGTGGACAAAAGAAGTGAGATAATTGATTACCGCTATTATCGATATCATGGTGTTCATAAGTGGACAATATACTCTAATATATCGCTCAATAGTAATTCATTGCGGGTCGAATGAATAAATTCTTTATAAAGATAATGAACAATGGAGCGTGTCGTAGCGTGCCGTAGAAGAGATGAAGATGTCAGCGCAAGATACTTGTAATCATATAGTAATAAGTAGATATAGCTCTTCAAGATTCAGTCGAATACTATGTACAAATCCAAATAATGTATTTGTAATTTAGACGTTTATTTGCTAATTTTCACTGCTTAAACGCTAGTTTTTGTTGATAATTAAGTTGTCACTGTATAGAACGAAGAAGTTAGCAAAAATTAAATACGATTTATTTTGTCATATAAATTTATTTTAGTTCCTATCTGTGTACATCATTTAATTTTAATTATATTGACTAAATTGTTTGTTTCTTTTTGGTGTGCAAAGTCTTTTTGTAGACGGAAGATGTGGGCTTAATTAACATATCGTTAGTTTTATAATATTTTTCATAATAAGGTTGTTAACACAGGAAAAAAACGTAAGCGTTTAGTATATTGTATGTATGGTATATTGTATGACCAAATTAAAATTAATAAATGCGTACTAATTTAGGAAAATTGTTGGAATTTCGGGAAAAGTTGAATATGTATGTGATGTACCATGATGGCACTGATGCCTAAAAAGTTTATATGGTATTCCATAATTTATAAAGATTAGCATAATAGACGAATAGTTGTTTTACAAATATTATAACAATTATTATACAAATAGTGCAACTATTATAAGTGCGGTTTTGAAATATTATGTAATAACTAGAGCCGTAGCAGCAATCTAGCTTTTCGATATTTTTAAGTTATAGATACAAAGAGACATTAAAATTTTAAAGTAACTTTTTACAGCTTCTTTAACTCTAGGTTATCGAAAAAAGTGTTTAATTTAACAAATCCAATTGTTTAATAATAAGTAATAAGTCCTCCTTGTATACAAATTATATATAAGTGTAATAAATGAAAAGTAAAAAGTCCCTGTGTCTCCATATACTTTTAAACGATTAGCTCTTGGTGTGGAATGTATTTTTCTATGAATAGTTTCTAAACTAATCTCGGGTAATTTGTATTTGACATCTGATATCGAATTCAGACTAAGCCGAATCTGGGTCGAGCCATTACCGGACGGATGGGCAGTGAACTGATAGCTTGATTGACCTTGTAGCGTGCAACATCCCCTCGTAATTGGGTCTTTGTAGCTCAGATCAATCCAATAATTCTTTACAAAGGTCCTGCTCGTTTTGGTGTTTTGGTATAACAATTATCTGAAACGTTCATACACCGTTTCTGTATATTTTTATTTATAAAGTTGGTGTTTCTTTTCCTTCTAAATGACTTAATTTGTTATAATATTTTTTTTGCACATTTATATAATCACCTGAATGATTTTTAATTATAACTAAGGTCAATGGGTGCCGTTGTTGTCAACATCCAGAATTTATATTTTTGCTTATTTTCTTTTTAGGTTTCCTATATTAAAAATACATATAATCGTTAATTTTCGCCTTTTTAGTACTTTTAATTATATTTTTCAATTGTGTATATCGGCTATTATAATAGAATTTTTTACTAGATAATTAGTTCCAGTATTAACGTATTAGTTTTAGTGCCTAGTTGGAAAGTAGTTTTCTAGACTTTCGCGTAGCACATGTTGAGCTGGGGTCTTTTTTTTGGGGGGGTTTTAATATTTTACCACACTATAAATACTAAATGAGGTTTATATGCGGTATTTGAGTAATATTAGGGCAGTGGTTGATTACTATAAGTGCGGTACTTGATTACGATATCTGTGGTGGTTGAGAATTATATGTATGTCGATTGTGTATCATAAGTGCGGCGGTGTTTGTGCACATACATACAAGAAGGCACCGCAATGGCGTCATTTCTGTCATCATAAATATAATCATATCATCATTATCGTCACAAATAAATTCATGAAAACTGCATTCCTCCCTAATGCTTCCTTATTTTGAATACTCTCAACGGTGGACTAAATTTTTTTATTCTTCTCTCCTTGTTATGTTGTCCTTTTCTACAATCGCTAAAGTAAAGAAAAACGAAAAAATGTATGGGATGACACAAATTGCTGACATATCTCAATACGAAATCCCGTGATCAGAGCTCGTTAAAAAAATTTAACTTCACATACATATATTTGAAACACTACATTGAAATTTGATTAAACAAATCTCAAGTTGAATAACAGCTTTGTTATATTTTTTTACTTGTACGATTACCATCGCTCTATCAGGAATGACGTAATGTACATTTACTACATAAACGTCCTAGAATGAAGGCCCACATCTACTGAGTGAACAGTTTTATTTTGTTTCTTTATTTGTAATTCAATTTGTTTTAAATAAGATATTTGGTATTATGCTCTTAGAATTTTATTAAATATAAGTTTATCAACTTTTGCTTGTACCTCACAGTGACATAATATAATGAGATCTTTGTTCAGTTTTTGTTTTTTTTTTACAAGATTTAAAACTTACTATTACTGCTAAACTCTTACGAAAACTACATTAATATGTAGCTTAGTAAATACTCAGAAAATGTCTATATCTGCTAATGGAAACTAAAAAAAAACAGTTATGCCGTTTGAAAGGTACCGTCATAGAAAAAAACCAGTGCCTAAAATGGCAGGTGTTTTTGGGTGTGTGGATGTGTTTTGGATGGGGTTTTGAATGTGTCTTTTGGTCCCTATAACGTGTTAATAATCAAACAGCTTTATTTTAACAGTAAATTCAATTTTACTTATTTATATTTATATATACGTAAGATTTACTGTTCAATATCTCCTATAGGACAGTAACAGATGCAAAATATTATATTTATTATTAATCTTGACTGCCCACATTTTTGTTTTTTTATGTAATACCAAAGGTGTTCACTTTATTCACGTATAGGTTTCTTAGTATTTTATTAAATAAACGGAAGCTCAAGCTGCGCAAAGATCAAATATTTGCACCAGTTGGAGTTGACATACCAGAACCTTAGGAGCCGAGTCCACACTGACTTTTTAGATCTTGTGAATGACCGGGTCGAGGCGACTAGAACCCAAACCATTTATATATATTACTTACGCATAAATTATAATTTAATTGTTTGGTATATCTTTACACATAAACTTGTAATATATATAAACATTAATAAATTAATCGCTAACCACAATTTAAATGTCAAAACCTTTCTTACATGAAAATTGTGCTATATCTATTTGGAATTCGAACCGTAACATCCACGTGATTTATGCGAAGCTGGGAGGATATTATTCATACGTTGTCAATTGGAAAGTGATCCATTTTCGTCCTTAGAATATATTTTGTATAGTAGATACAGCATCATCCTATTAATTTTCTTAAGTGTTGATGTGCGTTTTCCTCTAAAAGGGTTACGTTATTATTATTATTGTTGTATTATAATACAGGTCTCAAAATATTTGTTGTATTGAGTATGTATATTACAAGACACAAAATAACTCGGAAATTATTAAGATTACGATTGACTGAATATAATAACTCTGAATAACTCTAGGCATTTTACAGAATAAATACATTTTTTAAGTGGTTGATTATTGTCTATTGTATATTGTTTATTTAAAAAATAAAATTCAAAGTACTTTCAAACATAAAATCCTTTGATGTCTCAAAGTAAATTCCTTTCTCGTAAAACAAATATCAACGAAAAATTTACCGGAATATTACACATTTTAATATACTTTGCTTGTAAAACAGTATATTCATTTAACTAAATGGTACATACTCATAGGCAAACCTTTTTTATTTTTTATAAGTAGGTTTAGCATTTGACTTCAATCTCATTTGATGTTAAGTCATGTTAGTAGGTAGCAGGTTACACCTGGTGGGTGGACTGGCTGTCAAATATAGATGCGGGATATAAGGGGCCGCCTGGTGGTAACGTTAACGGTAGCTAGCCGAGCGGGAATTAGAAAATACCCTTCAAGTTTGTACAGTCAACATTGAAATTCAATTACGAAAATTCCACTTAAACATTTTATAGAAGTCCAAAAAACAATGGTGATGTCGATAGATAATTTCATCGACGATCTTTACTGTACTTCCGGCCTGAGACCCTCTAGGCAACTAACTGGAGGACCTTGAACGTGACATACGGAAAAAAGGCAATGTGTTGGGTTTATCTCCATGGTTATGATAGTTGCGGCTCAGTCAGGTACAAATTTATATCATCCTGCTTCATTAATGGATATACACCGGCTAATCCCGGAACATAACATTCCATATATAACCTATGTGGTGTCATTTGATAAGTGTATGGTTGTAGCGATTAAGTCGTACGCAATCGTCGTTTTTTTCCACCAAGTAAGTATGCAAGCAAAGTAACCAAGCAAGTAGTCATAAACATATAATAGAATTGCTAGAAGTCGAAAAATGGGTTGGATATGAAGGATTATCACACTGAAGTCGTAATTGGATATAAAATTACAAATCGAACCGCTCTGTATACAATGGAAATGCAGATAATCAGTTGGCTTATTGTCAGATTTATCGAGCGTTTGCAAACCGAACGTTTCCCCCATGGCTTTGGTCGAAGTGAGCGACTGATCCGTTAATTTTATAGTTTCCCCTAATACTGCATTGCACAAGGTCTCGAGTTTACAAGTAATACTATTTTGTTAAACTTTGAGACGTGATAGAATACGACGATTATGCCTGACTGGATACAACTACTATTCATGCTAAAGAATGCTGAAGAGAATCATGCTCCGGTATCAACTTATGTAGGTAGAACCGGTAATTAAGCAGATTACTAGATGTTTGTATCTAAGTGGGTCGTGACCACGATACTCATGATGATGAACTCATTACAGTGACTATATTTTGTTTAGTAATATTTTGGGATCAGCCAGCATATACCCTGTTGCTAAGAGGCTTACATGTCAATACGGTAACAACTACTGATAAAATCTGTAGCTCAAAATAAATGTTATTACTATAGTTGTTTTTGGATTTTACTGTGTATATCATCATATGCTTATTATCAAAAAGAGCTGTGATTCAGATAGTTATACTTAACCTTTTTTACGATTTAAGTAATAGATTTTCTTAAATCTGCAGTAGTAAACGTTTTCAAATGTGTAAGTGTGAATAGGTAAGTTTCTTGGGTTGAAATAAGTTTTGTTAATTTACATAGTATTACAATATCAGTTAAATAGCGAGGAGATTTAATAAAAACATTTATTTACGTAATAAACCTCATTTGTTTTACTTGAATTATTCATCAAAAAGAAGATAGTATTCATTAACTTTTTTTTTGTGAAATACTGGCTAAGGGGATGACGGAACAACAAAGTGTTTATTTTTAAAATGTCTTCATATCAGAGTTGCAGAGAATATTTTTACATTGTAACCATTTCGATTAATAAGTGTTTATTTATAAATAGTGTAAAGTCCGGCAACGCACCTACGATTCCCTCGGTGTTGTAAATCCCTCGATATTGATGTCTCAATCCCTCCATGGGCGGCGGATCATCACTTACCATCAGGTGACAGGCATGCTCGTTTGCCCCCTATTCTATAAAAAAAGCCAACCTGTGTTATTTTCTATGCCCTAAAACGTGTATAAAAAAGTTTCATTATTTTCAGTTATGTCGTTAAAACATGAAAGAGTAACAAACAAATAAACTTCTTATTTGCATTTTTAATATTAGTTATATTTTTTATATATTGTTTTTTCCTAGACATCACGTACAATTTTTCTTATTCACTATCAAGCTACCTTACAGTTACCTGTAAGTCCCGAATCAGGTATTAGGAATTCGACTGTAAACTACCCTTAACAAATCTCCGTAAGCCTTTTGGAATTCGTTATTACAAATTACGGTAAAGCGGTTTTTATCTTAAAATAGAACTGTGTTCACCTTTATTGTTGTAAGTAAGAAAATTTATGTCGACATCTTTTCGTTATCGTCATGAGCACAATCTCACTTGATATTAAATGATGATATGACCCAAGATGGTGGACGCGCCTAGTGGAGAAACTGACTCTCCAGTGAAATCGTCGGTGACTTCATTTATGTTGGTTGCAATATAAAATTGAATAAGTTTAAAAAGAATGTATAGCTTAGGGATGATAATCATAATAATATCAGCACATAAGTGTTCTATTTCTAGGTGAAGGCTTTTTCTAATGGAAGGTCTGGTATTAAACGCTACATTACATTACAAGCTATTAATAATTTCATGGCATGAGATCGCGGACACGGCTTCTAGTAAAATATAATTAAGTTCTAATGCATGTTTTTGCTAAAATAGAGAACATTTATTTACTTAAGTTCTATACTAACGTAATAAATAATAATAATAAATAATTTTATAATAAAAATAGCAATTTTAGATGATGGAAATAGTGCATAAATAAAATGATTGTTAACAGAAGTGTAATAATGACTAATTGTTATTTTTTTTAAAGAAAACCTTTTAATGTTAGACTATTCAACTCATTTACGTAATATTGTTGTATACCGTGTAAATATAATTATAACTGATAAATCAAGGCTACTTAGTATGTCTAATCTAATACTAATATGACATTTTTAAGGCTTTACTACGTACAGTGAAACCTCACAAGTGATATAATATTTAACTGGTATCCTTGGAGCCATCCACGTGCCCCGGTGACGGTGTGATCGTATGCATTAATTAGTATTGCGACTTCAAAGAACGTTCGGTACATATGTTACATATGAAACTTATTTAAGTGCAGAGATCGTGGAAGTACTAGTTACCATTTGTTACAATAATTATGCTGTGAAGTTAGTCAGGTTCTAACCGATTGTGGCCTCTTAATTATGTGTTTCATTTCCAAGTAAAATGAAAATAAGCAAATATACAATGAGTTTAATTGTAATATTACTTTACCATAGTACTAAATCATTCAATTTCTTTGAAATTGTAGTTGGTTGAGATATAACTATAATAGGTAAGTACCAGTAATCTAATCACTTCTTTCATATCTAACATTTTGAAATTAATACAGTTCTGAGCTCTACATTAACTCATTCTCTTTTACAAAGATAGTAGCTTTGGTATATAATTCATCTGAATTATCATAGCAGAACATTACGGATACGTTTTCTGTTACTTGAAATATGTATGTTCTAAGGTTTTAGAAAAGGCTATAATCGTGTTCATGTGTATAAAACGTGATTTATTACGGCTACATGAATAATACATCACCGTAGAGAGATAGACGTATTCATCAGATATAACTGGCTAAGAAAATATTTTTTCGTTCAATGCAAAAATGTATCAGATTATGTTTAATAATATATATACAATATACACATAACATTCCGTAGCGATGATAGCTCAGTTGGTAGTGTCTACGGACGCCGCGTTAAGGGTCGTAGGTTCAAATCCACCTGCAATGATCTTGATCTTTCCGTGAAGGAAAATATCGTAATGAAATCATAGATTGGTGTTTGGGTTATTTGGATGTTAAGTTGAAAATCTGCCGCCAAATATCTGTAGGTGTGTTCCGGCAGTTGCAATTGAGAGCCAATCCCTCCTCAGATTTAGCGTGTTCACCATCTTGGGTTACATCATAACTTAACATCAGATGAGATTGTTATGATTATGGCTACAACCATAACGCTAAAACCGTCACTATAAGAAAAACCTTTTGCAGCCATTACATTTACCGTGCTAACATCTTCAACTATATCGCTAGATGCGCCTCTGTTTTAATCTCATAAAGGATTAGAGAAATCTCTAATAATGGTTTCATATTTACGTTTAAGATTTCTTAATTGTTAATTTTAATCAACCTTTAAGTTTTTTTTTATTCTAACATAATATATGAATTAGTCTATATTCACAACGTATATGAATTAGTCTATATTCACAACGGAAAAGATATTTTCTACATTGTTCCGAAATTTAACGCGTGTAAACGACAATACAATAAGACGAAAACAATTGGTGTTATAATAAATAATATAAAAGTAAGAACAAATACACATTTTATTCCTAGCTATTACTGTAAATTAATTGTAAGATACAATAAATTTTAATAAATACAACATAATTATGTTTTTATTACTATATCCGTAGATTAAGATCTTGAATTGTCCTTTCGGAAGAAAGTTTCTTATACATCGACTTCATCAAACCGAATGCCTGCATAAACTTTAAAATCTTAAATGACGTGCATCTCGAGAATTATATAACTTATGCGTAACTCACGTTAAATACTTGCTAATATCTTTATGGAAAAACAATTTTACAAGTTCAAAATTATTGCAGTTATCGTAAGAGTTATCGAACTCGAAGTTCGACTGAATTCTGCTTATTAATAAAGATTATGCTAATATTGATCCCCACATGCAATAAAAGACGCTCGAGGTAGTTAAGGAAATTCAACCGGCTATGTTTGGGAATTGGACCGTGCCTGAACCAAGTTTATCAATGCCCATTGAAGCGTGGGATTGTTTTCCAGCTTCGCTTATGGCGCGATGGAATGCAAAATTGTTCCCGTGCTATTTGTTGTCCGACTATATACTTTATCATTTATTATTGTATATTAGAAAAATATCTTGTTAATCAATTTCTGCCAATGGTGCTCATTCCATGTTTAAAATTGTTTCATAAATATCTAGGTAATGAGACGTGATCTACTCATACTGTCTAGAGATAATTTATTTCGCAATGATTTGCTTGAAACCTAGTTGCAATTATAAAAAGATTTTAAACTCCTTTTATTATAATCATTTAAATTCATTAGAATTTATAGTAACAGTCAGAATCAATAAAGACAATATGGAATAAAATATTTAAAGATTTAGTGTTGATAATAAAATCAATATACTTTTCTTACTACTTTAGAGATTGAAATAAAACTAATTTAAACGGATTTTATCGCGGTTATTTATTAAATTTTGATCCCGACGTTTCGAAAGCTTTTCAGCCTTCGTGGTCACGGGGCGGACTGAGGTGTAGGTTGTCCAGAAAAGTTTATGTTACTGTGTCTACCTTCAATTTAATTTTTAATATTTATAGTGTTCCGATCTACGCAGAAAGAGCTCACAGTGTCTTGAGGTCTGGCAATTGGTCTTTTGGGTTCCGATTTAATTAAATGTATAATTGGATCCCAGGCTTGTGCTAGCTTCCAACCATCTTCTCTATTGAAATTTGGATGTTTTTTAATTTCAATAGCCTCACGAATCATCCTAGGTAGGAATCGGTGTTCTTTGGCAAGGATTTTTTGCTTGTCGAATCTAAGATAATGTTTGGAGCCTTCTTCTGAATGTTCAGCAACTGCAGACTTCGTAGAGCGTCGGTGTTTAACATCAGCTATATGTTCTTTTACGCGGGTCCCTATATTTCTTTTGGTTTGTCCGATATAGGAGAGGCCACAGTCACATTCGATTTTGTATACGCCCTGTTCTTGTAGAGGTATATGACACTTGACAGGTGGTAAAAATTGACTAATCTTCTTGGGCGGCTTGAAGTAAGTTTTAATTGAAGCACGCTTCAGCACATAGCCAATCTTGTCTGTGACCCCTCTTACAAAAGGTAGCACAACAGGTACACGTTCTACTGTGGCTGGTTTCACTCGGTTTCCGTGACGGCGGCGTGGAATTTGGAGCTTGTTATCACGCAGTACTTGCTTGACATATCGCAGCTCAGCAGCCAGATGTTCCTCGTCACAGATTCCTTGTGCTCTCTGAAACAAAGATTTACCCACGGTAGCTAACTGTTTCGGATGGTGGTGAGATTCACCATTCAGGTATTTATCTGTATGGGTCATTTTTCTGTACACAGTATGGCCTAAAGACTGATCAGGATTACGGATAACTAAAACATCTAAGAAAGGAAGAGATTTCTTTTGCTCTAACTCCACAGTGAATTGTATGTTATTGTTAATGGAGTTAAGATGATCTAAAAATGCAGCTACTTTGTCAGATGGTAAAATTGTGAAAGTATCATCTACGTACCGTTTGTAAAACCTGGGGGTGACGGGGGCAGTGCTTAGGGCTGTCTCCTCGAAGTCCTCCATGAAAATATCGGCGACTACTGGAGATACAGGTGAGCCCATAGCTACTCCATTCACTTGTACATAAAACTGATTCCTCCACAACACTGCCCCCGTCACCCCCAGGTTTTACAAACGGTACGTAGATGATACTTTCACAATATTACCATCTGACAAAGTAGCTGCATTTTTAGATCATCTTAACTCCATTAACAATAACATACAATTCACTGTGGAGTTAGAGCAAAAGAAATCTCTTCCTTTCTTAGATGTTTTAGTTATCCGTAATCCTGATCAGTCTTTAGGCCATACTGTGTACAGAAAAATGACCCATACAGATAAATACCTGAATGGTGAATCTCACCACCATCCGAAACAGTTAGCTACCGTGGGTAAATCTTTGTTTCAGAGAGCACAAGGAATCTGTGACGAGGAACATCTGGCTGCTGAGCTGCGATATGTCAAGCAAGTACTGCGTGATAACAAGCTCCAAATTCCACGCCGCCGTCACGGAAACCGAGTGAAACCAGCCACAGTAGAACGTGTACCTGTTGTGCTACCTTTTGTAAGAGGGGTCACAGACAAGATTGGCTATGTGCTGAAGCGTGCTTCAATTAAAACTTACTTCAAGCCGCCCAAGAAGATTAGTCAATTTTTACCACCTGTCAAGTGTCATATACCTCTACAAGAACAGGGCGTATACAAAATCGAATGTGACTGTGGCCTCTCCTATATCGGACAAACCAAAAGAAATATAGGGACCCGCGTAAAAGAACATATAGCTGATGTTAAACACCGACGCTCTACGAAGTCTGCAGTTGCTGAACATTCAGAAGAAGGCTCCAAACATTATCTTCGATTCGACAAGCCACAAATCCTTGCCAAAGAACACCGATTCCTACCTAGGATGATTCGTGAGGCTATTGAAATTAAAAAACATCCAAATTTCAATAGAGAAGATGGTTGGAAGCTAGCACAAGCCTGGGATCCAATTATACATTTAATTAAATCGGAACCCAAAAGACCAATTGCCAGACCTCAAGACACTGTGAGCTCTTTCTGCGTAGATCGGAACATTATAAATATTAAAAATTAAATTGAAGGTAGACACAGTAACATAAACTTTTCTGGACAACCTACACCTCAGTCCGCCCCGTGACCACGAAGGCTGAAAAGCTTTCGAAACGTCGGGATCAAAATTTAATAAATAACCGCGATAAAATCCGTTTAAATTAGTTTTATTTCAATGAATAATATTCGCGTAAACCTAAGAAATCATTACTTTAGAGATTATAGATTAAGTTTTATTTAATTAATAACTAATGTTTTAGCTGTTTTTAATGTTAACGTTCTTTGAGTTCTTTATAAAGTTATGAAACGTCGAATTTTATGGCGAGAAGTACTGATAACACTCTAAACATTTAGCAGAACCGTGCTCTCGAACAAAACTAGATGGGGTTGTTTCCTCAATCTTTTGTGATGCAGCCAGTGCATGAGCTCCGTTCAGAACATTAATTATAGGTCAAAACCTGAAAATGATTCGAGCTAACTTACGTTTCCTTTATAGCGAAGTAATGAATAATTGTACATAATTTATCAATCTATAACTCTTTAATTAATCCATTTCTGTAACTACTGCTTATGAATATTCCGCACTGAATTACAGTAATGATAATACATAGAAGAAAAGAGTAAGTTACCTAAGTCAATACCTATACTGTGAAAACGTCAATACGTTTTGGTTGACGCCGCGCCCGCACGGGACGCGAATAAGGTGCAGTGATGGAGGCCGTATGCCCGTCTTGTCGTGCTTCCGCTATACCTTGGTTTTTCGTTGGTGTCTATAGTTTTTCATTAAATCTAATGTAACATATGTAGCCTATTCTTGATGATTATTCCATTGAAACAGTTTTTACTAAGTATTTATCTTGTGTCCACAGATGATAAAATGGAACTAAAGTATAAAAAACCACAATTATTGTTATTATTAACAATTATAACTTATTAATTATAATATATATTATCTCTATTCATGATCAGCAAAGTTCAATTTTGTTTCAAAAATAATTACCAAGCTAAAGAATAGTAGAACGACAGAATACCAGCTTGTACCTATCCATAATAACTTTAAAGATTTTGTCAACCTGTATTATATCCATCGGAAAGTTATTTTATTTTTCTTCGGGCATGGTACAATTTTTGTGCATGAAAGGTCATGTCAAGTCTTTTTATGTACTTCAGACGACGTGCATGCAAAATTCCCTTATGACCTGGAGAGTAGTTTAAGATGTGAAATTGTAACAAAGAAAATAAACTCATTTTTTTTATATGTACTTTATATGTTTAGTGTTATGGTCACAATTTAATATGATGTTAAGTGACGATGTGGGAATACCGGAACACGCTTATAGGTATTTGGCGGCAAATTATGAGCTCATTTGAAAAAACCCTACCATAATGTTATATTTTATTCACGTTGTTTTCGTTCACTGACAGCTGAGGCTCATTGCAGGGATTCGAACTAACGTCCATTAACGGGGCTTCCCTATATTCTACCACTGAGGTACTATTGCTTCAGTATATTTATATATAGATATACATTCGCATTTATAATATTAGTTAAGATTACCAAATGGCAACCTATCTAAAGAAGGTTATTGTTATGATTACGATTCCATTACGAACGAATTACAAACAATAATATTAACTCGAGTCATGTTCCAACGCTTAAAAGTCAGACTATATCCTTGGCAATTGTTAGGTTAAATGACGGGCGGCGAACGTGCCACGCCCTCGGTGACGTCATTCAGGATCAACACGTTCCGATTAACAATATGACAATATCGTGATTAAATCCCTTAGTAAAGACATTCATTTAGTGAGAGTCAATGTATTTCAATGTTTATTGTTGATGTTACTTATGTAAGGGAACTACTACAACTAAATGTTCCGTCTACGCCGCAATAACGTGGTTTTCCTGATTTTCTTAGGAATAATCTTTTTTTTAATTTTATGGAATAGGAGGCAAACCAGCAAGCGGATCATCTGATGGTAAGTAATCACCGCCGCTCATGGACACCCACACTATCAGAGTCCTTTAAATATTTGATGAAAACATTATGATGCTCACTTAAGTAAAGAATACAGCCTAATCATTTTCCTCTAAGATGTTTCACTACATATTGTTGATTTTAGGTATTCAAGGGACAAAAGTACGTTATGAATGCATTTACGCAGTACAGATTTATTTTTTAATAGATTTTGTTTCAACAAAGTTTTGGTACAACCTGTACGTAGCTAACTTGCATTAACCCGAGCACCATAAATGTCCGAAAGTTTTGATTGAAAAATTTATCCAAATTGCAATTGCATTATGTACAAGATGATAAACCCATCACAATAGCGGTCTTTAGGTTTGACGTATTGTAATTACAACCAGTTCTTGTCCATGTGGTGAGGTTTGTAAACCCGTATACCAGCTATGACTGTCGGTGCAATACTGATCTCTCGTTAGTTGTCGTTATTTGGGAATAGATTTGTCCTTCCTGTAGTTGTCATTTTGTTGTGATGCTATACACTGCGCCTGACATTTTTTAGCACTGTTGGGAGATTGAGGTCAGAATACTAAAACAGTATTTAGTAAAATACAATGATATCATAACATTTTTTTTGTATTCACAGAAAGTTTAGGATCATCATAAGATTTGATAAAGGAGCTTCAAGATGATGCGACCAGGCGAATAATCGAAGTTATGCCTCATGGTAAATAATATCGCAAAGGCCATATAATCGACTTTGTTGCAAATATTACAATTATAAGATGTTATTAAAATGTAATATTAAAATTATTAAATTAATGAATCTACGGAAACTTTTCTAAACTTTTTGTTGAAAAGATAATTTCTTTATGTATCATAATTTCTATCAGTTGGTATTTCAGTGCCTAGCCAAGTTGTCCTTAAACCATTGGTAACACAAAGAGAAAACAAAAATGTATGGGAAGACATTCGACACAGAATGCGACTCAACTTTTAATGATGTCCATTTATCAAAATCAATTTTTGAAAAACAACTTAGTTAACGTCACAGTTATAATATTCTATCAAAATCATTCATTTACGTTAGCTGATGGTAGAGAGAGCCAGTATAACTTAAGATTAGTGGCGTACACAGAGAGATAAATTTGATCAACAAACACAATTTCGATATAGGTGCGCGTGCAAAACTTATTAAATTATTATAATAAAAGTGACAGATAACGATGTATATACTAGTTTAATTAGAAAACTTATTCCTTACCAGGATAGCTTTTTTATAAAAATATTTTATTAATCAGTTATATAATAAAATATTTACTATGTAACATTATTAAACCTTATTATATGTATGATCATGACGATTCCATACTTTTAATACCTTTTTTTCTCTATTATTTTTCGATATACTTACCTTGATATAAATATCGAAAACTATGAATATATATGTAAAAAAAAGGCTTGTATGGATACATCATACAGAGAATTTGTAATACCAGCGGCGAATACACAACAGAATTCTTTAGGCAGAAAATATAATACAGAAATATCAAATAAGCAGCAACTGTGTAAACTTGTCGATATAAAGTGGAAATATTCTCATATCGCATACTTACACTTGGTATTTTCATGTTTCTATATGTTTAATAAGGCCCACTTGTCTGGCGTGCGGGTTATACGGACACTAGGACATTTCGTCAGTAAGCTCTAAATAATTTGCACTTTTATTATTTTTATTTTATTATAACACTGAAGAAATTTACTTACCGGTATGTATCAAAAGTAAATTCAACCGAGATACAAATTATTTAGGGTGCTTTTTAAAGCTTTACATATGTCAAATTCTAAAGTGATGGGATATATTTATCTCTCTGTAATTCTCAATACTCTCTTAGAAATATGAATGGGTCTGTGGCTGTAGTGCGGACCGCACAGGTCATTATAGTAATGGGTTTAGAAGGCCCGATTAAATCTAACATAATTTTACTTAAAATAAGATATTTGAATATACTAAAATATGTGTATACTAAATATATATTTTTAATTAAAATTAAATTATTTTAATATTAATAATTAATTATAAGCTCAAAATATTGCATATTTTTATATATTTATGTCCTTCTTTGTGGCATTCGCTTTGTCATAAATTATTGTATAGTATTTGTAAATCTGTAAAGTTATTCTGTATACTTGGCAGACATTACTTGAACTTAAAACAATTGTTTTATGTAATAGATTGTTTTTTAACCTATAAAATATATTCGTACAATACATTGTCAAAAATATATCTGCGCTTTAATCTTGCCAAAATTTTTGTTTGAAACGGTTTCTCTAAATATTATTTATATTATTGCTTTTGACAATCTAGTTAACGGAATGATGATAAGTTGTTAGAATTACCAGAGAAACGTTTGCTTTCACTATTTATTTAGCTTAAGTCACTCGAGTGGAACTACATTTTAAACTATATTCGAGAGAACACCAGATTAATTTTATATTGAATGCTTGAACTATAGTGTAGAATACCAAAGACAACTTTTCTCAGGCAAGAAAAGTAAGTAAATAGTTTTTTTTTCAAACGCTAGTGTCTTCGTTATTTTTAAACATTTTGTGTACTTAAAATTTACATTAAGTCTATAAAAAAAAACGCTTTTACAAAGCAATATAATTGTTAAATATGCTATGTAGAGCTTGTATTGGGTATATACCTACCTGTGGAAGTTTGTAATAATATATGCGTGTCGTCGGACACTCGATTGGAACGAATTTCCTTACGTAGTATATTATTATTGATTAACGTATTATGTTATTGATTAATAATACAAATAAATGAATTACTAGCATCTAAGATCAATTAAATGAAACGCAGAAACAACTAATAAATTGAAGGAATGATAGGAAATTTCGTAATTAATATATTTATTCTAGTTGTGAAAATAAACATTCCATCCGTACGGTGCGGTAAGAAACTTCGTGCGAAAAACAACAACTTTTTACTAGTTGATTTATTATTTTAGTATGTTAGCTTAAGAGTCGATTTCGTAATAGTGATCGTCAGAAGCAAGTAGATATCATTAATAATATTTTAATCTTGTTGAACAGAACTTTGCTTTCATAATGACACGAGAAATTGTTTTTTAATATCGACTTAAATTTATCTATGTTTGTACAGTTGGATGTGTTTGTACGTAAGTAGGCACCTGCCAACACAAGAGTGTACACTCCCATTCAATTGAAATATGTTTATTTTTTATATTTACCATTACGTTCAGCTACTGATGCGGTGAAAATAAAAGAATGCAGAATTTGTCGAGTCCGGATCGTAAATATCCGAAAACGACAGCGGGGTCCGCCATTTTCCTGTTGACAAAATCTAACACGCTATACTTCTATAGGAAGTTGTCTAAAGTTTCTATTGTTTAAGACTTGGTCGTAGTTTATAGTGACTGTATATCAGAATACGTCATACCTACATCATTTAAAAGTTAATATGTCTATGTCTTATTGTACCTCGCAAACGAATAACCTGATTTACATGAGTCTTTTTTTAAACCACAAATGCTTCATCTGTTCTTGTTATGGTATATGTTTTAATACATTAATTACATTTCATACATTAGGTAATATATAGATAACTTAGTAAGGTAATAATTAATTAAGGCGGCAAAACACTTAAAATAAACAATGCAATGTAAGTTTTTTTTATTTGTATTTTTTTTTTATTTACAAAAATGGAGTCGTTGGCGCAGCTGGTATTCAATAAAACTACGATCACGTCATTGTATTACCTTCGGGCCCAAGAATTTGTAAGAAAAAACGGCTTAGGTTCCATTAGTTGATATGATAGTAAGTAATGGGTAAAACGAATTTCACGACATTGCGGTTTCTGAAGCGAACCGGTAGCGTCCACTAAACGGTTACCCTTCGCGATCATTCTGAAAAGAAAACAATCTTGATGAAACATTTCGCTATAAAAAGATAACGTCCACGTTGTCACATATTCTCTTCTCGGAAATAAACCGGGACACCTAGACGAGAAACCTGAAATTTTATTTTCACATTGAGCTCGTCATTCGTAATTACACTACAGGTATTCAAAATATTCTTATAAATTAAATATATAAATTTTACTTTGTTTCAACTAGCACTAATTGTTGAATACAAGTTTTTAACATTTGTATAAGGAAAGGTTCGTTGAGAACATTTATATGAAAAAACAAAATAAGTACAAAAGAAAAATCATAAAACAATCTTTTTGAGCAATTTATTTAATATAGGGAATAAACATTTTAGAGTTTTTTTTTAGTTTTCTACAAGTTAGTCACTTTTTATAAAATATTTTATTGCAACGGAGATCTAGCTCTGTGTCCCGAGGAACTTTACAAATAAACAGTTAACTGATCAGATTGCACTCTTGTTCAGAATAATCAAGAGTGGATCACACATATATACTAACCTATACATGTGGTTTCTGTTATTCTCATAACGTGTTCGTTTTACTATATAATGTAATAAAACACGTACCAAAACTTGTCAGATTAATAGGTTTGTGAAGCGATGATAGCTCAGTGGTAATGTGTACAACTTCGCGTCAAGGGACGTGAGTTCGAATCCAAGTACCTACAATGAGCTTAAGATTCCGGTGAAGTAAAACATCGTGAGGAAACCATAGCATGGTAGTAGAGCTTTTCCAATGCCCGCCTGGCTAGCTACCACCCTCAAGTTGTAAACCTGCCGCCTAATACCAATAGATGTGTTCTGGCAGCTACACTTGAGAGCCAGTTCCTCCACAGGTTTAGCGTGTCTACCAACTTGGGTCATATCGTCACTTAAGATCAGGTGAGATTATCGCCCTAACGCTTAACTTTAAGTATAAAAAAAAAACCTTCAGATTTAAATAACGGTCCAAATAAAATGGTTCATTAGGGGAACCAAGGGAAATACAGCGAAACATTGCTTCTTATAATGTGTAAGGACATAGTAGTTACATTGGTTTATGCAGCGGAAACGTTTGTTTAAACGCGCTAATCTTAGGTGCTACCAGTCAAATTAAAAAAAAACATAGTATTTGATATAGCAATCATTGAGGAAGACTTTAGGTTGTTTAACATCACGTAATCACAAATGCGGGGTAAGCTGAATTGAAAAAAGGTACAATAAACGACAATAATTATTAAATATTTTTTAGTTCCATGTGAACGAAGTCGCGAGTACAGCCAATAAAGATATATAGATGCTAAACATGCTCTACAATTTTGCAGGTACACTGAGACATTAACTTGTATTGGTGTGATGCGAAAGTCGAAACTGTTACAGATACTACTCACTAAACTTTATAAGACAAGTTTCACGATACTCATACTAAACTAAAGAGTTATAAGTTTGTTCGGGTCCCGGTTTGCAGATCAAGATTTATGTATGATATATATTCATAAATTTTGTTGGTTTACTTGTGTTTCTTGTTTAACCATTCACTTAACGATAAAAGTATCTATAAACGTCATTAAAATTGTGTTCACGCTTAAAAAATATACAGCACTAGCAATAGCTCATGTCATTGTATGTGTTAAGTATAATTTCATAAGAAAAGCGATGATAGCTCAATTCGTAGTGTGTACGGACGTTGCGCCAATGGACGTGAGTTCGAATACACTTGAAATGAGCTTGAGCTTTCGATAATGAAAAACATGGCTATGACACCATAGGTGGCAGGGCTTTTTCTAATGCCTGCCTGGCTAGCTACAACAAATGCTACTTCAAGTTAAAAACCTGCCGCCAGATACCTATAGGTGTGTTCCGGCTCTCGTTCCTAAGAGCCAGTCCCTCCACTTGGCTCATAGTTTTCACGATGAGGTAAGATTGTAACCATAACGCTAAACCTACCAAGTATTAAAAAAAGACAACTTGGGAAGACTGCTAGTGTAACACCGAACATTTCGTGTTTCGAAATTAGCTGGTGTTTACCTTTTTATATTTATTAACGTGGTAACAAAATCCATGTACAGACTTCCTCGCAATGCGTAAATGCGCTACCCGGGCTTAGGTCAAGGCGAGAGGGTGTGCCAAGAGATCCCTCGGGTGATTAGCATCGTCAAATACTCACTAAAAGAACACCACGGCGAAACTGTAATCCCATATCTATTTCTGAAACAATAATGGCTCAGTTAGCAGTATTTACGAACGCCGCGTGGAATGGACGTGAGTTCGAATCCCTGTAATGAGCCTGAGCTAAAAGGAAAACATCATGAAAAACCATAGCATGATGGTAGGCCTACATCTTCACTCAATATCAGGTAAGATTGTGGCTATAACGCTTAACCTATAGAGTATAAAAACAATATATTGCCAGTGACCAGGGACAGCTGTGGCGTTTCTGCTAGTTCGTCGGTGTCTACGTAGTTGCTAAGAGCTTAGAGAGCCGGTTTCATGGTGAAGACCCTGGATGGTCTGCTTTGATCTCTCGGTGTTAGACGTTATTTTATGGTAATTTTTTCTGTCAGGTAAATTGCATCGCTTTACTAGGTTACTAAAGAAATAGAAGACTTTCTTTCTATTAACATATTTTTATATTCGGGTCAAAGAAATCAACGATCTCTTATAAACATACTAATAAACTCTACATCGTTATAATCCTTACTTCCTTACTAATAATAAAAATGCGAAACTGAGTTTGCTTTGCTGTTACGCTTTCACGACAAAACCGCTGAATTGATTATGACGAATTTTGGTATAGCTATAGATGGGACCTTGTGGACGGTGATAGGTTACTTTTTCTCGCGAAAAACTTATTGAATGTGAGGTGAAGAGAGAGATAAACTTTGTATGAAACTTTTTATTGCGTCATCTGATTTGCTTGACAAAATCAATATAAATGCAAACAAAGTCGCGGGCACAGCTACTAATAATACAAGTATAGAAATGTCAAATATGAACTAAAATAAATACATTTGAAATGAATATTAAAAAGTTTCATTTTCCTTACGGTTGATATAATTATTATAAATTTTATACAAGTAACGACTAATTTTACGATATTACATATATAAATTATTTAGATGATATGTGATAAAATTAGATGTTAAAGGTACATATTTAAAACACATATCTTAGATAATAAATACAATTCAAAACGCATAACACAAAACTTTGTAGATAAATTAATTTACATTAATCGAGTATGAAGTAAGAGAGGTGGAGGAGTATATAAAGAAATATGTATTTTTCTTGGTGTAAACTGATTGGTAGGATTCTCTGCCTTACTCAAGATCGTTACTAAATAAAATTATGTTGGGTTCCTTCCGTGAGTAAGGTTCCTTGAGAGTTGAGTACCTTTTGGAAAGAGGGTTTCAGATTAGCTACTTGCTAGTGATACCACTGGCATTACAGACGTACATAGACGACCGTGACTGCTTTGTCCCCTCTGTGGTACAGAGTATGAACGTTTTTTAATACTTTATAGGTTTAGCGTTATGGCTACAATCTCACCTGATGTTAAGTGACGATGTGGCCCTTATTGATACCTAATCTTCCACAAAAGCATTGTGTCCAATGTGATAAATTATTTGTATATCAATTGAAAAAGAAGAACTATATTTTTATTGTATATAACTTACAGTAATAAAACATAGTCGTGTGAATAATGTATATGCAATATCTTTACTGTAAGGCCTCTGTCCACTCGATTCTTTGTGAACTCCAAAAACCCGCCTGACCCTTTTTAAGTAAGGTTGTGATGGACGGATTGCCCGGTTTAAATAGCCAATTTCACACCAGCGTAAAATACGCCTGAATTTTTATGTTTCAAATAAAAATATAACTCTTCTGTTATATACTACAGTTTAACACATACCATAACACATACATTCTATTAGTTGAATTATATGAAGAGTTACTACTAATGCTGAATCGAATCAAAGTTATCTATATTAATATTATAAAAAGCTGAAAAATTTATTTGTTTTTAAGTTATTTTTGTGTAATATAGCAATCATTTAGGAAAAGATGTAGATTTAATATGACGCCACTACCACTAGGAGCAAAGCTGTATTGAAAGAAATTATGAAAACGGCCAAAAAATATATATTTTTTTCTCTCACGCAAACTAAGTCGCAGGCACAGCTAGCGTTTAATATGCGTGTACTGCAACAATAATAATTCAATGATAGCATGTTCGAATACCGTGAATCTGAAGAAAACATACTAACGAAATCATTATGTGGGTTGATAGGATATTTATTTATTTATTTTACAATGTTTGGAAAACATACAGCTAACATAAATATATAAAAAAGATATATATATATATATAGCCAACTACATGTTTTCATAAATATAATTTAATATATGTAGACATAAAGAAGGGAGTCAGCAACGACGCACGAGAATTAGCTCTTGAAAAATCTCTGCATAAACTCTGTCTGAGACAAGAGACACTTTTACCAAACAAGTCAATACTACCATGTAGGGAATTGAAATGCTTGCACGCCCTGATTATGAATGTATTTTGTCTATAAGTTGTCTTCGCTTGTGGGATATATAAAAGTTTAGGCTTTCTTAATGTATTTGTAGGTGCATATAACTGAATTTTCGATAATAATTCCGGACAGTCCACAATTCCATTGGCGATATTGTTTAAATATATCAAGTCGGCTATTTTACGTCGTTCATAGAGCGGTAAAAAGTGAAAATGCTTGCATCGGTCTATATAATTCGGTAAAGAATAAGTAGCTTTAAATTGTAAGTACCGAAGAAAACGTTTTTGGATGTTATAATAAGATAGTGACAGATAAAATGTAAGATAGAATTCCACACTTGATAAGTCTATTTTAAATGACTGCGAACAAAAGCACAATACAATATCTTCAGAGTTATTAAACATTTAAATTCTGCTGATAACGAAGGATGAAACCTAGCACTTTGGAGGCTTTGCATGTCATATTATCAATATGTGAACTAAATGTAAGTTTTGAGTCGAATATAACTTCTAGATCCCGTATGGTATGGACTCTCAATAATACAGTATCCTTGATTTTGTAATTGCACTGAAATGGTTCAGGCTTATGTGTGAAAGAACACACATAACATTTAAGGACATTAAAATAAAGTTTGTTCAGGATGCAGTAACTTTCAAACCTATCGAGATTTCTTTGAAGTTCACGTGTATCATCTTGCATTGAAATTGGGCACAATATTTTCATGTCATCAGCATACATCAAAATTGTAGAGTTAACAAAACAAGTTGAAATTTCGTTTACAAAGATGGTGAAGAGTATATGACCGAGCAAAGATCCTTGTGGCACGCCTGAGGGAATTTGGACAGAATTAAATGAAAAACACCCGAGCACTACAGTTTGGCTCCGATTCTTTACATAGGAGGTGAACCATCTGAACAGAGTACCATTTTCTCTCACATCCACAAAGTGTGACACCCGCCATAGTTTAATGCTTGGGTGTTTCGGGTTTTGTAATCAGCGAGTGCATTTATTTATTTATAACTATGAAAAATACAACAGTCGTCAGTCAGATAAAGAATAAATCAAAATAATAAGAAGATGGGTACTAGATTGGATGTTTTTCTATAAAAATAAGATTTTTATCTTGACAGTAGTAGCTATGAAGGTGGGCATTAGAAACGCCTTACCACCATGCTATGGTTTCATTACGATGTTTTCCTCCACCGAAAGATTAGCTTCATTGCAGGGATTTTAACTCTTGCACCAGTCCGGCTGACTGCAAGGGCAGCTTGCCAGGCTACCCGGATGGGGCCCGGCTTTCCACCGGGCCGGCCCGTTGCTGGGGTGACGCGGTGATTGCATGCACGGACCCGCGTCGCCTTAGGAAGGCGACAGACGGCCGTGGGGTTTTAGTGGGTATTCCTCAGTTCCCCGGGCTGGGAGGGGATGCATAAGTACATTTCCTCACGTAAAAAAAATAATAAAACAAGGGATTTGAACTCACGCCCATTGACGCGGCGTCTGTACATACTGCCAACTTATCTGGTGATAGTAGCTTTTGGATAGTAGTATTTTTATCATCAAGTATGTTGCCAAAAATTTTCCGTGCATCAATAAAAAAACGTATTCTGGTAGGTTGCTTTATGTCCCCCTTGCTAGGTAACACCCTTAAGTAGCTATCAAAAATTACCAATGAGTAAGATAGGGTAGTTACACCTAAGGACAGGTCTTTCCATTAAACTTAGTTACCAGCTTGTGCTTAATCATCATTTAACATTAGATAAGATTGTGAGAAAAGGAAAAACTCAATTATGCGCATTAACCAAATTACATTACTTTAAATGTCACCAACATTACACAACATAGGGCCAAATAACTAAGTATATGAAATAAAATAAAAATCAGAACATGACAAGTTAAGATTCCGCCAAAAGTATTTTTTTTCCTTTCCTTGTCAACTGGTTTCTTTTTGGAATGGAATGAATGAAAGTGCACCTTCACGCTCTGACTGGTGACGCTTAATCGTGTATACTAGTCATCAGCAATCTTTTTAAGTTTTTACTTCTATTGGCAGTGCACGATGACTACCTCCTTTTTTATAACTATTGCCAAATTTTTATGTTTTATAAAAAAAAAAAGGCAACAGATATGAAATTGTCACAATTACAAGAATTCCTTAAAAATTGTCGACAATCATTATGCTTGAATTTTGACTACTAGCCGAATACTAGCTGTTATAAACAGGTAGAGTTTGGAGGTTTTAGGACAACACCTAGGGAATTACTGATACGGTTCTAAAAATTATTATAATTATGAAAGACTAATACGTTCTTTTTGAGCGACATAGGGCTACTTTTTGTTGTCAATAAATTTGGTATTGTAAGTAACGAGTACAAAGTCGCGGGCGGATTATAGTAAAGATAAATTTTGTGGTTGACCCATTCGGCAGTGGGCCAAGCACGTACAGAATTTACTTAGCCGCGGTTTCAACAGCGCCGTGATATGAATACTTTTTATTTTAAAAAGTCGACTATATACTTCGGCCGTTGTAGTCATATGTAATCAACTTGAACAATAATAACCTAACAGAACCTAACCTAAATAAAGTCTCTGACCTAAGTCAAAAGAATGATTCGTGTAATAAAGAAAAAAATCTACTTGAACGAATACATTACTGGTGCTCTAAAAAAACTAAACATTCTTAAAAAAACTCTGATTATATAATTTGATTAATTTTTTCTGGTTTCACAGTTATATATACCGTTAGAGAACATACTAATCAAAGTGTTGTCTATAATTCAACAATGGAGATGTTATGATATATATATATACAAGGGCTTAATTCACTAAAGACTGGCCGTGTCTGCAACTCCACTGGCATGAACTACTATTTTTTTTTATTAAGAGCAGACACTTTGACACTGATGCAAACAACAACCATTTTTATTTTCAATTTTTTACTTGAAATTCCCTTGCCAACAAAATAATAATTGTATTGCTGTATACAAACATTTATAATTTATTAATAGTACAACACTTTACATAATAAAACGTGTGATTTAATGAAAAGGATTACGGTGCAAAATAATAATTGATCCGGTGCAAGCAATGGAAACCTAAAGGGAAATCATTTAATATTGTAAATACTTTAGTTATATCAGACGGAGTGCCTACCTTGAACGGAGTTATGCTAACGAACTGCTATTATGTTTCACCCTCGTGTCACTGTGTGAAGGTTTTGCACTCTCGACCGAGTTATGTTGAGGGTTGCTTCAGGAAATCATGTGTTGCTTGGAAAAGCTGACAGTGTGAATTTACTCGGCGGCGAGGGCGGGCGCGCTTCGATTTTCTGCCAGTAGAACTCCGATTCGTATAGGGCTAATGTCAAACTGTCTTATTTAGTTCGATAAACTGGAACGTGGGTAGGATAAATTAAATAAATTATAGTAAAATAATACCAGAGTACATTTTAATATATTAAAAACAGTGATTCAAATTTTATGATTTCCTGGAAATGTTATATGGATTATGATTTTGTGATATCTGGAATGCCTGAAAAAAGTAAGTCATTAGTATGCTTTTATTACGTCATTATTAACCAACAGAAATTGCATTTAATAACATTTTTTTATCGTCTGATTTTCTGTGTCAGGTGAAATTTTATATATACAAAAAGTAGCTTTAACTTTTTTATTTATCGTCTGTTCTACTATAACTTTATAACTATAACTACTTTTCTAAGTAAGTTTTTTCTGAGCTTGGTTAAATATTTATACTTTTGGAAAGGTTTAGATATATTAAGCTAACTTTATGAAGTATAAACTTATAAATGTAATAATTATGTTCGTTGTTGACCTTCAAAGAAGTCAGTTTGTATATTTTATTATTACTTTTTATGCAGTTATAATATTATAATATATATCACATATATCAATATTATCATACCCAGAATTCTCTTGGCACGTTTGTATTATTAATGCATTAGCCAATTGTTTTTAAATATTATAACGTTTTTCAGTAGACCGCACAGTGTGTATAGTGTAACATAGCAGTAAAGGTTACATAGCGTTTCCTAAAATAATAACTTATATATTCGCCAAACAGCAAAAACATAAAGAAATTATTTTATTGATGTACCACTGTGTAAATGTTTGTTGTAGTGGTAATTTTTTTTAATAGTTTATTGGCGTAGCGTTATCTGATATTAAGTGACGATATGGCCCAAGTTGGTGACACGCTAAACCTGTGGAGGGGCTGGTGCCAAGTGGACCTGCCGGAACACAGCTATATGTATTTGGCGACAGAATTTTAACTTGAGGGTGGTAGCTAGCTAGGCGAGCATTAGAAAAAGCCCTACCACCACGCTATGGTTTCCTCACGATGTTTTCCTTCACCGAAAGCTCAATCTCATTGTAGGTGGATTAAAAGTGACGTATTGTTTTTCACGCATTTTTTAATTCTTTAAGTAACCTTCAATATATGAAAAATCAAAGCAATTATTTATTTATAAGCCTAGAAAAATACTTTAATAATTATGAATTCGGTTATAATAAAGCACTACTATAGCTTTATATACTATAGCACATAAACTATATAGTTTAACCAGTAGTGGGTTAAACAAATATGAACAGACGGGAACGACATGTTTTTTTGTAAAATATATATATTATAAATGATTGCTTCTGTAATAATAGACAACTTTTTAGACTCAGGTTATAAAATATTATTCTTATTTAATTCCCTGAATACAATGAAGCGTTAGTAAACACGTTAACAATCTTTGTTAAATGAAAGGTTTTTTGTACATTCGAGCTTAATGAAGGCTAATGTATTTAATTTAATATTTAAGGATCAATTTTAAATTTGATTTGTTCCACTATTCAAATTTACACGTAACCTAAATACCAACTGATTGAGAGGTAGGTACCATAAGTACAATTCATTTTATGTTTTAAGGTGCATACGTTTATAGATATGCATACATTTAAAATTTTCATAATTAATATCAAATTTGTAATCTTATAATAAATAACATTGGTGCTTTATAAACTTGTGTTCTGTTTTTATGGTGAATATGGTTTCCAGAGATCTACGGGGAAGGGGTTTCAAAATCGGTAACATGTCAGTGATATCTCTATTGTTACAAGAATACAGTCTACGGTATCATCATTGGTTCGACCGTATGCTTGTTTGTAACCGAAGTTATATAAACAATATCAAATAGTTTATATCTAAATCATATAGCAACTATTATAACCATTCTGTGAGTGGATCTGAATACCTAACGATTCTGCAGCAATTAAAATGATTTAACACTCGGATTGTTTTGCTTGAGTTTGATAGCAACTACATACTTAGTGTAAACTTGATAAGCTACTGGTATTGATCAGATTAACTTCCTAACTTATCTTTAGACTATATTATAATTTAACAATATCTAGGTATTACAATCGGCCAAAACTTTGTTAATTGATCATTGCAGCGAATTGCTGTTTATATAAAAAAAAATACACTTTACTATTGAATAAATATTATTAGATATTACACGTGGAAGTACGGGACAGTTTTGACAACAACGGACGTAACCCGCAATTAGAAAGGTCACCCTTCCCAGCATTTACATTTTAATTTAAATTTCGCCGAACCTGATGAGATTCAAGATAAATTGGGCCGCGTATTTAGCGCAATAATTTGAGACTGCCTGCTCGCGGTCTCAAAATTAAGGGGTGGGATAATTGTTTGCGTTTTAATTAATAATTGACATTAATATTTTGTTTCCGCGCGTTGTGTTATTACGTGTTACAGTAACATTTGTTTGGAATTAATTAAATGATTTATGTGTAAAGTTATTTTGAATATGTAATTAGTAAATAATATTTCAGTTGCATATCTACAGTTCTTTGATAAATCTGAACTTTAGATTCTAAATAATCTAATTTCTTTGTAAAGATTCATAAGAAAATCTAGCCGAGTGGATGTCATATACAAAACGCATAAAACAATTCAACAACTATTTTATCTGGGATTTCATATAAAATGAGAGTAACTACTTAGCTACCCATGCATTACCCGTGCGGGTGGTTGGTCCATCGTATGACAGAGAATGATGCTCCGAACAGTTCCCGAGACTTGTAATACGGGTGTAGTTTTAGGGGGTCCCTTTCTAACGCACGTCAACACTCATCTTCACTACTCGTGTTTCTCTTCCTGCCCAGTCAAATTTGGTAGGAGCTTGCTAGCGCAGCTTCAGAGACACGTTGTGATATAGAACTTTCTGCTGTCCTAAACATGACATGTGCTGTTTAAGATCTTTTAGTAGATTATAGATATTTTGCTGGTATAGCTTTCACTCCCACCTCGACCGCGTAAACATTACTACCATAGCCATTCCTGTTCAGGTTATTTAGTAGCACGTAGTACTTACTTTATATTTATTTTATAGTTTGGTATTTTGTTATATTTGTCTCCCGTGGTACAATGAGCTTAGTTAATGGTATCAATTTCATCTGGCAATATTTTGTCAACTAACCACAATAAAATGTGCGTATATGGAAGACCACGTTTTTGCCATTCGACAGAGTTCTTACTTACAAGAAAATCTACTTTTATTAGCAAAAATTGTGAAGTGGTAGTCTAGACAATGTCAGTAAATATAAAAATACTGAGGAATATTTAACTACGTTATTCAAGTTGATATCTTGCTGACTGATTTGAAGAATAATAACTGACCTCGAACAAAATTCTGAATAGTCGCATTGAGATCTTCATTTTTATTTTTCGCCGCTACTACTGCTCGTACTTCTTAAATTGTAGCACCTATTTACCTTGTTATAAAATTGGTCTTTACAATATGCGTTGTGCTAAGAGACGTCGTTTGGATACAACTGATTTATTTTTTAATGTTGGCCAAGACATGGTTAGAATCACTTCCCATCTCATTGTAAATTTCTGAACGCACGCATAAATATTTGACAAACAATAAATATGTCAATCCTTTTTAATTAGTGATAATATTGTTATTTTTTTTAATCTAAAATACGCCGTTATCCGAATTTTGTGGGTATATCTTGTCAATTCGAAACCTTTATTTAAAAACGTGTTTTAATTTGAGGAGACAGTTTACCTATCGACGGGATGAACATTAAATTTTTGATAGTTACGAAACCCATGAACATTTTGTATGAGAAAATGTTTTTTCTTTTATTTATTTACTTTCGACAATTTCCCAATGTTTTTAGTGTTAGTGTTTAGTTATTCTGCTATTCGGGATGGAGACAAATACAATAAATCAAAAATCATGAAAATTGGTCCAGCCGTTCTCGAGTTATAAGTGTTCTAATAAATCCGACTTTGTTTTATCTATATAATATGTAAAATATAAATACAATATAATATACAGGTATAGTGAAGTGTATTACGTTTTATCGGAGAATTGAAAACTATTTAATATATGGTACTTGTAAATTAATGTATTTAGTGTATTAGCTTCACAATTCGAACTCTCTTAAACGTTTATACATACAAAACAAAAACCATTCGATCGCTTTCTCTCATCATTCTCAGATTGGAAAAAGAGAGATTTTCAGCAGCGAGAATTTTGTTCCATTACGGGAACCTCCTAAATGTGATTGAAAAAGAACGATGAGGTAATACAATCTGCTATTTGACGTCAATATCGAGAGTGTAATACGGATAAAACATTCAATTCGTTAGTCGAAAAAGAAAATAATGCAAAATGCGGAGGTACGGTACGGGGAATGATTCTCATAGTAGAGATAACAAAAGGAATGCAATGGAAATATCGTCCGTTTGATAGTCGTAGCAACTCGTAGCTCGTATAGTTGTACCATGCAGCGTTGCGTCGCGTCGGGCTGACTCCGCTTATGTATTGTGTTTTGATTGCTTACCTCAGGATTTTTATTGATTGCATCAAAACCTTTCAAAATGTGGACAACATTTGATGCCTAAAAATTACTTTGATTCGAAATGAATAGTAATTAATACAAACACCATATACTTCAATATTTCAGCACTGATTTCAATAATTAATAAGTGACTGTTAAAATTTACAAACAAAATACTTTAATTATAACGTTTAACAACATAAATTAAACATTCTTGGTAAACACAGTGTTGATACCATAAAATAACAGATTCGAGTATTAACAACTCGTTACATAATGTCAGAGCATATAGAAAAGAGGCTTTCCGAATACGAGTGATTTTAGTAATGTCATTTTATTCTATTTCATTTTTTTTTTCGTTTTTTTTATGGAATAAGGGGCAAACGAGCACGCGTGTCATCTGATGGTAAGTGATCACCGCCACCCTTGAACACCTACAACACCAGAGAAATCGCAGGTGCGTTGCCAGCCTATATAGGATGGACTGGCTGTCAAGTGCCACTGCCGGAACACACCTAATGGGTTGTGACGGCAGATTTTCACCTTGAGGATGGTAGCTAGCCAGGCGTGCATTAGAAAAAGCCCTACCACCATGCTACCGTTTCCTCTCGATGTTTTCCATCACCAAAAGCTTAAGCTCATAGTAGATGGTTGGATTCGAACTCACGTCCCATGACGCGGCGTTCCTACTCGTTACCGCTGAACTATCATCGCTTCAAACAATATTCAAATCTAAGAAGTGTTTATCGAAGATGATATGCTTTTGTTGATTGTGGGTATGCTTATAAAGAAAGTAAGTTACAGATTTTTTTTTATAGTGTAAAGAAATCGTCTAATTAACTCATTGCTTTATTCATCTAACAAAGATATCATACATTAAACGAATAATCTATATTAATAATCGGGAAAGTTTGATTATTTGTTTGAACGTGCTAATCTTAGAAAAGCCAGTCGGGTCTCAAAAATTCTTTTTGTATTTGATAGAGCAATAATTAAGGGATGCTTTAGGCTATTTAACATTACACTGCCACCAAAAGGGGCAAAGGTGTATTGAAAAAGTTACAAAACCGGGCAAAAATTATAAATAATATTTTAGTTCCATTCGAATGATACTATGATGATATGATGATACATACAGATGTGTTACTGGTACAAGAACAAAAAAGGTTTTTTTGTTTTCGGATTTTCTAAAAGCTTTGAATAATATCCGGACCGTCGTTTAAAGTAATAGTGAGGTGTGGCATGTGTTGGTAAGGGTCTGGGTGGAGTCCTAATCCTTTCGTGAATGTTAAGTTCAGACATCACGCCACTGGTCAATTCAAAAACGTTTATAGAAAACGTACTCGACCCAAAATTTATTAGTATTATGTAATATTAGTAAAGGTTCCAAACTATTTATTTATAAGTAAAACTTCTTCTAAATAATCATAGATTTTAACAGGAACAATGGTAATTAATATTATTTGATAATTTAATTCCATTTTAGTGATTATATTATACAGCGTATTGTTCATAGCTGATTAGTTATATAATAATGTTAAGTGAGTGATAAATATACTATTATCAGAGTAAATTTTTCATAAATATGTTTTTTATTGAGTATGTTATATTAATTGATTCATGGCGGAACTTATTATGCCTTCATTAGTAGAAGTTTTATTATTATAGGCGAAATAATAAAATTATTTACCTACAATGATAATGATCATAAAAGGTACCTATAACAAGGTAGACAGTATTCATTTCGTTTTCCGTTTTATTACGAGAACGATGAGTGTGTTGTCGCACTTTTCCTTTTATACAGAGAATATAATGAAGTCGTTACGAGTGTAACGGAATGGAAGTGTAATAGTTTCTTTATTGATTCCTCCTAATGTTGGAACCGACCAGATGAGTTAGTGTCATCAAAGCTTTTATTTCACTTGATCGCTGTGAAAAAGAGAAAAGTTTAGTCATGAAAAATGTCTGCATTCGATATCTACTTTTTTATCGTTTTGATAAAAGTTTTACGATTATGAACTAAAACTGAACTTAATTATTAGGTAAAGTATATTATGCCAATTTTTTTTAATAGGTTCAGCGTTATGGTCACAATCTTACCTCATGTTAAGTGACGATGTGGCCCAATATGGTGGACACACTAAGCCTAACACCTATTGGTATTTGGCGGAAGATTTTCAATTTAAGTGTGGTAGTTAGCCAGACGGGCATTAGATACAACCATATCACCACACAAATTATGTATTATATATTACATCTTTAGGCATTCTTTACATAGATATAAGTAATAATTTCGAAAGAGAAAATAAATGCAAAGCATCTTAAAAGTAACAAAGGGTGGATTATTATTTCATGTTCTTTATTGTTTTTAAGCATACCTTTAAAACAATATGTGTCGATCGACTTTGTTCATTTTATTCTTATCGAACGCATTTGATTATAAAATTCGATCATAGTATATAGTAAAATCATTATTCATATCAAATTTCAAGTCAGTTAGTTATGAAATCCAAAAGCCAACTCTATGTCACCTATTTTAGCGTGTAAATACGTGAAGCTGTCAAAACCCTTACGGTTAACAGCGTATGTGAGGTTAAAAAAAAAAAAAAAACAGTCTTCGTAAAATAAATAATCAGATTTCATCATGCATGTACATAACAGAATCATTTGCTGTACTACGATGTGGTACATTTTAGGAAAAGTTGGTCTCTAGGATAATTTATCTATGAAGAGTTACTAACAAGCGCGCCTAATGATCACGGGATACCCTTCTTCGAAAGCGAAAACTCAAAAGACAAACGAATCGAGGGGAACAAAGAAATCGATTTCATTCTTTTCCTCAATTATGTCTGGTCGTATGTGTGTAAGAACATACATCAACGGAAATACGAGTGCGCCCTTAAATTTATGAAAATTCACATATAAAAGGTTATACAATGAATTACATATATTTTGTTCCTAATCTATTAATACTTAATTATTTATTACTCTTGAAAATGTTCACTCACAAGTTTTAGTAGTATAGGCAAAGCAAGCGCTTCCTGAAAGATTTTATGTAATATTAGCGAATTTAAATTCGGAGAGGGCTTGCAAAGATAAGATGTTATCTTCGAGATTATTGGAAAGTTTTTAAAGCAGATCAAAAGCTTACCCACTTTTTTGTTATGGTTTTATATAATAAAAAATAAGCATGTATTGTGAGTAAATTGTAATATATAACAAATATAATAAAGATATATCATATGTTACTAGCTGTGTGCGCGACTCCGTACGTAGTAGTAGTTCGTAATTTCATTTAAAAAAATATATAGTCTATGTTGCTCAGGTTAATGTAGCATTCTAATGGTGAAAGAATTTTTGAAATCGGTTCATTATTTCTAGAGTTTATTCCTTACAAACAAGAATACAAATATTTCCTCTTTATAATATTAATATATACGTTATTAACTGTAAAACAATATTATTACGCAATTATACATACACAACCCATCAGATTCTCAAATAGAAATTTGAGCAAAATTGTGCAAATGATATTTACTAGCTCCCGGATTTGATAAACTGGGTATTTATTAATGAAAAACAGAGAGCACGTTAATCTCTGTCCCGTGCACGAATTTGCTAAATGGGCCTTGAAATTTTAGCTCACGTTTTTGCTGGATATAAAAGATTTACTTAAATTTAAAAAATAATGCACACTTATGTAAATTTATGATTATTCCAAATTATTGTTACTTTAATAAGTTTATAATTTTTAATGACAATTTAGCATCTAAACAAACTATTTTGTGTTTATTAGAGAATTAACGAGTTCATGAGTACAGGATGGTAGGAAACCGTAATTGTAACTGATTGAATTGCGACAAACATGCACTAGAGCTGGCAAAGTTATCTTTGTATACGTTCCCTTGTGTAAAGAGTAATCAAAAATATACGAGATGACATTCTTGTTTAGAATATCGACGATATATATCAAAATTAAATAATGTGATCACAGTTTGTTAAAAACTATAAATTTAACATACATTCAAAAAAAGCATTGATATTTATTTCACAGCGGATAGCATAGACTCCATGTTTTTAAAACTCTCTGATGACGGGTTTTTGTTTTGAGACATGCCATCGATAATCTAAGCAAGAGTGTCAACCCATACATATTTGATTACTGGTTATGCAAGCGAATGTAATAAAAGACAATCTTCTTAGGGGCTGTGGTGTAATACCCGTCATAGTCAGACGCTTAGACATGTTGCATTTTGGAATCAGCTATTATGCACATGTTGATATAGAGATAGTAAATCTTTTTTTATGGAATAGAGGGCAAATGAATAAGCGGGTCACCTGATAGTAAGTGATCACTGCCGCCCATGGGCACCTACAACACCAGAAGAATCGCAGGTGCGTTGCCGGCCTAAATCTCTTTAGGTCTGTTACGTTTTCAGTTCAGCCAGTGCCTACCCGCCCTATTACGTATTTCGCAAAAGCACAGCGGTAGCAGAAGTTGCATACAAACAGTATTAAATTGACATATTAAATACACTGAAGCTGACAGATAATATGAATTTGCTATTTCGAAGCAAATATTTAGTGAGTTTTGCTAATGCTTTACTTTTGGGAAATACGTAGAATACAGGACCGGTCGCTACTTTAAAATACAATGTTAAAGACGCTTTTTAAGTTTTGTTTTATGTAATAAATGCCGCTAAAGTCGCAGTTATAACCAGCATGCAATATTCGTACAATGTTTGCAATATATTGATTAAATTTGATAACGGCAATAGTCTATGTACATAATAGTTAACTTACAGGACTATCTAGTGGCAAAAGATCAATAAAATATAGATATATTATGTAGACACATGTTCATGCAAGTCAGTAATCTATCTCACTTCGCTAAGGAACTATTTTACGTACTCTAATTAATAACGTTACGTCGCAGGAAGTGTAAAAGCTTATTTAATTAAATCTGACACGTTCTATGTTTGAAAGGAGACGATTAATATTTTGAAAGCGGTGCGGTTATCCTTGATACGTACTCCTTGCTTAAATGTTCATCATTCGTGTCTGAAGAGTATTCAATGCATTGATAAAGTGGCGTTTTATTAGCGCTTAAATAGTACTTTAAAAACGGATGGTAAAGTAGACAAGAGTGTAAAAAGTGGAACCTAAATTGTAGATTTTTTAATATATTGTATTTTTAATAAACTACTTTTAATAATTTTATTATTATGGTCCATTAACAGTAGTGATGCCGTAAGAAAAAAAATGACCTCCGTCAGTCACAACTGTCATGTTGGTCTGCAATTATGATCTCCATTATGATAAATTTTAGTACAGAGATAGATGGGGAACCTGGAGGTTCGTAAAAAGGTATTTGAAGTGGGGTAAAGAGAAAGTTAGACTTTATATGAAACTCTTGACGCATCCGCATGATGACGTATCAGATTTGTATTATAAAACCAACATTAAAGCGAGAGCAGCCGCAGGTAAAAGCTAGTATAATATAATTGAGCTCTCATGTGGTCAGTGTGCATTATATACAAAATAAGAGGCTAAATGAATGACAATATACAGCGTTAACATTTTATAGGTACTTAGTTTATATTATGTTAGCGGTTGAACTGTCTCAGAAGCAGTGTTTATTTTTCAGCGAATGCTCCGGCAGAGGTAAACACTTTGTTTTTTCTCTAACACCCTCTTACACTCCATTGGTTGGCCTTTTGTTTTTTTTTTTACTCTTAAACACGTTCTCAGTCCAGGAATTCTACTCTCGTATAGTGAAAGAGTTTATTTTAAAATATATAGTTAAAGGTAAACGAACAACTAATTTTATTACGTGAACTTATCCTTATCCTTACTAATATTACAAATGTGAAAGCGAGTTTGTTTGTTTGTTATGCTATCACGCCTAAACAGCTGAATCGATTGTGGTAAATTTTGGTATAGAGACAGGTGGAACCTGCAGACGGCGATAGGCTTCTTTTCTCGTGAAAAACTTATAACAGGTGGGGTAGAGAGGGATAAACTTTGTGTAAAACTTTTTATTGCGTCATCCATTTGTGTGACAAAATCAATATTAACGCAAGCGAAACCGCGGGTAAAAGCTAGTGCCGTAATAATTTTAAAATGATTATGGATGTAATTTTATATTATTAAGTAATGTATAATTAGTATATTTTTTTTTTATTTGAAGGTTTATTATCGTCTAAATCGTTTCATACAATGTAGGGAAAGTTATGACCAGTTTCTTTTTTGTTTTAGACCAAGTTTTATAAAAGTTTATATAGTTACATTGTGATATACTATAATTAGTACTTTCAAAAGTAATAGTTGCATGTTACAAATGTGTATTCCATTATTTTTTATTCTTTAATGAATGTTTGGTTTATTCATACTTGAAGGTCTGCTGAGAAAAGTAATATTCTATACTAAAAGTGGTAATTAATGTAACGTATCAATATCATGATAACGTATAAATGTAATGATAACGTGTGCAGGCACCGTGTCGGTGGTCGTAAGAACATATTATACAACGAGCCTGAGTTTTTCGTGCAGGAAAAATTGTGATGAAACAATAGCATAATAGTTAGTCATTTAGTTATGTTATTATTGTTGGAGATATCAACATTAACATTGCACCTAATAGTTACGATAACAATGAATCTAGTTAATAAATTTCATGTATTTTCATGGATTTCTGCCTACTCATAATTTGCTCACCAGAGATAAAACCTGTCTGGATCACTTCATGGTTAAAAGTAAACTTATTTATACTACTTTGGTACTAAATTCATCTATTACCGATCATAATGCAGTCATACTAAGCATTAATTATAATGCTAATTTAAAGTCTAACATTGGAATACATAATAAACTTAATGAACAGGGGATTCACGCGGAGTTAAAAAAAATATGTTTAAATCACATTTATTGCACACATGATTTAAATGAAGCTACTAATATCTTAGTAAATTGTTTAACTAATATTGTTGTAAGTAATACACAAACTTTGAAGATTCCTTGGAGTAGAAGGATTATCAAGCCATGGATTACTTCAGGGCTTCTACGCTGTATAAAGAATAGAGACAGTTTACATTTAGATTCTAAAAAGGATGCTAAAAACATGATACTTAAAATAACATATATTAGATATAGGAATTTTTGTAATAACATTTTGAAAGAAATTAAAAGAAAATATGAAAGAAATGAATTAACGAATGCAAGAAATGACGGAAAATGACTATGGAAAGTAATTAAAAAATAACACATACCGATAAACACAGTAAATCGCCTAGAGAGTTGTTATCATTGGAAGATACATGTGAACAGTCTGTTAATTCAATTAACAAATACTTTGCCAATGTAGGAAGAAATTTTGCAGATAGAATTAAACACACCTCAAATTGTGATAACATAAATGTACCAAGTAACTTAAACTCGTTCGCTCTCATAGATACTGATCATGACGAAGTTGAGCGTATTATTATGTTTTGTAAATCTAATCGTACTGTTGGGTGGGACAAAATTCCTATATCTTTAATTAAAAAATATAGACATATTATAATACCATATCTGACGCAAATTTGTAGTGTTTCCTTTAAAAGTGGAATATTCCCAAATGCCTTTAAGAAAACTATAATACACCCAATTCATAAAGGTGGTAACAGAAATAGTGTTCTGAACTTTAGACCCATTTCAATTTTGTCATCAATGTCGAAAATCTTGGAGCGCCTAATAAACAACAGACTTGTAAATTTCTTAGAGCATAATAAAATATTAAGTAACAACCAGTTTGGATTTCGTTCTAAAAAAACTACAAGTGACGCAGTTCACCATACTTACAGACTATATTGTAAATAATCTTGACAGTAAAAGGAAATGTTTAGCGATATTTTTAGATTAAGCTAAAGCATTTGATACGCTCTCCATTTCTATCTTAGTTGAGAAAGTCGAAAGGCCGGGTATTCAGGGATTACAGTTGCAACTACTGCGAGATTATCTTTCCTGCAGAAAACAATGTGTAAAAATCGAAGAATTTATTAGCGAAGACAATACTGTAGAATATGGAGTACCTTAGGGCAGTATTTAAGGGCCGACACTATTCCTAATCTACATTAATGACCTGTGTGAATTAGAACTTGAAAATGGACATATTATTTCTTATGCGGATGACACTGTACTTATTTTATCTGGTAATACGTGGAAAGAGTCTTTTGATAGTGCACAAAAAGGTTTTAAGAAAGTTACACATTGGCTTAGAGCAAATTCTTTAACCCTTAACGCAAATAAAACAACTTACATAACAATTAGTTTCAGCAACCACAATCAAAATAATATTTACAACTATTCTATATCTGCTCATATCTGCGATAACTTCAACTTCTGCGATAATTGCCCTATCCTTCATCAAACTGATTCAGTTAAATATCTCGGAGTAATATTAGATCAAAATCTCTCATTAAATTCTCATACTGATGCAGTAATTACTCGTGTTCGCAAACTTATTTTTATATTCACAAAAATTAGACATGTGGCAGACTATAAACTTTTAAAGACCATTTATTACGCACTTTGCCAATCCATAATCACATATTGCCTAACAACGTGGGGAGGGGCAAAGAAAACTAAATTAATAAGCCTTGAAAGAGCCCAAAGAGCTGTACTAAAAGTAATGTATTTCCTTCCCTATCAGTATTCTACTTTCCTGTTAAATAATAAAGCCGAAGTTTTGTCGATCCGTCAATTATTTATACAGCAAGTAATATTAAAGAAACACTCATCATTACTATATAAACCCAATATAACCACAATTCGACGTCGTAAGGACATAATTTGTAAAACTAACCTGTTTTTCACAGCATTTTCACATAGGTTCTTCTGTTTTCTTGGAGACTATTTATTATAATATATATTATAATATTTATTATAATATTATAATAAGATTAATCGCGAAATCTTTTTCTATGGAAAAACAAAGTATGAAAGTAAAAAAATAATAATAAGATGGCTTATGAATAAGTCGTACGAAGAAACAGAGGAGCTACTCAAAACTGTAGAATAAACATAATTTCATCAACTGTACACTTTTGCTTCACACTGCATACACTTACATTCACACACACTCACTCACCCACATACATACACAAGTGTCATGTTTGTTAATTTGTAATATTTTATACATTTCATTTCACTACAGTGGGATCGACAGATACAGCACGAAACTATAACTAGTCGGAGACAAGCCAGCTGCCAAGATACAGGGAATCTTAGTTTAGCAGCCTGGTGGTCATAAATCGCGTGATATTTATGTTTTCTGTTTATTGTGTAAACCAATTTTAAAACATGTAAAACAATTTCGAATAAAATTTATTATTATTTATTTATTTTATCATGTCCACCTAACTATCTAGCTAACTAGCTGTCACCTTCAATTTGATCTGTCATGAAGTAATTATAGGGGTGTTCCAACAATTGCACTTGAGAGGTAGTCCCACACCAGGTTTAGAGTTTTCCCGACTTGGGCTACAATGTCACTTAACATTAGGTGGGATTGTGGTCAAACTTTACCCGCATGGTATATAAAAAATAATTAATTTGAAATATGATTTCTAAAAATAAAATAAATGTTATATGTATAACTTTTAAACAAAATAGTAGAATTTTAATACACTTTATTAACTTGTGATTAGTTAAGTGAATTTATATATAGTGCAAAGTAAATACATGACATCGAAAGTGCGTCTTCTTTGATAAAATAATTTAAATTTCTCTTTCCCCAATCCTGAGTTTGAACGCCCCCATACAGGGAGACTTTTTCTTTTATTATCGTTAATTGCTCTGATTGGTGGGACAGAACGGAATTTAGCTGCGTTCGAGGACTCTGTAGGCGCTTTCGTATGCGGACGAAGCACTCAGTAATTTAGACTCGATTGTGCAACTGCTACGTTTAATGGGTTTCTGGGGTAGAAAGTAATTTTGTTATGCAGGATTTACTGCAATATCTTCTTTAAACTTATAAAAACTATTTTTAGTTAGTATAATTTGTAAACAATCAACAAAATTTTTCGAAATAAACTTTATCTACAGAAATTTGAAGCGATGATAGCTCAGTTGGTAGGGTGTAGGAACGCCGCGTCATGGGACGTGAGTTCGAAACCAACCACCTACAATGAGGTTGAGCTTTCGGTGAAGGAAAACATAGTTATAAGATCATGCGATGGTAGAGCTTTTTTTAATACCCGCCTGGCTAGCTACCATCCTCAAGTTGAAAGTCTACTGGCAAATATCTATAAGTGTGTTCCGGCAGTTGCACTTGAGAGCCAGTCTTTCTACTAGTTTTGACGCGTTCACTATCTTCGGCCACATAGTCACATAATGTCAAGTGAGATTGGTCATAAAACATATGAACTAAAAAAAATAGATATTTTTTTAGTAGTATATACTGTATGTTATTGTACAATTAAGGTAACAAATAAATATTGATACAATAATCATTTGTTACTTATGATGTTAGAAGTAAATTATTGATACACTCAATTTTTGTCCTACACAATATTAACCGTGAAAGCTAAACAATAACTAATTCCACATTGATAATAAACCCAAATACATAAGGAAAAATAAAATGCATGTCAAATCGGTATATAATGAGACAAATAATTTAATCGAATGTTTGTTTATACCTAAAATGTAGGGTGTTTCAATATTATTAAATAGAATACAAATTAAATTGACTGTGTAATAAATATTGACAGTATTTCTTTGTACATGAGTAGCAATGTACGATGTGATATTACAATTTAACAAATATCATAATTACATTTTATCTGAAAGATATTTTTTTAATTTCCTATTATATTACAATAATTTTCATTTCAATCCTGGATATCATTAGGCGAATGTCGTTTGAAACGGGAAAAATGCCGCCAAATCAAGTGACATAATTTAATTTGAATAGCTGTAACATTGTGTATTTTTCTTTATGTTTGACTACGATGTCAGCCAGAAGCTTTTCTAATGTAATAAATCTTTCAATAAAAAAGTATGGGGTGTAAATTCGAACATGTTGCTTTAAATTCAAACTAAACGAAGGGTTATTAAATATCTGATAATACATATAAATATATGTAACATCGAGATATACAACTAAGAATATAACTCAATGTTACAACTCAATGGCTCAATGGTAGACCCATGAGAACTGTTAATAAAAATATTTACGAAAACTATATTTTTGATTCCCAATATGAAATCATTCATATATTAACATAATTTACAGCAGAATGATAAAAAAAGAAAACAAATAAAAACAAGACAAAATACAACAAGACAAAATATTGTTTCTTATCTATTATTAATTGCAAGTATTAAAACATCTTTTATATACATTCGTTTTAGCCAGATCCGAATTAATTTATCTATTGCCACCATTAATTACACAACACCACAGATTGCACAGACTGAAGTAATTAATTGTGTTGCGTTAATAGAAAATTTACTCGCTCCAATAAAGCGATCCGTCCAATTACTAAAAGAGGTGAAATTTAATACAAATATACGCAAGTATATTTATATCGGTATTGAATTTATGTCATTAAATCTATATTAAGATTATAAAGCGGAACAGTTTGTTTGCTTTGTGCGCGGTAATCTTAGGAACTACCAGTCGAATTTCAAAAAATCTGTTTGTATTTGATAGAACAATCATTAAGGAAAGCTTTAAGCTATTTAATATCACGCTACCACAAATAGGTACAAAGCTGTATTGAAAAGAGTTACTAAATTGGACAATCTTAAATCATTTTTAGAACCAGGCGAACGAAGTCGCAAGCACACCTAGTTAGTTATAGCTAGTGTTAATTATATGTGCGATGACTGTATTTGGCCTAATTTTTTAGTTTAAATTCGGTTTAGACTTTGGTCAAAGTCTAATTTTCTTACAAACTGAATGAAAGGGTGTAAAGAGATTTTGGTTGAACAGCTCTTCAGAGTATTCGGTTTAATAACACAAACGGTTGAACACGATTAGTGAAGCAATGTCACAGTGTAACTTGAAGTGACTCTATGAATTTATTATTGTCGGTGTCAACTACAATGCGAAGCGCCTGTCTCTCACTCTGTACAGGACATCGAGTACAAGTCAATGCTAGTTTAAACTTTAAAATATATCTTTCCTTTCGAAATAGACAAAGAAGTGTTAATGCTGCGATATGGTAAATATATATTATGTATAAATTATATTGCTGATTATTATTACTATAAATAATATGAAATTTCACTCTATTAAGGTTTACTTAACACTTCAAACATTTAACAAAAAGCCTGTACAACACATTTCTACTCATCGTAACTTCGTATAAGAAATAAAACTTTCATAGTAATACAACGATATTAAATATGAAGGATGTGAAATGTTTAGTCACCGGAGTTTAGGCGTGGAAGCGAAACACTCACGCATTTAGAATATTAGTAAGAAAAGTTAAGGTTATGGCATCTGCTTATATAGGAAATTTCGCCAATGTAAAGTGTGAAGGACTTTATAAATACAATTAATGAACACAAAGTAACAAGCAAACTCAGAACAGTTATTTGTGGATCATAGAAATCACAGCATTGCGGCGCGGCGGTTGCATCGAGGCAACTGCTTTAACCGCTAGGCTCAGGGCAAGGCAGTCCTGTATAATGTTACTAGTAGTGCCCGCGACTTCGTTCGCGTGGAACCAAAAATGATTTGTTCATTTATGCCCGTTTTTTAAAATACAGCTCTGCTCCTATTAGTGGTAGTGTGATGTTAAATAGCCTAAACCTTTCTCGATGATTGCGCTATCAAATAAAAAAGAATTTTGAAATCCAACTGGTAGTTACTAAGATTAGCGCATTCAAACAAACAAACAAATAAACAAACTTTTCCACTTTATCCTTACTTCCTTACTAATATTATAAATGCGAAAGTGAGTTTGTTTGTTTGTTACGCTTTCATGCTGAAACCATTTAATCGATTTTCATGAATTTTGGTATACAGTTAGATAGGAATCTGGAAACGGTGATAAACTACTTTTTCTCAAGAAAAACTTCTTATAAGTGGGGTAAAGAGAGGAATAAGGTTTGTATGAATTTTGTTATTACATCATCCGCTTTGTTTCACAAAATCAATATTTTCAGGTGCACGTAAAATCTAGTAAACTAATAAACTAAAAATATTATATGTAGATTGTAAAAATTTTAGGTTGAAATATTGGTCGCTTTACATCACTGCTGACAACAGCGCGAGATTTTTGCGGCTCAGATGCAATGACCCGGGCGCTGTCGACCGACCATTTAGAGTGGCTTACCCGAGACCTTTATTTTGCATGATATTAAAGTGTCAAAAAAGGTTTGCATAAAGAAAAACTTGGTAGAAGAATTATCATGAAAAGCGAGAGGTTTCCTCGATGTCTCGGTAAGGTACCGGTCAAACAGTTTTTAATTTTATTTTCTTTTCACAATAGTGGTCGCATTTCCATAATCACTATTATATTTTTGTGAAAAGTTTGACGACAGAACAGGAATATTAGTTTTGATATTTTACTGGCAAAAATGGGACTCGTCTTAGTTGTTTTTTTTATTCGTAGCATTAGTTTTCATATATTAGGATTTAGTTCATGTACTATATTTTCTGTAATTAATTTATTTGTAGGAATAAAAAGGTGGTGGCAGCATTCATAAGCTAGGGTAGAACTTTTTCTTTTATAGATAACCTTAATATTAATTGACTAAAGGGCTGATTTACATTATATTATATTATATTATATTATATTATATTATATTATATTATATTATATTATATTATATTATATTATATTATATTATATTATATTATATTATATTATATTATATTATATTATATTATATTATATTATATTATATTATATTATATTATATTATATTATATTATATTATATTATATTATATTATATTATATTATATTAAACTCATTACTGTGCAATACCATACCATAAAAAGTCACAAATGGTCTCGTTAGCTAGTGCCTCTTATATTTGTTTTATTGTATACACTAATCAATTCTGTAACTATAACCCTTACATCACTAATTCGTAGTTTTTATGTGTAAAAAGTAAAGATAATCTGTAATTTGCAACACTCGTCACCCTTCTCTGTAATTTTGAGATTGTAATCTGGGTACAGATACCAGTCGAGTTGGTCCGTGATTTACTACAGTTGTCTCTCTAGTTAACGAGGAAAACTTTTTGCGCCTCCGAACTGCGCGACGCAATGGAATAAATTAACCAAATTGTAACGTTTACTCAGATACGTGTTATTAATAGTACAGCTTTATGTATTTTATTATTTTTGATGCGTATAATTTGTTCTTATTCCTCGAGCTCAAGCAAATGCAACATTATAATGTTATCAAGTAAGTACTTCTACGACTATCATTAGTAGTTGTCTTTAGAGTTGCCACTTTTATAGTGTTAAATGACTATATTAAGTGTAAAATAAAAAAAAAAAGAAATCAGGAGAGTATAAAGAAAAAAGAACAAAATGGAAGAAAGGGGTTAGTAGTTATAGTTGGTAGTATCAGAATGTAGTTACATGAAATTACAATGGCTGCGAACAACAGAAATGTGAAATCTATAAAATGTTGCGGAATAAACGTGACCTTGTTTACTACGGTGATACGTCTTATGCCAGCAATAATAAAATAGGTTGTTAAAAAATGGCTTTATTTAAAATAACATACAAATGGAAATACAGTGGAAATACAAAATAGCCAACATGGGATCAAAGTATATGGCCGTAGAGTTTCCCAAATTTTCATCTTTACGAGGGGTTTAACGCAATGAATTTTTAGTTTTACTATTAAAAAAAAAACTATTGTCTATATGGACAAATTCGGAAATCATTTTTATGGAACCCAATTAAAAAATTTCAACAGGCCTGGTTGCATTTGGCCCGTTTGTCTGTGGATTATCAAACGGTTATAATACCACAATGTTGAGAAATAAGTACTGTTTTCTACATCGAAAAGAACCCCAGTACTGCATACGTCATAATCCATAGCATTAGTTTTCGTTTGGGTTTCAGTTATTATAGTAATTTATTGTTCAGAAAAAGTTTGAAGTATCATTATTTGGAATACGTACAATATTTTACTATAGAGTATTGATGGTCACTACTTATATCCTATACGCTATCTTCAATATCTGTCACTGGACGGTGTGTAGATATGTACTCCCTGACTAGTTATTTTAAGCAAAATTTTAAGTATCATAATTTTTTACTCAAAGTTAACTTGCCGTATTACATTCCTTGAAACGTATTTTCCTTTAAAATCTTGACAATACTAAATTTAATTATTTTACTTTTTTTACAAATCAAAATCTATTTTTACATGTTTTGTAACCTTATAAAATATTACAGTCTATGTGGAAAGAAGTAATTTATTGTCATCTATAAGACTTCCAAATCCTTATTAATTCTATAACGTCAACGTAATGAAGACTTGTGAATTTATTTTTATTATTTATTAATACTATGTATATAATGAAACAGTTATTATATTAACATTTTGCACAAAATTCATATTACCGATAGCGTTTATAGTTCAAGTATCAAAAGATTGTGCAGGTCAGTAACATGGTTAGAGCGAGAAACTCGGGAATTGAAGACGTTTGAACTGAAATTGAGGGTAAAACGCTACTCGGGGGTCGAGTACTTGAACTAGTTGAACCGGCAGAACGTTGTTAAGCTAGATAAAACTCGTATGAGTCCGGAGACCAATCCATTTAAAAACTACTCGACTGTGTTCATTGTTAGAAACGTAAACTGTACTTTTAACTGTATATATGTGAAAATAAACTGCAATGATTGGCTTTAATTTGTATTTATCCAAATTGTCTATTATATATATTATTGTTATTAATATATTATTATTAATTGTCCTTGCGAGGAGACTTATAAATTACGTCTGTCATTTTTATTTATATTACGTAGTAAACATTATATATTAGAGATTAACTGTGCCCGCGACTTCGTTTACGAAAATTATTTAACCATTTTTGCCTGTGTTTCTAACTTTTTTCAATACAGCTTTGCTCATATTGGTGGTGCATGATGTTAAATCCACACACATATGATCACACATATATGTAAACACATATAGAATGTACATGTGATTTAAACGCAATGTACAGAACTTATCGTCAACCGCACACCAAAGTGGCTAAATTTCAGGATATTAAGCTTATCTACATATTACATTAAAGACGGTGAGTCTACCGGATTATTATGTCAATATCCATAAATGTGTTCCATAACTAAACCTAACTTGAGAAATTCAGAGCATCTTACCAAACTTTGATCAGAGTTCAGGTGATTCTAATAGATTGTAACCATTTGATTACAACGTACAAATAAACGTTCTTGGATACGTATTTTATGTAATTTAATATTTATTGTATTAATGTATAATTACTTTAGATATAGTTATGGCCATAATCTCACCTGATCTTAAGTGACGATACGGCCCAAGTTGGTAGACACGCTAAACCTGTGGAGGAACTGGCTCTCAAGTGCTGCTGCCGGAACACACCTATTGGTATTTGGCGGCAGGTGTACAACTTGATTGTGGTAGCTACCCAGGCGGGGATTAGCAAAAAACCCTACCACCATGCATCTCATTGAGTAGGTAGGGCTCTTTGTCTCGTTGATTAGGTAAGGCTCCTTCGAATATTATTTTTGTATATGATTTACTAAGGAGCATTTATTGAGGTAAGCTTTAGTTTATTTACCATCACGCTACCACCAACAGCAGTGTTGAAAAATGTTATAAAAACGGGCAAAAATTATCAAATAACTCTTAGTTCCACGCGAACGGAGTCGTAGACACAGAGAGTTACTAATATAAAGTTAGTTAATTTCAACTAATATTATTAACTAACAGACGGATTATAAAAAAAAAAATTGTTGATGATAGCGCATTTGTCGGGAAAGGCTATTTATTTAACATCACGTTACCACCAATACGAGCAAAACTGTTTTGAAGAAAGTTACAAAAACGGGCAAAAGTTATTAAGTAATTTTTACAATTTACGTGAACGGAGTATAGGACACAGCTAGTACTTAATAAAAAACTTCGATAACGATATACTTATATAACATAATATGTTATATATGTTTATTCTTAGTCTTGTGAAAGAAAAAATAATTAGGTATATGCTGTAGCAATACTGTAGGTTCGTACAATTCAAAAACCCTTATTGTTAGGTTAAATTAGATTACACTTCGCTGTATATACGTTATTCCCCTAAATGTAAACTGTGTCTGAATAATTGATAATTCAAGTCTCAAACAGAATCAGAAGTTGGCACGAGTAAAACTGCTATACAAATTTTAAGTCGTGTCAGGTGCTAAAACTCCACTAGAGAGAAACGAGCTAGACAGTAAATCTTGCTAAATTCAATCTGAAAAACTTTTATATGCCGGGCACTCCGAACAACTTTTGTAGAACAGTTGAATTAGTTCCTACTACTTAATTAATGTTTGTTACACAGAATACTTACTTTCTAAAATAAATTCGCAGTTCACATTATAATTGAGATGTAACTGTAGGTTCTAGTAACTATAATCGTGTATTAGAATAATTGCTTTATGATTATTCATGGTTATTAGCCTGAAGCGATGGTAGCTCAGTCGGTAGTGTGTACGGACGCCGCGTCAATGGACGTGTATCGAATCCTCCTACAATGAGCTTGAGCTTTCGGTGGAGGAAAAAGAGCATGTTGAATCGTGTCTTTGTACACGGCAGCGAGGAGAAAAGCCTCCAGCGCCCACGGCGGGGAGCCAGCCAGCACCGTAGCCGCTGCCGAGGACACCATGCGGTACCCTCGGATCACCCTCGACGCCACTGTGCGCTGCGCAGCGCGCAGCACACTCTTGGTGAGGGCGTTAAGGGCGTCCACCCAGCACGGTGCCCCGTAAGCGGCCATGCTGCGGATTGCCCCCGCGTATAACTGGCGGCACTTCGCAACGGGTACTCCCGTGTTCAGGAGGAGTCGGGCGAGCGCCGCCGCTGCACCTATAATACGCGGCCTGAGCTCCTCAAAATGGCGCTCAAATTGCCACCGCCCGTCCAGGCTGAGGCCCAAATATTTCATATGTGCCCCAACCCGAACTCTCATCCCATCTATATAGATGCTGGCCCCCGGTGGTGGCCCCCGACGAGGTCCATGCATCAGCAGGTCCTTTGGCTTCTCTAGGGCCACCTCGAGGCCCAGCGCCCTGTTACGCCTGACCACTGAGGTGATACCATCAGTGACCAGACGCTCCACCTCACACCACTTCCTACCCAGGGCTACGACTAGAATGTCATCCGCATAGCAAATTAGGCGCACTCTAGAAGGGAGTACGCCATGGAGCACCCAGTTATAGTCCATGTTCTACAGGATTGATCCAAGGACAGACCCCTGCGGAACCCCACACTTCGTTGGGCGCTGAACAATGACGCCCCGACTGTCCAAATAGGCGACTCTCCGGTCTCGAAGATAGTCCCCCAGCAGCCTCCGCAGGTACGGGAGCACTCGGAAATACCGGAGTGCCGACCGTATAACAGCGTGCGGCAGGCTGTTGAAGGCGTTGCCGATGTCAAGGGACTCTGCGGACTACCTCACATCTCATGAGGACGTCAATGTTCTAGCGCCCTACCCGGAAGCCGAACTGTCCGTCGACAAAGTTCGGCCCATCTCTACCGATGTGCCGAACGACTCGGGATGCTATGATCCGTTCCAATAGCTTTCCCGCATTGTCCAGCAGCACCAACGGCCGATAGGCGGACGGGCAGTCCGGAGGACGGCCCTGTTTATAAATTAAACAGAGCCGTCCCTCTTTCCACGGTTTTGAGAACTGTCCGACCTTGAAACAACGGTCAAACAGTTCCCGTAGGGCACTTCCCATTTAGCCCAGCGCCAACGCTAGCAGGCGACCCGGGACCCCATCAGGGCCGAGTGCTCTCGACCCCGAAAATGCGCGTGCGTTTTTTACAGTATATATTTTTTCGCCGTAGTTTTATTTATACATATATTTTTGATTTCTAAAAACAACGTTTATTCTATCTATGGTCGAGTATGGGTTAAAAAAACTCATTACAATTTGCATAATTGTTTTAAATTTTTTTAATAATAAAAATATCAGAATATTTTTTAAATTGTTATTATAAAAAAGAAAAGAGAATTGCCAAGATACAGTCAGATCCGAAAACGAGCCATTGTTTTACTTATATAGCGGTCACAAATAAAATATATACATTACTTTATTCCAGATCACAACCATTTTGAGTAAATTAACGCTTGTACTATTATTTGTAGTATCAATTGCCTAGATGTTTCAAAAGCATCTACTTTCAGAATGAATAACCGTTATGTTGTCATTTATGAACTGTAAGATACATTTTTTATCTAAACATGATAAAATGATGGCACTTAATCTGATAATAAAATTAGTACCAATATAATTATTCTAAAACTGCAACGATCGTGGATCGATTAGAAATCCACCGACGGTCGCTGTTATCATTTTTGGACAACAGGATATAAATATATTGGCTGGTTCTAAAAAACGAGATTCCAAACCAAAAGAAAGTTACTTTTACCAGCCATGACCATATATGTCACTATTGTATCGGGAACAGATCTTTTGGAACAGATTCTTTTTGAATATGTACTAAATTAGATTTACTTTTAAAATACATATAAATACCTAATGATACAATAAAGTATGACAGTGTAGCAGAATTTATAGAAATCAATTTAATAGGAATAGCGCTTGAGTATTCAGTAAGTTGTACAACGTCACTGACAATTAAAACTACTCAGAATAGAGCCTGGACGTTTCTAAAAGCCAACATTTACACATCGAGTTAACGTCAGGCGCCAGAGAGTTTGCTGTTAAAAGTTTAAACCTACTTATAATAGACGCTACTTACAACTTCAATATAAGGTATTATACATTTACAACAATCAGCTAATATTTTCATTGTGATATTTATAAAAAATATGAATCGATTTTTTGTTTATTGTTTGAATTTACTAATACATTCAATAAAGTGATAATGTCAAAAAATAGGTATCGAACAAATTCTGTATTTTGTGTGGTATTTATATTTCTTATATGTACGTATAATACTAATGTATTTTTGACAATATTAATTTAATATTAATAAATATTTGAATTTTACAAGCTGAAGATTATTTCCATGTATCCAATAACGTTTCATTTGCGAATATGTTTTATCACGTAGTCTTAATCCTAATGTAAATGATTTCGTTGATCATTAGAGGAATCGAATGTAGAACAACTTTTCAGTTTATTAAAATTAGTAATTTAGGAAATATCAAAATTTATGACGGACCAAAAAACTTTTTGTCTTTTTTTATTTTAATATCTGCCTTTATAGAAAATTATGTTAATTACAAGCGAAAATATTAATAAACAACAAACATGAAGTAACACTCAGACTGAAAAATCATTTGTACAAAAATAATCATCTTATTTGGGTTTCGAATCTACAACACTTCGGCACTTAACGTCTCACGGAGCATTAATTAACAAACACTTTTTTAATAATTAAAAATACCAATAGGGTTTACATTATAATATTTAAAAAAAACTGAGTACATATAAAATTTCGTTTCTAGTAAAACGGATTTGTTTTGAGCAATTACTTTTGTCCTAAATTTTCTTGTATACATTTTTATAGAAAAGAATATCTTAGGAAATATTAAAGATTTACAATATATCACACCATAAACTATCATGTGCCTATTCTATACATCTATGCTAATAATATTATAAAATGGAAAAGTTTTATGAAGGTACTGATCTAAGGAACTACCGGTTAAATTTTAATAAATATATTTGCATTTGATAGCGCAATTATTGAGGAAGGCTTTAAGCTATTTAACATTTCGCTGCAACAAGCTGTATTGAGAAATAAAAATAAAAACTGACAGGAGTTATTCTTTCTGAAAGGTTTATTAAAATAATGTATTAGGGAAATGCCACTCCTATCATTCTATCGGCTAATTGTAGAGTTTAGAGATTTTTGGCACACGAACATGTAATATTATATATTTATAGTTTAAACTCAATTAAAGCTTATGTTTTCGATATGTTACCAGCCATTGCGCACAGACTATTTCATAAAAATCCAAATCGTCCATTCCTAGAAAATTTCAACTTCTATTTCCTATTCCGAAGGAGCTCTTTCGTTTTGTAAAATAAAAAGTATTTTATATTTAAATCCATAGAATTAGTTATAATCATGTCAAATTTTACCGATGTGTGTTCAGTAGTTTTAGAGTGGTGCATAAACATAGGGAGAGACAGAGAAACAAAAAAATTTTTTTGAATTTGTTGATCTGTTTTCCGACTACAGTTCGTTTAATGTTTAAATAAATAATGTACAAATTTAATCCAGTTGCAGTTTTATTCTATTGATGTATACTAAATTGGTATAATTCTTTCCTATGCTCATTATTTCATTTGGCTTACTATCAAATGTTATACGACATATTGCAACAGTAACGCAAAGCCTACGATCGCAGTTGGTTCAAATGCATCTTAAAAAAACAGAGTCGCATTTGTTTTATAATATTTAAAATACAAACTATAAATAATATTTAGAAATAGTTGGCTAGGTAGTCATCCTGCATTTTTCGGAAATTAATAAATTTAGCACATGTAGGCCAATATTAGAGTTGTGCGAATTTCTAATTTTATAAAATACATCAGTTCTTGGAAATTTTGTTCGTTAACGCGCTAATCTTAGAAACTACCAGTCGGATTTGGAAAGTACTTTTTGAATTTGCTAGCACAATGATTGAGGAAGTCTATCCATACCAATAATATAAATGCGAAAGTAACTCTGTCTACCAGTTCTATCAGTAAATTTATCAGTTCCATTACGATTTCATGCCTAAATCATAAGGACTAAGACTACTTTTTCACGCAAATAAAATTTGAAAGTATTGAATAGCGGATGAGAGTTTGTACGAGATAAAAATAATTTCTCAGTTCTATATTTTATCCATGTGCACTGGCAAAATGCTTATTGATCAATAAATAAAATGTACAATAAAAATATTGCTCCTTAATAAATCTAAAAAAAGTTTACGGTAGTATATGCCTGCCTGTTATACATAAGTTACAATGAGATATTTTGTGAAAAAAGTATTGAAAATTAAAAATCGATATATGGGCATTATTATTAGATTTGGCGTATTAATTCTTACAAACCAAAGTTCCTTTATAATGAAAATTATTTTATAAACATAAATATTTCCAATTATAGCATGTTATTTGAACGCATAGGTTTAGAAATATTGGCAAAAAAATTCAACATTCGACTCTGGCTATGTTTACGGTAGGGAGTCAATTAAATTAATGAAAGGTGGGAAGAAGTAGGCTACTGAACATAGTAATTATGTGCAGATGAAGTCGTGGTCACCAGACTAAATATTCGTTATCTGTTCCACTGATCATCACGAAATTTTACATATACGTTATAAGGGGTACAAATAAGGATATTACTTATAAGCACTTATAAAATAAGTACTTAAATAGTTTTCTAAGTTCAAAATCTACCGCCAAATAGTTAAAGGTGAGTTCCGGTAGTTGCACTTGAGAGCCAGTCGCTCCATTATGCATAGCGTGACCACCACCTCATGCCACATCTTCACTTAAAATCAGGTGAGATTATAACTGAAGCGATGATAGCGCAGTGGTAATGTGTACGGACTCCGCGTCAAGGGACGTGAGTTCGAATCCACCTACAATGAGCTTGAGCTTTCGGTAAAGGAAAACATCGTGAGGAAACCATAGCATGGTGCTAGGGCTTTTTCTAATGCCCGCTTGGCTAGCGACCAAGCTCAAGTTAAAAATCTGCCGCCAAATACCAATAGATGTGTTCCGGCAGTTGCACTTGAGAGCCAGACCCTCCACAGGTTTAGCGTGTCTACCAACTTGGGTCGTATCCTTACTTAAGATCAGGTGAGATTATGACCATAACGTCAAATCTATTAATTAAAAAAATAAAGTCGCAGGCACCAGATAGTATATTTGTTTACTATGCAATTGAACATCATGAAATTTAACATACACGTTATCAGTGGTAAAGGAACGAACACTGGTCACTTGGTCACTTTTTGTTCAGAAAAGAAGTAACTACATTAATAATTATTAGTTCCATGCGACAGAAGTCGCGGGCACAGCTTGTCGATTATAATGTGTTAATGCTTGTTTTTAATTTGCATTATAACTGACAATTAATTAGGTTATGGTTATACTTTTCCAATCTATTGGATTTAAATTTCATTATTGTTTTAAATGTTTTATTTGAAAATCTAAACATTTACTAGTTGCTGAATACCAATATCTAGAAGGTTATAATCGAATAATTGAAGATAAAAAGTATCAGCGTCTTCTCAATGATTCGATCTTAATATTCGTGAAATATAGCGAGCAATCGAACCGTGAAAGCCGACCTATTACAATTTTAGAATTAATGCGAATATCAAATTTACCACTTTAGTGAATAGATAAAGAAGATTTATGTAAGTTCCATTAAAAAAGATGTCATTTGTCAACAGAATTTTGTAAGGAATTCTGTAATTCATTGAAACTGTTGAAAACTTTTTTTCGAAGTTAAAAGAAATATATAAAAGAGGATCTATTTTTAGATATATTTTACCTTCAGAATATTTTTTTATAATGACTAAAATGTTGATATTCATAGAAAATAAATATTCATGACATCGTTTTTACCTCATTCTATTACAACCATTTTTTTCTTATTTATCTGGTAACTAGGAGATCATTTTTTTCATTTAATATTAATATTGGATTTACATGAGTTGGTGGCTGTGTGATTTTGTAAATATTATTAGATAAGGCAGTCAGTTTTTAATTTTAATGGTGCATTAAAACAGGAGTGGTAACTTGGGCGTGGTAGGAAACCAGTTTCATTTATTTTGGTTTTCTGATAAGGCTTTCCGTTATTGAAAGCTCAAGCTGATTTTAGGATTCGAATCTAAATCTTTTAATGCAGAGTTGACTCTTTAACTGCACATTTATTTACTATTCTTGATACTGTCAGTATGCCCTGAATATATAGATGTAATAACAATAATTTAAAGATATAAACAAAAAAAAACATTAATCATATGTACATAAATGCGTCGAAATGATTGGAATTAGTACTTCATGCTCGTAATATGTATTAAGAGGCTAGAGCTAACTTACAAATTATTTGTCTTCGTAATTATCATTCCGCCTTGTTGTCGGATCTAGGAAATGAGAACGGTATCCGTTTACAAATAAAGCAACTGTCTTCGCTTGAGTTGTGTAGTTGAAACTTTACAGTAGAATAACTGTCTGTACTGTAAAGTTTGACTTCGTTTAATCTGGATTATTGACTTTATTCTACAGTTTAAAGATTTGTTTATATACTTTAGGCTAACTACTTAATTTTTTTTTTTTTGTGATCTTAAGTGACTAGAAGGCCAAAGATACATTTTACGTCGAGCTGAACCAGCTCTCAAGTAAAACTATCCGAACTCATCGACGAGTAATTGATTTCAGATTTTGCAAGTTTTGGTTGATACTTAAACTGGCAGGCATTAGAAAATGAGTCACCAAAGTTTTGAGATTCGAAACTACGTCGACCGATTCCAAAAATTCATCACTTACAAATTTAAACAGGTACCTTAGTTATAACGCCATAGTTATTACAATAAATTATAAAATATTTACTCTGGAATACAATTTTAAATCTTAAATGAATAAAACATTTATTTATGAGTTCAATATTATTCAATCGTAACGTAGACCACAAGCCAAAATAAAATAAATAACGCAGGGTTCAATAGGCACAATATAGCTCTATCACGGTTTTAAGGGCTTCTCTAGCTTGCGGCTGTTGTTTGTCTTTATAAATGTTGAATGATATTGTTTGCGTTTATATCGGCCGTGCGTCCGTCGACCCTGATATCCGTTTAATATGATAATCCGCATGCAAACAACCGTCGGATTGTCCGGCTAAATTATTTATGCACCCCGACCGGTGGCTGATGGATTCACTTGGCGACTCGTACTTGGGAAATTTTGTTCAAGTTCTCGACTTTCTGGACAGGTGACGTACTGTACAAGCGGTTTGAGGAAATACCAAATGAAAATAAATTACGAAACTGATTATATATTAGATATAAACATATTAGATAAACGAAAAATAATATTTACTAGAACGATGAAGCCAGTCATTATTGAGTTTTATATTTGCATTTTTATGCAAATATTGATATGTTGTTTGTACATAAATTTATTTTTGATGTCGCTGTTGTTTATTCTGCAAATAAAAATATCTACTGTATTTCACTGGGTATTATATTAACATTGTTAAAATATCTATGTAGTTGTCTCTGTAATAGTTAAACAATCAAAATTGTATAGCTTGAATATTTGTTGTTGTTGATAAGTTAGTTCTACTCTTAGGTTCATATATATTAGTTTGAAGAAAGTATGACTTTTTGGTAGAATGAACACTGCTTAAACCGTTGTGAGTTATAATCCCTCCAATTAGCCTGACCTTTCGGTTAAGGACAACGTTACGATAAAACCATAACAAGTTTATGAGGTAAATTACCACCATCAAGTTAAATCACTGTCAAACTGCACCCATGAGTATGTTCCGGCAACTTAAGAGGCAGTTCTCTCCTTAAGTTTAGCGCGTCACTTTTTTAAGCCACACCATTACTTATTAACAGACCGTACTCTCAAATTTGACAATAATAATGACCGTCAAGTAAGTAATACCCAACAGGTACCGTCACCGTACATTACAAACTAGCTGGTGCCCCCAACTTTGTTCGCGTTTTTCTCGTCAACGACACGTGATCGTAAAATCCATTTATAGCGGGTGTCTAGTTTTGAAAGGAATATCCATACCAAATTTCAATCATATAGGTCTGGTAGTTTTGGAGGTATTTTGATGAACCAATGCATGGTAAATCGCAGATCTATATTAATATTAAAGCGGAAAAGTTTGTTCTTTTGTACGCGCTAAACTTAGGAACTACCAGTCTCATTTTAAAAGTAAATTTTTGTATTTGCTAGATCAATCATCGAGGAAGGCTTTAGACTATTTAATATCACGTTATCACCAATAGGAACAAAATTTTATTCAACAAATTTACAAAAACAGGCAAATATTATTAAATCCTTTTTAGATCCATTTTAACTAAGCCACGGGTAGAGCTAGTAGTAATGTCATAGATTTTTGCACCTAGAAATGAGAAGCGTTTAAGTAATAAAAAATAAAATAAAAATAAAAATTCCTAATCCTTCCTAAATAAAAATTCTACTGAATACAATTTCACGATTAACCTTTAATTTCAAAATAAGTAAAACTTGTACTAAGACAATTCCACTTCTGAAATTTTAAATATATGCATGTATTTAACCTCCGACCACAACTTATTTTTTTATGCATGACCTTTCAGGTCAATAGTAGGATATTATTATCGCTATTAAATGTCTTTATAGTAGTTTGTCGAAGAAAGTTTTGTAATCGAACATAACATGCATAGATGGATATAACCACAAAACGTTATCGTCGACAGATGCCTACTAATCGGTTGTAATTGAATTTGGTCGAGCGTGCATGCACCACCCGACATCCAGACGGTGGAGAAGCGACTGCCTTAATGAAGTTATGCTCGATGTAATTCAGCTTATGTAATATATACATACTCTATTAAATGTGCTTTCTGGGTAACGAATAGCGTAACTTTATGTTTTAATTAAAAGTGATTTTTCCAAATAATTACATCAATAAGCTAACAAAGTCATGGTGGTACAGGGGTTTAGAATAGTATAATATTAAATCGACTTCTATAAGTTCCACTTTTAATAGTGGTCGCTCAGTAGTTGAAATTTAACCATAATACATTCAGTTTGAACCATTTTTTTTTTGTCTATATACAGATTGTTAGGCAACCGCTTCCGAAAACGAAGACAGGTGATAGTACTAATGATACCCTTGATGAGTGGACAGAAAAAATCTCGATCACGATCACAAGATTGTCATTTATAGAAAACGTTTTATTACCATTATTCACGTTCTCTTATGTCAGTACAACTAAATGAAACGATAATTTAATAAAAATATAGATCAATTTATTAATTACAAATACTTATCAAAATTAATCTGTAACAGCTGGCGGAGGTCAATGCACGCCCTGAAGTCAATGGACAACGTGGAGTCCGTGGCCGCCGTCGCGTGCTTGGTCCCGAGCTCCGCCCGACAAATTTATCCAAATACCTAACTTAATCTACTATTAAAAACCACTGTGCTAGTCTCTACCTAGCCGCTTTCATTCGAATTCACTGATTGAATAGACCAAGTATCGGGTTCGATTCCCCTCTAATGAAAAATTACGTAAATGAAATTTTAACAAGGATAGAGTTATGCATTTCAATTCATCGTGTTTATTTATTATTATGATATATTCTGTTATGTACCTATTCAGGTTAGTTCAGTACTAAGAGAAAAAAAAAATAGTTGTTGAGTTAAAAGATAAAAAAAAGAGATAAGAAGCATAAAACGTGAAAACAAATAATTAAATTTTTGTTCTTTATTTTTTCTAAACGAATATTTTGTTTACTCGGAAATGTAGGTCAACACGGAACTAAGCGCGTCCTTGTTGGGGACCCTGGGAGTGTAAGCAGTATTACCAGATAATAAATTAAAACTACCGTATCAGCAGACTAAAATTACCGTGTTTTAAGAATAATTAACTTGAATTTATTTTTAAGTTGCAGAGTATAATACCGTATCAATGTGAAATAAAAGAGAACCTTTTTTGGTATTTTTACAAAAAAAAATATATTCTAACAAAAGTTCAATTTCTGGGTCATAAATAGAAGAAGTAATTTTGTTAATCGTATCATTTGATGGTGAAAAATCAATAAAATATTCAGTTCATTGAAAACATTGTTCAGACAAAATGTTTCCTTTAATAGTCTTTGTTACCAGTTTATTTCTTTTCTTTGTTTTATGGTTATATACTTAATTGAATAATCTCTGACAAGCAGCTTGTAAGGGGCAGTTTACTCGGTAATTTATATTAAAAATACCATAGAAAATAGTACGATAATAATCTGTTTTTGTCAAAAATACCGTGTATCTACGATAACTACCGGGTACCTGGTAACACTGTGTGTAGGTGAATTGTGAGAGCGTCGGTAATGCGGCACGATTGACGTTGTGCGGTGGGACAAATCAAAAAGACCGCCCAAGGACGGGTCTGATTATACTCGCGCCGCACCGGTCATTCTTGAGTGAAAATACGAGTACCGTTAGCTATAATGCATAATTTCATACCGCGATAGATAATAAGTAACATTAGTTTTTACCGTTTGAAAAAATCATATTTTTAGGTGTTGATGGGATGTAAATTTCTTAGACAGGTTTAACCGAGTTTGAATTATGTAAATTGGTATTGCAATAATGTTACAAGAAATAGAAAATATTTAACACTACATTAATTTACGACAGGGTATGTTCTAGTAAATAGATTAAAATGTAGATACGATACATACGAATCTCACTGCCATAGTTTTAGTTTAATGTGCACAGTATTGACAATCTTTTAAATGTAGTATGCAAATAAATTCTAAGTCACAAGGTTCCTTTAGATTTAACCTTCGAACTTCGACATTGCATACTTGATTCCAGCACTTGGCTTTCTCAACGTTGAGCCCAAATGTAGCTCGAGATGCATGTAGTTATAATTTAGGCATTATTTTATATGACCACGGAGGATTTCAATACATACCTACCAAAATACCTACGTACATTTTTTATATAATTTTAGTACTGAACTGATCTGAATAGGTACATAATAGAATATATCAGAATAATAAATAAACACGATGAATTGAAATGCATAACTCTATCCTTGTTAAAATTCCATTCACGAAATTTTTCATTGTAGGAGAATCGAACCCGATACTTGGTCTATTCAATCAGTGAATTCGAATGAAAGCGGCTAGGTAGAGACTAGCACAGTGGTTTTTAATAGTAGATTAAGTTAGGTATTGGGATAAATGTTGTCGGGCGGAACTCGGGACCAAGCACGCGACGGCGGCCACGCACTCCACGTTGTCCATTGACTTCAGGGCGTGCATTGACCTCCGCCAGCTGTTACAGATTATTTTTGATAGGTATTTGTAATTAATAAATTGATATATTTTTTATTAAATAATCATTTCATTTTGTTGTACTGACATGATGAAGCGCGAATAATGGTAGTAAAACATTTTCTAAAATGACATTTTTGTGATCGTGATTGAGTTTTTTTTTCTGTCCTATTATCAAAGGTATCATTAGTACTATCGCCTGTCTTCGTTTTCGGGAGCGGTTACCTAACATCATGTATATTATTTGTCTATATATCATTATGGTATGTATATAATTTCAATGTGTTTTGTTATGAATTGTTAATATTTTGAAGTTCTTTATTATATTTAAACACAATTTAAGATAGTAGACTTACTAAGTCTATGAACGAAAAAGACTGGGTCTTAAACGCAACTGCCAGAATACACATATATTTTTTACTTAAAGATAAAGTCCTACCACAATGTTGTGGTTTGATCACGATGTTTTCTCTCACCGAAAGCTTAGGCCCGTCAAAGGGTTTCGAACTCATATGCATCGATGCGGTGTTATTATTACTTCAATCTGTGTTCTTCAATAGTACTTCAATGAATTGTTAATTATGTGAAACATAGAATTTTAAATAAATAAAGCCTTTCGAAAATAGAATTCTCAGTAAAAATACAAAGTACGAGAAAAATTATCCTGTAATAAGTGTTTGCGGAACTTCGGACACAGCTATTTCTTTAGGTTAAAATGTTATATTTACAAAATAGATGCACAGGTATATATTATATACAGTAATAAACCCCATTTTTTTAAATAACGGGCAAACTAGCAAGCGTATCACTTGATGGTAAGTAAACACCGCCACCCGTGGACACCTACAACATCAGGAGAATCGTAGATGCGTTGCCGGCCTTTATTTTGGAAGGACTGGCTTTCAAAAACGGCAAATTTTATGAACATCTCAATTAGATATGTATAATCGAGGCAACTGAAAAAGCAGAAAAGTATAATAAATCACACTGCTCCGATGGATCTGGTAATTTGCGGTCAACTCTGACAAGGTTACTGTCATTAGTACGTACGATTTACTACGTGTCGTGGTCACAACTACGTCACGTTAATAATTTGACGTTTTCATTTGAGTAAATGTTGATGGGTCATATGTAATTAAGCTATAGACGATTAAAAATAGTTTTAATGGAATTTATGATTACTAATGTGGTAAATATGAATGGCTATACTAAATGTAGATTATAATACTTGGAAATATTTTATAGGGTTAAATATTTAATGATACTTAATGTTTTAGGTTAGTATTACTGGAAATGCTTTTAATTTTTTTATAAATATAATTTCTTATTTTATTTTGTAGTATTCGACATCGAAGACTTATGTATGAATATATGTGTTACTTAATAGTTTACAAATTAATGCTATATATTAATAAATATATAAAAAAAACAAAACTGTCACAGGTTTTTTGGGTTATAAATAAAATTTTCTTTAGTCCCAGTCAAGCGTTTAGCCTCAGTTTTACACGATATTAAATGTTAATGCTAACAAACATGGTAAAAAGCTGAGTTTGGAAGACAAGCTCTAAAGTGCAGTTGCCAGAATATACCTACAGGTACTTCCACTATTTTTTATTATGATTTATATAAGGATGTTATATAGCAAGATAATAATTCGAATATGGCCTACGACGGTGCTATATTTTCATTACGGTACTTTCTTACAAAAAAAAGTCTAAGTTTATTGCAGGTATTCGAACTCATGTCGTTCGATACTCAGCCATAATTATTTCAAAACATTAGCGGTAGCGTAATAAGTTTAAGTATTATTAGATGTTCTCATTCAGTGAAACATTCGTAAATCATGTTAAGAGCTTAACCCGGTACCGTATGCTAATGAGAGCCCGGCGAACAAGGCAGGTTTATAAAAATAACAGGCGAATCCACTTTCATTTTTATTCGAAGATCCGGTGCGGTGCGTTGCCTCGACTCGCTATTGTTGTTTACTCAGATACTTTACAAAGGAAACGCATTCTGTTTCATTTCCCAGAGCGAACTGTTCTTCGACGAAAGTATTATATAAGCTTTAAACATTTTTTATTAAATTTATATTACGTGTTATAATGTTATTCAATGTGAAATATAGACTCTTACTTTTTTACCTGCCATTTATAGTATAAGCTGCTAAACTTTTATTATTGTTAATAACATGCATTTAGCTAGATAAAGTTATATTGTTTCTATTTAACTTCTCTAAGATTTCTAAAATATTACGCGGTTAACTAAAAATATTTATAAAAATGTTTTTAAAATATTACGCCAATTATCAATGGTAGGGCAAATTGATGATTTGATATAAAAAGGCGTACTTATTGGCCACTAGGAAGCAATTATTTCCGCCAAATTACGCGGCATTTTAATTAAAGTGATGTAACTTGTGTAAATCGCTTTGTTACATGGTTATTAAAACTAGATAAGAATAATTAAGGAATAAATATTGAACTTCAATATAATTAAACCGACATCTAAAGCCATCTACAACAAATTTGACACAAATTACGAAGTTTCTATAGTAGAAATTCTACAAATTTTCAATGTTATTATATTCAACGAGCGCCAAAGGGAAAGATAAATGAATTTTGGCAATTTCGATTTGAAAAGTTTCACGTCTATGTATTTTATGTGTTATTTCTAAGTAGCAGACTGAATTTCATTTTAACTCCGTACGTCTCTGTTATTAAGGTATCTTTGATGTTATAGAAATCTTAGAACATATACTTTTTGTTTATTATACTTTAATATCAAATATTTATAGAACTGTGCTACTGTTGTAATTATTTACAAACATATTTTAAAAGCAGGTAACGTAGCAGCTTAGTTTTGACATTCCTGAAGTAGGTTAACCATAATTCTCGAAATCAATTAAGATAAATAAATGTTTCGACTGTTAATTTTTTTTACTTTTCATATAGATTTTCGTACTCTTTTATATACAGGCGTTCATGTAGACATATCTATATATAAATACAATATTAATTTAAAAGCGGAAAAATTCGTTTGTTAGGTTGAACGCGCTAAACTTAGAAACTACCGGTAAGATTTCAAAAACTATTTTTGTATTTAGTAGAGCAATCATTGAAGCTGGCTTCATACTATTTAACATTACGCTGCCACCAATAGGAGCAGAGTTGTATAGAAAAATTAACAAAAACAGGCGAAAATTATGAAATAATTTTTAGTTCCACGCGAACAAAATCGCGGTCATAGCTGGAAATAAATATACATATAATAAAATTGCAATTAAATGCAAATCTGTACATTTTTTAAAATTATTATCTAGTATAGTTTACTATTTATATTGGAAGTCCAAAACAGTTTATTCGGAATTTATACTGTGTGTTTGCTACTAAAAACTGAAAATGCATTAGTATGCATTAATATTTATGCACATAAACGCGACACAATTAATCATCAATCATCATAAACATTAATCTTTAGTTGGATGTCACACGTGTGGTGATCGCGACCCATTCGGATACAAATTAATGTCCTAAGCTATTAATTGTTCATAGTTTATTTAAGCATACTTACAGTAGGTGAGCATATATTAGAAAAGTAGACTGTTGAATTATATAGTGGATGAAAGAAGAGGTATACGCCTAGAAAAGAATTATATAAAACGTCTCAACATTAAAAAAAACTAAAGAATTGTTTCATTAGTGATATGTGGTTAAATGTGTTGCAAAAAACAAGCCTATATAGGTAAAACTAGATTACATGGTGTCTGGCAATGATGGGGTCATCATGGTGTCCCTCAGTAGGTATTTGACGACGTCTCTCATCTAATGAGTCCCACACGTCCATCTTGTACGAGAGTATGCACCTAAATGTATTTTTCATCATCACGTTAACACAAAAAAGGTACTATATATTCCGAGAAATCTATATTAATATTATAAAGCCGAACAACTCAACCTTTTTCTTATATAAGGATACATTATATTTGAAAAGGTTATATTGTCTCTCTCTATGCGTATGTCTGTTTAAATGCTTATACTTGACTCGAAAAGCACATAATCGATCTGCTTGTTTCTTTTCTTGAATCATAGCGGAGTCGCGGACACCACTAGTGTTTTAGCACGTTGAATGTCACGGTAATTTTCAGAAATCTGGCCAAAAATGACAATTTAATTTAGTCACAGTATATTATTAAAAACTTTAATTCTAATGCATTATTTTTTGTTAGTTTTTTAATAGATTTACTGTTCAAGCAAGCCAGCATTGATTTGTCTTTTCCCAGAAGGCATCTAACGTTATTAGCACTGATATACTTCGTGTTCAATCGTAGCTGCACAAAAATAGCAAGTAAACACAGGTACGACTTAACTCATAGTTGGCGTCCTAGAATAAAACGCAATCTGCGAGTTATCTCGTAGTTGGCAGTCATCGTGTTAATATACTTACATTTGGTATAAAGTTGGTGGAGTTCAGAGAAAGTGTAGTAATAAATTGACTCGTTTCATAAAATTCATGTCAAATTAATAAGGTTGAAATTCTAACACATGATTAAATCAAGCTACCAGTTAATAATGTTTAAGCTACACAATTCAGTTAAATTTTTTTTGTTGGTATTTTTTATTGTTAAGGTTTAGCGTTATGGCTATAATTTCACCTGATCTTAAGTGTCGATACGGCCCAACTTGGTAGACACGCTAAACTTGTGTTGGAACTGGCTCTCAAGTGCAGCTGCCAGAACACACCTATTGATATTTGACGGTAGATTTTTCAACTTGAGGGTGATTGGTAGCCAGGCGGGCATTAGAAAAAGCCCTACCACCATGCTATGGTTTCCTCAGGATATTTTTCTTCACTGAAAGCTCAAGCTCATTGTTGGATTCGAACTCACATCCCTTGACGCGAAGTCGTACACACTACCACTGAGCTATGAAATATAAAATTCGTAAATCCATTTAATCTCTCCATTCCACGTTACTTAAATGTAATCTGTTGGAACTGTTTAGAAATTAATACAATCATATATATTTACAAACATTATACGAAATACAAATTTTCTGAAGATTGAAACAATCTTGTTGGTAAAACACGTTGATATTAAAAAAGATTGCATTTATGTCAGCTTAAAGAGACGCAATCCAATGCCAACAACGCACTACTGATATGTCAGGAATTAAAAATATTCATATTCAATCATAAGCGCTTATTCCATATATGGTTTTGATCATCTCGGTGAAATTATCTTTATTCTTTAATCCAAACTAATAATATAATTGCGAAATGAATCGATTATAGTGAATTTTGGTATAGAGATAGATGGAAACCTGGAGACGGTGATAGGCAACTGTTTCTCGCGAAAATCTTATTGGAAGCGGGGTATACAGAGGGATAAACTCTAAAATTATTATTGTGTCATCCGATTTGTTTGACTAAATCAATATTAACGCGAGTGAAGCCACACGTAAAATCTAGTACACAATAATTTTCATTCCGCCTAAGATTATTAATTTATAAATTCAGTTATTGAAGCACGGCTAAGTGTTGGCAATTCACTAAATGATTAGTTGGTACTATATAAAACCACCAAGGGACTTTAAATTCATCGTCCGTCGACGCTGTAATGCAAGTCTGTAAGTTTTTTGTCAGGTGAATATACGGTGGTCAACGTTGAAACGCGACAAATTAAACTATATTGGTTGTGATAGTTTTATCTTCATATCCATTAGGGTGATTGCTTGCTATACACTAACAGATATGTATATAGTGCAACATGTCTACGTCGCCATGGTAAATATATGACTGCCCCGTAGTCAAGGTATGATAAAACAACAATATTTTACGGGAAGACAAACACTAATTCGACAAGGTATCAGAACATTTAATCTTGTGATCAGAGTGTGTTTGAAATTCTTTTTAAAACTTTAAAATTCACATATATATGATACGTACAGACGCCATTTTTAACACGTTCTGATAACGGAATTTATTGCTAAAATATGTCGTCGATTTAATGTTTAAAATGTCATCTCATACATTTTTTATTTCTCTTTATGCTAACGACTGTAGTAAAATTTAAATTGACTAAGGGTTCTGCAGTATGGTGTCGTAATCCTACACAATACAATTGTCATGACCTACTTGCTTACTGTTACTACCCAATGTGTAATAGAATGTTTATAATATAAATATATAAACTTCCTTAATCTTCGATATGATATAAAATATCTATTGAAAATAATTTCGGAAACATAACATAACCTTTCTAAATATTTTTTGATTCATTACTAAGCAATTACTACATACCATGATTATACACAGTACTACCAATGGAAATTGTATTTTACCTGCTAAATTCTGTGTACGTGAATCGCTGATGAGTATTAATATGTAATGACTGTCAGACTAAATGATAGATGTGTTCAATTTGTTAACGTTCAGGTAAATGAAAGTCTACTGTACCGAAATAGTGTATGATATAACAGTATTCGTGTATTTGTTTGTATAAAATTATGTTGACATAGACATTAGATACAAAATGTACAGTAGTTTGCAAACACATTGGAAATAAAATATAATGTCAACTTTTATTTGTATATCTATATAATTTATATATTATATTTGTATATATTTTATTAGCGATATGCGGTTACCGTAGTAACCCCAGAAGAATTATCAGGCCGTTACTGCTTTCGAAATTCATTTACTCAAATAAATCACAAAAAACTTATTTAGCACAAGTTGAAAGGTTATTTGCTTGAGATCATTTCAAGGAATTTAATCAGTTGTATTAATTAAAATTGTGAGAGACCTTCAATTAGATTCATCCATGCGAAATATCGCTAAAACCCAAAAATATATTGAAAATTCTTAATCCGAAGAGTTCTGATAATAATGTGAAATATACGATCAGAGGTAATTTGTCAAGCATACATTTTTAGTTCTTGTTTAGTGGTAATAATGCCAAAAATGTCAACAAGTTAAACTAAAAATGAAATCAATTACAAATGTACATCTCCTACAACACAATAAGGTGTTTAGCATAAGATTTTTCTCTTATATGTAGGTGTTAATTGGCAAGATGAACTCTACAAAGTGTATTAGTATTATTTTATATACTATAGGATTTATCATAAAGTTTTTGAGGTCTATTGTAAGATTTAAATCCACATCGATCGAACACTTCAGTCCATTAGTTTAAAATGTTGGGACAACCTTTGAAGAACTTTCTAACAGTACAAAAAGACTAATAAAATTTCAAAGGGATGAACAATATTTCTCTGCGATTTAAAGTTTCAATAGTTAGTGGAGGGAAAGATACTTTTATAGATATTCTTCAGGGAGCCGGAGCGTGTTTAATATTTATAGAAATCATCGGTAATATAGGAAAGAGCTTTCTTATATTTTATTTTTTTCTGAACATTGTTAGCATATATGCTAATTGTATTCGCATTTCGATAGTAACATATGTTTACGTACCTACTGACATTTATTATATTATGCTATAGTGGGAGGCGCCACGACCCAGAGTGGCGCAGCGCCGTGCAGCTTTGGAGAAAGTGTATTCATATCTCGAACGCGGTTTCACTTCAGATCACTGCGCACTACCTCCTTGTGGCTAATCTTCTTGCGATTTTACCTAACACACACGATATCTCTTTATACATGTCATTTGTTTACATTTTCATTATACATATATGATGTATCCAATAGCAGCTTTTTAGTTACAGCGAAATTAGAATTACAATTGTAAAGAAATAATATACATAAATTTCATTGTATGTCTTTAAAAATCAAACGGACTTATTGACCAATTATTTCATAAATGTTACGTAGAACATCGTCATAAGTATTAATTTATTCATACGATAAATCTATTTCGTAACGTTGTCACTTTAAATGATAATTGTAATCATAACATTAATTGGCGAAGACGGCTTATGAGTATAAGGTTTCGGTGAAAGAAAACATCGTGATGAAACAATAACATAAAGGTAGGGCTTTTTCTAATCCCCGCCTGGCTAGCTACCACCCTCAACTTGAAAATTTGCTACCAAATACCTATAGGTGTATTCCGGTAGTTACACTTGAAAACCAGTCCCTGCACTAGGCTTAGCGTGTCTACCATCTTTGTCCATCATAAAGTAATTAAATTACTTGTGGTTATTTTATATTAATAACTTTAATCAGAATTTAATCAATTCTTTTGATAGCCATAAATGTATCCATTTTTAAGATTCATTTGTACTTAAAATAAAGAGTGTAAAGTATTGCGAGTTAACAGTGTAAAAAACATTATAATTATATATGTATATATGTTCATATCTGTATATTAAGTATTATTACATGTACGTAAGATAAGATAGCTTATCCCCACAGAAAGATTTTACATAAAAGTACATTCATGCATGAAATCTTACCAGAAGTAAATCATTTTACTGAGAAGGACTTTTCGAAGAGCTTAAAGCAACTGCGGAGCGTATTTATTGATACGAATATTTTATAGACCTTTCTCTCAACTTCTGATATAAATAGAAGTATGTAGTACATTCGGTAATATAATTAGGTGAAAGATTTGTAAGTTTATTGGCAAACCTTTTATACTACGTGTTCTTATACTATAAATTTAGTGCTGAATGACAATCGGAGCTACTGACAAAATTATAGTGAAGTAAGATGTTAATATACTGCAAGAAAAAATCCTCAAGTGCAGCTTTAGAAAGAAACGAATGATGGTTGTTTAAGGGTTTTTAACTGAAGGGTGTTAAATAAAAGTCTGAAAGCGTGGGCTCAAATACTTTCTCTCACTCTCCTTGGTTTCTGGGTAGTGTTGGGTGCTTATAACCCGATGTGTCTTGCCACATGCCACGCATGTTTTAACCTGAGTCCGGGCAATACGATGAGGATATTACGGCAATCTATACCCCAAGGTGGTCGCTAACCAGTCGGACAATAACCTTACCACCCAGCTGTAACAGATTCAGGATATGTGGTTAACAGTCATTACCAAAAGCAAATATGGGACCAACACTCGCCAGCGCCTCGTCATTACTCGGCAAGATGCAACAACGTGCAGCTGAGGTTAGCTTGGGTAAATTAGACGGTTTTTCGATACCCCTTACACCCCTAAAGCATAAGATTTTAAACACCTTGATAATAAAAAGAGGGTGTTTAATAACCATGTTGGTATTAAAAACATTCTGCTATGTGTATGGTTTCATAGGTACTTTATAGTTCAGCTGTTACTCAAGCTCATTCAAGCGATCCTACGTCGATCGACACTATGTAATCGACACGGTACCACTGAACCGTTTATAATTTATTTCTGCAAATAACCACATTCATGATTAGAAAGAAAAATCATTTTTTGTTTTTATTTCTTCAAGTAATAAAACCAATTAAGTTCTTAACATAAGATAATCCATTAATATCCAAAAAAAAATCTTAATTATTTTTTAATTATAGCTTCCCTAACTTAAAATAATCGAGTAACATTTGTTTGATTTTTAATTGGGATGTAAAAAAAATGTACTCAAGTTAGCCACTTTTTTTTAAATGTATTTAATAACGTAACAAAATATTTAAGCCTATAACATATAATTTGCACACGTGTATTATTCGTAAGAATGTTAGCTAAATCTCGTATTATAGATAGATATATAAAATTGCATACAAATAACTCCAAAAGTCTTATTCAGTGTATTAAGCTAGCATGAACATCGCAGTTAATATCGTAATCTGTAATTAATCAGGTAAGAAGATATCGTCGAAATTCTTTTAGTTGAATAAATCGGAGTATATGTAGTAAAGTGGATAACATCAATGTAAAAATTTAATAAAACTTTATATTTTATATCATTATTTATAAAACAAACGTTAAAAATGTTATGTAAGACGGTTTTTTACATCCTATATCTTAAAAATACTTCCGGAAAATAGTAGTTTTGCAAAAATTAGTAAAAAAGTAATGCAAACGATGACTCGATGGTAGCGTGTACAGGCGCCGTGTCGATTGATGTGAGTTCGATTATTTACAATATGTTGGAGCTTTCGCTGAAGATAAATATCGTAATAAAACAATTGAATATAGTCAGAGGATAGAACTTTTTCTATTATTCTAATGATAATATATTGCCAAACACTTATATTAGTGTTTCCACCACTAGTCTTAGGTGCTACTGTTTTGGACTACATAGTCACCGAACATCAGGTGAGATTGTATTCAAACGCCTAATAAAATTAATGAAAAATTAAGTAGCATACAGGGTCGGTGAAATTGGTGTATAGATTAATACAGACCAACGTGATAATGATCATGATAATATTAATGGTACATGCCAGACCATGTATACACCGACAAAATTAATTATTAATGCAGACTTTATTTATAGGCTTTAGAAGATTTAACTTCTAGTTTAGCACGCAAGGTTTTGGTCAGATACCTTGACTATTACATTATCAACGCTGTGTCGCTATAATTGTAGCATTTATAAGTATATTTTTTTCATGTCGTTTTTTCGTTGCTGGTTTCTTTATTGTAATGGTTCGATGACAAGACTTTAAAGTGCTAACTTTACAAAATAAAAGGCTTCTAATATTATTTAACAAGAAATCACTTATTAACATGAAACATATTGTAATGAACGTCCTAGTATTTCACTCTAGACTTATTCACTTATAATAATAATCATTTACATATACTAATAGTTCCGTTAATACTAATGCCATAATACATAATTGTTTACAACTGTAATCGTGTTTTTTATAGTACTAGTAATTATAAACCTAGTAGCTGTGGCAGAGAGGATAACACAGAGCAGTGTCTTAGACTTGCGACTACGGATTTAGAAGGACGAGGCCCCCTTCTCGACGTCAACATTTACCTTCACCGCTCGTGTTTCTTTCTCTGTCCAGTATAAATCATTCCAAATAATGATTTATTTCTTAGTATCAAATATATCAAACGGTCTAGTCAATTATTAGAAAATATAAATCTTACGTAAATATTTGGCCTCCAGTGCTTCGCTTTGATTGAACCCAAATCGCTTTTTTTTTTTTTCGAAAGGACCTACACTGTTAGCCTTCGGGGCTTTTACAGCTTCACCTGAACTAGAGGGGCGAGCGCAGAAGGCGCTCCAACCCGCGGGGCAACTCGCACAATGGTGTCACTAGTGACCGAACCTCGGCTTGGGCTTCGCGCTCGCGTCGCGCTTATATAGCAAACGTTGTTAATAAACTACCCTCCGTCGTATTTTCTTTTTTTTCGAAGGGACCTACACTGTTAGCCTGTGGGGCTTTTACAGCTTCACCGAACTAAAGGGGGCGAGCGCGTAAGGCGCTCGAGCCCGCGGGGCAACTCGCAGAAGGGTGTCACTAGTGACTGAACCTCGGCTTGGGCTGTTTTCTAAGCGCCATCCTTCGTTACTTATCTTAGTTGTTTTATTATTCCGTATATACTAAAGTTGTTGATAAATCAAGTAGTATTATAAGTAAATAGCTTTTAAAATGGATCACTACAATATATTAACCATAAAATTATTTTTATCTTTAATAATGTGTACCTATTTAATTTCAATATTCAGTTGTATTTTAATTTAGCTAAATAGTGGTTATGTTTAATTTTGTACAGATGTATGTGGTGGCGGGTGGCGGGTGACTGCGCTGGCGCGGCAGCGGAGTGCGGTGCCGAGATGAGCAGCTCGCTGAGTACATCTATACCGCCACTGTCCGCCGCCGAGGCGCTCTCCTCGTTGTTATGGCAGCCTTACGAGTGCAGAACACCGCCCCTCGCGCGCTCCCGCACCGATGGCGCTCTCGTGACATCTACAGAGCTCGACCAGAGCGGGGGGAACGCTGCGAGCAGGTCACAGTCGCCGAACGGCGGTCGACATGCGCGCGCGTCGTACTGCGCGATCACTTTCCGCCACGAGATGCGGTTGCCCGTGCCGGCACCTGGCCCGCTGCGTAAGTCGGACTCGGTTTCTGTGCGCGTCCCGGGCGAACCGAGCCGACATAACGTGTCCAGTGTAAACATAGTGCAGGTGCAAGTGCAAGACGCACCGGCTAGTTGCAATGTGAACAGTGCCGTGCAGACCGACAGAGAGCGTAGTGTTGTGAGCGCCGAGTGCCAGACTGAGGAACCGGCACGAAGGAGGCGAACACGACGATCGCGGGTGCAGCGAGTGCCCGAGCTGGTGGAGAGCATTCCACCGCCGCCATACAGCACACTGCCTCAGCCGCCGCCTCCCCCGCCGCCTCCACATCCTGTACCAGTACCGGTACCGGTACACCCGCCTGCGCCTATAATTGCGCAGCACCCGCCCGCACAGCGCTTTCCTTTCCAGCCGATTCCTCTCAGGTGATTATTTGTAAACAATAGATCATAAATTTTCAACACTATTGTTTATACGCCTATAGAAATTATCTAGAACGTTTATGTTGTGCCGGTTAAGTCACCCTAATTGCAAGTCTACTAAAAATATTGTTATTATGATTGTAAATCATATTTGTTTTGTTTGACTGCAGTAGTAGACAGAAGTTTTATTTGTACCCTCTGTTGCTTTGTACTTTCGTTGATTTGCTATGTCGATAAAAATCTCGTGTATACAAGTAATTTTATATGGCTTTCGAATTTAAGTTTTATAGTACCGTGCGTTTAAATCTTTAGTATGTCTATATTATATCTAGCTATACATTTTAGAATATTTCTTTCTTTCGTTAATATGATTTAACTAAGATGCTCATTATTAATTTGAAAAATATATTTTTATTGTTACCTTAAAATAAAATATACAATAAAATATAGGTTCAGATAGATATTACCATAATAATACTATAAAGTAGATATTAGGATATGCCACGTAGAACCGGTTTATGTTTCGAAAAGAAACAGTGAAAAGTGGAGCGAATCCGCTACGATGATGACCTTCCGAATGAAAGTTGACAAAGTTTTCTGGTCAGTCGCTTCAAACAAATAAAATGTAAACGAAATTTGTAAATATATATTCTATGACCATACTATATAACTACTGTTATAATTATAACTTATTAAAATGATTTTATTTCATTAATAAATAATTCAATAAGTAGGTGACAAATGGCACTCCTTTGTTAATTAATTAAGCCCAGAATATTTTGTTACTTTCTGCAATAAAATGTGTTTGTAAGCTTGTAATAAATGAAATATAAAATTCATTGATAAACTCTTCTACCATTTCAAAATTATGATCTATATTTTAATTAGCCGTTTTAATATTTTTAAAAGTTCAGCGTTAACACTACAGTAAAATAGGTTATTGATTTGCTGATAGATAATATTTCAGCGTGTATTGGGACAAATTACTTGGATTATTTATATAGTGATATATATACTTTATTAGTAAATCCGTAGGTCTGTCGCTTTTTTCTCTCCTTATTTTGTGATAGGCAACTATTATAATGCGAATATTATATTCAAAATGTTTCTGTTTATGTATTTGTATTTCCGGAATTACCATAAAAACTGCCTGGATATACTTATGAAAATTTTTGAAGACGTGAAGTTTATATATTTCCTATAAAATTTTAACAATATTTTAGGAATGAAATTAATAATTCAAACAAAATATATTGTTATATTTTCGACAATTGTAATGAAATGTTGCACATAGAAAGTATATGTTATTCCTCTATTGATAGGGTAAATAAAATGACAACTACTTTTAGATGTTTGACACGTTAAAAAAGGATAAATACAAATTACGAGACAACGATTAAATTTCTTAATATTAGCGTACGAAGCCACGGGACAGTGCCGGTATGTAATAAAAGTATCAAACACATTAATTAAATGATCTTAATGTACATATTATCCTCCTCATTTTTATTTGAATCAATCGGGCAACATAAAATTTTAAGATATAAAAAATTACAAAACAAAATAGTTTATGTAAACTATACTATATATATATGCAAGTTAAAATAGTTTGTATGCATAGCATAGCATAGCATGTCTTAGATTCTAACTCTTGTCCAATAGTAAGTAAAATTACACATACGCGGCACGCAACACTTTTTTAATTTCAAATCGTAATTGTTTCGGTCATGCTACGTTTTATTAATAGCCGCTTAGGTGGCCTCGTTATGTAACCAGATTGTTTACAAATAAATTAATTTAGTCAGCAAGGTCGTTCTTGTAACTTAGTTCTATTTACCATATGTTAATATGTCTTTTTTAATGAAGTCTTACATTAATTATAATTTCAAACAGATATTTCTAATCATAATTATGAATACACTGGTTTTATGCCGTTCGTTGATGAAATTGATATATATGAATCCTCAATATTGCCTAATATAAAAAAAACACACACAAATTTAAACTTGTGGTTTTTCTATAAGATCTTCAGCTCTATAAGATCTCCAATAAACATTTGCAGATGGTTTTTATGTAATGTAGTTAAGAAAAACAATATTTTTGATTTAATTTTACAAATGACCACGAGTACTGACAGCTCAGTGGTAGCGCGTACGGACGCCATGTAAATGGACGTGAGTTGGATTCGCTGTAATGAAGCAAAGTTTGCGCTGCAAGTAAAACATCGCCAGGAAACCATAGTATGGTGGTAGGGATTCGAATGCCTTCCTGGCTAGTTATCTCTCTCTCGAGTTGAAAATCTGCCGTCAAACACCTTTAAGTGTGTTCCATTTTGTACTTCAGAGCCAGCCTAAGCCTAAGCCAGGCTAAGCGTACCCACCTCTTGGGCCACATCGTCACTTGAACATTAGGTGAGATTGTGGCCATATAGCTAAAACCTAACAACTATATTTAAAAAATTTACTATTGTTAACTTGTTGGACAGCGCTACCTTTTTTGTACTGTTATACTATGCTTACCATTAGGTGCTATCAGGTTAAAGTGTTGGAAAAAAATTCATATACTATATAGCTTGGATATTTGTTTTATAACTTGTTAAATAATTTGTTTGTTTCATTGTTAGGACCACTAAATTTAGTAACTGTTGGTTAGTTAGGATCGCCAATCGTTGTTCGTTTTCCGGCAGTAGTCCAAGCCGAGGTTCGGCCATTCTGTCACCCTTGCCCTCAGCATTCGCCCCAAAAAGTTCGGTGAAGCTGTCAAAGCCCTTACGGCTAAAAGCGTATATCAGGTCGAAAAAAATATATAATTTAATAACGTACATCACTATCTCAATGCTGTAATTGTTAACAAAATTAATTTCAACACCACAATATCACAGAATGTTATTAACCCAGCTAATTTAATTTCCTTTTAAGACTTGCTCTTGCCACATTATTAGCCACAGTGTAATTAAATCGTATTCGTTTATTGTGAACTACCACAAAGGCCACTATCAAACAAAAAACATTTAACCGAATAAGAAATATCAAAGTTGCCGACGTAGTTTCTTTGATAAAGTACTGCACATAGAAAAGTGGATTGTGGTCGAATCGAAACCGGTTTATTGTCTGTCGAACACATGGTGGAGTGGTAGCGGCGCCATGTACACTGGATGACTTATTTCTAGTAAAAACTACGTACTTAACATACCTTATATATACGTTTTGCATATACAATTTATTCTATCTGAACGATAAAATAATGCTTTAAATGCCACTAAACTTTTTTATAATAATGCAAATGATATAACTAAAAAAAATTCAGATAGGTATTAAATTACTTTTTTTAACGTAAATTCCTCCTGAGTTTCTATATAACTCTGATTGTTTTTTGTTAAGTTTTATCTCTGCCGAAATCCCTTCTGCAATTATAGTTTAAATTAAAAACCAAGCATTAACTTGACTATAAGAAATATAATAACTAAAAATAGTAGATAAATAAAGAGAGCGGTAGTATATAATTGTTACTTTATAATTTAAATAAGTAATACTGTAGCATTATTTGTTTTGATTTTTAATGTTTCGACGATAAAAGTACAAAGTTTTACCGCTTATATAACTTTGTTTGTATACATATGTCACTTTGTGAATATGTACACACCCTGGACAGCCGATATCCTCGACTTAGTAATCCTTTCACAACGATGGTTGTCAAGCTCATCGATACGATGTAAGCGTAAATGTGTGTGTCCCACTAACAACAAGGTCTGTGTAGGTCGATCGCGGCTCCGCGACTAGCACACACGTTCGCTTTAAAACAAATGTGGAACGTTGCACATGTTGTATGTATTTTCACAAACTTTAATAAACATTAAACTGATTTCTTAGGTTTACGCGAATATTATTCATTGAAATAAAACTAATTTAAACGGATTTTATCGCGGTTATTTATTAAATTTTGAACCCGACGTTTCGAAAGCTTTTCAGCCTTCGTGGTCACGGGGCGGACTGAGGTGTAGGTTGTCCAGAAAAGTTTATGTTACAGTGTCTACCTTCAATTTAATTTTTATTATTTATAGTGTTCCGATCTACGCAGAAAGAGCTCACAGTGTCTTGAGGTCTGGCAATTGGTCTTTTGGGTTCCGATTTAATTAAATGTATAATTGGATCCCAGGCTTGTGCTAGCTTCCAACCATCTTCTCTATTGAAATTTGGATGTTTTTTAATTTCAATAGCCTCACGAATCATCCTAGGTAGGAATCGGTGTTCTTTGGCAAGGATTTGTGGCTTGTCGAATCGAAGATAATGTTTGGAGCCTTCTTCTGAATGTTCAGCAACTGCAGACTTCGTAGAGCGTCGGTGTTTAACATCAGCTATATGTTCTTTTACGCGGGTCCCTATATTTCTTTTAGTTTGTCCGATATAGGAGAGGCCACAGTCAGACTATATAGCTGATGTTAAACACCGACGCTCTACGAAGTCTGCAGTTGCTGAACATTCAGAAGAAGGCTCCAAACATTATCTTCGATTCGACAAGCCACAAATCCTTGCCAAAGAACACCGATTCCTACCTAGGATGATTCGTGAGGCTATTGAAATTAAAAAACATCCAAATTTCAATAGAGAAGATGGTTGGAAGCTAGCACAAGCCTGGGATCCAATTATACATTTAATTAAATCGGAACCCAAAAGACCAATTGCCAGACCTCAAGACACTGTGAGCTCTTTCTGCGTAGATCGGAACACTATAAATAATAAAAATTAAATTGAAGGTAGACACTGTAACATAAACTTTTCTGGACAACCTACACCTCAGTCCGCCCCGTGACCACGAAGGCTGAAAAGCTTTCGAAACATCGGGATCAAAATTTAATAAATAACCGCGATAAAATCCGTTTAAATTAGTTTTATTTCAATAAACATTAAACTTTAATAATTCTCTTAAATAGTGAGACATTGAAGTGGAATTTTAATACTTGAATTATATGTATTTAAATATTACTGGGTGCTAAGAATGTCTGATTAAATCACATGTACGAAATGTAACATCCGCCATAGTGGTGACAGGTTTCGTAATGTCATGTTGTAAATCTGTACTCAGCTAAGTTATGACCATCATGCACGTGCTGATAAACTCACCCAGCTAGCAGTATGAGAAAGATTTGTAAGCCAGCATGACAGCAACGTCGGAGGTTTGATATCCGTTCCCTTGATGGTCATTGTTTTTTTTTTGATGCTGTGCTTATAATTAAGCATAATACCGTTATTGTAACGAGCTACTAAGAACAAATATTTATATGTATCAATTCTTCCTTGTTAGATTGTTAAAATTGACAACATTGTAACGCTACCGTTTTGTAGAAAAGAATTGCCCTCAGCCACATTTATCCACAATATATTTATTTTAAGTTAAAACAGCTTCCCAAGCAAAATAACACGCAGAAAGTGCGATTTAAACTGTATCTAGTAATACATGTTGCGATACTAAGATTTTTTTATATAAAACTGAATACAATTTTCCATAGAGCTGCAATTAGTAATTGTGAGTTAAAAATTGGAGACAATATACCCTCTTTCTTACTTTCTCATGTTTCACAATTTTATTTAAATATATTTAAATTTATAGGTACATATTCAGACATTTTCCAATGTAGTATAATTATAAGATAACGGTGTCAGTACATCTGGTTTTAATATAACAAAGTATTTATTCAAATATCCAAAATAGCGACATTGTGAGAGTTTTTTGGTAGATATTTATCCAGAAATTGAACTCACATCACAACTCTATCCCAACTAATGTTAAAATAATAACTAATGTTAATGTTAAAACAATCAAAGATAAATATTTATATATACAAAAGAAAAAAACTACATATCGACCGGCAATTTAAAACCTACTCGAAATCCTGGTCGAGTATTATACTCCAGAGGTTTCAATAGTATACTTTGTTTGTCTTTTGACTGTGTGCAAAACTCTTTCTCCATTGGTAATTCAATTTTTTTTTCGTTTTGCCCGTATCTTACCTATGTAGGTTGTTGGCAGATGTAATACTCTTCAGTAGTTAGTCTCAGAATTAATGTAACTTCTTAGTAATTTTGGCCTTCCTCTACATCTGTACCCTATTCTTCGTTCATATTTAACATTTCTCTAATTAAGTATAGGAATTTTAGAGCAGAGTTGCTTATATATTAAAATAAAACGAATGTAGATTATGTGACATGAGCAAACATATATGCGGAAATAGAGTTGGTGGTTACCAATATTATTATTGTAGTTAAATAAAGTTTCATATTGTGAATAATTATGTTCTATAACAATTAACATATAACGAAATGTTATCCAATCAGTTAATCTAGTTTGTCTGTTGCAATATGAATATATACTGCACATATTACATTTTCTTTATTTCTATTGCTAAATTTTCAATTCTTTTAATAATTAATAAATGTAATATCAATTAAGCCGTCTTTATGAACCATAGTTCCGGGTTTGAATAATTTTATTCGGCGATTCATAGATAAATTCGTTTTTTTGGTATTTAGATAAAAATATCGACAAAGGTCGATGTTCTACGATCGATAAAGTGAAACCTTTCACTTCCACGTTTCGCGTCACTGATTCCGCTGGATTTTAAAAAGACAAATCACTAACTGGTTAAGAAAACGATTCTGTTATTTAAAAAACAAGATTTTTAATCGAGATTGAATAAATTTGTATTTAAAATTTTCACATTCGCTTTTATCTGTGTTGCAAGCGAAATTTGCTTGGACTATTATGGTAAACAGTTTGGCCTCCAAACGTAAATTATCGGTCAATATCGCTTTTGTGAAACGACTCCTCGGGTCGCGTCGCGTAGCTGCGTAAGTATATGTTCAGAGTGATGAGAATGGTATGTCTCAACTTTAGCATCCGTTTTGAAACATTTCTAACTACTGTACTTATGTTCTTTCTTCGGCTACATTAATAAGCAACATTTATTTATTTAACATGTATCATTTAAATAATTAGTCTGCTTATTTTCTACTTATAATAATAGCTAAAGCTTTGGTAGTTTAAAAAAGTATAACTATTTAATTGTGAATATAAATAAAAACTCTAAGAATTATATACATAACAAAACGACAACTAAGAAAAATCTAAACGTTAATTATATTGTTGAAAATTATAATCGGGGTGTACCTGTTATTAATATAAACGTAAAAAAAAAACATTTTATAAGTCTGAAACAACTGGACACATTTCGAATAAATTTGACGATATAATAGTTAATATTGTAGATTAAGACCTAGTATACTTTCATTCTAATAAAACATAAAGAGTTACAGATGAAATATTAAAATTTATAAAATAATGAACTTATTTGGTTATAAATGAGCTTCAATTAGAATACAAAATGTATTGTTAATAGTTACACTTAGCATAGTAATACCTTGCTGATAAATTAAAAAATGTATCTTAAGATTATACGAAACGTGCTATCGAGTCTACGCACGGCACAGCTGGTTTTTTATAAAACTATCGCAGTGAAACTGACTCGTTAATTAATTTACTAGATTAAAGTCTTTGAACGTAATCTGTAGATACTGGTGGTTGCTATTCGAAGATGCTACACTTCCTTGAATGTTTAGGTAAGAAATAAATACTTATACCCCGACCGGTATTGGCTTTACGCCAACATCCTAATAGCTTCGGGCTAGTATCAAAGCTGCAAGAGTATCTTATTTATTGAGAGTTAAAGTTGTATCTAAATCTAAATGTAATTAATCAACTTTGTCATGATTAATATAACTTCCGAACTCGATACCGTTTACAATTATAAATACATCATAGCAAGAATATATACTATTTACTGCGTCCGCGACTTCGTTAAAAATGTTAATACAATTAAAACTTTGCGCCTATTGGTGATAGATTGATGTTAAATAACCTAAAGCCTTCGTCAGTGATTGCTCTATCATATACAAAGATAATTTTTGTAATCTAACTGGTACTTGCTAAAATTAGCGAGTTCAAACAAATAAACAAATTTTTCCGCTTTATAATATTAATATGGATATTGTATAGGTTATTATATTTATAAAAAACAATTATTATCTTGCATTATGATAAACAGCTTCGGTTTTTATAATACCTCTTACAAGTTGGTTTTTGTTTGTTGAAACCGACAGTCGACTTGAGTCTCTTGAGTCGAGCGGTCAATTATTAGTCGACTTCAGACGTCCCTGGTAGCTGCAATTCAATTTGCAAGGGCATTCATTGTTTCATTGTTTACGTATCATTTTATTTCTATTTTTCTTTATATACCTCAGACTAGACAATAACACAAATCAAAGTAGACATCGAAATATACTGTAATCGAGTCATTAATTTCGTTTTCCTGTCTTGCTTTCGTTTACATATATACTCTTTATTAACTAGGTGAATTTATAATTTACTACCTGTGTCTCGACTTCGTTCACGGGGAACAAAACATTATTTTATCCTAGATTTTAAAGTGCGGCTTCGCTCACAGTAATGTTAATTTTGTCAAAGAAATCGGATGACGCAACAAAAAGTTTTATGCAAAGTTTATGCCTCGTTTTACCCCACTTCCAATAAGTTTTTTGCGAAAAAAAGTAGCCCATCACCGTCTCCATGTTCCCATCTATCTGTATACCAAAATTCATGATAATCAATTTAGCGGTTTAGGCGTGAAAGTGTAACAAAGAAACAAACTTACTTTCTCATTTATAATAATAGTATGATAAGACTAGGTGTTACCCACGGCTACGCTCGCGTTATTGTTGATTTTTACAAACAAATGGAAGGACATAATAAGAAGTTTCATACAAAGTTTAAACCCTTTCTTTACCCCACTTCCAATAAGTTTTTCGCGAGTAAAAGTAGCCTATCGCCGTCTCTAGGTTCCCATATATCTCTACCACAATTCGTCACAATCGATTCAGCGGTTTAGGCTTGAAAGCATAACAAACAAACAAACTCACTTTCGCACTTATAATACTAGTAAGACTTTTTGCCCGTCTTTGTAACTTTTTTCAATACAGTTTTGCTGTTATTGGTGATAGCGTGATATTAAATTGTCTAAAGTTTGTCCTTAATGATTGCTCTACCAAAACTAAACAATAGTTTTGTATTATCCGACTAGTAGTTCCTAAGATTAGCGCATTCAAACAAAGAAAAAAAATTGCCTTATAATATTAATGTAGATTAGCAACCATCCGCGATTTTGTGTGCGTTAATACAATATGTGAAAAATGCCTGGGGTTAACGTGCTTTCTTACCAGTTAAAGATTGTTTTGAATGGAGTTAGTAATTTCACAGATTACATTCAACAAACATGCAAACTTTATCTCTTTATAATTGAAGATTTAATTACATGTATATTACAAGTTCTTGAAGTACGATGTAATCTAATACGAATGTGAGTATGGAAACATATTCCTGTGGTCGTGTCTGTGTCTAGAACTTGTGTAATACAGACCGTATTAAATAAAATATTAATGATATTTATTAAAAACACATGACTATAGACTTTTCCGTACATTTTTAACTTTCCATTAGCTATACATATATAAAATTTTAACCGATGTTAATCAAATTTTGCACACAGTGTGCAGTTTGATCCAACTTGATAGATAGGATCTTTTATCTCGATAAGTGATCATAAGGTGATAGATGTCGCTGTAGTCGATGTAATTGACTACTCAAAATTTAGAACAAGGTCTGCCAGGTCAGCTAGTAATACATATAAGTTTTTTATAATTGTTTCCACGCTTAATCTAAACCGTTTGATAACAAAACACGTACCCCCATTACGAAGTCCGTGCTAGCACGAAATATTGGCAAACACCTTAAATAACCTTGCATGTTTCCTAATTTGTTATCGTAGTTTTCTACTGTTGGCTGTAATGTATGCGTACTTACAAGGGCGCGGGCGTGCCAATATACAACGATGAGTTTCGTGATTGTGCCAATATTACTTACGGTCGATTCGTCGACCTGACGCCGAAGGTGAAAGTATTGTCTCGATATTACAATTCAAATTCAAAGTTACTCAATTTATGCTGTGTCAAATGTAATTAGATTTACTGATGAAATCTTATATCCATTATGAACGATTAAACTCTTATATAATATTTTACTTTAGTAGATATCTAAAGACAATGTAAACTCTATTTAGCGACACTTAGGAAACCGTTTAATGTATTATTGAGAATTGTCGTAATATGGAGATACATGTTAATATATGTACTACAAGGAAAATCTACGAAATTCAAGTAATTTAGACATGTTAGTGATATGTCGTTAAATAGATTGACGTCCAACAGAGTTTACGTTGTATATGAAAGCAAGTGTGTATTTACGATAGTGTTAAATTAACTAGGATATGATCCCAGGAGCGGATCCAGCCCTCAAAAAAAGGTTGTGGTCACTCGAAATTAATAAAGTGTAATATAAGTCTATGTACCTAATAAGGTATTGTGAATGATATTATTTTGTTTCGATAGCGTTTAGAACTTCATTTATCTATTTTTTAATTATCTAATAAAACATTTTGGAGGAAAACACTTTATTCTAATTTATTTATGCCTGTAGTAATAGTGTGTGGTTAATTACACTAGCACTTACATCATTTAGCTATAATGACATATACATATTTTTTACTTTATCTGCGGTGTTTTCAATTTTCGAACGCTTCCGATGAATTAACTCATTCCGTATCCTGCTGTTAGCGAGTTCTTTACTGGAAATTATCTCGTGTGAACAAAGAGGGTCAGTTGGTACGTGTTTATTTTATTGATCGTTAATTGAGTCGTCGTTGTACTCAGACACGCGATGAAAACATTTGCGTGTATGCACGTATGAGGTAGAAAACTGTATTAATCGTCATAAGAGGTAATTAATTATCATTGAGATTAAATGTCAGTGTAACAGACACAATACATTGGTGATTCTGCCCGCAAATCAAAAATTGTTAATAAACAAGGGAAAAAACTAAAATCACTTTTCTTTTTCGTGCGTTAACTTTATAACTTGACAGTTGAAAAACAAAGTGTATTCGCAATTAATGTTTACACGGAAATATAAAATTTGAATAAGTCTTTTGCCTTTTGTATGAGAGTTATTTGAGTTTAATTACGTAAAATCATGTCTATTTCATATTGAAATAAAATCTAGTGATAGTTATTAACTATTAAAGGTATTTATATACAAGATACTAATGATAATTGTAAGTGTAAATGTGATGATAAAATGACAAATTATTATTAAACATCTAAAATATGACAATAACACTGTACATACAAATCTTGCAGTATATATAATATATATGATAGTTGTCCCCGTGCCTTCATTTGTGTGGAACTAAAAATTATTTCATAATTTTTGCCCGTTTTTGTAACTTTTCTCAACATAGCTTAGATCTTATTGGTGGTAGCTTAATGTTAAAAAGTCGAAAGCCTTCTCCAATGATTACTCTATCAAATACCAAAAAAAATATATTGAAATCAGACTGGTAGTTCGTAAGCTTAGTGGGTACAAACAAACTCACTTTCGCATTTATAATATTAGTTAGGATTTATTGGGTGACTAGATTACCGGATAAATCTTTTTGCGACTATGTATATTGCAGCATTAGTACTAGGTTATATAACGAATTAACATTTGGTAGATCATGCTTTACTTTATAGTGTAACGTATTATGATGAACAAAGCAACAAGTAAAACTATCGTTATTATGCAATCGCATCGTCGAGTGAATAGAGATAGGTAACGTCCACGTAACTCATTTGGTATTATTCATTCCCACTCAACAAATAGGCGATTTCACAACACACTCCACATGTTATCTAAGAATTTAAAAATACAAAAGACCACGACACGAATTTTTAAGTCTGTTACAAATCGGATTTTCATTTGATATGGGCACAATTTCCAGCAAAGACGACGAGCATTAGTAACATTAGTGCTTTTTTTAAGTGGAATGATTACCAAGTGATCTGTATTTCGTTAGGGTTGTCGCTTACTGGTTTAGCTGGATACATACTGGTTAAACCTGTATCGAAATAAAGAAAAAAAAATCCAGCGATGGGCATTTTTAAACACGTTTAAAGTGTATAGGAATTAGATTCCTGTAATCCGCTGATGATTACTGGATATAAACTGGCTGATCTGGAACAGGAAACGTCTAAGCATATAAATACATTGGGTAACACTATTCAGTACGACACAATTATAGTATCTCATCTTCCAACAAGTATTACTTCTAGCTCTACAGTTTAGCATTATTAAATGAATAAAAATAATATTTACAATCCCACTACTAAAGAAAAAATAGATTGTGCTGTAATCGATTAAAGAACGTGTTGAATAAATAATTAAATAAAAAAAAAATTTGAACTGTAGTTCATAACTACACGTATTTGTTACGCAAGGTTAGAATTTACTTGATGCGTGGTTAGATACCGCATGATCAAGTTACAAATTCTGAAATAGAGCTTTTCTTACGAAACCTATCATAGTAGATGGGAATTTTCTTCAGCTTGTTTGTTAATTATCGCTCTTAAATTGAAAATCTGCTGTTACATACCTATTGCAGCAATACATAAGAGTCGGTCCCACTTTATCTAGACTTAGTGCGTTATCATTTTTGTTCAGATCGGCACTTGCTGAAACTGCGATCAAAGCTAAAGGATTTTTTTATGTAACGTTTAGAAATATAAATAATTTTATAATATGTACTTAGATAGGGTTCTGTCTACCTAATCAATTATGTAGGTATGAAAAGTCTGTTTATGAATTACATATTTTATTTTGTTACAACGTCTTCAATTAGGCAATCATTTTATTTATTTTGCAGTTATAATCACACCAACAGACAGACAAATAAAGCAACGTTGCCTTTTTATAAAATATAAGAATGTACGAACCTTTTTTTTTTGTGTGGGTTTTAGATTGGTGTAGTCGGTCGGGAAAACTTAAACTGGAAAAGATCGTTGATCCTAGATCATCGAACGATAAAATACGTAACTGCTTAGACCAACATTTAGGCTATTCCAGAATTTAATGAATTTGTTGTTTCGGCCACAGTGTTGCCAAAAACCGGAAAATCGACTGTTTATTAACGTATATCGCGTCTTTATATTGTTATTAATTAGCTGTACCCGCGATTTCGTTCGTACTGTAGTAAAATATATTTTTGAATCTCTCAGTGACAGTATTTTGTTCTAGGTTGTTCTTGGTCTTCTGTTTTGGTCTTGATGGATCATGTCGCATTACATCATTCACTCGCGTTAATAGATCCTTATCGCTTACCATTCCTACTAGTTTTGCTGGACTCCAAATGATCGTATTGTGGTGATAGATAGCCTATAGTTTTTTTTAATAACTTCACTTTCACATGCAGAAAGATTTTTTCAAATACGACAAGTAATTTTTCAGATGAGCGCGTTCAAAAAAACACTCTTCATCCCTATTTTATTAGCACAAAAGTATTACATTAGTGTAGAAGTAACATATTAGTATAAAGTGACGTAGCACATTCATATGCAATTTCTTTTTCCGTCATTCGATAAGGTCTTTTTGTAAATTGTCATCGCCCACAAATGTTCCACGGTAATGACAAGACAGTGATGGCATCACGCACAAACCGAACTGTCAGCTCTAATGGATGTGAACTTTGATCTTTAGATGTCATTAACACTCGGTAAACGATGGTGTTTACGATGCGGTTTCACTACTACAGCTAACTGTTCTAATGTTTTTGCTACATATAATATATATATATATATATATTATATATATATATAGAACGATTAACACCCATACGTTATAAAACGAACCTTACCTGAGCTTAAAATCGAAAGTTGAAGGACACGTTATTTAAAATTCATTTCTCTCAATTTACATAAAGAACTACAACAATATATATAATATATATTGTTGTAGTTCTTTATGTAAATTGAGAGAAATGAATTTTAAATAACGTGTCCTTCAACTTTCGATTTTAAGCTCAGGTAAGGTTCGTTTTATAACGTATGGGTGTTAATCGTTCTCCACACTAAATAATTTTAGGAAAGTATAATTTAATTTATATTAATGAATTATATGTAGCCGAATACTGGTCCAACTTAATTTGATGCAATCATTGACACGATAGAAGAAGATTTATGGTAATATATATTATTATTAAATATAATTTGTGGTTCAGTGTACCTCGTGTGTTTCTACGCCTCGTAATATGTTATGTTACTTAATATGAGAATACAAAATTTAGTAAGTAATAATTAAATTTGTTTCGTTTAATTACCCGAAAAGAAGTCATGTGAAATTAAAATGTGCGTAATTTTATTCAAATTCTTTAGATATGACAGCGTGTCTATTTAAATGTCTGCAAATTATGGTCACACACTGTGACCGTCAATTGAGGTCTCTCGGTTACTGGCATTAATCTAATATTTGAAATGAGTATAATTAGAATGAAAAAAAAAGGTAAATCTTTTATTTCAAGTATGAGAACATGCAATATAGAATAGAAATTTTATAGATATTAACATTTTAATAATAAATTGGTAAGGTACACTTATAGTTCTATACAACTATATATATTATTAGTATAGTATATATTACAGATAGCCGTGCCCACGACTTTGTTCGCCTGGTTGTAACATTTTTTAACACAGCTTTGCTCCTATTAGTGGTGGCGTGATGTGAAGTCTAAAGTTATTCTGTATAGTCTTTCCAATGATTGCTCTACCAAATAAAAAAATAATTTTGGAAATCCGGCTAGCAGTTTCTAAGATAAATGAGTACAAACAATCAAACAATTTCGCTTTATAATATAAATATAGATATTTTCTTCTTACAAATACAATTTGAAATATATAAATTAGTATGTTTCATATCTTGTTATTACTCTATCATGTATATGAACAGTTTATGTATTGCTGGAAATGATATCAATGATATATTTTAATGGACTTCAAAGATAAGTATAATTTTCATTGATTATTCATAAAATGTCAACAGTAAATATTAAAATATATTATGCATCTATTTGAAATGGAAGGTATATCGAGTAAAGGGAATGTGTAAGTAAGAAGGTGGATAGATATAAGAGCAGAGGTCTTTACCAAGTAAGATATGGATGGACTGTATGAGGAATTTTATGTGTACATAAGAATCAATACTGATATGAAAGTTTATAAAGGAAACCGGTAAACGTGTTTTGCCGACGCTAGTTAGGAAAGGGGTAAGAAAATTCTTCGCTATTAGAAAGTCTTATCAATACATACATACATAGTATCACGCCTCTCTCCCATAAGGGTAGGCAGAGACCACATCCTTCCACTTGCTACGATCCATAAACAAAGTTATAAATGGGAACCACAATCACTTTTTGGATGATAACAAGCTTCCATTTTTGTTTGACACGTCCATTTACCTTTTCATGTGTTTTGATAAATGTGCGCACTAATATGGTTGGTTAATAAAAATAACATTTGATATGAAAGGAATTCCCAGTATGTTAATCAATTTCTTTTACAGTTAACGTTACAGTCACAATCTCACCTGATGTTAAGTGACGACGTGACCTAAGATGGTGGGCATGCTAAACATAGTGGATAGACTAGCTCTCTTAAATATTATCGAATCGTATTTGATAATAAAATAATGCGGCAATGAAACGGATCTCGCTACCTGACATTTTAGTTTAGTGACCTCGGTATGTGTGACCCGCACGCTTGCACTTTACATGCATAATTTGTAATTCATTCCTAGCAAACCTTATTTGTTTATGTTACGGTTTAAATTTCTTTGTCACAGCAACAATTTAACTGTACCTTGTACCAAACGCCACTCAACGTATGCAATTTGTATCTATGATGAAATGTATTGGTTGGTGTTATTTCTGTTATAGTATTGTAATATTATGGTGACTTATTATTTCTAAATGTAAAGTTTTTAAATTATTTCCCTGTTATGTTATTTTATGGAAATGTTATTAGAGTGATTATTGGTAACAGACGTTATATGCATAATGATAATTTGATAGCCGTGTAATATCCCTGAATAATTAGGAGTCCCATATGTGTCCATATAGCTTAGGTATCAATATATTCGTGATGCATAAACAAAGCGTAAAGTAGAACAGTAAAACGTTGTATGGAATCAATTTATTTGAAAGACCTTATTCAAAGTACTGAGAAATGGAATCGTTTCAAATGGTATGAAATGGCTTAACTGTAGACAATTAACATACTTTTGTGAATATAAGATATTATTTTTGCAAGTTAAATTTAAATAATGGCTGCATTTGTTTATTAAAACAAATGAATTGTCTTTCACATTAACGTGTGTTACTGACTTGGAAGAAACAATAAACAATTTTAACAAAAAATAGATACAGAATATAACTATTATTGGCCTACTAACGTATTAGAGAATATTGGAAAGTTAATACTAAGATTTGTATTTAAAGTTATGTATTTTATTGGCGAAAAGATACTGTTTTTAATTTTTTATTTTTGTTATTCCCTCTCAAATGTGAGTAAAAAATTATAAATAGGTAGGTACTTTTATTTTGTAGTTAAGGTTTAGCGTTATGGCCACAATATCACCTGACTGAGAGACGTTGTGGCCCAAGATGGTGGACACAGTAAGCTTAGTGGGGTGACTGGCTCGAAGTGCAACTGCCGGAACACACCTATAGGTATTTTGCGGCAGTTTTTCAACTTGAGGCTGGTAGCTAGTCAGATGGGCATTAGAAAAAGCCATACCACGATGCTATGGCTTCCTCAGCATGTTTTCCTTCACGGAAAGCTCAAGCTCATTGTAGGTGGATTCAAACTCAAATACCTTGTCGCGCGTCCGTAGAAATTATCAACTGAGCTATAATCACTTCAAAATCGCTATAGTATAGACTGGTTCTTATAAAAACAGTATGTTTTATTTTAGGATGATACTTTCTCTATAGTTACGATGATGAAAAACTTGCGTGTCTCGTTTTGAATTGACATTAACTTTCTGCAATTATAAATTTTCAACGTATACGTAATTGAATCCACTAACGAATTGACGTAACCTATTCTTTCGGTGACAGTTTTGCAATGACAAAAAATATTTGAGTAAAAGCGTTTGTGGAGGTGTGTAATTTAAAATTGTACGCATGATTGGTCAACCATGATGATAACGTGTGACTGAAGTCTATTGAATCAAAACTGAATACAGTTAAACAAATATAATTAAACAAACCCATTGTGAATTTTATTTGACTTTATTGAGAAGCAAAGAAACTGAAGTATTTTTTACGTGCCAGAATATCATGATATGAACGCATCCGTACAGTTGTTAATCAGTAGTTTTTGTCTATAACCGATGATAGTTGATGTCTGATACAGATGACCGTATAACTTTGCAAGTTCAAAGTGGACTTGGACGTTGTGAAAATACGATAAATAGTTAATATAATACACCGGCGTCGGCTCAGTGTTTGTGGGGATTGTATAGTGAAAAACAAACTGTATAAGTTACAGTCTAGCACAAGATTAATCGACAGCGCTCATCCGCTGATCAACCCATGTAACTACAAATTCTTTGTGTATTAAACACCTCATTTTATTTAGGCCAGTATTTTTCGGAACCACACCCGAAATTAGCTGACGTGGTTGACAATCATATCATGCTATGAATTGCTGACTGACCCAGGAGTCCATATGCAGTAATATTTATGCATTATGGATATGATACATATTACGATATTATCTTCACGTTATACACGTGTATTTATGCTACTTGTATGAAATATTTAGGCTAGTTAGTTAAAAGTCATCCATCCTTCCAGGCCATCCTTCCTTATTTCAATATATATATATATATATATTCTTCATTCCTTTTAACAATGTTTTAGTTATACATAAAATGCAGTAATACTTTGTTTATTCATGGTACTTTAAATACATATTCCGATGGACCTCTGAGATTGTATTGAGCAGCGTCCCGGGTCGTCCTGCAATTGTTTTGAATGCACCCTCTTTTCTTGACGGGAAATGAGATCATATTGTACCTGGTTTTACTGCCTTGTATAAACGAATATTAATTACGTATTGTATTTCTACAATCAAAATGATAAATTAACGTGAAAGTGAACGTTATGGTTTTATTGAAATAAAACTAATTTAAACGGACTTTATCGCGGTTATTTATTTATTTTGATCCCGACGTTTCGAAAGCTTTTCAGCCTTCGTGGTCACGGGGCGGACTGAGGTGTAGGTTGTCCAGAAAAGATTGGTATAATATTTTATATTTTAAATAATTTTAATCTAAGTTATAATAAATATTTATATAGGTATATTAAAAGACAATGCCTGACTGTTTGATCTTTAGTATATTTATAATTTCATAAAAAGAGTACTGATTTACATGATTATTTTATGAAATTACAGGAATAGAACAAGTTCCAAGGATAATACTAAACTAAGACAAGATACTACTACCAGTTTTTTTATTAATGTTTATAAAAAACTAAATTCTAATTATCAATCTACGGCAGCAAGCTAGTGTTTTTTTTAATTTACATAAGTCTACAAGTAGGCGTGGCAAGTCTATTTACAAAGTATAAATGTCCATATTATATTTTGTATAAATAGTAGAAGACGAAAATAATACTGAACAACTAAATTGCAACCCCAATATGTCGAATGTAATAACTGCGAAGGTGAGCCAGTTAGGAGTGTCCTGTTTCACAATCAGAGTTATCTATTGAGGTTATAGCGATCTATCCTGCGGAGACTAGAAGAAGTGTTGTCCCTGGTCACTGGCAATATGGGTGTTTGAATGTCATCGTGGTGTAATATGTGGTTTACGGATTGCGGGAGGAAGTCTGTAAATAGATTTTTTCTCCACGTTGATAAAAAAGGCACCTATATCTGATCAGTTCGTGGTTACAATATACATAATCACAAATCTGTCACCATGACACACTTTTCGTTTGTTTCAAGATGCTTATAACTATAAAGGCTTGTGTTGCGTAATTAAAATGTCCTAGTAGACCAGGAGAGGAGTGTGTAGCAAGACTCAGCGTCTTCTATCGTACCACTGATTGCATTTAATTAAGTTCCACCAGTGTTCGCCCAATCTCTGGGCATTTAAAGTAAATGCTGGTAGATTAACGAGTGTGCAGGTGTATGGACAGAGGGGCCACGACAGTAAATGCATTATAGTTTGCGGCTCACCGCAGTCGCATAGGGCTTGGTTTTGTAGTCTCCAGTCCCATTTAACTATATTGAAATTGCAGCGGCCATATTTGAGTTCGAAGAAGGACTCATCGGGTGGCAAGTACCGTTAAAACCTACTGAAAAGACATCATGGTAATACTCTAATCCCAATATTTTCAGAGACCAGGATTAGCTTACACACTTCTTCTAGTGTCCTCCGATAACCGGGCGGGCTCGCAGTAGCAGACTTTGTTTTTAATTGTACTATGCTTTCCTATCAGGTACAGTATCTTTACTTTGCAACGCTACTATAAAAATAAATATGTTTTTGAAGTGAAAATTTATTTAGACACGATGAGCCTTTTATTTGTGGATATTGAATGAGACTGAGCTAAACCGATCAGCTATGTAATACTCATTCGGGTAAAGTCGGCTCTCGGGAATAGTCAACGCGTCACTGCCATAGCTATTCGCTAGACCAGCATTACATGAGAGAACATAACGCATCAGTCGCATTCAGCATTGACATCGTATATGGCGTGTCAATACTTTTTATTTAATACGTTGTAGTTGTATTTCGTATTATTAACCTCGCCTTGATGACGTTTTCACTTCTGTCGTATGGTCTTAAGCACACACCATTTTTAATATTATTAAGGCTACTCCATTTATAATAACACAATAAATCCATAGCAACTATATTATAGGTTACTAATTAATGCCCGTTAAATATCTTTTCCTTTAACGAACAAAAAAACGATAAACGTATTGTATTAAAACGAACGAAATTATTTTTCCCGTTTAATCGTACCACTATTCCTATATAGGTACAACATACATATCAAAAACAGGAAAAATTAATTCTGTGTATTACAAATATCAGGATCACGCTAACCACAATGTAGGTTATTTCATTTTAATTATATAGAAATACAGTTCCCAACCGGTCTCAGTAATTAATACCTAATATTATTAATTATTATTAATCTGCATGGTGATAGGGCTTTTTCTAATGCCCGCCTGGCTAGCTACTAACCTCAAGTTGAAAATCTGTCGCCAAATACTATTAGGTGTGTTCCGGCAGTGACAATTGAGGGTCAGTCACTCATATAAAGGCTGGCAACGCACCTGCGATTTTTCTGGTGTTGTGGGTGTCTATGGGCGGCGGTGATCACTTACCATCAGGTGACACGCTTGCTAGTTTGCTCCCTATTCCATAAAATAATAATAATACAACAAAATGACATCATTATTGCCAGCCCCGGTGAAGCCAGTAATGATCCATCTGTAAAGGTGGAACCATGCTCCATTCCACTTGCCTTAATGATTGTAAAGTTTGTAAGCAAGTAGAACGGAGAACCTCTCCCTAGAGGGTCGTGTGGAGCTCATCAGGTGAGTAGCTTCGTCAAATACCTCCTACAAATATTGCATCGCGAACCTCAATTTCCCATATTACCAAAGACAAAGGGCAGCTTTTACATTTCAGGTTTAAGATTGAATAAGGATAAAAATAATGTAATATTACTGAGCTATAAAAACAAAAACATAGAATTTTAAATAATAATGTTTTATGTGTATATTTGTAGAGAATGTAGATATTTATTTATGTCATATATTAATTATTGTCAATAGAAAATTTATTTAAAACCTGATCTTAAGTTATACGGAGTAGTGAGTGCCTTCCAATTCACCGCTAGAAAAAACCTAGCCTAGACGCTAGACTACCCACATCATATTCGCATTGTTACATTTAAAACGCATTCTCTGACTGAAGTTATTCTAGTGTTACGACTTTATAAGGTACAAATATTTTAACCTTATTCATTGCATCACTTAAGATTCTTCGCTGAGGCTGTTGTTGTAATAGCTCTCAAGGAAGTAACTGAAAGATGGTACGGTATCAAAGTATTGACGCACGTGGAAAAACATTTAAAGGGCTGGTCTGTCCATCAAGGTTTAAGGTTCATATAATCTGACTTCCTGTCAACGTCACGCATCAAACCGAAAGGTTCCAGTCTAATTTACTTTTTATTTCTGTACTAAATATATTTCAGTTTTATGAATCACCGATTTCCATCCAAAGACTTTTGTTCTTTCATTTCTAATGTTGTGAAGGATAGAGTTTGCTCCATTGTATTGTATTATTTCAGTAAAAAGCTATTCATTCCTCGCTATAAGACTTCATAAAATATCCTACAAATACATTAATGAAACCTTAACATAATATATTTATGGCATGCATGATTGTATGTTTATTGTCGTTCTAAACGTAGGTACTATTTCCTTGGACCTAAATTTACCATGTCCGGCTTCGATCGAGAGATTTACGTCTATATTAAGAGCAGGATTTACGGTATTATAACAGTCAAAACAACTTTTATTTATTTGTTTTATTTATCATATTAAAATTATTATTTTGAAGTATACAGATATATTACATTTTCCACTGTGGCTTCACTCGTAGTATAACATCATAAGATCTGTAGAATTTGTAATTTTCCATTGATTTTATATGTTGTGCATTAATTTTTATATGTAAGTATAAATATTTTTTCTATATACACTTTGCAGTCATGTACACGGTATTTTCTGGAAAATCTGTAATGTTTAAAATTTATACTCACCGAAAATTATTATTTGCAAACTTGACGATCCTTACTCATTCCTCTAGGGTTTGAGTTTCCGCAAAAACCGTATCCAAGATACCTATTTTAAATAGTCCCTTAAATACCCTTAGTACCTAGGAATGGCTGAGTATTCGTTAGTAAAGATGTTATTATATATCTACCTTTGTCATGTTAATAATATTAAATTTGTCCAATTTAAAATTTTGAAATTCAGTGTTAGTAAATACTTATATTAGTTAAATTATTGTGTATAATTTATATTCAATTAGATAAATGGAGTTTGTTTTAAGAATTTTGATAACAAATTATATATATTTAAATCCGATATTGTTTTGTGTTGAAATTAATATTATAAGGAAGTTTAACTAAATAGAGATATTCAATAATGTTTTCTTTAATTATTATTTTCCCCGAAATATTCAATAACATCGAGGTATCGGCAAGTAACAGACCGTTGTCGCTATTCATCGTCGGTCCCTTCGCCCTTCATATATTTCATCTCATGGGATTCTGTATCAATAGGCTCTAATGGCGCGGGCAAGACCTTTTGTGTTGCGGCCGTTCGCCACACTTCCACCATTTTGATATAAACCGGGGATCGAATGAAGTATCGCATGTTAAATTCATTGTATCTTGAGTATTAGCTACCTCAAGCGTTAACATTAAAGATATACCAAAAATAGTGATATTCCTTATTATATATAAATACTATTATTTGGATTCTAATACCAGAAACAGTTTTTTAGTATGCATCATAACCGTCGTTTTGTAATAATTTACAATGTGAATTAACACAATTTTAAATGTTAAGGTTACAATGAGATAATATTATTTCAAAACTAAAATGATTTTTGAATTATTGATTGTATTAATTAAAAAACATATTTCTTAATTGTCTACCAAAAAATGCATACACAATATGTTATTGTTCATTAATTTAGAAACTTAATGTATACTATTACTTGATGATGCACTGGACCGGACCGGTAGTTATCGTAAAATCCTTTCTCAGTGAATGTCTACATCATAAAAGGAACATACATGCCAATTTCAAGTCTATAGCTCTAATAGTTTTAGAGATATCACGATGAGTCAGTCGCTTTTATGTACTTATAGATTACATAAATTGGTTTTCTAAATGTTTGTAAATTATTTGTCATCATACTGTGTTTTTATTAGACTCGATAGTTAAGTAGGCACATAGATAAGGACTGCCTACAGTAGTGTAATGTTTTCTATCGCACCGATAAGAATTATTTCACGTTTGAATATAATTACACAGCTATTTGAAGACAATTATAGCGCGCATTTGTAACACAAAATTAGGATACATAATATAACTTTGAAATGAAATAAAAATTGTTCGCTACCAAACGTCACATGACTACGTGCTAAGTTAATACTATGATGAATTAATTTTTTTATTAAAATTAGGTCGTTTAGTAGGCCAGAAGGAACACAAATACACATATTGGTTTTTATGTAAATAAAGTTCAAAATCTAAAAATGATAAACGTTTACATTAATATCTTTGATTATAATAACAATTAAAGTGCTGGTTTCTACTGTACTCATAAACTTCTTTCGTTTATCCAGATTCAATCATTCAGCCTATTCTATTGATTGCGCCTATTATGAATATTTTGACTTCACTTGCGGTTAACAGATTGTAAATAAATTTGCGCAGGTTTAAGGAGTTTGCTCACATAACAGAGCATACCAGGATCATGTCATGAATGCACCAGGTAAGAAAAGAAACATGAAGTTGCTAATATGTTTACTGTAACGGGCTGCGACGATTAGCTCCGTTCGAAATTTATTCAGTAACCTGCAGCACCGGCTTTGACAACGTTACTGGTAAAATAAGTATTCCATCTACTACAATGTATTATACCATAATACTTATTAGACGATTTGGTCTAGCAAATATCGTACCGTCCATAAATCCATATGTAGAATATTTGATACGTTGTGTATACAACACGTGATGATGTCAAACCGGGTGCTGCACGTCACTAAATGGACTTCGAATGAGCATAATGCATTTTGCGTAGGGATACAATGTGCATTGCATACGGGTATAGAATGCTGTCGATTGTTCGCAGTGGGTATAATAAGGCATCTCATACTGCCATTCATACCTGATGCGTTTTTAGGACAGTCATAGTAGTAAGTTTCGGTTATGTGGGTATTAAGCTACTATATTTAAGAGGTGGATTTACGCTTTTACGGATTTACACACCTGTAACGCTTTTATTATTGCGTTGAAGAAATTATCTTGCAAGTTCGCCGTTAATAAAATAATTATGAAAAATCATGTAACTTACAAGGTTCCTATCATAGAAAGTTTTAACTTTATCTAATAAGTATTCAATAGCTATGTATTATAAATGGAACGATAAAATCCTTCATTTTTTCCTCTTCATTTGATTTCATATTTCCAGGTTCGTCGTACCTAATCAAATTCCGTCGCAAATCGCGCAGATTTTGCGTAAATCCCAATTTATGTACATTTTATTTTTCCGTTTGGGGAAATTGTAACATTTGTTTCAAAACTATTTTCATGCTACACGTATTTATACTGAGGAAATAATTTCAATAACTATCGAAAAAAGAAATTACTACTATTATAAAATATAAAAAAATAAACAACTACAACTGAAACTACAAAAACATAGAAAGTACCTACTAATTCAAATATTTCACACTCAGCAATAAATTTAGTAATCGAGTATAACTATTTCGTCAATATGTGCTAGTTTTTCTTGCCAAATCGTTTCAACTCTAGGAAACAAAAGTAAGATAGAGGACAGTAATAAATGTTTAAAAAAACTTTTTTATAATAAGTTAAATTTGGCGACAAAAATTGGCTGGAGTATTTTCCTAACCACAGATAGTTAATATTTGGGTGTTTATAAGTATGAACTTATAAGAAAGCTCTTGCGAACTCAACTGAATAAAGTTTTATTGATTTTGATAACAAACTTACGATAAATAAATTCAATCATTATAATTTTATAAAAAATTCAAAAAAATATTTAACTTTAATGTAACAATTACAATCATTGTAATATCTTTAAGTTTATAAAAAAAGAAAATCTGTTTCTGTGGCAGATCGTAACTGATTTCTTTTTGATACTATTGTGAAACATTACAAAACAAATGATCGTTGTTTTGTATTCTATTATAGTATAATTAATCTTTTCAGCTAAATTTTTATTGCGTAATTAAATAGTTAACTCTCATTTACATACGAGTATGGAGCTAATCAGATTGACTACTGGAACTAATTATGTATTATTCAATGGCGCGTGTTGACGCGTCTCTATTTGTATCTATATTAACACAGCAGTGTTTTTTAACCTTTTTCAAGACACGGCCCCTATTAGGATGGAGAAATATTTCGCGATCCCCCGTTGCTTATTTTTCATGTATTTTATTTTGTGACATATATTCAATCCAACATATTTATTAATTTTCATAATTAGAGCTCGGATAAATACATAATTAAGTAAACACATTTTTTAATAACATTGAATGCGTCGCCAATAACGCAACTTACTAACGTAATTGACTTGTGGTCATTGTTTGTAAATCAAAACCACTTCAATACATATTCTTCGACACAATATTTTATTGAAGAAATCGGATGTGAGATAAACATCAAAGAATTTTTACCTGAAGTGAAAATGGTGTTAGAAAAGTTGATAGAACTGGTTTTTTTTCGACCTGACATACACCTTTTGGACGTAAAGGCTTTTGACAGGTCCGCTGAACTTTATGGGGCGAATGCTGAGGGCACTCAGCCCCAAGGCAGCGGGCACAAGCGTGCCAAAATGGCGGAAGCTCGGCTTGCACTGCTGCCGGAAAGCGAACAAAGAACTGTGTTATTATTGCAAATTCTCATTGCAAGAGATATCGAAGAATATTCGGCAAAGGTGGATCTTAAATCCGTTTTTAAATGCAGCTATAAATGAGGCAAATTTGGCAACCAAGCTCAAAGAAAATCTGCTCGATTTATCTGCCGATGGGATGCTGGTATTGGAATTGAAGTCTGTCAATTTGCATACCTTTTGGTTAAAAAGGAAATCAGAATACCAAGAATTAACAATAGAGGCTTTGAAGTGTTTGATTCCATTTACCACCTCGTACTTTTGCGAGTTGACATTAGTGGCTCAAATAAAAAGCAAGGAAAGAAATCGCTTAAATATGGAAAACGATTTAATTGTCTATGTGGCAAAAACGGATCCACGATGGGAGGAATTGGTTAATGAAAAACAAACGCAACCTTCGCATTAAGATATCTCATAACATATTTTTATATTTTGTTTAGTCCATACAAATGATTATGTCATTTAGTTAACATTTTTCTTAATAAATCTTTTTAAGCTGTATTGTCTTATTTTACTACAGTAGCTTTCCCAACCTTTTGCAGCTCCGCTATAGAAGCTTCGCGATCTCCCTAAAGAGGCTTAGCCACCCACCAGGGGGTCGCGACCCACACGTTGCGAAACACTGTAATACAGTTTTGTGTCAATACAAACAGCAGTCTTTTTCTTTTCTGTATTTAAGGTCAACGTGTGCTTATGTACAATTATGCCAATGTCAAGTAGATAGAATATTTTTCTAATTTTTAAACGTCGCCTTACGGACTATGTCGTCTTATTAAACTCTTAAAGGAGTTGCTGTGATAACTTAAAATTAATATTATTATATACAATGTTTATGCACAATAACCCAGCTGTATTGCTTAAAATTGATATAGGGCCAAATAATGTAACTTTATGTATTCAAATAAAAAATACCAAATGACAGATCAAGATCCCATGAAAAAGCCATGAACGCAATAATCAAATGTAACAAAATTATATGAAACTAGCTGTGCTCGCAACTTCGTTCGCGTGAACTTCAAACTATTAATAATTTTTCCCGTTTTTGTAACATTTTTCATTACACCTTTACTCATATTCGTAGTAGCGTGATGTTAAATAACCTAAAGCCTTCCTCAATGATTGTTTTATTAAATACAAAATTAATTCTTGTAATCCGACTGATAGTTTCTTAAATTAGCGCGTTCAAACAAACAAACAAATTTTTCCACTTGACAATACTAATATAGGTAGATTAATCCACTTGGCAAATACATATATAACTATGTGATAACTATTATACTGCAGTAAGAAATAAGTAACATAATAGAGGAAATGCATATAAATATACAATTTAGTGTACGTAGAAGTATCACGTGTTTCGCTTGTGAACCGACCGGTAGAAAGTAGCTTACCTCCTGTGCCACTCTTAATAATTCAGCCACATTGAACAGGTTACAACTCGTTGACCACACATACGCAGATATTACTTCTAAACACTCACACTAACGAGGTGTGTACTCATACAACAGACTGAATGTGTGCTTGCGGGAGCGCAGGTCAGATTGGTGCATCTTTTTTTACCAACTGGTTTCTGGTACGATAAAAAGGGTATGATGACTCAGGCCCCAGTATCAGGTAGAGATTAAGTGGTCAACGCATGTTTATACAACTTACATAATATTTGGGTTTATTGTTGAGTCCTTTATAACAAGTACCAGCACTATAATTAGGTAACTTTATTAAATACTGATTTTTAACAGTTAAATTGATATTATTGACAAATATAAAAATGTTTTTTGTGTATTACGCTCAATTTCACTTTCTAATAGATTTCTTATTTATTTAAGTAAACTTTTCACCTGAACGCTTAGTAAGTATAAAAGGAAATCGTGTATTATTGAAATTCTTTGTTTATTGTATAATTTAATTATCTGCAGGGGTGTATTATGATTTATCGGAAGGTGTATATGCCGTGTTTTATAAATCGAGGTTTCAATTTTCGAAAAACTATTTCATTCTAAGAGTTAGCTTCATATAATAGTTTAAGTATGAAAACAGCAGAAGTAACTGAACTTTATAGTCATTGGTAAGTGTCGTATTGACTTATCGTGTGGAGTTAAAACTAGAACAGTGATAAGTATGAAAGTAAAAGGATCTAGGAATGTTACTTTTATAGTTCTATGTGTAGAGGAAAACTGAAAAATGTATGACTATAAGAAGTGTCAGGAGGTATAAAAGACATATACACTAATATGACATTTAATAGAATGGAGTGGAAGAGGAAGACAAGCTAATTATTTTAGTGGGATGGGTAACAAAACACTAATGTGTCCACTGTAACCCTAAATGAATGTATAAAGCAATTGAGAGCAAATAATGTAAGTGAAGACAAATCTCCAAAAATTCTATAGTTATGCTAGTAACATCTACATATGCTTTGAGTACCTATTGCCATAAGAAAATAAGTAATAATTCTTTGACGTTTGTACACGATTTAGTTATACAAAATATGAATTATAGTAAATACTTTTGTGTGAAAATTTTCTCTACCTTTAGGACTATTGTGCGAAAATAGATTTGAAGTTATTATTTCAAAGTATATCTAAAGCACGCGTATTATACATGTGTTTTATATGTACTGTTTTAGAATTTGTAAAAAGGGTCAATTCGTTAATTAATGCATTATATCCACAACAGAATCCTTCAAGGAAAGTGTATACACAACAGTTATGAAGGTGATATTTCTTCAGTGACAATAGAATTCTCAAAGCCTTATAGTATAAATTCCTACAAAGCAACCACCGAAAACTGTTTATCATTGCAGAACAATGCGATCATGTCTACAGAATGTTTTACTAGGTACAAAATTATTATCGATCGAGATCGAATATATAAATATCCTGAGAGATTTAGTTATTCTCAAGACGATGCAATGCCAAGAATAAATGAATACTTATTAATGTTTAGTTACTTATTTAATATTTAAATTTGTATCCAAAGATCTAATTGAAATATATAAAAAATACTGACATTATTTAAATTGATCTTAACGTCCATATTATTCGTCACTTATGATAATAAATCTCAATAAAATAATGCACACAGGTGCATAGACGAACGTTTTTACAGCATTTGTAGGTATCAGCAATGAAAGTAAAGCAGGCTCTAGAATGAAATGTCTAGAATAAAAAACCCGTCTGCATGTTGTTAGATTGTATTTCGTGACATTTGTTTTTAATAGGTGTCGTTTGATTAAATGATATAGCTATGTATAAATAGATATGAATCGAAAGGAAATATTGGCTTTATTTATGTTGTAATCAAATACGTTTACTAGTTCTGAACAGAACCATAAAGCGGCGAGGGGTATGTGGGTTTGCTACCTGCCGCCTCTTTGAGCATGCTTGGTCGAGCTTTCTTCTCCCTGCACTTGGCTCCGACTAGATGGTAAAGGGCCTTAGTATTCTCTGGTCTCTAACAACAAAAAGCAGTGCCGGGTGTATGTAGGGTCGTTATAGTGAATGTTTAGGGCGATTTGTACCTGGTGTGTCCTACTACACCTCTCTCGTACTTTTTCTCAAGGAAAAAGGCAAGACTTTAATGTATGCGTCTGTTAAGTTTTAGTAAGTAGTATTTGATTTTAAAAACAAGGTTCTTCATTCCAAGGTTGCGTAAGTCAATTATTAATATTACTATTTGCAAGTGATAATGGTTGTAGTAGCGTAAACGACACCAATTCTATACACGTAAGTACGCAGTATACAATGCTTTCGGTGAAGGGAAACGTCGTGATGAAATCGTTGTACCGTGGTGGGGCAAATTATAATGTTCACCTGTCTAGTTATCATTGTCATAGTTGTAAATCTGTCGCCAAACACCAATAGATGCACTCTGGCTATCCTAATTGACAATCCCGCTAGATTTAGTATACTACTATCATGGGCTATATGATCAGGCACTACATAGGACACTACCTTCAGGCGAGAATTGAGGTTGAAACCTAAAAGTAGTATAATGTATAAAAAAGTGGTTTCACTGTCTGCCACTGCCCTGTAATGATCTAATCTTCAAAGAACGTGACAAGATAATCAAAAAATCTCTGTTTTGGTTTATCAAGATGGCGTTTACGCTATACGCTACGAGAACCTTAACACGAGTTTGAAATGGTCGTCTCATTCTCACTTTTTTGTTTAGCTGGTTTTTGATATTGTCAACGAAATTCCTTACGCTATATGTCTCCCTAAGTATACCTGTATAAAATTAAGTAATTATCGGAACATTGAATTTCGTTGATAAATATTATGGCTTAAACGTAAACACAGTTGAATATTAGACCTAACAGTAGTTGTATTGTATGGTGTTTTCCTCTTTAATGATTGATGTATATAGTTATGTTTCCTATTAGGAACCGATACCGGACAAACTAAACAAACATATAACGTAGATTAATAGTAAATCATAAAATTAGCAATACAGAACAAAACTAATATATTCTTTTAGAACGAAATAAAAAGATGTTTCAACATTGTGAGAGTTGCTAATTTTTATCTCAATCCTATTTTGACGTCCATTTAACTTTATTAGAGTTTTTTTTTAATAATTATAAAATCTAGTCCAAATACTGAAATTATAATAGCAAGTCAAATTTGGACTGCTTAAACCAGCAAAGTATTTCTTTCGTTCGACCATTAGGCTGACAGAAAAAATATGCGTTGATATTTGCACGCATATCAATTACAAGTAGAAATCTCAAATATAATGTAACATTAGGTTCAGAGGTTTGATTTAAATACTCTGGAACTTCGAACAAAAATTTGCAATTTTTCTCTTAGGCTTGTAATTGTTGTATAATAGACACTAAACGGACAAATAACAATATGTGATTCGATATTGAAATATTGCTACAGTCCCATGTATACGGCATGTATGATAATGTTATATATACTGTATTCCGGTCTGTTTCGTACAATCTTCTATTGTGATTTGAAAATGCAAATACTAAAGTTGTCCAAGAATGTGAAAGTTGAATTAAAAAAACTCGCGTTGCCTTGACACCCATTTTTATTTTAAAGAGTTTTGGTCCGTCCTCCTGGAGGATTCTGTGTACTAAAGAGCAGAATCTTGGTTGTCATCTATTGTTTCTCTTGAAATATTGAAAATTTTAAAACGATATTTAGTGGTGTCTACATCCATGAATCGTGAGAAAATGACGTAATCAAGGTTTTCGTCCTGCCTTTCGCTTTATGACTGCATTTTATTCAGCGTTCATTTTCAACCATATTACTTTCTTAACGAAATCGTTTTTAATACATCGCATTGCAATATACATATAAAGTTCCACAAACCGTCGTCGCCTGACTAGTTAATTCATCATTGGTTACATTTTGTGCTATATGATTTTTGTTTTAATTCAAAACAAATTTAATTTTAAAATGTAACCAATTGAAAATGGAACAAATAATACTTAATTGATACATTTATAAATAAACCACATCTGATAGACCGAGTTACAAACAAGGAGTGTCAAATCTCAAATTAGATTCTGGAATTACATCATATAATAATTTATTGATTTATTCATCCTGTTATTTATTATGACAGTATTATTTAGTATTATTAAATTATAATAATTATGGTACAACGCTACTTAGATCAGGATAATAATCGCAATAAAAAAATTGTAATTTTTTAGGATATCAAACTATCAGAAACCTTTCAGAACTACTATATAAACAATATTTTATCTTGGTCACAACCTTTGTCTATTTTTAAGAGTTTTAGTGTGATGTTAGATAGCTCCATAGTTTCTTCATAAAATAAGCTATAAATGCATTTTATTTATTTGTACCGTGATAAAATAACGGCACTTTATCTGACGGTAAATACCGTACAATCCAAAAACAATGAAAACTATTGAGTGATCAACGATCCGTCAGGGTATTTTTTATTGTGATATCTACTTATGTAGGCAATTTGGCCAATGTCACGCGTGACAATTCACAGCCACAATTAAGGGATACACAGTAAAAACCAAACTTAGAACAATTATTTTCAGATCACGCTTCTGTGATTACTGTTTACAGTAATAACCACACATGTGATTATTATTTATTAGCCCAGTTCGAAATTCAAAACTGCCGTACTTCGACGCGGCAGTTTTTCATTAACCGCTAGGCAAATGTAACATCTTTTTAACCAACTAAAAACTCGATTTCAGTATTTATTACATAAAAAATCTGAAATCCATTCGAAATGCAAAATAAGTAGTTGCTTGTATTTCATCAATTAGTTAGGCAAATAGGTATATATTAGATAGACGGTATCATATTTTTGTTAATCAACACAGAATAAGTTATGCAAGTATTTAGTTATTCCCAGTAGAGTTCATAACAGCCACGGAGACGATAAATACCTCGAATGTAGTCTCCGTAACGAATACGCGTCGCTTACTGTAAATACTTCACTAAAACTATCAATTATGGTTCTAATGCTTTTTTACTAACTACACAAGAACAACGGACTAAATTATTATTTAATCTTATGAATTTTCAGCTAGACATTAGCGTTGTTAGAGTCAACAGAAATAGCATAAACATATTTTGTATAAGTTATAAGTGGTGATAGAAATTTTTTCTTTTTTTTTTAATCAAGGGAGTACATAAACTACAATTCTAAAATCTATCTACCTCTACATATATAAGTGAAATATTTCTAAATAACTCATCAAAATATTTTCAAAACTACCAGACCTATTGATTTCACGTTTGCCATGAAAATTCCTTTATTAATAAACAACAAAGTAAGGTTTTATTTAAATATTAGAATGATAAACGATTTGTGATTTAAATTAGAATCTCGATTATTTATTTTTATACTCCAGCGGCTAACTGGTTATTATCGTTTTTAATATTTTTAAGAATATAATACCTATACATTTTAAGTTAATTTGCTACAGATTTATAAATATAACCAATAAAATTAGATTCTAATCCTAACATACATATACATATTCTTAAATTGTGTACAGATATATAAATACTTATATCCAATTCAATTATCTGGAAGCTTACAAAGTTATGTGATCTCCATTGAATTTTACCGCTATAGTAAATACACAGCACGTAAACAATAGCATTGAAACCGTGCGCTGTGTTGAGAACTAGGAACTAATTATATATAGATAGCTGATACTATAAATACTAAATGAATGAGTAGAATATATCTTGTATAGTATAGCATTACATACATCTTAGATGTTGAAGTTCAAGTTGAGCTTGTAAAAATAACTAAAAGTATTTGGGTAGACATAATACTTGGTACATACCATAAAAATAAGTGTTCCCATTTCTTTGTGTTTGTTTTTACTTCTATAATTGAAAACTAGATAGTGTGGTAGTGGTAGCAAGCCTATTGCCTGAGCCAAGTAGTATTGACCCAAGAGGGAGGGTTCTATCCCTGACATAAATTACTATTCTGTAGCCCACATTAGATAATAATTGTTTTTTGGATGTGTGAATTTAAAATATTTATATGTGTATCGTGTATCAGCGCTGTTTATTTACAATAGAATTATAGTTTGTATACTTACCATAAATGGAATTGTGTCTGTCCCATATTTTATGATTTAATAAAGTGTGTAAATTTGCCAACTACAAAGTTTAACTTCGCCATATTTTAGAATGCAAGTAATTTTAGTGTGAGAATATCCTTACTAACTGGTAATAGAATGAGGTCGTTGCACGGCCGCCAGATGTCGCATTCACAGACCACACTGATAGAAGAGCTGGATGCGGCCTGGATTTATTTGTACAACTTGTTGTAGTGTAAACGTGAAATTCTGGTTTTCTGACATCCTTGGAATATTTGAGTAACTGAATGGAACCGTGGCCAAGTGTTTTGTATCAATTAACTGTGAAGAAAAATACACTTTGTACGATAATATAAGTTATATTAACATAGTGGCATTTTTATTTTAACTTAATCGTTTATCATATCATTAGCTTTATCAACGAATTTAATAAATAAATATATTTTTTAATATTAATAGAGTCTGTATATCAGAGGAATATTTTTAGTTTTACTGAGATCCGTAATTTTTGTATACAACTATATTGATAGAAAATTAGTACTGTTCGTTTTACATAAAGTAGTTCTTTATTTTATTTTTTCGTCTTTAGTAGTGGTAATATAATAATAAAATCCGTTTATTATTATTTTAGCTCTTAAATATTTAGAACCAAAAAAATATAAATAAACTAAAAGTATTATAATTCAGAATATATTCAATATTCAAAATCATAATCAATTATATTCAGGTTACAATTCAATTTGTAATTATTATAAATGTTAACATTGTGTTCCTTCCCTCATTTCTACCCACAATTTAAAACAATATTGAGTTATGTATAAGTATGGTGTGCACTTGTTGTTAATTGGATATTACATTCACGGTTTTTTGTCAAGTTTTATTGTTTTTATATATATGTTTGAATCTATTATCGGTACATGTGCCTTTAATAAATAAATAAATAAAGATGTCACTTCTCTGTAAGTTTATTGCGAAGTCCTACTTACGATGTGCACCGATCCATCAATTTATTGATAATTTGTAACCGTCGAATCATAGCCTATAGTGACAGTCAATACCTCATTTATAACAAAAAAAAATAAATAATATTTACTAAGAATTTATTACAATTTTAGTTTCACTATTTTCAAGATACGTAAATGTTACATTATGTTATAACGTTATGTTGGTAAAAAGATTTATTTCTGTAATTCTATAACTCGTTGCATTTGTACAAATAATTACTATCTTGTTTTTACTACAAGGATTTATAATCGGAAACATTTGTGATTTTCACTAATAAAATACATACTTGGATATATTTAGTGTTTTTAAGTTAGTGCATCACGTATACTTTATCAAAACCTACAGACTATCATGAGCTTAATAAAGCTGATTCAATAAATATTGGTACAAAATGCAAATTACAAAAATAATATCTATATATATAGGTAATTATAAGTTTTATATGTAAAAAAACCTAGAGTGTTCTTACATGAATATCCATATGTATGTCAGCTTTTACGAGGAATGTTTGAGAGCTTTGCGTTTAGATATTCGATCTCGGCAGCATGGTAGCGAATGGCGTGCAACGAGCCTCTTGATTTCTTGAAAGGCATCGCGGCGCTCCGTGGGAACTTGCACGGAAACAGGAGTCGTTCTTAAATAACGACGTTTAACTTTTTGGATGAGCACGAACTGCCAATTGCAACTGTTGTTGTTTTCACATAAAATCGTCATGAATAACTCTAGTATTATAGGTAATTAAAATGAAAGATTTAATCGTAATTAAATATTATGTACGTGATTTTGCGTTTTTTAAAACTAACTAATATCATACTTCGAAGACGTATATTTTTCTGCGTAAAGAAAATAATTTACATTGTTCTAATCAAATCAAACCAACAATTAATATCGTCGCTAAAATGATGATCCAATCCTCTACTACCACCCGTGCTTTTTTTAATAAACCACGGCTATTAAATCATAGAGTTTCTGTATATTTCAAGTGTATATTTCAACTGTACACATAAAATAAGAACACTGAGGTAACAATATAATAAAGTTAAAAAGTTATATTTCGTCATTCCTGTCTTAGGTAAAAATAAATTGTTACTTTTAATATTAATTTTAAACGATATAGTATATTGATATGTAGATGTGAAACGTGTTGGTAATTAATTTTCACTTCAATGACTTTATAAAATGGTTTCGTATCACGAACGAAAATACATCTATTTTAACTTTGAGTTAATAACGTGCTATTCTAAAGTTGTCGAGTGTGAAGCGAAAGTTTTTAAATATTTTGTATTATATGAAATTAAAAAAATACTTATTAGTTTTGCGAGAAAACAACATCTTTTTTATCTTTATTGAACAATGGTTTTAAATTTCTCGGTTGATGACAACTTCTGAAACTAAGTTTATATTTATTGGCCTTTTTTTAAATTATTTTATATAGAAGTTTAATAAGGTATATGAATTATTTCGATAACTGATATTTTATTGTTACCTACAAAAACACATGAGGAGTAGTAATCAATGTTCCTGCTTTAGGAGTAATGATCTATCACAGTTATTATTTTTGTGAAAATACGCAAGTTGTTGGTAATTGAGTCAGTACCTCTAGTTTGATTAAACTATAAATGTAGATTTAGAGAATTTATCCAAAAAGAGTTACATTATAAATAAGTAAAAAAACATTTTATTTTTATTGTTATAACAATGGTGAGATGCGCTGCTAGTACAGATTTTTACTATCATCGTTGTAAAGGCCGGTAAAAGGTCGTAACGAAACACATTGACTTAGTTTTCGACAAAGGCTTTCAAATTTGCTCTCTCAAGGTTGTAAGAAAAATTGTGCACTCAGCAAACCTTTATTGAGTCCGTAAGAAATAAGTTTGGCAATCTCAACTCGTACGGTTAATAAAATTTTGTAGGTATTTGTATATGTTTTATAGTAGCAATAGCGTAATCCGTAGTTTAGTAGTTTTATCAGTCGCCTTGCTGTTTCGAGAGTGCTGAGTGTTATAGGATTGAATCATACGCTAGATAATTACTTGTGTAATCCACAAATGATAGTAATAACTATTTGTGTGTCGTCTTGCGGTAATAGCCGATTTATTTACAACAATCTAGCGTAGTAATAGGTATTTGTAACCTACTTAGTCGTGACCATTAAGCAAGTAAGACCACCCATAAGACTGAGTGACTCAGAGACTGTAAAGTTATTAAAACATGCTTTTCATTGCTTCTTATGCACGTTTTGCCAACAGAATCAATGTAATTGAATCTTTTTGAAGCCAATTGAATCTCTAGTGTTGCAGATATATCGATTTAGATCGTTCTTTTGTTAGCTTGTATAATAATTACATTAAATACTTATTGTCTCCTGGAAAGACATTGTTTTTTTTTCAAAACACGTTGCATTAAAGATGCTTACTATAAAATGGTTTTCATCATATGCATAGTAGTGATGCATGAATATCCCATGCCTCCGTAAGATGTTTTAAAGTAATAAATGAGAATATATAGAGGCAACACAGTTAGGATACAGACAAATGTTTGTGCAGACTTTTTTCTGCTTGAAATAGTTTAACTATTAAAATACTTCTTTCCTGCATAAGATCTTAGGCTGTCAAACTTTCGTTTTGTATTCCTACGCTGAGTAAGGTTTTTAGAATTTCTTGTGGAAACATGTTCAAGGCCGATGACACGCCCATGATAACTTTGGTATCACAAGTGTCCATTGGCTACGGTAAATGAGTGCGAAAGCTGTCCCTCGTCTCTCGCAACACGGGAGTTTGCAGTGTTGCCGTGGTGTGTTTTAGTAGTGTTGGGTGATTAGCACCCGATGAGTCACCACATGCCCCTCTCCCCTTGGGCTAACTCGGGTAATGTGCTTACGCTTTGTGATGAGGATGCCGTAAAGATTGGATTTTAAATACAGTGTTATTAAAAAAAGGTACCTATTAAGAGGCCTTACGCTTGTTTTTATCCATTATATCATCTTCCTATAAAACCAGTGTCGCCAATTTCAAGCATATGCAAAATATTCAAAGTCTATACAAGACACTGCTATTATAATCGACTTTTATATTCTCTTGAACTTAAATTATTTGTAGAGCAACGGATGAATATCGAAATGTTCCGTATAACAGAATAACTAAAGATCAAAATGGAAAAGGAAAATGGTCTATGTTTTACGATGAACCTAAGAATCGGAGTCACGTGCGGACTGACGGCTTATTCCACTTTCCAGTTTTCACTGGATGAATAATAAATAATAAAATACATTTCGGTAGAACTTTGCTAGAGTATATTGTATCCGTGAATGCGTCGTCTCTTTCAGCCGCGTCAACTCAAACGATGTCAACTGTTGCTAAGAGACGGTCTTTCGAATATTACGTTCCATATTATGTAAAGTAGAATTACCTCGTCGCTTTCTAGGGAATATATGAAGAATTATCACATGTATAGGTTTTATAAAAAAGTTATTATATTACAAGAGATAATGTTATAATAGAAAAGGTATATAATCAAAGGCTTAAAAAAGAGGGGTATTTCAACATATCTGATGTATTTATTATTCATATCATATTGTATCAAAGTTTAACAAATACAACACATAGAGATTACTACATAAAAACCATTATTCATAATTTAAATACTTAATTAAATAATACGTAAATAATTAAATACATATTAAAATTTAGCCATTATATATCTATCTTACCTACATTCATGCACGAGTTAGAAACAAAACAAAAACGTTATATATTCCGAACCTAAAAAACAAATTATAATAAATATTAAGGTAATAAAAATGTAATGATTTATTATAAAACTAGCGCAGCGGATACCTTAACATATGCATAGAAAAAAACAGGTACTTAAAATGATGAGAATATATTATTATAGAAGTATACATTATATTATAAAAAGCGCTTAAATGAGTGTCGTTTTTTAATGCAGTAATTGCAGAAATTCCTTATGTTACTCGCAACCAGGTGTTATATGGATATTTTATTACATCTCATTGCGTCTAGATATTAGCTGAACACATGGTTACATATTATGACGGCATATATTTCATGTGAAACACTGTTGCTGCTAACGTTGAAGTTTGCACTCACTGTTTTCACAAAACCGTTTGCGAATGTTTTTACTGATACTAATCAGTTCGAAGATGCGGCAAAAAGCGTCCAACGCGTGTGTCATTAAAGCAATCCGGATCCACTTTAGGGACTCGGAATGAGTGCCCTGCGGGAGGTGGGCTCCAATTACTTTGCCCGTGTACCTATACGAGATTCACCCGATGGCTATCTATAGAGTCCGATAAATGTAAACACACCATATTTCATTTGAGAACAGAGATGTGAAAATCCAGTATTTTACCGATTGGTTGAGAAATTATAGCTATTATGTGCCAACGGAAATACAAATTTTAAAATACATATAACCGGATATGTATTACAGAAATAACAAATGGACCATTAATATATTATATTTGTACTTTTTGAGTATAAATTATATCAATAATTAAGTAACGAAAAACATTTAAGTAGCATTACATTTGGTCAAACAATGAAATATGTATTTGTTTCTACCTTCCACCATTAAAGCTATATTATAAAGTGTTTTAATTTAAAAAATCGTGCTCAATACCCAGGTATTACCATCTTAAACCACATTATACTAACCCAGACGCTCATAAAGAAAGACTGTTCACGCTTAGTCATAACTCATAATAAAATCTTCCTCTTCTTCTTCATAACCCTTTTCTCAACGAAGTTGGGTCGACATAACATATTTTCTTTTTCCGCTCTACTTGATGAGCTAGAGAACAACTCATAATACAATATTTATTTTATATATGAATAATAAATTCCTCCTTATATTGAAACTCGTAATGTAGTTATTCAAATTGAAAATCAAGGCGATATTATTATGTTATCAAGCAGCGAAAATAGCAGACATTCTCCTCATATGAACTACTATCCAAGAATCACCTTATAAAACACATTCGACAAAGAGGGTGAATATTTTACAGGCTGGCGTAAGCGACTGGGGCCAGAGCGCGTCAGGCGATTGCGTGAAGACGCCAGTAAATCCTCGGGGATCCAATTTACCCCACCGACTTGTAAACGTTACGCCTACTAGGCTAAGCCGCACACTACACGTTTTATATCCCCAAAATTTCCTTTAACTTGGAACACGATAAAGAAAAATCCGAACGAAAAGATTTCGACACGTAACAGTAAGCAATTCACTTTATATTTAACGCAGACGTTGTGAACCCAGAATTTGATATTTATTACGTAGTATAGCCATTCCACAAAATATCAGGTTTGTGTAGACAGTTTATTATATACTGTATATATTTTAATATTGTAAAAAAACCTTTGAGTTATTTATATATCACTTATCAGATTTAGAGAGATTTTTAGTCCATAAAATGCGTTAAACGATATGGTATTTCGTTTGCACGGAGAGAGTTTAAAAAGTTTTTTATTATTTTAAAAAATATTTTGTCGATAAATTAAATGACAGAAACTTATGCCAAAGGTATGTCTGATGAAATAAAGCTGAAAAAGATATTAAATACTGATGTCTATATAGAGAAGACATTAGGGCACTACGACTTTAATCTTTACGGATCAAATAAAAAACAAAAAAAAATCCTAAAAATATTCGAAGCTATGTATTAATTAATGTGGAGAAATCATAAGACATTTTAAAAGATCGAAAGAAGTGCTACCCTATTATTTTGCTTACCTTTATTACCTTACTATCTATACAAAAATATTTGATCTATTTTTTCAACATAATTACCTGTCAATCTCTTTCATGCGGAAGTAGTAAAAAAAGCTATATGAATCATATATAACTTAATGTATGTTAAATATAAGTATGGTAGTTAAGTTCTGCCGGTAGCTGTATATTTGGATAATAACCTTTCTTATAGTTTATTTTAAATATAACATAATACAAATACTTAACAAATGCAATGATTTTGTATGTCAGTCGATTTTATATGGCGACCGGAGAATTTTACAGCTGTTTAAATAACATCGGAAGTGAACCCCATTGCTACCACTGCACTGTATCATATTACTAAGTACGATATTATGTTGATAGAAATCTGAACGAACATGATTCCGTTGAATAACCAACAATTCTTTGTTTGATTGTCACATGGACTTTAATTTATTGTTGTTTTAAAAGAGTTACTAACTATAGAATAGTGTATTTTTTAGTTCTGACCGGAATCGTACAGTTGGGTGTGTAGAATAAATTGCGTATTAATATACGGATAATGCGAAATGATTGAAGAACGACAGTATTAGTAATTATCAAGAAAATTTATTAGGCTCCTTGAATATGAGCGAATGAATTGAAGCAATGATAGGTCAGTTGGTAGTCAGTTTGAATCCACCTACAATGAGTCTGAGCTTTCGGTGAAGCAAAACATCGTAATGAAACCATAGCATAGTGGTAGAGCTTTTCTAATGCCCGCCTGGCTAGCTACCACCCTCAAGTTAAAAATCAGTCGTCAAATAAACAAATATTTGCGTAACAGGGTAACAAACATCTATACATTCATACTTACAAACTTTCGTCTTTATAATATTAGTAAGGATGCATCACAATAACACATAGGCTATAATTTATAAAGATATTGTGTGATTTGTCCAAAATTTAACGGTAAGTGTCAAGTAAGTAGGAAAAAATTCTGTCATTAGCGAGCTATTCTGGCGAGCGCTGCAAAATCCGTTAGAGTTACACGTATTCAATGTATAAAGGAAATGTTTATCTTAAATAGTCCTACAAAAAATCCCGCGACAGCGTACATCTATCTTTTACGTGTAAGTCATTATCGCCAAAATAGTATGCGACCCGGGTATAAATGACTACGAGCACAAATAATTTTCTTATACCAGTCTCCTTTGATATAATTTATGTAAAATAGCGGGTACCGGAATCAGAATTGTCTGACAAAATCCATATTAACGCGAGCAATACTGCGGGTAAAAGCTAGTCTTAAATAATTATGTAATTTCAGCTGTATAATTAATGCCTTGTGTACTGTACTTTGAATTATAATTTTTTATAAAATTTATAACTTTAAATATGAACTATTTTCCGGCCTCTGACAACCGATTCTCCACTACATTTACTATAATTATTAAAGTTTCATCCATAGTTTAACAATTCCAAGACTGCTAGATTTACAATAAACATATTCCGTAATTTTAGGCTGAAAGTTGGTAAACGATATACAATTTCTTTAAAAATAAAAATCAACCGTAAAATTATTAAAATAAATAATTTTTAATGAATGTTCTAATCCATATCGTTATGTGTTAGAGAGCGACAAAATAATTACTAATGTCTGCAAAAATATGCTTAATAAGCCAGGCAGTATGTAGTGAATAATAAAATGTGAGGTAAGATTTATTTACAACATTTATTTAAGAAGTGCTACCATGAGATGGGTAACATTTCATCTGTGCTATGCGCTATGTCAGATACAAATAAATATGAAGTAAGTACTGTACCTTACTAGAGTATTTTAGCTGACACGATGTACTTATCTTTGGAATCCTCCGGTCGTTTAAGCAATTATATTAAATTGCGAACTTTGTTAATACAATATTGAATATTAGGTATGGGAAAAAGTCTTTTCGCATATAGTCTGTATAAACTTATAATAAAATCTCTTTGGCTGTACTATTTGTATCTGGCGTTTTGATGACACTAAAAAGGTAACATTTTAAATAAAGAAAAAAATTAGTATACATTTCCAGATATGTTTCATTCGTTTTTCTTTCTGTCAAAATGAGTGAATCGAATAAAGAAATTCGATACATTTTAAAATTTGATCAAATTTATTTTATTTTGATCAGAAGTCCCAAAATTACTACAGCAACGGGATCATGGTACTGCCCACAGTATGGCAGAAAGTCATCGAACTAAATGATCATATACACTGTAATTAAATGTAAATAAAAAATGTCTTGAGTATACATATAAAATACGAAGAAACTTTTACCCCAACCTTATATAAATATTCTATTGATGAATATATACTTATATCATCATATATAACATATACCTAATATAGTATTTAAATGCCTTCATATTATTGCAAAATAAATAAAAGTTAGCTGTCCTCCAGATGTGAAACATTTAAGTTAATATTAGAACTATAATTAATAAAAACGAAAAAATAAAATGTGGAGTAAAATTTCAATAAAATAATAGTTTCATTACTGAAATTAATATATTTTATTGTTATCTTATGCACAATAGTAATCACAAAATATATATTTTTATAAGAAGAATCAGTTCACGCACAAACAAAGGAAGTCCAAAGCAGCGGGTGACGGTATAAGAGAGCGTCTTGCAGTTTATAATCACGGCAAGCGGTTTTACTTTAGTACTAAGGTCGAATTTACCTTAATTTAAAATATATTATACATAATTTTATAATAAATTCCATTGAACGTTGTCTACGGTCACTCGTATTTCTCAATTTATTTTTCTTACGTGAACATTACAAGATGTCGAGATGATAAAAGTGACCGATAAGAGAAAATAACTGTCAACGTTTATTATAATAATACGCTAGTAACAAGAGAATCTTGCTTGTTATCATTTTTTCGTTTTTATTTAGTGTGTATTGCTTTTTTATCCGTTGATAATATAAGGACACATTATATCATAGTACTGTTACACTATTATTTTTTGTCTTTATTTTTTTAGGGACTTCAGTTCATAAAGGACATAACAGTCCCATCGTTCCCTGACTTTACAATATTTACTGAAGTTACTTAGAACTAATGATAACTTTCCATAAAATCCTGGCGTCGTCACTTGCAGTACTGTTACACTATGTTTAATAATACATTAGCTTAGGTATTACAACTCTGATAATAGTTAATATATAAAAGTTAATAATTAATAAAAAAAATCCTGTTAGCCTTTAAAAATAATTAGTAACTGTATAATAGTTTATATTTTGTCGCAGTAGGGACTTTACGTTGATAATATAAGTATAATTTATGAAAATCATTTTGTTTTTAAAATCATACCTCAAAATATTTACAAGCATGCTGACATATGCATTTAAAGCTGTCGAAGCTCACAATTTACGTACAACTAAACCTGTACAATATAACGTGGAGTGAAAGGCAAACCACTACGCACGAAATAAACGACTCAGTGCCCTAGCTTTGAAACTACAATATGAACTGTATCACTACGGGTAAAAGTTCATTTTATTATAATTGTTATTTTATGTTCTAGAATATGATAACGCTAATTGTAATTTAACATTACATAGATGTATTTTGAATTTCAAATTAAGACCATTAAAGGTTAAATAGACGACGATCGGTGTTGATTATTAATGATATATTCAAATAACGTTCTAACACGTGAAGTTATAAAACTTTGCCGTATCACTGATTTTTTTTTCAGCACCAATTATTTCAAATTAGCAAACGTGTTCTTCTGTCCTTTGTACCAAAATGCCATATCAAAACACATGCCCTTCGCTGGTTCATATTTCTTTCCAAATGTTTGTAGAATTTCTATTATGGGCATTTGTTGTGAGAACGTAAATTATTATGCGATTATAATTTGCATTTTTTTTCCTAAAATAAGTCTTAGGTAGTAACAACGTCATTATGACCATACCGCATAAATACAGCATGTGGTGCATATACGGTCTAATAACTTTCTCGTGACACCGGCTGCTCCGAATTCTTTGGGCAGTGGTTGAAATGATTTGTTGGCTTCAGGTTTCGTACAATACGTCATTCTTTTATAACTCGGTTCGTAAGTTGCAAAAGTATTTTTCTCTTCGAGTATTGCAGCAGAGAAACTTTTAGCTGAAAATACGAGCCAAGTTTTCTCCTTTACCTTAGCTTACAAAAAATCTGCGCTGGTCCCGGAGGCTGCGCACCCAGACGCGATAAAATTTACATGTTTCTTTTTCTGCCTTTATTTTCCTTTAAAGGGTGAAATAAGAAGGTATTACGCAAAGAGAATATTCAATTAGAGACTGTGTTGAGATTTATGCCTGTGCTCTGTTATAAATTTATGTCTATTTTTACTTCGAGCTTATTTATTTTACACTAGATTAAGCTTTTGGAGGTTTTTATATATTTCTGTATTATTATTATTTTTTCTAGGTGTTTAGGCTTTTAATCCATAGAGTTACGTCGGTCTAGATGTTTTTAGAGAATTTAATTCCTCCATCTACATCTATATTAATATTATAAAGCGGCTTAGTTTGTTAGCGAACGAAAACGCGTCGACATATCCGTTGGCTAGTGACCACAGTCTGTATAACTTGTCCAAAACAGTCATCATATAAAAAGTTTAACGCGTTCTAGATACACACTATTTACATAGAATACGGCGACATTGTCTATCTAATTTCGTCCATTTCCCTCAATAGAGGGCGATTTTTATTCACCAGTATTAACTGTCCTTTGTCCCTACATAGGTATGTTACAGCACACGACGTGTACTTACCCAGCGATCGCCTCTGAGCTTTAATTTTTTTATCTCCATAATTTATAAAAAATAATCCTCTGCTATATAAAAACATAACACTCTCATTATATTAAAGAAGATTCTTTGCTCTATTATTCATTGTATCCATTTGAAAGAACATATCTTTATACGCAAAAGAGTAATACGAAAATATCGCAATATATTCGAGTCATTATAGGTATATGATTTCCATGGTATTATTAAAAATGTCTCCAGCAGACTGAATATAAAATGATAGATGATGAAAAATTATGTTTATTTTTGTATATTTTATTATAAGCAGATGTGTCTCGCCTCGGCATTTCAAATAAGTGAGTTAATCTGAGAGGTGCTTTGAAGTCTTCCGTATATAATTTTCCCGTATTTGTTTACTAAATATAGCTGTTTATTTATCACTTTACTTGACATTAAGGCGATACTTTGTTAAGATAATATAATATGTGAATGTATTATTTTTAACCAACATAAACATGATAAATTATTCATGTTGGATTATCAATAATTTTGTTTTCAGTGAGAATAGCAGTTTAAGTGTGAAATCTATAGAGCGTACTCTGACTTGACTCCAGAATTCAAATTTATAGTCACAACCTAAGCCTTTTATTTACCTTAACCTGAGCAAATTCCAAATCGTCAATTTATAGTATAAGTTGAAATAAGGCAAAGCACGCTTTATAGATTTCACCCTATGTGTATAATTTTAACTTGAGCATATATGCGCAAGCAATTTATATATATTTGGTCAGTTGTCTTTTATAATATTAAGTAAACAGAAAAATAAACAAACCCTATTATCTTTGGTATTGCTTAATTAGATTATATCTTACAATTTAAGTCTTTACTTTGTTTTACTATTTTGCTCTACACTCAGGACATATATTAATTTCGAGTAAGTCAGCGCCTGTATCTGGGAGTATGAATATTATAGAAGTAGTCGAATAAACAAGAGGAAGTCCGCGCGAAGCGCCGCGGGCGTGAACAAATTATCTCGTTCATCGTTTCTCAAAGTAGTGCCTTAGATTTGAACATTAATTATTATAAAATGAGATTGTGACTCAATAACAAAAAATATTGTGATGACTAATATACTACTTTTGGTAAATATTCAATTAACGAATTTGATTTCCAAATGGGCTTCAAATATGCTAAAGTCAATTTAAAGATTCCAGTGTTTAAAGAGGTTAATTGTGTTGATCGCATATACTTACATAATAACTTCATTCTATATGACAACCTAAAACGAACAAGTGATAGTAATCAATGTACTTAGATAATTTAAATCATGTCAGTTATAATTGGATCCGCATGTTCGAGATTACTGTCGATTTTGATTTGAATAGACCTGTTCTTTAGGATTAAGGGCAGTAATTATTACAGGTTCGCTAAATAAATTATGAGTCATGTTTACCAAAAAAACCACCTGTTTGTTCTAAAATAGGTTAAATGTGTATTATATTAATGAATAAGAAACGTTGCTCGTTTAAAATAATATAAAGTGAAGCCTTGACCATCGCCAATCCATAATTTTCTTCACTATAAACACACATGTCTTCGTCAGGTAATGCGTGTTATGACGTTATTGGGTCGCGAACGATTTATCTGAGTCGAATAAAATATTATATACCCTTCTTTTGTCATGATATAATCTTTTGATCAAACAGCATTTTAATGAAAGACATTTACTTTTGTGTTTTTATATACATACAATACATTATTATTAAGTGGTACAATTGATCTAATTGAAATTTTCTATATATTATCACCTAATACCATTCATATATAGATCTCTTTACAAATTTACACCACGTTATAAAGTACTTTCGCTTATTTTTCTATAATGTCAAAAAATATTGTAATCTACGGATGAAATTTAAGTGTTAATTAATTTATTTACGATTCGTACTACTAATGTGATGTGAAAGACATGTGATGAAGTTCTGTAAATAGTCTAAAAGATTTAAATTATGACAATATCTATTGATTTATCGAAATCTTAAGTTCCAACAATATCATGATAATTTTTATTTATTGAGTAAGAAGTTGCAATTTTACATCTCACTCAAATTTATTATATCATTTCTGTCGAGTGCAAGTTTTAACTTCCATCGTTCTATTTATAATACTCTAAGTTTTTAATAAAGTTTTATCAAATTACTATAAAAAACTTTCACTTTGACGAAATTTTATAATGGGAATAGGACACGAACTATAGTGCTGTTTTCTTTGCACAAACGTCTTTCTTCCGACCGAAAATTTCACAGTTTACTACTTAATAAATTAAATCATATATTTATTTACTATTATTATACGTAAAATATAAAAAACGACTCGTTTTATAAATAGAAAAGCTATATTTAAATTTTTTAGTAACAATTTATATCAATAATTATTAGATTTTATATAGTATTTTGACTCGTAAGTGTCACGTAAACTATCAAACTGGTTAGGTGTCCACGTTTTATGGCAAAATATTTTTTATATTTTTATGGTTGTCACGTTTTTATTTATCTGTAGTACTATTTATATAAGACGTAATAATCGCTTCAGAAGTGATTATAAAAGGAGTTTTATTATATAAATGTAGTATACGAGAAGTGCCATTAAAATTTAGCAAAAACAATTGATTTCGACGTAGGCAGTATCTTTGAGATGCAGTGACGTCTCGCACATGTGGTTTTAATGGGGTGCACTTTAATGCACGGACTATTTCTCTTCACTGAGTCTATACACTTAGCTTCTCTGAGAATCGGGAATGGGATCACTTTATAGTGTGAAAATAGAACCTAATCCTTTCGCGAGTAGATCCCATGAAGCCAATAAAAGTGATAATGCATTGCAAGGTATTATTGTCTAGATTAGTACCATAATTTTTAAAGTTTTATGATTAATGTTATTAATAAATATTCCAGTAAATATATATATTTATCAAGTTATATAAACAGATGATTGCTATTACAGCTTTTGGTTACTAATTTGTTGCAATTAAATTTGTATATACTTTGATATATTGTATAAAATTGTTTTGCAGTGATTGTCGAATATATTATATTTTGTGTACAAAAAATATGTACATATATTGGTTGGTACTGACCGAAGTTCTAGTGATATTGTTACAAAACAAATTTGTTTTCTAATGAGTACTTTAAAAAGGGAAAATCATTTTCACTTCTGTACAATCAAACTGGTGGTACTATTATCAACATTAATAGAATCAAGATGTAGTTTAGTTTCGCATTTAAATTAATACATAGAATGGTACATAGTTGACGCGAATGCAGTCTTGCCTCAATTAAAGTTATATAACATTCTATTTAGCTTAATAAAGTTGTTTCCAAACTGCACATCTCAATGGCCGATTAGTATACTGCACGAACATGAAGCGGAAAAATAAAGAGTGCCCGAAACTAATCTACTGCCACGACATGACTCGTCCCGACGCGGACTGACTGCGTGTTTTAATCAGAAATTCCTAAATAGAGTTTTTTTTATCAAGTGCCGGCTCGGGTCCGAGCTCCTTTTAATTTTTTTTCTCAGAGATTCGTCGAAACAACTGTACCTGTTTGAGAATGAACGGAATGATAGACAAGAGTTCGTAGAATCCCAGTACTATGTAGAATGTTTGTGCACTTGCGATGATAGGCATTGTTGTCTATTTATTACGTGTTTTTATTTTCATAGAGATTAGTGAGGGCATAATTCGATAAGTCGATAATTGTTATTATGTCTTTTATTTTACATGGCAGTGACTGTGACAAATAAATGACTTAACTGTGACTAATTTTCTGAACATGTTGTCTAAAAGTTAAAAGAAATAAATTATTCTGCTATTACTCTTATACAAACGTTCTAACTGAATAAAGTACGTATATAAATGTACAAGCTGATACAAAACGATCAAAGATCGATCAATAAGTTCTTAAAAACATTTTCAGGTCTTTTTTTTAGTTCACAGTATAGGCTGCATTGTTTAATATAAACAAATTTGAATTAATACAAAACAGAAAAAATTGAATCTTAGCACGAATGAGTTTTATTGGTAGATTTTAATATAACACATTTAATAATTATGTATAAAAACAAGTTATGGGCAGATGAAATAACTTAATATAAGTACTAATAGATGACTAATTTATTTTTCAAAATATAAATCTTAAATTCTACGTACTAAATATTGTATGAATAAAACTTCCTTTTACTGAGCGTATCTAATAGATTTATAATTGTTACACTTTTAATTCAATTACATTATAGATACTGCCGCCAGTGTCATTAAAATTTTATTCATGCTCAAACTTTGAACACAGTTAATTTAAGTGTAAAAGATATCAAATCTTAGAAAATATTTTTAAGAACATGTTGTCAGTTAAGACTAATTGTTAGAAAATGTTTCAAGATGTGAAATATAGTTTTGCCAATATGTTTTTCAAATAAATAAGTTATAATTATCATCTCTTCTATATATTTTGTTTTTAGCATGTGTCTTGTTTGAACTAATTTATACAAAGCCATTTTCTTCATACTGCAAAGTGCAGAAATGATGAAGCTTGAATGTGCTCTATATTTGCATACATTCGTTTTCTCTGATTCCTCACTTACATTCTATATCTACGCTATTCCTAAGTGCTTTTTGCTTTTATTTTTCTATAATTATTGATAAGTATATGTGCTTTTATATAATTCACCCGCATCAGGCATATGGTACCTTAACCAGAGGAAACACATTTTTTTTAGTTTCATCATTTAATCATGACTTCTATTTCTGTTTGAATAGATTTGTTGCCTCATCGTTGGACATATCCTCTTATCCATTTTAACGTCTAGTCTGTTCCAACGTATGCACCTATTTATTCCTTCCTAACTGTCTTAAACCGTACATACTCTAACAGACCATATAATAATAAAGTTCATCGACTGTTCATCGATATGTCACAAAGAGATGACTAACTCAATTCGATCAATTAATGTTAAAACTTGGTTTCGGATTTCGGCAAATGTTCGACAGATACAACCTTCCTGCGATATATACTATGTCGTAAATCAGCGGGCTTATATGAAGAGGCTTATACTGTAAGATGTTATACCATGTTTGTTATTTACGTGATCTCTCGTTATAATATGCTCTCCAATTACTGAAACAAATTTCTTGAAGTCTTTATAAGTACTGAATAATTTGACAATATACTATTTCGATACAGCATGTTTATATTCGCTTAGTGTAAAACTAGTCTACCTGATTGACCATGCTTGTAAAGTCGCAGTTATTTACATATTGTTTCATTTATTAATAGTCATGTGCCAGAATTGTAATGAACAATATTTGATATTTATTTGAAGTGATTACATTCACGAGAAACATATTTTAATATCGGAGGCAACTTTGTTATCTTACATGTTATGATATGAATAGGATGATTTGCCTAAAGGCAAAAACCTTCATTTATGTAAAATTTTCCTTTCCCGACCTGATTGTTAATTTTCTAGTATCATTACCTAATCTGAATTTCCCCAGGCAGGAAAAATTAACGATTTTCATTCGCTTCGCTGGTTCACTTCGCAACGAAAAGTAATGTTTATAAATGGGTAGTTAGCTATAGCTCGAATTGGCCGTTTAAACGTGCTCTATTATTTAGGGTTACGCTAGATTTCATAATTTTGAGGATTAAGAGTTGAAACCGTGCGCTAATGGTCGTCGGAATGTATTGAGACTCGCTTTAACTTCATTTCTTCATGCTTTAATAGTTCACTGTTATTATTGCTCTACAAATAAATGTTTTAATGGAAATATAAATCACTTTAGTTCGATTCTTTAATCAGGAATATAGTTATACTTTAGAATTATTATATTGTACTAGATTGTATTTGTTTTTTTTTTCAAGCTGACATACGCTGTTATCCTTAAGCGTTTTGACAGCTTCACCGTACTTTTTGGGGGCGAGTGCTGAGGGCACCAATATTCCGAGGTAGCGAGCGCAAGGGTGCCATAATGGCCGAACCTCGGCTTGAGCTGCTGCCGGAAGATTGTATTTGATGGCGTAGTTCAGCAGTACGAGGTGACGGAGCCCTTTTGAAAAGCGAATCATCGGAGGGTAGCTTTAAAAAAACAAATTAGTTTACAAAAATTCTTTATTAATAATTATGTTAAAATGTAACAGTTACATAGTAATGAAATACATAATGGAAGGTATGAAACTGTTCCTTATTTTTCATCAATTGGTTGATGTCACGTTTAATAGAAAAGATTTGAAAACACATATGAGGTTATTTTTAATTTTTTTCTCATTCTCATTAACAGTATTCTCGTGATGCCCTCACAAAGGCTTTGTGGAACCCCACAGAGATCCACGGGGCATACTTTGATTTTACACACTAGTTGATTTAGTGGTCGTCTCTTTACTACTTCTGCTTCAAACCGCATACAGGGTAATGATTTTGTGATCCAGAAATTATTGTTTTAGACAAAGTATACTTTGTTCCTTTAATTGTATGTTTGTAAACATCACCGCGATGGAGGGCATTTTCATTAGTACGAGTGTAATTTACAACATGGTAACAGGAATAACAGTTTTTAATGTATTTCAATTTTAAAATATAAGGTTTTCTAAAAATATTACTTTTCATTTCATTAGCAATCGCTAACCAAAGGAAGTCCATTTAACTTAATACAAAGTGTTAACAAATCTCAATCTAGAGGCGAGCGCCTAACGATTATATATTTTTGGATGACGCCAAGCCGCGCCGCTTCGAGACGTTCTGGCCAACTAAAAAAATAACATTAAACTGTTCACGCTGTCATCATAAATTATGGACACCCTGCCTATTGGTTCACTTAATTATGCGCGTCTAAATTAATTTTCGTTTTTCTAGGGCTTTGACTCGTAGCATCATTAAGTAGTAAAACTTATTATCGGACTATGTTTTCTCTATAAGTAAACTTTCGTTTAGATAGATGAAGCTTAAAGAGGATAAAGTACTAATGCTACAGATCTTCTAAGGCCATATTACGTATACTACTGATAGACTATTAAGTCATTTTGATGCTAATAAAAAAGCCTGTAAACAAAACACAAAAACAGTATTTTTGTTTGCTACCCTGTGAAGCTATTTCTTGATCCTGTCCAGTTTGTATTACTTACTTATTTTACTTACATTGGACCTTCTTAACCAGTCGTGAAGAAAAATTCCAGTTACTCAGAATGACGATAATGACTGTCGACGAAATTATACACCGGTAGTAATCATTGTTTTCTCACTGTCACATATTTTTCGTCAAGCACTATGAAAGTTTATAAACAACCTAGGTATTAAAAAAAAAACTTAAAAAGGAAGCCAAATAATATAATAAACGTTGTACAAACCTTTTTTCTAATTCATTACTAATTAAAGGTGCATTAAATTTTAAATATCTACTTTAGAACATACGTTTAGACTATATTTTCAGTTGTTATGTTTTAATCACTATTTAAATCTACGTTCTTAAAATAATCGTTTCCTACACTGTTCAGCTCATACTTCTGGTCTTGTACACTCTTCTATCTATGTCTAATCTATTCTTCTATGGAACGCGCTGCCACTAGTTATCAGGATGTCGACTAAATGCTTGAGCTTTAAAGTCAAGCTACGTCAGTTTTATAACATTTTTTTGGCAGAATTATTTCGTTAAACTCTTTCATTATGTTTCACGAGTATTGACATAATTATATATTTGTATTTATTATACTGTATTGTACTTATTATATTGTATTGTATTTATTATATTTAATAATTTTTACCCGTTTTTGTAACTTTTTTCAATACAGTTTTATTATTACAGTATTGGTACTAGCGTAATGTTAAATAGTTTAAGTCCTTCCCAATGATTGCTCTATCAAAATTTTCTGAATCAAATTTTTGAAATCCGACTGGTAGTTCGTAAGTTTAGTTTGTTCAAATAAATAAACAAACTTTTCTGCTTTATAATATTAATATAAGCACATAGTGGTCTTGATCTATTTGGGCACATCTCTTTACCCGTCCACGTTATTGTTGCATATACATCTCAACACAACATGCCTAAGGGTGTCACATAGACGAGAGTTAGATTTTGTGTATATAATTTCCTTTTATTTGTTTCCGTAATATTAAAATACACTAATGTCTTCCTCTCGTAAGTGTTATTTTTTTTTTTCGTCCTGACGTACGCTGTTAGCCCCAAGGGCTTTAATAGCTTCACCGAACTTTTGGGGGCGAGTGCTGAGGGCACTCAGCCACGAGGCAGCAGGCACAAGGGTGCCAGGACGGCCGAACCTCGGCTAGTGCTGCTGCCGGTAAATGAAAAAAGATTCATGATCCTGACTAACCAACAGGTTCTTTATTACTAAATTAGTGATACTAACTACGACCTTATCAGGTAAACAGCTCAAGGGCCGCGAGGGTAGTCCCTTACAGAACCGTGTACTTAACATGTGAGTGTACACGAATGGTATGCGGTGTGATGGTGTAATCTCCGTTATGTAGAGTGTCACTGTATCGCGCGAGCAGAGTCACTATAGGGCTCCTGTCCGGAGGATCGAACCTAGGCTCAGTCGTCTGCGGAAGGAGGCCGCGGCGGGTCTCTCGTAAGTGCGTCGGGCAGGTCACTATAGGCGAGGGAGGAGACTCCTCAAGTAATAAGCACCGTCAAATAGATATGTTACGGAGGTAGGTATACTGGAGCCTGAGTCCGAGTCGGAAGCGAAACGTAGCTAGAGAAGAAGATAGATGTGTTTAGTAATTAAATTATATATTTTAGGATAATACTATACTAGGAATTGTAACAGGCGACGATATTTGGTATCTTCCATAAAACTTAACGAAAAGGCCTGTACAGCAATCCTTTGAAAAATCTAGCAATTCCTTGAGCTACAAGTTAAATAGCCACAGTTACTTGTTGTGTTTCGATCTACATTATTATCTCCGATTCAAAAGTACCGAAGCCGAAGTTGGAGTCAGAGGTGTAAAATCAATCGGAAGTTCCGACCTTTCGGAATCGGAGTCGAAGTTCCGTAACATCCCTACCGTCAAATGCTGACTAGAGAGATACAATGGCGTCTGTTAATCGCCTTACTGCGATGGTTGTGTTCTGATTTCAGAAGTTGATGTCCAAATTAAATTTATTTTCACATTACATACTATTTGATCTCAGTGTGGGCCCAAACCTTTTTATACATAAATCAAATACTTATAAAAGTTCGCATTCAGTTAAATAAGGTCACTTTCGTTAATCAAAAGACATTTGACCCGTATACCTTTTATCTACATTTCTCTCTAAGACTTCTACCTAGTTTTTGTTGTAAATGTCAAAAGGTTAGGTCATCTCTGTTACAATTTTTTTATTATTGTGTGAGCACTTTCTAGTATAGTGATTTATTAATTATTAAAATTACGTACGTGTTTTGGGACCACCTATTTATAACAATAAGCTTGCCATAGTGACACTCTTTGGGTTTGTTGCGGTGTTAACCAGTCTATATCCAGCTGCCTAGAAGCTAGAAGACCGTCAAAGCAGTAGGAACCACCGATGCATTACGTACTTCTCGGTAATCATCTTTGTTTTTGGTTTGTACCACTACACTTACATCACTTTCACAATCTTTACCGCTTTATAATAGTACTGCAGTATTGAGATGTAATAAGTTCAAGACAAAATGTTTAGGTTGCTGACTTCCAAGTAAATTTATAAAACGAACTCAAAAGCTTTCTGTACATATTGCGCGTTAGACTTCGTTAATTGGATACCAAGTAATTAGCTGTGAAATCGCCTTTCTTACACAGGCCCATGTTACTCGGGAAACTTAAAGGAGAAGTTTATTGCTTTTATTTTTAAATACCATACAAATTGTTTTAATTATGAACAAATCTAGATTACTTGTTTAAATCATTATAATATAAATAGCAGCGAAATCCGGCGTTGCTCGGGTATAATAATAAAAGTGGTATGAAAGTATATAAGGACCCATTTTTTACGTAGATATTATAGATTTCTATCTTATTCGGCCATCAAACATACGGTGTATATAGAGTACATCTAACAGAGTAAACTAATTAACGAATTGAAATAATTTTAAGAAACAGCTTAGTAAATGAAAGCAGTATGTTTTATTTAAATAATTAATTCCTTTTTAGATTATCCATATACATATTACATGTTACATTATACATTGACATATATTATAGATTTATAATATTTTATTTTAGTATATTATTTATGTTTAAACTTTATTTATTCATTACTTGCTTTTATACTAAATTGTATATGAATTGAATTTCGGTTTATATACCATTGAACACTTAAATTTCTAGTACCAGAATACTCTAGAATATTTAGATCACTATTTAGGTCTTCTTGATCAATTATAAGACTTGTACACATTTTGAAACTTTCTAAATAATTCCATATATTTCTCGTATATCCTAAATCGATTATAAGAGTTTACACTCATTTTAGAATTTTCTAGATCACTCCAGAAATTTGTACAATTTTCTAGAACATTGCAGATCGACAATAACATATATACACATTTTGGAATTTTCTAGATCATACCAGAAACTTTGAAATATTCCCAAAAGTTTTCATGAGTTAAAAAAGGTCAGAATTATATTTTTCACATTTTTGCCACCCACAACCACCTACCGCGACCAAACTCCCTTATTCCCACCTGGACTCCAAGGGGTATTTACGGCCCCAACGGGAAGTTGATAGGAGTTAGTGGTGATAGAGAAAATCCTGTTTTTATGTACTAACATTAGCATTTTATATATATATTTAGAGTATCAATTTTAAAATATGTGACCCAAAAAAAATAGTTAAGTTATAGTTTGCAACAGTAGAGGCTCCCGAGCCATCTACTGTTAAATGATCACCATAGTTTAGAGTAATTTTTATTTAACCACTAGAGTCTAGTCAATGTTAGGTAACCAAGGACTGAGTTGAAATGTCTCGTGTGTTAGTGCGTTTTACAAACCACAACCTTTGAACCGAAACACAACAGTTTACCATTATTACAGCTGTACATATTCGCTTTTTTAATTTACATGCAAACACAAGTTCCCACATGGTCATCTAATTCTAAACTAACAACAAGAGTTAATACACATTTTTTTTTATTTATTGTTAAGGCTTAGCGTTATGGCCATAATCTCACCTGATACTCAAGTTCCTCAAGTGACCTCAAGTTGGTAGATACGCTACACCTTTGGAGGAACTGGCTCTCAAGCGTAATTGCCGGAACACACCTATTGGTATTTGGCGGCAGATTTTCAACTTGAGGGTGGTAGCTAGCCAGGCGGGCATCAGAACAACCCCTACCACCATGCTATATGCATATGGTTATTTGACACTCATTTACAAACTTGATAAACATATAACACAACACAACACACACACACAAATATATTCATAGGTGATAGTCGAACTCTTGATCTTTCTACTCAATAGTAGGTAAGGCTTACTACCTTAGCATCTCGAGGTTAGTCAAAATCCTGAATATATTATTAAAATTGGATATTATACTTAAAGTAGTATAGATATTGTGTACTACGAGTAACTTGATGATTATCAACGTAGCCTGGTATAACCAATGCGACCACCGATGTATTCACAATCCATCTCCATTCGTCACTATCATATCGGCACTGTCACATTCAAATGTCCGAAGGACTTCCTGTTGTAAAAATGAGGGAATACACTAATTGGGAGAGCATTCCATTGATTTAGATTACAGTAAAAATACCGAATTACTTTGATCATACCGAGGTGGAGGTGACTGTAAAGCTGTACTTTCGGAGCCCACCTAATGTGGTTCTGTTGAGTTGGATTCTTGCATCGGCATCTTTTTAATCCCACCCCATTCATTCCAATGGCTGGGATGTTTTCCGTACCGGTGCTAGTGTTTTGACGTTTATAAATGCCTTCTTATAGCCTAAATTGGCTGAAGTATATTTGGTTATAATTGGATTTGAGATAATTTAAATTTTTGTTTGCTTTGAAATATGTGAAATCGTTTCACAAGCATGATATTTAAATATAAAAATAAGTTAAAATTGTACTATTGTATTGAAAATGTTTCATCTAAAGAGAAGTGAAAATTGCCTATATTATCTTGTAAAGTTAGAAGTGCGAACGATGAGTATCCCTAGAAAACTTTCTTCAACTTTAAGTGCTGGGACGTGTCATCTTATATCATATTTTTCTGTCACCTAACGTTTGAGCTCGTAGATGCGAAAGTTGGTCCTTGAACATTTTTCGTTCAATGGTTTTTATTGGATAACCTGTTGATGAAACTTATTTCAGATTCGTTATTAAAATGTAATGCACTTATACACAAGTATTAACACTTTATATTAGTAAGTGTTTTTGTTCTATTTTGATGGTTGGTTGGTGGTTGGTTATAAAGAGTGTTTAACCTGTCATGTAACAATTTTTTTCGTATTGACGTGTCTTATCAAGAATTAAATATATTTTAATTAAAGCTTTGTATTTTAAAATACAGTAAGAGACCTTTCAGGTAAAAATTGTACTATTTCCACAAAAATTGGAAACGATGATGCTATATAAATATTTGCGAATACGTAAGCACTAAAAATGTGAGTATATAGTTTTGTTTTTTACTTTTTGCCATAATACCTAGGAGAATATATCTAATATATTGCTTTCTTTATGATTATAGCTATGGCGATCTGAGATCGATTAATCGAAGAATTGATCTTTTTAAACAAAAAGATCGATTTTTAGATCGATTCACAGCCCTGAAAAGATACTTCACCCTAGAAAATTGCGGATTTATTTTTTATATTTTGATAAGAACTATTAAATAATTTACAAATTAATTGATCATATTACTCAAATACCTTTAAAGCTATTATAATTTTAAGAAATGATTATTCCACAACTTGCTGGATGGTTTATATTATCATGTCCGACTTGGCTGCATGCTCTTAGAAACAGTTGCTTTCACTTTAATGAAACCTCCCCTCCTCCTCCTGGATTTTAAAATCGATCTTTAAATCTCGATTATTAGAAATCGATTTTTAGATGTGAATTTTTTATGAATCGATTCATTAGGATTAAATTCAAGTAAAATCGACATTTAAAAGATAGATTTTTAGCAAAATATCATTTTTTTAGGATCCCAATCAAGAAAAATTTACATCTATATGATCGACTTCTGATAATTAAACTATTAAATGTCTATTTTTAAAAATTGATCTATTAGATGTCGATTTTTTATGAATCGATTCAAGAAAAATATGTATATTTTTAATTAAACTATTAATTAGGATTTCAATCAAGATAAATTGATACCTAAAAGATCGGTTTCCAAAAAATCGTTCTTTTAAATATCGATTTTTTATGAATTCATTGATTAGGTTTATATTCCAACAACAAAAAGTCCAATAGATATTGTTCCTAACTTAAGAAGACAACATTAAAATATATAAATAACATTAAATTTATTCAACCGCAAGTAACTGATAGTGGAATCATTGATGTGTACTCAACGTGGCAGATACAGCGAGAGGAGTAAATTATATATTAACATAACTTATTGTATTACAAGTACATTTACAATAAAAACAAGTACATTATTGTATTATAAGTATATGTATAAAATATTGTAATATCTACAGTTAACTTCGTATATTTTATTTTTTATCACAAAATTAATTCAGTATTTATTACAATAATGTTTTGTCTACAAAATATTGTATGAAGTATTTTTTTTTTTTATGGAATAGGTGGCAAACGGGCTGGAGGCTCACCTGATAGAAAGTGATCACCGCCGCCCATGAACACCTGCAACACCGGAGGGCTCGCAAGTGCGTTGCCGGCCTTTAAGGAAGGAATACGCTCTCTTCTTGAAGGTTCCCAAGTCGTAACTGTTCGGAAAGACCGCCGGCGAAAGCTGGTTCCACAGAGTGGCTGTTCGAGGTAGGAAGTGCCTTACAAATCGCACTGTTGTGGAAGGCTGGACATCGAGGTGGTGTGGGTGAAATTTTTTGTTTTGACGCGATGTCCGATGGTGAAATTCAGCGGCCGGGATCAATCCAAACAATTCCTCAGAGCACTCCCCGTGGTAAATGCGGTAGAAGATGCAGAGTGACCCAACATCTCTACGCAGAGCCAAGGGATCAAGCCGATCGGAAAGAGCTTGATCGTCGATAATCCGAGCCGCCCTTCGTTGAATGCGGTCAAATGGAAGTAGCTGGTACTGGGGGGCTCCCGCCCAGAGATGAGAACAGTACTCCACGTGGGGCCGAATTTGTGCCTTATACAGGTTCAGACATTGAGCCGACGTGAAGTACCGTCTCGCCTTACAGAGCACACCTAGCTTCTGTGAGGCCAATTTGGCCTTACCTTCCAATTGACCGCGAAACTGGACGATGCTCGAAATATCGACGCCTAGTATTCCGATACTGGCTTTGGCAGAAAGGGGAGTATTCTCAAAATGAGGAGTTACGATAAATGGTGACTTTTTAGCGGTTAACGCGCAAACTTGTGTCTTTTTGGGGTTGAATTGGACTAAGTTAAGTCGACCCCAGTCGGAGACTTTGGTTAACAAAGACTCGACTTCAGACACAAGTTTGTTCCGGCTCTCGTCAACCTGTTCCCGAGAAATATTAGCACGGCCAGTGTACAGTACATCCACAGTGCTATCGTCTGCAAAGCAATGAATGCTGCTGACTTGCAGCATGTCATTGATATGCAGAAGGAACAGAGATGGAGAGAGTATGCAGCCTTGTGGAACACCAGCATTGATAAATTTAGGATCAGAGCATGCACCATCGACAACGACCTTGATGCTCCGATCTGCCAAAAAGCTGGTGATCCAGTTGCATCATTTCTCGGGAAGTCCATAGGAAGGTAGCTTCGAAAGAAGCGCTTTGTGCCATACTCGATCAAAGGCCTTCGCTATGTCCAAACTGACTGCAAGCGCCTCCCCCTTGGTCTCAACTGCTTCTGCCCACCTATGAGTTAGGTAAACTAGAAGGTCACCGGCTGAGCGACCCCGACGGAAGCCGTACTGGCGGTCGCTAATCAGCCGGTGGTCCTCTAGGTACCGCAGGAGCTGGCAGTTTATAACGGACTCCATTATCTTGGAGAACAAGGAGGTGATGGCGATATGCCTGTAATTGGACGGATCCGAGCGGTTGCCTTTTTTAGGGATCGGGTGCACTAAAGCGGCCTTCCAGGATTTCGGGACTACGCCTAAAGCATAGGAGTACCGGAAAAGACGCGTTAAAACCGGTGCCAACTCCGGAGCACATGTCTGCAACACGATCGGAGGGATGCCATCGGGCCCACTCGACTTATGAATGTCCAAAGAAAGAAGTGCTTTGCGAACTGCACTTTGCCGGAACTTAACCTCCCGCATCATAGTATCGCACCGCGGGATTATCGGTGGTGAATTTCCTTGGTCATCCAGAGTCGAGTTAGACGCGAAGAGGGAGGCCAGAAGATCGGTTTTCGCCTTCGCGGCATAGGCAAGCGAGTCATTCTCCGTGTGCAGGGGTGGAAAAGAAGGCTGACAGAAATTCCCTAACACAGCCTTGGCGAGAGACCAAAACGCCCGTGTTCCCGACGGGAGACACGCCAGTCTCTCGCCAATTCTGCCGATTTGCTCTGACTTCACCTTGGCAATGACACTTTTGAAGGACCTAGAGGCAGAATTATACTGCTTTTTAAATGCACTGGTATTTACATCACTAGACGCCGAAGCGTCAGCCCAGGCCTGGTAACATTCCCGCTTTCGGCGTGATGCCGTCTTGCAGGCGCGACCAAACCAAGGCTGGGATTTGCCTCCGATGGGCACTGCAGAGCACGGAATAAAAAGTTCCATACCCTGAAGCACCACATCGGTGACAGAGTCAGCAACGACATCTGGATCATCCAGTGAGAAGCAAATCTGCCCCCATGGGTAGGACGCAAAGAATGATCGCATCCCGTCCCAATCCGCTGACCTATAATGCCATATGCGGCGGCGGCCCGTAAAGCGAGGTCGTATTGTGCGCGTAACCGGCACTGTACTCCGGACAAGACAGTGTTCCGACGAACCAAGAGGGGGATCGACGGAAACCAGGTAGCCGTCCGGATGAGAGATCAACAGAAGGTCCAACAGGGAAGGTATATGATCATCCACATCTGGGATTCGCGTAGGCGAGGTGACCAGTTGTGTCAAATTATATACCAAGGCGAAATCGTGAATAGATCTACCCGCATGATCGGTGGTGCGTGATTTAAGCCAGTCGTCATGGTGGGCGTTAAAGTCGCCGAGAATCACGATCTCTGCGGATGGGATCTGCTGCAGCACAGAATCTGTAGCCATCTGCAAGTGCTCAACGAGTCGGTCAGTTTCGGCATTACCGCTATGGGACCTATACAGGCACGCGTAGGTTCGCGGATGGTCATCGCAGTCTACACGTAGCCAGAGGATGGATAGGTCCCGCCCTTCAAGGCTGCCGAGGTGACGAGAGCAGATATCCTCTCTTACGTACACGCACACCCCAGCCCGCGGCACAAAGGAATGTTCCAGTTTGTACTCCGGGTAGGAGAGGAAAGAGGTGTCAGCCGGAGAAGATATCTGAGTCTTGGTAAGGAAGAGCAAGGCCGGCTTCGCTGTCTCAAGGTGGAAGTGGACGGCGTTCAAGTTGGAATTTAGCCCCCTTATGTTGCAAAAGTCCACAGCAAGCGTGGTAGGGGTAGCCTTATGTTGCTTGCTCCGTTTGCCCCGAACACAGAGCGCAAAATTGCCCCTCCCAGAATACGAAGGGCAGCCTGAACATCCACGCTCAAGTAGTGTGCGATCTGAGCGTGGACCTCCAGAGAGGATTTCTCCACCGCGATGGACGCTAGTGGTACCCTCCTGGAGTAGATTAACCAAATTTTGCACTTTCATAATATGGGAGAGGGATGGGGAGTGGGCTTCCGGGACTCTCACAGGCTGAACGAAACGCGACAGCAATGTTGTCACTTGACGTCAGTTTTCCGTGAGAGAGTGGTTTTCCCCGGGCGTGCCAGCCCATTCGACTGCTACCCGAAGGTGCGCAGCATGGCACTACCACTTACCGAACTTAAACTTTGATTTACAGTTTGAGTTTGTATATAGTATACACTCATCTAATCCATATTATTTGAAAATCAATTTACAGTTTGTAAATATTAATTATTACTAGCTAGTCCAATGATATTAATTATTTAAATGTATTATTACATATACATATAATTACGAATCCTTGCAAAACATTGTGATGAAACCGAAGCATGGTGATAGGACCCATAATGCCCATCGAATCACTATACTAACAACTTAAAGTGAGATGGTGATTATAACGCTAACCATATAAAGTACTAGCTGTATTCGCGACTCTGTTCGCGTGGAACTAAAATTTTATTTAATTATTTTAATAAAAAATATTATATAGCCTATGTTGCTCAGGGCTAACGTGGTATTCTAATGGTGAAAGAAGTTTTAAAATCGGTCCAGTAGTTCTTGAATTTCTTCGTTACAAATAAAAATACAAGCCTTTCCTGTTTATAACATTAGTATTGATAAAAAACAAATAAATGACTAGATATGAACGGAGAAACCAATAAAAAATGAATTAAAGTGTAGCTTATTACACATTTGGTTCTTCCAATGGCAAGCGACGCGACATTTTTTGCTAAATAACTAACAGTATTATAAAAAAAGTCACAAGGGGCAAATAGAGGAATTTATAATAAAATCCAAATAAATATACACTAAGTGCAAGCATTTATATAACTAACTTGTGATTACTTCTGATATTACTTTAAATCCCCTGTCGGTTAGAAAGTCAATAAAAGAGCGCTTTTTTTTGGATTCCTATTTATATTTAGCATTATAATTATAGTTTAACTTTGGACATCTCATTTAAACCACATGATATTAGCATGCAAAAAGAAAAAGTTTAAAATAACATGTGCAGATAAACGAATAAGTAAAATCTGCAATAAATGTTAAAACGCCAACCGAGTTCGTTTGACATTTTTATTTTTACTGTACCATATAATTTGCGTGAGAATAAAGGCACACGATGCACAATTAAGCGGTAAAAACGTGTACCACAGTTTTATCACAGAGCTAGTACGAAACGAGAGCATTGAAATACAATGTATCTGTATTAAATAGGTTGCTTCCCGTTTTACCGACCTCTGATATACAGATACTATCCTTGAAGACCACTCGTGTAGAACAATACTGACCTTAGTGTTAGATAAGCGTTAAGCCATTGAATATTCCTAGTGACGTAATAAAAAATCAGGTAACTTCGATCACAAAGAGTTTTGATCAAGTGCAGTCATTATTATCTGCATAAAAACAATTTCAATATACAAACATAAACAATAAAATTGATTGATATTTTTGAAAGATGCGACTGATTTTTTATTGTTTATCATTACTATTCTTATAAATGCGAAAGTGAGTTTGTTTGTTATGCTTTCACGTCTAAACCGTTGAACTGTTTATGATCAATTTTGATATAGGGATAGATGGAACCCTGGAGACGATGATAGCCTATTTTTTCTCGACAACTTATAAGAAGTGGGGTAAAGAGTTGGTTGATAAAATCAGTATCAACGAGGGCGGAGCCGCGGGTACAAGATAGTAATATAAATATGATGCTTAATTAAAACTGATAAGATCACAATTCGTTTAGTATTTATTTAATGGATCGATTATAATAGTGATCCACTTTATATTACAATTGACTGAATTCGTCATAACTATTTCTTTTACTACGTAGACACACTGTTAAAACGGATTTATAATTAGGAACATGCAGTTGATCGTAAAATACGAAGAGAGTTATGAGCAGTAATTAGTACGTTATACGTATAATTCATTGCTAGGAAATTACTGGAACAAATAGATAAAAATATTATATACATAATGGTTTTTGAGAAATTGATTAAATTGAGACAGATCATGAATTTCATCAAAAAGCGATTACAAATACTGGTTTTATTAGTATAATATATATTTCGAAGCGCTTTATAATTATTATAGTAATTAATGCATATTTTATACAACTAAAGTGACAAACAAGAAAACATGCTTGATAGAAAGCATTTTTTTTAGTTCCTAAATCCTCAGAATACCAGACCTATCATTAGCGCGATGTCAATATTAAACACTCTTCCGTTCATAGCTTTGTACACTAAACCCAATGAAAGTACATAACCTAATATTATACTCTCTGTTGTAGGATGGAAGTATTACATGTATCAGGCTGCTCTAAGTAGAGGGAAATCTATAAAGAGATTTCTCTGTGCCCTAACTTTGTTAGATGTATTTGAGTTACTATATATTTGGAGGTATGTATAGTATCAATTGTGATTATGTAGGTGTGTTAAAAAAGTTTACTAAATAAAGTAAAAAAATATATAATAGTCACGATGCGGCATGAGGAGACAATGAATGCAGGGGGTTACCATCAATGGGAAATAGATTTGCCAGGAATGCGAAACGCGACCCAGTTTTTTACGATTCTGAGGTTGTGTTGAACAGATTTGATTTACACAGGCTTACGAATCTATTGAGTTCAGATTTGGTAAAAAGTTACTGCTTTATCTATACTAATATAATAGAGAGTAAAAATTTTAATTTTTGTTTGTAACGAATAAACTCAAGAACTACTGGACCGATTTGAAACATTCTTTCACCATTAGAATGCGACACTATCTTTGAGTAACATAGGCTATATTTTTTTTAATGAAAATTATTAAATAAAATTTTAGTTCTACGCGAACGGATTCGCGGACAAAGCTAGTAACATATAATAAAGTACAAAGAACGAAAAACTATCCAAATAAAAACAATTTATATTATTCAGTAATGATTTTTTGTTTATTATGAATGTCATATTTACTTGATGCGAATTTCATTTAATAATAAGACATTAGAAGGACCTTACAAAACTCTATATTGTGTACGTATGCATGTTGTGTAAGCATGCCGTACCTTTAACAGTAGATTGAATTAAGTTTAAAGTTTAGCAAGCTTAGTGCCAACTAAAAAAAACAAAATTAAGTATCAAGGTCGCACTTGAATTCTGTAAATAGAATATTATCCTTTCAAATGATATTTAAGAATAATTAGTATTATTGAAGGGACAGGTCTGTACGAGTAAAAATACATTGTACAATAATAATCTCTGCACTCTTTATTCAACTGCTTATTCCAAAACTTCTCAACTGTCAACTTACTTTTTTCACCGCGGAGTGATTGACTTATTTATATTATTTACATTTATTAATCATTAATGAAGCTTTACAGAAAATACTAAAAATATATCTTAATAAATTTATTTAATGCCTAGAGTATTCATTAATAGTAATTATTAACCATTTCATAAATCAACCCTATTTCCAGATTACACTTTCCGGTCACAATCAATTCCACTACAGTCCATATATAAATAAATCAAGGCTTATAAATGTATGTAAATAACAAATACTCTAATTAACCTAACATTATGTATTAAAAAAGTAATTAAGTTAAAATATAATGGTGATCTATTTTTGAGAATACATTTATATATCTAATAGAATTTATAAAATTTCACAACACAATGTAAAGAACCTCGCCCTGTCGTCAGACTATAACTATTTCTATTTTCATTATAAATGATAAAATGAATAATATCAAAAGAGCATCTGCTTGTTACCTTATACCTATGGCAATGATAATCTAGTAATTAGGACTTATATCTACGATGTGAATTAAAGACAGTTGTAGTAAACAAATTCTTTTAATCTGGTACTCAGAAAATATAACAACCGAAGTTAGTAACATTAGAACGTAATCGAACACATGACAATAATATTAAATAAATTATAAATAATTAAGTTATAATCATTATATTTTGAATTTTTATCAGCCTATATGTATGCGTTTACAACTGTACATACATCAATCTGAAAGTCCTAAATATATTCTGATAAGTTAGTTACAGTGATAATTTATATTACAGATATAGGATCATTTTTATATACCAAAACAAAAGCTTTAATTGTTCGTAGTAAACAAACTTTGTGTCGGATTTGGATTCAACTTTCCCCATTCGTTAGCTGACAACGTAACTAAAATGTGTATAACGTCTCTATGGTATGGCAATGCAAAATAATAGCGTGTCGAACATCATATTTTTGAGCAGCGACAGGAATCCTGTAATGCTACACAGCAAAACTGATTCTAATCCCACCTCAGAGGGTGTTTTTTACCCTTAAATATACGGTAGATTCATTTTATAATACTTTTTTGGCGTAAATAATCTGAATGGTTTTATTATTTGTAAAGTATTTAGTTTCCGTTAGTTGACAGCCTAGGTGTTCGTTTGTCAAATCCACTACTAGAAAACATTGAAATTATGGCAATGCGATTAAGTCGCTAAAATTATATGAAGCCTATCACGGTATACTAAGCATAATAATATCATGTTCATAAAGTTGAAAAAGAGGTTCTGACGTTATATGGAACATAATACAAGTCCACGTGAATGAAATTGAGGGAACAGCTAGTCGAAATAACCGTTTGTTATGGTATATGAAGGTTAAGGTATTTCGTGACAACAATTTAACGTAAGCTCGTGTGTAGGTAATTGGCGTGTGCACTTTGTACACACTCTTGACCCGGATACGTGTGCGAACGAGATCATATTTTTCTTGTTGAAAAACTTTTAAGTAAAACTGGATTTTTATTTGTAAGGGCATACTGTACTTACGTTGAGAGCTTTTCCAGTGATAAGCGTTAAGGTTCCGGTTTATAAACCTCATAAGTAAATTCCAATAGTAAGCACGCTCAATATTAAGTTAACTTTTTTATTGTTAATTTGCAACTTTGTTTTTATTAATCCTATTGTTCCTTCAACTAGTAACAATTCTGACCAACCAAGGAGTACACGTTCTAAGGTCCGTGTGATAACGTTGATACTCCGTTCACCTTTCGTTTTTTAAACAAGGCTATTACTAATTCACATGGCACCATCAATTCTACTTATTTAATTCATTCGGATGCGGTATAAAGTGTAATTATAGTTAATATTTATATATCCTTTATAGATTTAACTTATTTTAATCAATAATGGGGTCAAAGATATTAAATGGCAACAGTCGGAGCAATGTTGTAACTCGAGGGTGTAAGCTAGTCAGATTGCTATCATCACATGACTTGCCAATATGTTATGGTTTCATCACACAGTTTCCATTCATAGAAAACACAGCCTCATTGCAGGAATTCGAACTACGGTCGGTTGCAGCGATGTCTGTATATGCTACCAGTGTACCAACATGACTTCTAAATTATCATTGTCAGTCCGCAATTATACTTGTAGTAATAATATACAAATTACTCTGATTTAATGTAAGTTAAATGTGCATCAAGCAAGTAAAGAGAGATCATTCAGTAGCATGAATGTGTATCCTTAATGTATTATTATTATGTCCGTTCTAATTCAATCTACAGAGTAAGGTCTATCTAACTAACGCTTGGGATGGTATACAAACGATACATAACATACCAATAGTAATCAACGAGTAAACAAACATTCATACCATAATAAGACCAAGGTTGTTGAGTATTTATTTAGTCTGGTATTTTAATGGAGACAACTTGTTCCTCTTAAAATAAATTATAATAAGAATAATTCATAATTTCGTATGCATCAATTACAATATAAAACTTAGTTTATTTTTAATAAAACGCACTACCTTGATAATTCTTTCTACTAATATTTTTTTTTTAGATTCGTATCAACAATTCTAAATACTATTTTGGAGCGGCGATCGTGGAACAATAAAATAGTAATAAATATTCCCACCTCTATGCTGACCTATGGCGCGGCGGGATGGGCAGCAAAGAGCCGGTAGGGCCGGTCTTACTTACACCCCTGGATCTGGAGTGGTCTCACCTATACCGAGAAAATAAAAGTCTCACTAACCTGGTGATGGACCGAGGTCGCAGAACATAAAGTAGCGCCAACAAAACCCAACCCAGCGCCGTCCGCAACACACACATATGTGATTTCAGCTTGTTATGAACATTCACGTAAAACCGAACAAAATAGATAGCACAAAAGTTATTTTACCTTTATATCTTCTATTTTTTCTATATATTTGCACATATTATATTTCTTCAGCTGTATTTTATATTGTCTTCTCAGAAAAATAACAACCAACAATGAAATATAATAACTAACGGTCACCATTGAGACGCTTCAAAAACGTCCTTTTTTCAAATTGGCGGTGGCACCACGGAAGTCGGCCACAGGCTGTAAAACCTCCTTTCCCGCCATTGGCGATATGAAATCCAGCGGTTGAAATGGCCCAAACACTATTTCCTACGAACATATTCGCGAAATTTCTTTATTTTCTAATAATTGTACGACAAAGTGTCGATACCGTATTTGATAGTATTCTCAGTACAATAAAAAAAAATTACGGTGGCCATGCAAAGCCAGTAATTTAAAATAGAAGTTGTGGTCGCTGGCGTACCGGACTGCAATACTCTCCATGACTGGTAATATAACGATATTATAATAAATTGGGTTATCCTGACTTAGGGCAAACGAAAAGAGGTTTTAGTACGTAAGCGTCGGGTTGATCACCATGGAAATGGTAGACGCAACCCAATCATATATATTACCCGACCACTCCACCTAATTACTGGATATATGCCGGCTTATTCCGGAATACGGGACGCTTAAATGTACCCCTATATAGGGCGTGCACCTGGTTCATGATACCGAACATAATTAACACATCCTACCAATTCGCATACATTATTAGTGTAAATCTAACTAGCTTGCTAGCCATTTTTCTACCAATATATTTTCCATTTCAACATTACAGCACTAAACAAACTTATCTTTCATTATATTACATCTTTGCTTAGTGTTTCTTTTATCATAGTTGTTGTTGTATACAATATGAAGTGGTTTCCGCTTTCTATTCGCTTAGATCTTTTAAACTATTCAACGGATTGTAATGCCGTTTCAGCAATAGATAGAATGATTCATGAGAAAGGTTTATATGTATAATACATACATATTATAGTACAAAAAGACCGAAAAATTCAATGATTTTGTAATGTAATATGAAGAGTCAGCTAGTTGAAATAATAACTTTATAACATTCAATAAACTTCTCTTTCTTATGATATATTTGCCCGTTTTTCTTATGTCATATTTGTTTAAATATATTATGTAATAATAATAAAAAAATCCTTTTTTAACCGACTTTTAAATTGGAGGAGGAAGTATTGTGTTCGGCAGAATGAATTTTTTTAATGTAAATATGTTACTCGACATCTTCGTCAAGTCTGGACCGATTGTAATTATTATTATTTAATTTCAATTGACATAACACAGGAGTGATTCAAAGATGACGAAAATATTCAATCCTTAGAGGGGTGAAATTAAAGGATGAATTAAGCTTTTTTGTTTTGCACCTACTTCTCGTCTACGTTTGCCAAGTGATATTTTCTTTAATTTTAAACCGATTGTAATGATCCTTATTTTGTTGTAAAATGTTATATGCGACTTTTTTTATTATTTATTACATTCTTCAGTTCGTTGTTTATTCTTGAGAAGCGTGTTTCCTATTATATTGCATGAAGATTTCATCCAGTTTCCTCCAGTTTTGAATTTTTAATTGACAAATATACCAGTTTACTAAAGGAATCTGTGTCATTACTATATTAACCTGTTTTACTTGATCATAACATATATTTTAATGACGTATGTATTATTATTTAGTTGAAGCTATAATTAACTCGATACGATCTATTTACTCACGTTACCAAGTTACCTTCAAGTTAATTGAGAATTATATTTTACCTTTACATCCCACATTAAATGTAGTATTTCAATGAATAATGTTTGTTTCAGGTAATAATATCGTCTAGTATACCTTCGTGTCTTATGTGGAATATAAGTTGCTATGGGCGAAATAGCTAACGACATAGGTAAGATAAGGTAATATAAAATTTCATATATTATGGCATTTTCAATAAATTTACAAAATAATGTTTTATAGTTAATCTTCATTATTTTAACCTTCGGCTATGATACTATATATAATAGGTACTATATATAATAATACATAGGTACTATATTCAGTTATAGTGCTGTACAATGAGCTGTTTTTAACAGACGAGAATTTATTTTATTCATGTTTTATTTTTTGTGTGTACTGGACCCGGTATTCTTACGTTTCGTTTTCCAGTTATATTTGAGAATGATGTAATTATATATTTATTATGCTGTGTTTTTTAAAAGTGAAATCGACTTCACTCATTTTAATAATTACTCTTGCTCTACATTTACCATCATACTAAAAACCACACAACCGCGCGGGCGGTATTCGGTATCACAGTTTTACGGTGACACCTAAAACAACAAGAACCAGAAAGTTTGTCGACTCTTACTTTTGTCGTACCGTGAAGTTTTGGAAAAAATAAGTCTAGTGGCTTATGTCATTACGAAAGTTTCTATGTGTCAATAAAAACTAGATAATAATATGCCCAATTTTCCAGTATTATATAAGTTAAACAAATTTCATTCATCTCTTTTATGAAAATTGTCAATTTTTTACTAGTTATACCAAGTTAGCTTGATAATTGAATTTGTTTAATGGTAAGTTTCAAATTGTTTCGGTAAGATAGCGAGAGGGCATTCAGTTTATCACTTCATTCCATCTCTGATGATAGATTGTCAACGTAACTGAAACATTAAGTTTAAGATATCTTTAGAAGATAGTAGCTTTGTCGTTTCTATCTTCGTCAGGTTTATATGAATATTATATAAACTAAATATATTTGTATATTTGTAGTAACGAATTCTGTAAAGAAAATAATTGTACTACAAATATTGTACGCAGTCATATATTCTGTAGGTTTTATTACATAATAGTATAGATGTCGTCCTAATTTTCTATATAATAAACGTTTAGACTAAGAAATGTAACTTTTTGCGTTGATCTTCAAATATTTAAACATATTAATTATATGCAATGTCAAATCATGAAGTCTAGTATGCATTTTATGTAGAACTTTGTCCGCAACTTCGTTCGCATAGAACTAAAAAATATTTAATTATTTTGGTCCCTCTCCGTAATTTTATGCAATATAGCTTTACTCCTATTGGTGGTAGCATAAAATTAAATAGCCTAAAGTGTTTTTTAATGACTGCTTCATTAAATACAAAAAGATTTTATAAAACATCACTGGTAATTCCTAAGTTTAGGTCGTTCAAACAAACAAATTTTATCGCTTTATAATATTAATATTGATATACACCTGGGTGACGAGTCTCCTTCAGTGTAATGTCATAAGAATAAAAACGCTTATTTAAATACAAATTTCCATCTTAATTATTGCAGATATTTCTTATAAATAAATTAAGCATATATTAACATATACATTCACAAAAAGTGCTCACTTAATAGTATTAGATATTTGTGGTTTTAAACTTCGTATCTCTATTTTGGTTTAGTCATATCGGCATTCAACATAGACGATAAACCATGATCATCTAGCGTAAATATTTATAATGCGATAGTCCCAGCGTAATTGAATTAAGTCGACATGCGTTTATGTTATCAGCCTTGCCCTGTATTGTGGGTGAGTTGTATATTAATTCTCTCGATAGTACATTCTTAATATGGAAGCTTAAGTGAGGACATCTGATTCCGATTGCATTAGGTTAAGGTCGTAGACTAGCTGACTTTTGGTTCTGTTAAATAATTACACAAAAATACCTGCATATTAATTCATCGACGTTTGACAGTAATTCGTTATGTTTTTTTAACTAAAATTTTTTTATTTTCTTTTGTAAAAGAGTATAAGTAACTCTGCAATAATTGTTTATTATAAAAATATATATAATATTTTAATTATTTTGATTAATTAGTAAAATTTTAAAGTTTTTGGCGACTATCTGTTTTGTGCGATTGTTTTTACCGCAGACTATTGTGTGTTTAACATTGGCAGTATGCATGTAAACAACGAAATAAATGTATAACATATTATAGATACATTTTAGGTTTCTACTCTGGTTTTTAATATGTAACCGTTATTGAAACGAAATTTTACAGGTCCCTATTTGCTCACTCAATATAATAAAAACTCGTATAGTAATGTGTAAAAGTTAATTCTCGAGTATAAAAAAGTCAATATATTTGTTTTTATAGCATCTGAATACTTAGGATACAAAGTGAAAATTAAAGGTCTTTAGGAAGTTTAATTAATCTGTCTCTCAAATCATCCAGAAAATTTGCTGTTCTATCTTTTCTTTGTGCAAACAGACATATAAGTTGAGGTGAAACTTCTTTCCATGAAGACTTATCAAAAACATCTGTTGTTTGACCAAATACCTAGAACGCTTATTGACTACTTTCGTGTCATTAACAGCTGGTTTTGCTTATCTCAAGTAGATTTTGAATCTCGGTTTCCAAGGATGCTGCGATACTTACTTCGTATATGCCTGGACAAAAATAAGCACCGTGAGAACGATACAACTGATAATAATATGAAGGAAATACATGAGTATGATACTGGTAGCCTTTAAAGTGTCTTTGTTATAGTAACAACAGAAGGTTTTTTTACAACCAATTATATATTAGTGCACTAGGAACTGAGATACATAATTTAATGCATAATGATTACTATTATAGTTTGAATGATAAACTATAAATGTTATGCGAATACGAGATAATAACAATGGACTTTATGTGTTAAAGATACTGTTATTGTATGTATTGTAAATACCTACTGTTATTAATCTACATATGTGTATGTATTTACAAAATATACCTATGTATACATCGAAAAGATTTATATAATGTTACAAATTATTCAACCATTAATTGTAATATATTACATTCTGATGACTAAGTTCTTACCTGTTACTAGTGTTATATAAACAGATACTATGAGTTAGGAGTTTAAAAAATTTTGCTTCTCGATTATAATACACTAGCTGGTGCCACGCGACGTCGTTTGAGTTATTTCTGTCAATTTCGTATGATTGTAATATCCCTTGTATGGCGCCTACGCCATGGAAAGAATATTCCTAGAAATTTCAAGTCAATAGGTGTTGGTAAATTTTAATCTATCGCGGAAAAGGTAGTAGTGAAAATCTCATCTTTTATTTTACAAACCAAGCTTGTTAAAGCCAAATTGACATAAAGTAAGCCGATATCAGATTTTAGTTTATTCTTTTTAATTGTATAGGCCAAGACAAATCGGTTCAGTAGATTTTTCCTTTTCTGTTTGTCAACTGATTATTTATGTTTAGTATTTATTTAGGCCCTTTAATGTTATTAATAAAACAAGTTTAAAAAGTTTTTTACCACTTTAACAAGAATATTCCCCCATCTTGAATAATTATATAGTCGAATTTTAACCATTGAGCGAACATTCGTCTTTTTAAATAATGCATATTATAAATACAAACTGCGAAATTTACGCTACATCTAACATTTATAAATACATTTATTATTTGTTTTATGTCCGTAGGTAGACATTTAGTACGTATTCATTAATATAAAAAATATGAATAAATTTTGTATTTAAAATCAAAATGAACATAATGTCATACTTTGCTAACACCCGATAGTAAATAAGTAAATTGGTTTTTATATTATATTTAGCAACAATGACATCTGCAGAGTATTAAAATGAATTTCGTTCTAACTATTCAACTGATCAAGCTTTCGTATAGTAAGAAACTATTGTTACAGAAAGATATAAAAATATATTTTAGTACTAAACGAACGAAGTCGCAGGCCTAGCTACTTATAAATGGAAACCTTTCAGTGAACACTCACGAACATCCGTTTCTTGTATTATTATTAAAGAAAGCTCTACTAATGTATGCTTGTAAGCATTCCATCAACACCTTTTCATTGGCACTGTTACATCAAATAGTTTCATTTGAAGAGCATCGTCTTACATCAGGAAATGAGCCTAATTGGTTATGTTTTGGCTTTAGTCTAAATATTAGATAAATGAATAAAGGAAACGTTAATCAAGAGTCAGAATGTCTCATCATGTTGAATTAAGTTTGTAACATATGCTGTCGAACAATTCTAAGTTGGTAAAATTACTTGTTTATTATAATTTGTAATTGTTACTTTCACCATTTCCCTAATTATGATTTGGGTATGTAGTTAATTAGAAGCTTAAAGTGTAGGGAACATTACCAATTGTTTTAAGTCTGTGAAGACATTCTAATACGAATGTTCGACATCATAGAGAAGATAAGCCGAATTTCATAATATATGTTTTATTTTTGTTATAATAATTAAGTATTCATGTAACTAAACATTACACTCAATATACTGCATAATACTAATGTCAGACGATAATGATTACATTTATTAAACTTTAGATGCGTGAAATAGTGGTTACTTCTAAATACACGCAATGTGATTACGTAGTATAATTAAGGTCATTCAGGTGAACCATTGTCCGAATGCTATGAATTGTCAAGCTATAGAAATAATTAAATGAACAAAACTTACGTTAAATTTAAGCGTCTACATTATCTTTACTATAGCACTCACTGAAAAGATATTGAAGTTATCTTTATAACCCTGTCATTAGTTACTTATTCACAGTCTCCATTCCGTTAAAGATAATAGTAACTAGAAGCAGTCACCATAATCTTGTGTTGTAACTTCGAAGTGATGGTGCACGAATAGTGTGCCTTAATCACGAATATGTTGCAATTATGTTTGGGGCAGTTCCTACTGTCGCAATCATTCATGTTAAACTTAGTTCAGTGAATGGTTCGCTTTGTTCTTGATAATAGATTTTCTGTTGGGGAAGAAAAACGTAATCAATACTTATTGAATTCATCGGTAATAAAACATGTAGGGAAAAATGTTTAGTATCGAATGTTTTTATTTATCCGTTTAAATTTTGTTGCGGTGCCATTAAAATGGTTTATTGTCTTTGTAGGAATTACCTTACAGATGAATTTTATTGACTTGGTTTTATTTCTGCGTACAGGGTGCATTTACGACATCATGCGCTAGGGTTATTTTTACGAGATTTTCGACTTGCTTTTAATGGAGTTTTTCCGTTGTCCGTTTTAATGCGAAACGAGTAAAGTGTAGATTTTTTGGTGGTAATATGAGTTTTTACTTTAAAAATAAACAAGTCAATGTTACTATCTGTGTTAGCATAATTTCAACGAGATATCTGAAATGAAGTATGTAGACTGTTATTGATTAAATTAACGGCTCTTCAATGTCGATACTGACTATATTAAATGGTTAAATAATCAAAAAACTATTAGAATAATTAATTATCTAGGAATTCTGTATTAGAAATGAAATGCATGAATATTTGACAAGTCTCATTATCACGAATTTTTAGTAAAAATTATTACACTTTATTGTGAAGGCTTTGCAAAAACTTGTTAATAATTCTATATATATCGGTATGAAAATATTTACACCATTATACAGCTTAATTTAGCGAGTTATAATAGTAATAATAACTATGCTTACAAACCTTCATTATATCTACGTATATATTTTTCACTAGCTGTGCCCGCGAGTTCATACGCGTGGAACTAAAAATATTGGATATTTTTTACCCGTTTTGGAATCTTTCTTCAACACAACTGTGCTCCTATTGGTGGTAGCGTGATATTAAACAAACTAAAACCCTCCTCAATGATTACTCTATCAAATATAACAATATTTTTTTAAATCCCCGGTAGTTTCTAGAATTAGCGCGTTCAAACAAACGAAGAAACAAATTCTTTTGCTGTATAATATTAAAATATATTTTAGAAAGCATACACCAATATTTTTACCAAATTTTATTACAATGGGTTCGGCGAATCGTATGCTCGCTAAAGACGTAACAAATTCACTTTCGAATTGATAACGTCATGATATATTAAAGAAAATTATTACAGCATATCTACGAGGTAGCATATTACGTGATATCGTTTACCGAAACAAATTTTGGAAGTTTATTAACTTTCGCATTTTAAACTCAACCTCTTAGTTAATAGGCTATGCGTGTGATACTGAGTCTGAAGGATATTTAGAATTTAACTAGAAAATAATTATTCCAACGTATGTTGATGTATAAAGGGATACCTGGGTATATTCACTAAAACCCCCGCAATGGCTCTACGTCCACCCTATATTACGGAATTAGAATCGCTTTCACATTTTTTCAAATCGTTATCCATAGATCAGCCATAACATCTACAATAGGGGCGTAAAAATTGATCAGTTGAATATCGAATAATCAAGCAAAATGGTAGGAACCTGTACGCAACTGGGTCGCGAAGTCACGACCATCGTGTGTATGGTGATAAAGTCATTGCTGTTAGGATCACAGTAGAAACTAACTCCCATTTATTTGATCAAGTTCTGGGATCAGACAGTGGATTTACAATTGCATAGAGTATAACACGTGTGACAGCAACAACTAACGACATAATGAAAGAAAGAAAGAAAAGTATTCGACATACATATAACACATCAATAACATTATATTATAAAACAAAGAACTTGAAAAATCGACGCATTGGGCCGAAAAAGTCCCTGTCTTAGCACGAGGCTGCAAGCCTACGAGCACAAGCACAACAGTGCTGGTATTCTGACAGAGCTTTGTGATACGTACAGCCTCACAGCCGAAATATCACGTAATATGAATTATAGTGATAACAATTCGCTTTATAGAGTAGAACCTCGTTAAATTGAACCTAGATAAGTGAAAAACTTCCAAATCTCGAAAAAATGGTTTGTTCTCTTCGCTGCAAACATCAAAACCTCAATTCTCTATAAGTCGAAAACTCTATTACTCGAATTTTTTGGCGCCTCCCTTCATGTTAGACTATATATATATATATATATATATATATATATATATATATATATATAATACAGACAAGGGGGTTCTAGTTTTGGGGTTGTACTGTACTTCCAACATTGGTAAGAATACTTCCAAGAATGTAACGTGATATGTAGATATGTATGTATGTTTATTTATTACTCTATCTGAACTATGTACTTTCATGTCTCGCCATGTCTCAATGTTTTAAGCCATTTACTTTCTTTAATAAAAAGTTAAATTAAGTTTTTCAGATTACATTTTCACGATTCGTAAATTGATGTTTCTAAATTGCTTTTTCATACCGTCCCGCAACCACCGCCTTAACGATTTATAAGCTGAAATACGCAGGTAGATAAATAATGCTTCATAATTCATATTTTTTGCGTGGGGATCTCATAGCCGTGTAACACAATAAGGCTACTTCGCTTATTGCATTTTTTGTAAGGCCCAATGGACGTTTGACAAAATTCATTATCATACAAAAAGTTCTAGGAAAAAATATCAAGATCATTGTCAATGGCGTGGAATCTGTTGCTGTGAAAGGTCACTTGTTACCGGCAGTGTTATACAATGTACGTTTTTATTTGCCCAATAATTATTATTGTTGCTATTAAATATGCAGAGTTACTACTTTAGCATGTTGTCTATTTTAGTGTTATTGTAGTTGTTTATTATAAACGTAATTAGTCGATTGCATTTATTTTTTATAAATTCTAGATCATTCTATAATTACTTTAACTAATATTTGGTTAATCAAATATAAATCGAAAAAAATATTGAACTTGTAAAAGAAAAACTGCATTGGCCATTACCATAGAGATCCACGAATATAATAGATGTTGTACAATGTGTTACTTTACAATAAAATGCGAACAATGCAAACATATCGGTGTCAAGATTATTGAATCCCACTGGCAGTTTGTGGAGTCCCTTTTGTGTTCATAAAAGGCCAGATATCGTAACACAGGTAAGACGAGGTTATGATAATTTATGTCGAAATTAGATCTTTTTACATAGCGTTCCTTACAGGTTTTAGTTAAAGATTAATACAAAACTATATTGAGTACAGAGTAGATCTTTAATTTACAATGCTTGTACTTAGTGATCATAATAGAGTTTTTGGTACAAATTATGTCACAGTTATGTTAATTAATGTAAAATAGTCCTATAGTGTAATTTTTTAAGAAACTTAAACCATCTTTGTGCCGGGATGAAAATTTCTACCATACTGGTTTTTAATTATTTTCTATTACATATTTAAAATAATCTTTAATCCAGAGAATCAATTACAGCACACTTAATAATAAAGAAAATGCTTTAGATTAGACTATAAATTGTAATACCGAGATTTCTTTTACAAAAAAAAAAACATGCAATGAAGGATTAACTCAGTGTTAAAGTTTTACTTTTTTTTTCGTATACATGTTCTAAAGTAAACAATGGGTACTAAATCTATACTCTGTAAGCGTCAGGAAAATTCTAGTACTTATTAGTGTTAGCTATTTGTATCCTACTATGAGTAGCCCGTTATTCAACAACAAGGGTGTATGTATGCGGATATATATTGAGGAATGTTATTGATATGAGACTTCGTATCTGGATATGGAAACTTTTATCTTAAGACTAACCGGTTTCAATTGCCGATACGTTTTTAACGTTCTATATTCGATAATTTAAGATAATTCTATTTATGAATATTATATTTTTAAAGAGATCTATTTAGAAGTAATATACTTAGTTATTATCTAAGAACTAGTAGGTGAACAATATTACATTGAATACAAATAAATATACCTTAGTTTATATTACATTTATATTACAGTTTTTTTATTCCATAAAGTGTTATTTAATTTTGTAAACATCTAAACATCGGATACGGTTATAGTTTTGGATACTGTTTTATATCTGATATCCGATAGTTTTAGTTACGGTTAGAAGTGCGATAACACCTGAAATACTGTATATTAAAATCCATTTTATAATTTCAATGACAAATTTATTAAATTCTTCTTCTATCGCAATCCTACATTAATAAGAAAACTGCATTAAATTCAATTCAGTAGTTTATTAATGATACATATTCGAATATGAAAGATTAATGAACTTAATAAATAATGAAATACAATTTTACGTATATTAAATACTTGAATGCAGATTAAAACATAAAATAAATATTAATTTAATATTTTAACGAAATTGATAGGTATATTGAACATTATTTAGACTGTATTAAAAATCATGAATACATTTCAGTAGGCATATAATTTGAGTGAGTGTTTCGAAATGCTTTCAGGAAGGGAGCAGGGTGACATCCGTTTTGTAAGGCGCGGGAAGTTGTGCCCTCGTTGCATTGTGACGGTCGCGTTGACTGTTGTGACCACACCAGCACGTTATGGTTTGTTGGTTTCGACATTATTATCAGCTCGACTATGTTAAACCAACGTGTACACAAAACTCTTCGAGTCGAACACAATGAAAGCAATTTTCTATCTGTTATCAACTTCGAATCTATAATAGCAATTTAAAAAAGAACTTTTAATTATTTACAATGTTTTCCACGTTACTCTTCGGCTTTTTTTAAATATAATTATTTTGACACCATTAAAAAAAATCAAATAATGATTTCTTATGTTTACGCGAATATTATTCATTGAAATAAAACGAATTTAAACGGATTTTATGGCGGTTATTTATTGATTTTGATCCCGACGTTTCGAAAGCTTTTCAGCCTTCGTGGTCACAGGGCGGACTGAAGTATAGATTGTCCGGAAAGGTTCATTTTACTTCAGTAAATTAGTTTTATTTCAATAAATCAAATGTTTACAAAATTTTCATCTTACCACCTTCGCACCCCATTAGGTGCCTCACTACCAACTACCAACTGAGCTATCATCGCTATGATATGGATCAAACCAGAAGCATTATACAATTATACATAATACATTTTTAATACTCTATTATACGATATATTATAATATATTACTATGTTTTAAGTGTATCGCGTGAAATATTCGCTCTGTTTAACACAGGACAAAGCTTCACACTTTTTAGACACAATTTTAATGTCCCAAATCTAATGCGTCGGTTTCCTAATGGACGTTTGGATGTGTTTCACCTCGTTACGAGTTTTACGAGCTTTGTTGTGTGATCCACGTTCGTAGCAATTTTACGTTTAATGGTAATTTATTTGAGTGCGTTGATTATTCGTTTATGATTATACGGTGATACAAATAAATCTTGTGAGCTCGACTGACTGATATTAAATATTAATGATCTTTTGCACTAAATATTCTGACTGTCAAAATTTCAAAACGAACGGCACAGTTTTTTACAGTAAATAAATAAACCCAATTGAGTTTCTTGATGTCTGGGATGGCTTTCAAATCACTATCACGTTTACTTAACTGTTTATATCTTTAATTAAAAAATATAGACATATTATAATACCATATCTGACGCACATTTGTAATGTTTCCTTTAAAAGTGGAATATTCCCAAATGCCTTTAAGAAAACTATAATACACCCAATTCATAAAGGTGGTAACAGAAATAGTGTTCTGAACTTTAGACCCCATTTCAATTTTGTCATCAATGTCGAAAATCTTGGAGCGCCTAATAAACAACAGACTTGTAAATTTCTTAGAGCATAATAAAATATTAAGTAACAACCAGTTTGGATTTCGTTCTAAAAAAACTACAAGTGACGCAGTTCACCATACTTACAGACTATATTGTAAATAATCTTGACAGTAAAAGGAAATGTATAGCGATATTTTTAGATTAAGCTAAAGCATTTGATACGCTCTCCATTTCTATCTTAGTTGAGAAAGTCGAAAGGCCGGGTATTCAGGGATTACAGTTGCAACTACTGCGAGATTATCTTTCCTGCAGAAAACAATGTGTAAAAATCGAAGAATTTATTAGCGAAGACAATACTGTAGAATATGGAGTACCTTAGGGCAGTATTTTAGGGCCGACACTATTCCTAATCTACATTAATGACCTGTGTGAATTAGAACTTGAAAATGGACATATTATTTCTTTTGCGGATGACACTGTACTTATTTTATCTGGTAATACGTGGAAAGAATCTTTTGATAGTGCACAAAAAGGTTTTAAGAAAGTTACACATTGGCTTAGAGCAAATTCTTTAACCCTTAATGCAAATAAAACAAGTTACATAACATTTAGTTTCAGCAACCACAATCAAAATAATATTTACAACTATTCTATATCTGCTCATATCTGCGATAACTTCAACTTCTGCGATAATTGCCCTATCCTTCATCAAACTGATTCAGTTAAATATCTCGGAGTAATATTAGATCAAAATCTCTCATTTAATTCTCATACTGACCCAGTAATTACTCGTATTCGCAAACTTATTTTTATATTCAAAAAAATTAGACATGTGGCAGACTATAAACTTTTAAAGACCATTTATTACGCACTTTGCCAATCCATAATCACATATTGCCTAACAACCTGGGGAGGGGCAAAGAAAACTAAATTAATAAAGCTTGAAAGACCCCAAAGAGCTGTACTAAAAGTAATGTACTTCCTTCCCTATCAGTATTCTATTTTCCTGTTATATAATAAAGCCGAAGTTTTGTCGATCGGTCAATTATTTAAACAGCAAGTAATATTAAAGAAACACTCATAATCCCAATATAATCACAATTTGACGTCGTAAGGACATAATTTGTAAAACTAACCTTTTTTTCACAGCATTTTCACATAGGTTTTTCTGTTTTCTTGGAGAATATTTATTTAATAAGATTAATCGCGAAATCTTTTTCTATGGAAAAACAAAGTATGAAAGTAAAAAAATAATAATAAGATGGCTTATGAATAAGTCGTACGAAGAAACAGAGGAGCTACTCAAAACTGTAGAATAAACATAATTTCATCAACTGTACACTTTTGCTTCACACTGCATACACTTACATTCACACACACTCACTCAACCACATACATACACAAGTGTCATGTTTGTTAATTTGTAATATTTTATACATTTCATTTCACTACAGTGGGATCGACAGATACAGCACGAAACTATAACTAGTCGGAGACAAGCCAGCTGCCAAGATACAGGGAATCTTAGTTTGGCAGCATGGTGGTCATAAATCGCGTGATATTTGTGTTTTCTGTTTATTGTATAAACCAATTTTAAAACATGTAAAACAATTTCGATAAAAATTTATTATTATTATTATTACTGTTTGCTTAGATTTTAACTAAATAAAGTACTTTTATTGTAATTAAATTTAAGCCCGAATCCACATTTCTCACGACGTGTGAAGGTTGGAAGTACAAGATTCAAGGGTGCTCAAACTTCTTCGAGTCTTTCTTAACCGCACTGCACTTTCATAGTGCAAGCTGTCAGTTTTTTAGCCTGAATCGAAGAAGTAAGAGTCCAGTAGAGTAATTATCCATACTGTTCAGGGTGTAGACAACTATCGTTCTTGCAGTGCCTTCATCGCTGTTTTCTTTTCTGAAAATCTTTTCAAGGTGTGTTAGGGAGAGGATATGAGTAGATATACCTTAAAGTGTTCCATAAAGTGATGACAAAATATACAACTGAAAAATTAAAATCTCAAACAAAGTTTTCAAGTTTTGAGGTTACTAAGCACGATGTAAATACATAAAGAAAAATGAATGAAGTTGTATAAAGATAATTACATAAACATATTTTCTTCCATTAAAGTGATCTGGCATAAAGTTTTAAGAGATAAAAGTAAAGCGGCTAAAATATTTTCAATTTGGCAAAGAAAGTGGACTAAGATGGATTGAACGGTTTGAAGACATAGGTATATAATCCCGGGGATTACAGGCTTGGAACAGCCAGTGGCGATGCCAAAGCGTCAATACCTGCGGGATGATTAATAGCGTGGAGATAATCTCTCGGGCCGTTGCTACTGTTTTGTTCAACGTTCTCACTGAAACTTGAATCTTTTTCCTCATTGCTACAATTTGTAATACATTTTTAGTTTTTTTTTTTGTAATACAGCAAAATTACTATAGGCAAAATGGTAACTCTCGAGGGATAAGCAATTACTGTAAAACGAGTTTTATTTTAATTTTAAATGTTGTTCTGTTATAAATAATATACAGAACATTGAAAACCATTTTTGAACGAACAATGTTATGCACGAACGCCGTGTCAATGGACGTGCGTTCGAATCCACTTGCAATGAACATGAGCTTTGGATGAGGGTAGTAACATCTTGATGAAACCATAGCATGATGGTAGGGCTTTTTCTTATGCCTGCCTGGCTAGCTACCACCTTCAAGGTGAAAATCTGCTGCCAAATACTTATAGGTGTGTTCCGGCAGTTGCACTTGAGCGTCAGCCCCTCCACTAGAAGAGTGTGTCCACCATCTTGGGCCACATCGTCACTTAACATCAGGTGATGATAACCTCACCACTATGGCTATAAAGCCATAACGCCAAACCTATAAAGTATAAAAAAATATGTCGTTAGCACTTATTTCTAAAAAAGCTCACGTCTGTATCCTTACTTTTAATTAGAATAAAAAGCAAAATCCTTCGGTGTTTCTGAAGCAGATTAACGCACGAGTACACTTGATTAAAAAACGTTGTTCGTATACAGCGTTGAAAGAATTTAGAAAATAAGTCTCTTATTTAAGAGGAAGTGTTTAAATAATAAAACATTGATTTAAAAAAATACGCATTTAAAAAAGTTTTCATTGAAACTATGATTTTACATTACAAAATAAAAAATAATTTTATTGTCAACAGATTTGTTAATAGTCACATACATAGAAAAATTACATAAAATCATAATAACTTCAAATCATTGTCTTAAAGCCTAATGAATACAGAATCAAGAGCTATTCAAAAATAGTTGTAACCTGAATTAATAACAGCTGTGTTAAAATCTTCTCCATCGTCTAATATTTCTAGACTTAATTCATACCATTTCCTTATATCAATTACAAATTTAGATACTATTGGAAACTTTTTTCAACTGGATAATTTATATTTCCTTAAAAACTAATTTCAGAATTTGTAGAATCTTCAATATATGTTCGCATGGTTACAAGGCTTTTTCTACTGCCCACCAGGCTAGCCACCAACGTCAAGTTGAAAATCTGCCGCCAAACATCTATATATGTGTTCCGGCAATTGCAATTGTACCTCTATTAGGTATATCATGTCCACCTTCTTGGGCCACATCGTCACTTAACATGAGGCGAGATTGTGGCCATAATGGTAATCCTATAAAGTATAAAAAATGTCATTAATTAAAAATATTTATAATATAATTTATTCAACTTCGCTAATACTTATTGCATTGTCACATTTGCTATAAAAGGTATAAAAGAACACACAACTGTTCTGAAACCCTGTGCGGGATGAAGAAGGCTTGTTTTGGGGGGATGAATAGGTTGAATAATAATTACCAAACCAACCCATGATATTGTATACTAAATCTATATTGCGTTAATGTAAACAACTCAACCACCATGAATACAAGGTAAGTGTACGATATTTAATATTCTCTCTTTCACCATCTTAATAGTCAGGATAACGTATTTAATATAGACAAAAATAAATTTTCCCGTCATTAAATTGATGGAGCGCGTGACAACGGTATCAAATTTATAATTTAAAAGGGAAATTTTTCATCACCCCAAACCCTAAAGTGACACACCAAATTGAATTGAAGGCCTCGGTATAGACTAAAGACGAGCTTATAATAATAACCAACTCGACGAGTATCTTTGTTTATTTAGACAAATTGCTTAATTTTAACGCAGAATAATAATGCTCATAGAAATTTGTTTGTTCGATAGTTTGTTCAAAATTAATCTACACAGTTTCATTTGCATATTATTGAAAATATACGCTTACTTGCTCTCTACTTGATGACACATTTTACTCATACTATTAACTGATACCCTCCACTTTGTTATCCTTTTCTCCATCAACTTAGCGTTGTTATGTCTTTGCTTTGAAAAGAAACATGCAAAATCTGAAATAGTCTTAGAGATACCGTGATTAGTAAACTGGTAGTAAATCGCATGTTTTTAATATATACTAGCAGTGCTCGAAGCTCCGCTCGCGTGAATTATAAACACCGTTGTTACAGTATTGTGAGATAACATACGTAAAGGCAAATTTTTCACATCTTTATGTACGATTATTCTTGCAACGTGTTCTTTACATTTACACAATTTTTTTTTTTTTAATTGACATACCCTTTTAGCCGTAATGGCTTTGACAGCTTCACCGAACTTTTTGGGGCGAGTGCTGAGGGCACTCAGCTCCGAGGCAGCGAGCGCAAGGGTGCCAAATCGCCGAACCTTGGCTTGGGCTGCTGCCGGAAAAACAAACAAGGATCGTGGGGGTAGTCCCTTACAGAACCGTGTACTTAACGTGTAGGTGTGCATGGATGGTATGCGGTGTGATGATGTACTTTTAGTGATGTAGAGTGTCACTGTATCTCGCGAGCAGAGTCACTTGAGGGCTCCTATCCGGAGGATCGAACCTAGGCTCAAGCGTCTGCAGAGGGAGGCCGCGGCGGGAGTGCGGGAGCGAAATTAACCGCTCGGCCTCGGCGGCGAGGGCGGCGGTTACGCGGGCGTGTACGCGGACACGTACGATTGGTGGAGACGGTAGGAAGAAGTGCGTTCAATCTCGTTATTTTATCGACGGGATCAGTGAAGCAATTACGTGGCCGGCGCGCGAAACCTTTGGCGTGCGGATTAGCATTGTAGCTCACTGCGTGTACTATTTTGGTGTTGGTATGAACTTCGACTTTTTCGAAGAATTGCTTTGTAAGGTCTTTGATATATGCATACGGAATATCCATATTTTTATGGAGATCTACATTGCGGACGTACGGAGGGGCTTGGACGGCTATATGCATGAATCTATTTTGCAGAACTTGTAGTTTGCGAAAGGTGGTGTGCGAAGCGTGAGCGAATACGGGGCAACTGTAGGTAAGTATGGGACGGATGCATACTTTGTATATTGTGAGCTTATGTCTGAGTGACATTTTGCTCTTAGAGGAGGTTAGATTGCGTAGTAGAGCTCTGTGGTGGCTTTTTTCTGTACATAATCTATATGTTTGTTAAAGGTTAGATGTTTATCTAAAACTACACCAAGGTATTTAGTTTGGTTAGCCCAGGGGATATTGACACCAAAAAGATGTATTATTCTTTTTATATTCTTCGTCGCGTGAGGATCGAACATAATAGCCGCGCTTTTGTCTGGGTAGTACATTTACACAATGTAACATAACATATACTAAAAAAAACACGAGCCAGCATATACTTATGACCTAAAAAAGAATCACACCAGTACTTTTGTAGTTATAAGGCAACTACTGAACACACAGATTCGTGATCTTAAAGCGAGGATTATGTTCGTATGGATGGTGATCACCATATATAAATACTCAAAAACATGTACCGGAAGCAGCTATTGTATATTCAGCAATCAAACAGGGTGGTAGATTTCTATAGCCAAAGTAGTCGCGGCTATCATGTGCACGACGATAGGTGTTTCTGTACTCTTTTAGTTTGTTGCATTTAGGATTTTTCCAGTGTATATCGATCAGCCGAATGTCTTATTAACCGTCACGACAGCTACGACCTCTGATGGACTATTAATCCCTTAGTGGTCATTACTGTTTTCAGATCGTATTGTGCTTAGAAGCAGATAGAGAGCATCACAGTAACATAAACTTTTCTGGACAACCTACACCTCAGTCCGCCCCGTGTCCACGAAGGCTGAAAAACTTTCGAAACGTCGGAATCAAAATTTAATAAATAACCGCGATAAAATCCGTTTAAATTAGTTTTATTTTAATGAATAATATTCGCGTAAACCTAAGAAATCATTAGATAGAGAGCTGTCAGTTTGCCGTGTAGCTATAAAGAATATGAAATTCGAAAAATTGCCGATAGCTATAAAATTGGTGAGGGAAATTCTGAATTTGTTTAACATAAGCTATATCTTTTTTCAGAGTATACTGACTAGCTAAATGGGAGGCCACGTTTACTTACTGAATATTGTATAAGGAAATAAATTTCGCCGGCTACGGTTTCTACGTCAGATACGTCGTAGGTGGTACAAAGTTCGGGAATGTTAGCGATGCGATTGTATTAGAATGACTCAATAGTAAAGTACCACTCAATTGCCTAGGTTTACAGCGATTGCGAGTGTCCGCTGCGTATGTTAGAAGTTTAATTTACTGGATAGTGGATGCAAAATATGTTTATTTTTAGGACTTTATTAAGCATTTTGGTAAGAGTTCCACCTATATTCATGGTTGATTACAACTCACACACATTTTAGCTTATGTTGGTAGAATTATTAAAAATTAAAATTGTATATATTGTTAATTTACATATAGCATTCACATCATTATTTAATATTATTACTAATCTTTGTATAAAACACTATATAAGTGAGTTTTGATACAAGTAATCAGCTAGTATAACCGGCTTATAATTGGTGTGAGTAGTGTTTGCGATTCAGATACTCTAGGTACTCTACAAGCCTTCAAACATGGCCAAATTCAAGCTTTTAATCATGAATGTATATTATTCTCAGCTATTTCTTAAAATGTATACAATAAATATGTAGCTAAATCAGAGTTTCTATATACTAATAGGAAATTATGAATTAAAACTTATTACTAAGGTATTTCGAAGCGATGATAGCTCAGTTGGTAGTGTGTACGAACACTGCGTCAAGAGATTTGAGTTCGAATCCACGTACAATGATTTTGAGCTTTCGGTGACGGAAAACATCATAAGGAAAGCATAGCAGAGTTTTTTTTAATGCCCGCCTGGCTAGCTACCACCCTCAAGTTTAAAATCTGCCACTAAATACCTATAGGTGTGTTCTGGTAGTTGCACTCGAGAACCAGTCCCTCCACTAGGCTTAGCGTGATTACCATCTTCGGCAACATCGTCACTTAACATCAGATGAGATTGTGGCCATGACGCTAAACTTTAACTTTAAAAAAATCTAGCTAATAAGTTACATGTATATTCTATTTCGTTTTGACACACAATGTAACTAAATATGTTGTCTTGCCTTTTGGTTCTGTTCATTCAACAGATGCGATCAGATTGTTCGGTTCCTACAAAAAAAAACACAAACTCAAAGAATCCCAATAGAAAGCAACCCTCAGGCATGTGTTGAACAAAAAGTGTGTAGGTAAAGGGATGCGTCCGTGATTTTCTTTGTATATATAAAACTCATACGGAGATAACTAATGTAAAGAATTCTACCTGAGATGTCATATACAAAGAAAGTGCTCTATTGCTATACTGTTCTCTGGAATAAGATAGTTACTTAAGATTTATATTGCTAGATACTTACTGGTTTTGCTTCTGCGTTTATTACAACTTTGATGTTTACTTTTAATATTTAAACAGCTATACCTGTGGCTTTATTACGCTTTAATTATTATGGTTTTTCAGTTGCGATGACATTCCATTATTTCTGAATACAATAATTGATATGGTGTGCAGCCTATCAGTTAAAGATGATATATTGTATATATTTTCTTAAATAAAAATTGTTTAAAATCGATTAAGTTTTTTAATTAAATTCTGACAAATAAATGCATTCAATCCGTGGTTGGTTACTAAAACTGTAAAATTCAAAAAATATATTATATATTTGACAATAATATATGTATCTCTATGTTTCATTTTGGAATGTGTCGATGATTAATTTTATAATAATTATTTGCGGATCTCTATTGGAATAATGTCTTAACTGTTAAAATACCTTTATAATGTATTTAATTTTTTTTAATTATTAAATATAATTACCAGAACAAATCTATAAATTGTTGGTGACATATTTTCAAGTTGAACTATTAGGTAGCCAGGAGGGCTTAAAGAAATCTTCCACCAGAATGTTATGGTTTCATCAAAATCTAAGGCTTCATCGAATGTACAAGATTACTTTGAGATTTGATCGTTGGTTGACGAGATGTTGCAACATGCTAACATTGAACAATCATCGTTAGAAAATTGTTAGCTCTGTAGTTGTGGTTACAATTTTCAATAAAAAAAATAATAATATAAAACTGCATATTTCTACAATGTAGTCACAATATTTATCTATCAAAATTTTTACCTAGAGTTACCAATAGAGTTATTGTTAACCAACAAACTGACAGTATACAAAATATTTAACTTATTTTATATTATTAATTTATACATATGTACAATATAACAACGTTATATTTATTTTATTTCCATAAAACATCCCCAGTGATTTATACTAGCGAATTCAAACGAAACAAATATTCATATCAATAGAGAATATTTTCCGTGAGAAATTCAAATGCGTTTTACCCTGTTTCCTATGGAAATGGATATCAATGAATAAAAAATGAGTCGAAACTTTAAATGTGTAGCAGTGTCGACAAAATAGGCGATTTTTATTTGTCAATCTATCGTTTTTTGTCGTTTTTGTTCAGCTATTAATTTATAGGAATATATCGAAAGGAGTCTATCGAGAAAATTGATATTTTTATAAGTAAATTCTAATTTATTTGTTATTATTCATTTAAACGTCTTTGTAATATTAATTTTTATTTTAAATAATGCAATTACCCAAAATTCCGGTGTACGTGTTTTGGTCACTGTTCTCTTCTAACCGTCTTAGCCGATTTTAATATATATTTTTATCATTATGACACCTTTTTTATTAAACCGACTTGTTTTCGAGTTTATACTAGTGCTTCATGAAATAATATGATATCATGCGGGCCATAAAATACAATTTGCTATTTTTATCTTATGCGTTCCTTTACTACTACTTCAGTTGTGACCTGTTAATTGATTTTGATATATTCTGGAGTTAATGGAGTTATAGGAATCATTATAAATCGCAATTTTTGTATATTAAGTTGTACTACTAAGAGTTATTATTAAAAGGGGTTATTGGGCTTAAAAGAAGCAATCAGTTTCTAAGATCAGAAAAGTATTTTCTTTTTTTACTGCAATGGAAATGGCGGCATATGAGTAACACAATTGTCTAATATAATGCATAAAACCTTATGCTATGCATTAAATATTATACTATGTAGGAAGCAATTATACTATACCGAATAGTAAGTAACAGCTAATAATTTCTGTTCTAGGGGTAGTAGTAGTGTTTTTTATGATTGCATATTACTAAAAAATTGAAAATATTTATAACATCACTCACTGACTGACTGATTCATCAAGACACTCCAAAACTACCAGACCTATAAACATGAAATTTGTCATAGAAGTTAATAATGAGTTTTGTTGATATAATACAGTTCTTAGACTGTATTATAATACTTATGTCAAAAGTTTACAGTATCTAAAACACCTTGATTTTATATTTTTGTTTACGTTTTAAAAAAAAATCGTATATTCACATGCAATTTGCGGTTTTTAAATTGTTTCGTTAATCTTCCGTTCGGTTTTAAATAAATTTCCACTGTCATTTTTCTCTTCGGTAACACAAGAACAACTTTTACCAGCTATTTTTGGACGAGTATTTCGAATTCAGTGAGGTGGATAATTTATTGATTATGAATACAAATTAATAAAAATGAATAACGTTAATGTGTAATAAATTTTTGCTAAATTTAAAAGAAAAAAATGCTGCAGCTTAAACTAAATTAAAAGAAACCGTTTCGAAAAATATGCTAGTAAACGATGATTTCGAACGAAATCGAAATGATTGATGAATTTTAATTATTAAATTAATTTTACAAAATGTGAAAAATTTTCCTATAACAAAATCTAGAAATACCTAAAAAAAACATTGAATCTATTTTTTTGTTCCTTATATTATGTTTCGCTTGCTAATTTTATTTCTTGTATATTTTACTAACCATTAATAATTGGTTTGTTTACTAGTTATTAGGTTAAAAATAGAACTGATAATATTTCAATGTCGTTAAGAACCCTTTTGCGATATACAAAATGTTGGTTTCGCAATCGTCGTACATGTAAGCCATCATTTTTCACCACTTAATCCGAAGACAGGCTTCGTCAAAGGGAGCGCTTATCATGTACCCCAATTTATTTCCAAGGGATTTCGACGTGACATTGTCATGAAGCCCATATGTCGGTAGAACATATGGCGATTTATTAGTTTAAGCGTAGTTTATCCTTTTATGTAAGCTTTTAGATTTTTTAGATTAATTTAATGTTCGGTGCTTGCAATGTTTTTATTCGAAAATCGGTCTAATAACAAGTATGAAGGTGATAGGATGTAGGAAAAGAGGAAGACTGAATAAGATATGGCTGAACTCTGTGAGGAATAATATGTGAATAAAAAGTACGAATACTGAGATTACATCTGGTAGAATACAGTGGAAGAAAAACATGTGCTGATCCTACCTAGATGGGATTAGGGTTATGAAAAGAAAGTCTAATAACAATTCTAAGGATAACTATAAACTTTTAGATATATATAAATCTTCACTGAAATGGATGGATCGTAATACAGTGGTTTATATAAATGATGATATTAGAGTAATTTAAAAAAAAAGTTATGTCTATTTGTTATGCGCAAATTCAAATCTTAGCATGAACCAAGTAGTATTTCCGAAATGGCATATCTTTGTTTGTTTAAATTACTATTAGTTAATGGTCAAGGAAAACATCGTAATGAAACCTGCTCGCTTGAGTACTTCTCTATCTCAGAATATTAGATGCCGTTTAGTTTTTAATCTCGCGTGTAATGTCGAGCGTGACTTAAATAATCGTACGTGCGGAGATAGGGCGCACTTGAAATCTGGAGTAATAGTGAGAAAAAAGGAAGTAGCAAGACTTTCTTCAGTTTAATTACGGATTTAATTATTGAATATTATGTCCTTTGATTTGATGTGTTTTATGCAACTTTTGGAAGTCTGGTGGTATCACAAGGTATACATTTAACTTACACCACTATACATATATACAGCAATTCATATACACCATCTGATTCCAGGAGTCCCTGCACAGTGGGAACGTGTAGGGAAGGTGAGTGGAACTACGAGTTGTGAAAATACTGTGCAACACTGAACTAGACACAGTTTTCAAAATTGTAAGGAATAACAATCAAAAATGTTTTAACACTACTTCCAATATAAGATGGATTACACAATAAATAAACAAGGATAAAATTGTTAGGTGCCTAATTAAAATAAAATCAATATAATACATAAATTATTATATAATGTATACCAGGAAAATAAAAAATATAATACATTCAAGTTAAATGTTATATGTGTTAATATGTTTTTTGTTTTTGTTGAATTATACAGCGAAATATATATTAATAATGTCATTAACCTCATGCAAATACAGAATCAAATTTAATTTTTTCTAAAATTGCACATTCTAATACTGATCCATTAGTTTGGGTCCACTGCAACTATTTCACGTTCAACATCAAATTAGAGTTTACAGTTCATACTGTATATACATATATTTCACTATTAATTATTAGTGAATATAATAATTTACCACAAAGCTAGAGCTAAAATCATAAGCACACTAATATAAAGATTGATAATATTTATCCTAAAGCTACTGAATATTTGATGAAACCGTAATAAACGGCTGGTATTCTAATTGAATGTTATTTTATATTTACGTAATACCTAATTTACCAATATTTTATTTAAAGATATATTAATGTGCCCACTAACATCACGAATCAATTAGGGTAACTCTTATGTTACAGTCCTATATAGTAAACTAATAGTAATATTTATGAATTATAAATAGTACATGTTTTTTTACTAGTATCAACGTGTTTTTACTGCAATTGTTTTATTATTATAATCTGTAGATTGTATTTGTGTAATGTGTACCTACACGTCTGTGAGAGACTCTCATCCATCCATGCCATCTATGCAATTAGTTCATCTTTACCCACCACTGAGTATGAAAGTCCTCTACTAAACTTCATCTTTCACAATCTTGTAGCGCTCTTACCTACAGATGACTTTTATTACATTTAGTAGATAGCATTCTCGATAGTTTACCATATCTAGAGCAATATTTTAAATAACTTTTGCCTCGATGCCTGATTCCTGTTTTAACTGTAAACTAACATTGAAATCAGTTCAAATTGGGTATCAAAGCATTATTGCATTCACTATTATAATTATCATTATATATATTATATTAAATCAGTTACATCACGCACATAAAGTGTTTGTAGATTTGATAAAATAACTATAAATAATAGCTTTATAAAAATAAATACATCTTCTGTCTTTGTAAAAGTGAAGATATTTCAATCACGTGTGATCGAGAATCAGTCGTTCGTATTGTATTGAATACTTGGCGTTTACTTTGTATTGTTGAAATGTAATACACGCAGATATGGGATCTTTTGTGTTATGCGTAATGCGTACTCGATGGAATTTGATTCAAAGGAGATAAGGAGAGCAAAAAATTTTGGTAGATAACTTGCGTGGGTAAAATTTTTGGAATGAAAATGTTATATTTGACATTTTACCATATTATTTATTTAGATTGTTAGAATAAGTAAACATACATTAAATATTAATTCGTCTATTTGAACAAAATTTCATGTTACAGTGCCTATAATTTTAAGAGTTTGGTTAATAGGAAATATATGAATAATATGAATCGCCGAAATGTTATGCCGACTATACCAAATAGAATAATTATTTTTTATTGTGTTCGTTATTGTCGGGACAAGGTTTGTATATAAAAACAAACAGATTTTTATAAAATATTATAATATGTAAAGTAATGAAGCAATGATAGCTCAGTTAGTAGTGTGTACGGACGCCGCGTCAAGAGACGTGGGTTTGAATCGAGCTATATTTAAATTTCATATAATTAAAAGACATTTAATTCATTGGAGTTATAAACAAGTTTCATTCAATAACAAAAAGAAATGCAAAAGGGAAACGATATTAAACATAGCCAGTTCTATTGGTTTTTGAGTTTTAGCGAGAATAAAAACATCCATTTTAGATGATACGATGTTCACCGGGTCATATAAATAGTAAAGTGAATAGGAAATTTGTTAATTACATTTACTGATATCATACATTTATGATTCAAAATAACGGCCGAATCTTATCATATCGCCATACAGTATACCCTCTTTATAAAGGAATAAAATCATACTAATTTTATTTATACAAAATAATTCAAATTCACTACTAGTTTGATGGTTTATAAAATATAAAGTGATCTAGAATCATTTTTTTTTTATATTTGTAATATAGGTGCTAACTTCTTTTAAAGGATAATTAATCTCTTTGCCTTGTTTGTTATGGTTATTTAATTTGTATTATGTAATAACTTAAGTGTAGTTAGCCAATAGTATTAAGATGAATAATAAATGAATACGTAAACTAAACTTAATGAATAAATGTATGGTTTATTAGGTTATTCTTAAACTAGCTGTGTATGCGACTTCGTTCACGTGAAACTAAAACTATTTCAGCATTTTTGCCCGTTTTTGTAGCAGCTCAATAATACAGCTTTTCTCATTTGATGGTAGCGTAATCCAAATAGCATAAAGCCTTACTCCGTGATTGCTCTAACAAATACAAAAAAATAATTGTAATTCGACTGGTGGTTCTTAAAATTACCACGTTCATACAAACTAACAACTTTTCCGCTTTATATAATATTAATATATAGATATATCTTGACAATGAAGTTGTATTGCAATATGAATATTTAGTAGAATAACATCTTTTTTTTTTGTATTCCGCAAGCGTTTTGTTTGAGCAATTTTAACAGTGAACACTCAAGCAGTAAAGGCGTGGCCACACGAGACAGGATGTGTGGCAGGAAACTGACAGCTATCGTTATAGGGTACGATCTAACTTGTATAGCACACGAGCTTGTATAACACAGCTATAGAACTCTGGAAGAAATAGTATTGATTCGTAATAATTTTTAAAATATTGTATTTTATTTCATTAATATAATATTAAAGTTTTTATATAAAGAATGAAAGATAACAATATTTTTGTTAAAACAATTACAATAAATATTCTTTACGTTTACGTATAATTATTGGTACCTAATAGTTATTTACCTTTTAAAATTACCAATTATATTGAATAATAAGCATTATTCTACATAATATATTAGAAATATAACTATACTATTCGTACTAAATTAAGTTTATATATTTTACACATACTATAGGCAATTTTGTTTTTTTTGTATTTGTTGTGTAAATAATGCTTAATTCCAGCAAAATCTCATTTTATATCTACGATTATTAGGTTTCATACGTTCTAGGGTTGATGGAGCGTGCCTCTGACCGTCTGCCTGTGAACAAGGGGGACACGGTTGTTTGTTCAAAGAATTGCCATTTTTATGGCGCGGGCTACATATGCACTTTTTCATTACAAGTACGTTTCGCGCTGCGTTGTTGTATGAAAAGCGAGTCTTTATTATAAACGCTCTAATTTTTGGTACATGTTCGTATCTGCCATTTTATTACGTATTGTTTTTCGTTGATAAATTCGTTAATGCTATCGTGTAGTGTTTTCAATTATGACCTTTTACTCATACTACTGTCCATGTGAGTAAAATTCTTTTCCAAATTTTTATTAAAAATAAACCAAGCTGGAATATTTTAAAGCGATGATATCTTAGTTGATAGTGTCTACGGACCCGCGTCAATGAACGTGAGTTCGATCCCTACAATGAGCTTGAGCTTTTGGTGAAGGAAAACATACCAAAGAAACCATAGCATTATGGTAGGGCTTTTTCTGAAGTCCGCCTGGCTAGCTACCAACCTCAGGTTATTCATCTGCCGCCGAATACCTATAGGTTTGTTACGGTAGTTGCACTTGAGAGCCAGTCTTTCCACTAGATAAGCCTATACATTGTTACCTACACAGGTGAATTTTGTGATAAAATCATAGCATAGCTGAAAAGCATTTTCTAGTACGTATGTTAAAATTTTCTAAAAAACGCAATAAGTCCAAGCAAATCAAAGAAAACAAAACAAAACCATTAAATTTTGATTATGGAATATGTTTACCAGTGTAAACCTGAGCTCATTAATATATACTTATTTAATTTTTGGTTTATTTATTAAAAAAAGATTATACTTAAGGCTTAGGATCTTAAGTAACGATATGACCCAAGTTGGTAGACACGCTAAACCTGTGAAAGGACTGGCTCTAAAGTGCAACTACCGGAACTATTGGTATTTGGCGGCAGATTTTCAACTTGATAGTGGTTGCTAGCCAGGCGGGCATTAAAAAAAGCCCAACCACCATGCTATGGTTTCCTCACGATGTTTTCCTTCAACGAAAGCTCAAGCTTATTGTAGGTGGTTGGATTCGAGCTCACGTCCCTTGACGCGAAGTCGTACACACTACCACTGAGCTAAGGGCAATAATATGTACTGTTACATAATAGTGTCGCTGAAGATAACATGGCAAGCTTGGAAATTCGATATAGAACCATAGTAGTCACAGAATTTGAACAACTTAGAAGTAAAGTAATGTTTATAATTTAAATTACAAATCTTCGAGAAATAACGTTTTTGTACCGCATTGATAGGAACTGTCGACCCTTAACCGAGTTAGATGAAGAGGTAATTAAACTGTCAATGACAGGGGGTCAGGAACACACGAGCGTCGCAGTATCGCAATATGGGCAACGTAAATCGGCTAATTAATCCCCTCGGCCCTTATTAACGATATAAATTTCACACAGCGATGCACAACTGGGACATGATGTGGGCTTGTATAAGGTACCTACATATTAAAATACTTTTACTTTTAACATCGGGCTTACCGAACCATATGACGAGTAGTATCATGAATCGGCCCTACAAGAATATCTTGATTATCACTTGAGGGTATATTGACATTTTCGAGTTCCATCCTAAAATTCATAATTGTAAATATTTTATTCTCTATGTTATATTATATCCAAATGCAACAGATATTGCAATCGAGAATGGTATCATTCTAAGTACAGAATGAAGCTGAACTTAAAGCCAGTTGCAGGAAGTTATACTTGTAGAGTGTTTTAATAACATATTTTTCGTTTTTAGTGATTCATTTAGACATTACATCTGATCGTCGGATTAATGATCTTTATTTTCTGTTGTAATCTAATCGCCATGTTTCTTTTATTGGACACTTAGTTGATTGAAACTGTTACACCTATTTATTATCTATAGAAGTAGTTTTACGTAAATATGTCAGAGCATAGATTTTTATTTTTTGAAAAGAATATTGCATTGTATCTTGTATTCCCTTTTCTTTATTGTATTTTTATGCAACTCTGTGTTATAAGTTCTTCTGGTTAAAATAATATAAAACAATAACATACATAAACAAAAAAATGTGGTATAGTAGAAGACAAGTTTCGGTTTTGATACAATTATTTATCAGCTGTAACTACAACTTAAATGGATAATGGATGGTTAATAATAGGTTAATGCCAAGAACAATGAATAGGAGATAAGAATATAATGATATCTTTTGATTAATTAAATAAATACATGAGAATAAAATTATAAAACGTGTATGTAAAAAAGAATTGTGCAAATTTGTATGAACTATCTAAATTATATTAAATCCTTGTAATCTATATATACCTGTTTAAGACATTTTTATATACTTAGGTCACATTTTCACAGTGAACAACGTAATAGCGTTGCCATATTACTAACCCTCGTAATCGGATCTGATGAGCTGAGACTATGTTGGATGAAGAGGTAATTAAACTGTCAATGTCAGGAATCATAACACAGGCGCGCCGCAGTATCGCAATATGGACAACGTAAATCAGCTAATTAAGCCCTAGTCCTTATTAACCACATAAATTTCGTGCTCGGAGGTACTCGAGATTTGGTGTGTGGTTCACACGTAATGCAGTTTTTGTTGGTTTTAGACTGAAATTATGTTACGACGATATATACTTACATTATTAACATCATCTGTTTTATTGCCACTTTTCTATGTCATAAACTTAAAGGTAATGCTTGTATACAGCTAGATGAAATATCACTTTAAAAAGCAGAAACAATTTGTCATGAAATGTGATTGTAAGAATAAATAATAGTTTAGTGCGTATACTTTTAATATGGTACATGTAACAAGAGTTTATATAACTGCAACCGCGACTAGAACTCTCGGATGTCCAAAGTAATCTTATCCTATACAAACTGTACGAATAAGTTTGAACAGAATGGAGTCGAATATTAACATTAATTATTTAACTAATAATAGGATTAATATTGTTCACCAGAAGTTATGGTAAAATTAGTTATGTTGCATGGTGGTAGGGTTTTTTTTATAATGCCCGCCTGGCTAGCTACCACCCTCAAGATGAAAATCTGCCGCCATATACCTATTTTTGTGTTCCGGCAGTTGCACTTGAGATTCACTCCCTCCAGTAGACTTAGCATGTCTACCATCTTGGGCCACATTGTCATTTAACATCAGGTGAGATTGAGACCATAACGCTAAAGCTATTGACTATAAAATAATACAATTATTATCATTGATAACACAATATGGAAAAATTACATGGTGATAACTTTAAACCCAAGAATATTTATTAGATATAACGCGTGTAATTGAATTAATACGAAAATAATAATAAAATACCATGATTGTATGTAATGTCGTTTAACTATATCTTTATTTGCATGTACTATAAATATTTATTTTCATTTCAAATCAATTGTCTGTGCTTCTAAAGTAAAATTCGTAGAGTTGCCTGGTTGAAAGTACTTTTCAGTAACATAAAATAGTGAATCATACTGTCCGATGTCCCTCGTTCAACAGACTCGTTCCCGCTTTGGGGCAGATGGTCTCTCGAAATGCATTATAGTTGATTAAACTTTGTTTTTACACCCTGACTCATATCACACACAAACTAACGGTACTTATTCTATTAAAACAGAGTGCTATAATTGTAAATAATGAACCTTCCACATATGTTGTAACGTATTATAGGTAACATTTTTTTAATTAAAAATCTCTCGACGTCTGTTTTTACTCAGCATAGTAAAGATATTTGCCATTGTCAATGTTTATTCAGAAATTATGATTTTTGTTCAATTGGAAAATGTCTATATACTTTCAATGTTATCATACTATTTACTTAAAACTTTCTGTGTAGCTTTGGAAACAATTTTCAATTTATATATTGTGGTTTATTATGAAATTCATAACGAATTTTTATGTTTTTTACAATGTATTATATGGTCAATTGTACGTGTTTTTTACCTGACCAGTATTCCTAATTGTAATATTTATAAATAGTTAAATAGTATCATGAAATCGGCACATTTTAATGTAAACACAGACCTAATACATATATTTTTTAACATACATTTGAAACAATGCCCATATTGAAAAGCTATAGAATACCTATACATCAAATTCCACTCTAGATTGGAGAATAGTTTAATGTTTCACAAGACTTTATAGCACCTTCAATAATAACGATAATAATACCATCATACAAAGATGATACCCATAAAAGTTACGAGAGATGACTAGTCAATTTAAAAACAGAGACGAGCGAACAACAAAATAAATGTTATTGTGCTGATAGTAATTTATCAAAACGTCCAACAAACGTTCCCTCCAACAACTATCTTAAATAAAACCAATGAGAACCGCCGTTCTTATTGCTTTTACTTCTTACGTATCTATTACGATCATTGCACTGGAAGAGATAAACGTTATACCTTTGACAGACCCCGGATTCTTTCAGGTTAAACGCGTTGCCGGAATACTAATATTGTATCGAAAAGGATTGTGATTTGTTTATGTCTTTTTTTTAATGTAGACGTATTAATTGACCAAACACAGAATACAAAGGATAATGCGTAGTAAAAATCATGAATAGACATAACATTTCAAATGAATGATCCGCGGGCGTGACTACGTCAAAAGCTAGCTGTTTTATCTGTGTATACTATGCATATTAGCATTATAAGGTCCCTCCTTCCTTCCTTTTAGAGTCAAATGATGCGGGGTCAATAAACTACTGTGTATTCAACCGAACATGAGCATGTTTATTTATTATGTCCTATTGACACGAATATAAATTGGATTAAAGTTCAAATGATTACTAAACATAAATACAAAAGAATAAATTACAATTTTAAATATTATGTAAATGGAAAGTATAAAAGGAATTAAGTACACTCACCAATGGTTTTTGTCAGTTTTCTAATTGCCTGTAGGTACTCATTGCTTACTTTTATTGAGGTGTTTATTATTGACTTGTATATAAATAAAATTAACGTGACTGTTATTTTAAATAATATTTTATTAATAATAATTCATGTTTAAGAATATAATATGGTACTGTTAGAATAACATTCTATTTTTAAGTTTCTTTAACTTTAACTAATATAATAATTTATATAGAAAAAATATAACATTGTATGTTTACTAATATTACAAATGCGAAAGTGAGTTTGTTTGTTACGCCTTGACGAATAAACCGCTGAATAGATTATGATGAATTTTGATATAGAGATAGATGAGAACCTGGTGACGGTGATAGGCTACTTTTTTCACGACAAACTCCTAGGAGGTGGGGTAAAGAGAGGGATTAACTTTGTATGAAACTTTTTATTGCGTCATCTGATTCGTTCGACAAAATCAATATTGACGCGAGCGAAGTCGCAGGTAAAATCTAGTATTTAATAAAAGTTAATTTATGTTATTAAATTTATAAGAAAAAGTGTATAAATGACTGTTGAATATAATAATAATAGCAGTGACATTATAGCCACAAATGTTTATAAAAATCCATGCGATGTGGACGCTATATTTGAGCAGTATACTGGCTGACATAATATTAACTAAGACTCCATTCTACTTTTACGAAGTACACGAAGGTCATATTGAATAAAATACCAGATCTTACAAGGATGTATTATTCTACAACGTATAACTGTAGTTTACTTATATTATATTTGGCTATAGAGTTTCTTGCCGGTTCTTCTCGATGACTGCGTTGCGTTACTTACCGTACCGGTGGTAGTATTGACGTTCAACAGCGCCTTCTAAGGGCCTGAATTAAGTAAAGATTTTTAATTTGTTTTGATTAAAATTCAATATGATATAATATATTAAATATACAATATATAAGATATATTATATTAAATATATATGATAATATATAAAAATCCAGCGTATATTTGTAATTATTCTTCTAAACCGTTTGCTAGATTTCGATTACACTTTTATGTACTACTTGTAGGATCAACTGGAGGTGTCTTAGCTATAGTTAAACTAGATCTGTAGCGTCATTGTTGACCTTATGACTTCTTTATTAAAGTTTCCACATTTTTTTTCTTATATAATCAAATGATTTATTATCCCTAATTTTCTGCCTCCCCGAACGTATATTTTAATACTAATAATATCTGAGGTAACATAACGTCTGACTACCTAACTGATTTGTCTAATTCTAATATTTCTTAAATCAATTAAATTAAAAGTATATTTTCAATATTAATATTGATAAACGTACCCTCAGCATCTAATTTGTGTGAAAATTTTGGTAGATCTGGCAGAGGCGCGGCGTATGCGTGTTCCGAAGGTGATGGCAACGCCCCGAAATCGTGTTGCGGCCGACCTCCTCTCAGACTATGCGTGCTGTTCCTGGGCGTCGTGGGAGCGTGCCTGGTGGCGGCCGGAGCTGTTCTCGGCGCTTTGAGGCCGCATCCCAGAGCCCCGCTCACATTGTTATTACTCATGATAGGTGAGAATTTAAAACTTACAGCTTTATATTAATAGGCCGAGTACAGTTTTATGTTGTGGAATAATACATCCATGTAAGATCTGCTGTTGTATTCAATATGGCCATCGACTACTTCGTAAAAGTAGAATGCACTCTTTATATTAATATTATGCCAAACAGTATACTGCCTAAATATAGCGTCCACATTGCATGGATTTTTATAAACATTTTTGGTTATAATTATATATGTATAGTGACCATTACTATTATTATTATTATTATATTCAACAGTCATTTATACACTTTTTATTATAAACTTACTAACATAAATTAACTTTTACTAACTAATTTTTACGTATGGCTTCGCTCACGTTAATATTGATTTTGTGTAATAATCGGATGATGCAATAAAAAGTTTAATTAAAAGCTTATCCTTCTCTTTACCCCACTTTCCAATAAGGTTTTCGAGAGAAAAAGTAGTCTATCACAGTTTCCAGGCTCGCATCTATCTCTATACCGAAATTCATCATATTTGCAGCAGTTTAGGCGTGAAAGCATAACAAACTCACTTTCGCATTTATAATATTAGTATGATTTTTACATTTCTGTCTATGACGTTTTTTTATATAAATTTCGTAGTCTTGTTTTGTATTTGACAAAATAAAACAGGATGTCTTTCGTACCGAGTTATGCTTAATTGAAAATCAAATAATAGAAGTAAGAAGTTTGCCTTAAATATATCATTGCTAATCTCTTGTCTTTTAACTTTACTAGTTCGCTTACATTATCGGAGTTTACATGTAGTCCATAGAAGAAGATTCGCCGATGCTTAACGAGGCTAACCTATTTTACTTAAGTAACATTTAATTAAAAACATCTTTTTTGGTATCCTTTTCATTAAGAACAAGGATATTTTCTAAATCCGTCTAAAAACAATATCTTTTTATAATGAAAGTCTTTGATCATTATACAGTTTGCAGCTCATTTAACACTCAACCGTGTTTTTTCACAGATGATTAAAATTATCCGTTTAGATAAAGAGGGTAACAAAATATGAAGCTGATTTCTTTAACACAAAATGACGTTAAAAAATTAGTTATATATCCCTATAACATAGTGCAGTTAAATAAACGATTATTAAGTTAAAGATAAAAATAAGAATTACCCGTGGAACAGTAGTAACAAATATTTATAAGAAATTAGGCTTTCAATCTATATCCTAATATACGAGTATATGTTAATATAATAAAGCGGAAAAGTTTGGTTGCTCGTTTGAACGCGCTAATCTTAGGAACTTCTAGGCGAATTTCAAATTTTTTATTTTTTTTTTAGGATTAAAATGATTGAGGAAGCCTTTAAGCTATTGAACATCACGCTTTCACTAATAGGAGCAAATCTGTATTGAAAAAGATACAAAAACGGATATCCAGAATCTAAATAAATATCATGAAAATGTAAACCGATTTGATAATTGATTTACTATGCCAAAAAAAAAGTCATACGATTAGAAATGAGCAAAATCTAAGAAAGAGTTATTCAAGATGGTAACTCTAAAGAAATATGGAAGAAATAGTAGAAGAGAACTTAGATTCACCATCACTAATTTTGACATTGATTTGACAATACATGAAGAATTACAATTACAAATCCAGCAAGAAACCACGTGTTATATAGCATACATACTAAAAAAAAGATAAAGATTTTGATAAAGTACTAAAAAGGAAATTACTACATTAGAAAGTGACGCAGTTAGAGGAGAATACTTGTCTGATACAATAACACTATTTTTTACTGCGATTTTTTTTTTCAAAATCCAAATTGATTTTTTTATAATATATAGTGAATACTAAGACAATTTTTGCTTAAAATAATTATTTACATAAGTTGATTAAACTGAAGAGTTGTAATTATAAGACAAACTCAGTATTGTGATTATTGTGCAATTCATTAGACAGATTCATTAAATCATGATGGTGTCTGTCATAAATATAAGACTTGTTTGTTAGGAATAGTTAACATACTCAAATACTTCCATAATTATTGTGATCTCATCTCAGGAAATTACGTAGATTAATTATATTAGATTTTATAAAGTTACTTACTAAAATAATTGATATGATGATCTGTGAAAGTGTTATCTAGAAAGACTGAGCTACTCGTTAAATCGTTAAAATTGTACTAGTTACCTACACTACTAGATTTTATTTGTTTGCTCCTTGTCTAATCTTAATATTGGATTAGAAATAAAGTCGATTTTATATGGATGTTATATTTTTTTATAAACGGCCTGTATTAAGTACAATTACACTTGATCAACTTACTAACAGTTCATATTGAACCGAAAAGTACAAATCATCCTGATTTGATCAATCCGGCCGGATCAATGGGAATCCATTCGGAACCGGTCAGACTAAAAATGACGTCGGATTGCAATCACTATTCATAAGAGCCAGTCGATCCACTAGGATTAGCGTGTCCACGATCTTGGATCACATCTTCACTCAATATCAGATGAGAATGTGGCAATTACTATAAAAAATAAATTCAACCCCGAGCTTAAAGTCAAAGTAAATGCAAAAGATTCTTTTTGAAATTATATTTTTCAACTTGAGTTTATTTGAAACAGTATTAATACCTTTCCTCAAAATTAATGTAAAACGTATATCGACGTCCTTCAATATTCAATCCCTACGGGTTGAGAAAGTAGAAAAGTTTGTGTGGTAAATATAATTGTACAGGGTAAATTTATTTGGTATAGCTCGAAGTCAATCCCAAATGTACAGTTTATTTTAGTACCAAACCATATAATCAACAATATGGTATATATACAAGGTGCATTTTATTACATTTAAACTTTCTGCCGTTTGTTTTTTCTACATGAATTCGGTATATTGGTAGCAAATTTATTGATTTATATATTAACTTGCTGTACGTTGCGAATCCACTCCGGTTTAATTTTAATCATAAAATTCATTATTAGTATGTGTTATCATCAGAGCAGGAATATATATACGTGACAAATCAAGTTAATAAGTTCGGAAATTTTGCAGTATAATGAATGGATGATATATAAACTTAATCGAAACTTTGCAAATTAACGAAAATAGACAACACAAAAATTAGTCTTCATGAGTAAAGTCGTGGGTGGGAAGTTAGTAAGATATAAAGTTATATCATTTATTATTAATTTATATTAATATTATAAAGCGAAAAAGTTTGTTTGTTTGAAAGCACTATTATTAGTCGGTTTAATAGACTAATCATTGATTGAATGAGGGCTTTAGACTATTTAATATCTCGCTACCAGCAATAGAAGCAAAGCTGTATTGAAAAAAGTTAAAAAAACAAAAATTATTAAATTTTATATTAGTTTCACGTGAACGTAGTCGCATGGAACTGCTAGTAACAGTATAAAAAAAAAACAATTATAATGAAATGAAACCTAAGTGCCGTGTTATTGTCCCGGAGGTCGCAAAATAAATTTATAGAACTGTTATTTTAATCTCGAGCACAGTTTTCGAATACTAATGTCAGTGTAATATCTTCGGCAATATATAAGCAGGATGTGCTCTGAAAACAACATGTGAAGTTGGCAATGAGTGACGTGTACAAATTGCCTTCGAACCGTACAATAGTTCGCTTGCCAGTAACAATATCATTAGTCGGTAGCGCTAATGAAAACCCAATTAATTCGGCTTCAGAATTCATTTGAAGTTTAATTGAAAACTTTGGCCTGTGAAGGGCGCCGATACGAATTATGTAATAAGACTTTCCTATTTCAGAACAAACTTCTCGGCATATGCCCACTGAATAACAAATCAGTCACATTGTTTACATTAGGGATGTTTCGAATATAATATGAAATTAATTCGTCCGCAAGATAGCTTCGATTTTTTTTTTTAAAGAATTTTATAGAACAAAAATAGATATTATTTGCACATTTTACGAAAATTATAAATTCAATAATTCTTGGATTATTTTTATATTTTAGATAATACTTTGTTTTTAGATAATTCATGGATTCCGTATTTGAGATAAATTTCATTCTTATTCATAATTTCAATAATGTTTTGTATCGGCCAGTTTCTTTTTCGGTATCGTCCGAATTAGAAATAGTTCGAAAAATGTATACTAAAAAAAGTTACTTTCCAAATTTTGTTTAAATTCGGATAACTCATAGTATCGATTACGAAAATCTTTAAAAACCCTGATTAATATATTATTAGCTTGTGTATTAGCAGTTGTTTTGGTATATTTATCCTGTTGACTACAATTGCAGAATGAATGTAAAAGAAATTATTTTTATTTTTCTATCTAAACTTTTTATTTGATAACAATCTCTGTTCTATCTTCTCCGAATCAAGTTTTTAATTGTTTATACATTTTATTAATTAAAGTCCGAATTCTAAAGAGTTCTTAGTTGGTTTTTTTACCACGGTATCTCTAAAACTACTTCTTATACTACTTTTACAACACAGACACTCACTAAGAACAGGTTTTATGATCGATACGTAGCTGATGGGGACAATGCGACTGTAGCTGAGGCCCCAGGTAGCTAGTAATAAACAGAAATTTATTTTGTATTCGCAGGTATAGGAGTAGTGCTTGTAACAGCGGCAGGGCTCGCATGGCGCTTAGGAGCTCGAGACGCACCGTGCGCTTTGCTAGGTCTACGCCGAGCTTCATGCAGGCGCCTTGTACCTCGCCTACCGCCGAGCTACGCGCGACCTCATCACCCATACGCAGCCATGCTGTATCCTGAATTCCAATACAGACCCCCACCGCCCACGTACCAAGCTTCAATGCAGGAATATAGGCTCAGGTATGTTCGAAAACCAAATTCTTATAACAAAACATTTTTTTTTTATTGTTTATAGGTTTAGCGTTATGACCACAATCTCACTTAAAGTTAAGTGACAATGTGGTCCAAGATGTTGGACACGCTAAGCCTTATGGAGGAACTGGCTCTCAAGGGTATTTGGTGGCAGAATTTCAACTTGAGGGTGTTAGCTAGCTAGATGGGCTTTAGAAAATGCCCTACCACCATGCTATGGTTTCATCACGATGTTTTCCTTCACCGAACGCAAAATATCACTTCAAGGATTCGAACTCACTTCAAATATTGACAGTAATATAGGAAACAGTTCCTTTATTTATTTATTTAAGTAATGGAAACAATTAATGTTAAATGGTAGGCTCAACATTTTATGATTTTTTTTTTCTTAATAGACTACTTAACAAAATTATGACAGGAATAACACGATCCAAATATTATCTGACTATATTTATTATCTTAATAGGTACTGTTTATATTTATTTAATGTTTTATATGTAAGGAATAATCTATTATATACATGGTTCTCCTAACTTGCTACAGCGTGCAGCGTAACCACGCTTGAAATGTGGCTCGCCTGGCTTTTATATGCGGTCTAAAACATTCCCCTATTATACTTGCCACAACCGAAAATGACGACAAAATAATGATTCCCACTCGGTCAGAACTTACTTCAAAGTGCTTTTTGCTCATTTCCTAAAATTAATAATTGCACGGTTACTTTGTTCGAATAAATGTTTTAATTAACGATATATGTAATAGTGGGAGTAGAACTATTACAATGTTGCATACACGTTACATAATCCATGAATTAGCGTTGAACAATAGGAATACCAAAATGGAAGTAAACCTAAAATAAATAAACGATTGTTCACACGATTGCTTGAAACGATACGGTTACACAGAACATTCAATTTTATAACCTTTTATTTTGAATAAGATTACGCTCAGGTCATATACCATCAAATAAGTTCGTCTTTATAATGCGTAAAGTGCCATCTTAACGATGTGCACCACATCTTGGCAGACTGTATTCGAAGCGAAAGTATTAGATATGGAAACAATGCCTTTGGTTCGTTCCACGTTGGTTTAAAAATACTAAAACTTTAAAACTACTAGAGGATTATACAAAATTCATTTAAAACATTGTTAAATAACTTTATTAATGTATCTATATAATTATTGCACATACCGATATAGTCGCGTTAGCAACTAAGCCTTCAATAAATAAACTTTTTATTTGTTATATATTGCTTATATATAGCTATATATCTTATAATTTAAACGATTATTGAATATCTAGGCGATTAATTAGAAAAAGTCAATCCTTAGAATAAAATCAGTTATTTATTATTGTATACACGAATTGTTTAATTTTGCCCTACAATTACTCATTAATATATGTAAAATTATAATACATAATATATATTATAATTATATATTAATATATAATACGTTTAATATATAATTCAGAATCTAGTAAATGAGTAGTAAATAATAAGTTAATATGAACTAAATACTTTATGTAACCATAGTACCTATAAATGTTAATTACGAAAGTTTTCAATCTTTACATAGTGTTTAACTTTAATAAAGCGCATTGTTATTTGTCGAAGGCGTTAGTTAACAATATAAGAAATTTTTCATTATTTATTGTATAGTATCACGTAAAGTTATCTGACAATTTTTTCGATGGAATTAAAATTACGAGGCGACAGAGCATTTTATTTTGAAGAAAGTTTCAAATGAAATCAAAAAATCTTGATTCAATTTAGGCCCCAAGAAGGTGCTTATGAACGTCAAAAATTACTACCGGTTCGGAAAGTAACGCAGTCATCGAGAAGAACCGGCAAGAAACACGATCTGCATCTTTTTTTTAAGTCTTATTCTTATGCTTATATAAAATAATTTAATGTGTTACAATAGTTATTAGCGGATGTACAGAGAGGGGCGTCAATTCCAGAGTCGATCGCTCACATATTGATCCACCCTATAATAACCTTTTGACATCAAAACCCGTTTCACATGGTTCTTGAACCTACTGTCCGGCAATTCAGTAATGTGCTTTGGGACTTTATTATAAAACCTGACACTATTACCTAAAAACTGTTACTTGTCTTACTCAGTCTAAAATAGGGAGAGACCAGTTTGTCGCGATTTATTTAATTATTATACGATTAGTTGTTTTTATGTTTATTAACTAAACAAGCATGATATGTTGTGGTGTTCTTTAGAGTGGAGTATTCGTTCGAATATTAATTATATAAGTTGTTTCGATATTAAATTTAAATGGCCTCATACCGATGTACACTCACAAACTCATTGTATCCTTAGTTGATGGTGGTAGTGGTACCAGCCGGTACCTGTGTAGGTACTGATACATATTTCTCATGAGTAAATGGCAAAACAACAACTGATGACAACAGACAAGAAGTAATTGAAACCATACTTTCCACAAAGAAGTTTACTTTTTCATCATTTCATTTTGTTATTTTACTTTGTAATTAATGTCAGTTTTTCTTCTTTCGTTTTTATGTATGTAAGTTTAAGTAGTATGTATTGTTTCAGGTTACTTCTTTTAGATAGAAGTGCGCCAGCGGTATCGCCGCCTCCTACCTACAGATCAAACTCGGCCAGTCTAGTCAGGTATGCTATTTGTGCAGATGATACAAATATAATGTACGTAGAATTGCAATCAGTTACTTGTTATCCCTGGATTTATATATTTCAAACAAATTGAGCATTTATCTACATCAGAATATTATTGCCTGTTACAAATATTCAAAATAGTCCAGTGTGGTAATGAAACTATATGGGTCAAATGAACACTGGTTGTAGTATACGTGTTTATGGATCATATGTAGGGCATCGAATGATGGTAGGGTTTTTTAATGCCCGCCTAGCTAGCTACCACCCTCAAGTTGAAAATCTGCCGCCAAATACCTATAGGTGTGTTCCAGCAGTCGCACTTGAGAGCCAGTCTCTCCACTAGGATTATCGTGTCCACCATCTTGGCCCACATCATTACTTAACATCAACTGAGATTATAACCATGAAGTCAAAACCTATAAACTATTAAAAAGAAACTACTTCACCATAACTATTTTTTGTAAAAGAAAATACGGTTAACAATATTCGAAGTTGTCGACTGCGTTTCAGATATAATTTTAGTTACCAGAATTTAAAGTAGATACTAGAATTAATGTTTGTACTTAACATACACTTTTTTGTTTATAGCAGAGGATCTACAGGCGGCGCTTGGTGCGGCTCCGAGTATAGCGGTCCACCGTCGTACCGTGCGCCTCGTGTTGATCCACCCGTTACTGTCACAGATACACTCCCAGCAATCACACCTATCGAATTGAAGTACTGTGACGACACTATCGAGGCCCTGCCTAAACCAAATGAACAGGAGAAAGATCCTGATGAACATCTAGTAACAATAGTCCATACAGATTCACAGCCCGTCATAGTAACCGTCTCCGGGTCAACAGCGCTAAACGACACTCAAGTGCCACCATCATCCGAAATTGATATTCTAGCGCACTTATAACGAACCTAGTTAAATTTTAGTGAAGTAAGTACATATTACTTAATTTGGAAACACTATCTCTCGATACAAGACAAAGGATGTGTTCCGATATACACTAAGAGCACTGTTCAGTACTCTTACTAAGGGAGAAATTCGTTGCGTCATGGTTGACAGTATACTGCCGCAGTCTCCTGCGGAAATATATGACGTTATAAATCGTCACCGTTTTTTTACCGTGAGCATTGGCGTTTTCGAGATAAGGTGCTCTTAGTGCTTTGATCACGTGATCAATAATGTCCAGAAATTTAACTATTTGCACTATTGATTATTTGAATAATGTTATTCAAAGATACCGGCCGTTAAAACAAACATGGAAATTTTAAAGATATTGTGCTTATTGCAGTGTGAAACCAATACTTTGTATAAAATGAAAGTAACTGAAGAATTAAGCGTATTCTATTAGTTATAAAAAAAAAAGTTAATAAACATGGAGTATACTGGACTGCGTTCCGTTTTAAACAGTAACCAGTATGGATAACTATAAAGGAACGGCTTCGCAGTACACTAATTGACATCACACCTTACAGTGTTTGTTGTGTTTATCGGAACACGGCTATGATATTGTACGGCCATGATATTGTCAGATTGAAATGAATGAATTGGGGAGACCGAATCAATCCGAGGCTTTCATTTGTCAAGCTTTCTGATTGGATTCTTATGTGAAATACAAATTAAGCTTTAAACGAATGTTTGTGGGTGAAGCAACGACTAAAGTGACTGATAGAAGCGGATTATACGTAATATCGTGTAATTTGTAAACGAATCACTCTTCGTGATAATATCTAAAACGGAAGTTAAATAGAGTGTTCACGGTTATGAAATAATAAATTACCAAGAAATTGAATGGATGCTGTTATAATATAAAAAAATAAAATGACTATGTTGTTTTGAACGTTGAATGGGCGTAAGTAATTATTAATTTAAAAACAATAGAAACTTTAACTTAAGTATATATGAGATCTCAATTCTGACAGATATCTGTTACAAAGATTTATTGAATACTGGCGTAATAAAACATATATTTATTTTTAATTACATCTTTACGAAAGAATTTTAGTGCAACTAAGCAAGAAAATAACAATAATAATTATCAAAACAACATTGTTATTCAAAATGTTACTACACAAGTAACGTTTCAAGTACCTTTTTAATATAGTTAAGTTTAATGTAAATATATAGATGCAATGACATGCAATTTTCATATAAATAGTTTTATTATTAACAAATTATGTGCCGTGTGTATATACGATTGATACAAATAATATTAGTCCTTACCTATTATGGTTGTCGAGACAATGTAATCTTTCAAACCAAACTCTTCACCGTAATGTACAATAAATTAAACTTGTTCACTAAATATTTACTGCCTATGTTATTATGTCTCTAAACATGATTTGTATTTTATTTTATGTTTCATTTTAAAACAAGTTTTTATAATATGTAATAATTCCCGAGTATTTTAATTTCTTATACATAGTAAGGATATTTAAGATATATAAACAAATTAATTTTGCAAAATATTATAGGGTTTAAGCCATGTGGTTTATTATCCGTCATTAGTTGAATGTCTTCATTTGTAATTTCGTTTTTTGTCATTTATAAAAACAACAAAAGTAGCTATATACATTTTTAAACATAAATTGTATAAATAATTAATACTCGAAACAATGACGGTGACATGACTGTTTATTTATTAATTTACCTTCGTTGTAACTTTCACATTTCTGTGGCGCTCGTCTTAATAAATATTTAAGATATACATACATTCATACATGTGTATTCAGTGTGAATGTATATTCCATGTAACAATGTACTAATCAAAAATATATTTATCAGTTGTGACTCTAAGGATTATACCACACATAAGATGTACATACATTTGTTACAGACTCCTTGTACCGATAGGTTTTTTTGTCGACATAAATCCAAGTTACGAATAACAATAATTGCTACAAAAACCTAATGATATACGTGATAATTATAAATATGTTTATATAAAAATTCAAGCGATGATAGCGCAGTTGGTAGTGTGTACCGACAGCGCGTCAAAGAACGTGAGTTCGAATGCTACAACTGAACCTGTGAAAAACTTGAGCTTTCGGTGACGGAAAACATCATGATAAAACCATAGCATGGCTTTTACTAATGCCCGCCTGGATTGCTATAATCTTCAAATTGAAAATCTGCCGTCAAATAGCTATAGGTGTGTTCTTGCAGTGGCTCTTGATAGCCAGTTCATCCACTAGGCTTAGCGTGTCGACCATCTTGGGAAAAAAATTTACTTAACATCAGGTGAGATTGTGGCTATAACGCAAAACCTACTTACTATTAAAAAAAATAAACTTTTTAACTAGTATTACTACAAATAGTAGTCCTTGAACAAAGTTAATTCCAAAAATAATACATTAAAATTAAACGTACCTATTACATATTATAACCATGGATCGTATAATTTGTGGGCTTAAACCGTACCTACGCATAAGCTGCAACGAATTACAGAAAAAAACTTATGGGGTTTAATAGGTTTATAAATTAGTTGTCTATGGATTTATTTTAGGCCTATTATTAGCGTAACATCTGCAAATTTATAGGTAATCTACTGTGTGCTATTGTCCTTAAATTCAATTATTTCACGTATTGATGGTGTTGTAACATAGTGTATTTAAGAAAAATATTACGAGATATGTAATGAAGGTGTTGTAAATAATACATTTATTTGTAATATAAGAAATAAAGATCTTTAGTGAAACCAGTTTTGTGTTTTTCATAAAAAATATAAACCTTGTATAGTTTTATTATGATTTATTTCGTTTAATACTTTACAACGAATCTATATGGTAATTGATAAGATTTCAATTTTGCATAAACGTATTTTACGGATGGCTGGCACAGTTTTAATCTCTGGATATTCTTGGTACGCTTTCACCTTTATATTATAACATGAAGTAAAAACGATAGCAGCCTGGAATATTAAATTAAATAGTCCAGTTATTTGTTTGCGGCTTTACTCAATCTAAAGGTTATATTCTTCGAAAACAATACTTTTTTTCTGGACTAAAAGTCTGGTATGTCCTTTTGTATACACAATGTGTATTGTGCATACAAAGTTTCATTTTGATTGGTTGAGTAGTTCAAATATGAAAGCGTAACAAACTAACTGACATTCACATTTATAATCTTAGTGGCTATTTCCAAATATAAGTTTGTATAATATAGCTCTGTCCGCGACTCCGTCTGCGTGGAACTAAAATTTGGTGAAAGCATTTTTGAAATCGTTTCAGTAGTTCTTGAGTTTACATTTAACTCTATTCGAATTTAGGGTAAATGTTTCTTTTTTATTACGGTATCAGCCTATTTCACAAATTTTCAAGTTTGATAGACTTTACACAATAAATGAACACAAAGTAAAAACTAAAATCAAAACAATTATTCATGGATCACACAATCCCTGTGCGATACTCGAAACCACAGTACTTTTGTGCAGTTGTTGCAGCGAGACTATTGCTATAACCCTAGGCCAACCGCCCATTCGGGTAATATTTACTACTAATAATGTACTAATGAAAACGAAAGAATTAACAAAAATGTGTACGATTCTATCAACATTGACTACACTGTAACTCTGAAAGAACGACCATATTCCCCATTCTAAATTTAAATCGAAATACTGACAGCGGAATATCTAACAATGGTTTCCTATTAATTATATTATAAAGTAATTTGGTCACGACGACCGCGACGATGCAAAAATGAAAATTGCCCGAGTATTTAATAAAACGCCCGGGACAATATCTACGTGCAAACTGAATGTAATAAAGCAAAAGTTATGAATTAATTAAATTTTTTACACAGCTGTACAAAACGATTTATAATAAATCTTTTTTTGTACATATCGCCGCTTCATTTAAGTAAAAACTAGTTACATTTATCACATATTTTGAAACCATTGATGATAGATCAGCTCGTAGCGTTTATGGAAACCGCACCATTGGACGTGACTTCGAATCCCTGCAGCTTGAGCTTTCGGTAAAGGAAAACATCGTGATGAAACCTTAGCATAGTGGTAGAGTTTTTTCTAATGCCCGTCTAGCTGACGACCACCCTTTTTAATTCTTCTTCGCAACGCGCAAACGCATTACCCGTACTCAGGCCAAGGTCAGAGGGGCATGTGGTGACTCATCGGGTGCTAATCATCCAACACTACGCACTAAAACGCATCACGGCGACATTTCAAACTCCCGTGTTGCCAGAGAACAGAGACAGCGTCTACACTTCTCCTTGTCTCTGGCGGAGCTATCCTCCACCCTCAAATAGAAAATCCACCAAATACCTTTAGCTATGTTCCGGCAGTTGCACTTGAGAACCAGTTCCCCCACTAAGTTTAGTGTGTTACCATTTTGAATCACAACTTGACATAACGTCAATTGAAATTATGTCCATACGCTGGACATATAAAACACAACATTAAAACCTCATCAAATTTGAAGGTTCTTTCCGATCACATTAAGCGTGACTATAGTCAAACAACTACTTATAGTTGTTTACTATGGTAGTGGTGTAAAGTACAAGGAAAAAATAAACGTCTTTGTCAATATATCCTTCTCAAATGTTTATATTTATCATGTACTATAAAACATTGGTTCTTTTAGGATCGTTTTATTCAAAGTGTCTCCCATATAACATTTATCAGGATTTCTACGAAAGTTTTTGGCAATGATTTCGGAAAAGTAAGAAAAAGCTTTACATCAAATCAAATGCGGTGGAATGTATCGAGACATATAGGCAAAAGATCCGATTAGACGATACGTGTGATGGATGTTGGTTCTTTGAACGGCAAACTAGCAATAAATTCAGATTGTTGGCTGATGTTACCGATATTTTGATACTGCAATGTTTTTAAAGATTAGACACGTCAACATTAATGTCCAATAAACTACATATCGAGCCATTTAAGGAAAAATATCGTAAGCGACAATTGCACTTTTTACAGGAGGAACTTATTCCTAATTAAAAAGTATTACTGATAACTTAAAAAAAATATATAACTTGTTGTTTAATATTAACCACTGATCTACTAAAATAGTAGTTATTAATATACTGCGTCTAATTTACACAGATATTTTTAGGTGGTTACAATAAAAAAAAGATGTTTATATATTTTTGACGTTAAGGATGTTTTTCCTGTAAAGGCTCGATATGTCCAGTATTATATAATATCCAATTTGTATATTTCGATGGTTGATTATAAATTGCGTTCACTGTAAAGAATGCTAAGCTCTATATAATATTTTTTTCAGTACATATATTTATTGGCAACTATAAGTACTAAATTAACTATTAAAAATAACTATTGTTACCAAAAATAATTGAATGAAATGTAACATTACCATTATTTAACGAGCTAGTTTCAATGTAACTCTATCAGTATGTTCGTATTTTTAACTAATTATCGTTAACTTAATATAATATTATCAAAATAAATTAATGTAAATATTGAAAATTATTTCATTAATTATAATAATCAATTTCTATTTAATAACATTGTTTTCACTTCAAAATGAGTGCTTATTTCACCACACATTTGCAATTTTAGCACTTAATTTCATTCTCAAATTATGTTCATGTAAAAATTCATTCATTCGCTTGAAAACATATAATATATAACATTTTTATTATTTTATTTTAAACTTCACCAAATCAAAACGAATAGAAAATTTACCAATAAAATTTTCTATGCGATCGCATTAAAGAAATCTTTTCCATATTCCGAAAGGGACTATTAAGAATGTTGGCAGGGAGTAAATCGTTATTCAATAGAATCGATAAGCGGAGAAATGATTTATTGACTCAGTTCGCAGTCCGCCCAGGCCCGCTAATGGGGCTGAATAAGCATTCGCTAGTGCTTGTTTTATTTTCGTTGCCGTCTCGTAAACTTAGACAAATTATATTATGCAATCAGGAAGTCTATAAAAGGAGCCAATTGGCTTGGCGGTTTGTGAGAAAATATGAAGAAATAAGATTATTATTACATTAACAGCGAAAGTAGGTAACTGATAACCTGTGTAATTAAAGACTTAGTAGGTTAATAACATTGCTATAATTTAGTTATGAATTATTCAACTATACTGACTTCTTGTCGAATATGTAAACCATCTTAGATCTTGAACGTATATAGATCTTGTCAAACAATTTCCAACTGGTATAATTAATCAATTATATTTGTTCTATGGGTAATTTTAAACATTGAAGTGTAGTAAGTTTATATATTATATTTTTGAATAAAAACAATGTATAACTGCTATTATATATGGACTTGCAGATATATTTCTTTTCGTTTGTACTAGTTTTGACCGCGACTTCATTCGCGTGTATTTGAAAAACCTCGTACAATATTATTATAACTTTGTTTCATCCTTGTGGTAATGGTATATTACTATCCCTTTTTGATATACCTATAGGATTTTAATCGCGTAGGTTTCATGTTTCTCGTAGAGAGTGTTTAACCATTTGCGAGTTGCACTCCTAGGTTAAATTAATACTAAAATTGTCCTTTTCTACAATCGTTAGCGTTAAGAAAGACCAAATCACAATATCAGGCTGGTCATAAACTTCAAAATTCATGTATATTTGAAGCACAATATTGATATTTACTTCACTGCTGAAGATGTCAGGTTTTTAACACGAACTCATCGCGGCATTTATTGTTGATATATGTCGTCGATTTAGTCCTTAAAATGCCATCCCATACGTTTCTTGATTTTTCTTTAATGTACAAAAAGACAACTTGGTTAGATCCTCAGGATCTATATCTGCTATAAGCTATTACAGAGATTCCAACATTGCTCAAAAATCTTATGTTCGACATGCTATTTTTTATTGTGTAATAACACAGAAATAGCTTAAATTTTTAATGATGGTTTCACCACCGAACAACAAAAACTACATCAAAGTCCTGTCCCATTCATTTACTATTCAATTTTTTATTTTATTCCCTATAATGAAGGTCCCTTATCAATATGAAAATCTATTCTGTAGTTTTTTGTGTTTAGACAAACAGACAGATGTGCCAGAGGAACTTTGATTTGTAATATATAATGATTAAAATAATGGCAGTCGTTTATAAGGCTAGACATTTCTAAGCTTTAGCTAATTTGTTTCGAGGTCATTTATACTTAATATTTAGTGTAAAAGTCTTCTTATTGGTATTTGATAACAAAGAACAGGATCGTTGAAAACAATAAAAAAGCACAATTTTATTACATATAATTCAGATGTCAAATATTATCATAATAAAATTATTGTATTGTCATTAGTAATTGTATCAAAATCTCAATACGGATGACAGTTTTTTTTTTTTTTTTCGACTTGACTTACCCTGATAGCCTTAGGGGCTTTGACAGCTTCACCGAACTTTTTGGGGCGAGTGTTGAGGGCACTCAGCTCCGAGGCAGAGAGCGCAAGGTTGCCAGGATGGCCGAACCTCGGCTTGGGCTGCTGCCGGAAAGTGAAGAAAGGATTCGCCATCCTAACTAACCAACAGGTTCTAACTTACTAATTCAGTGATCCTAACCTTATCTTATAACCTTAACCTTATCGATAGTGTGGGTGAGCATGGATGCTATGCGGTGTGATGATGTAGAGTGTCACTGTATGGCGTGAGCAGAGTCACTCGAGGGCTCCTAACTGGAGGATCAAACCTAGGCTCAAGCGTCTGCGGAGGGAGGCCGCGGCGGGTGAACGGGAGCGAAATTAACCGCTCGGTCTCGGCGGCGAGGACGGAGGTTTCGCGGGCGTGTATGCGGACACATACGATTGGTGGTGACGGTAGGGAGAAGAGCGTTTAATCTTGTCATTTTATCAACAGGACGCAATTACGTGGCCGGCGCGCGAAACCTTTGGCGTGCGAAACATTGTAGCTAACTGCGTGTACTATTTTGGGGTTGGGATGAACTTCGGCTTTTTCGAAGAATTTCTTTGTAAGGTCTTGACGTGTAACGTAACGTATTGAGGAGGCTTATTGGGAGGTAGCTTTCTGGGAGAGATGCCTTTTTCCCGGATTTACGGGTACCTATTATCGTTGCCTTTTTCCAAGCGGCTGGAAAATGGCAATGAGTTATGGCTGCATTGAACAGACACACCACAAGACCTATGAGTTTATCAGGGAGAAGTTTAGGGCTTCGTTCCTGCTTCCATCGGGATCGGGGGCTTTTCTTGGCTTAAGGCGTTTTATGATCGCGACAACTTCGTCAGTTGTGACCGGGTCTAAGTTTTCAACTGTGGGGTCACTCTTACTGATTGAATTGTTCTATCGACCCTTCCAATGTGTCCGGGATCTATGGTATGGTATTCATAGGAATTGGCAGAACAATGTTGTTCGAGGGTGGTAGCGAGATACTCTGCCTTGTCTATATTTTCGAAGGCGGGCAGATTGCCGGGGCCTCTATCTAGCGGTGGCGTTGTGGACGAGTAGCTGATCTTTTGTTTACGGACAAGATCCCAGAAGGCAAGATGAGATGGTTTGATTTCTTCTAAAAGGCTGTACATAGCCGTACGCGATTTTCCTTCGTCGGATAAGAATCGTGAGAGCGTATCGCGGCGTTTATCTTCGTGATCAGTCTTCGAATGTCGGCAGGGAGTATGAAGTGGCGACTGTTTGCCGCCTTAACCTCTTTTGAGGTTTCCTTGATGGCATTCTGAAGATGACCGACCAGAGAGTCAATCGCCAGAGCGGCATCGGTCACAGATTTTATCTCGTCGGGAGTTTTCTCTAAGTAAGGAGAGGAGAGATTATTTTAGAGATGGTGTCTGAGCTTTGGATAGTCAGCCACTTTGACTGAAGCGGGAGTGTGGTTACCCGGGTGACCATGTTGGAGCACCACTGGCCGGTGGTCGGAGTCTAGTTCATGTACAACTTCAATTTACCGTACCTGAAGCGCGACCCCATTTAAAATGGCTGTCTAAAACTGAGGGACGACAGTTAGCTTGATAATGAGTTGGCTCTAAGGGAGCAATTACGTCATAGGTAAGCGCATTTTCTAACCAATAAAGTGTCCTACCGTTCAGTGGTTCGCGGGTAGTTGTAATGAATGTGCCCGTTATTTAGATCGCCGGCCACTATAACCGCGTCATTGAACGAGAAAAGCGCCTCCAGATCTAACTGTAGGAGAGTTTTATTAAGCGAGAGGTACGCGGAAACGATATGGCTAGTGGGATGACCGGTAATACCCAATCTGCACACCGAGACTTCTAATTTAGTAAGTTCGGGAGGTTCTATTGGCATGCAATATAGTGACTTTCTATAGTATATTAAGCGTACCGCCGCCTTTCACACCGGTACGGTCATTTCTTACTATCTTGTAGTTCGCAATCGCGGGATTACGAGCGCTCGGTTTTAGTAGCGTTCCTTGTAAAAGAAACACGTCTATCTGTCGCTCCTTAAGGAAGCTAGATACTAAGTCGCGTTGGGGTTTCAGGTTACGTGCGTTAAAAAAGGATATAGAAAGGCCGCGGGGTCTAATCTTATCCTACATTGCGAATTTATTTAGGGGAAGCGCGGATGAGGCGTTGCACGGTCTGTGCACTTAATAGCTTTAAGACGACCTAGATCCTGACTAAAACTGAGAAAATTTCTTTCCCTTCCTTGGATCGGCCCAAAGTGACGCGGACTAGATCGTATTGTTTTTTTGTGATATTATGACACATCCGATGTATCTCGTGGATCGGGAAGTTTTGCTCCTTAAGGGAGGCTAGGATTAGCTCCTCGGGGAACTCTTTAGGAACGCGCCTAAGATCGAGGCTCAGAAGGTTCACCTTCAGTTGTGTAGGTGTAAAACTGATACTTTCCTTCACTGAGGAAAGCCGTTAAATTCTTGTAATCTGAAATAGTTGGGTGGCTCTAGTGTATGTGATTTTCCTAGTGTTGAGCTGGGCCGAGATGCTCATTCAGGAAACCTTATCGGAGATCGTAATTGGGGGCGGTGGGTGTACCGCTTTCTCAGTCGAAGTAGCGGATGTGGGAAGTCGGGTCACTGGGGTAGTAGCGTTCGCGGATGCAGGGGGGGACGCGACTTGCTTTTGTGGCAGCAGTTTCTACTGTTGAGGGTCCACGAAGGACTAATTATCGGTAACACGAACTGGAATGTCGGCAACAATAGACGGTTTATTGCCGATAAGACGTAAGAACAGAACAAAGAAATAATAGGCGGTGCCGTAAGGCGCAGCGATCGGCTTCGAGAACAATCAACTAGAGCTCACGGACACGTCCGTTCACGACCGCGATTGAGATCGAACTCGCATTTTATTATAGTCTTTTCAAGCATTATTGAAAATAATCTTGTACAGAGAGATACACTAATGAAGCGTGTGGTAATTGATTCCGATGTCTCCGCAACGCAAGTTAAATTTTTATTGTCGACTTCAGTAATGGATGGATGGAAGGATATTCAGGATGGATATTCATAAAAAATTTAAAGAACTTTCATTCAATTGTATAGTGCAGAATATAGAACATAGAAAACGGGTATACATCACAAGTACCTGTTTAAATATGGTTCTTTGTAAGTAAGAGTAATCCATCTTTTATATACAGTTAACCTCTAATCATAGGAACTACCAGTCGGATTTCAATAAATGTTTTTGTATTGGTTAGCGGAATTATTAGGAAAGACTATTTAATATTATGCTACTTACTACCAGTAGGTGCAAACGGGCACAAATTATTAAATACTTTTTAGTTCCATCGCTCCTCGCAAACAAAGTTGCAGCCACAGTTAGTAAAATATATACGATATTGATGAGGATAAATGTTCGATGAATTTCGGTTTGCTACGATAGTGATTACTAAATAAGCGCTCGCCGGTATTTGTTTTATTTCTGTTGCAATTTACTGACTCTAAGAAATAAAAGAAAATTATTCTACCGGTAAGTTAAAACCTGTCACCAAGATAACGCAGTCATCGAGAAGAACCGTCAAGAAACTCGTTCTGCATCTTTTTTTTAGGTCTTATTCTTATATATTTTTCTAGGTCCATTTTTTTTCATTAATGTGTATTTACAGTAGTTATTAGCGGATGTACAGAGAGGGGTATCAATTCCAGACATCACGATTGCTCACATTTTCATCCACACTATTTATTTTTCTATAATGCCTTTTGACATCAAAACCCATTTGACATGGTTCTTATAGGCCTTATACGAAAACTCAAGGTAATGGAGAAGGTTATGCAGGAAGTTTCCCTGTTGATAATAAGGACAGCACACGAGAACAGTAGTTACATAGCCCTAATAATTGCTATACTTAAGTGACAGTATTCAGGGTATGTATCTCGTAAAATGGTGGGCTGATGGACCATAGGAAATTAGTGTGGACCGATAATTTGGTGTAAGTTACGTTAAATGCAGGTGGCGTAGTAGCAGCTGCTGTGGTAATTTTTTGAGGAATGCCCATGTCCAGTATTGGAGATTTTTGGGTTGACATGACACTGATGTTAAATTACATTTAAGATCTCACATATTGTGCTTCCAATCAACTAGTGTCACAAATAAAAAAAACTACATTATCGGTAAAGATTTATGTTTATTTATGATATATTGTTATGTTATTCTTATGTTTCACTTATAATGTATCAATGTATACAATCTCACTGATTGGCTGATTGATTAATTCTCATCTACTTGAGAAAGTGCAACGCCGGAACACATCTTTAGGTATTTGGCGGCAGATTTTCAACTTGAGGGTGGTAGCTAGCCAGGCGGGCATTAGAAAAAGCTGTACCACTATCATCATCTAGCTGTAATAAGCTGAGAGCTATCATCAGTTGTAATAAATTGTATTAAGAAAGCGTAATTGACACGAACATGTCAAACAAGTCAATTATAAGGTTCATGAAATAACTATGCATTATGTATTATTATTTCATTAAAGGTAAATGAAATACTTCAATATCTTGACTTTTAACTATAGCAAAAGCGATTCTCATAACTTTCCTCATTTACATAAGCGACTTATATCCATTTTATGCTCAAACCTTGCAGATTTGCCTGGAAAATGTTCATCGTACTCAGAAATATTGTCTACTGGTTTAGCTCGTATCTACCTACTACTGTATGCAAACTTACAAATTCTCACATCAAAGATTTATATATATTGTCAAAAGTTAAGATCTAATATTAAAGGTAGCGTATATTAAATTCACCGAAAGAGCCTAAATTTTCCAGCGTAATAAGGAAGGGTAACGAAGATCATTTAACAGTTTTCTCAAATTGAATGTCAAATCTAATCCTTGAAAGAATAAATATCTAAAAAAAATTAACGAATTTTTAATGTATCATACACTGGTTTTTATTATAATTCAGACAAATTAATTTAAAATAAAATACACCGCTAAATATAATATGTTTACAAATAATATTTCAACATTTATATATCGTTCCAACATTTATAATAAACATTTAGAAAAATTAGAATTGCTTGCAATTTTTGCGTGAAACAAATAACTCTAACGTACCTACACTATAAATAAGTTATTTAACCTATAAAGCCTAAATGATTTCATTTGTATTGAACAACAGGGTTATGTATACTCAAGGCGTTGACTTTGATACGATTATTATATCATACATTATTAATATTCAATTTATCTTGTGAATAAAAGTTACATACATGAGTTACTCGTTCTGCGATGCAAATATGAATATAGCATGTATTATAATAATTATTATTGTACTGGCATTATTTACATTTATTATTTCATATTTAAAGCATTGATGGCTCAGTGATTGCGTATAAGGAAACTTGAACATTCAATGAAGGAAAAGATTTTGATTAAACTATAACATGGTAATTGGGTATTTTTTACTACCGGCCCGACTAACTGCCATCTTCTTTTTTTAAGATAAGTAGCACTTTTACTGGACAGGCTAAAGGATAACTACTAAAATCCCATCGACATCTCTGTTCTTTTCTACTTACTAGAGCTCAGGGACCTTTTCGCAATGGACAGGCCAAGCGGGAGGCTAACTACCTATACTCAATTTAAAAATCTGTCAACATATAAATAAATACGTATTCTATCGACTTTGTTATAGTTTATAGGTTTAGAGTTATGGCCATAAACCTCCTGATGACGATGTGACCGAAGATGGTGGACACAGAAAGCCTAGTGGAGGGGCTGTTTCTTAAGTACAACAGCCGGAATACATCTATAGGTATTTGGCGACAGATTTTCAACTTGAGGGTGGCAGCTATCTAGAAGAATACTTAAAAAAGCCCTATGACTATGTTGTAGTTTCATCACGATGTTTTCCTTCACCGAAAGCTCTGGCTCAATGTCCAATGACGTAGTATCTTCATTGTACAGGCAATTACACTTGAAAATTAATTTTATGCTATGATTATGGCCAAATGCTAAAGATATAAACAATAAGAATGATTGCATTTTCACTTTATATTCCATTATATAAGTATAATAACCATACATTACTGATTTAATTTATTGTTAAATATTCAGTTATATAATATACAGTTTTTAATTATTATAAATGATAAATTAACATTATTAATGTTGATATATTTACTTTATATATTATCCAATTTAAATCAAATTTTGCACACTGTGATCAATTCTATCCAACTTGAGAGATAGTGATTGACTACTCGAAAATGCAGAACAAGGTCCGCCAGGTCAGCTAGTTGTATTATATTTTAAACGTAGAAATTCTACATACTCTAAGTCCTATATTATATCACTGCGATAAATATGTTATTGAAGAATAAATATGACAACATAAATATTACAATTATTTAAAATGATAGAGTAAGTTACACATACGTGAGAGGTCATAAAATGTTCTCGTTTGTGATAGCAGAATAGCACGCGAGATCTCCGCACACCGCACCCTGGCGGAAGGTGCGTGAAATATAAATCAGCCAGTCGTGATTTAGGTGAAGCCTCCCGGAAAGTTTTAATTCTGTTTTGCCCGAGCTCTCGGCCATTTAATTTATCTATTATTTATTGCGCCGCGGGAAACTTAAACACTTTGTTTATTAATTATTCTATTAGTGTATCTTTACGAGATCTATTTGTGAATAGCTCTTTTTTCAATATTATAAAATCTTCCCATAGTAGCATTCTTACTAGTATCAAGTATGAAATATAATTATCAAACCTGGCTCTAACGTAATGGCGGTTTCCTTATTGACACTTTCGAGGAAATTGTCGAGTACCTTGGTTTTTGTATAAAATAAGATTATAAGAATTATGTAAACTATTTGTATATAACAACAAATAGTTTACATAATTCTATATATATTATTCGCTTTTCATAAAAGTGAAATAAACAAAATACATACGAAAGAGTGCTTCTAATGTAGCCATCAAGTAATAACAAAAGAATTGGAGTTTATAAGATAAATTCCATTAATATTAATTTGATAGTTAATAAATAATCATTGAACGCGACTGTTCTGAAAATGCAATTTATGTATAAACTTGTAACTTACTGGAGTCGAAATGATATTAAATCGTGATCATGAAAACACCTTCACACTCACACTTAATTAAATTCGACTCTTAACTTCTGTAATATTTTATTATCTACAGTCGTATTTCAACAGTATTTCTGAAAGATATATTCTAATTGCTTGTTGAGTGTTGGATCTGATAATCTAAGAAAATACTAAAGATTTGTATTGGATATTGATAGTTAAACGAAAAAAATATGGCAACCTTTATTATGACATCATCACTACTAGGCTACTACAATAATTATAATTATACATTATGCCTTTCGATAAAGAGTAATATGGTGGTGTGAGCATATCACGACGGTAGTGAACTTTTTAGTCCTCACTTTATTAATAACTATTCTCAAATTGTAAATATGTCTGCGAGTATAATAAAAGTATCTATATAACTAAGAGTATAAGATTGGATGGATAAATTGTATCCCGCATGTACTAATACACACACACCGCAGGATAATACAAAACACTTTTGATGCACTTACATGTAATCTACAATAACTTTAATGTTTAACACTTTTTATGTAAAACATTTCACCCACATATTATCTTTATGTAATTTTAACTGCTGCGCACGGCACGGAAGTTCTTACAACGGATAATCTTGTCCGTTTTAGTACCTTTTTTGATGCTGCTTATCTGCTATTCATTGTAGCGTGATGTCAAATAGCCAGTAACTTTATTGAATCATTACAACATCACGTCCTAAAATAGTTTTTCAAATCCGACTGGTAGTTCCTAAGACTCTCGCGTTTTACGTATCGCGTTATCGAGGTGATTGCATGCACGAACCCGCGTCGCCTCAGGAAGGCGACAGGCGGCCTTGAGGTTTTAGTAGGTGTTCTCGGCGGTTAGCGCTGGATGAGTCCCACATACCCCTCTCAGTCCCCCCAGTCTGGGAGAGGATGCGTAAATGCATTTCCCCAACGTAAAAAAAGACTATCGCGTGTAAAAAAAGTCATCAGCTTTTTAATTCTTACTAATATTATAAATTTGAAGGTGAGTTAGAGATTATTGGGAACCTAGGGACGGTGATAGGTGATTTTTTATCGCAAAAAAATATTGGTAGCGGTGTAAACAGAGGGATAATCTTTGCATGAAACTTTTTACTACGTCATCAGATTTGTTTGACAAAATCAATATTAACGCGAGCGAAGCTGCAGGTAAATTCTAGAATTACTATGGATACAAAATAAAAGAATATTTCATTTCATGTTTATAACAATATATAGATAATTGAAATCCAGAGATTAATAAAATAATATAAACTTAATTGCTATTTACCAGTCAAGTTAAAGCACATTTGTATTCAATAAAAACAAGGTGATTCTGGAGCACTAAGATCTGTCTCCAAAATTGTGTAATACGAGTGTGCAACCAAATTGGCAGACGATAAGCGTAAGGGAGCGAGAGATACGGCCGGGACGAAGGTTGATGGGGATATTTAGACGTGAGGCAAGATATCGTTCCACCCCAACATGTACTATAGTAACATCTAAAGTGTTATAAAGTTTGAGTAAAGGCAGAGACGACCTTGATACTTACTATCTGTTTTACCAGACTAATAATGATATAAACAAAAAGGAGTGCCTACTATTCATAATTCATGTGTGAAATTCTAAAGATTTAATTACAAACACTTTTCGCTTGTTTCTGTAGTGATTTAGAGCTAGCCTATGTTTTATTTAACAACTTATATAATGTTACTAGCTAGTGAGTTTGATTTCATTCCCAATTTTTCACTAATCCTGCGTTATAATGGAGTCCATGTTTTGAAAATAATATCGACGCCAAATTCCAAGCCCACAGGTCATGTAGTTTTGTCGATTCCGTGATGAATATTGTAAATCGCTTATACATACATACATATTAATGTATGTTGTTACTAGCTGTTACCAGCGACTTCGTCCCCGTAGAAATTAGAATTCGGTCTAATTTAAGAACCAGATTTATTTCTAGAATAAAACAAATTCTACGTGTTAATCTAGCTAATAAACTAATCTGTGTGTTAAATTTCATTCATATTCAACAATTTTACCTTTACAATACTAAGTATAGACTCTACCTATAGTTGATATTGAGAAAAATAATTATTATCTTTGTAAAAATATTAATATAGAATGTATTAAGTATACCTGATCACTTATATACAGAAAATGCAATAATATGTACTGATTAAGAAATAAAATTAATATGCATTTAATACATAATTTTCTCTCTTGCTAAAGTCTAATTAACATAAATTATATCGAAAGTTGTAACTAATTGTTATATTCATTAAAACCAAATCCATATCTTAACGCTGTTACACGTTGTTAAATTTACTATGCAGTTTAGATTTAGATAGTGCCTCTGTTTTGTTAATGTTATCCCTAAAGTCGAGGGTAACTTCTGCTAGGTAGGATTAAGACGTCCGGTGAAAGGTATGTTTAGCTGAAAATTCATTAATATAGGTCTTGTAGTTAGTTATTTTGGTTTGTTTTTCTTTGACTTTTATGTATTCACGAAATTCGGTGTTGTTTTTTAATGTCTTAGCAAAATAGAATACGTTTTTTTGGGGCACTTGCATAAACAGACGGTTAAAGGCTCCTTTATAAGTAGGAATTATGTAGGTTAGTATAGATGGAAAAAGGTTTTCTTTGATTACAGTGGTCTGCAAAAAAAATGGCCTTTGGGAACAGATTCAGAGCATCAAAATCTTTATATTAATGACATAATTTTTTGACGGAGTTTTTTGTTGCAGACCATTGTGGTGAGATAAATAGTTATATACGTGAAATTAAAACATTTTTGGTTTATGTTTACATTTCATTTGTATGGGTATCGAAGGAGTTTAAATAGCAGTAGAATGATTACACATATGCTTACTTGGGATAGCGAATTTATATTTGTGTAAAATACTACATACTATCTGTCTTTAATCGAAAGGTTACTCTAGTAAAAACAATATAAAGCGTCTTATAACATGTGCTATGTAATTATTATATAAATGACGGACCCGTGTAGCGTAGAAATCCGAGAAAACCCGAGCCTGACAAAATTTATGTTGTTAATAAGTATAATACGGAGACTACTAAGGAGATATTATGCGTAGGTAGTTATAAAGACAAGTTAACCGCTTTTCTGCTGCCTACTTCCCAGATAATAATGTTGGTAAATGTTATATGACGTATTGTGACTGGTTTATTTAACACTTTTTTAAACAACACTTGAATTAGTCGCCAGGACAATTTAGTGCACTTAACAATTTTTAATATGAGGACCCCATTGTAATTTTTGAATTAAGTGTGTTACCCAAGAACACAGTATTATCAATGAGGACTACTAAATTCCCATCGATATTAATTATTGTGTCAACCCGTGGAACATAAGGCAAGGTAAATCTCAAACATTGTGTTTTGTCTGCATTTACCAATAAATTATTTAATGCAATCCAGTCAGAAATTTTATTAAAAGTATTATTTATATACCTAACCTCTGAATCTCTCCTTTGCCCTTTACACTTTAAATATAACTGAAGTGTCGTCTGCAAAAAGTTTCATGTCAGCGCAGTTATGAACTAGGGATGTTACGGAGCCGGAGTAGGAACCGGATGTTTATAATCTGCTTTATCGGAGTCGGCGGTGGAACGGAGGTAGAGAAGAAGACAGATGTGTTAATTAAATAAATTGTATATTATATAAAAATATTAGTCGATAATAGCAGTTGTAACAATCGACGAAATCTGGTATCTTCCATAAAACTTAACGAAAAGGCCTGTAAATCAAACCTTTGAAAAATCAAGCAATTCCCGGAGTTACAAATTAAATTTTGTACGTACTTATTCTAGCGGCAGTTATTTGTTGTGTTGCGATCTCCGTTATAACCTCCGATTCAAAAGTACCGAAGTCGAATGCGGAGTCGGAGGTGTAAAATCAATCGAAAGTTCCGATCTTTCGGAATCGGAGTCGAAGCTTCGTAACATTCCTATTGTGAACCATCAGCGGCATATCATTTATATACATACTTATACGAGGAACAAAAATGGCTGTAAGATAGAGCCCGGTGGAACTCCAACTCATGATACCGATACTGCAGAGACTGATCCATGTATGGTGACTTTCTGACATCGATATTTTAAGTAAATGAATAGAAAGTAGAGACAAGCTCCACAAACACCATGTTTTAATTATTTTTGAAAACATTACGATGTGTTTTACACATACAAAGTAGTTGCGATGGAGTCAGCCATATAACTGATTTTTCCCAATTAATGCAACAGACCTTAGATTGTTTACATTACACACAAGTAAAGTCGTAATAACAAGGTATATTAGATAAAAATAAACAAGGCAGAACTTTTTAAAATTTTATTCATTGAGACAACGTTACACAATATAAACTAATTCATTAATATATTACTTGAATAGGTTATTTTATTAAATTGGCATTGCCCACTTAAGTGAAGTAACTCCCAGAAGCGTGATAATTTACTGAAACTTCTTCAAGTTATTTTAAACTCATTATTATAATTTTAACAAACGAATTTCATCGGTTAGACGTAATAAGGTAGCATAATCCGATACCGAAAAAAAAAATTACTAGAATACAAGAAATAAAAAAGTATGTAATCAGGAAAATCAGACTTAAAATTGTCTTCGTGCACAAAAATAACGTGCACTAATTATATTCAGGTGTGAATATACTTTAATAATATTCTTAGCGTTTTCATAAACCGTGACCTTTATGCTCATTTCGTCAATGAGAAAAACATGTAATGTCGTAAGATACTTCATGAGGGCATAATTTACCATCTGTTGGCTTTTTTTACGTGAATTAGCAGTCTCAGAATGAGTATTCTTAATCAAAAGCCACGCTAGGCAGTATTATTATCAGTGACAGACAAAACGCTTTATGGTCGAGTAAATAACTTAAATCTTATTTCGGAACTTTTGTGCTAAGTTACGAAGCAAGTATTTACATTTACGGCGTACCTCATATTTAAAATATTACTCTCGAAGCAGTATATCCTCGGGGTGGTATTTGCTATTCGGATATTTTATTTTGCGCGCCAACCCATGCCAAATGAGCACATCATGTCAGTAAGCCAGTCAACGAGTTCATGTTCATTGATATGACTACCAATTACCCTTGCTCCAGCACTTCACATCTAAGCAAATTGCTTAGTAAAGCTAAGCTGCAAAGCTGCAGGCCACCGCCATTGCAATACGGATAGTTTTTAGTACATGTGGCATAAAGAAAGTTTTTGACGTTACGAGTATGGCATAATCGAGTCTCCATCGAGAATGAGCCAGTATAGATATAAAGATTTTGTTTAATCTAACAGCCACAAGATTTTCCGTAAGTTATATCGTCTTGCAGCTGTCGTATTAACAGATTTGATAAGTGTATAGTTTGAAAAATTATGTATCTGGAACAGTGACTTTGGAGAAACGACGCTACAGAGTTTGTTAGAGGTTTGTGGTACCGAAGTAAATAACCAAACTTTTCCACAATTTGGTGCGCATTCGGTGGCGATGTAGGAGCAAAAACTCGTTTACAAAAGGGGTCGTTATGATAATTCAACCCCTGAAATCGGAAATGACGCTGAATAAGCAAGTGTAAACCAAGTCATACACGAAAGTAACCGAATACCCAGTATATTTCCTGGTGGACCATTGGACAGTAACTGTCAGTTTTTTCTGTACTGTACAGGTGTTAGCGTCATGGCTATAATCAAATCATAAAATGTATGTAAGTTTAACTATCTATAGAGGCTGTCATTGTTACTCTTTTATCCTTTATCGGCCAAAATAAAAGAAATATAGGGACCCGCGTAAAAGAACTTATAGCTGACGTTAAACACCGACGCTCTACGAAGTCTGCAGTTGCTGAATATTCAGAAGGCTCCAAACATATTGGACAAGCCACAAATCCTTGCCAAAGAAAACCGATTCCTACCGAGATTGATTCGTAAGGCTATTGAAATTAAAAAAACATCCAAATTTCCATAGAGAAGATGGTTGGAAGCTAGCACAAGCTTGGGATTCGATTATATATTTAATTCAATCGGAATCCAAAAGACCAATTGCCAGACCTCAAGACACTGTGAGCTCTTTCTGCGTAGATCGGAAAACTATCAATAATAAAAATTAATTTGAAAGTAGAGACAGTAACATGAACTTTTCTGGACAACCTACACCTCAGTCCGCCCCGTGACCATGAAGGCTGAAAAGCTTTCGAAACGTCAGGATCAAAAATTAATAAATAACCGCGATAAAATCCGTTTAAATTAGTTTTATTTCGATCTTTTAATTCTTTTTTTTTACTTTATTGGTTCAGCGTAATGGCTACAATCTCACCTGATGTTAAGTGATAAGGTGGTCAAAGTTGGTGGACACGCTAAGCTCAATGGAGGGACTGACTTTCAAGTACAATTGTTGAAACACCACCTACATATTTGAACGCATATTATCAACTTAAGGGTGGTAGCTAGCTTCGAGATAGAAAGAGACTAGCTTCCTGCCAATCACTACAGACGTGTGAAAGCTGTCCCTGGTCTCCGGCAACACGGGAGTTTGCAGTGCCATCGTAGTGCGTTCTAGTGGGTAATGTTGGGTGATTTGCATGCGACGAGTCACCACGTGCCTTGAGTTTCAAGCTTGCGCGTTGCGAAGAAGAAGACAAGTAAAGAATAGAATTTTAAACAACACGTTACTATTTTTTTTTTTTTATTGGGTGACACCTTATCAGTTGGGTATTAGAAAAAGCCACTATGTTATGGTTTCCTTAAGATGTTTTCCTTTCACCGTAAGCGCAGGGTCATTTTAGGTGGATTCGAACTCATCACGTTAATTGACGCGGCGTCCGTACACTCTACCAACTTAGCCGTCATCACTTCAGTAATTAATTTAGTATATCTCAAATCGCGGTCAAACGTTTAGTTCATAACAATCAGTTTGGTTTTCTAATGAAAGTTTAGTTTATAAGAAACGAATAGATTTAGTTTTTAAGTTGTTAGTACGGTCAAATGTTTATTGTTATAAGATATATTTAGTTTTAGTGTTTAAGTACGGTCAGGAAAAACAATCAGGAATATTAGTTATAAAAAAATCGTCTGAACTTTTTATATTTTAATTCATTGACACAACGTTATTTGCTTTATAAAATTGTCTAGTGAGGCTACCTAGATTACATATTTGTAAACAAATTAATTTCTATATTATTTTATTAGGTTATATATGAAATTATCATTGCGCACTGTAAAAAAGAAACTTTCAGAAATAGAACAATGTACTGAATTTTTTTCAAACTCAGGCCATCAGATTTTCTAATTTATTTATAATTATACCATACAAATTTTATCGTGCAAACGTTTACAATAAGGCAATAATAATTTAAAAAGGTGTCTATTATCCAGGAAAATCTATATAAATAAAAAATGTACTACTATTATGTATACTACTAAAATTGACACAAAATAAAAGAATAACCTTTACACAAATCGAAATATACATTTATATCTGTCATTAAATAATGTAGACTAATCATATTCACGTACTTTGATATTAATTATAATATAGATATATAAATGAAAATTATTGTTTACATTATTTATGTATTTTGATAATCGAATGTATTAATGAGATATACAGTCAATTTAATATGTTAACGGGTTTAATGTATTTTAAATTAAAAGTTGATGAAACGCAAAGTTTAATTGCTACATTTTTGCAGTAATCAATATACATATACAGGTGTCTACATTGTTCATTTTAACGCAAAAGTAATTTCCAATTGAAGGTGGACTTATTAGCAGAATAACATATGAAGCCATATTTCACATAATTCATTTAATTAATTTACAATGTACAAAACATTATTTCATAAGACACAATTGAATTGTCGAAGAAAGAATTGGTCAGCTATTACATTATTTTTGTACATAAGTATAAAAGTGTGATATTATGTTATAAAATTCCAGTTAGTATAAAAAAAGCTTTAAATAAAGTTCCCTTTATTGTAATTAAGCTAAACCAAAAAAAAAAATTTTTTTTTTTTTTAGAAATGACTCATTAAAAAGGTTAGATCAATGAAACAAGTCGAAAAAAAAGCAAAAAAAGTGTATTGAGTCATATATTTCAATCAATAATTATTTACGTTAATATTGATGGTGACCAACACAAACATAGTCAATCGAAATTTGAGTACTATTATCATTGCAGTCTTATTAAAAGTATTCATATAAATTGAGATGCCGTTTTATATTTGAACCAATGAGCATGAAAAAAATATTATAGAAAAATAACGAAACGTGAAAAAAAGATAGATAACATATTTTTTAGAAATTGCGGATTTTTTTAAATTGCAAAAACCTTTACAATTTGATAACTCCACAGGTTGAGATTATGGTAGCGTGTGCAAAACAGCAAAGGTTTAAAACATTCCTGTTGCAGTCTATTGTCTTACAATTTTTCTACCTGTAAATACAAATGCAATAGTTTAATATACATTTATGTATAAGCAGTTTAAAGTCTTATTTGTTTTCATACAAACAACACAATATTGACAATACATAACTGTAAATTTGTTTACAGATGCTATACATTCCAATACGAGATAAAATATTTTTTTTTTTTTTTTATTTTAAATAATAACAATCATTATAGAATAAACATTTTCTACATTAAAGCCATTAAAACTCGAAAGATCACAATCACAAGTAAAAACTCATGGTAAATAAATATTAGCATAAAGTTGAAAGATAAAATACAAAATGTTATTCAAATTTTTATAGTAATTTACTAGAAAATAACCTACACAGATCTAGATGGAAAAGTTCACTGAATAATTTCATACCAAATGAGTAAATGTTGCACATATATTTTATATTTAGATAAATATATACAGAATTGCAATGCAGAATAAGTTCGTGATTTCCTGACAAATAAGAAGGGATGGAGCAACATAAAATTACGTCTATATTGGTATATATATACATTGATATGTAAATTTTGCCTATATAGGAGTGGCTTTAATAATAAATTGCAATGTGCATTTACCTTTTTTTAGTAGTTTCCTCTTTAGCTTTTTTATCAGCTTCCCGTCGTTTAGCAGCTTCCTCACGTTGTTGGCGTATGATAGCGAGTCTGGCTAGATCTGCACGGGCCTGGTCTGTCTTGCCCTCTGCATGCAGTTTCTGGTACGCTGCTGCAGCACGTTGACGTTCTATTTCTTCACGTTCACGCCTGCAAAGTGAAATTTATTTAATTCTTTAATAGTTCTGTGCTCTAGATTGTGATACTGGTATTACTTGTTTTGTTATTATTGTGTTACTTCTAGAGGAACATTAATCAAATTGGCATATTTATATGTTTCATGTTCTATTGTTTATCCAGTATGCAAGAGAGGTGTATGATTTTTATGTCTGAATTAGCTGTGCCTGTGACTTCGGTCGGGTGGTTGTCGTCACGTGGTGGGTGAGTCGAACGTCACTCAGATGAAAGTGCAGTCAATATCCTTGTTACATAATGACGTCATATGCACAATGCCATCTATCGAATGTAAAGTTATATAATAATGTCAACATTATTTCTATTTTGGTTTTACAAGTAAGTGAATTGTGTGCGTAAGAATACTAAATTCTTATTATCTAAAATCTCTTGACATAGCTAATGGATTACAATGAAACAAAAACTAAGTAATCCTTCAAGTTGTGTACAAACAGACAAAAATGCTGGAAATGGACTCTGTTGGTTATACTTAAACACCCTGGCTATTTTTTTTGTCTATGTACAAAAGCAGCTTTTTTACAGATTTATTATATGTATAGATCAGTCAGGACCACCATATATTCATGTTTCAGAATAAGCATGTTTATGAAGCAATTACCTCTAATGAAAATTGCCACCTATTGGTAGCTAGCTAGCTGTCATTGGTTTTGTAACCAAAACCTAAATGTTATATTTGAAGAAAAACAATTTCTTCAAATATTTATTATTAACCAATATTCATCATTTTCAATACATTTTAAAATATGTGATAAGCAAAATAATGAAGCTTTAATATAAAATACAGTCACCTTGACAGCTGTGGTTTTTCTCCTTCACCTAAATTATCTAAATTAGATAACTTCTTGTTTTTCTTTACTACACGATTTGGATTTTCTACCTCAATGAGACCAGAGACTCCCTTTGCTTTTGTAGGATGCTGAAATGAGGAAATGTTAACAGCTTAGTTTCATAGTCCTTACTATTTAATTACTATGAGAAGAGTTCATGTGATATCTATTTTAAATTACGTTCTTGTACCTGCATATGTAGTTGATAAAAAATGTTCATATTATATTTTGTAATATTATACTAAATTTTATTCATTTAAAAACATTCAATTGTTAGTTTAGTAGGTGAATAATCACAAAATGTTGTCAAATATTTTATCTGAAAATTAATGAAACAAACTATATACATTAAAGAATAAAGCAATGATGTGATATAATATTGAAATTGGTTCAATCTGTTAAGTAATAAATGCTAATCACAAAAAAGACAATCTAACTTATCCATCGACAAGACTGAACACGGACATAAAAAAAATTAATATTAGTGGATAATATTTGTTATATTAATGGACATGTATGAGCAGTACTATATATTCACAGAGAATGTTGAGGTTTCCACCTCCAGACTAGACTTATTCATTTTTTCTAGAACAACTAAACACATGTAGTATATATTGAATACAGTGGAATATCTTTAACTCAAATGTCAAGGGAAATTACCACATATTTAGGGGTTCAGTAGAAGTGAATGCCTTTTTTTTACTTACTGAACTAAATACAACTTAATAAGGTTCAAATTATAGAGATGCCATTGTATAACAGTTAACATAATATTGTAAAAGCTAAAACTTATCTTTTTAATTAAACTTACATCTTCATCTGAATCACTCTCTTCACTGCCAGAACCTGATTTTTCTTCTTCAGATTCCTCTTCACTAGAACTTTCACCACCATGATCTTTCCTCCATCTATACAATAAATATGTTTACATTTCTATTTAATGTTACTGGTATAAACCAAAAACCTAACACCTAAAGTATAAGATACAAGTAAGAATTGCCATAAACATATTTTGTAAGAAAAGTAATCAAATCCATTGTTTTATTAGTCCTCATTCCTCATGGGTCATAAATATAGATAATTTTTTGAGTGTTTTATAGTTAAGCTACCAATTGTTTAGTGCACAATATAGTGTATAGTGCAGTTCAATAAAAATAACCTTATCAAACTGCAATATATATTAGAAAACAATGAGTCAAAATAGTTGGCAATTCCAACTATAAATATATGTTTGAATGAAAATGTTTCTAAAAATTAAATATTTATTAAAATTGTACAAACTTCTTTTTCTGTTCATCGTGCTTCCTTTGCTCCTCCAACTCCTCGGGGCTAGTGAATTTACGATTACGGCCTTTGTGATTAGTGAATTTACCTGATATGTGAACCAAACATTAACAATGCAGAAAGGGTTACAATATGATAATCTATATTAATTATTTCAGACATTATAAATATGATATTTTACAGTTTAGCAAATAAAGAATGTATTTTCTTTTACAAATCAGCAAGTATAAGCTCAAATAGGTTACAAAGTCATATCATTGAACGACATTGGAAAAAACATTACACGCAAACAAATACTTACCACGCGGCATTATGGAAATAAAATTAGACAACCAGTAAAACGTAGATATATGCTATGGTAAATTTGGCTATTGTAATTTAATTTTATGTTTTAAAAAATAATTATATTATGAAATTATGAAGAATTAGTTAAATTTAGAGTTGACGTCTTGCTTAAAAAGTGTTGTCAGAACATTTATACTCAAATGCATCGACAAAAATTATTCAGGTTGAAACTACACTTTTTATTTGGTAAATGTTTCTACATCTATGGTTAGTCTACATTTTAATGATACGCTCTTATAACATGATCTTACTTTTAACTATTTTATTACTGGTCTCTGCTTTTAACCGTTACTTGGTGTAATTATGAAACTTGTATTATTGAATAGTTCCTTGCCAACATCTTGCAACTTTGAAACAAGCGTTAAACTAAACTTATAAAATTTTAGATTATATTGCAAAAATTTATTACTTTGAAGAACCCTTTTGGATGAATTTAATTTGTTTTTTATAATAATAATAACTCCAATATACAATAGCATACGTTAGTGAGGAACCAAAGATGCCACAATAATAATTATAATTAAAGTAATAAAATACAATATTTGTTGTTTACTTATATAACGTGTAAAAGACGACATAGGACCTAATACCGTGCAATTAAATATTCTATGATCGTATAATTATGAATACTCTTGTGAAGTATGTAAGGTAGTTGTCGCTTATACCAATGATCTGCTTATCACCATTCGAGAATTATCAGCTACAAAATTACTCAAATAGTATTTTAAGAGACTACAGATAACAAATAAGGGAACATTCATAATTTGAAAAATAACTAGAGTGCTACAATATATATTACAATAAAAATGTGCAATATTAATTTTATTCCTAGTTCTGTCCTGATAGACATACAATTCAAATATAAATTACCTTAATAATTTCATTTCTATTAAAATTTTCAGTAAATTGATATTAATCTGTGTGATAAAATGGAATTTTGCTGCTGTTTTTTTGTATGATTCAATAATTGTTGCTTGATAGCGGTTTACATTTCACCCAAAATTGTGCGAAGTTGTGTATTTTTGAAACACTGTAAGAAGTGAAAACCGGATCCAACTCATATCTATATTTTTTATTTGATGAAGTTACTGAAGTCATGTATTTTAAGCAGAACTTTATATTAGTTTTCATCGAAGTGAAAACAATTTTAGGCGAATTGGGCGACTTTTGGATGGGTAAACAGTTTAGAGTCTAGTTACTGACATGATACAATGAATGAAAACATTGTTGAAAATTACCTTCCATGATATTTATGTAATTACAAACATTAGATACAAATACAGTAATCCCCCCTATAGCATGGTACTCTTATAACGCATTTTCATATTACGCGGATTCAATCCCTCGTATAACACGGGCATTCCCCCATATAACATGGGGATTTTTTATTTAAAATGTTCTTAGTTTAGTTTGATTTTAATAAAACGTACAAATTTCGTTCATAATATAGTTTTTTTCATATTATTCGATTTAAACCCCGTTTAGCGAAGTTAAAGTTAAACGTTAAGTAAAGTTAAATTATGTAAAAGTAAAAGTTAAAAGTTAAGTAAAACGTGAATAATTTATATTTATACGGGTATACTCCTACAACGCGTTTTCCTATAACGCGGAACCAATCTACCGTGTTAAAGGGAGGATTACTGTACTATAAATATATATTAACTAGCTTTTACCCGCGGCTTCGTTGGTGTTAATGTTGATTTTGTCAACTAATTCTGGTCGTCGATCAATACAGAAACATTTTTTCTATGAAATGATGTTAAATTATTTATTTCAGGATGTAGGCCAATACAAGTAGATATGAACTAACCAAAAATTCGAAATGATTTGCAATTATCGTCTAAAGTTTGAAGCAAATGGTTATTCTCTAAAGTTTGAATCTAAACGAATAACACAATAAAAAGTTTCATACAAAGTTTATTCCATTCTTTACCCCACTTCCTATAAGTTTTTCCAGAGAAAAAGTAGCCTATCATCGCCTACAGGGTCCCATCTATCTCTATACTAAAATAATTATAATTGATTTAGCGGTTTAGGCGTGAAAGCGTAACAAACACATTTTCACATTTATAATATTAGTAAGGATAAGGATAGTCAATGGTCAATACAGTTAGATATTAATTTACAAAAACCCTGTTTTAACCTAACGAGTACAATCTATCAACTGCCTACTTGCGAAACTTTTTGGTTTTTAAATACGATTTTTCTATATTACCTTTATAACTCCTATCCACCCGTTTTAAGAGTAGTTTGAAAAACAAATATGCATAATATTATTATTAATTATAAGCAATACTCTTAAAGTTTAAAGGAAATCGGATGATGCAATAAAGTTTTATACAAAGTTTATCTCTCTTTTTACCCCACTTTCTATATGTTTTTCGAGAGAAGAAGGAACATATCACCGTCTCTTGGGTTTCATCTATCTCTATATCAAAATTTATCAAAATTGATTCAGTAGTTTAGAAGTGAAAGCGTAACAAACAAACACTTTCGTATTTATAATATTGTAAAAAGAAAAATTGTTATGCTAATTAACTTCTATTTATGTTATGTATTTGCGAAACCTGTTCTCTATTTTGATAAATAAATAAACCATGTAGAAATGTATAAAAAATAACTGTTTCTCAGTAAACGATAGATGCTAAAACGACACTAATTTTAATTTACAAATAAGTATAGGTATCTTATTTTTTTGATAATTTTATCATTATTTTATTATATATGTTATACATTATTTTGAAAAACCAAATAAATATACTGTTACTTCAACATATTTTCTTTTTTTATTACATCTTAAACGCGATACGGAATTAATGAAAATATTTAACAGCTTATTTAACATGAATAAGTACTACGTAAGCGGCGGACTTATTTGGACGTAAAAACAAGAACATAAATTGAAATGTACATAGCAAATCAAAATACACGGCAAAACACTTAAACGAGATTTCATGTGAATTGTTTGATTAAGAGAATTACGAATCTTGAATAAAAAAATATATAAAAATCAATAATTAACTTGAAGAAATAAAAGCTTTGTGTAGCGATTGTAGTCACTGTGTTGATTGCTATAAGTTTAGAACTACAATCGAGCTTGTATGAAGTTAAAAGTCAAGTATTTTTTTTTATGGTGTTTTTAAAGCTATCTATGGTCGTACTTAATTGATTGTAATATTTTCACAACTTCTCACTAGTATAATAATTATATGTAAAGTTATCAAGTTACGAGGATACAATGCTTTAATACAAGACTTTAACTTATATAATTTTTTTAAGTGCATTCTTATCTTAAAAAATGACAGATCGTGCTCCTGAGGTATATCTTAGTGATAAAACGCAAACATTTGAAGATTTTTTTAAATTGCTTGGGTCGGTGTTAAGTTATTCAGACTGATATATGGGTTTGTTTTTTTTGTCATATATTTTCTTTTCCCCCTAAACCATTAGCAATTATCGAACAAAACAATTTAATGTGATAAGAATTTTACATTTAGAAAAACATACCAACTTGCTTTATTTTATTTCTTAATGTATAAATTATAGTATTTTTTAATTTACGCGGCATTAATTATTACTTCAATAGGATTGTAGTAGGAGGATTGAAAATAATAAACCAGACAAAACTATTGAATTATTATTAAATTGTTTTTTTTTTATTTATTTTTATAGCACAGCAAAATGACGGCGTGAATAATAGATGATGATAAGTATAGTACATTAAAAACACAAAGACATATCCATCAGACGTTGCTGCAGTCGTGCAGCCTGCCAAAAGCCACTCTGGATTTGGGTATACGCTGGCTCATAGCAAAACGTGGCATTCTACCACCCCGATTAATTGTTGTATATACAGGAACTAGTTCTGCACGTAACCGTCAGCATCCAGCCGTAATATTGCCAACCGATCAGGCGTGGATCCACCTCGCAAAAAAGGTTGAGATCACAGCCATCTGAAAATCGGCCAAGTGCGAGCCTGTGTTTCAGACACTTCATATAAGTATATCGATCATGAGGAAGTCCTCATGATCGATATAGTGTATTCCTACAGAGATGTTCATAAAATATATGGGGGTAGGCAAATCTGTTGGGAAAACACTAACCGTGAAGGGAGTGACGCTACAAGTCTATTAGGATTGTGAGCATGCCTATTGTGCTTACAGCGGTGGACCCGCGCTCGTACGGGATAACATTTTAATAATCGTCTAGTTCTCCACTTTACCTACGTTGAAATATTAATGGAACATCGGTGTAACGTTTAGTTTTTATTAGACTCACTGGTTTAAGTTGGGCGTTCGAGCATAGTTCGCCAGTTTTTAAAATTATACGCATAAGAAATCAACTTCTGTTTATTCTTACGATATTATTACCTATATAATGTAACAAGTAACAATGTATAGAAGCATCAAGGATTAAAGTGTATTGTTGTGAATTGGTTTCATATAATAAGACTGTAAATTTATCAATTTCTTGATATACTAGTAAAAATAATAGTAGTCCCAACCTTATATATATACCAACCAAACAAAACAAAATCATAATACATATACTAAACGAGTTTTAAGAATTGAAAAAAAGTAATTTATTATTATCATTTACAAATTTATTTCAGTGTGGTTATAATATAGTACCAGTAAATAATTTATAATATTCGAGTTAAATAAAAAAAAATTGGTTTATAACATATTTGTATTTACGTTTAATATGGAATGCAAACGTTGGCACGATGAGGTATAAGAAGCGAAGGAGCGATGGCGCACATCCATATAAAGCCTCGTTGAGACCTTGCCCGCTTCGCAAGGACGCGTGCCAGCCCCTATACGAAAATTTAACCCGCCATTATCAAGCGAACCTAGACGCGGGAAAGTCCAGTTTAAAAAATATAATTTTTATTTTCGTATTTCTAATTAAAATACTTTGCCCCAAGTATTATTTTATGTAAAAGTGACTAAATAATCGTGTAATGTGTTTAACCCTTTTTGTAAGGGGTAAAAATATCGTAGGTGAGTAAATTTATTATAAAATAATATGTTACGATAGTTTTAATCAAAACGAAATGTATATGTTTTCAAATTTTTAATAATCGAGTAAATTTTAACACTAAGTGAAATACAAAAATATGTATTTTATTAAATAACGCATAAATTGTGAATTTACTTATGAAATATACCAATTTTCGTGATCTATTATGAAAAACATAACTATTTGTTCTAGTTTCATTTTAAAAGTCATGCATTATGTATGATACGTAGTTTAGAATTTAAAACAAAATATTATCTATTTTCATACTATCTTAACTAATCAAAGATTATTAAAACATAAACATATTATTAAGATTTAATATATTAGTAAACATATAATAAAAGGCAATTCACTTAATTTATAAATATAATATAATATTTATTTGATACATTGGGTTAAAGACTGATTACTAAAACTAGTAAATAGAAACGAATGAATATACATCTTTTATAGACCATTTTTGTTCAAAATCTTTATGTAAGAATATAAAACAACGTAGATAATTGCGGAAAATTAATAGACTGGTAATAGTAAATATACCAGTAGTTTCCGGAAGGAAAATAATGAGATTATAAAAATAGAATCTATTGTCTTAGTATTATTTTTAAATACATAGATGTTTATTTTTTATTGCAATGTTCGCAGCATTATTAGTTTGAATTATTAATTATGAATTTAAGAATAATTCAAACTCGTTGTTACATTGTTTATTCCAAGTTGTTATATCTTATTTTTATCCCAAATATTATACATTTAATTACAAAAATTCTATCAAAATTACAAAGCTCATTCGTATTCGTAATGTAGGTAGGACTCGATAGTAGAACCATTATGTGCTTAAAAGGGAGTCGAAGATAAATACACCGATAAAAGGTTCTCGTCTAGTTAATTTACATGGTAAAAGGTAGTATGTGGATAGAGCTTGTTTTTATTTCAAATTACTTCATAGGCAATATTCTTTCAATGTTTAATAATTTCTTAACTTATTGCTTTGATAATAATGCGATTTTTTTTATAAAATAATGTTAATTGTTAAATTTTTAGTTTTATTTTTGTAGGAAACTTTCAAGAGTACCTACGTTTTTAATATGATTTTACTAAAAAAGAGAATAAAATATTGTAAGTCAAGATTAATTTTCAAAAATATTAAGTATGAGTTTTTGGTGGATTTACGTCTATTATATAGTGTTTTTTACAATAATTCAAAAATTTACATTTATTCTACATATATTTGTGGCATTTTTCGTTATTTATATTCATAAATATGGTGGATTATAAATAACTAGAATCATGTACTAAAAGTTATCAAAAACTTTATCGCTATATAATACTAAGTTTTTAGATTACAAAATTACAGTTGACATTGAGAAAACTGCCTACATAGACAGCAGCTAATATTAAAAAAAGATAAATAACTATAATAATAAATAAATAACAGGTCTGTTCTTAATGAAGTTACTGTTAATGAAACATTGTTTCGTTGTGAAACGCTCTTATACAAACGAATAATCCTTTTTGTTCTTTTAATCTGATTAATCTTGTGAATTATTATAACTGAATTTTTACATCATATTATAAAATTTTAAATAACAATGAATAATTTGTTTCTACTCTGTTATAACTTAAAATTATGTTGTGATATATACCATTTAATTAAATCAGTAACACAAAATTGCCACTTTGTAATGCAAAGGCTAAATTTATAAATTATGATAACATTTTAGGCTTTCAATGCTTTATATTTCGCATAGTTTATGTACTGTTTATACATCATGGGAACCAGATAATCATTATGTTGTTTTAAATATGAACAATTCCCATGATATGCTTACACAATTTAAGTAATAAAAAATCGAAAACCGATATACGAAATCGTGTTTATTAAAATAGACTTTATTGATAAACTCTATGATTAGATACAATTGACTTGAAGCAAATCGTAATCAGATTCTGGTTTTTAATAAGTATGAGTCGAATATATAACTACTATGGGGATTGTTAGTGAATATTGTTGGTTCTCGAGTTCAATTCGAGTGCAACTTATCCTTCTTATCGAATGCATATGCTATGTCATACGTAAATCCTATCCTTACTGATATTATAAATACAAAAGTAAGTTTGTTTGTTACGCTATCACGCCTAAACGGTTGAATTGATTTTAATTAATTTTGGTATAGAAATTAATTTGGTAGAGATAGATAGGAACCTGGAGACGGTGATAGGCTACTTTGTCTCGTGAAAAATTAATTAGAAGTGGGGAAAAGAAAGGGGTTAAACTTTGTTTGAAACTTTTTATAGCGACATGCGATTTGATTGATATATTAATATTATAATTAATATTAACGCGAGCGAAGCCGCAGGTAAAAGTTAGTAAACTATAAATTTACTTACGTTAAAAATGGTTAGAAGAAATTGCACATATCTAATATTGTTTTAACACAATTTAGCCTACATTGAATTTTGGTGTGGTAACCGATTATACAGAGGAATGGAGTATAGATTTATTTTATAATAGTACAATAAGAAAGGTTCCTTATAAAGGTGGGCGAGCAACAGCTATATAGACTTCAATAAATGTTAGTAGTTTGGTCAAACACAACAATTCCTTTGACGTATTCTATTTGATGGCTGATTTCCCATACTAATTACATAGGCATGCGATTGGCACCTGTGATACATTTTACTATATTTAAATTTGTACTCTTATCATTGGCGGGTTTTAGAGATCTTTGTAATATTTAATCACTTTCAGCACTAAAGTAACGTCCATTTGCAATTTTGATATGTTTTTTTGCTTAAATTGAATATTTATTATAATTACTATCATTTTGCGTGTTAATACTTATTAGTTTTATTTCATAATATACAGAGTTGTTAACATTTTTATAAACAGTCACTAAATACATAAAGTAACTGAGCAAGAATATTTTAACTAAATTTAAAGAACCATATTATGCTAATTAATTATTCAAAATTATTTGACCGACTGCTCATCTACATTATTGAATTAACTTTTGTACAACATATGATGTCTGTCACTTTTCATATTTAATTAAGTAGATTTAAATCCATGTTTTTTATAATAAAAATTTATAAACTTATTTTGATAAAGTATCTAACTGACTAGTACATTTTTTTTCTCATTTAATAAAAATAACTACAATGTTTTCTTTGACCTTGGATAAAAAATATACCTGTAGGGTGTGTGCTAGGTGTACTTTTTTATTTTCTCATTGAATATTATATTCAAGCAAACTGGTTTATTGCCCTGTTACTTGTTTGTATCACGTGAGTGGAAATAATTCTTTTGTAATAACAATTATACAAATATTGAATGTAATTTAAAAGGTATAATACGCTGTTGGTCATTGACGCCTCTTCGGTTCACTGAAAAAGTACCGAATAGTTGTGAAGTGTGAATTATAAATAAACTTATTCTAGTTGTAACTTAAGTATGTTACAATGATATAAGTAAATATAATTATTGACTTAGGTTGTCTGCTCTTATCAAATAGTGTCAGAGTTTGGATTTTTTGTAACAATACCGTTGTTAGTTCCAATTATTATTATTTTTTCTAAAGCCAGCCAGCCAGTCTGTTCCTGCAATTGTACTTAAGAGCCAGTCCCTCCACAGGTTTAGCGTTTTCAATATCTTAGGCCACATCGTCACTTAACATCAGGTGAGATAGCGGCAATAACGTTAAAATCTATTAACTATAAAAAAGTGCTTAAAATGCGGAGAAGGTATGATCGAGATTTGTTTTTAGAAATTTGTATGCATATTTTTTGTAACTTCATACAAAGTTCTTATATAAAGTCAACAGTAGTTACCTATAGTAATATTGAACATGCGTTGTCATATCTGTTTATTCACGACTTGTAATTAAAACTCTTTTCTATTTAATGCTGTTATAGAGGAAGATATTCGGTAGTGTATATTTCGTATAATTCGGTTTTAAATTTTTAAACTTTAGCGAACTATAAATTGACTTACCATCAAAATATTATTTTTTCCCGTGCGATACATTCCACTACTAGGTACATATGTCAAACGTTAATGTAACCGGTGTCTTACTACCTCATGTGAATATGTTATTTTAATTGTAATATTAGAGTGAATTAAGAATTCAGAACTAATTTAATAAATAAAACATTTAGTAGGTAAACTTACGAGTTTATGTTGGATTTATGGGTGTTTGTTAACTTACAATGAAAACCTTAAAAATGATTAATAAAATATACTAAAAAAAAGTGTTTTGTTTTTATTAATATTCTGTAATACAGATCTAAAAAAAAAGGTTTGCGCTGAATGTTTTTATCAAGACTTTGTTTTATCTGTTACAACAAAATCGAGTAGTAAAAGGTCTTTATAAATAAGCGTAATAACCACACATTAAAATGTATTCGACGCAGTGGTAAGAACACCAAGTAGGATTGCCATCAAGTTCAATGCCAAGAATCCGTCACATCTTCCTTAATAATTATATATTAAACGAGTCAAATTTAATGAGAATTTGTTTACATTAATTAAATGGTATTTATATAAAAAAAACACCTTAAAACTTTTAAGGATTATGTATGTAGCTATTACCTAAAGAATTATCAGAATCGGGTTTGTAATTCTCGAGATTATTTACAACCAACAACTACTTATACTTTTTCATACTATATAATTAAATATATGAGTACTTTATCAAATTACAAAAAATGCTACTATAAATAATTAACGTTGTTTTAATTTGGTGAAAAAAATATGTATCCAAATTTATTTCTGTAAACAAATAACTAATAAGTTTGCATTTGAAAATCTTGTTTCAGTGGGCACTTCTTTACGTATATATTGTACGTATCTATACCTACATGTGTATACAAAGACGGATTCATGTATGAATACCTAATTCTAACAGTATATAACAACGGTATAGGGAGTTTCTTTGGTAACACAATTCGAGGTGCGGTGATCGTGTCGACATAATGATGTATATGTCATCTCGGTACTTATCGATCTATATTGAATCTTCGGTGACAATACACCGGTGATGACTTGCAAAAGCATTGGTAATAACTTGCCATTATCATTTTTAATCTATTTGTATTATAATTGGGCTTAAAGTAAGACAGTTTTATTGATTTTTATGAAGGTTTGTATATGGGGAAGCTACGTTGTCAGTCAATTGTACAACAATAACAATTATCAATTATCCTTGAAAACTCCATACTGAAATTAAATTAAACTAACATGTCATTCGATAATTATCCACAATAATTTTGAAATTCATATAAATTATTCAATCCATATCTGTATTGCTACTATAAAGCGGAAAAGTTTGTTTTTTATTTGAACGCGTTAATCTTAGGAACTACTTATTAAATGTTTAATAATTTGTTTAATTAATCAAAAATGAATGTTTAATTTAATTTAATTAAATTATTTAATGTTTTTTTGTTCTACGCAAACGAAGTCGCGAACCCAGCTTAGTGTGTAATAAACACTAGCGGATTTAGGAGACGCCGCTAGTATCTATACATTTATGTTCAGTATTAAGACTCAAAACTTAATTAATAAAGGCTATTCTGAAATGATTTACTTTAGAACACCAATCTTAGATATTTCCATAACACATATTTTTTCACGAGCACAGAACATGTACTAACATCGCCACGGATAATAAATTTAGAACTTCTTTTAATAATTTAATTTCTAGCTTTTATGCCTCTTTAATTAAACAACTTCTACTAATTTCAATTTCTGAAACTATTTTGTAATCGGTTCTAATTGTACATGTGGGTATGTCCAAACAATCAGATTTGTTTGCATAAAATCCCTACTAAATACAACCATAAGAGATTGTTCTTTTATTGTAGAAATATCAACATTATTAACCTGGCTTTTTAAACAACATTACCTTTGATTGAAAATCATAGTGGCATGGAATTTATATTTACAAGATAAATAATATTTTACTTTCATAGTTTATTTAACTTTAGTAAATAATTGTTTTAAGAATGTTAAATCTTCATGGCATAGCTGTATTATCTCACAATTATGTAAAATATTGGATCACTGGAGAATTATTATAAATGTTACTGTTCTCAGACCGTATTTTCAAAACAGTTCGGAATTTAAATATATATGTATTTCTATTATTAAACTAAAAATACCACGGTCTTTTTTAAATACATAAAAAAAAACCTTTAAATTTTCAGATATTTGCCGAACATCATTTGTTCAAATGTCCCTTTTTTGTTCCCTTTCTTATAATGTTTAAATACAGTGTACACTCTATTTAACGCTGATTGATAGCCATGCTTAATACACTTATAGCCTTGCTAATTATTCGTTGCTTTTGTCGTTCAATTTATTACTGTTCAGAAAGTTGTATGTTTTTATGCTTGATGGGTAAATGGTTATGGCCATAATATCTCCTGATATTAAGTGGCAATGTGGCCTGTGATATTGCAAACGCTGGCTCTCAAGTGCAACAGCCACAACACACCTACAGGCATTTGGGGGCAGATTTTAACTTGAGGGTGGTATTTAGCAAGGCGGGCATTAAAAAAACCCTACCACCGTGTGAATATACCACCATATTCAAATTACCTTCAAAGTTTAGACGACATTGTAAAAATATTCTTACCGAGTTAGGTTTAATGTAATTGTTCATTTAATTCCCATTGATCGAAATATGTTTAGGGGGTTTTGAAGGTGCAGCAATTAAATATGAAATTTAAATAGTAAGAACATTTAGTACCTAATTATATACATCTTTTTTTAAAACAAATCATCGTCATATAGTGTTCATTAGCTGCTACAGCTGAGTAATGACTACTTGAATGATATTAACTTCAGTCTTTGTTATGGTATGGCCATTGAACTCGATAAAACTCTTAAAGGTAATTACACAAAGATTGCTATCACGAATCACGTACTAAATGAGGATGTTTTGTTTCTGCATGTGGTGTCTAACGTGTAACAATGCCCATTTTTTTCACTGCCGGTGCTAAATTAAGCAACGTATTAAAATTAAAGATCTTTTTTTATAGTTGTTACAACTATTATATTGTTCGTATAAAGTATACTAAGGAGAATAAAGAGTCGTTTAGATAATTAATGATATAAGGTATGTCGTGTCGACAGCTGTGTTCGTACAATAGTTCTAATATTTTCTAAGAATTTCCTGTAAATAGTTATATAGAGAAATATGGCTGTCTCAGTGTAGGAAACGATAGTTGTGCTTGACTGGATTACCACCACAATACAATCTACATCAGATGAAATATTCATCATAGTGGTAAATTTAATTGTGTCGCGTTCCTAGATCAACTAGTTCAAGCGATATGGCAGGTTTAGGTTTAGGTTTATTACTAGATCACTCAGGAAGTTGACAGACGACTATGAGCTTTTAGTGGGTATTCCCGGCGACTAGCACCGGTCAAGTTCCACATGCAAGGGCTAAAAGGGGATGCGTAAAAAAAATGTTTATAGGTCTGTGTCGTGAATTTATTTGTTTGTTACCCTTTCACGCCTTAACTCTTCGATTTTTTATGCATGACTACTAAGCTTAGCTGTTACACGGGTTTTCATAAATTATTTTCATTATTCTAAGTAGAGTTTGGAGTATTTTTATTTATAATATATTTTGTAATTTGAAGGTCACTACTTATAATATAATAAGCACACTCCCATGAATTTGTTTTCGCGAATAGGCTTTTACCTTTACCTTTCACATTTAGTGGAGATGATGATTGCATTCGGATTTATTTCCTTCTTAAGTTACTCAGTTTGCAGTAAGAGCAAAGTTTTGTAGTAGTATTTTTTTTATGTTATATAAGTTATATAATTTATTTTTATGACGGGTTGCCTGTTAACACATTTTATAAAGCGCCAACATTCTTTAATATTAAAATTATATATTAATAGTGAATCATTTTATAAAACATTACTACGTAGTACAAACACGTGTTAAAACATTCATTCATAGTTAATTATGCTTGTTATATATAATGTTACATGTATTATTCAGTTTATGTTAATGCAGGTAACAATTAATGATAATTAAGTGTATATAGTTGGCAACAAAAAGTATTCTATTTTAATTTAAAGCTTAAAGTAGAATTTTTGTGTTAGTGTATTATTCACTTAACTGCCAGTGAAGTGAAGATTTTCTTATGTCATTAATGCATGTATAGAAAGCATTCGTATAACCACAATTTATAAAGAGTTGAAAGTAGATGCTTGTTTTCATGTCTTGCTATTGTTTTAAAATACGTTATTCCAGTTTTCTTAAATACATCAGTTTAAAAACAAACAAATGATAATTAAACAATATACAAACATGTTGAATCAACTTTGACCTTAATATGCAATAGAAGTGACCGTCATTTATGCCATTGAACCAAATAACAAGTCAACCTATTCGTATAATTAAGACGAAACAATAAGAAAGTAGCAAGATGGGTTCAAGATAGAGTCTTCAGGTTGCACAACCATCAAGAATCGCCGGAAGATTGCGATTACGATCAAAGGCTCTAAGAAACTAGTTGCCAAAGCAAACGTTTTGTGTCGGCTTGATTTATTAAGCCTTTACACAGATTAAAATTACATTACTTAAACTTAAACATTTTACGCAACTAAGATTCTACAGTACATTTAAATTATACAATAAAAGTAATTCATCAAATATTAAATGTATATAATCTGACAATCTGTTAGAAGAGTACTGTGCATACCAAATACCTATCCGTGAAAAATTATTATTGCACCAGAGCCGTAAAATTACGGTACACTCAATAAAATTTATGTTTTTTTTTATTTATAAATTTTCTTTAATTTCTATAGTTGTAAATATTGGCTGACATTATCCACTAAAGGATTGCACACGTAAGATTGAATATTGAATAGATTATGAAAATTATGGTACATGTACAATAGTTATTGTACGTCTACCAAACAGATGCATACGAGCTTAGTTGTAAAATATTTCAATGAAAAACACTCATGAAACATTACCATCTATAATAATTATTCAAATTTGCTGACTGTGGAAGGTGGAAAATAACCGTAGAGAAGAAGAGCCTATTAGCTAAACTTTATTGGCTAGAAAATCATTACTAGTACTTGATGTTGACAGTAAACTATATTTATACGATTATAATCGAGTCGCTATTCTATAATACCATATGTATACTATAATTTCATACACTTCTTTTTATCGTAGTATATCGGATTATTTTAACAAAGACAAGACTTTATATGACAAGATTTCTTACTTAGATTATACTTTAAAATATTTACAACAAAGCTATGTTATTGAGCATTCGGTTGCAAAATATTAAAGTTCCCACGGAATTAATAAATCAATAGTAATTTCTAATGTGTCTAGGACTGAATTTTGCTAGGCTAGAAGAATAATTAACAATTTGTTATTCCGGTAACGCTGATCTTTGTAGTTTGAAAATTACTTCATATAAGATAGCTTCTTTTTTATAATAAAACTTATAACATCCTATACCTATTATTTTTTCTTATTAACAATATAGTATAAAGATATGCATTTATTAAATATAAAAAAAAAAACTTTAATCAAAACATTGCATCAAGTATTAAGTATCCAGTAATTACGCGTCGGAATCTATGGCGAATAACTTGAAGAACTTAAAGAGTGAAGTCATCATACCTAATGATTACTCACATAAAATTTTTGCATGAAAATCGTGATCGCAAAAGAAAATTGACTTGTATGTCAATTATTTTATAATGATAAGTATACTGGTACAAGTGTCAAGGTAAAAACTTTATCGCTATTTTGTATAAAAATACATTGTAATACCCGTGTTAGTACTTTGCTGGTTCGTTATACATAATCCACCTATAAACATCGAAAAGAAAATTAGCAGAAATCTTATTACGATAACTTTAATTAAATTCCGATTGTTCGAATATTTTTAAATATAGTTTTTATAATCTATCGGAATTTTTCTAGTGAATTATTGATTCTCAATATTAACTTTTTGTAATTATGACATATTTTGTAGATGACACAAATATTGTTATTTAAATAATGTGGAAAAATATTGCGGCCGTTTTAAAATAACAGTGTATAATTGCATTTAATGAAAAGGGCGAGCAAAGATGTTATTTAAAATGTTCAAATATTTGATAATTATTTGATACAATTCTTATAATGATTAGTCTACTAGCCTTGAATTACCTGTTTAATAGATAAATGTAAGCCATATATTTTAATGGAAGTGAAAAAAAATCTTATTACATCTACCTATTGTGTTAATTATCTTTAACTAATATTAATACCGGGTTAAAAAGAAAAAAAAAACAATTATACAATTCCAGATTATATGTTGATAAATTATATTATGAATTATTCGTTTTAAAATCCTTTGTGATGTGATACAGTTTTTATTCGTTTTATCTTAATTGCGTGTAACAAGATTATTACTTGTAGGAAATTATAATACTTTATGATGGATACATTTTGATTCTTGTCGGTTACTAGGATGTGTTATTATAAGTCGAAATATTGTTTTTGTTTTATTAAAGCTGTTGTTTTACACATCAAATGTTGTAGTTATGTATGTATATGTAGTATGGATGCATATAGCATGTGCATAAGTGATTTAATTGTATATTAATAGCGAATTAAGTCAAGAGGGCAACATTAAATAGATCATATCCGGCGTTATTAAATCTGCTTATGCTATTCTATATATTATTCATGATTAGTTACCTCTGATCCCGTACAGCTACGTAGTTCCCAGTGTTAATTTTTAACTTTTTTATAATTAAGAATTTAGGGTTATGGCCACGATCTCACCCGATGTTAAGTGACGATGTGGCCCAAGATGGTGGACATGCTTAGTCTAGTGTAGGGACTGGCTTTCAAGTTCAATTGCCGGACCTCACCTGTAGGTATTTGATGTCTGGTTTTCAACTTGGGGGCGGTAGCTAGCCAGGCGGTCATTAGAAAAAGCCCCAACACCATGCTATGGTTATATCACGATGTTTTCCTTTACCGAAAGCTCAAGTTCATTGTAGGTGGATTCAAACTCACGTCCCTTGATGCGGCGTCAGTACACACTACCAACTGAGCTATCATCGCTTCAGATATATTTATTCCTAAATACATTTAATTGTACCACAGTAACTATTAAATATTTTTCCATACTGTTAATTATTCTCATCAATACTTTGCATTGAGATTACCGTACTGAATAGAAATATTGACGATCACCGGAGGGAAAACTTGAAATTTCGCAGCGCGTAGCCTTGGCCGTGAACTTACAACGACACTGGTTCCACAATGAACTACATCGCTGATTCGATTGCGTGAAAATACAAGTTGGTGCATTCTGCAACTGTTGTACGTCATAATATAATTTTATGAATAGATATTATTAGGTTTATTATATCTTTTACGAGCGTCTTTAATCGCGATTTGAATTAGTTTTAAGCTTAATGATTTCTTAGGTTTACGCGAATATTATTCATTGAAATAAAACTAATTTTAGTTTTAAGCTTGTTTTGAAAGATTGCTTCATATAGCTATATAGCTATATAGATTGCTTCTGAAATTTACATAAAACCGCGAGATTTTACATAGCACTAGCTGACCCGGTGAACTTCGTATCACCTATACTTTGGAATGCTAAATGGCGTTAAAGTAGCTAGATTTTGAGATTTTTTGAAAAACAATTATTTTATCTTTCGTAACAATATATTTTTATAAATAAAATGTTTCCTATGTTACTTCTAATACCTCCAATGACATGTGTACAAAGTTTCATGATGATCGGTTTAGTAGTTTTCGCGTGAAAGTGTAACAAACAAACTTACAGCTACATTTATAATATTAGTAGGGATTAAAGCTTTTCTAATTAGAACTGCATAATTAAATCTCAGTCCTTTAAGTACCGTCTGCAATGTGCACATATATAATTGAAATTTCATTTAATAATATATACGGAATCTACTTTATATATTCTATATATGTTAACAAAAAACTACAGATCCATCGTATTCAGCTATTTTTGACGTTTTTAAAACTCACGGCTTGCATTCATTCTATTTATAGTATATTTTAATTAGTCTTTATTTGTAGTAACAAGGCAGTAGCATAAAAAAATAAATGCAGAAATATTTCTCAAATATATATTTACTAGCTGACCTGGCAGACCTTGTTCTACCTTTTCGAGTATTTAATCACATCGAATACAGCAACATCTTACGCGTTATGATCACTTATCGAGATAAAAATAGAAGATATGAATTGAGGCCATGATAGCTCAGTGGAAGTGTGTACGACTTCGCGTCAAGGGACTTGTGTTCGACCACATACAATGAGCTTTAGCTTTCGGTGAAGGAAAACATCGTGAGGAAACCATAACATGGTGATTGGGCTTTTTCTAATGCCCGCCTGGCTAGCAACCACCCTCAAGTTAAAAGTTTGCCGCCAAATACCAATGGGTGTGTTCCGGCAGTTGCACGTGAGAGTCAGTCCCTCCTCAGGTTTAGCGTGTCTACACCAACTGAGGCCGTATAGTCACTTAAGATCAGGTGAGATTATGGCCATAACCCTAAACCTTAAGTATGTATGAAAAAAGTTTCTTATCTCTCAAGTTGAACAAAACTGCACACAGTGTGCTAAATTTGATTACAATCGCTTCAGTAGTTTAGGAGTTCATTGCGGATAAACAACGTGACACAAAATTTTTATATATAAAGACTATATTTCTTAATAACCTACATGTACCTATACAAAAAGATATGACATAAAGCTTAATTATTACAATATTCTGTAAACATAGAAGAAAGAACAGAAAACATTACGCTAGCCACTTTGTTTAATATTCTGTATTGAGTGTATTGCTTAACACAAGGCTATAATAATAATAATAGTGCCCTTCAACGCCTTACAATATAGGAGGTAGAAAAGATAATTATTATAAACATGGCAATTTTAGTCTAAACTAGACTTAGTTACGCCATTGTATCATTGATGAGCTATACCTACTAGTCATTAAAAATGACGAACAAACTCCCGTCTATGAAACGTGTAGTAAGGAAATAATCAGCTGAATCAATGATTCACGCCCTTTTTTGCTGTCTAGGCATGTAAAGAGACTAGCTGGACAAAAACGTTTCTACATCATGCATATTTAGTAACATTAAAATATAATAAGTCAATACCCTTTGTGTGCTGATGAGTAATTTAACATTTATTTAATCAAGATGTTATGAGAAATTCTTATAAATAAAAATTAGCGCGTATGGAATTAATTTCAAATAACACAAAGACTACTCAGAACAACTCCCAATAATGTTTTACATTTAGAAAAACTAATTATATAAGCTAAAACTACGCCTAGATTCAATAAAAAGTTTCATACAAAGTGTATCCCTTTCTTTACTCCACTTCTTATAAGTATTTTGCGAAAAACTACTACGGTCTACGGTCCTATCTATCTGTATACCAAAATTCATAACAATCGATTCAGCGGTTTTTGCGTGGAGCATAACAAACAAAGAGACAAATAAACTCACTTTCGCAATAATAATATTAGTAAGAATAAGGATTAACATACATTACTTTTCCATACTACTAGTTGTATTATGGTTTAGTGTTTGATAACGATAACGTGCGAAATATTCGCACAGAGTTTTTAGTATTTCATAAAATTAACTGCTAGGACATAAAGACTCCACAAAGTGCAGTCTGCAATTTATAAATATAATCGCGACTCGTTCAAATTGGCAGCCTTAAGAATATACAACTAACTCAACTCATATTACTCGAAAGAGACAATCCACGGGGAACCTGTTTAGTAGGAGTTACTGAACAGATAATGTCGCAAAAGTTAAATGTATTCAGATAAAGCGACATCTGTATCTTAATTTGTAGTGTAGCTTTTATAAGGCGTTTAACTGATAACATATTAAAAAAACAGATGTTAAATCACACAGCCTGTTGCTAGCGGTTGCATTTAAATGATCTTGTTAGTGATTTGGCTTTTCAATTATGTAGGTAGTGTTTAAACGTATAATTTTTTTTTGTGGGTGTAAGGGGTATCGAATACCATCTAAGTTTCAGCAACATTATTTTAATACCCATGGTGTTGCAACTGTTCATAGGCGACAGTAACCATTTACTATCACATGGGCCGTCTGCCTGTTTGCTGCTCATTAACATTAAATATGGGATGAAATAAAAAAAGAACATTATTGAAATATGACAGTAGGAACTTAGAATTTAATGAACCGTTCAGGTTTTCAGTTTAAGTTAAAAGTATAAGGTTGACCGTTACGGTAAATTCTTTCACGTAAAATATTAGATTTATATAGAGATTATTTTTGTGGAAAATGGAACAAAAATTCAAAAGTTTCGTATTCAATGCTGACGTCTCCCCCAAGCTTCGGATGGATATATAAGATTACGTATACATAACAATAATGTGGGCGTGTGATAGTAGTTGTGTAAATTCTAAATGGGTTGATGGATATACTTAAAATTTATGTACTATATTTATTTTATCAAAACGATGTCCCATAGTTATTTCATGTTAGGATAGGTGGCGTCGTGGTCAAGTTACTAACTACTGAAAGGTGCAGAGCAATATCTCTCGGAGTTAGTTCGGTCGGCCATTTTAGTAATTGAAAGTTACATTCTTCTGGGTGAAATTCTCGACATTCTATTTTTAATACTAAAACTTTATACAGAATGATGGTAGATCATTTAGTAATCGTACAACTTCTGAACGACTTCACCGATGGGTGCCTTTCACAAAATCCACTCGTATACTAGTTTACATTTTTAACAAATTTATAATTAGTAATGGATTTGTGATCGAAACATTTGATTGTCATGTTATATGTTAGTGTAGTGTAGTGTAACTAAATAGGTGGTGCTCATTACTTACTCCAAAAATGTCGATGTCTACCAAATAAGCTCGTGTATAGATATGCGATAAAGAAAGTTATTGAAATATAGAATATAATAAAAAGAAATTAAAAGTTGTACGTCCGTGCGATGGCAACCTTATCAATACAATTATTAATAAAAAGTCACCATATAATACTCGTTACAAGTAATTCTAGTAATGTGGGTTTGTCGACTATAAAAATAAACTGGCCCTACTGCCCCAGGCAGCATCTTCGTCATTTTTTTTCATCTTGTAGTTGTAATTATTCGTGGCAATGAACCAGACGACTATGCCGATTTGTATGTATGATGAAGGCTTGTTGGTTATTCACATATGACCTTTAAAATTGCCTCTAGGTTCTCGGGGAATAAGGTTTGAAAGTAACGAGTGCGATGATTGTCAATTATTTTTATAATATATATAGGTAATAACGAATTATCTTGTATACTAGTATTAGTACTGGTAAATATATATTATGAAATTAGCGAATACTTACTAATATAAATAAAAATCTTATGTAAATTTATATAGTATATTTATGATTAACTTTATCTTTATTGACTTCAAACTAGAAATCTTTACAGATACAAATTTCAAATAAAGTCCTTTATAAATTATTTTGTAAACGGCTTTTCTGAAGTAACACGGAATAATATCTCTCCTATTCCGATTTATAAATAAACTAAACAGAGCACTCAATTAAAACCAATTCCAATAAATTTCATGTCTTGATTTCTGTATGAATAGGCTTCTCGGTAATGTGATAGCAGCCTTTCCAAAGAGCTCAGAGGTCGCGGACTCGATGCCCGCGCACGAGAGTCATTTTGTGAAATAAGAATAACTGTCAGTTGTGTGTCTTATTGTTATAATCTATTATATGTTAAATTATCATGATACAAGCTCCGTTTAGTTTGGAATTAAATAGTTATGTATGAAATTGCGTGTGTGTATTACAAATATTGTTATAATCTACGCTAGTGCTTTGTGGATGGAAACCTATAATAAAAAAGAGACAAAAATTTCAACCTGATATTTCATAAAATTAATGGTTCTATTTTTGAGATCAGAAATAAAATTGAGCAAAACTAACTCTATAATATATTTAGAAATTTTCGAGCGTTTTTAAACTGATTTATGAAAGCTGTATATATTTACATGTATATACTACTGGTTGATCCCCTTTTAATCTTTATAGGTTTAGCGTTATGGCTACAATCTTACCTGATGTTAAATGACACACGCTATATATAGTAGAGGGTCTGGCTCGTACTTGCAACTGCCGGAACACAACTATTAGTATTTGGCCGAAGATTTTCAACTTAAGAGTGGTAGCTAGCCAGGCGAGCATTAGAAAAAGCCCTATCATTATGCTACGATTTCCTCACGATGTTGTCTGTCACCGAAAGCTCATTGCAGGTAGTTTGAACTTACGGCCATCGACGCGGCGTGAATACAGATTCCTACCATAGGTGCCCGCCATTCGAGTATTATGTAACTCAATTTTTGAAGATTTTTGAGGCTCCTTCCCGCCTTTGTAACGTATCGTAACGTTTTACAAGACCCCGCCTCATCCCCAAATTGCATTACGTAATACTTGAATGACCCCATACCGCTTGTCTACTGGATATAGGTATAGGTACATTGCTTGCTACTGGAAAATGAAACTTATAAGCTTGTCACTTGTGATACATAGGATGAATGATGATATATCGTGTCATACCACCCCCAATTCTAACTTCGAAAACTTGTTACCGTAGAAATTATACTTGGAACCTGTAATATGATCGTTTAGAATTTTTATTTAAATCTTTACAGTGTTAAAAAAATGTGAAAGTGAAAATTGTTTTAAAGTTGTAATTCTTTTTTCAGGTAAACCATGTATTTACTGTAAGTAAATATAAATAAACATGAATAAAATGAATTCTATTATAAGAAGTTATTGTACTATAATTTTACCGGTTGTTATACTGGTTGAAGCTCAGAATTCAGGTACAAGTAAGTATTTATCTTTATAAATCTGTATATATAAAAATTTCGTGTCACGTTGTTTGTCCGCGATGAGCTCCTAAACTACTGAATCGATATTAATCAAATTTTGCACACTGTATGCACTTTGATCCAACTTGAGAGATAGGATACTTTTTATCTCGATAAGTGATTGTAACGCGATAGATCTCGCTGTAGTCGATGTAATTGATTACTCGGAAAGGAAGAGCAAGGTCTACCAGGTCAGCTAATAAATATATATAGTTACAATTAGGGTACAATTATGTGTGTATTTTTTTTCAACCTTCGTAATATAGAGGTATATTAGATAATAACAGATTATTTTATTTTGTTATAAGATCACTACACGAATATGGCATTAAAAATTCTATTTACTTGTGTGTTCAGATTTAAAACAAATAATGACTTGTCCGATTTTCATCAAATATCATAAAGGAATTAATTACATGTCATTAGACCCTACTTTTAGAAATTATAAATTATGAGTAGCAATAAAAAATAAAATGAATAAATTAACGCATAATAAAGCCATGCGAAACTGTGGGTTCAGGTTGTTTCGTTAAAGAACTGTGAGTATCTTTATCGACTACACAAATTTAAAATTTTCATAACCATGGAATGTTTGCTGTAAACTAAGAGATGGGATTAAGTAGGCTACCAAAAAGAAATGGTTAACAATGAAGATGTAAAAATATCTTACTAGTAAAAATATCTATTTTAGATTCCTTAGCAGAGACACGGCAGGCTAGAGCAACAGGCAGAATTGTAAAAATTAATCCTGGATATAAATCAGAGCCAGTTAACTGTAGAAATGAAGGGTTTCAAGCAGATCCTACTGATTGTGCGATATTCTATAGGTGCACAAAGTCAGAACATGGAAATTTTACACTGTATAAAGTAAGTAATGTTCGCATGTTTTCATACAATCATTTTTTATATGCGTTATACATGCGTTATGGTCACAATCTCTGATGTTAAATGATGATGTGGCTCACGATAGTGAACTCGCTAAGCCTAATGGAGAGACTCAAGTGCAACAGCTGGATACATAAGTATTTGGCGGCAGATTTTCAACTTGAGAATGGTCGCTAGACAGTCGATGCATGAGAAATAGCCCTACCACCATGCTACGGTTCCAGCACGATTTTTTCAAGATGGTGGCAAGCTCCTTACAGGGATCGAACTCACGTCCATTGACGCAGGGCTCGTACACACTACCAAATAAGCTATCCTCGCTACAAAATATCTTTAGTTTGTATGTAGAGAGTAATTATATGTTAAAATGTTTGTTCTATGATTTTAGACACCAATTAGTTACTAAATTCTTCTTCTATAATTGCTTGTAATTGGAAATAAATTACAAAAGCATGGTTATAATTTTAAGTATATACTTTATTCTATAAATTATAATAGATTTTGCTTGAGAAAAACAAAGCATCAATGATATAGTGTTATAGACTTTCATATGTTAGTAATTTTACAAAATTAATATAAAATGAAGGCTTCCTTAATGTTAATAATATAGTCAAAATTAGTATATTTATTTATTATATATATATTTATTAGTATATATATATACATATACCTTTTATACGTGCAGCCTACTTAAATTTCTATTTGTTTTTAATAATCCTATCTGATGCTGTTTTATTTATGGTTTTTTGTTGACAAATAGTGTAGGTACAGTCAATAGTTATTTTTTTTAATGGTGTGATATTATACTGAGACTGCTTTATTTTTGCATAAAGAAATTTATCATAAAGAAATAGAACGTAACTTTGTTGTGACTCCCAAAGTGAATTCTAATTTTGTTTATAATTCTTTACTGTGCCAAATTGCCATTTAAACTTGACATATTACTTACCAATTAACCAAAAGCACTGAAAAAGAAAATTGTGAATTTACACCGTGACTTTTCAAACATAATTTATAGGACACTTGCTTAGATCATCATTTATATATATCGCACACATCGTGATGTACACAATCAATCAGTCATTCATACGAAATCACCTATTCAACTAAAGTTTCGGCCCTAAACCATGTTGTTGTTACCTCAGATACCTTCATAAAAAGGTTAATTTATTAAATTCTGTATTGGCTTAATCTGTGTTTATTCATATATTGCTTTGTAAGAAACACATGGTAATACAGTCTGTAAGTTTTCGTAAATAAATAAATAACTGTATAATTTCAGTTTCAATGTGCACCTGGAACTATTTACGATCCTGAAATAGACGTTTGCAACTATCCTCGAAATACTAAACGTCTTGAATGTGGAGGCTTAAGCAATAACATGAATGAGATTGATGACGTCCTTCAAGAATTACCTTTACCTTTAGTTACTAAAGTGCCAATATATACCGAACGAACAACTACCCAACAAAATATAGAAAAAAATCAGGATGCGAATAAAAATATTGTAACAACACCAAAAATCGAAAAACAAACTGGCAATGAAACGACTTTATCTACAAGTACAACAAGTGTTCTAAGTTCTTCATATTCATCAGTTCAACTTTCAAGCACGTCAACAATGCAACCGTCAGCTGCAACCACTAAACCACTAACATTGTACCCTTCGAATTTAATGTCAGACATTGGATTACTTCTTAATCAAAAGCCTAACTTTCAAAATAATTTATGTACGACTGATGGATTTATGGGAGATCACGAAAATTGTCACAGATTTTACAGATGTGTTGGAGATCAAAAGGGAGGTTTTACAAGATACGAGTTTTCATGCGGTGAATCTACAGTGTGGGATAACGATATACAAGCTTGTAATCATCCATGGGCTGTAAAGAGAAGTAGGTGCGGTAAAAGTGGCACAAATGTAGGTATTACTAAAGTCTTAGATATTTTATCTCAGTTAACATCTCCGAAAACCATAAATTACTTCGACCATTATGATAAAAATGAGAATCAACAAGAAGTACAACCAAATTATATTTCTAATTTGATCCAACCTCAATCTCCTACCACATATGAATCAGGAATTCAAAATCAAACAAAATTTAATAATGGTGATCGTATATACAATATAGACAAAAAACCTAGTAACCAAAACAAAATACACATAAATTATGAATCACCAGCAAGTCAGATTCAAAGTCAAATGATTAATAATGATGATGTGATACAAACACAACTACAGAGTGACCATTCAAATCGGTTAAGTACAACACCAATCAAAATAAGTGAATCGACTACTAAAATAAATGGTTCTATTTTTGCAAATAATATTGAAGACAAATACGTAACTCATAAGAACGTACAAAATCATAGTGAATGTATCCACAGTGGTTTTGTGGGTAATTCTAACAACTGCAAGGTATTTTATAGGTGCGTCGATAATGGTAAAGGAGGTTATACAAAATACGAATTTTCTTGTAGTGAGGGGACTTTATGGGATCCAAATTTAGAAGCCTGTAATCATGCATGGGCAGTTAAAAACTGTGGAAGTAAGCAATCTTTAGTAGAAAATGATATTGCTATAATCACAACAACCATAAAATTAACAGAAGGATATTTAACACCTACGCAAACAACAGAAAACTATATTACCACATTAGAAGAAACAGATCATAACGATAAAAATATTGGATATGATAATCTCGATCTTACTATAACTACATCACATGCTACAGAATTACCTGATAACAAATTTAATCCCGGTGATCATTTTCATGAGAATACGATGTCATCATCTACAAATACTGTAGTTCTAAATAGTAATATAAGTGAGTGCAAGGCAGTTGGATTTATCGGTGATAAAAATAATTGTAAAAAGTTTTACAGGTGTGTAGATAATGGCAACAACACTTATACACGATACGATTTTTATTGTGGAGAAGGAACTGCCTGGGACTCTACTATTCAGTCATGTAATCATCTGTGGGCAGTAGATAATTGCAACCATTACGCTACTCAAGAAGGAACGGTACACTACGATCCATCTAAAGATCTAAACGAAAATAATTCATTTTACACATCACAAAATTCTAATTATAACTTTAGTACCACACGTGAAATAATACACCATACGTCAACAATAAAATCCGAAGTAGGAAATAAGTGTACTGAAAGTGGTTATATGGGTGATAAGGATTGTAAAAAGTTTTATAGATGTGTAGATAATGGTGACGGATCTTTTAAACGCTATGAATATTCATGTGGACACGGAACTATATGGGATCAAAAAAGTAATAGTTGTAATTATGTGTGGGCGGTTGAAAAATGTGGAAGTTCAATAGAAAGTAACACTTCAGTAAATTTACAAGAAATTAATAAAAATAACATGACTCAACAAAATAATTATAGCATGGTAACTACGAGAAATCCTGTAATTAATTTGTCAACGTCGTTAAATGAAGGCTCTCAAAATGGAAGTATTATTCAGAATACAACTGATATTATCACAACTGTTTTTACGGAATATTACAATTCCACTGAAAATAACCTTAAACCAGCTACGGCTGAGAAACCAATTGCTTCTGATATTTGTAAATCTGAAGGATATTTTGGAGATTCCAGTAATTGTAAAAAATTCTATCGATGTGTCGATGATGGTAAAGCAAATTATAATAAATACGAATTTATGTGTAGCGATGGTACCGTTTGGAATGAAGAAATAACAGCATGTGATCATGAATCTAGCAGTAATAAGTGTTCAACCAGTTCTATGGAATACCCTAATTATACTACAGAACATCAAGTAATGCTTAATACATCTACGGAAGCTATTTGGCAAGAAGAGCACAATACACAGAAAAATACCTTATTACCAAATAAAAATCAATGTACAACAGAAGGATTTTATGCTGATCCCAATGATTGTAAAAAGTTTTACCGTTGCGTCCTTGATAATGAAGGAAATTATATAAAATATGATTTTTCTTGTGCGGAAGGAACAATTTGGGTTGAAGATATACAGTCTTGTGATCATAATAATGGAGTTACAAATTGTAGTTTACAAAATGAATCCACTTTTGCCCAACCAGATGACTCTCAGCACTCTAGTACTTTGATACCAATAACTTTGAAAACTTCAACTTTACATCCTATGACACCTACTGAAAGTAGTGCAAACAATACTACTAAAGAATTTGCAAGTAGCGATTGTCCTTCAGAAGGTTATCACAATGATAAAAAAGATTGTAAAAAGTTTTATAGATGTGTTGATGATGGTGATAAGGGACTAACAAAGTATAGTTTTACTTGTGGAGAAGGAACTGCATGGGATGAAGATATAAAGGGTTGTAATCATATAAATTTAGTAGATCGTTGTCAAACTTCAAGTAGTACATCAGAAATAATAACAAATGAAGTAAGTTATACCTCTACAATAGCCACAACTGTTGCAGAAGATCTCAATTCAACAGATTCAAATGAAAACAGTATTTCAAATTGTGAAGATGATTGCAGTGAAGAAGGTTATTTTGGAAGTACTAGTGATTGTAAAAAGTTTTATCGTTGCGTAGATGACGGAAAAGATGGGTTTGTAAAATATGACTTTACTTGTGGAGATGGTACTATATGGGATCAAGATATAACTGCTTGTAACCACCCACAAGACGTTGAAAACCCTTCTTGTCAATTTGGTACAGATGAGAATTCATCTAATGACTGTTCTACATATACAAATGCTAATACAATATCATCAGCCACTCAAGCTTTAACTAGTACTACCGAGCATGGAGAAAAGTTACCAAATACCATACAAGGAGGAACATCAAAGAAACCTGTAAATAATAATTTTACATGCAATGATTCTGGATTTTTCCCCAATAATAATGACTGTAAAAAGTTTTACAGGTGTGTTGATTGGAATGGTGACGGTAGTAGCTTTTCTATATTTCATTTTGAATGCGGTGAGGGGACTATATGGGATCCACAACTGGAAACATGTAATTATGAAAATTCAGTTTACCCTCCACGTGATTGCAGTGGTACTCAATCTCAAACTGAAAATTCAGACCATGGAACTTCAACCACTGAAGTTACGACAACTCAAGTAATGACTACACGACAAACACAGTATACAACTACTGTTGACGACACTACAACTCATCGAACAACTACTAAAGAACCGATGACTACAGAAAAAACAACACAGGAACCAACAACAAGTACAAGTGAACAGACAACAATAAGTCAAGAGCTGACGACAACTACGACTAAGGAGCAAACAACAATTATTGAAGAAACTACAATACAACAATCAATAACGACTACGTCTGAAAAAGAATCCACGACTAAGGAACCAACAACGACTACACAAATATCATCTAGTGAGTCAACCACTATTGAGAGTACTACAACATATGAATCAACAACTGAACAAATTACAGAACCGACAACTGATAATCAATTTACAACAATAGTTCAAGCAACAACGACTGAAGGTTCAACTACAGATGGTCCGCTACTAACAACTACAGAATCTAGTAGTGGAACATCAACAAACAAAGGCGACCAAGAAACTACTACAGAACATACAGTAACTTCGATGCAGAAGTGTCCAGAAACTGATGACGATCAGTATTTGTTTGTCTGTCCAACATCATTTAGAAGACACCCTAAGTATTGTAATCTATTTTACCAATGTACTGAAGAGGATGACTCTCACGATCCTAAAATTGCGGTGTTTACATGCCCAAATAATACTATTTACGACGAAAATAAAATACAATGTGTGAAAGCAGATAAGGCTGAAAAAAGTTGTGACGGCGAAATCGCTTCACGACGTCGAGTTAAACGCTTGGGGTTCCCTTATAAAGAACCTGTAAGTGTATCTTATATTTATTTATACTAATATTGTGCGTAACACCCTCTTCGTGATGATAAACCAATAACATCCAATATTCAAAATTAGGAAGATCATGCAGCAATCGCATCATTGTCAAATTTTAAGATTTGGTAAATAATGCAAAGTACTAAAGTATCTGGATGACCGAGTTGCTCCGCATTTTCTTTTCGAAATTTCGTTTATTTCAAAAACATATGTATTCAATACGTATCACATATTTATGTAATAAATAAATATATTGTATTTTACGCTTATACATACGTATAAAGTCACGAATGTAATTAATTATCCTATCACCGACAATTAACTTAAAAACTTTTACGAAAAGACCCGATTCAATTCAAAAAGTAAGAATCCGTCTAAATACAAAGTTTCATACAGATCGTTAGAGCCGTTTTTGATATACTTGAAATGTATGTGTCCGTATATACAAGAATTGTTCACTTAATACTATTAGATAACACATAAAATATCTGTGATAATAAACATTAAAGGAAATCCATTTCTAAAATTAAATAATAAAATAATAGTTCTATGAGATCTATGTTATATGATAAAATAAAGTCGTCGCTACGTTTGCTTGTCTGCACACGATGAACTCAAAAACTACCGAATATATTTCGATACGGCCTTACATAAACCCGGCTCGATACTCTCCTGAAGTTGAAAATAGGCAACGTGAATAAAAGACTGATTCTAAATTTTATTTATTAGTAGCGTAGTATTTGACTCTGGCCTAAATCCAAGGTTTCATATCAGACAGAAGTTCATCATAGATATGATTTATTGATTCTTTATATTAAAAATATAATCGAGTAGGAGTTATTGTTACTGGTTTTAATGGGTTTATCAATTAAAATGTATTTTGATATGTTTTTTTTTACTGTATTGTTTATTTTATTTGAAATATAGTTATATTAATAGTTGTATAATATAACTTACAGATCATGGTTACGGCTGACAGTCACTCGTGCCCAACAACTGGATATGTTTCATTTGAAAAAAACAGTGAATGTTCACCTGCATTTTTAAAATGTGAAAAGTCAAATTCGGGAAAATTATATGGATATGTTTATCAGTGTCCGCAAAATTATATTTATTGGTCGATCAGTAGAAGGTGTGAACGAAAAGAAAGCGTAAAAGACTGTAAACGATCAATCAATAATTGGAGCAATCGATGGGAGCTTCCAATCGAAAAACATAATGTTGCTTGGTAGATTATTCATTAACATGAAATCTACGTGCATAAATAAGTTAAGAAAAATGTAGTTATTGCAATTACACTGTATTATTTAGTTTAACATGTATATATTACTAAATCATTTTTAAGATATTTTTCTCTACAAGTTGGTATTACAAGTAGGAGAGACAGTCCATTCAGTAAGTAAAGCGTGCCCAGCGTCTAGGATTGTAGCACAGCAGATACTAACTAAAATGCTAAATCTATAAAGAATAAATATAGTGACACCATATATCAATTATTTTACCTTCAGTAGAAGAAATATATTGGAGTAAAAATATACCGACGAATTATTTTCTACCAAATATACTATGTATTTAAACAAAGCAATATTTAATAATGTTTTGTTCGTGTTTTATAGTTACTTGAATCACACTAGTGTCTAGTCTCTATCAAAGGAATTATTATTTAGTGATCTTTAATGTGTATTTAATTAATTTAAGTTGGAAACTTGTGAACAAAATATTGTGAACTTATAAACTTACGTACTTGTGAACAGTATTTTTATCACGATTTTACAATATAAAAGTATAAAAGGTAAAAAAAATTGTTTTATTTATCATTTCCTACTTCACGTCACAAATAAGTAATATTTATACCGTGTCATAAAAATATATATGATTGTACATAATATATACAAATAGAACTGTAACAGCCAAATCTGTAGTTTAAATATTTAAATTATTATCAGAGTAAAAAAATCGAGAGATCAAAAAACAAATTTTTAATTTGCCTATCTTATACTGGATATATTTTGATGAACTTTGACACGCTGATTACTACAGAAACGGAGAAAGAGAAACATTAAATTTTGTTGTAAATGATCTTCTGATGATTTTGATGCAATTTTCACAGTGCAATAGGAAAAAACATTGCTAAAAATAGAAACTGTGATTCAATTTTTAAACTGGCTAACTATACATAAATTCTTGTATATATGAAACTCCAAAAAAGTTTGATCAGTTAGTATAGAAATTGGCAATTGAACTTTTATATTTTAGCTTTTATAAACATTTTATCATGGAGGTTTTAATGCTATCGGTGAACGTTTAACTATTGGAAAGAGCAGTAAAAAGTCTTCCAGGGCAGCTGGTGTTAAATCAGATTAGCCGCATCGTCGTGATTCTTATCAGCTACATCACGTATTTCGTATAAGTTGAACCTTTAACTTATATGTATGTTTCTAAGAGATCTCCCAGGACCTAATTTGATTTCCTAAAACTTATTTAACTCACTTGAAATGAGCACATAAAGTCATAATATTAAAAGAAACAACTATAATAAAATCAAATCAATACCTTTACAAGAAGACATTACTCCATTACAAAATAAAGATAATTGTGAAATAATAAAATCAGTTAATTTTTCTTCCCGTTTTTGATGCACTGCGTAATTAAATATGGTGCCTAAAAAGGCGTGACACTTCGTTTCAGTAGCTATGATATTACCTTTTATATCAATTGTTATTCGATTTGAATAATTATTTATTGACGACGATACATTAATCATTTTCAGCTCATCAATTTGTGTACTCAATTCTTTTACGGGAACGACAATTGGTTGAAAGGTTTTAGGTTCAGGTTTAGATTTAGTATCAGTATTTAATAATAATGTATTTGTTATGCCTATCTTGGTACTCGCTTCATAATTATTAGTAAGCAAATCAGTTGTTGGGTTTTCAGTACTCTTGGCTGGCAATGTAGTCATATCTGGTTTAGCGGGGGGACGATGAAATAAGAAATCTAAAAACGAAGGTAGTAGACTATTTGACGAGGAGTTGGTGCTATGCCATGCTATACCTTTCACTTCCTTGGGATCAGAATCGTTTTCAACCATCTTTTTTTCGTTATTATTTTTTAACTTATGCTTTGTAATTGGACTATTTTGTTCGTGTTTTATAGATAAATTTTCATTCGTTGTATTAGTTTTGATAAACGACAATAATTTACGGTTATCAGACAGAATTGACATTGTATTCTTATTTTCCATCTCCACCAACGAGTCTTCTGAAGAATGGATAGAATCGTTTTCATCCTCTAACATGTTTATAATATCTCGAATATTATTCACTCTTTTATTAAATTTATGTTTGTATACCCTCATAGGAAGTTTTGTTGTCTTATAAGTATTTTCTCTTTTACTTGTACTTTGAAATTTATCCAAAATATTTTTCAGCTTCTCAATGTATAGAACAGACCATTGGGTTTTTAAGACAAGAGGATTGAATGCTATCCCACCTTTTTCCCATATAGATGTGGCTCGAATCAAAAATTCAACAAATGATTGAGAAAGTAACCTCCAATATTTTCTAACTGGTGAATCATCCAGTATTTTTGTCAAGCTAACTTGTTCAATAAAAATATTGTCTATTTTTCTCACATATTTTGTATAAGTAATATCTTTATTCAAAACTAAGTTTAAAGCATTTTCATTATTCTCTTCCGCGCTTAATTCTTCATTTTTATATATTGTGTCATTCAGCACCACAATAAAATGATAACAAAATGCGGTGTAATTATTTGTTATAACTTCAATTATTGGTAAATATTCCATGAAGTCTACACTGGTATTGTAATTTGCCACAACGTGCATATAAATGTGGCCTAAAATTGGTTCTTGCACCGTGTTTGGGGCTGTTGAAATTTTTAATTTTGTGGGCATTGAGTTTACTTGTGGGTATATAGATAACAAGAATAAGCTATTATAGAAAATGAATGTTGTTAAACAGATCATTGCAAGTCCTATCCACCAGTAAGTAAGGAAAGTAGTCCAATGATCTGAAAAGAAGAGAAATCACCAATTAATACGCAGATAAAATACTATAATGAATCTTATATATTATATCTATGTTGGGTAAATCTGTGATAGTTTTTAGCAAAGCTTATTGCGCTATTGTTTCCGCTATAGCCACTGCTCCCGCCTATCCCCAACATTACATATTTGGTGTTATTAAAAACTATCATATTATAATACCCGGCCAACGTGTAATAATAGCAGCAGCTCCTCTTATGTTATTTCTTGATCTGCTCCTGTAATTCATAGCACGACCTCTACGGTAGTAACGAGTTTCGTAATTTTCTTCTGCTGATGAATCTTCGCGAAGTAACGGATAATGTTCATGATATTTTTCATCCATCGAGTTCACTGCAAATTAATATTTTTATATATAATATTTTTTTATCGTTTAAGTTATAATTAAAACCAGTAATGTTTGAATTAGGCATAATCGTTTATATACGACTGTGAGCTTTTCAAAAAAGAACAGTTTGTGCATAACAAAAAAGTTGTAAAGAAACTATGATAATAAATAACTTTAACTATTGTAGAGGTTTCAATAAATTTTACTAAAGCATATATTTTGCCTTCATTTATTAATCACATACTTTTACTTGTGAGTGTCTTTGTTAAAGGTAAAACTGTTCACGAACTAAATGTTTACTTTTTGGAACAGTGTTGGAATACACATTAATAAAAAAAACTTTATATTACTCCGAGTACAATGAATAATAATATGGTAAAATAGTTTGCTCACCGTCATTTCATCTTAAATTAAGCTATACAACAGCTTAACTAAATAAAAAACTCATATATTTGTACATATACACGTTATTAACAACCAGTCACAATTGACAATACTCGGCACAATAGTATGAATTACTATTACCTCACACCGACTAGTCAATAAATAAATCAAGAGAAATTTCATCAAATCGGCTTGACAATACTACTGTTAACGTATAATCTATCGGTGATTGTTGCTATTTCTGAATTGTATTGTATTTATAACGGAAACAGTTTTGACGGACCCGTATAAGTAGTGTGTGATATCTAATATTTGTTCTAGTTTCAACTGATTTATGATTCTTTGCAAGCACTAAAGTTACTACGAGTTTTTTCAATCAGATAATATCAATATTCTTATTCAAAATTTACACATTTTTAATGTATCTTACCTTTATCTAGAAGCATATGAATGTTAAAAATATAATACTGTTAAATTTAAGAGTACAGACCGGGATTAAGGTAATATTGACTACGCCTACAAATTACCTTTATCAGAACTAAATTTTACAAGACTTATAATATAAATACAGTACAAAATGCCATCAGAACTATAAAATATGTCATTAATGTATCTTTAGAAACTATCATTGTTCAATGTTTTCAGAAGACATTTCAATGACCTTAAATGTCAAAACGTGTAATACCTTTTTACACTTATTTTGGTTGTACACGTGTTATATAGCAATCTATACTAATTATTAATTTACAGATCCCTCTGCTTAATTGTTTTATTTTTGAAATTTTGTGATATACGTACATACTTAAAAAATAAACTGATCACATATATGAAATTCAAAGGTTGTCTGTCTGTTCGTACTACTACTGGGTTCAACTCAAACTCGGCTTGGTCGATTTTCGTTAAACTTTTTTCACTGGGAATTTAACAAGTTATTGGTCAATTGAAATAATCAAGTTTCAAATAATATATGTACTTTCAAAAAAAGGAAATAATTTTTTAAAACGAATCTCGGAACATTAGGCTATTTAATAATTGCCAACCGATTTTCTCCGCAAGGCCGTTTTTGAGTGAATACACAGATGGATGGAATAGATTTTAATTAAAAATTATAATTAAGAAGTTTTATATCACTGTTATTGATAGGTTATAAGACTTGTCAAAAATGGTACAACACTTTTATTTTTTATTAGAAGTACATATATGTTTTTCATAACTGATGAGTTACAAAATTTTTACTTTATAAAAAGGATATCAATACCTTGTAGACTTTATGATTTTAATATTAACAGACACAATGTATCCACAAATAAGCAGAACAAATTTGTAGGTCACATAAATAATGCACTTGTGGCAAACTCGGTATTACAATGGTAACCGTGGCGGCAACGGTGTGGTGGCTTCTTAAACTTGACATTAGATTTTTCAAGTTTTTCTCTTGAAACTAAATGAGTTTTTTTTTCTTTAATCATAATTTTAAATCAGCCTTGATATGTATATAAAATAATTATTTCTACCAATTAAAAAAAATGTATTATTAATTAAAATGTACCTGTAAATCGGCTCCTACTGCAATTTATCTTGTTTCAACTGTAATGGTATTTGTTACATATATATACTTCACCATAATAAATAAATATTCCTTACAATTATTCACATCAATATGGTATTAACAGTTTGTCATATACTAGGAGTTAAATAACTGGTATTACGGAGCAAATGCACGTATTTTTTAAATGTGAAAACGTTTATATTTTCCGCCATAATTTTGTTGATTCAACATCGTTTCGTCTCACGTACGGACGTGTGCCTTTATAATTACCTAACATTATGTTTTGATGGATAAGCGAAATGTTAAATCAAGGTGAAATTTATCGTACAACTTCGTGCTTGTTATAAACTTTATTCAACAATAGAACGTACGAAAATGAAGTGCAAATGTTACATTGATAATAATATTTATTTATCAACAAAATAAACTTGGTAATAACTAGGTCACTGGTGAGCCTAGTCGTTTGAGGCGATGATAGCTCAATTGGTTATGTGTATAGACCCCGCGTCAAGGAACGTGAGTTCGAGTCCACCTGCTAAGAGTTTGAGTTTTCGCTGAAGAAAAACATCGTGATAAAACCATAGCATGGATGATAGGGCTTTTTCTATTGACTCTGCCCCTAATGCTACCAGTCTCAAATTGATAATCGGCCACCAAATTATTAAAATACTATATCTATACTATAAAACTATAGCTGTGTTGCGACAGTTGCACTCTAGAGCTAGTCCCTTTACTAGGCTTAGCGACTGCACCATCTTGGGCCACATCGTCATTTAACATCAGGTTAGGTGCTTTTTTGGGGTAAGAAATGCTTATTCTAAATTCCTGGAAAAGGTTGTCTATTTTGAAGTTGTACATTGGACTTAATTTTTTCTATCGTCATTAGTTTAAGCTTAAGGTAACATCAAAAGATATTATCTGACAGTATTACTGGGATTTCATTTAGCTTTGCTAATACGAGCGTACAAAGAAAATATTGCGGGAAAAACTATGTATACATTACATTTTTAATTAATTAACTTACATTACCAAAACCTATCTGAGTGCTTGACAATATTTTAGAGAATATGGACTTGTACACTATTGACTATTTAATTAATCACCTTGAAAATGCTTCAGAAAAATTATCGCCAATAAGTATCTATATATTCCAAAAAAAAAACAATAAAATTTTTGAAGTCTCTTTGTAATTGGAAAATCTTCAAAATTCCTAGCTTCTGTAGAACGACGTCAATTTTTACATGCATTTTGTATTCGCCGATATTATTTGTGATTTTATAATATTGAAGTCTGTACAAATAACACACAAGTAAAGGTAAACGATCCAGATTGTCTTTTTATGGTTTATTATTATTTACGTAGTTTTTATTTGTGTACCATACGGACAATGAGTATTAGAATAAAATTAATTATGTATTATATTGCTTAGATTAAATGGATTTAGAACCCGTCAACCATATCAGTAGCACAATTAGGCATGTCGGATTTCAGGATCTGCCGGTGCATATTCAGTCATGACACGGGATGGTGCGGATTTATACCATACTAGGTCACAACCTCCATAAGGCTGGAAATAAACTACTCAGTTACTTTGTGGTTTCTGTCGCTTCGAGGCAGCTAGAGTATATTCAGCTGACAGGAAGCATACTGACTGTAGTGATAGTGACGACTGCCGATGGATAACGCGATTAATATTTCTTACAACTTTTAAAATATAATTGAAATAAAAAATAGAAGGAAGAGTAATTTTTAGTTTATTACATGTGTCTATTCAATATTTCAGAATGGTAGATTGTACCCTGAAACCAGAAGAACATTATCCGCTTCTAAAAGTAGATGGCTGTGCTGGGGATACCGGTGGACACCCTCAAGCGATTGCGCCTACTATGACTCCCAGTTGGATTGTTCGATGCTCACCAAAACAATCTTGGTTTACTCGTTGGCCCGGTTAGCATAATAATTTATAGATATTAACAAATATGTCTTGGGTATTAACTAAAATTTAAACTTTAGGTCAAATATGTGAGTTGCATTTGGATTAATTCTTAGTTAATGCTTTCTTACATTCCCAGATCTTATTATATACCACTATTACCACTATAACTAAACCGAATTTATACATGTTTTTAATGATTATTATCACCACTCTGCTAACTAGTATTTAGGTATACTAATTTATAGGATCCTTTTATCCCTTAAATCTAATGTTCTTTCGGGATATGCGTAAAAGTTAGGATTTTGTAGTAAATAAAATTCTTTGTACATCATTACAGTATTAATTTATTAAATTAATACTTCAAATATTTCTTAAAATGACCATAGTACTATATAATATTAATTATATTCACAGAATGCTTTTCAGCGTGTTGGATGACTCTAGTCTTGTTGGGGATAACTTTTCTCGTGTTTTATGCATTGGGAATGAGTGCGTATAGAAGAAATCCGATAATCGTTATCAAATGTAATAATACGAACCCAGCCAGCAATGTTTATTACCATCACATCATGCCAAGAGGAGCGAACATTCCCTTTATATTTGATTCTGGATATATCGCCGATATGGCGACCCGATATCCATCGCTGCGTTTCAATGTTTATTTACTATTAGACGATTACATACGCGATGGCTCACGAAATAAACGACATGGAAGATTTATCAATAAAATTATACCGATTAATCTCGTCAATTTTGCATATAATTCTAAAATAGATGAAAATAACGAACGACAGTTAAGAGAGTTTGAAAGGAAGTATGAAAATGTTAACGTTACCATAATGGCTCTGAGTAAGTTTATGTCAATGACTCCTTTAAAATACAATTGGAGATCAATTCCTTTCAGTTCATTATCATTCTATGCAAGAGTTTTCTCCGTGTGGCAGAATGGTGGCATAGGTATGGATTTAACTACATTTAATAGTCTATACAACGATCATAAAAATTTAGATCGCAAAATTTTAGCTATTTTACAACAACACAACGATGGAATTAATCCTACTGAATATACTATTGCTCTTAATAGTGGGAATTGTGGTGGAGAAATAGAATTGTTTGAGATATTTTTAACATTTTTCAACCAAGTTTTAAACAGAACTAGTTCTTTTTTTAATAATTCCATATCCTTTGTTTCAACGACTACTGAAAATTACGGAACTATTAATAAAACATTGATCAGAAATCACAGAGATAAACGAGAGTTATATGAAATGATAGTACAGCCAACCGAGAGTAATAAATATAATTCATCAAACGGATATAAGAATGAAATTACTAATATAACAGATGTAAAAAATTCAAACCACTCTAATGTGACTCTTGTGATTAAAAAAGAAAGCGATAATTTTAAAAGTAACTATACATATGCTCGCGGGGTCGATTTAAATTCACAGATAGTAAAAACTAAACCTAAAAATTTAAATACTGAAATAAAATCCTCGGAAATTACAAGTAATGTTAATATACCACATGTAGTTATGTTTTATGACTTTTCAATTTTAAATGAGGGCTTAGCACCCTCATATATGATGCCTGAAATGATATTTCAACCTAATTTTGAAGCTCTACCTACAGGACATGAAGTCATGAAATCACATAAAAAATCACATTTTCTGTCTTTGGATTCTGAAGGAAACTTCATTGCAGCTTCTTCGCGATTACATCCATTTTTAGGTAAACTAATGTTAAGTGCTTACCGATATGAGCATCCAAAATTTGCTATAACCGATACATATTCGTTCCAATGTTCTAAAATGTTTAGAGATGACCATTATTGTAATAATGTATTTTTAATTTAATGTATTTTTGTGTATATTTCTAGATTACATTTTCTGGATAAAGATTTTTTGTAAATTTTTCAAAATAAACAGAAACGCTTTGTTTGTAAAATCTTTCCTTTTATTTATATATATATATATATATATATATATATATATATATATAATGAAGCTATAGTTTCACGCAAAGCTACTCGCTATAGAATATAGATATTGTCGAATATTATTCAGGCCAGTGTTCCATGTACCTATCGGAAAAAATATTTTGCAGAAAGGGTTCATACAACGTCTTTTGATCTCTGAGTTGCGAATTTTCTTTATTTGTGCCAAAATAGACTATAAATGTTCAAATATTAGAGCCCCTAGCCAACTTGACTTTTTCTACATTCCTTTTCGTAAAATGTTTGCGTAATTAGATAATTAATTAAATCTATTGGGAAGATTTGGCAGATGTTTGCCTACTAGTGGTGGGACACGATAATTGTGTGTTGTCTGGGACTCAACTACCGTACACCAATAAAAGAACTCAATGAAAAGTTTAGGCATGTTGTTTCCCGAAATTATCTGGTATATATCTAACTGTTGTGACCCGTATCGCACTTATATGGTAGACCCTTACAGAACCGTGTAATTAATGTGTGGGTGTGCACTAATGGTTTACGGTGTGATGATGTACTCTCAGTGATGTATAGTGTTACTGTATCACGTGAGCAAAGTCACTAGAGGGCTCCTATCCGGAGGATCGATCCTGGACTCGGGCATCTGCGGAGGGAGGCAGCGGCGGGTGTGGGGGAGCGAAATTAACCGTTCAGCGTTGGCGGCAGCTACGCGTACGTGTACACGGACACGTGCGATTGGTGCAGATGGCAGGGAGAGGAGCTCGTTCAATCTTATTTTTTATTATTTGTCGACGGGATAGGGGAAGCAGTTACGTGGCCGGCGCGCGAAGCATTTGGGATACGGATTGGGAGTGTAGCTAACTACGAGTACAATTTTGGGGTTGGGATGAACTTCGGCCGTTTAAAAAAAACTTTGGTAGGTATTTAATATATGCATATATTGACGGAAGGTCCATATCTTTATGTAAATCTACATTACGGACATATGGTGGGGCTTGGACGGCTATGCGCATGAATCTGTTTCGCAACACTTGTAGTTTGCGAAGGGAGATGCGCGAAGCGTGAGCGAATACGGGCAACTGTAAGTAAGTATGGGACGGATGCATACTTGGTATATTGTGAGCTTATGTCCGAGTGTCATTTTGCTTTTAGAGGAGGTTAGATTACGTAGCAGAACCATAGCCGCGGAGGCCTTTTTCTGTACGTAATCTATATATTTGATGAATTCAAAATCCTAGGAACTGTAATTATTATAAGATAACCTCCTAATAATATTTCTTTGTTGCCTTAATCCATCTAACTTATAACGTATAAATCACTTATTATAATAAAACGTGCACTATCCTGGCTTGCAAATACTAGGTGTGTTCGTAATTATAACATAAGGGCATGTAAATCGATTAGGTCGCTCTGGTGATATAAGTATACTGAATAGACAGACTGACAAGTGAGCAAGAAAATCCGTTCGGCATCAAAGTCAAAATGATATTGTAATAATATCTAAAAAAAAATAACTTTTTGTAGAGGTAATTTTAAAGAGATCACCTAAACAACAACTTTTCATTGTCGGCTTTCATGTCTCATGGAGTCTCAATCATAACCTCATCATCAGCTAATATTTATAACTTATAAATCCAATACATTAATATGTATATATATATATAATATGTATATGTTTATATATGTGTACATGTTTTTTGATTTTATATGATTGGTATATACAATAATAATTAATCGATTTTTTTTTATTTGTCATAAATCCCAAATTGGAATACGAAGATATTTAATTGTTACGGCTCTTCGCGCCAGAAGCGGCCATTACTTCATGTATACTACTTTTTGTTTCATCGAAAGGTATATATATACCTGTGTATACAAATAAATCACATGAGTACCGGAGTATGCGCATTATGTAATAGTGATTAATAAAAATACTACTGATAAATAAAACTGGATAAATTCGATTAAAGTACTATTTAGTTTATCGTTATTTATTTAATTTACTTAATCGTTATTATTAAATAATATTAAATATTATTTTAACCGTTAATGAATCTTTATTAAAAGTTATTTTAAAGTAAAAATAGTAATTAAATAGTCAAAACCAAAGCAGTAAAATTGTAAGTACGAATTGAGTTCTGCTGTTATTTTTGATAGGAATTTTAAATAGTTTACAGTTTGGATGACAACTATTCTCTCATACATCACTTTCTTGTAAAACTTACCATCGACAAGTACAAGTAAATAGTACTTATCATTTATACACATCACTGGAACAAATATTAACACATTCATTATTAAAATACTAATATATACACCTTATTACACTAAAAATAACATTGTAATAATTTAAAAAATCAAATGACTTACTATATACAATCTGCACTGAACGAAAAAACAGATATTTAGTAGCACTAAAAAACAAGTATATAATACTTATCTTTTATAGAAGGTATGTACGCGCTCTTTCCACTAGTGACCGAGGCAGCCTTCAGATTCGGCCTCACGTTGAAGCTGCGAGGTTTGGTAGTGACCAGCTGTCAATATTCTCTAAAACATATTGAGTATCAGTTTACGAATACGTCACAGGAAAATTAGAGACGCATCACTGTAACAAATATTAAAACACGTTTATTAATAATAATACTACACCTTACTGCTAACTTTATTACACTAAAAACACTTGCACGGCAATAAATAAGAACAATTAATTTTAAACTATTATCTTTTAGATCTCTAAAAAATGTTGTTTCTCTGACGTTTTTTTTTCGACCTGACATACGCTGTTACCCTTAAGGGCTTTGACAGCTTCACCGAACTTTTTGGGGAGAGTGCTGAGGGTCCTCAGTCCCGAGGCAGCGGGCGCAACAGTGCCAGAGTGGCCGAACCTTGGCTTGAGCTGCTTCCGAAAAAACAAACAAATATTCACGAGCCTAACTAACAGGTCCTAACTTGCTAAATTGAGTGGTCCTAACAACGACCTTAGGAAGCGAGCCGGGCGATGGCAGCGGGGGTAGTCCCTTACAAAACCAACGTCTGTTCGATGAGCTCTTAAAGATGTTCGTAGGTGGCTCATAAGAAGGCTGTTCTGATAACTTTATGCTATCTTTAGGATACCTATTTCTGAATTCAGGATTAGAAACATTTTATATTTAAGAGCTCTTTTTGATAACTTTTTACTGAACGGGAAATATTGTCTTTTATAATGTGTAAAAAATGTAAAGAATACGATAAGTCTTACGTAATATATTGTAGGATAATTGCGAATATTAGGCCAGTATCATCATATTCGGCAGAATACCTTAGATACTATTTCACTGAATACTTAATTATTTTTTGTACGGTCATTCAATTTACAAAACAAAGAGATTAATTCGTAGTGTTAGGGGAAGGAGGAGGAGGAGGAGGAGGAGGAGGAGAAATAATGCAGGAATCGAAAATATTGCAGAAAAATTAATAACTAACTAAACTAAAAATATTTTCTTTATGTTCAGGAAATAACTTCTTTTTTCTTTGTAGTCATTTTCAGCTATCAAGAGAAGACGAAAGAGTGGATGTAAAACTCTTTACACTTTATGAACAAGCGGCAAAAACAAACGTGCCTATACAAGTTTTTCTGCCACGCTCGGATGAAGACTTTTCCGAATATTCGGTATCCTAATAATAGCTTCATATACTATTAGTTGTAAGTATAATTACATATTATTATTATGTAATTTTAATCATGTATACTTTCTTCATCGGTTTAACATTTTATTTATTACGAATTTATTATTATGATTTTATAACGTAGAAAAAGATAACAATAAGAAAAGCGCAGACATATTAAGCATAGATAAAAACTGGCTGGTAATTTAAAAAATAATTTCCAATGGCTTTGACAATATAATAGTGTTAATTGTAACAACTTTACAATGTATCGATAAATAATTATTTAATATTTTAGTAAATTTATGTGTCTTCTGAGAACCAACACCTCAACCAAATTTAGCGGGTCCACCATTTGGGCCAAATTGTCACTTAACGTCAGGTAAAATTGTGGCCATAACGCTAAACCTATAAAGTAATAAAAAAAACTTAAATATACGTGTGAATTAATGTTTGTGTTATATGCATTTAGGTCTTATTTGTTAAATATGTGAACGTTTTTGCAGATTTATTGCTACTTTGGTGTATATATAGGTACGTGTATCAGGAAATGAGTTCTTGAAAAAAAAAATTTGATGTAATTTTTAGTTAGTTCGGAGAAGACGCAAAAGATACATAACATAACGGTATTGCATGGACCTAGTAGTATGTATCCATATAAAACAGACAATTTAATACAACAGAAGTCGCGAGCACCAACTACTACATTTTTTATCGATATAGGTATCGGTAAAATATATGCCTCTAATTTCGATAACGTCTGTAAAGAAAATACAATGTAATTCAATACAATTATTTTATTTTAAAACGAAATTTCAAATGATTCTCATATAATAACTTACAATAAATTTGCGCCTGCAGTATCTAAGATATAATATTAGTAGAGCAGTATGGACAGTGAAAGTAATATTTTGATAAATCAATTAAAAATGAAACATGAGAATCATGCTAATGCAGTAAGTATAACTATTTGATCACATTCATTGACATTTACGATAGAACTACTGCGCTAATAGGTAAAATCAATTAGTTAAAGTCTAAACTGCACAGTGACAGTTGTAATAACGTTGCCCTTGTAAAAACTTCCTAGCAATAATGCTAAAACGTGATTTCATCAAATCATTTAGTTGCCATGTGATGCCATGTGTACCATGTGTGGTAGGTATACGGGCTTTCAAGCGCATGTACCGGAATACTTGGAGACAAATTGTGAACTTGAGCATAGTGGCTAACCAGGCGGATTATAAAAAATCTCTACCACAATGCCTATGGCTTTATCATGTTGTTTTATTGTACTGTAACCCATTATTGTATTAGATACTAAACCTATGAACGTAGTTGGCGATCTAGTGTTGCTGCCGATTAATTATTAGGTAACAGAATTAAAATTTAAACACCATAGCTACCTGTTTTTGTGCATTGTAAAATCGAGTTATTCTACTACTAATGCTTACGTTATCGAAAAACGTATTTTGAATGCTACATTACAACAATGTAATCGTTCAGTTACTATTTTTTTATTAACTATTATTTACGAACTTCCTCATCGCGTTCCTCATATTATTTCATACCGTCTTTCCCCTTAGCGTGCCCCCACCTTCCTATGATATGGGGTCATTCAAAAGAGGGGTGAAAAGGCATCTAAGCAGGCCAGTAGGGCAGCGGTGATTGACAGTGAATTTTGGTTCAATGTCAGATGCATTGCTGTCATTATACGGCGCTAAAAAAATCGCAACGCGCAAGCGCATTATACGAACTTAGGCCAAGACGAGAGAGGCATATGGTGACTCATCGGATGTTAATCATCCAACCTTACCCACTAGAAAGCATTATGACGACACTTCAATCTCCTGTGTTGCAAGAGAACAAGCACAGCACAAACGCTTCTCCTAGATCGTTCAATTACCATAGGTTTATGTTCAGGGGATTCTCTATTTGGTATATATTTTACGTTCTGCATAGATGGGCACGGGTTAAAACGGTGCCCAGGGTAAAAAATACACAAGCTTGAGTTGCTTAATCTGTGCACCTAGAGTAGTCTTTAATGTAGGAAAAAAAAATCGTGAGATGACAATCTATATACAATGTCATCCCACACATTTTTGTTTTATTTATTTGTTATTTTTCCCTTAAAAGGCCGGCAACGCATCTGCGAATCTTCTGGTGTTGCCCACAACATGGCGGCGATGATCACTTACCATCAGGTGATCCGCTTGCTTGTTTGCCGACTATTCCATAAAAAAACCTGGGCATCGTGGCACTGGTCTCTATAGTTGTCGTGCTAATAGTTAAATTTTCTAAAAATAATTCAATTAAAAATGTTATACTAATTTTCAGTAAACGGGTTAATTGTTGGCAGTTGACGTAATTGAATGTCAATTATGTTATAGGTAAACAACATCGACGGTGAAAATAACAATTTTATTCGTATAAAACTACGTGCGTTACTTGTGGCATTATTAGGAGTTTCAATGTCCGCGTGCGCTTTCGCATCACAGCCCGTCGAGTTGGAATTAAATGACGACGATGTCGCACAGAAGCTCAGCAACGTCAGTTTTGCTAGAAGGTACCTGCAAATTAAACTAGATTAAAGGGCTCGCGAAGTTTTCTAATAGTAACAATCCAGTTGATAAACTGCACATATCTTATTGATTTTATAATTTTTGACAGATGGCGTTAGTAATACAATAAAATTCTAATTAATACAAGTTGTTATATATTGTGGTAGGTAGTTGCAGGTAAGTAGGTAGATATGGTGGTGGTCTGTGGTATATATTTGTTTTTAATGTAGATAAAATAATATTTTCATAGTTGATAACACATCTAGGCATGAATAGAAAATACTATAGCAAGGCTCAAACCTGAGTGATAATTAACTAATAAAATATACCACTAAAATGCATAGAATGTGAAATAGTGTTAGGGCTTGCTTCACTCGCCCTGATTACAACAATACGGTCACACATAGATATCGTATTGGAGTCATTCTTTATGTAGTCACATGACTCAGTTGTATTTTTTATATTCAGTCGACCTGCCTAAACGAGAGTTTAAAGTACCGCAATCTCTCAATCTCAATCAATCTCTTTCTCGCTTATAGAAGTACGGGAGTGCCTTTTCTCACTTATAGATGTTTCTATAAATAATATATCAAATATGCATTACAAAATGACATAAATGCTTACAAAAAGAAAACAACAATCTTACACTAAAGAAATCGATACAGAGCACCGTAACAATGTCAGTTCTTTTAGATATTTATAAGTAAGTAATAAATAGCAGATATTGAATACAGTCGACTGTCGCTTATCCTTTGTAAGATAAGTAGCACTCTCAATTATCTCAACTTCAATTAGAAGTCCAAGAAGAAAACCAAATAACTTTCTCTTATAGAAGTTTCTGTTTCTCACTTGTAGACAATTAAATTGACTAGACTTAACAACTGCTAAGTCTTGCTAAGCACTTGCTAAGAGTAACTACTCTCGCTTAGAGTTTTTTTGGTTATCCAGTTCTTACTAACTCTGGTTTGACTGAAGATACTCATCTATAATAATCTTTTTATATATGAAATTCTCGTGTCACAATGTCAGTTACCATACTTTTCTGAAATGGCTTGACTGAGATTTATGAAATTTTATGTATATATTCGGTAGGTCTGAGAATCTGTCGTAATCTATTTTTCATACACCTAAGTGATAAGGGTGGTCCGCCCCAAACATTTTTTTTAATTTTTGACAAAAATAATATTCTTCTTTTGTTTATGATGAGGCATTAAAAAACACATACATCTCCAAATTTTCACCATCCCACCGTCATCCTCTAATTTTTTAATAGAACCAAATCATTCACTACAAATAGTTTATAAGACAGAACGTTTATCGGGTCAACTAGTAAGTTTATAATTTTCAGAATTACGAAGCCAACCATTCGTCTTGTTATGGGATATGGAAAGCTGAGTGCCTTTGTTACTGCTGCCACGTCATTGCTGTTGCTAGTAGCTGTAATGTCAAAGGTAAACGATACTAACCTTAGGAGGCCGTTCAAATATTACATAACGCAATTAAGAGGGAAAGACAGTCTTGTAAAACGTTACCATGCGTTACAGGAGTGGGAGGGGGTTCGAAAAACACGTTATGTATCATTGTTTTTTTTAGTTAAATAAAAAACTAGGCTATTAAAATTTCCCAAGTTCGCAACTCTATTCGTTTATATTTTACGAGGAATCCCTCGACTATTTCTAATCGCAATGCCAAAGGTTTTAGATTAATAAGTTATTTTATTGTATATATTTATTGTATTTATTCGGGGATGTTTCCTAATTCATTACTTTTTTTTACATCCCTCTTTTTATGTATTTTAAAGCGGCAGGCTCGGCGTGCGTCGAGGGTGTGTCCCATTGCATCGGGCAATCTTTTTACTGATGACTCGTGGCACGTCAGTCATGTTGTACGTCCGGTGTATCAATGTGAAAATGTATTTTATTATCTTTGGTTTATTTTCTAAGAGTTTATTAGTAGCAAAATATACAATAGAGTCATGCCTTTTAGGTAAAAATGATCACTTGTGTGTTACGTAACGTTTGAGGAGGGGTGGGGGGTTCTAGAGAAAAATGTTACGGCGCGATACATGGGGGCCGAGTCAAAAAATTTCAAAAATTGAGTTATGTGAAAGGGCCCTATTACAGAATAACAAAAATAATATTAAATAAAAAAAGAATAACAACAACTGTATAGGTATTCACCATAGGAAGCTATTACATAGTATTTTGAATTAAAAAAAGAATATTTAAACGAATGCTTTGCTGGTTGTTTTTTTTTATTTGTCCATCGTAAGAAACAATAATATGTGATGTTATATTTTCATACATATCATTACTATTTTCCAGTTATCTTAACACTTGTATTTAATTGCTCTTTATACTAAATAATATCTACCAGAGTTTATAGATAGTAGTATCATCCATGCAACTTATGACTGATTCGAACTGATTACATGCACACCGATTAAATAAATAGTTTACTTATTTTTCTATGATAACAAATTACCACTGAATTCATTTCCTCTGATATTTTGAGGTTACATGTTTATATATTATTATTCAATTACTAATATAATGTTTCTATGTGCATTTAATATTCTCAAATTAACGTATTCTTCTATGTTCACTGTTAAAAAATATAAATATTCTTGTCAAAGTTCTATTACAATATAAAATACTCGTATTGAATACATTATCAGTCTTCTCCTGTGAATACTTTTGCTAGTATTATCCATTTCTTATATATGTAAAATTTACATAAAGTGGGTTTTGCACGGAATTAGCAAGATATCAGCTTAATGTCTTGCAATTACTGACTTAAGTTTTAGACTTTGCAAGTTCCATGTTACAGATCATGTGGTTATTGCAAACGCAACGCATGTCCAGTTTCAGAGTGCGTAACTGTACAAAAATACAAATTACTTGTATAATAGTATAAAATGAGAAAGAAGCCTTAGGATAGTAAGTGAGCTTGACTGAGATGGTCATTTTTTTTTAATTTATAGCATTAATCTTTGTCGTATTTCTTAATTCCCACTAATTTTTCTGAAATGCTGTGAATACTATACTATGTTCTATGTATTTAGGATATATCGAATTGAGAAACTGTAAATCGAATCGGTATTCCGTCGGTTTTAACCACTCGACTTTCGCGAAATCCTTATTCTATGTAGAAAACTTTGTTTTGTAATAGCAAGACAAAACTAATCGCCGAAATTTCAAAATGCCGTTTAGGTACACGTGAGACTTCCTGCAAGCTTTCAAACAGCTAATTTTGCAGAAGTTGGCTTGCCACAGTTGGTAATACAAATGCTGTCAGGAGCTAACTTCTACAAGATTTATTACTAGTCTAAACTTACAACTTTTGTATACCGTTAAACTTTCTAAAGTTCCTTTTCGAAGTTTTTTGTCATTTACATATAGGTATTACTTACAGTAAATTTTCAAGTTTTAAAAGGATGCTTACTAAACCTAATTAGAGATTGGAAACTACTTGCCAAATTCAACTAACTTATTAAATTTTATTACTCGTATAATTCTCGGTTTTATCAGGTTTCAAATATGTCTAAATTATTGCTATTGCTTTTATAGTTATTGCTTTTGAAATATATTTATGTTATAAATCTATTAATATTATAAACCGGAAAAGTTTGTTTGAACGCGCTAATCTTAGGTCCTACCATTCGCAAGTCAAAAATTTTTATTTTTATTTGATACAGCAAACATTAAGAAAAGCTTTAGGCTGTTTAATATCAAGCTACCGCCAATGGGAGCAAAGCTATATTGTAAAGTTACAAAAACGGGCAACAATAGTCTATACATATAAAAATAAATCTCTATTTCCCTTGGTCATCGCACAATTGAACGAATGGAACATTCTCGTTAATTCTATTTTTTTGTATTAATTATTGTCAGAAGGTTCTTATGAATGAAATAATCAAGGAAGTTGAGTAGAACATTAAAAAATTAAGAAAATTTAAAATAATTAACGTTAATAATAATTTTACATAAATGTCAGTTGTCATAGAACATTACAATAATAAACACTATGTTTTTTCATAATATTTTTTTTATTAATTATACCAATTCTAATTAAATATTCATAGTTAGGACAGCACAACGTCTGTCGGGTCAGCTAGTTATGAAATAATTTTTAGTCTCACGGTGAAATCGCGGACACTGTTTACTTAGAAAAAGGCCAACATTACTGCAATTTCCTATCTAAAAAAATAACCTATTATTATGGCAAATCATTAATAAGGAGGGGTGGCGTCAGGCAGTCGACGATTTTAAAATATTTGCCAAAACTCCTGCGGTACATATGAGTAATAGAGTTTCAATGAATATGTATGTTAAAGGACGGAACGGAAGAGGAAGACCAAAGAAAAGATGGATAGAGACTGTGAGGAATGACATGAGACAAAAAGGAATGAATAAAGGGATGGCGGCTGATAGGGATTTTTGGAGAAGAAAACGTATTGCGCTGACTCCAAATAACTTGGGAACAGAATAAGATGATTATGGCAAATTATTGTTGAGCAATGTTTATTACTCTTCAGCAATCATGGTGGCGTCGAGGTGCTCGGTGGCTTGCGGCCCCAGCTTTGCTTGTCGCGGCTTTGGAGGCCGCTTCGGATACAAGCGATGCGCTACTTGCGGCCGCGTTGCGCGGATCTACTGAACCTCCCGGTCGGATAGTTGCTCAAACTGTCTTCGCCGGGCTCTTAGTTGCTGTTGAAATTCTAGCATGGTAATATTTCATTTCATTATTTTCGTATACCGTTAACAACACTTTTACTAATGTAGACCACGACTACCTATTTTCAGATCCGCGGTCTGCCAAAGTATTTAGATTAGTCTATTAACAGCATGTTGTAGCGGCAGCAGCAAATTACCTTTGTATAAATAGATTCAACAATACGCATTGAATCCATAACTTTTTTTTCATTTTGGCTACAATCTCACGTGGTGTTATCACGTGATGACGAATGACACGCGATCTCAAGTGACGATGTAGCTCAAGATTGTAGGCACACTAAACCTAGTGAACAGACTGGTTCTCAAGTGCAATTGCCGTTACACACCTATTAGGTATGTGACGGCAAAATTTCATCTTGAGAGCGGTAGTTTGCCAGGTAGGCATTAGAAAAAGTCTGACCACCAAATATAATATTCATGAATCTGGCTTTTTTAAATAAATTTATTAATAAAATAATAATAATATAATAAATAATTAATAAAATAAATTTTCAGTAATTCTAGAGCCTAAACAAACAAATAAAAATCTTCATCTTTATAATATTAGTAGGTATAGGTTAATTAACCTCTTCACTAATATAAATTTTTACCACTTCCTCAGGTACTTTATAGCGAAATTCTTTGAATACAATCCACCGCTGCCAAATGAAGAATGTGAAAAAGTAAACATCCTGAGAGCTTTACCTCAACCTTGAGCTATTTGACATCCTTTTTATTAATAAAACACTGCGTTATGAAAACTGGTGACCGTCCATAACAATAAGCACAAAATGAGTACCTAGTTGAAATAAAACATTAAAACGTTTGAAATATATAATCGTGTTTATTTCCGTGTTAATAATTATTTAAACTACTACCTTACTAATAGGCACTTAAATAATCTAAAATAACAAAGCGTATATACATATAAATCATTTAATGTTATATTTAAAAACAAAAATGACTACCTCATTTTGATATATTTATCACTAGTTACAAATGTATCAGGCACTGAGTGCATACTGCCGGCCAAAGAAAGTTATATCGCATTAATAAAAAATATTGAATTATAAAAATCAAACTATGAAAACAATATACAAACAGTTACATTTTCTAGCATGTTCTTTATAATTATTTGTTACGTTTTTAAGGCACTTTTTTGACGAAGCATGAAAATAGCACTGGTGATAGAAAAATTAAGGTGTAATAGGTTAGCGTGGTATGGACATGTGATGAGAAGAGATGAATGCTATATAACAACAAGAAGAATGTTAAATATGAAGGTGAATGGACATGTGAGAAGAGGAAAACCGAAAAGTTATGGATGGATAGTGTGAGGAATCATATGTGTGTACTCGACCACACCTAGTATAATTTATAGATCAGTAACTGGCAACACTATGAGTTGTCACTCTTGCCACAGCTAGATCGATAGACGAAGTACGCAGATCACTTTTGTATAAAAAAAATAATTCAATTTACAATTCATTTTCTTATATGGTTATCATTTTAATACTGCATAAAGTAAACCAGCGAGCCACAATGTGTATATAGTGTGAATATTGAGACGACAGCTCATAGGATAGAGTGGAAGAAGAAATATGTTTTGTCGACCCTACCTAGATGGGCAAGGGCTATAAAGAAAGTTTTTAATGCACTTTTTTCGAGGAAGCATGAAAATAGCAACGGCGACATAAAAGTTGAAGGAGTAAGGAGAACCTATTGGTTAGCGTGGTATGGAAATGTTATGAGAAGAGATGAATGGATGTAGGATGTAGAAGATGAAGACCGAAGAACATATGGATGGATTGTGTGAAGAATGATATATGTATAACGTGAATATTGAGTTGCCAGCTGATAGGCAAAGCGGATAAAGAAACATGTTATGCAGACACTACCTACCTAGTGCTATGAAGAAGAGTTTTAAGGCACTTTTTTATCGATACTTGGCCTTAAATTTAACTATGTAAAAATATATTAAACCTTATATCAATGTGTGTATTCGTGCATTTAGAATCTTTTCTGTGGCCAGCAGACAATTCTAATTTCATAAGACATTTTAATAATAATAATAATAAGGAAGTATTGATATGTATCACATAATCCAAAGTTAACCTTTTGTGAGGTTTTTTGCTTGTAGTAAGCTTGTGGAAGAGTCTGTTGTTGGCCTACGACATTTTTCGTATATAATCGATCAAATAAGCAAAAAATTGCTATAAATTTATTATTTTACAAAATAATAAGTAAATATTTTTCATAATAAATATTACATTTGACTTCTTTTTTTTCGAAAGGACTTTCACATTTGACTTTTAATAATTGTAAACTATAAATAATCATTGGTCCATATAAAAAGCGTTTATTTAGAATGGAGATAAATACGTTTCTGATAGCTAACATTAATAAATATAAACCAATAATATAAAGAAGCCCATTAAAAAAGCGTTTTTTTTTAAGTTGCACCACTTTTCTTTTGAAGGCACGACAGTTTTTTCAATCGAGATCAGAAATATTTAGTAGTTTCATATCCATACGATTCAATAACTTTTTTTTTTGCTGGAATGTGTACCAATATTCTGATTGGATAAAAATGATGTAAAAAAATCTACATTTTTTTAATGCTATATCGCTTTCTAATTACAAAGCACACTATTGTAACATTAAAAGTAACTATTCCCATAATATACATTAAAGAAAGCGTGCTTGTCAAGCTCTTAAGCACGACCGAAGTTTACTCCTAAGTACGATTTTCTTTGAAACAAGGATTTTCAAAGTAAAAAGCACGCAAGGTATGTTGCTTAGAAACACGTCACGGTTTAATAATGAACGCTTGTATTAATTTCACTTGTCATAAAATTTCCATACAAAAATCCAATAAACCATATAAAAACAAATTGTCAAGGATACTCTCCTATCCTATACTTCATGGTTGTGACCACCATGCTTAAGATTAAAAGTCCGTCATAGAGACTTTGTTTTGGTGTACCATATATAGGGGTATTTCCAGTTATCTTGAGGCTTGCAGAACAGCAGGATAACGGCGACCTTCAATGAATAACTGAAATCTCAACAGTCAACATTGTGCTTACCATCAGATATAGTATCCCATAAAAAAATTGTTAAAATTCACATTATAAATTATGTGCATAAGTTATTGTGCTCTGCAATAATATATAGTACTTACCCAAGAAGTCCTCGAACCTATTAAAAAACACCGTTCAAAATATTGTATTCAATTGGGCAAAAAGATGAATTATCCAAAACGAATACCACTACAGGAATTGCAAATTATCTGTTTCCTATTAGGATATTGCGAATTCCTCGACTCAATCTTCTCATCGATCCATTTTATCAAGCGCTCTTTCAATAGTAATATCGTATCTCGTCGTACAGCCCCCTCTTGGAAAAATTCCGACAGCACCACGATAATCCCATTATCCGTGTCTCGACAGGGATCACCCATAGGCCTTTGATGTTTTAGGTAATTAAACACGAAGTTCACTATTTGCACTATAAGGTCTTCATCGGGGCTCAGTAGCTTTAACTTTGCAATCTCCTCCGGCACTAATTGCGATAACAGGTTAAAGCAGACCGTCATTAGATTAACATAAATATCCTGACTTAGGTTTTCAAGCATTGTCGCTACACTTTCCGCGCCTGATGAACTTATCCTGACAAGTAAGCTTCCGATGCGCAGTACTTCACCAGGATGGATACCGACCAACATATTAGGGGTTTCATCTTCATCCATATTATATGGTCCCACTGCTGTCGTTGAGGTTAAGACCCTCGTTGGCACGTTCTTGGGACCAGAAGCAGCGGGTCCTAATGACGTGAATAGTTCAGTTCTTCCCTCCTTCCCCAAAGCTGACAGTTGGGCAGGTTCAAACTTATGTTGTGCGTTCAGGTTGACTCGACCATCTGCTGTCATGGAAATTCTGAGTTTATGCTCGTTAACGTCTTTGTTGATTCTCAGCACGTCAGAGAAGTACTGATCTTTATCGATGATATTCTTGATTCCCTTTATCACTTCAGTATTGCCTTGGACAGCGCCCTGAACTCGCCGTGATTCGGCGCTGATTTTATCGAACATTTTCCTGTGTATTTAAAGGTAGTTTACAAATCGGTCAAGTGCAAATGGGATTATCTTAGATGTCGTTCTAGCACACAATATATATTTGTTACTAAATTTTAATGCCTAGATGCAGTAGAGCTTCAATTTTTTTTATCGTTATGGCCAAAATCTCGTCTGATGTTAAGTGACAATAGGGCCCAAGATGATGGACACACTAAGCTTAAAGGACTGGCTCTTAAGTGCACCTTTGGTGGCAGATTTTGAACTTGAGGGTGGTAACTAGCCAGACGGGCATTAGAAAAAGCTTTACCACCACGCAATGGTTTCGACACGATGTTTTCCTTAACCGAAAGCTCAAGCTAATTGTAGGTGGATTCGAAGCCACGTCCCGTGAAGCGGCGTCCATACACACTACCAACTGAGCTATCATCGCTTCAGCATTAGCTAATCTATTTAACCAGATATTGAACATGCATATTTCTTTCGTAATATAGATACTGAGAACATAATTTACGATCACGTGTGACCAATGGAAAAAAACAAACGAAGTCGAAGAAACCAGCTAGTTGATGATAATTTTGACTCTGTCCATTATCTTATTTGAAGAGACATATGGTCTATGGACTTTATAAAGAATTAACAGGCACAAAATAACACCAAAACTGAGAACAATTATTTGTGGACCAAAAACTACTTTAGACCTAATGACAAATTTCCATAAAATCCTGGCTTCATTTGCAGGTGCAGTCAAGATTTTAGGAAACATGTCCTGAATCATTAAATTAAGTCTATTAACCAATTAATTAACCAATCGAATGATAGCTGTCTGTTGGGTTCGGTTGTTCACATTCCGTCGACAAATGTTGCAAGTCTTCGATAGACCCAAACGTTATGTAGTTGGGTGAGACACTTTTCCTCATAGGAAATGCAACCTTGTAGAGAGGCACATGTCTGGATCGCACATTATTCACAGTAACAAATAGAGACCTGTTTAGAGCACTGTTAGGAAACCACGGGTCGCTTTGTAATGTTTTAACGTTAAATAAACGAATTATTCTATTATTAGTAGTGATTTTGACTAACCTGTGCCTGTTGCTCCTGAGTGTAGCTCGATATTCATTGATTGTCTTCGCTTGGGCGTCTTCGATAATGTTCTGAGCGGTTCTATTTGACACGACCGCGTTGCAGAAGAACAGTGTGGCCGCAGTGAATTGGAACAACTCGAGCTTCGTTGGTTTCTCTCCATGTTTGCGATACTGCATGCGCGAATAATCAAATATGTAATTACGATTCGCGTCAGTTTGGAGTTTTATTATCTATCTATACATATATAAGCAAAATACCACTCACTGACTCATCAATATATCTCGAACACTACTGGATATTCCTTTCACGAGGTATATAAGACTAAGAACGAATTTTACGATAGCGCGCGGATGACGAGGAAAATGGAATCAAGTCGATGGAATCAGCTAGTATTTTATAAAATTGTATTTGAAAATCAGGTAATAAGTTAGTCGAGTAGTTAAATTTAACAACAAAATACATTGTGACTCTCTACATAGTGTCATTCAGGGCATTATTGATTGTTGTCATTAAATATACAGAAGATCTCATTGTGTGGACAATGAGGTGAACCAAGCAAAGTAATTTTAATGTAAAGAGTTAAAGGGACAGATCCTAGTATATGTTGTTCTCTGAACATTACCGCTACTTTTTGCCTCTAGGGTAGGCATATCAAACATAGTATTATTTACCTTGAATATAATATGCACAAGGCTGTTAAGTACTCCGGCTCCACCGGTTATAATGTTCGCGTGACGAAGTACCTCCACTGACATTGCGAGTGCTTGTCCAGTCTGAAACGAAAATATATATTTTATTAAAAACCATTAATTAACAAGGTTCACTAGACTAGTAGACTGTGACCAAGTAAATATCTACATTAATATTATAAATCAGAAAAGTTTGTTTATTGGAACGCACAAATCTTAGAAACTACAAATTTGAATACAAAAACTCTTATAGTATTTGATAGCGCGATATGAGTAAAGTTGTATAGACAAAAATTGCAAAAACGTGCAAAAGTTATTAAGTAAATTTTGGTTCGACACGAAAGAAGTAGCTGCCACAACAACTGTTATTGTACAACTAAAATGGCAAACAAGTTTATGGATTGCGTGCTTTTATTCAGTTAGTGAAATACGCGTGAACTAGGGCTTTTCAATATAAAACCAATCACAGAAAAAAAAGGAACACACAATAATCCATTTTATAATCCTATATATGTGAAAAAATATCATTTATATATATGCGTCTGGATAAAACATTTAAATAATTGTAAATCATGTTTTATAAAAATAGATAATAATCGAAGCTCGATATTTAAGGGTGAAATAACGATTCACCGGAGATATGAATCGTTTTAAAAAACGATTTTTCAGTTAATCGATCTCAGATCGCCATCCCTAATGTAATCCACGACTACTTTGAAGGTCAACAGACAAGTTTAGAAATTCTAGTTGGCTTGGCAGAGGTTATTCCGAACCTATCCGTACTTAATAACTCGACCAAAGCGCCATCTGTTATATCATGGAATAGATATCAATGTTCCTCTTCTTGTTACCCATTATCCTATCTAGATGTTAACACGTTTCCTTTTTCCACTCTGTTCTATCAGCTGTCATCTCATTATTTACTCCCTTTTTTATACATACGATTTTTAACACAGTCCATTCATGCCTTCTTCAATCTTCCTCTACATCCGTCCACCCTCATACTTAAACTTAAAATAGTAGCCATGAACCATCTTCTCCAAAATATAAACTCATGTAACATACATGGATTTTACTTCTATCAGTGTCAAGATTTTTAATATATAAGGATTATAAGACCTGAGGTAATGTATGGATCAGAATACTATGCAATGAAATAAATGCGAAGTGACTACAATGGATAAAATAAGGAATAAATTAATTTTAGGGAAGTATAAAAATACCGGATTGTGATAGAGGAGCGTGATATTTTAATTATTTATTTGTTGGAAGACCGACAGCTATATCTTACATTAGTTAACAATTACATTATAAATAAAAAGTCATTTACTGGTCCTTGCCGATACATACCAAATAAAAAATCAAATCATTTGTTATTACATTACAACATATTACTACATAAATTGAAAATTAAAAATACAAAAATAGAGAGTTTACATGTACTTGTTATGAAGAGAGATGAAAGACATAGAGTAGAGAAATACCTGAGAAGACATTTATGGATTGTGAGAGGAATCACATGTGTATAAGGTGTGATGTAAGGTATGGATAGGGTGAAATGGAATGGAAGTTGTTGTGCCAACTTTGCTTAGGTAGGTTAAGGGATATGAACACTAAATTTTAGAATGTTTAGTACACATAATAAATTATAATACTACTACTATATATATTACCTTGGTTAAGTTAGTGCCCGCAGCAGCAGATTTGGATAAGAGAGTGCTCGCAGCACCCGCGCAGAGCCCAACACTCGACGCCGCTATGTTCAACCAACTATTCCGCGCCTCCGAGTCCACTGGACTTATGCTCTGTAATAGATATGAAAACATTTTTAAGTACTAACATTTTCTGTTTTTATTGCTATCTGAGGTGTTAAATACTAAGATAAAATTAAATATATTTTACAAGGATTTCCCATATTGTGTATTAAATGTTACAAGAAATTGAAAGAAAATAGAAATTGTTTTATATGCATAAATATCCAAAAATATATTTACTCGATTCTTAATCTACATAAATATCGTAAAGTGGAATAGTTTGTTTATTTGTTTGAATGCACCAGTTGGATTTCAAAAATTAATTTTGTATTTAAAAGAGCAATCATTAAGGAAGGCTTTAGGCTATTTAACATCATGCTACCACCAATAGAAAAGTTATAGAAATTGGCAGAAAATTATTAAATATTCCACTCTATACAAGTCCCACGCAAATGAAGTCGTGTAAAATATACTATAATTCATTACGATTTTACTTAATGTTTTTAATTAACTACTTACATTTTTATATCTTATTTCTCTATAAAATAGTGATTCCCTTTCATGTGATGGCTTATCCACAAACTATAACTTTAACAAATCACAGTTTATAATCTTTACATTGTATAAATTGAAGTAGCTCCCGCTGTCTGTTCACTTAGATCTTTTAAACTAATTTAACAGATTTTAATGCAGTTTTCAGCAATAAATATAATGATTCATGAGAAAGGTTTATATGTATAATACATACATATTATAGTACAGAAAAAAAGAAAAATTCAAAGATGTGAAGTGTAAAGTATGTGAAGATTTGTGTTTGCAGATATGACTCTGTTCGCGTGAAACGAATTTATTTTTAAATATTTTCTTAACCAATGTTATATAGCCTATGTTACTCAGGGTTAATGTAGCATTCTAATGGTGAAAGAATTTTTGAGATCGGTCTGGTAGTTCTTGAGTTTATTCATTAGAAAGAAAAAATACAAATTGTTCCTCTTTTTAATATTATATTGTAGTAAGAAGATAAACAATGAATTTATATATACTAACTTTACAATCTTTAGTGTGTGCAATTTGTTCAAAAGATGTGTAGAAAGTTGTAGATGTTGATACCTGTTCATGCACGGTCCTGTCGTGCAGATGCAAGGAGGACCTGACGAGGCCGTAGACGCCGGTGCTGACGGTAGCGACGGCGGCGCCCGCGAGCACCACGGGCGCGACCGGTGTGAACACGGCCACGCCCAGCACGCCCAGCGCGCCGAGCGACGCCACGGTGCTCACGGTGTCCGCCGAGCTCAATACGCGTGCCTTTATACCTAAAGTCGGTGACGGTGCCACGGTCAACCTAACTGCAAACGCTTCTTCACCCTGCCATACAATGTTCACAAATATAAGTAATGTGCGACCGAAACAAGACTTATCAGCCAAAACCGAAATCGTACCTTCGGCTTGGATATCAGTTTTAGCCGAAACCGAAACTTCGGCTTGGGTGTCTGTTTCGGCCGAAACCGAAACTTATCTAAACACGGATGATGGAATGGAATAGAAAAATTTGTGATAAACATATTTTATTGACTTCACCTGGTAAGTCACAAATAAAAATAATATTAATTATTTACCAAATTATTTATAGGTGAAAATGAGACAAACTAAAAACAATGATGGTGGTGCGCGGTGAGATATCGGTGTTAATGATTTATTATTTGGATTTGGCCAAAACAAAAACCGAACCTTTCATCGGACATTAAAATAATTCCAAAAATCATATACGTCGTTAATACACTTTTTGCTTTTAATAGTTTTAACAATGTTATTTGATTGCAGCACTCAATCAAACGCAAATAAATAAAGTACTTTGGCAAGTGCTTCATACATCTCCCCATTAGAAAATTAACCGAATTGTAAATATTACTTCACTATGCAATATGGAAGGTGGAAGTGGAAGGAAGGAAAATTTAAGGTGTACCTAATTCATTAGATTTTTAGTAAATTGTCTGAAATAGAATAAGTTGAAGATATCGGAAAAATTCATGCCGATTGGGAGCATAACAGGCGTGTATAGAAAATACTTTTAAACATATCTTTAAATTAAAGATTTTTGGGGTCGTTTTTACGTCTATTACTACCGGTGTGAAGTCTATCTGTTAGCTACTATTATATGTTTCATATTTGAAAGAAATATGATAGGTGCATTATATTGTCCTTTCTATAGTGACACAGGTGAGTTCTTCAATTACTTATAATTTGATATACAGGTAGAGTATATCATGTACATAATTACCTCAATAATCATTCCATTATATTCACCTTCTTCAGGAACAATAAGAACACATTCTGGCAATGAATTCTTTGTTAGATATGAATCCCAATTTTGATAGACTCTAGCGTTTTCATCAATGTAGACACGACAAGATTTTGCTGTAAAATAGAAAATTACTTAAACTTTCTTTACTCATCCATTTGTATAGTGATTATCATAGCTGTACATTCCTGTTGTACATTACATTAATGTGAGTGAAACCACAGGCAAAAAGTAGTAGCATGCAAAAATCTACAATAACTGACACTTGCTGTGACAACTGATGAAAGACTTATGGTCAGTAACAGGGCTGTAATGCCCCTGGTGTTGCAGTTGTTCATAGGCGATGGTAACCATTTAACATCAGATGGGCCCTCTGCCTGCTTGCTGCCCATTAACATAAAAAAAACATATATATTCCTTAATTTATTGAAGTTTTATTATTGCAAGCAATAACTATTTAAAAATATTGAAATTTGTGTACTGTTATTAACAGCTATATATCATGTACAGGACTGGGGTGGGGTCAATCACTTGTGACATTATATTGATAGTGGGATGAAGTCACAGGCACAGCTAGTATTATATACATTCAGAAGTTATGAATATTAATATAATAAACATATCATTATAATTGGCATTCTAGTTGCTGAACAAAATACAAAACAGGGAAATAAAGAAAATTATTTCACAACTAGTGTGAAATAATTGAAATAGTGAAAAACTAAATACAATTTTAAAATGTTGTAATATTATGTGTTGCAAAAATAATCAAAATACAACTCACCACCAACTATAGTTGGAATACATTTTCTGACTCTAAAGACAGCTGTACACCAAATGTCTATATCATTCCTTTCATGGAGGTCTATCCAATAATTTTGTGGCTTCATTTGAAAAAACTTCACAGGTTTAGGTCGAGCACAGACAACTAGGATTATTGACAGTACTATATCATCATTTTGAGAGTATTTACCTGAAAGATGGTAAAAATTTTTAGAAAGTAGTAAGTTGGACAGTAATAATTACAAATAAGGTTTAAACGGTAACCAAATACTGCATGCCACTGAATATTATGGATGGGTGAAAAGATAAAATTTGGTATGACTGATTCTTCCACAGGCAACATAATACATTGGGTGTAAGCTTGAAACAATATAATATCTAATAATATACAAGAATGTTATCCACATTTAAATTAATAACCATACAATACAATTATCTATAACAAAATTAAAACTGTAATAATATTAATATAGTAACATACTGACTGTTAAGTTTAAAATTATTAACTATGCCATCATGTCTATGACAATAATTATCATAATATTTTTTTTTTTTTCTTTTTTGTTTATAGTTAAAGCTTTATCATTTTGGCCATAATCTCACCTGATTTTAAGTGACAATGTTGCCCAAGATGGTGGACGTGTTAAGCCTAAGGGACTGTCTCTCAAGTGCAACTGCCAGAACACATCTGTAGGCATCATTTTTCAACTTGAAGGGGGTAGCTAGCTAGGTGGTTATTAGAAAAAGCCCTACCACCATGCTATGGCTTCATTCACAGAAATATCAAACTCATTTTAGGTGGAAAGAAAACTCTCTTGACGCAGTGTTTATGCACACTACCAATTGAGCTATCATTACTTTATTATGGTATCTGGATTATGTAGGCTATTTCACCAAAGTCAAGTGAGACAGATTTTCATAGACACAAAGTAACAAGCAAATTCAAAACAATTATTTACAAATCACATAAATATCTGTCCTGTCTGGGACTCGAAACCCACTGCACTGATAACAAGACAAACTGCTTTAACCGCAAGGCCAACTATGCAGTATAAATCAACCATATTGTATTACTGCCTAAAACTATATTATTCAAATATTGGAATGACTGTTACATAGTACTACAATATACCTCACTATTACAATATACCACCACCACCACCACCACCACAACTACCACAATATTACTCAAATTACTGTATATAGGTATTTAGATATTACATGTTTTCTTATAATATGAATTTGGTATGGTTTACTTTTTAGTTTACTAATTTTACTTTTAGATGCCAATAAATAAATATAGTTCAATATAATTTTAATATTCTCCATTATACATAATGATTTTACTTCTGTGATAAATAGCAAATCTTTTCTAAAATAATATATATACCAAGAAAACTTTAAGAGGTTTACAATTATGTTACATTAATAATAAACAGATTTTTCTATCATATATGATTAACTTACTCTGTTCACATAATTTATCATAAACTTTCATAGTTTGCTCCACCTGTCTTGATGTGTATCCTTCAAGATGTACCTGTCCATTAGAAGTTAATTCATTCAAGTCACCTTCACAACTTGGTCCACCAAATAATGCAAATGCAATATTTTGTAACAGAAAACTTCTATTGCTCCTCTCATATCTATAATATCAATAAAAATCACAAGTTTTATAGTATTCATAAAAATAATAATACTTTAAATTAGAAAATTCTATTCACCATTAGCATTTTATACTTATTAAAATATGTATTTGGCAATCAGCATGCAAAGAATAGAGTTTTGGTATTTAAAGAAATTCATTACTGTTATATAATTTTTTTTTATAATTTTGTGAAATTGTCATGAATAAAGACATAAAAAGAAAATTAGGCTACAGGACTATATAATTTATCACAGTCACCTGTTAGTGGGAATTATTTATATGGATTGAGTATAGAAACACTCAGCAATATTTAAAGAATTCTAATTCCTGGTTATTAAAAATTTGTCGCTAAAGTCTATTTTCACGCAAAATAACAAAACCATTCTTAACTGGAAGCCTTCAAAAATGGCATTATTAATCAAAACTGAAACTATACATTGTAAAATAAATTAATATTGGGCATCCAAAGTTAGGGGCTGTATTATTATTCCTGTCCTTTTTCCTGCTGCTTAAGATATCTATTAATTAAAACACTACTCAAACAAAGATTATAATGCTACTTACTTGACCCAATCACTATCTCCCAAATTTTCGAAATACTCCTGTTGTATTTGAACTGGTGTCATCGGAATGTGTACACTCTCTGGATTTTGAAAGTGCAACACTGAATTTTCAAATATTTCATCAGGCATTATGTTTTCTGGTATACTGTTGGCTTGGGCACTGTTTTCCGTGTTCATATTTCTGCGGTGATGAAATTACGCAATATTTATTTATATAACTTAATACGCTAAGGAGTGGACTATGAACACAGAACTATATGATGTAGTTGATAACATTATATAAACCACTACACTATATTATCAAAAATAATACAGTAGACGAAAAATTGTACTTGCTTTTTTATTTTATTAATTAAAGGTACGTTGAACAGCCTTATCATTGATATCTAAAATACTAGACAATAAAGGGTTGGTTGCTCACAGGTGTAATTGAAGATGTTACTATAAAAGCAGAAATTACAACTTCGACACAGAACGCACGTATTGAAAAATGAATTGTTTGTTTCAAATGGTGATCTATGGATGACAGATGTAAATCAACATTGCCGAATGATGATTTTATTTTCCTCCTAAACTGAATAATATTCAATTAAAAAGCAAGTAAAATTTACCTAAAATTTTTCAGATGAAACTACCAGGTGAAATAGTTTTTAATATATAATATTATTTAGGCCAAGTATAATATCTAAAATGGTTGTGACCATCTGTAAAAAGGTTGAATCCAAACTGCTACATTATGTTACTTTTCTTCGTGTCGTAAATTCCCCTACATATTTCCCCCCTAAATTTACCTCCGACACTGGAAAGTTTACTTAATTTAGTGGGAAGCCCCGAATCTAAATTGAGATGACTGGTAATACCCAAACTATTTTACAGTAGATGGTTTAATATTTCTTTTTAGATTTAAAAACCTGGTTTTTATTTAAGTAAGGTCTATTATAAGGCTAAAAATTAGTGCATTTAATGATTTATTGGACAATAAAATACGCTTTTATTTGCGTTTATCAAATATCTATTTAAGTATTTATACAAACTCATTAGTAATTGTAGTATAAGTAAACATAGTTTCAATTACATAACCGTTATTAAAAACAACCATTGTCATGGATTGTTACATCATATAGATATAAGGAGTTTATAGATAATATTGTTATATAATATAATGATATCTTTATATATAATATACTAATAGTATCTTTTATATAATATTACTAGTATGTAACTACAACTTCGTTTCACTAGATACAAAAAAAATCTATTAGGATGAAACAGTACTTTTTTCTGGATGGATTGTTGGCGAAGTAAAAAATAGACTAACACGCTCGACACGCTGTGTAACCGCGTGACGTAAGAGATACAGAAGGGATATAAAAATAATCGGTTATTAAAATAATTGTTTATTATTGAAGTGAAACTTCTTTAGGCGCATGAGGGTAAAATTTTTACAGATGAAATGTCACGCCGGTATGCAACGGAAGAGTCGGAAAAGAGAGAGAGAGTGATCGAGACCGATTGAGAGAGAGTAAGACAGGGAAATTTAAATTAAAGTTAAAAATTAAATTATTAATTTAAAGTTAATTTAAAGTTTTAGATTTGTATAAATATAAACAAGATTTATAAATTAGTTCGCCAAAGAAGTTTCACTTCTGACATGTGTACTTTGTACGCACGCATGTTTTTTTTTTTTTTTATATAAACCGAGTATTTATGAAATATTATAGAATTAAAAATCCGTTATATATCTAACGATTTATTTATTTTGAGCGTCGTTTATGCGTTTTTTTTTCTATAGGAATAAATAATAATAAGGCCACCGCTATCTAGTTTATTCGAGGGTTTCCTTTTCTATGTGTTTATTAAATAACATATCCGTCATTAACTTCATTAGCCAATAAATATCTGTGTCCCGCAGAAAGTCTTTTGACACGAGTCTGTCTTTGATTTCGCACCTATAGTGTGTGGGCATCCAAATAATCAATGATAAGACAATTGGTGATAAAGTTAAGTATTGCAGATACACATCTATCATGTACATCTCAAATTAAATTACACCAGTCGATAGCTAAAGGATCAAAGAAAAACGTTGACCGAAGCTTTTATTTCTTAATTCTTTGCCAAGCAATATGTGGTAAATAATTACGAAACAATAGGTTCAGCATTATTTCCAAAGAAATAATTAACTACTGTAAATATAGTTGTCTGTTTTTCCTTTTTTAATATTAATAAGTACAATAAAAAACAATTATTTTAGAAAAATCAATTTTCCTATAATCGATTTTAATTTATTAATAATCGATATTTTCCGTAAAATCACATCCTTAAGATATAATAATGATATTTCTGATGTTAGTTGTGATTTCATTCAGTATCCTTAAAATACTGCAAATTAGGAAACGGATGAAATTAAATTTATTATATTAAAATGAAAATAACTAGACTATGTAGGCAATTTTATTAATTACAATATACGTAAAATAAAACTTTTTGTTATAAAAATTATATATGTAAAAAAAAACATGCGTGCGTACAAAGTACACATGTCAGAAGTGAAACTTCTTTGGCGAACTAATTTAAAAATCTTGTTTATATTTATACAAATCTAAAACTTTAAATTAACTTTAAATTAATAATTTAATTTTTAACTTTAATTTAAATTTCCCTGTCTTACTCTCTCTCAATCGGTCTCGATCACTCTCTCTCTCTTTTCCGACACTTCCGTTGCATACCGGCGTGACGTTTCATCTGTAAAAATTTTACCCTCATGCGCCTAAAGAAGTTTCACTTCAATAAAAAACCAGTGTAAAGTACGAGTCAGGAAGTATGATCAAACTTATTCCAAGGGTTTCGTTGGCATAATGCACTAACACAACTTAACGATTATATTGACAACTTCAAAATTTGCAGTATGGATAAATTCCTTCGCTTGTCCCATTGGACGTATATTATTACTACCTTCTGGAACAATTGTTTTTTTCTGGACGACAGAATAATTGCTTAATAGTTATATATATTAGTATATAGTTGGTTAAGTAGTTGAAACGAATAATATTACAACACCCAGCAGATGATATTGTTCTTTACTAATAATATAAAGATGTTAAGTTTGAGAGTTTGGATGTTTGGAGTAATCTCTGGTGCTACTAATCAGATTTAGAATATTAATTCACTGTTATAAAAGTATATTATCTCTGAATGCTATAGACTACATTTTATTTTGGTAATAATATAGTTTCAAACAGAGGCAGACATTCGAAATAAATTATTGTTGGCCTCTATTCTGATAAAAATTATACTCCGATTATTGCTTAAAAAAAACCGACTACGGCGAAGCAAAAGGTGGGTTATGAGTTTGACCGGTATGTATGTATGAATGTTCATCTGTTCCCTAATAACCTCTAAACTTCTTATCAGAATTCAATAAATTACATATCATTGGAAGCATTTTGATCATCCGCTGGTTATAGGCTATAAGACGATAGTAATACGGCGCCCTCTGCAGGACATAAAGTAAGGAACTGAAAAAAAAATGTTGAATAATATAGTGTTGTATATCAGATAACTCATTTAAAAAATTATATATCGCTAGCTGTTATTCACGGCTTTGCTTGCATGCACCCGATAATTGGGAACAATTTCAACAATCACGCCTTAGATTTAAGTCAAACATATTTGATTTCCAAACCTATCCAAAATATATTATATATATGTTTATATAAACCGACGATGCCACGGGTGTGGTAAGATATTTGATATGACCCGCTCTACGCCGTGATCAACTGGAGTATGAAGAACAACCAAGCACAGTTCTCATACAATTTGATAATTCCACTATACATTCAGATGAAGATGGGCTTGTTAGAATTAATCCTTTGGGTTAACATCTAATTTAGGTTACATTAAATATAAATTTTATAGGACATATTGCAACAGTAACGCAACGATAGTTCAAATAAATCTTAAAACTAACAGTCATATTTGTCATAAACATAGGATTTAATCCTTAGGAACCAAAGTTAATTAATAACCAATATTATTTTATGAAGATAAACATCGCCCATTAAAGCATGTTACTTGAGCGCATAGGTTGGGAAATATTGGCAAAATAATATATTCAACATTCGACTTAGGTTATCTTTTACGATAGGTTGTCAAGTAAATTGATAAAAGATGCTAAGAAGAAGGCTACTGAATATAGCAATTCTATACAGATGAAGTCGTGGGCACCAGGCTGTTTATTTATCAATTGTTCCAATGATCTGTATGCAATTTTGCACACATGTCGGCAGGGGTATGGTTAAGGATACACTTTTATTCAGAAAACAACAAAATAAGTATTTCAATAATTATTAGTTCCACACGAACGACGTCTTAACTAACTTTTAGTGAGATTAGACTTTATTTTAATTAGGCTTGTCTTGTTGTTAGGTAGTTCTTATACCACTGAGTATAAAATTGATCCCCGCGTTGTGATATGACTCTCCGTTTGGGCTAGTTGCCGGGTGTCTCCGTGCCCGGGCTGGCTACCGGGAATCTCCATATCCGGGCTTGTCTTGGACGGCGATTTTTCTAAGTACTAGGTCTATATTACACAGTTTTCATGAAAGTAGCATTTCTTATTTAATGAAATTGCGTTGGTCTACAAACTTCCTCTACCACAGGCTTGACATCAGATCTCCTTTGAATTGTCATTTAACAGAAATCTATAACATACAGTATTATGGATAATAATTTATTTAGATGGCATATTTATTCAAAAATGTGGCGGCTTAAACATAGAGATTTGTACTCACATGTGGCCATTAAATACAGAAGAACTTTGTGTTCTCACTTATGGGCCGGGCCTTATCCTGTATCAAGTCTCGTCAAATAAAACGACACGTAGAGAACCGCTGTTTTATAAATACAAAAAAGAAACGTTTGCTTAATATAATAATTTGTTTAAAATTCACATTGTAGTTTATGCTGCACGAGGAATCATAATTATTACCATAGAGAAACAGATAAAATTATATCCCATTCATGGGAACCCTATGTTTAAAATATTGAGGGTATAACTTTTTATGTTGAAATAAGTGATTCGTAGTTATGATTTACTCTGATATATTAATAAAACAAACTTGCAATACACTAATAACTTATTTTTGATTATAACTACGAATTATCCTGAAATGTGACTGTGAAAATCCTCGTCCTGTTTAGCTCTGACAATCAAGAATAGAGCAGTGTGATATTGTAATCACCTAGAAAACTGTGTTCTATGTTAGAAATAATATTAAGTACTATAATTTACCTACAAATTTTCCTTGAATAAACATAAAACACTTACCCACCACGATTTTTTGATAAAGCTGTGCTTAGGAGTTGGTGCTTACAGCGATAAAGATACTTATATAGTTATTTCTCTATCACTCTTAATATTTTTCCGTGGTGCTATTTAATTTCACAATGAAAGAGAAAGTAATGGTTTACTCTATTACTTTATTATCTCTACGGGATGAAAAACTTCATGATGAGCGGTTGAGTCAAAACAAAAACATGTCAACAATCCGTAGATAACATTGCTAACAAAAATAATACAAACACAAATGTATTTATGTACTGTTAGGGCTAAAGTTGTATATAAATTCTACGTTATTTGGTTTGAAATGTAAAATTTATTAATATATTTTTTCGGTAATGTAGACGTACGAATTGTCTACAGGCATCAAATAAATATTAATGTATCTGTAAAATATCGTATATTATCTAAGTTTACTTTTGAGCATAATTTGAAAAAAGTCTTCGCACAGTGCTTGAGGTTAGACAATACCATTATTGAAGATTTGAGAAAATTCTTGTCAAAGTGAAAAAACCTGTTTCGAACTGTTTATTGGTAACACTAAAGTTGCTCAATAGTTTCTAAGCCAACAAAAAGTAAATCAGTTGACAACCAGAGAAGTAAAAATCTACTGAACTGTTTTTTTTTCTTTCTCTATTTATACATTTATTAAAAATACTTTATAGGTTAAGCGTTATGGCTACAATCTCATTTGATGTTAAGTGACAATGTACACGCTAAACCTGTAGATGGACTGGCTCTCTAGTGTAACTGCCGGAATACGCCGATAGGTATTTGGCGGCAAATTTTCAACTTTGCTAATCAGTGTGGGCACTGTCCTTGGTCTTTGACAACACTGGAGTTTGAAGTGTCACCGTGTCCTCGGCAATAAAGCTTGGCATTTTGTCACGGCTATACATGAGTTTAAAATATATTAAAATTATATATATGTATATATATATTTACATATTTAACTAATTACTAGTTGTAATGCGCCTTTCGGTAGTTAATAACTCGACCACAGGATTAACATTCATTTCGCGGAATAGCTAGGAATGGTTAGGAATGGTTTCGATAAAAAATATATTAGGTTATAATATTATATATATAAAAAAATGTCTTAGTATCTTCGTTATCAGTTGTGTGATAAAAAATATGGAGACTACACGTTCCTGACGTTGATATCAGAGAAATACTAAAATTAGGTACAAATGGCCTTGTCACGTAGAACCAGATTTAGTCATAATGATAGTAATGTCCGGTACATACGTTTTGGAAACAATGAATAATTTCAACAATGAGCATTATTCGTCATTTATGTGTGCTGATTATGGCATAATTTGTTCACCTCACTGGGAAGGTAAATTTACATCGACGGAAAGATAAGTTCAAACAGGTTTTTCAGTTCAATTGTAACGCTTAGTCAAACTAGTAAGTTGCAGTATTTACACGAATACGTAAAGCTAGATTTTTTATCGATATCTTATTTAATAATTAGTAAAAGTTAACCAGTTAAATAGTGTTCGAAAGTGTTATTCGTATAGAAATTAATACAAAATATCCTTAAACTGTAATGTACCAGATGATGTTTACTAGAATAATTTTAGTTTTATAAATCGGCGTTTATTGAAATACACTGTGATCCAAGATTTTGCTGTAGAATGTCTTTTATTAAAGTATAAAAGTCTAACAGATTAGTAAATATTACATTACAGATTTTTTAGTACTGAATATAGATAGGTAACTAACTGATATAAGATAATGCAGGGTAACAATTATTTTTTGTCGATATTTATCAGATCGATGTGTAATCTACACTTTTACAGTCTAATCAATATATTATATATACTTCGGGGACAAAACTGTTGACGTTAGTAAACAATATAACGCGTGCTCGTAGTTTGTACATTTTTATGAAGAAAGATGAAAAATATCCGCTTTACGTGTAGAATCCAAAAGAGGAGTGTATTGATATCAACCATAATATGTTTATTTATATTCACCATTTATAATTATTATGGAGATTATAGTGTATATTATAATGGTGTTACTGATATAGGTTTAGAGTCCTTACAAGTAGAAATAGATGTACAAAGTTTGATACGGCACGAAAGTATCGTAGAAGAGTATTATAATAAGAGAAAGGTAAGAAAATTGGTTGTTAAAATCTGAAAAATTATTTTAAAAATAATTAATATAGCTTACATGAAATTTATAATTATATTTATTGGTGTTTATTAAATTGTTCAATTATAAATCAGTATGTACTTAAAATTAAATAAAAAATACGTACTTATATACGCTATAATTATAATGCAAAAAATTATGATCTTTTTACAATGTTATAGTTGTAAATAATTTTATATTATTAATTATGTAGTTATTATGTAAACTAAAAATAAAATGTATTTTTTATTAAATATTTTCTTAAATAATATTTCAAATAAGACAAAAATCTTTCGTTTAAAAGCGGTATTTAATAAATATGACGTTTTACGGTTTCACATAAAATACTTCAACCTGTGACGACAACTGCCTGTAACGCAGTTGCTGTTTATCAATAAGACCAATCATTTACTGGTGTGTTTAAGCATCACTGTCTTTAGATTTTATTATTACGATTACATATATAATTTTATTATACGATTCTGAGTAAATTAGCATAACAGCCTTTTTACTAATACATACGTACATCCTAATAACGGGAATATTGATACAAATTCACATTAATATAAAAGTAAGTACCTGACAATATATATAAAAAAATAGTAATAAAGTTTTTTGTAAAGTCATTAATTAATGAAATTAATTTATGTATATTTCAATTATAATGTTTATAATAAGACATAGGTTATCAGTTAATTTGTATTGAATTGTAGCAAACAATAATTTTTATAAATCATTTTTTTAAATCGTTAATTAATGGATGTTTAGTTTTAAAACTGTATCATAACCTAGTGTACTGGTAGTGTAGTGGTAGTGGTAGTGGTGTGTAGTGTAGTGTAACTGTATCATAATCTAGAAAATGAAAATAGTTATTCCAGTTTTTATGTGGTGTGGCGATATCGGTTATAAAACTTCACGGTAATTACGAAAATAATTATGAAAACTAATCACATAGTATTTTTCATTACAATTAATATTCCTAGTTTACTTTTTATACGTTTCCATTCAAATTTTGTAGTAGATAATTAATTACACACTACAAAATTTGACAGTTTCTTCGTGTCATTATAGTAAAGCCTGGTATTGATCTGAGATATCGTGGATTTTATTTTTGTAGAGAACTAACTTTGCGCTGTTGATGGTAATTTATACTACGGAGTGTCAGTTTTGATTATATTTTGACTATAATGAAGTGACGGCATTGTACCTGATAGTAAGCAGTGTATAAGCTAAACAGATTCGATCATATCAGCAATTCTTCGACGGCCATAATTTTCTTACTGGTCTGGGTGCCTCTTGACAATTGGATATACGTTAACTGATATCGAACCATGATTAAACCAAGATAAAGTCATTCTGTTGAGTTTATTATCATATTTATGAGGGTTGCGACTAAACCAGTCACATATTCCTACCACCGTACTTGATTACTGAACATACAACGGTTGATCCCGTAACACAATACGTCGTGGTAACAACTACGGCACGTTAACAACTACGTTAGTAACAATTGTGTTCTATAGCCGTGTTGTAAAGACCTATATTTTAAAAATACAAGGAAACCACTAAGCTATGCTTAGCTTGCAATCAAATGACCGACTATAAGAACATCATGCAGCTTGTATTGTAAATATCTTTTTGTATGTAAATATTGTATGTATATAGCTTGTATTGTAAATATCGTTTTGTATTTACAATGTATTGTAAATATCTTTTTTAATGTGACTTTTTATTCTTTTAGAATTTAAACACTTCCAGATTGGGTTCTTATTTATTCAAGAATACATACCCAGGGAGCGGTCGAGAGTATAAAATATTTCTCGTGTTAGTATGGAAACATTGGGAGTGGCTGAAAAATCGACACGTGTTTTATTTTAGCTCTACAGAGTATGTGACATTTATGGTTTTAGTCGTTCTAATTACACTTATCGAGCTTATCACATAACTTGTACATGCAATTAACTCTTTTCATGTTGTTTGTGAGAAGATAATAATCGCAAACATTGCTTGGTGTAAACCAAAAGCGATCAATTTACTCAATGTAGTCACTGCTATATTTTAACATGAAAACAGAATACTTATACAATTAAAAGATTCTTTGGCTTCCTTTGGCAACTGCCGGAACACACCTATAGGTATTTAGCGGCAGTTTTTTAACTTGAACCTGGTAGCTATCCAGGTGAGCATTAGAATAAGCCATCCCACTATGCAATGGTTTCATCACGATATTCCCTTCACCGAAAGCTCAAGCTCGTTGTAGGAATTTGAACTCACGTCCGTTAACGCGACGTCCGTACGCCTTACCACGAAGCTATCATCGCTTCAACTACATTATAATTTGTTAAATTAAAAATCTGATTTGTGGCGTAAAATAGCACCAGAACATGCTGTACATTATTAGAACATTATTCTGAACATTATTTGATTAATAAATTGATAACTTTTTATTATGTGAGTCAAGGGCATGAATGAGTTAATCTCAATATTAATTAGGTGATATGCACCTTAAAGCTTAAACGATAATCTACAATACTTAAAACTAGCATATAGAGAATAAAGATTACGGAAAGTTACAAAAACTTAAACGTAATTTGAAATAATAATAATTTTAATGTTTCAACAAAAGATAAATATCTAATTGAAATGTAATGAAATAATTCTACGAAAGGCTTTTTAGTGGGATCTTGATCTGTCGTGCTGTGGTTTCAAATTTTAGTATTAACATAAATGTTGGTCGTATTTTGTGTAATATTTTTCGTTATTGTGAACCAGCGAATTGAATTATTAAACAAAGTGAACTAATGATTTTATTTGTTATTTACGTTCATGTTAAACTTGTAAAAAACTCGTCATTAAATAAGAGAAAAAAGTCACAAAAACTAAAATAAGGTGTTGTGGAACACTTGGTGGGAACGAAGTTCCTATCGTCGTATGTTATTATTGATAAACATATTATATCGTTGATTAACAAATAAAAATAATTTATTTACTAGCGTACCAATTAAATGAAACGAAGAAATAACTAATGAATTGAAGGAATGTTTGGAAATTTTGTAATTTATATATTTTTTTGAGTTAAATAGACGTTTTATTGTACATAATTCAATTAATTACAATACATATAATACGCTAAGACACAAATGATTCTATAACGTGTACAAATCGTATTTGCATAGCCGGTGTGAACTTATTGCCTTGAACCAATAAGCGCGTACCTATGACTGGGTATACGTGCTATGGATAACCATCTACATTATAGAAAGGATCTTGACGGAAAAATCTTACACTTTTTTCACCTAGTCCCCATCCGCCAACTCCATACTGTGCGATAAGGAACTTTGTTCAAATAATAACAATAAAATATACTAATTATTCGCAAGAATAAATGTTTTATATGAGGTTATTTCATTTTCAGGCATGATCCATTAGGTCATTGTAGTGTAAAGAATTGCAAGTTCATATCAGATGACGCATTATTTAATGAGGCAGATGCTGTTTTAGTACACATACAAAGAGGTGAAATTCCAAAAGTCAAGGAAAGAAATCTACGTCAACGTTGGATTTTTTTAAATGACGAATCGCCTTTGCATTCGTTCACCTTAGCAAAAGAACGTCCGAATATAGCAAATTTAATCAATGTTTTTAATTGGTCCATGACTTACAGGTATTTGTTTTTTTTACGTTTCCATACTCAGTGTTAGAAATGTTTTTGTGATGGTGAACGACGATAATAGAACGACTATACCATAGGTATAAATGCTTAGTAAAAGATTTTCCACATACAGTTTGTCCAAGCGGACAATAGACTGCTTATGAGAATTGTTAATTAAGTGAATTGTAAAGGAGCTTCATTCAAGGTTTAGGCTACTAAAAGAAATGCAAAATTCGTTCCCAACCGCAGGCTCTTTGGATGGAATGTGGGGGCATCATGGGAGTTTTATTGATGATTGCTTGTTCTCACCAGTTTATTCTCACATACTCCTCTCAGTCGCCCAGGCGTGGGACAGTATCTGTAAAATGATTTATTTGCAGTAAAAGGGATACTAGACAATACGCTACTACCGTGCTATATTTTTATTACGTTGAACTTAACCAAAAACTCAAGTGTACGGCTGAATATTTGGATTTAATATGTGCTGCTTCTAGGTGTTTTAGCTTTATTTATGTTATATCATGGCAGAATCCAAAATGTTTGTTATCAAACAAAAAAGTTAAACCCTGGAGTTTAAATGTTTCATAATTACAGTTTTATTGAGTACGTACTCAATGCTAGGTTTACGCTTGGATATCTGGCACGTAGGATAAAGAATTAAAGATATATTATTTCTTCATTTTAATACTCTACGAGTATGTAGGCAGGAATTAATCAAATTCAATACTTTATGTATTTAATGGCAATATATTTTGTTACAGATATGAATATTATATATAAAATTTCAATAATTTTCCACAGAAGCGATGCAGATATTCCAGTACCATACGGGAGAACGATCCCTTATACGGAACCAAAATTTAGTGAAGCATCATTAAATATAGCTTCACTAATACCCGATTGGGATAATAAGAGGGAAGACGTGCTTGTCACAATTCTAATGTCTAATTGTGGCATACCACACCGTATGAAGTATTTAAATGCTCTAAAGGAATATATAAAAATAGACATATACGGATCATGTTCGGATAGTAATCTTACTAAAAGGTAAACTATTAACTTTGTGTTTTAAAAGTACTGATTTTTAACGATTTAAAAGTAATGTAATAAGTACAAGATGTAGTAGTATAAGTAGTATGTAAATAGTAATATATATAAAAAGCGACGTATATTTGTTTGTATGTTATTGTACTTATAATTTGAAAACCACTAAATAGATTTACATTTTTTTAACCATAGGTAGATGTAGGTAATATCTGGCCTGTTTTTAATATACTACTCTGTCAAAAAAGTATCGGGAATGGATGATTTGTTAATGATTTCAAATATATATATTTTTTATTATATTGGCGCAACTGTTTTTCATTTCGGCGCGGAGTTTGAGTTGCATTTTTCATTTAGATTTAACAGCATTTACAGTGCTGTTTTTCGTTAGATTATACATAGTGTGTATTGCGAATTTCGTAACGGAAAAAACATCCAACAAAGAGTTTATTTTAATTTATTACACACAACATTTACATAAAATGTTACACAGAAGGCTTGCTTACGGTAAATCGACTTTATAAAAAACCAGTGGTATATAGCGTTATGTTGTATTTAAATCATATACAGAACAAGCTATATGATACAGTCAATTAAGAAAACAAAACACTATTCAATAAAGTCAATAATGAATTAAAAGAATTTTTAGATAAGTAATAATTTACTAAAATACTCGAGGAGAGCCACGGTTAAGCCTAGTTACTGAATAATGTTGTTTCATAATTTAAATTCTTAAAGTTTGATAAATAATTATGTCACATTTTAATAAAATATAGGCAGTGTAGAATACTCCAATAAATTTACATTCCATTACAGCTGCCCAGGACACTTTAGAGCTGATTGCACAGTCATATCAGAATATTTATTTTACCTGGTGTTCGAGAATTCAATGTGTCACGAGTATTTGACTGAAAAAGGGTTCCATCAAGCGTACGCCAAAGGAGCTATACCGGTGATCCAGGGTCCACCGTTAGAAGACTGCGAAAGGTTATTACCACCAAACTCATTTCTACACGTTGACAATTTCGTTACACATGAAGATCTGGCTAATGAAATAATTAATATAAGTAACGACGAGAAGAAACTACTTTCTTATCACGCTTGGAGAAACGATTTCGAAGTTGTAAATGAACACGGTTATTTTGGATCGAAGTCGTACCATTTCTGTAGATTATGTGAAGCATTGAACTATAATGATGAAAGCAAATCTGTTTATGAAGAAAGTAGATTGAAATTATTTTTTGATCCCGATTTGTCTTGTACATTTCAATAATTTTATTTTATTTATAGTTAATTAAGTTACAAACGTATACAAACTAGAGTCTAATTAATTATATTGATTTTCAATAAAGTGTCTGTGCATAATTCGATTATCTAAGTTATTTTCCTTATTATATTACAATTTCTTTACTGCTCAACAAAAAAAAAAGTTGATTTCTTCAAGTACTTATACGGATTTTACTTAATATACAAAGAATATATAAAGGCGAATTTGTGTCAGAGTGTACTCAAGCTATTTTCTTATTTACATACTGTATACCTTATTGTACAAAAAGTATAATAATAAATATGCTCACAAAATAGCAGTGTTTTTAAGGTCGCAAACATTGGGAATAAGTCACATTTGGATTCAGCACCAATAAGTATATATCTACGAAATACATAAAATCAATACTAAGTTTTTGACAAACGAGATCTTGACCAAAAACCATCAACAGTATCGACAAAGCATATCGATTTATTATTGTCCGGTGACAATGAACTTGTGCCATTATTCTTATTACTTTTAATTAATAAAACCCATGTTATAAATCCTATATGTTAATTTAATATTCTTAACACAATCGTTACAAATTATAACCGATTGACTTTTGTTTTTGTTTTATGAATATAAATATTACGTATTACGGATTTAATTATTATATAAAATAACATGTAAGTTATTCTGATTTGCTGAATTGTTCTTTTACGTATATTTGTCTAATTTATCAAACTACGTTTTGCCTACCTACAGGTATTTATTGTATTTAAATGTCTTTATAAAGTTGATTTTAAATTTTTAAAAACGATAAAATAAATTTATGATGGATACTAAGCAAAACAATGCAACACTTTTTATTTCAATTCTTTTTTGATAACTTATTTAGTTACAGGAAAAGAAAATAATATGTAATAATGAACAACAAACAAACACACAAACGTGTTTAATTGAATTGTATAGATAAGTTTTGTAATACAAAACAAGTATAAACATTATAAGACAGACTATTGTTCCTGTTTTGTATGTCTACAAACAAGAGTAATTTAAAACACTTTAACAGAACCGTTAACCTATGCAGTCGATGCACTGAAATATATTTTAAATAAAAAAATCATTTGCCTGATAGAACATATGCGGTCACTAAAAAAGTTGATTTTAGTTTTCATTATATTTTTTGTAATATGTATTAGTATCGACTGTAAAAAAGTGAGATATATTAATAAGAAGGTAAAACAACCAGATCCTTACCATAAAAAACTGGTGAAACAATATTATGCAGTGCGGAAAGTGAGTTATATAATATTGTTAAAAGAAATTAATAATTATAAAAATTAATGTAGTTTTAAAATAAATGAATAATATGAAGAAATTTGATAGCACACCTGAAAAAATACAAGAGATAAATATTTAACCTGTTTTTTCCCTACACTTGACCGAATTTAAAGATCTCATTTACGTACATACCAAGTACATAACCAATATTTCGCATTATGAAAACCTTTTAAAATTAATTATATTGTCAACTTCCGGTATTTTTATAATATATTGATTTATCATTACTGTAGGATTAGGTTTGTAACTTTGATCTATCCTTTTCAGTTGCCAATAAGTCGACCTCGATAGGGTGACTTATGGTCAAAATGATGTAGATTACGTATTGTAGAATAGAATTCATTAATGATATCCTGTTGTTCATAAACAGAGGAGTAATATAAACAATAAGAATTTATAATGAAAACATTGGACGTGTCTTTAAATTGCATACCGTATGAATAAATAAATGTAAATAAATACATATACTAACTTTATTACAAGGACAAAATACTTTATTCAAAGCTGTATAGAAGATTTACTCTGAGTAGGTATACTATTGGAAAATGAAGGCATTTTACCTTAACAATACGATTTTAATCTGATATGAAGCACTCGAGGAAGTGTTAAAACTATCTGTGCATGACAGCTCAACTAACTTAGAATAGTTAATTTGTATAAATGTACGCATATATAAACATTAGGATAGAATATAATAAGTACAAAAAATTATGTAAATGAAATTAGTAATAAAGATTGAATGCGAAGCAGAACACGCAGGTATATTTTTTACTATATTTAAGATTTAGCGTTATGGGCACAATTTCACCTGATATTAAGTGACGATGTGGCTCAAGCAGTAGACACGATAAGCCTAGTAAATGTACTGGCCCTCAAGTGAAACTGCCGGAACGTGTGTTATAGGTGTCTATAGGTATTTACCAGCAGACTTTTCAACTTGATAAATGAAGTCTTAATGATTATTGCACTGAACAAAGATACAGTTTGCATGGTGGGAGGACTTTTCTAATGCCCGCATGGCTAGCTAACATAGTCAAGTTGAAATCCGCCACCAAATACCAATAGGTGTGTTCTGGTAGTTGCACTTGAGAGACAGTCCTTCCATAGGTTTAGCGTATCCACCAACATCGGCCGTATTGTCACTTAAGATCAGGTGAAATTATGGCAACAACACTAAACCCCATAAACTACAAACGTAACTATAAACGTAAATATATTTTTTCACCATAATAAAAAAAAAGACAAATATGAACCAGATAACATTCCACATTGTTTTATCTAAAATTGAAAGAGATACTACAATATTTATTTTTATGACGCAAATTATATAGTAGAGGAAACTGCTTTATTTATATACGTTCTTCATACATCTGGTAAAATACGTATTTCATATTTTTTCAGACATGGTCGACATCGAATCTTGGGACAATTCACTTTAAGAATGTTAGCGTTTATCCCCATGCAGGTAGAAACCATAAAAGATTCGTAATACTTGTGTGGAAACACTGGGAGAGATTGAAACATCGTTTTGTAAAACATTATAAATGGTGGGTAAAGAAAAATATGTATTTAAATAAATATATGAAATTTAGTTTCTCAGGAAGAACATTTTTTTATAGCCAGGATCCATTAGCAAAGTGTAGAGTAAAAAATTGCGAATTCACTGGAGATCATAAGTTAATTATGACTGCAGATGCTGTTGTATTTTGGTTATTTCTAACATCAAATGTACCTAAAATAAACAATAGAAATCTCAAGCAGAGATGGATATTTTTTAATGAAGAAGCTCCAACAAAAACTTTTGCAGGAACGAAAAAGAAGCTGAATTTATCATCATTAGCTAATGTTTTCAATTGGTCGATGACTTACAGGTGATGTTGCATGACTAATATTCAGTTTTGATTATACTATATACAGTATATACCTAAGTTTAAGACAATACCCATGACTCAAACCTTAAATTAAAATAAGACTTTAAAATTACGTGTGAATATTGTTTTATCAGTTATTTTTTTTAAATATCAATTATGGGATTATAGAGGACAGCCGAGTGTATCAGTTAATACTCTTAAACTTATCTCCTGTTCACTTGACCCTGGTCTTCGGGAATTGTTTACGTATAATATGCTTTTGCATCAATGCACTGTCCCATAAAAAAGACCCGTCTTGAGATGCTTGCCAATCAGACCCTTTATATTAATTGAAATTTGATTACGAGATCGACTTTGTATTAATTTGAACAGCGTTTTACCTCTGTGATATTGAGCTCAGCCATTTTAGAACTCCGCCTAGTAATTTTTCAAAAGGTTCTTTTACTTTTATTACTAATCATGTTCTGTTCCTAGAGTTCACAAATGAGCCTCCACAGGGTATTCTTTTGATTAATATTCTCCTTCTTTTCCAACGTAGGAACGTTCTCTTAGGATTATGGGTTAGTAGACTATTTGAAATCTCAATTCGAAATATCAACAGATTACTATTAATTTTTGTAACATGGAAAGTAGGTATTATTCGATAGATGATTAAACATAAATATTTTTTTGTTATTTTAATCTAATTTCGGGTGTATATATTAGGCTGAAATATTATATTTCTTTTACTATTTTTGGTTTAAGAAATAAAACAAAAAATAAACAATATTTTGCCATTTTCAGAAGCGATTCAGATGTTCCAGTACCTTATGGTCGAACTGTACCCTACTGGGACTCTATTTTCAGAAATGATAAATTAAACTATTCGAATATTGCCTCTTTGGTTCCTTACTGGGATAAAAAGCGGCGCGATGTATTGATAACAGTTTTAATGTCTCATTGTTATTCATATCGTTTAAAATATTTGAGGCTTATGAAAATATCTATAAAAGTCGATTTGTATGGGAAATGTTCTACCAAGCTTAAGAAGCGAATAAGGTGTGTATTATGTTTATTTATAGCGTAGATACATAAGAAGAACAAATTTTATAATTGTGAGCATTTGTAGTAGTCCCCAAATTTGTAGTAATCCTAAAATAATACACGAATAAAAACTATTGTTCACAGTACTTGTAGAAGCGAAGCATTATTTGGTAGTGACGATCATTATCTAACATTTTATTTCAGTTATTTTCTAGAAGACTCACATCTAATTACAAGTATATTTAAGTTTCCATTCCTCCCTTGAACAGAGTTGCTACAGATACAATTAGAGTCTTATATTTATATTTATAATAGATTACAGCAAATTATTTTAAAAGTAACTCTTGATGTGCAAGTTATAATGACCAAATCTTTGTTTTTTTTATCTTAGATGTCCAGGATATTTGAATGCCGATTGTGATGTTATATCTGAATACTTATTCTATTTAGTGTTGGAAAATTCTATGTGTAGACAATATATGACAGAGAAATTGTTTTACAATGCATACTCTAAAGGTGCTATACCAGTTATAAGGACACCGTCTTTACAAGATTGCATAAAACTGTTGCCACCGCATTCATTTTTGCATGTTGAAAATTTCGCTAATCCAGCACATCTAGCCGCTGAAATAAGAATGTTGAGTGATAATAATGAAAAACTTCTCGAATATCATCGTTGGAGAAATGACTTTGATGTTAAAAATGAACACGGTTTCTTCGGGTCATCATCGTTACAATTATGCCGTTTGTGTGAAGCAATGAATTATAATGATCAGAACGTTAAAATATATAACCTCAACGATTTAGAATTATTTTTGGACGAGAAAATTTTATGTAAACCTTTGTGGCAATATGCAGTACATGCGAACACAGGAAAATTTATCCGATGGTCTAAAAAGGTATTACATGAATAGGGCTATAAGATTGATAGTACATATTAAGCACCGTTTCTGTAAAGCGCACTCATTGACAACACATTGCCATATATATAAATTTTTAAGCAAAAATATTGATTCATAATAAACTTTTAAATTCAAGTTCAATGAAAAATTCAATAACAGCTGTAAGCTGTGTAACGATAGTCAATATTAGACGACATTAACATTATACGAGCCTAGAAGTGGTATCATCGCAGAATATCACATATATATTTATTTAATAGCAACTACATAATGTGTTACATAATCGTTTATACGAAACTGCTAATAGACATATCGGGAATTATGTTTCCTAGAAATCTCTTCAAAATAGACACGGCTCATGAACTTCTTAATATATATATTTAAGAGATTGAAATTATTGTTCGACACAACTTTATACTAATATATGCAAGTGTTTGATCGTCACTGAAACCAATTAACATAAATAAAAACATCCTCTATTCAGCGGTGTTAATGATAAATGTTGAAGTTCTGTATTCCCAGTAGCGTAATGTGGAAACCATGATTTATGGACAAGTATATAATTAAAATTTGACTGTATTATCGTATCATATAAATATATCAATTTAAATGTAAGACACACTTTGTTATTATATGTAGATAGTTTTTAGATATGTAAGTGGGAAGTAATCTCGGGAATTACTGATCCGATTCTAGAAATCTTTTATTTAAAGAATTATGTTTTGTGTGGTCATTATAGACTATTTTATAGTGTAATTAGCGATTACGAATTTGTAAGTTATAACAATGTTTATAAAATGATTTTAAAATCACGTGCCTTTTTTACTAGAAATGTTATTTAAGAGAAGGATGAGGTCTAAACTATGAACCAGCGTATAAAACATGATTTTTAAAGAATTAATCATCTACTTGACCCTATTCTAGGTGACCTCATAATGCCCCTCTTTTTTCTGAGAATCTGTGTGTACTTGAAGTATGCGATTACTAGACCTTATAATGATTTATATATAGTTCACAGCTTGGAATACCTATCTTTTATTACAATTAACACAATATTTATTATTTCAGGTTGTTAACCACCCGAGAAAATTGCATTAGTGTAGTACTTTCAGTTTATACAAGTGTTATAGTTATTTTTTAGATCAACCATTAATAATTATCAACCATAAACAAATAACGAAAGGCTCTTTTAATCATAATTAATAAATTTTATGATTGTTCATAATAAATTCGTTTATAATAATATTTGTATATGTTGTATATATCTAATCAATAGCATATTTTATCTATTCAGTAGTTAATATATTTTTTTAGATTGTTACATAATACCTTTGTTTTGTCTCCTCTTAAAATATTTAGTTTTATGTTCATAGGAAACAGACATTGTGCTCGTCATCATATTGTTTATGATGTTTACAAATATACCAGCAGTGCCGTGACTACGTTCACATGAAATTAAAAATTATTTAATCATCTTTGCCCGTTATTGTAACTTTTTTCGATATACCTTTGCTATAGCGTAATGTTAATTAGCTTAAAGCCTTCCTCAATAATTGCTCTATCAAATACAAAAATGTATGAAATCCGACTGATAGCGCGTCTAAACAGACTTTTTCGCTTTATAATATATATATATATATATAGTTTTCCTCACGATGTTTTCCTTTAACGAAAGCTCAAGGTAATTGTTGGTGGATTCCAGCTCACGTCCCTTGACGGTGAATCCGTACACACTACCAATGAGCTATATATATATATAATGAGCATATATATATGTTCTCACTCTACTCTCATGTTGGTAGTGTGTACAGACGTCGCGTCAAGGTACTTGAGTTCGAATTCATCTATACTAAGCCAGAGCTTTCAGTGAAGGAAACCAAGTGGTAGAAACCATTGCATGATGGTAGCGCTTTTTATAATGCCCACCTCAATAGGTGTGTTCCGGCAGTTGCACTTGAGAGCCAGTTCCTCCACTAGGTTTAGCTTGTCCACGTCCTCACTTCAGGTGAGACCGTGGCCAAAACGATTAACCTTCAATATAAGAAAAATTTATTTGATCTTACATTAATACATTATGAGATATGATATAATTTCTATATACCTTTATATATAAACATGAAAACGTCCATAATGATTTCTTATGTTAACGCGAATATTATTCATTGAAATAAAATAAAATAAAATATTTCAATGAAAACGTCCATATGAAAGTTAATTATGACGGAATTATATCGTTTTATGTAAATGATACAGGTATTATTATTACACTTATACTGATATTAAAATAGATTGCCTAGAGATTAAGGTATTTTGAATTCAATTAATATGCGTCAATTACATCTGACATTATCACATACACATTTTTAAGTTCGATTCATACACAAATTTATATGGACCGTAAAAGTTGATTAATTTGATATATTTATGTAGCTGGTTCAATATTTTATTATAATTTGATAAAATAATTACTTTAACGTTTGATACACATAATCACATAATTAATTTTTTTTAATGATTTATTTTTGTTTATATTTATAAGTTACTAAGTTACATATTGAAAGTCTAGATGCGGTTAGCTATCCATTTTAACTTCACCGTTTTTATTTTTTGTTTTGTTTTATTTTTACGACATTTACTTCGCGTTATATACCAAAAGTAACTTATAAACTGGAAAGGAAACAGATCAGGCCTTTATTGAAAAGTATAAAAAGATATTGTCGATCAGTATTATAAATACATTGTGGGAGCATCTTCTTTTAGAGAAACATAAGTCTATTTTTTAACAATAAATTCGTCTGATATTAGGTAACGCTATGGCCATAGTAGCTGGTATGTTAGTTGTACGTGTATAGTAAGACAGGACTGGTTATTAAGTGCAGTTCCCGGAACATATTTACATATAGATGATTGGCGGTAGATTCTCAATTTGAAGTATTTGACCGTGCCAACACTCTAGAATAGCATTTATTTTAGTGAAAACTTATGCAATGTCGTTAAAAAAACATGTGCAAAATATACACAGTTAAACTTAAATTATGTGCTTACGTAAGCCATGAAGGTAACAAAATATATGGAAAAAGATACATTTATGAACATAATCTTTTAACATAAAGAAATTCTACCTTCGAAATATTTTTGGGTTGAATTTGTACTATATCACATAATATTCATTCGATAATAGTAATTGAAATTAATTAGGGCCATGCTAAATATGTTACGTGTTACGGTCAAATTTTGATAATCTATTGAGATAGCAGAACGTTAAGGTACCATATACAAGTGCATGGGGATGCATGTGATTAACATATAAACAAGATGTATAAATAAAATAATTAAAACAGTTAAGAATGTAAGGTTAAAAAATTAAAATATATTCATTACAAGTTAAGATAAGATCAAAATTGAACATGTTTTTCTATATATATATATAATGTAAACATAGTGCTGAGCAGCAAGAATAAATTTTAATAGAGATTAACAATAGTATACACTACAGATTTTGCATTCCTATAACAAGAAATAAGTTACCATAAAAACTTAAGTATATAAATGCTTTTACATTGCCATATAAAATTAATTTCTTAAAAAACATAATACTTAGTATAATACGACGAACTAGTCATAATCCGCGTGTTTAGAGATGTATAGAATGTTACTTTGAATTTCATTAGCGGTGCTCAATCGAGAACAGGATGCATCGGCACTTTTACTTATACCAACACTTTGCACATATCTATATATTACATCATCTCGTGGAGATAGGCATTGAGGATAAGTCCCAAACATTTTTCAAGCATTCTAAAATTTCTTAACCAAACTCTAATTTACAATTCTCATGAAGAACATAGAGGTTATAATAAAATACATAAACTTGATGTAGTTTATACAGATACAATCTAATACAAGGATGAATAATTATGATTTCACCGGGGGCGATAAATTACTAATAACAACTGATGCTGTCGTAATTCATTCTGAAAACTGCTTTAGTCCACATGTTAAGGATAGAAACCCACGTCAAAGCTGTGTGTTTCTTAATGATGAAGTTCCACCAAATATATTATATTCAATGCAAGCGAAATCAACAAAAAAAACTTATTTAGTCGATATTGGAAGTTAATAATGTGTTCAGTAATTAATATTTTTTTACTATATATTCTAAAGTCATTATGAAATTGTATTGCTCGCTCATTCCTTCTTAAAAATAATATAGTAAAACATATTCTTATACCTTCTAAGTAGTTCAAATTTTCTACTCCAATTTAAAAAAAAAAAAATTTTTGCTTGATAAGTTAAAAATAGATCTAAAAATAGATAAACTAATCATATTATAAAATTAATTCCGATGTTCCAATAACATATAGATGGATGAATGTACTTGCAATGTAATGAAATTTTGTTAAACAACTTTGAGAACATTATCGATTTAGTAATCGGACGAGAACACAAAAAAGATAATGTTTTGGTAACAATACTTTTTAGTACGTGTTGCTACGTAGAACATTTTTTCTAATTATGGCAATTGCTTATGTACGCTATATTGCTAATGTTAAGTGTGGAAAGCTTTAAAATCACAACTTAATGGACACAAAGTAACAACCAAACTCATAACAATTATTTATGGAAATTATGCTGTGTGGGACTCGAACCCACATAATATAAATCTGATAAACCATTTTAATTGAAATAAAACTAATTTAAACGGATTTTATCGCGGTCACTTATTAAATTTTGATCCCGACGTTTCGAAAGCTTTTCAGCCTTCGTGGTCACGGGGCGGACTGAGGTGTAGGTTGTCCAGAAAAGTTTATGTTACTGTCTACCTTCAATTTAATTTTTATTATTGATAGTGTTCCGATCTACGCAGAAAGAGCTCACAGTGTCTTGAGGTCTGGCAATTGGTCTTTTGGGTTCCGATTTAATTAAATGTATAATTGGATCCTAGGCTTGTTCTAGCTTCCAACCATCTGCTCTATTGAAATTTGGATGTTTTTTAATTTCAATAGCATCACGAATCATCCTAGGTAGGAATCGGTGTTCTTTGGCAAGGATTTGTGGCTTGTCGAATCTAAGATAATGTTTGGAGCCTTCTTCTGAATGTTCAGCAATTGCAGACTTCATAGAGCAAGTACTGCGAGATAACAAGCTCCAAATTCCACGCCGCCGTCACGGAAACCGAGTGAAACCAGCCACAGTATAACGTGTACCTGTTGTGTTACCTTTTGTAAGAGGGGTCACAGACAAGATTGGCTATGTACTGAAGCGTGCTCCAATTAAAACTTACTTCAAGCCGCCCAAGAAGATTAATCAATTTTTACCACCTGTCAAGTGTCATATACCTCTACAAGAACAGGGCGTATACAAAACCGAATGTGACTGTGGCCTCTCCTATATCGGACAAACTAAAAGAAATATAGGGACCCGCGTAAAAGAACATATAGCTGATGTTAAACACCGACGCTCTATGAAGTCTGCAGTTGTTGAACATTCAGAAGAAGTCTCCAAACCTTATCTTAGATTCGACAAGCAACAAATTCTTGCCAAAGAACACCGATTCCTACCTAGGATGATTCGTGAAGCTATTGAAATTAAAAAAACATCCAAATTTCAATAGAGAAGATGGTTGGAAGCTAGCACAAGCCTGGGATTCAATTATACATTTAATTAAATCAAAACCCAAAAGACTAATCGCCAGACCTCAAGACACTGTGAGCTCTTTCTGCGTAGATCGGAACACTATCAATAATAAAAAATAAATTGAAGGTAGACAGTAACATAAACTTTTCTGGACAACCTACACCTCAGTCCGCCCCGTGACCACGAAGACTGAAAAGCTTTCGAAACGTCGGGATCAAAATTTAATAAATAACCGCGATAAAATCCGTTTAAATTAGTTTTATTTCAATTAATAATATTCGCGTAAACCTAAGAAATCATTATGTAAACCATTTTAATTAATAAAGTAAAAATGTTTCAAGTAATAGTTAAGAAAAGTATAATTAATAAAAAATTAAAAGTATTTTGGAAAACATTGTTGCTAAAATTATTTTTGCATTTACACATTTTATGTCAGCTAAAGAAATTACACTAATCAAGAAAACGTGTGTAATTTAATAACTGTATATAAAATGTATTCCAACTAAATTCATTTTGCATTTCGACAAATTCATGTCATTTCAGGACCAAGAAGTAGCTAACGAAAAAGAACAACATAAGAACAACTATAGAACATACGAAAAACTAAAATTTAAAACTTATAATATCCAGAATGGAGAAAAACATAGAAACACGGATAGTCGACCTCGAATTTGTATCTCTTACTAGTACATCATAAGATCCTATTTAATTATGAGAAGATGATATCTGAAGACTTTCATTAATTCAGAGGAACTAAACACCAAACTTTTAAATATAAAAAGAGATTTATATAAAACACCCATAAAAAATATTTCTTTCCTGAAGAAAAAAATATAGTATGTAAATCATTTTAGTGAAATTTTGTTATAGGATTCCTCCGCGAAATGTATAATTCTCTGCTCATTGAGTAATAAATTTTGTCGCATTGTTATTCACGAGGCGAATGGTCGTACAAATTTATAATACAAGTTTGTTTTTATTACTTTACTGTTAGTAGAAGTTGCAATAACTGATATTTGTAAGAATTGAATTGATAAAGTATAATCATTAAAATACGGTAATATTTTAAATGAATTATATTACTTTGACTTTGACTATAGTACATACAGAAAAATAAATAAGGATTATTAAAATAAAGAAAAGGCAAAATCATAGCTATGCTAACTTCAACATATACGCTAAGAAGACAACAGGCCTCCCAAAATCATCTCTCGCAACATAACTAATTGTATATTTTCAACCTACGGAGCTAATATTAAAAAAGCTCTACCACTACATTTATGTATCACTACAACCGGAAAACTCATTGTATGTATCATATTCATATCTATATCGGTGGACGCAATAATCGATTATTCTTTTAAAATATGTACTACTGTATTTACTGAAAATAAAGAAAGATTTATATTCTCCCTATTTAATAAATCTATATATGATACAGATTATCTGAATGTGTGAATGTAATTTTCAATGACAATAATTTTAAAAGCACAAAAAGTTATTAACAAGCGAAATTACATATATGTAGAACTGTAGATCCAGTTTTATTATAGCATATTAACATGTAATCCATTTTCAAATCTTTCTAGCTTATCTGCATCTCCAGTATATTAAATTAAGACACTACAAAGCTTTCGTCGACAAATATTACTGTTAGCACAACAAACAAAGTAGTTCAGATAATCCACCAGGGAAACGACAGCCATGTTAAGTCGTTACTAAAAGTTTCTGCCAGTCTGTTGCTGTGAAACAACGTTAATTGTTTTAAGAAACACAATTTGGCTCATAAAGGTCTAGTACGAGCTTATCTTGGATTTGGCAACAAAAACACTCTTAAGACTTGAAACTGAATGCATATAATGTAGTAGCTAATTTTATGTAAATGTTAATTAATTGGAAAACGTATTGAATGTTGTTATAAAACGGATAGGTGCTTATTTCTCATTTTGTTAATAATTTGAACGTTTAACTCCAATCTCACTTGATGTGAAGTGAGAATATTGTCTAAGATGGTAATGAATTAAGTCTACTTTGGAGCTGAATGCATTAGAGCATTTATGAGGACACACTTAAATGAAGTTAATTTAGTGGAGGACTTTCAACTTGACGATACTAGCGAGTCAGGCGAGTAATAGAAAATGCTGTAATATAAAATCCAGCTATAGATTCGTCACAATGGTCTTCTTCACTGAAAGTACAAACTCATTTTAGTAAGTCTGTAGTGCGTAGTCCACTAGGTTATCGTTGCTTTAATTCATTTGCTACCAGTTTTAAAACGACAAATAATTACGTGCTTTTTTACCATATCAGCGTACACCTGAGGCCAACTAATTTTTGTCGTGTTGTTACTGGCACTAACAGTATAAACCACCACCGAAATTACTCTAATTATCAATTAAAATTAGGTATTTGTATAATCTCAGGTTCTTAGATCAATAAACTTACACTTGTAAATACTAAATAATAAATACATTTGCTAATAATTTTCCATAGCCTTTTTATCACTTTGCAATACGATAATGACATAGAATCTATCTTTTCTCAAATGTAAATATTATAATATAAAAACAAAATAGTTTTGTACTAAGTCTTCTTAACAACCTCCAGCCCAAACAAACTGGAACTACAACAAGTGCTAAAACTTATGTTAAAAAAAAAAAAAAAACAGAAATTAATTAACAAAATGTACTATAGTATCAGTCCCTCAGGAGCCCTGACAGCTCGACTAGACCTAGTCTGCATTTCCTTCCCGTCATTTGTCCCTAAAGCGTACAGTTTTACATTTTTAAATGATTACCGATTTTCATTGTAGCTATCTTGCTGAATAATCTTAAATAATATTGTCACTGAGTTCTTGTACTCATCAAAGGAAATATCGCAGCGACGAATTTCGTCCTTAAATCTACAGTTATGACAAAATCTTGAAATACATCTTAAATATCGGATTTTTTTTGAAATATTTATTAAAGCATATGAATATACTTTCACTTGTTATATCCTCTGGTATTTTTATACATTCGCGGCAGTTATGTTCCGTATTTACACAGTGTAAACAATTATCTACATAAAAATACAACTTTTGTTGTTGTGCAAAATATCTTTTGGGGCCTGTGACATTATCTAAATGATGGTTAATAGTTGCAGCTAAGAGGAACGCCCGTAGTGATCACGAATACTACTCTTTTATGGCGGTATGTGACTAATATATCTTGTGTGCGAAAATATTGTTAAGATTAGGTTATATGACACAATACTTACCTACATCAATATTAATAAAATAAATAATGTTTATGGAACTAGTCTTAATGATGTACATAACAACAATACAGTATTATAATCGTCGAATAACTTTTGCTAATTAAAATAGTCTATATCCGAGTATAAACATACTTCAAAATAATGCTAAAATTTAACTTAACTGTAGGATATTTACAAGTACATAAATTTGCTTCTTAATTATGTGAGCGCTTGCGAAGTTTATGACCGCAACGCTAGACTAAACTGGAACAACTGGGCTTATTTTTTACTGTACCTAACAAGTGTTTTTATTTTTATAGCCTCGTGTTTCCTAAAACATTAAACTATCTTTAAGTTCTTTATTCTTTTTTATTATCAGGAACACTAGCTCATCGCTGAAATACTTAAAGGTTTAAAATAAATGTGGATACAAATTTAACACTTTTTATTAGTAAGTTTGCATGGCTGTTAGGTTACGTTGCTTTTCTCACCGTTGCAATAAAAGCTTTTAATTTCTTATTATTAAGTATATAAAGAGTAATACTTATTCAAAAATATATGTAACATCAATAACTTCGGTGGAGAATCTTGTCAAAGTAAATAACTCTCAAGGTTGATAAGTAAGTCAAAGTACCTTACTTCAACTTAATCTATAAAATAAATGTAACATGTTATAACATGTATCGTATCTCTATACTATTCAGCTCCTGTATATTTAATCAAACTTTACAAACTTTGATTATCGCTCTAACTCATTTTGTTAACTTCATCTTCTGTTGTTGGTTTATACGCAAAATTCGTGAGACGGGATATCTTAATGAGATGTTCTAAGAATATTTGTTTTGTATTACATTAAGTACAGAAGTAGACGTTCAAATTAAAAAAAAAACCAATACTTATAATTATTACTTATTTACATGTTAATTATATGTTATAAATGCGAAAGTGAGTTTGTTTGTTTGTTATGCTTTTACGCTTAAATCGCTGAGTCGATTATGATTAACTTTGGTATTAAGATGAACGAGAACCTGGAGACGGTGATAAGCTATTTTTTTTTGCCGTAAACATATTCCAATGGGGTTTAGAGAGGGATACACTTTGTATGTAACTTTTTATTGTGTTATCCAACTTGTTCGACGAAATCAATATTAAAACGAGCGAAGCTGTAGGTAAAAGCTAGTATATAAATAAAGATGAAACCGTTGAATACATTTTTTCCTCAGGTTGTCACGTAAACTTTTTTTTCGTTTGTTGTTATTGACGAGTCTTAGCATTATCGATAAAATAATTTTAACAAAACTTTGTGTATATATAGGTAAAGAAAAAACTGTTCAGTATCTTTCTCTCCTTTGTCTGTGAACTAATTTTCTTGTTTTCTTTTGTTTAGTTTCTATTGATGAGCTTTAGCAATTTTTTACACAGCTGATCACAATTTTTCTTTTACTCCGTCTTTACATGTTATGTCTTCAATTGTCAATCGAATTTAGACGATGCGATATATACCGAATGATTCTTTTCTTTATCATAATGCGAAATTTGATGTTGATTTAATTACAATGAAATTAAATAAAAATATTATTTTTTAGAGACACACGATTGCGAGACGTTTTATAATTCATTTAAATAAATAACTTGTTGGTGTATAATAAAATACATAGTTATCCTTGTTCTTGTATTATTTTCAGATAATTATTGTATTTAGTCAGCTGTAGCTGCGACTTCGTTCGCGTGGAAAAATAATAAATTTTGCCCGTTTTTGTAACTTTTTCCAATACAGCTTTGCTCCTATTAATGGCAACGTGATGTTACCCTAAAGCCTTCTTCAGTGATTGCTCTATCAAATAAAATAAAATAGAAATCCGAGTGGTACTTCCTTAGATTAGCGCATTCAAACAAACAGACTTTTCCGCTTTAAAATGTTAATATAGATGAATAAAACATAGCTAATGTTACAAAAACCAAAACAAAAAAAAACACCAGGTTGGTCAAACACATCACTCTCTAGGTTACCGTCAACACTATAAATTTAAAACTCCACCCTATAAAGTTGGAACAGCACACCCTAGATTTCCGATTGTCTAGTTTTTCACAGTGGCGATACAATAAATGTATCAACCGCTAGCATACTAGGTAAATAACTATACTATTACAATTTTCAGTATGACTCAATCATTATTATGAAATTAATTTGCTAAACCGACTGCTATAATGGACTTTGCTACACTTATAAACTTGTATACATTTAGAAGATTAAAAAGATACCCAACATGTACAGTAAAGAACGGCAGTCAATTTCATGCACCTGGACAATTAAAAAGACTTTAGTGATTTCGGACTCGGATGATCCTGTCCCCATGTTACCTATTTTGCAAAAACAATAATCGCAAATAGTCGGCAATAAATTATGTACCCTAAAGCTGATACGAATTTTTCGTTTCAAAGCAAACCTATCCATCTATAATCTATTGAGTAATACTGAAAATTGTAATAGCATAGTTATTTATTTAGTATGCCAGCGGTTGATACATTTATCGTATCGCCACTGTGAAAAACTAGACAACCGGAAATCTAGGATGTGCTGTTTCAACTTTATAGGGTGGAGTTTTAAATTTATAGAGTTGACGGTAACCTAGAGAGTGATGTGTTTTAACAACCTAGTGTTTTTTTTTGTTTTCTTTTTTGTAACATTAGCTATGTTTTATTTATCTATATTAATATTATAAAGCGGAAAAGTTTGTTTGTTTGAATGCGCTAATCTTAGGGACTACCACTCGGATTTCTATTTTATTTTATTTGATAGAGCAATCACTGAGGAAGGCTTTAGGGTAACATCACGTTGCCATCAATAGGAGCAAAGCTGTATTGGAAAAGTTACAAAAACGGGCAAAAAATTTTTTTTTCCACGTGAACGAAGTCGCAGCCACAGCTGACTAAATAAAATAATTATGAGAAAATAATACAAGAACAAGGATAACTATGCATTTTAATAGACACCATCAAGTTATTTATTTAAATGAATTATAAAACGTCTCGCATTACTAAACCACACTACCTATTACGTACGAGTTATTATCATCATAAAAAACTAATTAACTGCAGCACGAAAGTTATACCAACCATTTATATTTATGTTTATTTTATTACTTACTATAAGGTTTCCTCACTAACTGTATTATAGTTGAGGTTGTAAAAGAAAAAAATACTATATGGTTGGTTTAATCAGTAGTACCTTTGTAATTATAATTCGCTTACTACAGTAGCCATTGGAGCAGTGTTATGTAAGATATCCCTTATTAATAAATTTATTCTAAAATAAACTTTATAGAAATATATTCAAAGATTTACATCATATATATATCTTCTCATACTCACTTTCCAAACACGAACATTTGCAATCAATTTCGAGCTAAGAGCGCATTAAAACACCGTTCCTTATAAACTTTTCAACAAGTTACAAACCGTGCGTATTCGTTGGAGCGATTTAGAAAATTGCTCTTAGACCCGAGTTCCGAGTTCCACTGGAGTGGCTGCCCCAACTTGCCTTGTTATGCTAAAGAATGATTTTCAATATTTAAAGTTTTATGAGAAGTTAAACTTTCATGATGATTGCGCTTTTGTCGTTCAAAATAGGTAAAGCTGTATTTATTGGAATTGCTTTGTGTAATAATAAATACTAGCATGATTATATATAAATAATAACGATGATAATAACAAATAGAAGCTACGTATTCGGGAATGTATTCGTACGCAAGGTGTAATCGTACAACAAATCGTATGCGATGAAATCATAGCATTTTTTCGAAGGGACCTACACTGTTGGCTTGAAGGGCTTTTACAGCTTCACCGAACTAGGGAAATCATAGCATGATAGTAGGGCATTATCTAATACCCTCTTCGTAGTTGCGACAGTTAAATTGAAAACCTAACGCCGAAATTTGCGCTTGAGATTAAGTCTAGCCAACAAGGTTATCTTGCATCTAGTCTATAATCATGTGTCTATAATATATAGTCATATATTATATGGTATATAGCCTAGTTTAAAAACATTATATCTATAATCGTTGTCTTGTACGATATTCATTGTATCGTCGGCGCCTTGAGTTTAAAGATCGTGTTAACAAACATGTAATACATAACATTAATCAATTCGTGAATAGCAAGTTCTAATAATTATATCATATCCTAATTTGTGATTATTTGAGGTTGTTATTTTAATCTCTTATCTAGTTTTCGGAATTGATGTCAATCAATTTACACATATTATCAGTGGATAACTAACAAATATGGATACGTGTAGCGAGCAAAACTGTCCTTATTTTTGATGTCAAATAGATAGAAATAGATCGTGCACCGTGGTAGTAAAATCGACCCGTGACGTGACGGTAAAGGGGATGACGCCTACTTACAGTAACATTGTCATGCCCCACTACGTAACTGTTTCCTACTGCCTTATGTGTCTGCATGCGTATATTATATACATGTGGTTGCTTCCCTGTGTAAAGTGTTTCTGTTTATAAATACATACGTTTATGATACTAATATTATAAATGCGAAAGTGAGTTTGTTTGTTTGTTTGTAACACTTTCAAGCCTAAACCAATGAACCGACTATAATGAATTTTCGTATAGACATAGATGGTAACCTAGAGACGGTGATATGCTACTATTTCTCGCGAAATTTATTGGAAGTGGGATAAAGAGAGTGGGATAAACTTTGTATGAAACTTTTTATTACATCATCTGATTTAACAACTTTAATATTAATGCAAGCGAAGCTGCCGGTAAAAGCTAGTAATCTATAATAATTATTTATTAATTATAATATTTACCAAAATATTTCACATCACCAAGTGTCCCGTGTCGGCCAACTTTTATTAAAAATTTAGTAATGCAAAAGTAGGGTACTGCACCTTATGGTAAGCAGAGAACAATCTAAAAAGAACGACTAGAGAGACCAGTAGTCTTTCAAGGGTTAATGCTGTCATATCGGCCCGCAAGGCTCTCCACACCTGGATATACACTGGCTGATTCTGAAATCTGACAAGCCAGAAGAGAAGCATTGTAATAGATCTACCCTCAGATGTATTGTGATTACAACCCAGTTAGGTAGGGATGCCAGTCACTCCGCTTGAATAGTGGTATTTGTGTCTTTTCTTATTTAATATCGATTTAATCTTAGTTATATATTTTTTATACTTTATCGGTTTAGCGTTAACGCCACTACCTCAACTGATCTTAAGCGATGATGTGGGCCTACATGGTAGACACGTTAAGCCTATTGGAGGGACTGGCTCTCAAGTGAACTGCCGGAACACACCTATATGTTTTTGAGGGCAGGTTTTCAACTTCAAAGTGGTAACTAGCCAGTTAGGTGTACGAAAAAGCCCCACCACCAAGCTATGGTTTCACCACGGTGTTTTTCTATTACCGAAAGCTCAGGGATTCCAACTCACGTCTGAAACAAACATTATAGTTAAAGTTGTGTAATAAAAGAAAATCGCACTGAAAAGTCTTTCATTGTTATTACAAATCTTTCCTACGTCTTTTAGTAATTGTGTAAGCTTCTAAACGAGCTGACGGGTTGAGTTCATATTCACGTAATAAACTTGTTATATTAACGCGATGGTACATAATTACACTCAGAGCTAATACATAAAGCTGTGGTATAGTTATAAACGCTAAATGAGTAGCGTAACGTCTGCTGGACGACCTACTATATTATATAACTTTATCGTTACAACACTGCTTAAATTATATATTCTAGGATGAATTATTCTCTGCTGTATGGACAACTAATCACGAACCATAATATTCTAGTTTCAATATATTATCATCATGGCGCCGGCATATGGCGGGCCGAGACAATTTCTGGCACTCACTCTTGTTTTTCGATAGCCCATCAACCTTCGCCGTGATAATATATTACTGACCCGATCCCTTACCGTTTTCAGCTTTTTAATCCAGTGATTTATGGAGCGTACGGAAAACGATTTTTGAATACAATGATTTTCATTTTCGCTTCGTAGGACTATAAATTTCTTATCTTGATCGAGGTTCGACGAAGTATTTTCATTAGAATGTCCGCTTTGTGTTGTGCGGCTGTATTTATGTAAACCGACAATATTAATTAAACATTTTTATATTAGTCTAAGTGAATATTTATGTACTGAATTATCTTTATTAGAAATGCTGGGGAAAAAATAGTACGGTATTTAAAAAAATGGCACCTTTACCCATCAGGTTTGAAGTTAGGTGTGTTTGTTGGGTATATGGTACATATCTATGCCAGTTTCTCTTCTTATGGTATACATCGCTACATATACTTATTATTAATTATTTTTGGGTTGTAGGTTTGAAGATAGTATTATCTGTTATTTTTTTATTTACATATCATTTAGCGTTATAGCAACAATCTCACCTAATATATAGTGACGATGTGGTCCTAAGATAGGAGTTCAGTAATCTAACGGAGTTTTACGAACACTCAAGTGCAGCTTATGGAATACACCTATAGATAAGTTGATGACTGTAACTACCATTATAAAGGTTATACCGCCAAAGTCAAGTGAGAAGGTCCTTATAAACACAATTAATGATCACAAAGTAACAAGCAATCTTAGAACAATTATTTGTGGATCACACAATTGTTCTTTGCAGGATTTGATTCAACAGAACTTCGTGTGGCGCTTCTGGCGAAGTAACCGCTTTTAAACGCTAGTTCAACCTTAAAGTCATTTTTTTTATTGTAGATAATATAATTAGTTTAGCATATATATTACATAAATAAAAAAATGAGCTGGCTTAGCTATCTTGCAAAATACAAAAATATTAATAATAAAAAATCAAATAAGCAATTCCTTTATAATGTTTTAGTTATTAACAAACATAGAAAAATGAGTAAAAAGTCATTTGCTCCATTTCTTCGAATACAGTATACAACTGGAGGGAGGTTCTTATTAAATGTCGAGTTTATTATGCTTGATTGCAAGGTGATTCCAAGAAAACCTATCACATTGGAAATTATGTTAGAATTCTAGTACACCGCAAAGGTAATGGATTCAGGTGTTGTTAGTATTGAACCATGATTCAGGTTATAACATTTTAATCGATTAATGAGTTTATTCGATTTTAGACCATGACCTGATCGTCGTTACAAGTTCTTGAACAAAAGATCCCCTTCCACTTTTATAAATATTGAAGTTAATAGAACTCATTACATTCGACTAATAATATTGGATTAATTACGTTGACTATATATTATAACTTGTGTAGGATTGTTGTAGATTAAATTATTAATTCTCCAACTTTAGAGGTATTGAAAACAGTAATAAAGTGAAAATTTTAAATTATTATAAAAAATTCTACATCTAAAAATGTTAAATACTATTTACATTCATGCAACACTGTTATTCAAAGCATATAATTTTTTTCTGTTTTTAAAAACTAGCACACAATACATCACTTTTTCTTTTTTTTAGTAAAGTTTAAATTATTAGAAACGTTATACTTACATAGAATAAATCAACGTCCATGATGATTTTGATTGATGATTACTTAACTGTTTTGAGCTATTCGGAACGAGTTAACATTCGTATATTTGATGTGTCCTTGACTATTGTTGGTGTTGATTGTTTTTATTTTTGTTTTGAGTTAATAAAGCGAGCTTATATAAATATTTACACAGACTATATTGTTAGCTCGACAGTGTAGTGAAAATTTCGCTTTATTAAAAATGGATCGGTTGTATTCGCCTAAGTAAAACATGTTTCTAGTTTAATTGGATTTTTATAATGTAATATTACTCTGTACAAGTAAATATTTGTTTAATGAATTGATTGAGCAAACAGAACATGTGTAATGAAATACATTTTAGCGCTTGAATGTAAACAAGTAAGCCGGTTAGAACATTTTTGGTCGCTGAAACTCTCATCTAAAGGTGAAGGTTCCAAGTAAGTAAAAGGAAATGCAAACAAAGGTTTCCCAAAACAAAATAATCAGCTTAGTGGGGCCTTGGCGAGCGGCTGAGTGCGGTGCTACTTTACAAGAACATTTCATGAAGAACATTAGGGATAAAATGCGTTCGGTTACTTTGAAAAATATGCTTTTACAATTTTACGAAAAATCGTACAACAAAATTAAATAATACTATTTAAAATACAAGGTAACTAAACGGTTACATGAAAAATAATTAATTTAATAGAAATTTTTACCTTTTTACTTATACACTAGCAGATAACTATACTAGCCAGCATCAGCGATTTCGTTCGCGTGAAACTAATTTCTTTTAGTATTTTTTGCCCATATTTGTAACTTTTTCCATACAGCTTTGCTCATATTGGGGAAAGCGTAAGGTAAAAAGTCTAAAGTCTTCCTTAATAGTTGTTGTATCAAATACAAAAATAATTTTTGAAAGTTGTCTGGTAGTTTCTAAGATTAAAACGTTCAAACAAACAAACATTTTCGCTTTATAATCTTTATCTATAAAACATTCGAATCACGTTGTTTTTCCGCAAAGAACTCCTTAACTACTGAACCGCTTTTGATCAAATTTTGCACACTGTGTGCAGTTTGATCCAACTTGAGAGATAGGATATTTTTTACCACGATAAGTGATCATAAAGCGATAGAGGTCACTATGGTCAAAGTGACTGACTACTCGAAAAGGCAGAACAAGGTCTATTGATTTTCTTTTAAATTTCATTAATATTACGAATAAATATTTTATAGCTACAAAATGAATTATTTTTAATTAATATAAAGTCATGTATTATTTTCTTTGACCAACATAGTCAGTAATTTATTTTAAATGTAACTACAAGTAAGCACACATCTTGTCATATATAGTAAAAGATAACTACAATTTTGAATACGCAATTACCAAGTTTATTTTATATTTAGAACACTAGTAACTTAGTTATACAGCCATTTTGAGTACTAGGTTGTTTAGGTAACATGCTAATTCGAGGCCATAATCTGGGAGTGCTAAATCCTGTAGATAGTGTGTGTCTGGAAGGGTACTAGATAGCGTTGTTACTACGCATCTGCAATGCAAATTTAACACATCAGCATTCTGTACACACGCTGGAGCGTGTGATAGACTGGTAACATTTTATCCGAAAAGAGATGTTCTTATATTATGTGACGCTTTATTCTGTTATATTTTTCATTATAATAGATAAAGCCTAAACCCGTAAAAAAGATGATTGCATCTGAAAAACATTTTATTATTAACTAGCAGTGTCTGCAACTTGTTTCGCGCGGAACTAAAATTATTTAATCTCGCGCCGTCATTCAAATTACAATAACTTTTGATAGAGTTAACCGATTTCAATGAAACAAAGACTAAATGTTACTCGAGGATACGCTTTATACTGTTCTTTCTATTATAAACGTTGTACCTTAGCAGTGATGCGTGCATAAACAAACATACAGACATACATTTTATAAAATGAAGTGAAAAACTTTATTACTAATTCTTAGTTACTTGCCATTTTCTAAAATCTAATTAACACAATCACGTTAAATACGTTCTTATTATATGTATAGATACATGTACCAAAATAAAATATTACTTAAGTATGAAATTCTGAGGGATAATATATTAATTAATAATTAAATATGGGGCACATTTTTATACGTGGTAATAATAATTAAAAACTAGCTGAGTTTGCATTATGATATATAAGTAGTTAATATAGATATATACGTTTTTAGATATTTATACACATAAGGAAAGAGATTTATCACCTAGCTTAAGATTAACAATTAGTTATGCTCACCGCATAAAATCAGTGATCGGCAAGAATATAATCCGCAATTTCTCAAATTCATAGATGTACTAACTACAATTATCTTACGGGGACTAGCAAAGAGAATGAGGATAAATTGATATCGATGACGAAATATTTGTTAATTTTTCAATCAAAATTATGTTATCTTAACTCACTAATTTATTGCTAATTTAATATTATGTCTGTATTGCTAACATATATTTTGATACTACTAGTTAGTAGTAGTACTAGTAGTTACTAATTGGGTGTCAGGGCTATTGAATACCATTTGAGTTATCCAAGCCAATTTCACCTGCACGCAGTGCACCCTGCCGAGTAATTTACGAGGCTTTGGCGATTGTTGGTCCCGCATTTGATGTTCATTAGAGTAATGAAAAAAATGACCTATTTATTATCTTCTGGATAGTAAAAGTCTATTTTATACAATTGTAACTTAACGATTAGGTATACATTTACTTCTAGCTAAGTTGTCTTACGACAATTGAAATTAAATTAAAAAAAACTAAAAATATTATTCAATACATTATTTCTTATCTTTATTACGTTACCAATTGTGGAAATATAACTGGGCTAGGTGTACATAAGTTAGTGCCATTACAAATATAGAGTAGACAAGATGAGAAAAGAGAGGTAGCTATGGTTTGATACGTGCTTCCTTCCTTTCTTGTAGTTAACGTGTTACGTAATGTTTATATTCTAACCATGCCGGATGAAGTTGAATCATATAATGATGAATAAATCGATGTAGAGTCAATATCATGTCAGTTAGTCAGTCAGTTCAATAGAATGCTTTCATATTCAACATGCTGTCTTATAAAACTCCTTCTTCACATAGTTTAAAAGATCGAAGCGAAAAACCCTAAAAAGGTCGTCAGAATTATTATCGTCTTATAAGTATATATTAGGTGACAACAAAAAAAAAAACTTAAAAAAGAATGTTTCTTAGTGTCGATAAGAAATTTTACCTGAGTTAGTAAAATATATAAGTATAAAAATTTAGTACGATACTTGGTGCTTTCTAAATACATACATATTAGATGCAATTTTTTTTCAACCACGAGTAAAACAGCAAATTGCATTGTGGTAGGGCTATTTCTAATGCCCGCCTGGCTAGCTACCACCCTCAATAGGTGTGTTGCGGCAGTTGCACTTGAGAGCCAGTTCCTCCACAGGTTTAACGTGTCTACCAACTTGGGCCGTATCGTCACTTAAGATCAGGTGAGATTATGGCCATAACGCTAAAACCTCATCTATAAAAAAAAACATACAGACTTCATTAATAATTATGATCAACGGAACAATAACTCAAGCGTTGTTTCCAGCAGGAAAAATCCACGAGAAAACTTTTATATAATTAAAATTCCAGATTTACAAACTCAGCCGCCGTTGCAAGAACGAATAACGGAATAATTCATAGGAAGGTTAATTAAATTCTTTCTACGGCAGCGGTTGGAAGTGTATAATTGAATTACTAGCATTAATCTAATCGCGCACACTACCTACAGTTTGAGATTGGTTGCTAACACACCATTAGGCCGTTTTGAATTTCTATAACACAGTATCCATAAAACAAAACGTAGGAAATATTACATAAAATCGAAGTTAATTCCTTATATTGGAGTACGAACAAAACCAGAATCAAAATAAAATTATTTAATCATTCAGGTTAATTTAAAAGTTTTTTAATATAACATATCTGCGCTTTTTTAAATATATAAACTTATTATTACATAAATAATTTAAAAGTAGTCTAAAATTTGGTGACATTGTTAAAAATATTGATTAGCAATTTCAGTAACAAGTTATTAAAAATATTCGTTTCAGTGTAATAAAAGTGACAATTGAAGCGATCATAGCTCAGTGGTAGGTGTACGGCCGCCGCGTTAAGCGTCAGTTCGAATTTCTATAGTGAACTTGAGTTTTCGGTGAATAAAAATATCGTTATGAAACCAAAGCATGGTGGTAGGGCTTTTTCAAATGCCCGCCTATACAAATTTAATTCTAAATTGAAAGTCGGCCGCCAATTACCTATAGGTGTGTTCAGGTCGTTGCTTTTGAGAGCCAGTCCTTCCACCAGTTTAGCATATTAACCAGCCTGGGCCACATTTTCACTCAACATCAGATGAGGTTGTAGCTATAATGCTTAACATATGTGTAAAAAATATCATCGTTTACTAATTTTAAATTTTTTGGGTAAAAAGAAAAATAAATTTGAATTTACTTTAATTGTAGTGTGTTCTTTCCGTCAACATTAATTGATTATAATTCTTGGTTTGTAACCGTATTTACAATTTAAGAATTAAATAGGAATTCTTACTAACATTCTTACTTACTAACAGACGCAAATTGAAAAGGTCGTGCCTAATGAAATATTTCCTGTCACTTAATTGTAAGTAGAACCTAATTTACCAAAATCTTTAACCACGTTTTTAAAATGTTTTCAAAGTGTGTTATATATATTGTTTTATGTATTTAGATATTCCACTAAAGAAACTGTACAATTAAAATTACTATTATGTGATATGTACGTATGTTTACTGTTACAATGTGACAATTTTGCTCAAAACTCTGAAATTCATCATGGATTGATATCGATTCCCCGAGACTTCTCTTGTTCGCTTGCTTATATGCTTGTTGCCACTTCACCACGAGATTTGTCAAAAGCTTGTAATTTATTACATTAAATGTAAATAGCTTGATAACATTAAAAATAAATAACATAAAAATAATCACGTCGGTTTCATATATATAAGGAAACTGATAAAACATTACCTGAAATAACCCGATGATTATTGTTTGCAAATTGCGAATTTTCAATAATATTTTGCACGTGAAATTAACAGCATTGTGGCGATTTTACCTACGATTACTTCCCGAACCTAAAAAAACCTAACACAACTGCGTTGCGACTCGTTTTTAAACCATTTACTATGAAATATGCAAGTTTATGTTTATTTATTTATTTAATGATTTAAGGGACGTCGATAGTCACCCAATATATAATTTCTAATTATATAATTCGGGGTTGCATAATATAGTGCAGAAATTTAGCGATCGGTTAAGTGCAGTTGCAAAGTCAACGAAGTAATAAAATGTATCAATCCGCAATTTATTGTCTAAAGTAAATGTATAGGTGTTTGGGCTTGCAACCGACCATCTTACCCTACACGTGTCCAATGTATGGGTATCGTTTATACGGCTACGGATTTTATGATAATATAATCTATAAAGTATGGATAAGTATTTACAATATCATATTCTGGAAATATTTTCCGGAGAATATTTGCCCGCGATATTAAAGTCTCTTTTTACAATTAATTTCTTGAAGACTAGGCAATAAAGATTGCTAATGGCCAGTCTATTTTCTGCTAATGTATTCGAAAACAAAAGGGTTACGTATATATATAAAATTTATGAGCTATAAAATTGGCAAGGAACACCTTTATAAACGAAAATATGAAAAATTTTCTATTACCCATGGAATAAATTACCCTAAATTGCTTGAATTCGGATTGTGGCGGACCCTTTGGTATTGGAAATTTAAGAGATTAGGGGCGTTACAGTGAACGTTGCGGTCATCCATCAGGGAATAAGCCGAATCAACATTGAATTCATAATATTTTGTCAGTTTGCACATTTAGAGAGATAAGGGCAACATATATAAGTATTTTATGAGAACAAAACACAAAAATACTAGTTCATTATATTAAATATTGTTTATTTGAGACATATTGATACTTAACTGATGAGATTACAAGCAAAGGTTTTTTTTAAGTTAAGCTTTAGCGTTATGGCCACAATCTCACCTGATGTTAATACACGCTAATACTAAGGAAATAGGTCTCAAGTGCAACTACTGGTACACACCTATAGGTAAGTGACGGTAAATTTTTAACTTGCGGGTGGTAGCTAGCCAGCCAGGCAGTAGAAAAGCCCTACCACCGTGCTATAGTTTTGTCACGATGTTTTCCTTCACCGAAAGCTCAAGTTCATTGTAGGTGGATTCGTACCCACGCCCCTTCGTGCAGCGTCCATACACACTATCAACTGAGCTATCATCGCTTCACGTTGACCTATAAGGCAATGTTTTTCAACTTTTTTCATGTCACGGCCCCTATAGTATGAAGAAATATTTCCCAGCCACCTTTTCCTTTTTTTATGTATTTTTTTTTGTGAAAAATATTCAATCCAGCATATTTATTCATTTTCGTAATTAGGGTTCGGATAAATATATAATTAAGCACGTAAAACATATTTTTTTATTAGCATCGAATGCGTCGCCTATAAATAACGCAACTTACAAACAAAATTTACTTGTGGTCATCGTCTCTAATCAAAACCACTTCGATTCATTTTCTTCGACACAGTTTTTTATTAAAGAAGTCAGATGTGAGACAAACATGAAGGCATTTATACCTGTTATGCAAATGGTGTTACAAAAGTTGAAAGAAGAATTGTGTCATTACTTCTCAATGCAAGGGATATCCAAGAATACTGGGCAAAGATGGATCTTAAATCGGTTTTTAAATGTAGCTATAAATGAGGCACATTTGGTAACCAAGCCCTACGAAAATCTGCTGGATTTATCTGCCGTTGGGATGCTGCAATTGGAATTTAAGTCTCTCAATTTACATACCTTTTGGTTAAAAAAGAAATCAGAATACCCAGAATTACCAATAGAGGCTTTGAAGTGTTTGATTCCATTTGCCACCTCGTACTTGTGCGAGTTGACATTTTCATCAATGGACCAAATAAAAAGTAAGAAAATAAATCGCTTAAATTAGGAAAACCATTTAATTCTCCATGTAGCTAAAACGGATCCACGATAAGAGAAATTGGTTAATGAAAAACAAACGCAACCTCGCATTAAGAGTTCTCAAAAGTTTATTTTTTATTTTTTGTTAATTTGATACAAATATTTAAGATGGAAAAGATCTCATCTTATTTTTATTTTTTGGTTTCTGTCGCAGATAATCCATTGTCAGCTGTAAAACCCATAATAATTTCATCACAATTTTATATCTGTTATAAATTATCTGGGGTTATAAAGATTTTAAAATTCTAGTGTGCATTATGAAAATTTAAAAGGAACCAAGCAGCTATCCTGGAAGAAAATATTCCGCGCTTTTTAGTTGTCAATAACTAGAGCTCATCAGCCCCAATCATGTTTAGTAATAAAGTTACTTATCGGAATTAAAACCATGGTATATTTCAAGATGAATGAAGCAATGAATACTTTAAAAAAATTAAAATCACTTGAGCCGTTGACAAAGGATTTTTTTATATATAAATAGCTGTGCCTGCGACTTTGTACGCGTAGAGCTAAAATTGTATTTAATATTTTTTGGTCACTTTTGTAACTTTTTGAGTACAAATTTGCTCCTATTAGTGGTAACCTGACGTTAAATTCCTAAGATTGCTGCATTCAAACAAACAGACACAAACTTTTCTAAATTATGTTTTTATAATATCAATATAGATGATTGAATAAAGATGTCGAAGACGTGAAGATGGTTTTAAATAACATACAGAAGTTTAAAACTCGCTAACGATCAATAGAACGCAACCGATAAGGGATGCAAATTGTTAAACGCTTTATCCGAAGTAGTCCATTTGATACTGATGTCACAGGTTCACAAATAGACCGTAATATGGTATGGTAATTAAGATTAAGCATTTACTATAACAAAGACCTTTACTCATTAATATAACCTTTTTAGCGTGGTATTATTATATAATTTACTCTAATATACTTTGAATAAATATATAAACAGTGTCTATTAACTAATTAGGAAACATCACTAATAATAATTCCATTTAGGAGTTTATATGGAAACAAAGTAGTTCTAACGTACAAGATTTTAAACATATAGGATTTACTAATTATTGTTAGAAATTTATAGATGTTCTTATCACGTCATAAATAATCTTATTAATATTTGTTTTTTTCTTTATACTTAAGGTTTAGCGTAATGGTCATAATCTCACCCGATCTTAAGTGATGATACGGCCCAAGTTGGTAGAAACGCTAAACCTGTAGAGGAACTGGCTCTCAAGTGCAGCTGCCGGAATACACCTATTGGTATTTGGCGGCAGATTTAAAACTTGAGGGTGGTAGCTAGCCAGGCGGGCATTAGAAAAAGTCCTACCACCATGCATAATATATTATATTTTTAAATATATTGAGATATATAGTTTAAAGGAAATAATTATAAAACTGAAATGAACCAAGTACAAGAGTTTTATTTTATAAGGACTTCATATTAATTATACAATTTTGTTCAACATTAATAATATGTACCCTCGTCGATTTTAAGGATACGGACAACTAACGACAATTTATTACACCATGAATTAGTAAAGTTGTAAAGTGAGGCAATCCCCACAGATGGTGAACGTGGAGATAGTTCCAAAAGGTCCATCTACAGGTTTTTTTCTCAAGCGGATTTTACCCCTGTGACATATGGCGGTACTTATCCCTCCAAACTGCTGTAATTTCTGTGATCCAATTCATGGATTGGAATAAAGATACATATTACATATGTTGAATGTATAAAATAATAAATTCAGAGATGAGGATCTACAAAATTAATTGTAATGAATCTGTATAACTGGAAATATCAATGTCTAACTAAAGACGTTTATTTTTTATTAGCAGTTACTCGTGACTTAGTTCGCATGGAACTAAAATATTTTTTTAAGTGAAAACCTCTTTAACATAGTTATGATATGAAAATCGACGAAACAAAAAAAGATACAATTGAAAGAGACAACAACACTCGTCTGTAGGATAGAACGTGTAAAAAAATGAGATATAGTATATTGAAGTTCATATTTTTGAAAAGTTCATTTCTATGTAAACAGCATGAAAACAACAACAACAAATATTTATACATATCTATGTATGAAAACATGCACACATGCACATGTGAAAACATAGAAAATTTTATCAAACTTTGATCTAGCTTTTTTGGAACCCATATATGTACATACATCAATGTGTAATGTAGCCAGCTGATATTTTATAGTCACTACACTTTATAGCTATTTAAAACCATTTCCTAAAAGGATGCAGTTCTAGATGAAGCTAGTCATTAATAGTTTACTGCTGTTGAGAACTAAATACGGACGTCAACAGTGTGTTACAAACCGCAAACTTTGGGCGTTAGCACGCCAGCGCGAGCAATGCTGCTTTGCGGCAAAAATAGGTGTTAGTAGTTAGTAGGTTAAAATAGGTCAGCTGCTACCTATCTTTATGTTTTATTACAATTAGTTTAACATTTGGTACTTCAATTTTTTTATTTTATCTTTTTTAATTATAGTACTTACCTTTGTAGGCAAATTTGCCAATGTCATTTATAACAAATACACGTATATTTATATCTGTATGAATAAATCAGCAGTTCTCACTGTGCATGTATTTTTATTCTTAATTTCATGGTTAATATATATTTTAAAGACACTCGAAATGCGCATACCAGTTATTATTTATCATCTACTTTTTCAGAATAACATGCGTCATGTAAAATTTGTCCAATATTCCAACATTATAATGAATCAAATTATATTAGTTTATGAATTCAAATTTATACCAACACGGGATAGATTAAGATCTAGGCAAAAACGTATGTATTAAAGTTAATCGGGATAGAACACTTGGTTACAAATTCAAAGGGTTTTTCGCGAGGGGTCCGTAGTTATAATATACAGAAGATAATATACTCGTGCCATATAACACAATTATGTCCGAATTAAATGTGGTAGATGTAGTATATCTTTATTGTTGTGGTCGTCAACTTTTTTGATTAAGAGTTATATAGGGCAATATGAGATAACGCCATGAGTTGAAAATTACCAATTTTCATGATCTGTTAAAAGGGAGTACAAAGAAATTTTCCGAAAAGGCCGAACTTCCGAAGTCAGAAGACAACTCTATAGTTGACGTGGTGTTGCAAGAGATAGATTGTTTTATCCCATCCTCTTTGGTACCGGTTAATGTTAAGCGTCACACGTGGTTTAATAAATCCTGTTCTGAAGCCACTAATCGTAAGGAAACCACTTTTAAAAAGTGGGCATCGGAGCAGACTCACAAACACCTAACGCTCCATCTCTAAGGAAAAAATACAACCATCTCTCCAGGGTAGCAAAAAGAGTAATTACTCAAGCTAAATTTAAATTCATCGGTAGAATAGGCCAACGACTTGCTAGATATCCTTCTGGAAGTCGAACATTTTGGTCGTTGGCTAAGGCTATTAATGGAAATTTCTGTCAGTCGACTTTTCCACCTTTGCGCAAATCAGATACCTTTTTGGCCAATTCTGGAAAGGTGAAGGCAGACCTTTTATGCAAATTTTTGATTTCAATTCAACTTTAGATGACGGAGATGCCAAGCCGCCTACAATCTCACGGTGTGCTTACTCGATGCCCTAAATCTGTTTCAATCAAACTGTGATACGGCGCATTTTGTTCGCCCTTGATGTCAACAAGTAGAGTAGGCCAGATAGAATTCCTGTAATTGTTCTAAAGACCTGTGCTCCTGAGTTGACTTCTGTACTCATACGCTTGTTTAAGATGTCTTACACATCTGGACGGGTTCCGTGTTCTTAGAAGATAGCCAACATCCACCCTATACCCAAAAAAAGAGACCGTACAGACCCTGCTAATTATATACCTATTGTGATTACCTCCTTTCTCTCTAAAGTTATGGAGCGAGAGCCATCAATTTGAAATTGCTAAGGTATCTTGAGGACAATCAGCTAATAAACGACCGCCAATACGGATTACTCTACGGTCGTTCAGCAGATGACCTTCTTGTTTACCTCACCCAAAGATGGGTTGAAGCCATTGAGAACAAGGGAGAAGCGCTGGTAGTCAGTCTCGATATCGCAAAAACTTTTGACAGGGTCTGGCATAGGGCAGTCCTCTCTAATTTAGTATCGTACGGTATTCCTGAGAAGTGTTGTGCATGGGTATCACGCATTTTGTCTAGGCGAAGCGTTAGAGTCGTAATCGATGGCTCTACATCTGATGCTATAGCAATAAATGGCGGTGTTGTTCATCTTGCATATCAATGACCTTTTGGATATACCAAACGTGCATTGTTATGCGGATAATTGTACGGGTGATGCGTATACTCGGGACGTGGCAAAATTTCTCAAGCACTTATGGATTATAATCGGACTATGCTTGTGGCTGAGATTGAGAGCTCATTGGACAGGGCCTCTAGTTGGGGTCAAGCAAACCTTGTCTATTTTAACCCTGGTAAAACTCAAGTTTGTGCGTTTTCCGCAAAAAAAATACCATTCCTCAAATCACCTAATTTGCAGAGCACTTCTTTACAAATATCCTGTAGTATCGGGATCCTTGGTATCGATATATCTTGTGATGTACAATGCACTTGGAAGGCAAGGCCAAATTGGCACCCAAAAATATTGGTATTCTTAATCGGTCCAAGCGATACTTCACACCGAGGCAACGGCTTGTGCTGTACAAAGCGCAAGTGCGACTTCACGTGAAATACTGCTCTCATATCTGGGCCGATGCTCCTGTGTACCAGCTTGCCCCTTTGGATTCAGTGCATAAACGAGCCATTCGTGTTGTCGACGATCCCGTACTAACACGCGACCTAGAGTCCTTGGAACTACGTAGAGGCATAGGATCTCTCTGTGTTTTCTACCGCTGTATAACGGGGAGTGCTCTGAGAAACTATTTGATATGGTGCCCTCATAAATTTTAAGGCCGCACCTCTCGTCGTTGGCTAGCTGCTCATTCGCATACTTTAAAACCTGGCCAGGTTGTGAAAACAGTAAGGTTCTCTAGAACATTCCTGCCACGCACATTAGATCTTTGGAACAGACTGCCTGGTACGGTATTCCCCCAAGGTTATGTTATGGGGCTATTCTAAAAGGGATTGAAATACGATCTCTATGGTCGGCAACACGGCTGCAATGTCCCTGCTGTTGTAGTTGTTCATAGGCGAAGGTTACCATTTAACATTAGATGGCCGTCTGCCTATTTGCTGCCTATTAAAAATAAATGTTCATTCCAACCCCATAATAGTACACGTAGTACTACACTACCAATCCATAGCTCAAACGCTTCGCGCGCCGGCCAGGTAACTTCTTTACAGATCCCGTCGACTAAATAACAAGATTTAACTCGCTCCTCCCTGCCGTCTCCACCAATCGCACCTGTCTGCGCACATGCTCGCTTAATCACCACCCTCGCTGCCGAGGTCGAGCGGTTAATTTCACTCCTGCACAACTGACGCGATCTTCTTCCGAAGACGCTTGAGCCTAGGTAAGATCCTCCGGATCGGAGTCCTCGAGTGCTCTGCTCGCACGATACAGTGACACTATACTCGTACATCACTGAGAGTACATCTTAACACCGCTTACCATTCGTGCACACTCACACAATAAGTATAATGTTCTGCAAGGGACTACCCCCGCAGCCCTTGCGTGGCTTGTCCGATGTCATTGTTAGGACCACTAAACTTAGTAAGCTAGGACCTGTTGGTTAGTTAGGATTGCGAATTTTTGTTCGTTTTACGGCAGTAGCCCAAGCCAAGATTCGGCCGTTCTGGCAATCCTGCACCCGCTGCGTCGAAGCTGAATGCCATCAGCATTCCTCCCAAAAAAATCGGTGAAGCTGTCAAAGACCTTACGGCAAACATCGTATGTCAGCTTAAAAAAAAGCTTACTGTGTATTTTAATTCCGAAGCTAAAGTTTTCCGCGTCGGTTTTAAAGTTCGATACATTCAAGTTAACCCCATCCAATCTTAATCACGGCGGTTTGAAATGTAGCCGAGCCACGAAAGCACTATCATTAGCGTCTAACTTAGTCGTGCCACTACTTTATTCAAACGAACGGTGACTTTTTTAATTAAAACTGGAATCACAATTAAAAGGGAGATTTAAGTTCTTGATAAAGCATCATTAGAACTACTTCGTACAAAAATATAAAACCCGACACTGATTCGTGGAACGGGAAACTTTAACAAGTATAATTCATTCGACCCGCTATAAACTCAAGAAGCCAGACAGACACTTAGTTCGAAAAGGATCGATTTTTATCAAAAATGTGTACTTCAATTATTGTGAACACTTTCTTAATTATAGAGTGGGCAAAGAAAAAGCTAACGTCTCGTTTTAGCTTAAATAAAAATATTAACCTCGGTTACCAATAAAAACTTAAAATATTTCATGTTTGATAACAATTCTGTACTTCGGTATGTACCTGTACGTTTAATATCAAATATTCATATATACATCCGGTACAAAAGGCATTGACAGAAATTTGATGTAAAATTTGATTGTATACATATATGTTGGGTTTTAACTGAAAAACAGATTTACCGATTTTATGACATTTTGTTCACTGCGGGCGATGTTTCTATAATCGTATAAACAATATTCTGAACCAATAGTAATGAAATTTTGATACCGGCAGTATATACATTTATTTGCAGAATAAGCTTAGCAACAACATCTATTGAGATTATAAAATATAAACGCCGCGTTAATAAACGTGAGTTCGAATCCCTGGAATGAACTTCAGTTATCGGGGCAGGAAAATGTGGTGATGAAAGCCATTCGTCCATTCTATATACATCCCACATCTATTTTTTGTTTTGTGATATACTCAGATTTTTATAAATGTTTACGTCAAATTTTATAAATGTTTTTCTTCCTAATTTTCAATGAATTATTTATAAATAGATTATTTCTCATAGGTGATTCTATGGATCCTACAAAACCAAAAGATCTTTGACAAAAATACATATAATCAAAAAATGATTAAGAATAGACAGACTAATTTTGATATTATCGACAAGTTTTTTCTTTTAGAAATAAAGGGTTACATAAGTCTCAGATTAAGCCAATGCAGCTACGTTTACAATAGTTACTGGTTTACAAAAATTATTAGCAATGCCACATGTCAACGGTTCTTAAAAGACTTCCTAATTTTCACATTATTGCATTAGTATTTGCTGTTTCATGACGACAGTACGCAGAATGTTTGACAAGATCAGCTAGTTTTGGTTTATTTGTGAAGTTGGAAGTTATATGCAAAAAATATCGTTATAAGTAGTTCATTTTTAACATGTAATGCGCATAATAAATCTTAAGTGTGTTCACCAAAACGTATATTTTAAACCATAGTAACTGTTAAAATATTTACAGTTGATAGTTACCATTAAACCTTTGTTTAGCTACAATCAAAATGCTCAGTGACAATAAAAGGATAATTATCTTACAAAATTGTAAGGATCTGATTTTATTACCGTTCCAGACAATATTAGCTTTTCAAGGAGCTTAATAAATGAATCAGAACAAAGATTTCAGTGCGATCTGTCTTCAGACTAACAAAAGACCTATAATTACGATAAAATATTTTACGTCACAATTGTTTTAATATAAAATTATTTGTTATTATTATAATTTATTTTTTAAAATAGATTCTATAGTTATCTGTTGAATTTTAATTTAAAAATTATAAAATATATTATGATATTAAATAAATCAGCATAATTTTAACATTAACTGTCTAAGCAACCGCATAATAACAGCACAGTCAATATGATACTTAAAAAAAATGACAAATACTTTTCCATTATAGTATAACATCTTATATTTTACATTAAAACAAGTTGAAAAATTAATTATGACTGGTGCTGACTGTAAGCAGAGAAATAAAGTGATAGGTTGTTTACCATATTCGTATAGTAGAAACAGAAACAAGTTTTAAGAAGAATTAAAAATATATATACAAATAAGTAATAGTTATGAGAATAAAAAATGTCTCTTTATTTTGTACAGTAATGTAGGAAAGGAAGTGTCTCATGTAATGCGATAAAAAATATATTATTTTAAAATTATCCCAAAGGTGAATAGTAATGCAATCGGCCTTTATCAAAATTACAATATTTGTCAAAAGTACGTATTCAAATAAGTTTAATAGATTGAATTCCGTTCTCTTAAAATCCGAATGAAACGTTAGCAATAAAAAACTGTTTAATAATCTGATTGGTGGCAATCTGCGATTACAATTGAATTGTCGAGAGCTCCTTTTCTTTTGATTCAATTTACAATTTGCTGAACGCTCATTTCACGTGAAGCGAGACGAAGCTTCATGAAGGACTGAACGGCAGCTTGGGTGATTATTATTACAGATATATATGAAGATTTCGTTAACTTTAAAAAATAGTTTAATATTATTAACAAAAGAATATTGTCATTCCATATTAAATACTTCTAAGTTATAGGAGTTGATACTAGTTCTCCGTGTATATGTTGAATGTCTATTTAGTCTTTATACAGTTAATTTATTAAAATAAAGGATTAGCTTTTAGCGCATGACAAAAAGACATACAGGCAGCCAAAAAAATGCTTCTAATAGGTCGAGGAAAAAGTGCCTTTTCGGATATAGTATGTATAAACATGTAATAAAGTCTCTTTGGCCGTACTATTTGAATGACTGACTTTGATAACATTAAAAGGATACAATTCAAAAAAATAAACAAATTAGTTACATGGTGTTTCCAGCTATTTTTCATTTGTATTTCTTGCTGTAAAATTGAGTGAATGTGAAGAAGAAATTTTATACATTTTAAAATGTTATTACAAAAAGGAAAAAGTGCTACGCAAGCCGCGAAAAATATGTGACATTTATTGACCTAATACAGTGTCAGTAAGAGTAGTAAAAAGTTGGTTTAAGGCATTTTTAATCTGGGAATTTTGATGTCAAAGATGCGCCTCGCAAAGAAACTATGTAATAAATTCGATACATTTTTTAAAAAGTACAACAAAATCAACATATCAGTAGTTACGACATAGCTGAAGAAGTGGGATTTAACTACAAAATAGTTACTCATTTGCGATTTTTTATTGAAAAGTATTGAAATCGAATCGGTTTTGAAAAGGTTGATATCTGGTGATGAAAAGTTGATCATGTACGACAAGAACATGCGAAAAAGGAGGTGTTCAAAGGTGGGTTAGCTTTCATAGTGTGGCAAAACCTGGGTTAACTCGCAATAAGGTGATGTTGTGTGTATTGGAAAGCCATTGTTATTTATAACCTCTTACCGCCGAGCAGCACCATTAATTCGGATTTGTATTGCCAACAAATGTTGAAATTAAAGCAAGAAGTTGAGAAAAACCAGCTAGAATTGATCAATAGAAAGGATGTGGTCTTTTATCACGATAACACTAGCACACACACTTCTTTAACCACTCATCAAAAATTAAGAGTTTGGCGGGGGCTGTTATGAATACGCCATATCACCCTGACCTAGCATCTGCAAATTTCAATCAGTTTCGGTCTCTTCAACATTCTTTAGTCAGCGGCTGGCTATCATCAAGAGAGGACTGCCAAAACTACTTAACGCGTTTTTTTGATCAGACGCCCCAAAATGTTTACAGCAACGGGATCATGGTATTACTTACAAAATGGCAGAAAATCTATGCACAAAATGGCATGTATATTGTTATTGAGTGTAAATAAAATTTTAAAAGAAATATCTAGAATTTTCATATAAAATGCGAAAATCTTTTACCCCAACCTAATATATCAATAACAAAATGAACTGCGATTATAATTTTCAAAACATACGGAACATACAGTATTGGCTCCGTTACTGATGTATTATATGTATAGATTATATCCATTCTTAGTATATCTATTACTTTAGTCGGCTTTAGTACTTACAATTTTATATTCGTCATATTATCTTAGTTTATTTTTTACAATATCTTTATGAAAATTGATTGTTGCTGTATTTAGTTATTTCATAATAAGCTGACATTTGTAAAGCAGAGTTTAATAATATCGAGCACAAAAACTGCAAACGTAAAATTAAGCATGTACGAATTGTATCTTTTACGAATCTTATCAGAGGAGAGAATGATTGGCATTTCAATTTAGAGTATCTGCTGGGAGTAACTACTGGCCCGAGAATGCGTCAATTTACTTTCCAAAGGACAACAAACACATTCGTTTCTGTAGCTCCGACCGCTGAACGACTTGTTTTTTTACTATCCGCAAATTACAGACTGATCCAATTTGTCACGAGTGTTTCGGGGATTTGATAAAAGAAAATACAGTTTCATTTTAAAAGCAGTTGTTTATATTACTTCGTTTGTAGTCTAGATATATGATAATATGAAGTATATTAAATTTTATTTAACGTTTTCATAGATATTAACAATTATAAAAAATATATATTTTTCGCGTAACAAATCTCATGAGTATTTTAGTAAAGATAGAGAATGTATATTTTTGACGTATATCATATATATTTACAGTCATTTCAAGGTGTAGCTGTTGACGCTTAAAAAAGCTAATATCAAAAACCCATTATATCTTTTCTCGACGTAGAATACGCCTTTGTATTATACATAAGAACTTGACATTTAGCTTTATTCTTATGACATTAAGCTCTAGTAGCTTAAAAGGTATTACCAGTGTTATCTAACGAGAAAATCTTTATTATATATAATATAATGTGAATTACATTGAGAAGATATTAATAAGCAAGCATATTTTGTATCTTACTTCATAAAAAATAAATGTATATTTATATCACACTCATGCAAAATAAAGTACAAAAGTTTGTTAACAAAAGCTGTAGCAAAAACAATGAAAATAAAGATTTACTGTTATAATTTGTATAAGGTCTAGAGTCTAAAAACATTATATTTCAGCTTTCATTTCAAGACAAATGATAATAAAATAATTGGTACTAATATTTTTTACTGATTTCGGAGAGGCACGTTATACTAGGTTCAAATATCTATGTTAATAATATTATAAAGCGGAAAAAAATGTTTGAACGTACTAATCTCAGGAACTACCAGCCGGATTTCGAAAATTCGTTTGTATTTGAGTAGAACATTAATTGAGGAAGGTTTTAGGCTATTTAACATCACGCTTCCACCAATGGGAGCAAAGCTGTTTCGAAAAATCTTACAAATATGGCAGAAACTATTAAATCATTTTTAATTCTATGCGAACGCAGTTGCAAGCACAGCTAGTATAGGATAAAATTACAATTACAAATTATAATTGGAAGGTTTGCTTGTCCGGAATAATATCAAACTTCGCACTATTAAAGAACACGTCATTTTCTATCTATTTCACTAAAACTATTTCTAATTTTATAAATTTCTGCAAAGCGTTATCTACACTTATATAATACAGAGGAAAGATTTATGTGTTTGTATTTTATATATTTGTAACGAGTAAACTCGAAAACTACTGGACCGATTTCAAAAATTCTGTTACCATTAGAATGTTACATTACCAATTAGAAACATAGGCTATATTTATTACTAGGAAAAATTAGAGATTCCTACTAAAACTTAAATATTGCTATATAAGCTTTCGGTAAAGGAAAACGTCGTGAGGAAACCATAGCATGGTCGTAAGGCTTTTCTAATGCCTACCTGGCTAGCCACCACCCTCAAGTTGAAAATTTGTCGTCAAATACCAATAGGTGTATTCCAGCAGTTGCACTTGAGAGCCAGTTCGTCCATAGGTTTAGCGTGTCAGTCAACTTGAGCCATATTATCACTTAAAATCGGGTGAGATTATGGCCATAACGCTAAACCTTAACTACAAAAAAAGTGTAAAAAATTGCTAGAAAGTGTCTCATCATTAGTACTGGGGAAATTATTAGTGATAGAACAAAAAAAATGTTTTACCAAAATTAAAGGATATATCATTATCGTCTATATAATTAATATTTATAAAAAACTATAAAGATACATTTAGACTACGTTTATCCCAACATATTTAAAAAATAAATGCCCATCCTGTGCTAAAACGGGACTAGCCGCTAGTCTAACTATATACCTATGTACATACTATATACATATTAATGTGATACTGTTTGATCGCAAAATGAGAGAGAAAATGTATTTAATATTTTAACATTGTTTAAGCACAATTGTATACCCTTCATTCATCAATATTCTGTTAGTGATAATAGAAAATAATTTTCAATAGACTACAATTACCAAATTGGTTAAAACAATTGTTTCAAAAACATTATTTCTCGTTTAAAGACGCTTCGTTATAACAACGTACAACAATCGACCTCAAACTTATTACGAACATTTATTTCACCCAAAAACATGGGGCCACGTAAATTGCTTTGGTATCTTCGGAAGCAAAAACATAATTAATGTTGTGTTGTTTGTAATCAGAGAGCTAAGTGGTACACAACAAGCGCCAGATGCTATTTTGTTGTTATTACATCCAATTTCGCCTTTTCTGTTGACTAAAAGCTTTTTGCACTTGCCTTAAGACAGAAAAACTGAATAAAATAAATACATATTAAGTTAACCCCAAAAAAACCTTTAGTAATATTAAATACCGCATGCTTTGATATATCAGTTATTATTGCATGTGCTAAATGTGAAAACCCATTTGAAATATATAATATATATTTTTATGCTGTTTGTTGCTGCAATTCTCTTGACAAATCAAAAGCTTGTATTATTTTATAGGATAAGAGGATATATTCATAGGATTTTTTTAATACATGATAATTATTTTTAAATGAAATATCCAGATTTGTAATTTAAGTTGTTAGAAGTTTGTTTTTGCATATTTTAAATTTTTACCAACATATTCTTTACGATATATCTTTACGATGCGATTTACATATATTTACAAATCGAAATGGGTTGTATTTAATAAATATAACAAAAATGCTCACTAGCGGAAAAGATAAATGGTGGTTTACTTGGTGTTTAAGGCAGTTAGTTGCCTTGCTGTATCTGCCAGCCACGCCAAAGTGCTTTAGGTTCGATTCCCGCACAGAACAACAGTGATTCATAAATAATTGTACTGAGTTTGGATGTTATTGTCGTGATCGTTAACTGTGGTTATTAAGTTCTTATTCATAATTATAAAAAAAAGGTAAATAAAAGGATTTTATATAAGACGTTGGTTCGTAAACTTATATGCTGTAGGCCTCTGGGGAAACAGCAGGCAGTTCATGCTACATCCTCCATTTCTCTTACAGTGAATCATTAGTTAATACATAAAATATACATGAAATTCAAAATAACTTTTATTTTATTGGTAAGGTTTACCCCTGATTGTTAAGTGACGATGTTGCTCAAGATGGTGGTTATGGTAAGATCAGTGGAGGAACTAGCTCTCAAGTGAACTGCCGGAACATACCTATTGGTATTTGACAGCAATTTTTCAAACTAACGGTAGCAACTAGCCAGGCCAGCATTACAAAAACCCTACCACCATGCTATGGTTTCATCACGATGTTTTCGTTCATCGAAAGCACAAATTCATTGTAGGTAAATTCCAACTCAAGTCTTTTGACGTGGCGTCCGTATACGCTACCAAGTGAGCTATCATCGCTTCAAAAAGTACTTTTATTTTGTAAAAAATAATATGATAACATGTATTTTGTTACTATGCGCAGGCACTTATTCACTAACAAAATATTTTTAAAAAACGTTATAGTGGAAAATATTGCACTGCCCGAAGTGAAACTCATTCACTCGCATTAAGGCATAAGCGATCTCTCGAGCGGCAATTAATCAACCTCAGATTATGTTTTTAGACGTGACGCCATTTTAAATTTATTTATTCTCAGCACTTAATTGCGGTTTTCAGTTGCGAGCACCCCGAGTAAAAACCGGTTTGTTTTGATAATTAATTATTCTACGCTCGTTATGTCGCGTCGCGTCGGTAACTGAGTAGGCATTTGCCACAGCTGTTTCACATTCCCAATGATCTCGCTATACAAAAATTGCTCTTTTCATAAACAGAAGTATTCGTAACAACAAAAGTGAACTTAACACATTAGTAAACAATGAGTGAATTCTTAAACTATGGTATATTCCTGTAGTAGCGGATTAGGAGTCACAAATTAAAGAATGGAATGCATAAAGCGATGATGTCTTAGTTGGTAGTGTGTACGTACGCCGCGTCCATGGACGTGAGTTCGAATCCCTATAATAAGCCTGAGCTTTTGGGGAAGGAAAATATCGAGATGAAACCATAGTATGATCGTTGGGCTTTTTCTAATGTTCATCTGATTTGCTATTGAATATGAATTATGATTCAATATGAAAATTTACCACCTTATTCATAGGTGTTTTCCCGCAGTTCTATTTGAGAGTCAATCTATCCACTTGGCATATCTGTCCAACATTTTCAGCCACATCGTTATTTAACACCAGATGAGATTGTGGTCATAAAACCTTTAAAGAAAAACAATGAAACCATGAATATCATAAAATTTATATCGTATAGAAACATATTAAATTTTACAATTAATTTTTATATCGAAAGAGAAAAAATAATAACTACCGTACTCAAGTTAATGCATAATGCTTGTATCTAAATAACACTATTAATTATAAATTAGAAATCAATTTGAAGAACCTGCTCACGTATTCACTTGAGTAAATGCCACATCAAATAAAAACGAATAGCCTAGAGATTTCATAATTCTATTTTGCACTCGAATCTAATATAAGAAGCTCTTCATACTAACTTTAACAAGACATATAATATGAAGTTGTTATGTATGCGTAGATACATATGGTTACAATATTATGAAGATGATATTAAGTTTTTGATATTGATAATTCAGTAGGTTATCTTTTTTCAATAAAAGCGTCACATGCAATATGTCACCTTGTGACATTTAGAATAAACGACATCGAGATATTGAAAAAGAAAACTGGATTATTTGTAGCGTAACGTAGCTACGTAAGGTAGTAGTAAGTAAACGTTTATATAGTGTACACATTTTTTTTATAAATAATTTCTATTGAAATAGCAAACTGTAATCCGTAATATACGTTTAAAGGACCGCTATTACATTTAAGTACTCATCTATTATAATTTACGATATTTGTATACGTCTAACTTCTAAACAAAACACCAATTAAAAACAACCCTCATTTGTTCTTATACTAATTACTATTTTAAATGTATGTAAAAATATACCTTCACTGTTATGTTGAGTATAGCCAGTTTTTTTTTTTATTAAAACCGAACTAACAACGAAAGAATTGTCTATTTGAGCGTTACTACCCCGACATCGTGTAGCTCTAATCGGAATCCGACACCGGATTGCGATACAAGAAAGTTTCAAACAAGTACAATTCATTAAGAGTCGCAATAAAGGCATTGCCAGATCGAGCGTTAAGAAACAAGTTTTATTTTAAAAACTCTCGTAAAACTCATCGAGAATGTTTATTTAAATGAATTTCTGCAATACAAATAATATTTCAAAAATGCGTTATCTCTTCAAGCACTTTTCTGAAATATACAGGTTAACCATTGATAAATGGTTTATTACATTTTCCTAGAAACGAATATCATACTTAAGAAATATAATTTATAAATAAAATTGGTCGTCACTCGACGCCTGGCAAACGTGAGTAATTTAAGTTAATATTAGAAGAGATAATAAAAGCAATGAAGGAAATAAAGATGAAAATTGAATTGCGCGGTGTAGAGGCGCCAAGATACATAAGAGAGTGTCATACCGTTTGCTGTAACGGCATACGGGTCGAACCGCGTGAATATGAGTTTTACCTCACAATACTATATTTCCCAATTTAACGTATTGTTGCTTCACCTCATAACGCCTTACGTCCTATATTCTTTTATTTTTAACTAAGGACGACTAAAAAATATTTATAATATAAACACATTTAAAGTAGAGAATGTAATGTTTTTTCTATGTTTATCTTAGTAATACTTTTTAATATTTTACAAAAATAGCAAGTGGTGTCGACAATCGCAAGTTACAGCAATCACTTCGAGAGCTTTTGCCTTTTAGCTGGCATCGTAACAAAACACGAGAAAAATAAATAGGCCATTGTTCTGACACAATGTCTCGTCAAGAAAATATTTTTATGAAACGAATACACAATGGTTTAGCCTAAAGTATTCTAGTTTGCACGGCTACATGATAATATTAAACGGCATATTTTCATTACAGTTGTTGTATTATTATAATATAATATTCAATAACTTACAATAATAACGCCAAACTGTAGAATTTCATTGCCAGGCAAAGGTTTCTTCTCAGAGAAGGGTCCAAGTTACCACGTTAACCCAGGTCGTAATACAAATTTCATATTCCAGACTCTCATACTGATAAAATACAGAGTTATTTATTTTCCAAATATACAGGTTTACCTATGAAGTCTTCTTTACTTTAAAGTTATAAAAAATATATAATAAGTTAGTAAATAGGTATATTCTATTATTAATAAGTCGTGTGAATTTATATTTTAACATTTATATTCTCATATCTACATTACCACGTAAATAATTGGATGTATGGATCACAATATGTTTTGATTTGGTTGCAAATATTTGGTAATAAACTCCTTAATTATGTTTACGTCCCTATAAATAGTAGGCTCCGCGCTTTCATCGGTAAAGAGCACCCGGACCTGCTAAAAGAATTTCTGGCCACACAACTCCCACAAACACAACACGTGCGCATGCCCGCTGCCGCGATAAACGCGCCGACGCGTGCCAGCCCAACATCCCCAACACTTTCTCTGCGCTCGCGCTCTCGTTCCCGGTCACCAGTGATTCGTCCCTCGCAGACGGCTACTGTATCCGCAACATCAAAATCACGCCCCACATCGCCGTCAGTCTCCTCCGCTCCTACATCCACGCCTCGTCCTTTCGACGAGCTAATTTCGTTCGCCCCGTGTCCGGTACCCACAGCCAACTCTTTTTCGCCGCTTTCGAGCCTCGAAAATGAGACTGAAATGCAGGACCTCGAACCTGAGGCCCAAACTAATCCCGAGGCCGGCTTTACGCTTGTATGTAGGGCCAAACCTAAAAACAAAAGGGTGCTATCACCCGAGACAGTAGAAACCGCGTCCGTGAAAGCTAGACGCGACGAAAATTCTCGTGGCCCTCAGACACCCACGACGACCGCAATCCCTAAAAATCCAATCGGTACTACGCAACCGCAATCAAAAATACGCCCACCTCCCCCGATTACGATCAAGGACAAATCCAAATGGACTGTTATCTCCGGTCAACTAAACCGGCTAAAAATTTATTACACCAACGCCCGGAGTACCCCTTCCGGGATCCAGGTCAAAGTCCCTACAACAGATGATTATAGAAAACTCACAACCTTCCTTAGAGAAGGAAAACATGAATTTTACACGTACACTTTAGAAGAAGAGCGCCTTCTGCGCGTTGTCCTAAGACGCGTACCAAAAGAAATACCTGTCGAAGAGGTATTCGCGTCCATCAAAGCGCAAAACTTTCCCGTCCGAGAGGTACACCGCATGTACCACACCATTACTAAAAAACAATACGATATGGTCCTAGTAATCCTTGATCGTACTCGGGAAGGTAAGGAAATCTTTTCGTTAAGCTCAGTCTGCGACCTCTCTGGCGTCACAGTAGAAATCCCCCGAAAAAAACATATTCCAACACAATGCCACAATTGTCAGGCATACGGTCACTCAGCACGTAACTGTTACGTCAATGCACGTTGCGTAAAATGCTTAGAAAACCACTCCACAAAGGAGTGTACGCGTACCCGCGACTCTCCAAATCCACCAAGCTGCGTCAACTGCGGTAAGGACGGGCACCCCGCGAACTATCGCGGATGTGAACGTGCCCCACGCACGAGACATGCTCCCGTCCCTCAACGAGCACCGTCAGCGCACACCGCGGCAGCACGTCCTGCTCCGCCACCGCTTATGTCAACCCAGGCCTTCCCGAGCCTTTCCGGTCCTGTGCGAGTCACTCCTGCGCACACATCCGCACAAGCCCCATCTACCGCGTGGGCCGCCAAATCGCAACCTGCGAAAGCTAAACCCGCAAGTCCCACCGCATCCGCACCGTCATCCGCCTTCCAAGGCCTCGATTGGCTCGCAGGCCTTCTCAAGGAACACCTTGCCGACGACCTCATCGCGTTTGACGATATGATTAGTTCAAGTCGCGATTTCGACCGCCTCAAGGCCATTAAGGCCTTCCCTGACATCGCGCGCTCCATGCAACGCCTCATTCGCGCTTCTCCGTAATTAGTTTTTGCAATGGAGGATAGAATTAGACCCCGTGGCCTTTCTTTATCCTTTTTTAACGCACGTAACTTAAAACCCCAAAGAGACTTAGTCGCTAGCTTCCTTAAGGAGCGGCAAATAGACGTGTTTCTCATACAAGAGACACTTCTTAAACCGAGCGTTCGTAATCCCGCGATTGCAAACTACAAGATAGTAAGAAATGATCGTACCGGCGTAAGAGGCGGCGGCACGCTCATATACTATAGAAAGTCACTATATTGCATGCCAATAGATCCTCCCGAACTCACCAACTTAGAAGTGTCGGTGTGCAGAGTGGGCATGACCGGTCATCCTACTATTCTTATTGTTTCCGCGTACCTCTCGCCCAATAAAACTCTCCTTCAGTCGGATCTGGAGACGCTTTTCGCGCTCGGTGACTCTGTTATAGTGGCTGGCGATCTAAATAGCGGGCACATTCAATACAACAACCCGCGTACTACCACTAATGGTAGGACACTATACTGGCTAGAAAATGCGCTTACCTTTGATGTAATTGCTCCTTCAGAGCCAACTCATTATCAAGCTAACTGCCGCCCTTCAGTTTTAGACATAGCTATTTTAAAAGGGATCGCGCTTCAGGTGCGGCAAATCGAAGTCGTACATGAACTAGATTCCGACCACCGTCCAGTAATTCTGCAACTAGGCCACCCGAGTGACTACACACCCGCTTCAGTCAAAGTAGCTAACTATACAAAGCTCAGACACTATCTCTCAAATAATCTCTCCTCTCCTCACTTAGATAGGATCCCCGACGAGATAAAGTCTGTGACCGATGCCGATGTGGCGATTGACTCCCTGGTCGGTCACCTCCAGAATGCCATCAGAGAAACCTCAAAAGAGGTAAGGTCGGCAAACAATCGCCGCTTCATACTTCCTGATGACATTCGAAGACTGATCACGGAGAAAAATGCCGCGACTCGCGCTCACGATTCTTATCCGACGGAGGAAAATCGCGTACATCTACGTAACCTACAAAGAACAGTTAAATCCCGTATCTCTGAACTACGCGGTCAAAGATGGCACAGCCTCTTAGAGGAAATCAAACCGTCTCATCTCGCCTTTTGGGACCTCGTTCGTAAACAGAAGAGCAGCTATACGTCTGCGATGCCTCCGTTAGATAGAGGCCCTGGCAATCCACCCGCCTTCGAAAGTATAGACAAGGCAGAGTATCTCGCTGCTACTCTCGAACAACAGTGTTCTCCCAATCCCTATGAATACCATACCATTGATCCCGAACACGTCGGGAGGGTCGATCGAACAATTCAATCAATAAGAGAGACCCTCCCAATTGAAAACTTAGAGCCGGTTACAACTGACGAAGTCCTCGCTATCATAAAAGCCCTTAAGCTAAGGAAGGCCCCCGGGCCCGACGGAATCAGGAACGAAGCCCTCAAACTTCTTCCTGATAAACTCATAGCCCTTCTGGTCTGCATCTTCAATGCGGCCATAACTCACTGCCATTTTCCAGCCGCTTGGAAAAAGGCAACGGTAATAGGTATCCTTAAACCCGGGAAAAGGGCAGCCCATCCAGAAAGCTACCGCCCAATAAGCCTCCTCAATACTATAGGTAAAATATACGAGCGGCTTCTGTTAAACCGACTACAAGCCTTTGTCTCAGACAAATGTCTCTTACCATACGAGCAATTCGGCTTCCGACCGAAGCACTCGTGCACCCACCAAGTGCTCCGCCTCACGGAGCATATTCTCTCCAATTTCACGGAGCTACGCCATCCCAGGCGCACGCTTGCTGTATTTTTCGACATATCCAAAGCCTTCGATAAGGTCTGGCATGAAGGCCTTATTTATAAACTCAACCTCTTTCAAGTTCCGGACAGACTAGTCCGCATAATCCTTGCTTATTTATCGGACCGCTCCTTCTGCTACAAAGCGGACGGAGCCCTATCCTCGCCTCACCCAATACGCTCAGGAGTCCCGCAAGGCTCCATCCTAGCGCCTTGCCTGTTCAACTTGTTCGTTAGCGATATCCCCGAATTCCCCGACGTCGCAGTAGGCTCCTACGCAGTCGACACAGTCATCTTCAGCTCGGCCAGGAATAGGATTCACGTATACCACCGCGTCCAAAGAGCCGTCTCTATGTTTGGGTCCTGGTGCCTCAAATGGCGCATAGGAATAAACCCAGAAAAAAGTGCGGCTATCATGTTCGATCCTCACGCGAGGAGAGATATAAAAAAGACATTACACCTATTCGACGTCAATATCCCCTGGGCTAATGAAACTAAATATCTTGGTGTAGTTTTAGATAGGCGCCTAACCTTCAACAAACATATAGATTACGTTCAGAAAAAAGCCTCCACGGCTATGGTTCTGCTACGCAATCTCACCTCCTCTAAGAGCAAAATGGCACTCAGACATAAGCTCACAATATACAAAGTATGCATCCGTCCCATACTTACTTACAGTTGCCCCGTATTCGCTCACGCTTCACGCACCACCCTTCGCAAACTACAAGTATTGCAAAACAGATTCATGCGCATAGCCGTCCAAGCCCCGTTTTACGTCCGTAATGTAGATCTCCATAGAGACATGGACCTTCCGTCCATGTATGCATATATTAAAGACATTACAAAGAAATTTTTTGCAAATGCCGAACTTCATCCTAACCCCAAAATAGTACACGCAGTTAGCTACACTTCCAATCCGCATGCCAAAGGCTTTGCTCGCCGGCCACGTAACTGTTTCTCCGACGCCGTCGATAAAATAACGAGATTAAACGCGCTTCTCCCTGCCGTCTCCACCAATCGCACGTGTCCGCGCACACGTCCGCGTAACCGCCGTCCTCGCCGCCGAGGCCGAGCGGATAATTTCGCTCCCGCACACCCGCCGCGGCCTCCTTCCGCAGACGCCTGAGCCTAGGTTCGATCCTCCGGACAGGAGCCCTCGAGTGACTCTGCTCGCGCGATACAGTGACACTCTACATCACTGAGATTACATCAACACACCGCATACCATTCGTGCACACTCACACGTTAAGTACACGGTTCTGTAAGGGACTACCCTCGCGGCCCTTGAGCTGCTTACCTGATAAGGTCGTAGTTAGTATCACTAATTTAGTAATAAAGAACCTGTTGGTTAGTCAGGATCATGAATCTTTTTCATTTACCGGCAGCAGTCCTAGCCGAGGTTCGGCCGTCCTGGCACCCTTGTGCCTGCTGCCTCGGGGCTGAGTGCCCTCAGCACTCGCCCCTAAAAGTCCGGTGAAGCTGTCAAAGCCCTTGGGGCTAACAGCGTAAGTCAGGTCGAAAAAAAAAAAAAAAAAAAAAAAAAAAAATGTTTACGTCTGATTTAAAATTGGTAAAATTATCAAGTAGATATAGGACATAATTAAAAAACAATAAATACATGAATAGTAATCAAAGGACATGTTTATATAAAAATAATTTCTATTCTACATTTAATGAGATAAAATCTTATTTCTGCAATATTGTTAAAAGATTTGTTGTGATAAACGTTTCTATTTGTGAAAATATATTATAACATTCACTTATAGTGGCTATTGTGTCACATTACCAGGCTTTGTCGCGTATTTTATTTCATGTTTCTTTATATTAAATTGAAGCAATGGAAATGTCATGTAATATAAAATAATTCTGCGATGTTTTTTTATGTGAATATATTTTTTAGCTTTCGCATAAATGTATGATTAATTTCGTACGAAAATATTTCAACTTAATGTTAGACGATTTTTTTTCCGAAATTTAGTCTATATACAGGAAAGTCAAATCTAAGACATCAGTGATTGTAAGGCTGGTACAAGTAGTTTAATTTGTTTTCTTGCCGCTACTAATCTTTCTATTTAGATATATTTTGATCAATCTTTATAGAGTCTAGCTTTACTTTGTTTCCGTTAGTTGTTTATCCGTGATGTTTCCTATGACAAGGACGTATACCCTAAATGTGGAAGTTATCTGCAAGAAATATAATTTTTGTTTATCAAAAATAGTTTATTCGAATAAAATCCATTAGACATATATCGGTAACTTTAATTAACATTATTGTTTATTTCACTACAAAAGATGCTGTAGAACAACTTCTTAAATATTGTTTGTAGTCTTTGAGAAGTACGCGGATTGCTAAGGTGAGTGTTTACTCTTTCTTATTTCTTAGGAAAGTATATTATATATTATGAAAAATTTATTTATATAAGCCAAACAACAATAATTAGTAAATAATTATATATTAACATAACCGGCTCTGGATTGCTCGTAATTTACATATATCTATATTATTTTCTGATTTCTTTTTATTTTCCTGATTGTACCTATTGTCGATAAATTTATAAAATTAAAATTTTCTCAATATCAGTTACACAAACAAATGAATAAGAATGCATTAAGTGTGTAACTTTGAATTTGAAACATATATTGGATTCACATTTTTGATAACTACCGAAGAATTTGTTTAAAGCATGGAATGGTTTTACAATTACTGCATTGACATGCACTGTATATTGTGAGTTTGATACCTGTATCATTTTAAAATAGATGTTGTCTAAACACATAGCGATCTAACAAAACAACTATGGTTTATTTCCAATTAACTCCAGTATTTTTAGTCTATTTCTGTAGTGCTGCGATAGGCGTGCAAATTGAAATACTGTGTTTCTTTTAAAAGCCTCTTTCTATATCAGACGTATAATTTACTAAGTGTTTATTTTCAGTTCAAAACGAAATACGCAATATTTGAGTTAAACAATAACTACTCACGATAGTAATCGCACAGGAATAAATATTTTACGTATATTTTCTAATAGGCTGATAATTCAAGTCATCGAGAGACTCATCAACATCTTCTGTGAGAAAATAATAACACAAAATATAATATAAATAATATATTATTTACTAAAGTAACTGTCACTATTCTTTTTATGCTCTCAACGTTTAAGCTGTATACTTAGAAAAAAATAATACAAACAATTGTACTACTATAATCTAATATATAATGTAATAAATGCGAAACTAAGTTTGTTTTTTTTTGTTACGCTTTCAAGCCTAACCCGTTAAATCGATTATGATGAATTTTGATATAGTGATAAATGAGAACCTAGAGACGGGATAGGTTACGCTTTCTCGCAAACACCTTGTTGAAAGTGGGGTAAACAGGGATAATCTTTGTATGAAACTTTTTATCATCCGTCCGTTTCGTCCGATTTGTTTGACAAAATCAATGTTAACGCGATATATTATTATATACGAAACATATATTACGATTTATAAACTTTGATTTATTGCTATTTTGTAGTTGTCAGAATAGTTATGAATGTCAGTCCTTTAGCGCTAAAATTATAAAAAGAACTCGTCAGATTTGATACCCGAAAACGTTTCACTAAATTGAGAAACTATAGTATATATGTGTAGTTACAGTTACCACGCGTCATTATAACGTGGACAGTACTATCTAAAACAACAGTGCCAATGGGTAATCAATAACCCATTAGAGGTAGACACTGTCATGGCGGTTTGCAGGCCATTTTACCTGCTGGATATACACTTGCTAATTTCGAAACACAACAAATCAAAGTAGAGTCTGTGACGGCGTTATCATCAGTCGGGTACAGATCCTTTAGAGTTCACTTAATTTTTTATACGTTAGAAATCCATTTATGTATCCTCTCCCTGCCAATTGCCGCTTGCATGGGGTGACGTGGGTTCGACCTAGATAGTAAGCGAAGCCTAGTAGCCAGATTACAACTAGATGGTAAGCAGAAACCTAAAACTAAGTGTCTTGTCTATGTGCAACTTAGTGGATTAAAAGACTTAATGGACAGCAAACAGGCAGATGGCTCAGCTGATGCTAAATGGATACCGTCACCAATGGATAGCCACGACACCAGATGTATTACAACCATGTTGCTGACCTTGACGGAAAGGTGGTCCTTGTTCACAATGCTGGAACACAAAGGCTCATACTGAATATTTATTTTGCGGCAGTCTAAACCCGAGTCTGGTCGCTAATCATGAGTCGGGCAATAGCCCTACCACCAAGGTATGGTGGATCAAGGATTACATGGTTAACCGCCATGACGAAACCGAAATGTGGGACCAACAATCGCCAGAGCCTCGTCGATTAGTCGGTAGGGTGCACCGCGTGCAGGTGAGGTTGGTTTAGATAACTCAGATAGTATTCGATACCACTTACACCCTAAAAGGCTTATTTAGTAAATTATGTTGAGGCTTTAGTCTAAAACTTTCAAATCAATAAAATTAATATTTTCATTAGTATATTAAATGTAAAAATGAATAAAATTTAATTTACAGTAGAATGTAATACGCAACTTTTCATTTCTGATTAATTTCATTCATTAAAACTTGGGTGATTAACACCAAATACCAATTCAGACTGCGAGCTCCAGGCCCCTTTGTCAACTGTCGCGGTAGGTACTTTGCCATAATTGATTCATTAACTACGTTTCATTGGAAACCCAAGCGCCAACTTATTGGTTATTTAGATTGTAAACTATTTTAAAAGCATAACAAACGAACGAATCTATTAAAACTTCGCTAAGATTAGACATATTCTACACAGCTTTATACCTAATATTTTATCTCCAAAGATAAAAGGATTGTACAGTTGCAGCAGTAGGAGTTGCAGCTCGACTGATGCAAACTTTATAGAAAATTAATTAATTCTATAGAAAATTGCAACTATCGTTTTATCGTGTTCCTGTAGCGGTTTCTAAGGGTCACTGGGAAAGAGGAGTTTAAGGTCGACAACAGTCAGGTAGCACCTCTGATGTTAGAAACGTTCATAGACTACGGCAAATGCATACGTACCATAAGGCGGGTTACATGATTAGTTCCACTCTAGTTGTATAAAAAATATCTGAGTGAATAAGACACAGTAAATATTTAGATATGATTAATGATTGCAGAAATTATATAATTCGTAATTTGTTTTCACCAAAGAACGTAGATAATGTAGATGTACTATAATTATCTTCACACTGGCTGTGCCAGCAACTTCGTTCGCATGGAACTGAAAATTATTTAACTAATGTATAGCCTATGATACTCAAAGATAATATAGCATTCAACTGGTGAAATAATTTTTGAAATCGATCCAGTAGTTTTTGAGTTTATTCTTTGCCAACAAATATACAAATATTTTCTCTTTATAATATTAGTATAGATTACAACTAGTACTATAGTTTCATAAAAATATTTAAAGAAGAAAAACGCCATGAGCGTATCTTATTCTGATAAACGTAGGTAGATGTTTTTTTATATTTTAATTGTACGAAGCTTAATAATATTAGGTACCTATACGATACGATATATTACTAATGAATTGCGAAATATAAAAGGTAGCTTATTGTAGGTTATATCATAAATGAAACGGTAAACGTTGTTGACTGGAAACCGGAACGCCTATCAATTAGCCGGATCATTGACGTGAAGAATACGACGTAGGTAAGAAATTTCTTTTTAAATATTTTCTCTCGCTTGAATTATTAAGGTTAAAATATATGTTTTAACATTTAGCTTATAAACGCTTTGAATGTGTGTAACAGCAATCGTTTGATATTTATATAGGAATCGTTGACATTCACAAACATTTTCGTCTGTTCATTGAAATGCTCAGAAAATAATCGAATAGAAAATTTTGTTGAATATCCTTATTAGGCAATTTTCATGTACTTCACACATTCACACAAAGGAATTCTGTAAAACCAGTAAAGATATAAACTTTGGTAGCTATTACCGGCAAAATAACGACTTAGCCGAAGAGAATGGTGTCGAAATAAACTTAGATCGTTTGCGGAGACGCGATAGGGAGACAGCTGTTGCCAACCGAGATAGTTTCCGAGCAGACTTGTTTCTTTAAAGTGACATGGAAGTCGTAAGTATTTTGGAAAGTCGAATAAAGGATAAACAATAAAAACTTATTAAAATTGAGGAATACAAAATTAGTATATTGGAATTACTGCACTTTCGACTTCTTTCGGGGCACGTTTCATTGAATAATTTGTTATCTATATTAGTTGTTTATCTTATGAACTACCAGCACGGTTATAAAAATTATTTTTGGTTATGATAGAAAAATAATTGAGGAACACTGCAGACTTTTTAACATCACGCTACCATCAATAGGAGCGAAGAAGTATTGAAAAAAGTTACAAAAAAGGGCATAATTTATAAAATTATTTTAATTTCGAGTGACTGAAATTGCTAGCAGCTGGTAGTTAATAAAGGTTTTAATAAAGACATTAGAAAACGTTTCTACTAATCTGTGCTTAGTTAATTATTGTTGAATATTTAGTTCTGTTGTAATACCTGGAATGACACGGTAATTGTATGACTAAACCCTCAACAAAAAAAAGAAGAATCTTTGATTAGTTTGTATGTTGTCGATACATACATATGTATATCAAAACTTTTACTCTGCTAAATCTCTACGTTAAATATTTTAAGAATGTTATGATCGTGGCGTACTTATACCTACTTTTCGTTGTCTATTTGTTCCCCTGAATGCGGGATCACTCTGACACTGGTGTTCAATATTGGTTGTTTTTTACCTTTAACGTTATTTTCGCAAAACATCACTAACGTGTGTACTATACTAGACCGTAGTGCGAACAATTTTGTGCAGTATTTAGTATTTTAGCTACTAAATTACTCGGAACTCCACTAAATTACTATCCTAGTGTGTACGAGGCTTTAGCCGCACATTAAGAGTGAACTTTGTAATTGTTACAATAATATTATGCTTTAAAATATGTCTAAAAACCATATGATAGTAATATTTATAATTACCATAATAATACCATGTCAATAAAGTAGAAAAAATCCTTCTTAAATTATACGAAACATAATTTAAGTCTATACCAACGGAGTCGTGGGTCCTGTATTATATTTCCAGTCTACCTTTGGCTTATTAAAAAGTTATAAAAAATTAAGTGTCTATAAATCCATTTTATCTTGATTTATATTATTGATTGATATATTATGAAAGATTAAATGTATATGCAAAATGAAATATTTTCATAAATATTAAAATGTTGTAGTTATTTATAAGAGTTAAGACCTTTAGAATTTTATTTAGAACAAAGATTAAATTTTACACCATGAATGATAACATTATTATGACCACGTATAAATATTATTGTTAAAAAAATTATATATAGCAAGGAACATTTTTATGGAACGTTATAGGTACCCATAGATTATCGTTTAATTTCGCAATGAAAAATAATAAATGTAACAGTTAAGGAAAAGTTTTTGAAGACAGTATACTAAGAAAAATTAAATCGGGCTTCCTATAGATATTTCCTGCCAATTATTTACGCAATACCTTATGTCAACTTTAAAGTATTACAGTACCTAAGAAAAGTAAACTTAATTAAATTGAAACTTCGTTTACATTGCTTCAATTTTTTTCGTCCATCTATCGCATGTCATTCATATTACAAAAGGAGTAGGAGTAAATTGAAAGGCGCTCGGGAGAGCGGCCAAGGCTACTATGGCGGCACCCGTGGCACGCATCAGCTGACCGTGTAGCGCTGATTTCCAATTATCATTCCAATTTTCCAATTATTAAATTAAGGTTAAGAATGCCATTTTAATAACCTAAATCGAATAATTTTCCGAAAATGTTCTGTTAAATGTCTAGGATCCAAAAAAGTTTCACTTGCATCGTAGTTTCACGAACCCACACAATCCAAACTTAAAATCCACCATAGTACAGAGATTATAATATTCCTGATCCCATGGTTCTATTTTCGACATAGGAAACACTTATCTACGTTAGTTCATGTTTTTTTCGGCACAATCTGAATTTCATTTATTGTAGTCGTATTCAGCCGTAAAATTGGAAACAAAGTGTTGCATAGGTTGAGTTAATTGAATTTCGTATTGACTATTTCGGTTTCTAGTTAACTGCTGTCACACCGAAAACATTTCAACTCAATGCACAATCCTAGGATCAATTTATTTTTAGGAATCGTTCGTAACTGAAATTGCATAGCAAGTTTTGAGGTAGATATACACAATGTAGATAAATGTTCTAATACATATAGACGAAACTAAACTCGTCTTTCGAAATTAAATTATTCTACATAATAGGTTGGGATGTAGCTTACTTTACTTTAAACTTTGCGGTTGTACCTTATATTTGCTATTTCGATAAATTCTAGAGTGGGTATTGCATTTTAAATAAAAAGGAAATAATATTTAACATACAAAAAGTGGACTGAAAACATAAAAAATATTACTTTGAAACAAGTCAAATTGGATGTTAAATGAAGTTGTGTATAAGCAACTTCATACTAGACCGAGGTCATTCAGTTGCAGTTGAAATGTATTCAACATTTCTTCTATAGCAGTGGTAGTTGCTAAGTTTGCTCTTTTAGTCGGGAAGCAAAAACATAATTATTAATGAGGAAACCGGTGAGCCGGTAGTTTTAACGTACCTCTCTACTGAAGTGCACGTTGATTATACCCTCATTGTTATACTAAGTAGTTTTTTTATACTGTTAGAATTAATTACCAAAATTATAGTTATTAGATTATAATAACTAATCAATATATTATTATTAATATTCGAATTGATCCTTGAAACATTTTCCTAGTTACTAATTAAGCTTCGTTATATGTGTAATATCCAAGTGGGTAATCGATACACCCTTATTACTACCCATTTACAAAGTTCCACCTAAGTATACTAATTGGCTACCGTCCATGTTTACCGTACTAATGTATACCTAACGACATGTTGGACAATGTTACGTGAATAAGGAAGATTAAATGTATGGGAATATCAGTGGTCAGCTTCAGTTAAATCAATAATTGCAATTGATTTGTTTAATTTGTAAAGTTTCCGTTATGAAAGAATATACATTGATGTAAACCCGAAGTAACAACTTAATTTAACTATTACATTATAATGTATGTACAAGTTTCAGTATTGAAAATGTCATCCTTATATATATTGCTTTAAAATAGTTTCGGTTATGTTTAAATGTTTTGGTTCGAAGAGTGTTCCTAGTAAAATGCACCATCATGTAAAGTTTTAAAAAAAGTAGTATTTAACGGTGTCAACTATTATGTACAATAGTAGTATACGGTACTATACGGTGTTTATCACCCGACGAGTCTTGCCACGTGCCATCTTGCCTTCGGCCCAAGCCTGGGAAATGCGTTTGGGTTTTACGGTGACAATGTCCGTGTAGAATAGGATTTTAAACACCACATCAATTAAAAAAAATGCTGCGACTTCATGTCATGAGTTACAGATTCGTTTGCCTTTTCCTGAAAATGTTCATCATTATTTCATTGAAATATACACAGAATTGACAGTTGATAGAGAGGAGATTGAAGGAGGAAAACTTATTATCCCGACCCTACTTAGGATAAGGACAAGAAAGAATATACGCAGTACTATTCTCAAGTACTTATCTACATACTCATTCGTATATAAGGAATATAGAGTGTATAAATTAGAAAGAAAGAAAGAAAACTTTCTATAGCACGACATTTTCTAAAATTTACATCATCGTCTACATAAAATCACATGTGTGACTTAAACCAGTGTTTATAATTCGAAGAAAGAATAATCGCAATGTTTAACAAAATACGAAACATTTTATATTGTAACTTAATCTGTAACAAAACAAAGTTCATCCTCGGGGTGACGTAAGATTAGCATAAGTAAATTCGATACTTTCAGCCAAAATCCTTTTGGGACTCGTTCTAATTCGAATCGCGTCGGAATATTTACCGAATCGTGTAACATTTTTATCCTTTTAAAATTGCAGACATTCATTTAAATAATTGGCAAATAGAATACTTTTTCTTTAACTCGTTCCGGTTTTAAAGGTATGACATAATGTTCTAAATTGATTCAATGATTAATTTCGATAAACTTTACAAGTGTTAAAAATATTTTATTGTACTAGTAATTTTAAATTAAATTGAATCTAAAATTAATTTCAGGGAATTAATTTAAAAACTGGTCTAGTTTTCAAATTGAAAAGAGATGGAATTACAAGGTCTGAGTTTCGATTAACTTCGGACTTAATTAAAAAGTCTGCATTGTTCGTAGAAGCGTTCTATACCAGTGATATCAAAGTTATTCTTCAGCTTATTTAATATCCTACAAAAAAATATATATACGAAAAATGTTGTTTTGATGTACTGTAGTTGGATAGTACTATGATATATAAGAATTTGCACGTGTTGTTTTCTGACCTGGAGAAGGCGTATGACCGAATACCTAAAAAGGTTGTTTAGTAGACTCTGAAAGAAAATTGAATGCTTATGAAGAATCTACAGATAATCTGTTCCATGTACAATCATTTTAGACATATTCAATGTGGCTCTGGGTTTGTACTAGAGGACAAACCCTATAATGGTTTGGGTTACCAACCCAATAATGGATCAACCCAGATTTCCATATAGCCTTTATTGACAGTTTATACTTACATTTTCGATACTTCGGTTCATTAACTCAAAATAACGGCGACATAGTCCGGAATGTGAAATGTGACTGAAAATAAAATTTGGAGTGGATAAAATGACGACAAGTCTAGGAGATACATAGGATCCACAAATGTCTTTGACACTTAAAGATTTGAATTCTGAAAAAAAAAAGATATAAGATTACACGTGAAGAGATGCTAATGTTGAGAGGGATCTGTGAAACAATTAGCATGCATAAAAATAGGCATGAATAATATATATGGCGATATATAAAAATAGCAGCAATGACAAATAAATGAAAATATTTATATCAGAATGTTATAGGCATGTTATAAGAAGAGACGAATGCCATAAAATTTTAATAATTTTATGACATAATGGGAATGGATATAGGATTTATAAAAGATCGTAGAAGATATATCAGCACTGTGGGGCATGATATGAAAGGTGTGAATACTGAAATGACAGCTGCTACAGGATAGTAGAGGTGCAAAATAGTTAAACCGACAATACTTAGGTAGGAAAAACGTTAAAAAAATCTTATTTATGTAATCAAAATATGTCCATGGATTTTGAATAATATTAGCTCTGTCAGTTTTTTAAGTAAGATGACCTTAAGAAAAATCTATGTAGACCTAACCTACAACTCTATCTATGCTTTTAGGTTACTGAAATTTCTAACAACCATACGGTGAATGCTCTATTCTATATGTATGTAATTCTACTACGGTCGTCTCGCGCTGTTTTTTATTACAACTCCCACCTAACCTTTTTTTTCGTGGGGAAATGCTTTTCCGCATCCCCTCCCTGGTGGACTGGGAAGGGTATTTGGGACTCGCCCGGCGCAAGTCTCCGGGAATACCCACTAAAACCCCACGGTACCGTCCTCCGCTTTTTCAAAATTAACACGGGATCAGGCCACGCATTCAGCGCGCTACCCCAGCGGTCAGCCCAGTCTGATGTTAGACGGGCCCCGTCCAGCAGCTTGACAGCCTAATCAGGTTATTTCCGTCAAGAAGACCAGTGGTGATGTTTGGTCTGACTACGGCGGTAGAAATGGGGTATTATCATACCGCCTTCTCTTTCGGCCTACTCGCCTTTGACGTTGAGGGTCACTCTCAGGGTCCCTTTCCCGTGTTCTCTCCGTGACCTCTTTCTGTGAGATGGTGTACTCACAGAAAGAGACCATTGCATGCCATGCCCTCTCACTGCCGAGTATAGCTTTCACCACACTTGGCAGTGAGAGGTACTCCTCGATCTCTATCATTAGAGCGCGACGTTGGGCCGTCCATGCCAAGCACTCTTGCAGCACATGCTGTGCCGTGTCCTGGTCTCAACGTGCCACTCGGGACAGGTATCGCCCAAAACATCCATGATTCGTCAGCACTTGTACCAGGCGTAACGTAAGGGAGCCATGCTTCCGCCCAACCGACTGCATGAGGACCGGGTGAATGGCATGTATAGTGTAAAGGCCGTAAAGTGCACCTGCCAAAGTATCGCACCATCGCCGAAGCACTTCCATCTCTGCGTCTTGACAGAAGCGACTTATCTCCCCCGGATCCAGAGGCTCCCCCTCTTGCGACTTTTTTCCTGCTGAAAGCTGGTAAGTGGCAGCGAGTATACCAGCCTCAAGTTCCCAGGGTGGGAAGCCCGCCAACAAACATGCCGCCGCTACGGAAACGGTACGATACCCACGAGCAGCCCTCAGTGCTATAGTTTTTTGCATCGCATTAAGCATGCGTTTATTGCCGGCACTGAGGGAATCCGCCCATACTGGTGCTCCATACATTGCCATACTACGGACCACTCCTCCATAGTTTCCGACAACGCATACTGGGACCTCCAATATTTGGGAGTAACCGTGCCAGCGCCCCTGCTGCCCCTATGATGCGCGGCGCTAGTCCCCTGAAATGAGGCTCAAAGTTCCAGCGCCTGTCTAGTGTGAGGCCCAGAAACTTTATCTGGGCCCCAACCTTGACTCAGTGTCCCTCAATGAACAGATGAGCCCCAGAGGGTCGTCTACGCCGAGGCCCATGGAATAGAATGGCCTCTGTTTTATCTACCGCTACTCTAAGGCGCAGCTTTCAATCGCTCAACCACCATGCCCACCCCTTCAGTGGCTAAACTCTTGAGTTGATCCCAACTCCCCCCCGGGCTACAACTAGGATATCATCCACGTAGCAGAATATGCACACCCCCACTGGGAGTGGACAACGAAGCACCCAGTCGTAACCCACGTTCCACAGGAGCGGTCCGAGAACCGACCCCTGTGGAACTCCACATTTAACCTGGCGTCGCACCATTCCTCCTCGACTGTCCACATATGCGACACTTCGATCCTGCAGGTAAGCCCTCAACAGCTTCTGCAAGTACAAGGGCAACCGATAAAACTGAAGCGCTTCCTGTACTACTTCATACGGTAGGCTGTTGAAGGCATTAGCTATATCTACCGATATCGCCAGCACCCTTTCTCCTTTCCCTGTCGCCTCTGCAGACAGCCGATTTAGGGTCATGAGCGCGTCAATCACTGACCTTCCAACCCTGAAGCCGAACTGCTCCTCCGAAAAATCTGGCCCAACCTCTCTTATGTGCCGAACGACGCCGGAGGCGACAATATTTTTTAGCATTTTGCCCATGTCGTCTAGCAACACAAGAGGCTGGTACGCGGAGATGCAGTCCGAGGGACGAGCTTCCTTAGCCAAGAGACATGAACGGCTCTCCTTCAACACTTTCGGGAACTGTCCAACCGCAAGATAGCGACTAAACAGTCCTCGAAGTTCGTCACCTAGATATTTAAGGGCAAGACTCAAAACGCTCCCTGGAATACCGTCCGAACCTGGTGCCCTTTTTTTGGGTCACAGACGCTCGACCACTGCCTCCATTTCATCCTTCGTTACGGGAGGAGCATCAAGCAAATCCTCTATATCCTCGCCACTAGCAGAAGGTAGCATTGAGGGCGGGGACTATTCAGGTGATGGGGGCAAAAGAGCCTCCACCACCCTATTCATCATGTTCGGCCTAAGCGATTCCGTAACGGAGGCGCCCCCGTAACTTCTTTCTAGCCACACGGTAAGGGTGCCCCCATGGAACCACCTCCAGTTCCTTGAGAAGATCTCGCCAAGCTTTTTCCTTGGCTTTGCTGACGGCCTCCTGTACCGCCTTTTTCTTCTCTCTACAGATGGCATATAGCTGACTCTCCTCCTCTAAGTTTCGCCGCACTCTTCTAGCTCTTCTAGCCGCTGAGCACGCCACCCGAAGATCAGCTATCTCTGGGGTACACCAGAACACAGCTTTTTTTGGCACGCGGTGCGTACTCCGCGGCATCGACGAATTACAAATCTAAGTTAGGGCAGCTCGGAGACGGACAGCCGCTACATCCACATCTCCATCCTCTGGGGCAGGCAACCTCCAACTCTGAATGATAGCCGCCTCCTACGCAAGCATCCGATCCAGGCGACCAACACTCCACCGAGGAAACGATCTCCTCCCAATATGTTGGACTTCTCTATCTTCCAAAGAGGTGGAGACCACAAACTTTATATAGCTGTGATCAGAAAGAGTCTCCACCTCTTCTAGTACCTGCCATCTCCTAACACGATATGCGACAGCCGGGGTCGCTAAGGAAATGTCAACCATTGATCCCCCGTTTTGCAATACACAAGTCAAAACGGTTCCTCTATTGAGGACCACAAGTCCTGTCTCCAATAGCCACTCATCCGTGGCCTCTTCCCTTGCCCGTGACTTTGCGTTTAAATCACCAAGTAGTATCATGGCGCCAGTCTCCTTACCACCGGCTCAAAGACACCCAAATACGCCTCGTACTCGGATAGAGACCGATTTGGGGAAAAATATACCCCAACAATAGCGTGTTCACCCCAAAGAGCTGCCACAAAACCAGATACTCGTTCCCAAACCGAGAGAGGTGCACCCGTTCCACTGTGGATGGCCACAGAGCCCCCCCAATCCTTCGCCCAATAAGGTTGATTGGGGACGGAGTAGGGCTCCGCCGCAACCGCAACACCAATATTCCACTCCGCCGTCGCTTGTAAGAACAAATCCTGAGCAGCAGCGGAGTGGTTTAAATTAGCCTGAAGACAGTTGAGAAGCGAGCTATCCATTAACTGGTCATTTCAACTGTCTCTCCAAGATTCCGCCCTTGAATTGCCACTCTTGGATCAGATCCAAGCCTGCTCCCCCTAACACGTGGAGGCTTGCAGTCTTTCCCCCTATGACATGACCCGACGGTCTACACGCCTCTGCACATAGCACACACCGCGCGGTCCTTACTCTGCAATCTACCAATCGATGTCTGGGTTCTCCGCATCTTATAACAAAGCAGCCCTCGGTTAGTCTCTGAGGGGCAGAGCGGGCGCGTGTGGCCCAACTCTATACACTTATAACATCTTAAGGGCCCAATATCTTATGGATATTCAAGCACCACGCTCCACCCAATCAAGAATTTGCCTATCTCTACTAAGGCAACAGCTTCTGCCACCGGTAGAGAGAGGTATGACACACCCTCCCCTCGCCAGTTAAAGTGGATATCTCCTACCTTCATTTGTGTTGCATCGCATCGAACCTTACTCTGCACGATTGTCAGTATCTCCTCCTTACTGACGGTCTCGTCCAAGCCCACTAACTTGACATCCGCCTTTTTGGAGGACCTTGCCACAACATCCACCCTTGCAAGAGCTCCTTGTAATTTTTGCGCCAGCTCATCCGCACGTTCCGAGGCATGGGCGTCAGGTATTTCAATCATCCTCGAACCTGTTGTCGTATGACGCACCGACAAATTATCAATGCCCAAATCCGTCGGACCTATCGTCCCACACGCATTCAGAAGGGCCGTCCTGTAGTCGATCCCTTGCTCTACCGCCGCTGGCTGCAGGGTGATGACTACAGCCACTGAGCATGGCACCGCAGGAAGTTTAGGCTTTGCCTTAGCCGTCACAGTGGGTGCTGAATTGCCTACAGCTACAACATTTGCATTTATTCTTTTTCGGTCGACGTGCAACTACCGACCACTGTCTCCTCAGCTCTGCTCGGCAGAACGGTCCACTCCACGCCCAGGGGAGCTGGGACTCCATCGTTCTCTTTTTGGACCACACCAGCCGGTTGACTTCCGCAGCTAAAGGCGGCCTCATCATTTTCTTTGGCAAGATTCTATCTTCCAAGCCAGCAAAACGCGCATCCATCATACCGCCTAGATGTTCTTGTAACGAAAGCCCCATATCCTCTACCACCCTCTTGGCCTTCTGCTGCTATTGCTCGGGGGACTCTACCTCCACTCCAGTGGGTAGTGCTTTCCTTGCAATCGCCTCTTGCCGATATGAGCGCACTTCTACCGTCAAATCTTCCACCTGTCGACGCAGATTCCTCGCCTCCCTACGCAAACGTATAGTTTCTTCATCCACCAAACGGCAAGACAAAGTCTCGACTGCATCCAATAATAATCTAGCTGCATCCCTAATATCCCGAACACAGGTGCCCTTTAGGTTCTTGGACGTTTTGGCAGTATCCGATATTATTGTAAACTGCTCAATCGCCAGCGCCAGAAGGGCTTCTGCGTCCAGAGTATCCGTATTCATAAAACCCTTTTTCTTATTTCCCGTCTTGTCTCCTTTCAAACCTGGTACCTCCACTTCAGATTGCGACTCTGTCGCTAAGGCTTCCACATTTGTCTCGATACCCTCCATTTCTGTTCCTGTCTCACTACCTTCAAGATACGCTCTGGTGGGAATAGCACGGTCATACGACCCGTCGGCCTCTCCCAGAACGTTTCGACCAGAAGTTGCATTTCGCCCTCCTTTCTTCGGTTTGCCCCTTATAGCCACAGCAACTTTTGGAGCCTCTCGACGTTCGATGTCCGTGTCTGATTCGAATACCGGGGCTTTCGCATCCCTCTTAGCGGGGGCAAGAGAGCCCTTCATCCCCCGTGAAAAATTTCGCTACGACAAATACTAAGAGGTCGTCAAAATAAAATCGTTTTTTCAGCCCCCCTACTCGGGCGGGGCTGAAAACCGTCACTTTATGATAACTCAGCAAAGCAATGTAGTGCCTTTTATACTCTTAAGGACAAATATACAAATCACCAAAAACGAAACCTTAAAATTTTAAGAGATTCAAGTCCCACCTAACATAACCCAGCACCTTGCTACCTGTAACCACTACACCGACTTACAGAATTGAACATATATTCTATAAAATATTATAGTATTATTATAGTATATAGTATATAGTATATTATATATATTATAGTATATAGTAGTATATTATAGTATATAGATTGTATACAATATAGTATAATATTGTATATTGTTTTAATATTGTAATAAATTTGGCGGAATTATACATTAATTGGCGATTTTTCACTTGAGCCCAGATAATGGAAGAATACCGATGATACTTTTACATACTTATTTTTTTTTATTTGGTTCACAACATCGATATCAAAAACATACACATAATAAAAAGTAAAATCTACAACGATGCGTGACTTAAAAAAGTAAATACAGCTTACACAAAAACAATGTTACAGTTGTGTAGGCCTCGTACGTACAAAATAATTTCGGTTCTTCTGCATTCTTGTAGTAAGACGACCAGGTAATAGGATCCTACTTAATTAGGAGCACAGAATAATCCAAAAGTAGGGGCTATCATTGATAGGTATGTAATCTATCGCTGCCATACGGACTGCAAGCATCTCGGGAGGGTGGATATGCAATAGTTGATCCGGAAATCGGGAAAAAAAATTAAAGACATATGATCATAAAGCAAATGTTACAACAAATGTTTGTTTAGCCATGGAGTCGAACATATTTATTTTGTTCAACCAACGCGCATATTCTTGTACATAATTATAGTAACTATAAAAAAATATTCCTATCTAAATGAGAGAAACAAAATTTTTTCTAAAGTAAAATTTCCTGTATATTTAATATATACCATTGTGTGATGTTATGTAGTATAAATATTATTATATTAAAATTTATTTTACTTAACTAAGTTTATTTTTGTTATAAATTATGTATTTCTAGCTAGTGCCCCCGACTTCGCGTTTTTTCCGTCAATCCCGCGGGATCGTAAAATAGGTTGTTAGTGGATGTCTATGCTGTGAAAGGGATATCCATGCCAAATTTCACATCTACAGGTCTGGTAGTTTTATAGATATCATGATGACTCAGTCACCCAGTGAATGGTATTTTGCGTATATATAGGTAGGTTGTGTTGTTGTATCCTTACTTATCCTTACTAATATTATATAATATTATAAACAAATAAAATTAAAAATAAAAAGTGACTTTGTTTGTTTGTAATGCTTGCATGCCTAAATCACTGAACCGATCATTATGAATTTTGATATAGAAATAGGACCCTGAAGACGGTGATAAGCTACTTTTTCTCGCGAAAAACTTATAGGAAGTGGGCTACAATGATGGATACATTTGCTTCAGTTCATATCTACCTGTATTGACCAATAATCTGAAATAACTAATTTAATAGAATTTGATAGGTATCGATCGGTAACCAGAATTGGTTGACAAAGTCAATATTCAATATTTAAGTCAAGTCGCGAGTGGAGCCGCGGATAAAAGCTAGAGTAAATATGTTTTTTACTATCTCATTTACACATGTCATATGATACGATAATTAGTGACTCAATAATCTTTAGATTAAAATAAACTTTTTTTTATCTGTTGTCTTACGTATAATTAAATGGTGGAAAATAATACTGCACCATATAATCAAGAACATCCATGTAAAATCATTTTGGCTTTTATCGTTTTCCTTTCATTTAATATTTACATTAAAAGAGTTCATCAAAATTTTTGAGTGGTACATAAAAAAGTTTAAAGCTTTATGAATACTGTAACGAGGGTGTTAAAATTGACAGTTTTATTACACTGTCAGACCCTTTATAGCGCATAGGACTGGTGTCAAACGAAATAATTTCATGATTATAGAAACTGACAGTTAATTTTGTTGCCATTACTATTATAATATGAATTAACAGTACACGAAATTTGACGTATTTACAAGATTAAAGGATTAAGTTCATAGTCCCATTAACAAGAAATTTTTGGTTTCCAAAGTTTCACCTATAATAGCACTTCTTAAAATATGTTCATACAAATATATTTTTTAGTTAAGGTTTAGCGTTATGACCACAATCTCACCTGATGTTAAGTGACGATATGGCCTAATATGGTGGGCACGCTAAGCTCAGTGGATTTATTGGCTCTCAAGTGCAACTGCTGGAACACACCTACAGATATTTCACGGCAGATTTTCAACTTGAGGGTGGTAGCTAGCCAGGCAGGTATTAAAAAAGGCCTACCATTATGCTATGCTTTAATCACGATCTTTTCCTTCACCGAAAGCTCAAGACTTCTAGATGGATTCGAAATCGAAGCGATTTAACTGATGATAGCTCAGTGGTATTGTGTACGACTTCGCGCTAAGGGGCGTGAGTTCGAATCGAAGCACCTACAATGAGCTTGAGCTTTCGGTGAAGGAAAACATCGTGAGAAAACCATAGCATGGTGGTAAGGTGGCATTTTTCTAATGCGCACCTGGCTAGCAACCACCCTCAAGTTGTAAACCTGCCGCCAAATACCAATAGGTGTGTTCCGGCAGCTGCATTTGAGAGCCAGTTCTTCCACAGGTTTAGCGTGTCTACTAACTTGGGTCATATCGTCACTTAAAATCAGGTGAGATTATGGTCATAACGCTAAACGTTAAGTACTAAAAAAAAATCACGTCCCTTGCCGTAAACAGTAACAACTGTGCTATCATCACTTCAATATTTTTGGAATTATGCTTAGAAAAAAGCCTAATTGATCGGCCTAATTTTACTAACTGTGTATAATATGAGTATCGAATAACAAAGAATTGATGATTAGTTTAATATTGCCCATGAAAAATTTGATATTTGAAACTGAGTACAGGTTAATTTTTATTATGATAAACAAGATCTTTAGGAGGAAAATTTAATTATAAAGCTTTAGTTATTTATATTTATTACTTTACGCTCGAGGGTCAATTCATTTTTACAAAAGTCACGAAAATTACATACTTTATTTCACCTTAGAGAGGAAAATCATTATTTTTAACGATTTTACCTTAAGGGATCTCGAATACATTGCTGTTTTTTTGGAGGAATTCACTTATACTTCAGTTAATTCAATTAAGTGTACTGATAAGGATAATTGTACGGTTTTGTTTATTTACACAGATGGAAAACAAAAAATCACGACCGTAATAGGCTGTTATTCAAAACAGCATTTCAATATTTACAAAATAAAATCTTACTTCTTCTTCTTCGTGTAGGTACCAAACATATTTTAAACAAATACAGCTGTGTCGCAGTGAAAAGATTGGCCAGGCAGTGAAGTTGGAAAAGATACTGACTGCCCGGGGTGCTCCACACGTGCTCCAGTATCGTCCCTCGAGATGGCTCTTTCATGCACCCCTTATCCTACTTTTAATTATTTAAAATAAATAAAATATTATAGCAGAAATAGCAAAGGAAACTTTTTTAATTAATTTTTTTTATTTTATTTTATTATATATTTATATTTTATTTTATTTTATAATTCATTCAATTTAATATAGTCAGGCGGGCATTAGAAAAAACACTACCATGCTATGGCTTCATATCGATGTTTTCCTACACCGAAAGCTCAAGCTCTTTGCAGGTGGATTCAAACTCACGTCCCTTGACGCTCAGTCCGTACCTACTGCTGATCGTCGCTTCAAAATACCTAAAGTAAACTAATATACCGACTTATAATTGAATCTTAAAGTATTTACTTTAGTGTACTTTTAAAAGTAGTACTTACTCATTGAGACACACATGAAGTTTTTGCCTAAATTTAACTTTCAGATTACAGGTTGTTCTTTATTTTTCTTATGAATTTTATATACAAATCGATTTTTTTTAATACTTAGTCTGTAGCCATCTTTTAATTGCATATTTTGATGGTTTCAGTTTGTAAGATCGTTTAGCATTAGAATATTTAAAATGTGGTCTACACATTTTGCATTTACCGTTGTGTATATTAGAATAAAATATATCTTATGATAAAAGCTGACAAAAAAAATAATTGAGATGAACAGATTAGGAATTGACTCAGAGCGTTTTTACCTTAACGCTAATGTTTACTCTTGTAACCTGTGAGATTTGCAATAATATAATATTTATAGTAGTCAATATGCTTATGTCATAGTGATTATATAGGACATAAGTACCTATTTTTTTAAGATATTAATTTTTGATTTAAATTCAAAGACTATAAGAAGTTTTCATATCTTACAGACTCATGTAACACCACAGACATCACTAGAGCGTAGTTAACTTTGAACTTCTTTTCCCCAAGAAGCTTTGAAAGCCTTACTCATAGAAGGAACACAACAAGGTTTTTTGGCTTCGTCTTCTGTAAGGTGCAAGTGTGGTCCCGACTACAGAAAAATCTCCAAACATATTTAATAGCTCCCTGTGTTATTATTGAGCACAATTGAATTCAAAACCCCGAGTTACTTATGAGATCACTGGATTATATTTGTACTGAATCCTCATCCCTTTAGATATAAAAGCTTATCAAATTATTTATAACGTTTAATTGTCTGACAATAAAACTGTCCGAGCAAGACACACAGACCCATATTCGACACATAAACCATTACGTGGAGTTCGCCGAAAAAGATTCACCATTAAGTTAATTGGCGAAAGGTCTGCCTTATCAGTTTTCCGCTCGACCTACTGATTAACGATTTACGAAAATAGCTTCGGGTTCGTCCCTATCGGATAATATTTAACGCTATCGTTCGGATATCCGGCTACAAAACATCGAACAAAATCGCAAATCAGATTTCGTACTAATTTGATTTATATCTCCCAATTTTTTACTATTGTTTACTTCATAGATTACTTTTTTAATTGATTTATTGGTTGGTGTGTGATTAAAATCTAGCATTTTTTAAATAACGGTGTAGCTAAAAATGGTAACTAGTTTAATGAAAAAATTTTATGGGATCCACTCAAGTCCCAAAGTAGTTTATGACTTTTAAGTGAAATATAACTTAAAAGATTATAGTTATGATATTAGTAGGAAATTGTAAGCTAAGTAACAATATTTTAATTGTTGAATTATCAAATTTGTTGTATAATTCAAACTAATGTAGATTTGAGTGCAAACCAACCAAAAAATAATGAATTTATTGTGATATCAAAAAATTGCTTTTGATCTAGTAATAAGGACATTGACATATAAATTACTTATGTATACTAAGTCAAACAACTTTATACGAATTTACAAAAGGTTAAGTATCTAATTGGACACAATAAAGAGATACAAGATTTCGTTCTAAAAATATCAGTATCAATCGATAAGCAGAACCTACATACAATTTTAGAAATCCCAGAATACTGCATATTTTCTTTGTGATAAATAGTACATAATAACTATCAAATATTGTATTAATCTATTATTCGGCCAAAATATTTTGTCCATTTAGAAGTAGGAACATTACAGTAATGAAAAATAACGCTGGAAAAAATAATTTAGCGTAATCCATCTATAACAAACGTGGCATAGATACACAAGAGACTACGACCCTGAAGCTAAGTGTAACAAAAAAGGCCAAGCTACTGGCTTAGAATTTGAAGAGGGTTACTGTAATGAACATTTTTGTATACGACCACCGTTTTAATGATTTTGTTCTGTTCAAACTGGTTATACCTAATGTACCGAATTGAAAGGGCAACTGCAAGGACAATAAAAGCAGAGATTAACTACACAAAGAACAACCGCTTGATTAACATTTATTTAAATACTGTTTATTTAGAGTTGAGGGAATATTTATTTTCTTTTTGTGTACAAATGAATACTGTAAAATAATGATTTAAAATCCAGTTTAAATATAAGTTCAAATTTGAGATTAATATTACAATCCATATCCTTAATTATTTAAAATCGACTCCTGCCTTCGAGTTATATTTGTTTTAAATTTAAATGTGTATTACAAAGAACTATTTAAAGTATTTATGAATATATTATACTAGAAATATACCGCTTACACTATAATAATAAGTGTTACAATATAATACTTAAAATAACACAACCTGTTCAATATTATTAGTACGAACGTAGCTTTTAATTAGTGCAATAGTTTTTATAATCAGGTCAGTACCAAACAAACTTCCAAGCTTATAAACTTTACTTAAACCTTTAAAATAGTATGATATAATTTAAAGGTAAAAAGAGAAGCTGCAATTAATTATTTAAAAAAAGTGCCCTTTAGAATTAGAAGTATAAGATAAAGTTAGTGTTATTTAATCTGGTAGGCGATTCGGTCTAAAACATTTTCTGTTGACATTTATAATGTTACCTAATTATAAAACACTATTAAAAATGATTAACTTTTTAGATTTGGTATTTTGAGGCTTACCTAAACAAGATAAATTATAATCCTCTTAATTTCAATACAAAAAAGTAATTAAAAATATGTATAATACGGAAAATAACTTGTTTTATGTTATTGATAACTGAAATAAATTACAATTTAACGTAACTGCAAGCAGAGATACTTTTTATATTATGAAAAGGCAGCTTATTCGATTGAAAAGTCTACCGTGCAGACATGTAATACAAGTTTAAGCACGGCAACTAGAAGGGAGAAATGTGGGTTTGAATGAGGGGTGAAACATTAACCGTATGCTATAGCTAAGCTTTTCTTCAAAGGACTTTTAAAACATTATGACATACATTACCTGCTTATTTAAGTATAATTCGAATACCGTTTTCGTAAAACCAGCGATGTATTCGGCTCTAACAATAAATGTATCCGTAAGAAGAGTGTATTGGAAAAAGCTATGGAGTGTGGAACAACGGGTTTGCTTTGCAGTTTACTGAGTTGACTCAGTCGAGTTTCAGTATACGGGAGCGAGAGGACGTGTTTTCATATCGAGATACATGAAAAGTTCGTGTCTGGAAACTAAATTTCCATTTGGCTCGTGGGTTCGCAATCAAGCATGGGGTCGTTTTAATTTGCTCTATTTTTGATGTGCGTGTTACGTATAGACAAATTTTTCAGGTAACTCTTTCAAATATCACTTGATAAAATTTGTATATGATATATTTTTAAACATAGCTAAAGTAAAAGTTAAAAAACTATACCTTGAAATTAACTGGCAATTTTTTTGAATATTCCCTAGCATTTATCAAATTAATTGATAATTTATGTGCTGTAAAAGACAAGAAAATAAATTTTGTAAGTTATCTTCTTGATTTTCATGGTTTTTATTAGTATAATGTAGGTAAATTCAGAAAATTATGATAAAAACTTTTTTTATAAAAGACTAGTATTTTAACAGTTAAGAATTTTTTATACGAAATCTTTTTATGTAAATATATCAAACAATAATTATTTAGAAATATATTTAGATCAAAGACAAATTAATTAATATATAATTCGTTCAGTTAATTATTACATGATATTATTCTCTAAAAGAAATATATATTAATAGATGTTACATTATTTTTCCTTGGACAAGATTAATTTAATTTTATGTGTGGAAATAATTTATTTGTAAGATTGTCTGAAGTAACTTGATATTATTATAAAAAGTTAGTTAAAAGTTTTTTAAGGACCGCCGCTGTTTAGTATAAACTTGTGAAATTTGACAAGTTATAAGTGAGTCACTATTTCGGGTATATCACTTGTGTATAGTAATCGCGATCAAGCCAGAGTATAATTTCACTTTATGTATCAAGTACCGTACCATTAAGTATTATATGTTTTTAAAAGTTAGCAAAAGAGTTCAAATCAAAGTGTTGAAATGGAGACATTGAGAGAAAAATATATATTGAGCTAACTTCATATCATCTCCAGGTTTACATGTTCCATTTATCAGTGTGTAAAAATTTTAATCGAAGGTTTTTAGTCTACTTTGAAAACAAAGCTTTGTTAAAGATACATGCCTTATATAAGAAGATATAAAATAAAGGTTTGTTTTCATAATAGAAATTTCTAGTATAAAATATTAGCAATAGTGGATTAAATAAATAAGTACAAAGTATCAATTATTTTGTAACTTATGTATGAAATATTTACTTCAGTCCTATTTAGGTCGTTGTAATATATGATATTATAGGCGTCGAAACGCAGCGGTGACCGCTTACCATTATACTAATCGTTCGCTCAATTGCTACTTTCGTTGTATAAAGTGTGTTTGATAGAAAATAAATTCATAATACCTAAAAAATATATATGTTTATATATATAATCATACAAGAGATCTATTGAATTCAAGTCACTTCGCAAGTTTAACTTGCGTCAGCGGTGTTTCCAGACCGATACAATTTGGGAGCCATCAAAAAGGGAGCTTATACTCATCATACCTTAATGGCCGCCAATGTATCTGCAGTTTCTCTGTTATTGTTTGTGTCCATGGGCGGCGGTAATCACTTACAATTATGTGACCCACTGGCTCGCCTGCTTCCAATTTCCTATTCCAAAAAATTACATATAGTATTACATAAAAAAACAGCCAAAGTAATAGGTACAGAAAATAAAAACAAAAACGATTTGTATATACATTGGTAACATGTAACTGTATTATATTATTCGTGAGGAACGAACATCACCTTTTTGCCTTTGGGTCTAGAATCTCAGCTCTGTTTTTGTAAATTATATTTTATAATATATATATATATATATATATATATATATATATATATATATATATATATATTTTAATTATAGAGAAACATTATTCGAACTTTGTGTTTAAAAGATTTAAAGTAAAGTCAAGAGGCTAAGGCTGGAAACGTAAGTTAGTCGTAAAGTCGGCGTGTATTACTCCCATATGAATCTTTGTACAAGAGCATAAGACTTTAAACCGTCATTTAGAATCGTGTTTGTTTTACTTTTACCACATCTACATTAGTAGGAAACTTTTAAAAATCTTGAGTATTTGTACATTTCAATTATATGACATTATGACTTATTTAAGATTAATTTTTTTTTGAATAGTATTCGTTCACGATTTTTAGAAATAATATAATTTTATACAAAACCAAAATGCTGTTTGGTTTATATATCATAACTAATACTAGTTTGATTTCGAGTTTACTCGTTCCATGTCTTTTGAAATGTTTAAAATACTACGTTTAAAACTTACTATTCTGAGGTATTCGTCACATACAACTTTTGATACAATCTGAACCTACATTTTTTTATTTATTCGCGAATATTGTATACAGTCTTTTCAATTATTCATATCCACATAGAATATAACATAAATTAAGAACCTTAATTCTTGACTAGCTGACGGGCAAAGCTATCTCGTCCTTTTTAATAGTTAATAAGTCGACCATAGCGCTACATATCGCATTCAAAATTAGCATAAAGTCCTTGTTTATGATTTTTTTTTAATTTTATGGTAATGGGTTAAAGGGCGCAATATCATATATACAAACATCCATTTTTATATGTACACATTAAAATTCGTGTATTTAACATACATACTAACATTTTTGTTACGTACCGAATACGGAAGGTTGTGTCAAAATCCGTCACAAAATTCATTTACTACAAAATGGTAACTTTGATTCCTTATCTCGAATCAACTCTTTGATTTTATGGGATGGGAAGTGTTCTATATATTGATTCCTAACGTTAGTCATCACCGTGCCAAGATTCATTAAAATGAATCCCTTAGTTTCTCGATGATCTGCGTACAAGGAGTCACACACTGAAACAGATAAAAATATAAAAAAATGAGATTTTTCATACAGATAACATGCCAATTATAATTTATAAAAAAAGTTTAATGTACAGATCACTTAGTTAACGTTTTTACCATATCTATAGATCTATACCAATACTATAAACGTGAAACTATGTATGTTCGTTACTTAATTACGCAAAAATGGAGAAGGGACTTGTATAAAATTTCACGCACACATAGGTTATTGTTACTTGGATAAACACAACGAATATGTTTTATTCCAGATTTTTTTTTTCGTTCTTTATTTATACCTAACTCTAATGTCAACGTGGGCGAAGTCGTAGGTAGCAGCTAGTAGAATGAATTAGTTATTAATTTGGATTTAAGTTATACTGCACAAAAAGAAATGATAAGAGTACATAGCTCGCCAATTTATAAAGATTGTCAAAATCTAATAAAAAATAAATAATAAAGCTGGCTTGAAGTTTTTTGTATTTAAATAATGAAGTTATTTAAAATGATAATTTAATTTAGGCAGTTAAAAGTATAATTATGACAGTACGTAATAATAAAGGTCTCAGAGAATATAGAGGGCAGGCACGCATTTTAATAAGAAGGGAAAATGCGTAAACCACCTAAAACATCGCCAATTCTTTTAAGTTTCCTGTTTCAAGTGAATCTTTTTAAATTATTATTTTAAATATCATCTCAAGGTTTTTATTCCTTATATTTTTTTTCTTAAATTGTACCAAATAGTAACATTTTAATGAACAATTCAGTGTGGTAATGATAATAAGGTCTAATTTCGTTAGTTTACGTAGGACAGGAATAAAACTGCGTGGTGTCGAACGCAAGTTGTATTGACGACTGACATAATAAAAAACCATTTTAACAACAGAGAACAATAATTGTGCGAAAGAGATAATTGTACATTAGAAACACCATACCGCCCACCAAAAGGTCTATACGACTTTTAAGATAAAAACTAAAGTAATAATCAACTTAAATAACTTGTTTACAATATATAAGTACGCCGGTACTAACATAAATAATTATGATTGAAAGTAGGTAGGTACAATTTTAAAAAGTGTAAACAACTCAAACATGGGCCCTCAACAAAAAGATTGTAACTAAAAAAATATAATTTAATATAATCATTAATATTACCAGTGAACGCAAAACTTACAAAATTGCGAAAATAAATACGTTTAAATACTTAAAGTTAAAACATGTGACTGTATTTAAATATTAAATGAGAACTAACATAATTAAACTGCAAAATTTACACTACATTAAAAGTTCAGTTTGTATCGATCGGTAGTGCACACAATTTAGTTATTGTTCTTTTAGTAACTGAATCACCACTTTTAACACTATAGACACGGGTCAAACCGTCTGATCCAGGGTGTTTTTCGAGAATCCGACCAAGAGACCATTTTCCAGGCGGCAAATTGTCGGTTTTGATCAATACCACATCTCCAATTTCAAATTCTTTCTCCTTCCTAAGCCATTTGGAACGCTGTTGAAGTCTCGACAGATATTCATCTTGCCACCGTTGCCAAAAATCTTTCAACATTTTTTGTGTGTGTTGCCATCGAGACAAACTGGATATTCTGATATTTTTCATATCAGGTGACGGAACAACTATTGGGGCTTCACCAATTAAGAAGTGTCCCGGCGTAAGTGGGTTTATGTTGCTGGGATCAGCGTCATCAATTGGGCATAATGGGCGTGAATTTAAGCAAGCTTCTATTTGACATAATATAGTAGTCATCTCTTCGTATGTCAAATGAGTGGTCACTATTCGTTTAAGATGGTGTTTTATGGATTTGACACCTGTTTCCCACAAGCCTCCAAACGATGGGCTGTAGGCCGGGATAAAATGCCACTGAGTCCCGTCTGTAGCTAATTTCTGAGCGATCTCACCAGAGAACTCTAGTTTTGCTTCGTTCCAGGCATCTCGCAAATCTTTATTTGCTCCAACAAAATTTCGACCTTGGTCGCTCCACAGATGACTACATTTGCCTCTCCTGGCCACGAAACGTCTGAATGCTCCTATAAAACTTTCTGAAGTAAGGTCTCCAACCAGTTCAATGTGTATGGCAGTTGTAGCCATATCGACAAAGATAGCCACATACGCTTTTATAGTCTTATTTCCTCGGCCTTTGCTCATCAATATCTGGAAAGGACCAGCAAAATCTACAGCGCTGGTCAGGAATGGTCTTGCAGGAGTCACTCTTTCCGTAGGTAAATTTCCCATCATTTGTGTTTTTGCTGTAGCCCTTAAATTTGCACAGATGAGGCATTTACGATTATATTTCTTAACCATAGACTTCGCTCTTATGATCCAGTATCTTGACCGTATGTAACTCATCATTAGCTGTATGCCTCCATGTAAAGTTTTTGTATGGGCGTCAGTAATGATTAGTCGAACTAATGGATTTTTGTTTCCAATAATAATGGGATGTTTAGCATCATCTGATAAGTTAGCATGTCTGAGGCGACCGCCCACCCTGAGAAGTCGATTCTCATCAAGATAAGGGTTGAGGAATCGCAACGAACTTGTAGCCTTTACTTGCTTATCTGCCTTCAATCTATCAATTTCTTCTTGAAATTCTTCAGTTTGGATTTTCTTTATGCATATAGTTAAGGCATCTTCCAATTCCTGTGTAGTTATATGATTGTCAGCATTAGATTTTTTTTTTAATGTAAAAATCTTCTGCAATAAGCAATAGTCTTGAGAAGCTCTGTTAGATTATCAAAAATTTCAAATTCTCTAGTAAGCGATTTATTTTCTTCTGTGTTCAGGTAAGATTTCATTTTTACTGATTTCATCTCTAATTCAGTGGGAATTATTTCTAATTTATCAAATTTTATATCTTTTTCAGATAACTAACTTGGACCATTCCACCATAATTTAGACGTTTTTAAATCAGCCAACAGCACTCCACGTGAAGCCAAGTCAGCAGGATTATGCGAAGATTCGACGTGATAGACTTGGTTGCTGTTTAAGTTTTCAGATATTTCTACAACCCGATTGGCTACGAAGGTTTTCCATTTTGCAGGTTCTCCGGACATCCACGAAACTACAATGGTTGAATCTGTCCAAGCAAACATATTCGAGGTAGGCATGTTGATCGCTTGGCCAACTTGTTTCATGAGTCGCGAGAGGAGTAATAAGCCAAGCAGTTCTAGACGTGGTAATGAGACAGTTTTTACGGGAGCCACTCTAGTTCTTGCAGCGACTAGACTTGTTACCACCTGGTAAGGTTCAGTTTTGATTCTCAAATAAACTGCAGCTGCATAAGCACGAGTCGACGTATCGCTAAACCCATGAAGTTCAATATCCATCCTATTTTCATCTGTTGTACCGAGCCATCTTCTTATTTGTGTGTTGTTAGCATTAGTAAAATCAGCCCTGATTCGGAACCATTCTTCTCTTAGTTCTTTGCTAACGTTTTGATCCCAAGATAATTTCGCAAGCCACAATTTTTGCATAAGTATTTTAGCCAATACAGTACTTAGTGCTATCCAACCAAGAGGGTCGAAAAGCTTTTGAATATCAGATAAAATTTTCCTTTTAGTTATATTCTTATCAGATACTATTGGTGCTAATATAACATTGTATTGGAGACTGTCGCTATTAAGATTCCACACTATTCCTAACGCTTTGATTGTTTCATCTAAATTCATGTTTATGCGGGCTTTGGTTGATCGTTTTTCTTGATCTATACTTTTCATGAACTCGACGTTGTTCGAAGACCACTTGGTAAGCTCAAAACCACCTCTTTGTAATATCTGTGTAACCTCCTTTGCTAATAACACGGCAGATTTTGGGTCATCGGCGCCATCTAGCCAGTCATCCATATAAAAGTTAGTTTTGATACTATGAACAGCCAACGGCTTGTTGACTCCTTCGTCATTTGCTACTTGGTGTAAAGTTCTAACTGCTAGGTAGGGAGCAGGTGCAGTTCCAAAGGTTACGCGAAGAAGACGGTATTCGTTTAGTTCATCATCCTCATCGGATCTCCAAATTATTCTCTGGTAATCTGAATCTTTCTTGGTCACTAATATTTGGCGATACATTTGCCGAATGTCAGCCATAAAACAGATACATTTCATTCGCCATCGGATGAGGAGATTTCGAAGATCTTCTTGTAGTTGCGGACCGACGTGCAGTTCATCATTTAGCGATACATTGTTCATTCCTTTACTTGATGCATCAAACACTACACGTGTCCGAGGAGTTTCTTTGTCATTTCTGACAACAGCGTGATGGGGTAAGTAGACTGATTCTTTTGTTTCTCTTTCCTCTTTCGGTATTTCTTCCAGATGACCTTGTTCCATATAATCAGTAATAACTTTTATGTATTCTTTTTTTAGGTTTTTTCCTTCCGGTGCTTGTGGACTGTATGTATTAAAAGGTAAGTGTACGATGTATCGTCCTTCTTTGTTTCTAGTTGTTGTTTTTGTATAGATTTCTTCACATGTTTTTTCTGCCTTTGTTAGTTGTCTCTTATTATCTGGTTCCAGTTCCCAAATTGACTTTAATATTTCATCGACGTCGACTTGGTGATGCATCACCCGGTAAGTAGAGTGTGCTGAAGTTTCTAGATTTTCATCCAACTCTCCGAAAATAATCCAACCTAAGCTGGTATTTTGTGCACATGGTGTACTTGGTGGTCCTTTAATTAATCCTTGTTTCAGAATATTAGAATACTGCTGAACTCCCAAGAGTAAATCAACTGGGCTTGCTTCAAGGTAATATGGATCAGCAAGTTTCAGGCCTTTAATATGAGGCCATTGTTGTGCTGGGATTGTTTTTGTAGGCAGCTGTCCGGTAAGTTCTTTAGATATCACATAAGCTCGTATCGGCAAAGTGAAGGTTTGGTCCCATTGTGATCTGATTTCTAGCTTTACAGAGTGTTTAATGTTCATTTTTATAGATGCCAATCCTGAGACAATTCCCTTCACAGGCTGTCTTTTTAGTTTTAATAGTTGAGTCGCCTTCTCACTTATAAAGGCTGCTTCGGAACCTGGGTCTATCAGCGCGCGAATAGGAGTGGTCTGTCCTTGTTCATTAGTGGCCTCCACTATCGCTGTCGCTAATAGTGCTTTGCATTGCTTAGTTGCAAGGGGTGACGCAATCATTGTGTTGACTTGTATTTCCATCTCGTCTACTACATGATGTGAAGCCAGCGGTTGTATTTGTGAAGCTCTTGTTGGATCCACTGCTTCTGTACTCTTAGATTCATGTAGAAGGGAATGATGGCGTCTGCGACAAATTCGACAAGACACTGGTAAGTTGCATCGTACTACCAAATGTCCTGGAGCTAAGCAGTTAAAACATAAATATTTATTCTTGACGTACTCGCTTCTCTCTTTAGGTTCCATCTTGATGAATTCCTTGCAATGACATAATGTATGATTTTCAGAGCACATGGCACATGACTTCTTTGTAACAGGTGTGACAACATGGAATGTACGTTCTTTGATTGGTCTCGTTTGTGAAGTGCTCGCTGTTACAAGTTCTAAAGTTCGAAATTTAGACTCCATAAATGTTCGAAACTGTTGCCACGTCGGTAGTTCTTCACTGTCCGCTTTTATTTGATAACTAACATATTGTTCCCATTCTTTGTGAGTATCTGAATCCATTTTTTGTACAAGAAGGTGTATAATAATCAAATCCCATGAATTAGTTGATACTTTTAAGTTTTCTAAATTATTTAAACATTCCATCGTTGTGTCAATCAGTGATTTTATTTGTACAGCTGATTGAGTCGTTAACTTCTTCTGGTTGAACAATCTTTTCATTATGTTATTAATAATCAAACGTTTGTTACCATACCTGGTAGTCAGTATGTCCCATGCTACTTTGTAATTTCCGGCTGTAACTTGTATGTGTTTTAATAGAACTTCTGCTTCTCCTGTGACACTAGTCTTTAAATAATGCAATTTCTGCACGTCACTTAAAGCACAGTTTTCATGTACAAGTGATGTAAATAAATCTTTGAAGGCAGGCCACGCTTCATAACTGCTGTTAAATGTTGGTAGTTGAATTTTCGGTAAATGTACGAATCCGTTGTGGGCACTGGAATCAATGTTGGATCCAACGTATGTTGCATGAGTGTCGTGTGATTTACTTTTTACAATATCATCAAGTAAATCCGACAACTCACCCTGTAACGTATTGTACAAGTCCTCGTAAATATAAAATTCTTATTTCTCAAAATAGGTAATTACAGCCTTTTGCGCCTTGGGCGTCAATTTTACTAATTCATCATGTGATTTTTTATAGGTTATCCAGTATTGATTGAGGGAAGAAATTCGTGCTTCAATATATCCTTTGGTTAAACGTACCTTGGGAGTTTTCTTGAAATTAACTTGTGCTTTACGTAGCATTTCAGCACTGTCTTCCAAGGTCAAAAGTACATGTTGTTGTTCCGTTGTGGTAGCCATCTCTCAAGTTATTTAGTAGACGAAGTAACTTGGTAATACAGTTAATCACACTAATTTTAATTGTTTTATTTTATTTCCACTTCACTTATAATGCTTATGCACTGGATTCTTTTATATGAAAAAATAACACAATGGCGGATTGTCGTGCCGGTCGTTAAGTAGCTAGCTTCTTTTTATCCGGTTCGTTTGGACCATATGGTAATGATAATAAGGTCTAATTTCGTTAGTTTACGTAGGACAGGAATAAAACTGCGTGGTGTCGAATGCAAGTTGTATTGACGACTGACATAATAAAAAACCATTTTAACAACAGAGAACAATAATTGTGCGAAAGAGATAATTGTACATTAGAAACACCAATTAAACATTAGCTCGCCAATTTATAAAGATTGTCAAAATCTAATAAAAAATAAATAATAAAGCTGGCTTGAAGTTTTTTGTATTTAAATAATGAAGTTATTTAAAATGATAATTTAATTTAGGCAGTTAAAAGTATAATTATGACAGTACGTAATAATAAAGGTCTCAGAGAATATAGAGGGCAGGCACGCATTTTAATAAGAAGGGAAAATGCGTAAACCACATAAAACATCGCCAATTCTTTTAAGTTTCCTGTTTCAAGTGAATCTTTTTAAATTATTATTTTAAATATCATCTCAAGGTTTTTATTCCTTATATTTTTTTTCTTAAATTGTACCAAATAGTAACATTTTAATGAACAATTCAGTGTATTTCAATTTCAAACTTAGTTAATTTATTTTAACTATTATCTATACGTTTAAAGCATTTAAGCAATGTTAAATGAAGGTAAGAACCATGATGGCAACACGTTAAGTGCTGTGAGTTGACTAACTCTCGATTGTAGCTGCTATAATACATATATAAGTAATTACTTGTTGACTAACTTGCTACTTGAGGATGGTAGCTGCCCGAAAAATCATTAGGAAATGCTATTTCACCTTGCTATGGTTTCATAACGATGTTCTCTTTTACCAAAACTTTCATCAGCTAAAAAGGGTTCATTGTAACCTCTTCGAACACTACGTGTGAGCTACAATTAGCTTGAACTTTCGGTGAAGGAAAACGTCGCAATGAAACCATAGCATGGTGGTAGGTCTTTTTGTAATGCCCGCATGGTTATCTACCACCCTCGAGTTGAAAATCTGCCACCAAATACCAATAAGTGTGTTCCAGTAGTTGCTTTTGAGAGGAAATTCCTTCCCTGGGCTTAGCGTGTCCACCATCTTGGGCCACATCGTCACTTAACACTAGGTGAGATAATTTAAGGCTATAACGTTAAACCCTAACTATAAAAAAATGCTGCCACTGACCTCTTATTTTTTCCTGACCAATCTTTCTCACATATAGTCTATTTCTCCATATATTCCGGTTATTTTCTTTTTAAATAGAAGGGGTTACGGGGTAGAGATTTATAATTTCCGTTTTGGTACGTCTTTCTTTGTTTTCTTTGTCTCAAGCGTCGGATATTACTTTATATTTTATTTTTTAGAATAAACTCGGTCAACCTGAGTTGTAAGATACGTATTCATTTGTAATTTCTGTCGTAAATACTTAAATGATATATATGTCTAAATCTCATTCCGATAAGCTATTCTAACTTTTCATGCCTATAGCAGTCTAGTAGTATATATATTTATATTGGTTTTTTTTCTTTTGTAGGCATTGGATTGTTTGAGTGATATTACTAAAAAAAATTATAAACCTTTTTTTTACCTTTTTTAAAATGTAAAATTTTCAATATCGAATTTCGACCACTTGGTGAACATCAAGTTTATTAATAACTTTAACATACCACATATATAAATCGTGTACTTTCAAAATTACTTTATTTTTTTAAATCATATTTGCTTAGCTTTTATCGATTGTCATATTGTAAAAAGGTTTTGGTGTTTCTTTTAATATATATTGGGAATAAATTTATAAAAAAACTGTTATTTTATGTTATAATGTCCGAGATTTTTAAATTATCATACCTCTTATTACGTTATAGAGGAATCTAGGCTGTAAACTATCTTTATCATTATACGCTGCCAGTGGATATTGATATAATATTACTTTAATTATAAAATAGGCTAACAGGCCAATTCTCTAACGAAATGAGATTTATAAGTGAAAATTAATACAGTATATTTTAATGGAAATTGATCTTGTTTGATTGATTGATTGAAATTGATTTCGATTTCAATTATGTATTTCTAAGCATTAAACCCAACCTTCTCATTGTATTTTATTCATATGTACACTTTATCTACTCACACGAGCAACTATATTATATTGTCGGGAGACTTGTTAGGACTGAATAAATCGTAATAGAGATTATTAAAATATAAAAACAAGATATACGTTATGTTTATTAACATATACTACTATACTTTATCACATTAGTTGCATATTTGATGCTCTGGTATAATATAATTAACAATAATATCGATTATATGATATAGAATGATATTAGAGCATATGGGGTTGAGTTACTTCGATACGTACTCGTAAGCCGCAACTCATCTACGAACCTAGAACTAACACCAATTGTGCGAAAAATTCAGTAATAATAATGTCCTCAGTTATACAACGAAATATCATCAAAAATGGATATTTTTCATTGACGTAGTAGATTTTTTCTTAAGTAATAGAAAAAATTGTATATAACCAATATTAAGTAACTACACAAACATTCATTACAGATACCCGCATATAGATATACCCACACTGTTTTTATGGTACGAACTACTAGTATAGTTTTATTATGTTTTTTTTTTATTTTTGGATTGAAACGAAGTTCCTTACTGCACGGTACAGTTTGAGGCTAGACAAATGAGAATGTAAGATTTTTCCGTATCGATCCTTTCTTTAGTGTGTTCTATAATGCAGTGTATTACTATTGTTCTACTCGTTTCGTATCAACCGAGTGTTCCACCACACTTACGCATCTCTATATACTTTATTATTTTTATTTATTTTTGTTTTTTTATTAACCATTTTCTACATTTAAACATTATTACTTAAAATTACATTAAAATATTTATAATATTTAACTAGGCATATAAATGTACTAAAATCATTTTTGGAAACTCTAATATTTCCAAGTTTTTTTAGTGTATACAATTATTTAATGCTGTTGATTTATTGAAATAAGTATATAAGAAAAGGTATTCGCTAGCTTACATGACAATTCTACGCGTTTTCTTAGCCGGTTTTATCGATTAACGTTTGTAAGTGCCTACGCAGAAAGGTCAAGTATTTATTCATTGGTCATAATAACAGTACTCGGCTATTGGGGGCATCTTATTACGGTCATGAGTTCGCAAAAAGAAATATAGATCTTCACATTACAAATAAACGAATAATAAACACATGAAAAAAGTTTTAACGAAAGCATAAAGTACCTATACCAAAAAATACGCGAGCATTGAAGTGTGAACAAATAGCAGTCCCTTTTTTCTTTTACCAAGCGCTTTTGTAAAATCATGTGTTAACTAGGTTAACGGAATTTCTTGGAATATATTTTATACAATATCTGGATTTAGCAGTGCTTTGAACATTTTTATAAAAAAAACTATTTTTGTATAAATATATGTTCGTTTCAATTAAACTTTAATAAGTTACTCATACAAAACATCTATAATTATAATAATATTATGTCTGAAACATACAAAAATTGCAGCACTAGTATAATATATACTTTTGGTGTGTTTTATTTAATTACAATCATTTGATAATAAATATATACATAGTTATCTAGCTTACATGTAAAAAATTAAATGTACAGAGAAATATATTATACATTTTTAATGTATATACATTTATGTTAACCTGTATTGGTTAAAGTTATTGGTAACTATTATTTGAACAGCATTACGCAAAAATGTGGTGTCACTAAAAATTAGTTAACACTATCTAAGCCTTAAATAAGCGCTATTTGAAACATTTTTTGTGGGTGTAATTACACGTTCTGTTACCGCTACAATAACTAAAATTTATATTAAGCTGAATTGTAATAATCGATTATTGTTTCAGTAAAAAAAAATAACAAAACAATGTCAATGGCAAAAAGTATATTTTACAACACGTGCTACTTAATTATTTTTATATTTTGTATAGGTGAGTTAATTTTGTTAACAATTTAAAAATTAAAACATTTCTCTAATATAAATTAAAGTCAAGACCAATTCTCTGTTATAAGTAAAATAATGGTTGAATGTTTATATATATATATATATATATATATAATATATATATCTATATCTATTATATATATATCTATTATAACTAGTATGTATGTGGTTTTTTTTTTTAGTTAAGGTTTAAGGTTATGGCTACAATCTCGCCTGATGTTATGTGGCGATGTGGCCCAAGGTGGTGGACAAGCTAAGCCCAGTGAAGGAACTAGCTCTCAAGTGCAACTACTGAAATACACCTATAGGTATTTGGCGGCAGATTTTTAACTTGAGGGTTGTATCTAGCCAGGCGAGTATTAGAAAAAGACATACCATCTTAATATGGTTTCATCGCGATGTTTTCCTTGACCGAAAGCACAAGCTTATTGAAGATGAATTCTAACTCACGTCCCTTGACGCGACGTCCGTACACACTACCAACTGAGCTATCACCACTTCAATAATGATTTAAAACTCTTAAACGATTTTTATAATCAAAATGAAACCACATTCAATAATTCCCTCATAAAATAACTATTTTAGAATGAAGTTTTGTTCTACGAGTAAATTACTAGCGGAAGCATAAGTATGTATCCTACTAATTTGTTAATAACAGATCAAGGAGATGGACGTTGGCGTGAAGTGGACATAGGAAATCTTAGACATGATCTTGAATTGTACAGAACGATGGCAGGTAAGGATGGACCTTTGAAATATGAATTTTCAATCATACTATTCATAAATCTATTGATAGCATACTTAGTTTGTAGTTATCACAATAAATATTTCAATTAGATTGTTCTTTTAAAGTATCATACGAAAATTAAGTAGTCGAAAATTATAGTAAATGTAAATGTGCATATGTGGAAAAAAATTAATTGGTCGAATATCAAAATCGGTGAAATTTCCGTGAGTATTTTGTATTATACTTGATAAAGTCAACTCATTATCTAAAATTTACTTTTTATGCAAAATCATGTTATACAACAATATTCTAATAACATTTTAGGTTAATTTTTAAATACACTTTTAAGTATGTTAGATTATCCCATACTAATATTAAAGACTGATATCATATAATATCAAATTTTAATAAAAAATCTTTATTCCTTTATGCATTACTTTTTTATTATCATTATTTCCTTTAATATCTAATAGCAATACTTGTTATTGACGTATCTCAATTTCCTTTACAGAAAAAATTGAGCGTGAAATAGAAGCCTTTTACGATGTATATCCAGAAAAACGACCCGAGGGAGATACTATTGATACGATACACTATAAACATGTAACAAACACATTCAACCGTAATTCAGACAGAAATATAGTTGACAAACAAGATGGAGGAAAACAGAACTTTAGTTATAATGTAAGAAATAAAACAAAAACTATAGAGCCTACAACCGTTAAACAAAATGTAAATAAAATAAATAATATAATCAATTCAGATACAATGAAGAAAAATGTAAAATGGCCTAAATTTGAAGAAATCCTTTTGGAGTTAGGAAAGAAATACGACTGGAAGAACGACAGATGGATAAAGGTTAAAGAAAAGTTTAAAAAACCTAAAATTACACTTAGCGGAGATAAATCGAAATCAAATGATAACATTAAAAACAAATTTCATGTACTCCATAAGTTTAGTTATAAGCTTGTAAAGTTAAATAGAAGTAAAAATAGAAGAAGTGTCATTGTTGCCGTAACAGCAGTTAGATAGACAATTACTACACGAATAGGATTTAATCAGAAATATTTTATGTACAAGATGGGACCAAGGATTACGCCATCTGTTAAAATAAAAGGAGCATGGACAACATGTTAATAAAAACGAGTGAACTCCACCCTGCTCTTTGTTCGATAGTATAGTTTTATTTCCCTTTGATGAACCATCAATAATAATGGTAAAACATATATTTATTACACCGGGTTATTTGTATTTTAACTTTAGCAATAGCTGGTTGTTTAGCTGATCGTCATATTATTTTAGACCGTATGAACCATGGATCAATGAAAACATTTTGAAATTATAAGAAATATGTTTAATATTATTTCTGCGCACTTCTTATATATCAATTTTCTTTACTTACTTTTCTGGCTTCAATTTTAAGATTCAAAGGCTTCAAGACTTAATTTACTGAAATTCATACGCATGTATTCTTATAAGTTTTCTACAAATTTCTATTGAGAATAATGGATTTTTAAAGGTTTCTATAATATCAGTTAGGTACTGTGGAGTATTCGTATCTAGAACTAGATCTTTACATCAACCACCATTTTGCTTAAATAGATATGAATTACATACACATACATTTGTTACAATTAAGAAAAATATTATAGGTATAATGTTTAATTACAAAATAAAATAAATTATTTTACAGGAATGTAATTTTCGTTAACCTAATTACAATAATCGTAGCTACGTACGGATATGATAAAGAAAATCTTCGTATTCTCATAATTGAATTCAAGTTTTCAAACAGCTTTAGGCGTATCTCTTATTCGGAATATGTAATGTTTTAAGCTGATGATTTCAACAGGTAAATAATTGATAAATAAAGATCTTAATAAATTATATTTGTTTTATTATAAATTACTTTCAGAATCATTTTATTTGTGTGTGTTTTTATTATCTTATTTTTGGTTCGATGCCTTAAAGTTTCCCTAAATATAAAATGAAACATATACTAATTAGTTTTCTTCATCTGTTATCGAATGAGATTATATAAGTATTGAAAAATAAGCATAGTTCAATTTCCTATATATTCAAAATTCAGAAGTATTATTACCTACATAACAATACTAAAAACGAAACGCCGCTTTTTAAACCTACTGCGACATTATATATGTATAAATATATATGTATATATATGTATAGTATAGTGAAAAGCAAGAGGTATACCAGCAAAATCTCTCTATAATCTACTTAAAGATTTTTTCTGTCAAAGAGGGTAGTAAGTTCTATATTCGAATATGTTTCTAAAGCTGCGCTAGCGGGTTGCAACGAAGTTTGGCCGGGCAGGAAGAGAAACACGAGTAGTGAAGGTGAGTGTTTAAGCACGTCGGACAGAGGCCTCTTAAACCTACATCCATGTCACAAGTCTCGGGAACTGCTCTGAGTTTCTCTCTCTATGACACGATGGACCCGACAGAACTCCATTGATAGCTAGGAGGTTTGTCTCTCTTTGGTATAATTAAATTTTAGGTTAAAATCTTAAACAAACTTGCCTTAATGGTGGGGTTGGAAGGGGGTCGGGAGCTGGTGAGTAGGTACGGGAGCTGCCCCTACTCTTTCCCCCCGCCGGAGAACCGTAGTTTTTTTTTAATTTCAAAATATATACATGCCAGCATGGTGCAATTCTGACATGTAACCATTGTTTAAATAGTTATCAATGAATAAATGTTGACCAATTTGTACTAAAACTAACCTAACTCACCGTTCTGATCACTGAATAACTGTAACAGCCTCTCGCAACCTATACTTCATCAGAATTAATTGTATTGTTTATTATTTTTAAAGGAAAGGAAGACTAAAGTAAGAAAACACTAATTCTGTTAAATATTTATTCCAATTTAAATACATATTTAATTAGTTCTATAATTTGCAAATACCGATCGGTTTTAAATTTCGCCTGCACAAATACTCTACAATAACATCCCCAAATTATTCTGGATTAATATTATTGTCTATTTTTTAACCTTTTAACGGCCCTCCACTAGGACTATTCTTTGTGTGTCTGGAGCAATAAATGGGTAACTCATCAACTAAATAAAATAAGATGTTTCGTTTCACGTGGTTTGATAGCTGTAACATAAAAGATACTAAGAAACTTATCCAAAGTAACAATAATTACATTACATTACACGCATTTGAGTCTTAACGTAGGATTTTATGGATTAAAAAAATAAATAAAAAAATATGTAGATTTATTTTCGACCGCAACACATATGTGAACATAAAAACGCCTGGACAGTAGGTATGATAAATAAGTTCACCAATCTACAAAATCTACAGTTTAATTAATTATGTTCAAATTTCAATCAATGGACAACCGCTAGTTTTAGTAGATTCCTGATATATATATACATACATATAACATTAAAAATATTTACGTGGCAAAATAATTTGAGTGATTATACAATCAAATCAATGATGTGATGGCTCATCAATGAATATTTCATGCAATAATCTACGATAGTACGACAGTAAGCTACGATATATTTCATGAAATAATATTAGACTTATATTTTAAACAAATAATGTCTCAAAGAAAGTTTAGTGAGTACACCACTCATCATTTATTCTCTTCGCATTATACCGGAGGCTTTGAAAACAAAATAATCTGATAAACTTTTTGTCATGTAAATCGTATAAGTTACGCCGACGCTCATATATAAGAGAGTTTTTTATTTAAATCTTTCCGCAATAAATACAGTCCATTGAAATGTTATGTAGGAAAAGTAAACTATAAGAAAATAATCCTAGTTTAAATTACATAAATTATATATTAAGAAAGCATATATAATTGCCGATATAAACATAAATAATATTTAAAAAGTCCATAATATTATGGTAAAATATTAAATATTATGCTCTTTAGAGTTTACACTCACGTGAAATTGGTATTCATTATATATTCATATACACAAAATAAAAAGAAATTAGCTAAAAATGAAATAAACAAGTATTAGTCTACAATAATGTTTTTTTTGAGTGAATGAGTGAGAATGAGTTTTTCAACTGATATGTAAAGAAAGTGATTGCAGTTTTATCTTTGTTTAGATTCTTAGCGTCCGATGACTTGCTTTTGTAATTGATAATTTTTACCGAAGTTTATAAAATACACTAATGTTTTGCCTCAACTTATATATTATTTAAAATTGTCTTATGATTTTTGTAAAAGGGTTTTACTAAACGATAAAACTATCTAGTTTATAATAATAATAATAATAATTCCCAGCTGGTTATATGTGAGAGATTTTGTTTAATAACCGCACCAGCCCACGAAGTTAAAATAATAGAAATGCCGAGTCATCCAAAAACGGCAGATTGTCAACTTGATGGCGATAGCTAACGAGGCTGGCAACGCATCTGCGATTATTCCGGTGTTGTAGATGTCCATGGGTGGTGGTAATCACATACCATCAATAAAAAAAAGAAAAAATTCTATCACCACGCTTTGGTTTCCTGTCGAAGCCACGCTTTGGTTTCCTGTCGAAGTTTTCCTTCATTGAAAGCTCAAGCACGTCAATGCCGAGGCGTCTGTGCGCACTAACTACCTGACCTATCATCGCTTCCAACTTGCAAAAATAGTTTTTATTCATCTAAAGACTGAATAGATTATAATATAGCCTTATTCTATACCTTAAATAGTATTTACCAGGACAACAATAAGTACTGCTAAACGTTTTCCATGTAGTACTTACCAACCTACTGTGTTTCTAAAAACGTTTATGAATAAGAAAAGCCCTATTGAAATACTTTACATAAGTCATTGTTATGATTTTCAAACTGTTGACAAAAAGGTAATATTCGATTAAGTTTAGCAAAATAAACTAGCTGTGCCTATCATAAAAAAACCTTTTGCCTTTAGTTAAATATAAAAACACCTTTTCCTTCATCACTTGCTTATTAAACACCTTTGTTTAACATATTACTCTTTGAAGCTAGTACCATTACTTATTTGTTAACGACCTTATTCCTCGACTGTCGAACAAGACCCGACTATATCATCGACGATATTCAAAGAGAAGGCAATGCATTTCCGGTCACAGAAAAATTGATTGCCTAAACAAATACAAAAGTGACAACAGCCTAAACAAATACAAAAGTGACAACACTGAAGTCCGTTTAAACCATTCGAATATAAATTTAGTTAATAAGAATATTATAAAGACCATTAAATCACAAAAAATAATTACAAAAATAGAATTCGTGACATTCGGCCATTCCCGGAAATACACTTAAATACTCGGGACACACGCTGGTGCTCGTGCTCAGTTACCTCATAGTCGCGGAGTATTCACCGAAGAAGCTGTGGTCGATGCACTGGGCGATGTGGGGCTCGGCGCTGCTCGGCGTCTCGTTCGTGCTGTTGGCGCACGGGCACTACACACACGGTGGACGTGGTGATAGCCTACTACGTGACAACGCGTCTGTTTTGGACGTTCCACTCGTTGCTGGTGACGCCGCACCTGAAAAATATTAGATTCATATTTAGTTTACGTAAGTTTGACCGTGTATCAGAATTTCACACTAAGCTGAAATGGCTCCCTATAATGCTTTACCGAAATTCTCGTACTCTATTTCCTTCACGATACACATCCACGCAATTTAAAATCTTCTGAAAAATTACGCTTGAAGTTCCGACACACTAATGCTTTTTACGCACCACTACGATTACATATGCCAGAAAGCTCTAAAAATGTATAGATTCATTTGCAGAATTGTAAATCTTTTTATAAATATAAAATCATTTACAGTTTGACCGTGTATCATAATTTCACACTAAGCTGAAATGGCTCCCTATAATGCTTTACCGAAATTCTCGTACTCTATTTCCTTCACGATACACATCCACGCAATTTAAAATCTTCTGAAAAATTACACTTGAAGTTCCGACACACTAATGCTTTTTACGCACCACTACGATTACATATGCCAGAAAGCTCTAAAAATGTATAGATTCATTTGCAGAATTGTAAATCTTTTTATAAATATAAAATCATTTACGATTCTTTGAAAAAATTTATAACAGGTCGACTCGAAACCCACGTTTATTTGCTCCTCAACCGGTTCTGTCCGGGTCTGTGCAAAAAATTCTGTGTTGCAGAGATGTTTTAGCGTGTATGATACAATATGTTTACTCACATAGATTTCATCCACTCAAATAAAGGATCATACAAATACACAATTACTTCTTTTTAATAATTGATTTCTTTCTAATAGGCACCTCATAACTGTTAAATGTAATTAATTTGAATCTGTTAAATGTGCTGTGAAGAAATATACAATAAATAAATAAATTGTGAGAGACCGTGAAGGTAGCGTCGAAAGATACTCTAGTCTCTCTCTACAATTGCAACATTTTACAGCAGAGCTTCCTCTTACAACTCGAGATTTTGTCCGTACGTATCGAACGTTCTTAACTCAACCGACTCACATAGTCGCGCTATGCGCTACTAACCAGGATAACACTTAACCAAATAATAACTTCTTTCGCAATCATTACACTAACTATAAGATCACTATAACAGCTTTTATAAATGCAAAGTATAGTTATGAATCATTTTATCAATTAAAAGTATGTAGTATTATTATATTTCTAGTATCGTTATTTTTCCACGCCAATAAGAAGTAGACGTAGTATTTAACAAAATTCCGACAAATATACTATATGCCTTTATAACAAAGTACTATATGTCAATTTTACGCTTGTGTGATATATTTTTATGTTTTGATACATATTATTGTTATAGTTCACCTGTCCTTAATATCCATGTTATTATAATTTTATATTAGATACACATCCAGAATATCCCCAACTCTTCTCCATGGAACATAATCTTAAGGTTGCCTGCCGTATTTGAACGATTGAATCTTATACTAAACAACATCAAATCATTTTTATTTTTAAAAATATTTTCAGTGAAGTGTTTGTTAACAAGTGTTGTTTTAATGGGTCTATACTTGCCAATAGAATATAAAAATTATTTTACTTTTCTGTTGGTTCCGGGGCAAGTAATGTATGGAAGTAGAACATTGTCTTTTAGTAAAATTATATTCGGGAATATTAAACAATTTGATAACTCTCATAAATCCAGTGAGTTAATCTAACACATTAAATCCAGCCAGCAATTAAAGCCAAGTCAAATCCAGCCAGCAATTGTAGCCAAATCAAATCCAGCCAGCCGTCACAGCCAACTCTAATCTAGCCGGCAATCAAAGCCAACTCAAAAAAAACCCACGACTAGTCTTACTCAGTATCCGACGGGATACATACCCGTCCAAATAAGATCCAGTAAACAGACAAGTACGCCGGTTAATATAATAATATCATACATATAGTATCCGACGAGTAGCATACCCGCCCAAACAGAACGCAGTATACCGACTAGTACGCCTTTTAATATAATAATATCATACATATAATCATAGGTGTAGTATTGCCTAGTATGTAAATCCGTTCATTACTATAACGATTATAAACTTGCATGTATCAAAACTAGCCATTTTTATTATTATATTCAATAAATTCATTCTGAATCATTCATTAGAAAAAGATAAATAATAGAATTACCTAGTATGTGAATTCGTTCTTTACCATAACGATTATAATATTGTATATATCAAAAACTAGTCATTTTATTGCTTTATACTTCAATAAATTATAATTCAATAAATTCAAACCAGTAAGATGCAAGTTTATCGGCGTCATTTATTCATACATTCAACATGGACACGGTAAGCCGTGGCAGATGCTATCAGAGAGTAGCCCTGATCAAGCACTGACACGACCATCCATGACCCAACGCATCCATGCATTACATTATCAGAGAGTAGCCCTGACTTAATATACTGCATAACACTTATTTTTGAAATAAATGAATTCATATAAAAGTGTAAAGTACCACACAATACTTAGTAGGGTCCAAAGCGGACCAGTTGCTATCGGAGAGTAGCCCCGATCTAGCACATACGCCAAGCCCAATAATAGACATTAAGTGCACAATATTGTACTACCAAGGAGTTGCCCTTGACAAGTACCTTTACGCTGGATATTCATTCAACATACATACACGTCATCAGAGAGTAGCCCTGACCTGACATGTTGTGAAGTTTCTTCAAAAGTATCATATAAGATGTATAACCTTTATATGAACGTTTTAAAGCATAGTATGCTCATACAGCTTCAGATAATGGAATAATATTTGTTTGGCAAATCAAATATAATAAATATGTTATAGAATTCCATATATAAACTATTAATTTATAATTAAAGTTATATATATTTTACGCTAATTCCTAGCGTTACTTATGTTTTTAATATCAAAGATAATAATTGTCGTTAACCAGTTCATTCTATTCTGACAAAACATACTTATAACTACCCACACAATAAATATCACTATTATGACATACATTACATAAATATAAGTACTGTAGTATATACCTGTTTGGCTTCTTTATTCCACTTCTGAATTATTATAACAACGCATTTATCAACTTATTACACTTTACAGCTAGTACCACTACTTATTTATTTATGACCTTATTCCTAGACTGTTGAACAGGAACTGACTATAACATCGACGATATTCAAAAGAGAAGGCAATACATTTCCGGTGACAGAAAAATTGAGAGCCTTAAGAAATACAAAAGTGACAACAGGAAGTTCACCGAGTCCGTTTAAATCATTCGAATATTGTTTTAATTAATAAGAATATTATAAAGATCATATTAAATCACTAAAATTAATTACAAAAATAGAAATCATGACATGGCCGCGACTTCGTTCGCTTAGTATAAAACATATTTTGTTATATCTCGAAAATAATACTTCTTTTTTAGATGTCCGGTGCAGTATACCCTTTTTTGTACTTCTAACAATGTATATGTAAAACTTCATAATGCAGATGAAAAGTTTAAAAAAAATAACATCTTCGCTCTCCACAGATCGCATTGCTGACAAATATAATAAAATAAATAATAGTTTAAAGAAACTAAAAAACACGCTTTTTATAGAAAACTGAACTAAAAACATAGAAAATAAGATTTAATAAATTTAAATTAAGAATAAATAGTGTTAAAAATATTAATAAACATAATTTAAAAAGTGTTAAAAATTAAAATAAATATAAATTAATAATAGTGAAAAAAAATAAAAATGTATTTTATTTAAAAAAAGCGTGGGGTGCATGGTGTCAATAGTTATAAATGTTTTATCGACAGATATGAGTAGAGTAATTATCGTTTGATAATCTTACAAGCACCCCACGCTTTCTTTTTTAAATAAAATCCTTTTTTTTTATTTACACTATTATTAATTTAAATTTATTAAAACTTATTTTCTATTTTTTTAGTGCAGTTTTCTATAAAAAGCGTGTTTTTTTAAACTATTATTTATTTTCGACTTTTTAGTTTGCTTTATTTATAAAAGCTTGTTTTTTTTTTAAACTATTATTTATTTTCGACTTTTTAGTTTGCTTTATTTATAAAAGCTTGTTTTTTTTTAAACTATTATTTGTTCTAATCTACTATTATTTACTTTGTTTTTCTATAAAGACGTGTTTTTTATTTAAAACTATTATTTATTTTGTAGAATTAAAATTCTTTTTAGTATTCGAAACTTTGTTAATATTAGAGAAATCGGCTAAAGATAGTGATTGGAAATTATTAAAATATCAATTTCTGTCTTATCGACTATAGAGAAAAATTATAAAAAATTAAAATTAAGTTTCTTCTTGCCTTATCGACTATAGATGAAAATTATATAAATTAACAAAAAACTTATTTTGCAAATCGAAAACTAGAATCATTTTTTCAAATTAGTGTATTGTCATCGGTCCTCGATAAATCTACAAAGTTTGATCGAAATCTGGCCGTTTAAAGTGGATCAAAATCTCGCCCAAAGGAGTCGGTTACAAACATACAGGTGAAGTTAATAAAAAGCTTTTAATAAAAACAAATCTTATATGTACTGTGGGGATGTGACGTAGTATTAGATTATGTGTTATTTCAATTTAATACGTAAAATGAATAAATATATGTTGTTCTAAAAATAAATATAAACAAGTGTCTATAAAATAACGGAAGTAGCCTTAGTTAAGCGTTCTTTATTAATACGCATATTTAAAAAATACGTAATGTTCACTCTGTGATCGAAATTCGAACATATAGTTTTATTATTGGAGACTGGAGGAATTTATTTACAAGTTGGGAAAAAACTGTTACCGAAATTTCTTTCTTTCTTTCTTATTGATAACATTAAAGTTCCTCAATAATTACTAAATAAAAAAGACAGCCGCTTGACAAACAGAAGAGGAAAAAATCTACTGATCTGTTCTGGTTTTTGCTATTTATACGTAGATTATAAAGAATAAAGGAAAAATGTATATCAGTTTATATGTAAATTTACTTTTAACAAAAATATAGATAGTTTCAACATTTACTACATTTAATTTTTATGGTACACTAGCGCCAATGTGGTAATTTATTTAATTTTAAAGTTACCATTTTTGTTAAATTAAAAACTCGTAGGCAATTCTTCATACTTATTTCCATATTCCTGAATACGTACAACAATTAAAAGCTGAATTATCAACTCTCAATATAGGTAGCAGTATGTAGATATCACCAAAATAATAACCAAAAAAAATTTATAATAACAGAAGTAGAAGGATGCACGCCACCTGTTGATCTACTGGTGTATATAAATCATGGGCGCTCAGTACGAAAGACAGAGTGTGTTCAAGTGTCATTGTGCGAGGATCAGTTATTTTGTCGGTCGGCCTGTGTGTTGTATTCTATTCTGTTATTTTCTGTTCTGTTCTGTGTAGGATTGTTAGGTTGGTCGGTTCTAGTCTTTAGTTTGTCGTGTGTAGGTAGGCAGATGGGCAGGCAGGCTGGTCGGTTTTATTCATTTTAATTTCGGAACTGATCTTATTTCGCTGCTTGACAGTTGAACACAATCTCTTATATATCGTTGTTGTGTATTAGTGTTTTAAGTACGGATACTGTAAATTATTTATAATTGTAATGTGTAAGATAGTTATAGGTACGATAAGAATAGAAATAAGTAAATTTAGATATAAGAAATATTTTATTAAGATGTATGTATTAAGTGGTGTGCATGTTATATATAGTTGTTGTAGATTCTGTAGCTGTTATACGTAGTTGTTGCATGTTTTGTGGTGCATGTTATACGTACGTAGTTGTTGCATGTTTTGTGGTGCATGTTATACGTAGTTGTGGTGTTTATAGTTGTTTATAGCGTAGTGTATATATTAGTGCATGCGGCGATGTCTTGTTTTATCAATGATTCTTAATAGTTATTCTTAGTTCACAGGTTAGATATAAGGCGGACAGTGCCTTCGCGTCAACCCGCGGAGTGCTTTGCGGGGGTATCCACTCGCATCGATGCTCTGTAACTCGCGGCACATCATGCATGATATACCTGCAGTGTATAATTCTGCGAATATACTACATAGTGCAAATCTGCACCTTTGCTTTCTGTTACAGATCTCAGATCATAGGTCTGGGAGTCAATGCAAGCTCCAAGGGCATCTACTCTACTGGCAACATCGGTCTGGGAGTCATTCATTGCAAGCGCCAAGGGCATCTACTCTACTGGCAACGCCTACAGCTGGCGGCACTTCGTACCAGGCCGTATATGACGCATGGGTAAGTGCGATGTAATATTGTTTTATAGGTAGGTTGTATATAAGTTTATTGCTTATTCCCTTTATTTTATTCATTCGGGATGTTTGAAATGTATACTGTTAGTTTTTTGTTATTCCCTTTATTTTATTCATTCGGGGATGTTTGAAATGTATACTGTTAGTTTTTTGTACATTATCTCTATATGTATTGCAAAGCGGCAGTATCGATGTGCGCCCCCATTGCATCTGGTAATCTTTACAAACCTTGTATGACTCGCGGCATGTCATACATGTTGTATTGCGTACGTGCGGTGTATCAATGTTCGAACGTATTACATATCTTTGGTTTCTTTTACAGCTCACGCGTCGGGCGACTCTTTGCAAGCGTCGAGGACATCTACTCATACCAGCGCTTTTGCACACGCTTTGCCCAACTACTTCGTACAGCTAGCGGCATTTCGTACCAAATAGACTGTATGGTGCATGGGTGAGTGCGACGTATTATTAGTTTTTTTTTGTAGTGGGATGTCATATTAGTTGTTCTACGCATCGCCGTTCTATGCATCCCTTTTATAATATTTTAGTAAGATGCTGTTAGATTTAAGATGCGGTCTCATACGTTTAGATTTAAGATGCGGTCTCATACGTTTAGATTTAAGATGCGGTCTCATACGTTTAGATTTAAGGTGCGGTCTCATACGTGTAGATTTAAGATGCGGTCTCATACGTTTAGATTTAAGATGCGGTCTCTCATACGTTTAGATTTAAGATGCGGTCTCATACGTTTAGATTTAAGATGCGGTCTCATACGTTTAGATTTAAGATGCGGTCTCATACGTTTAGATTTAAGATGCGGTCTCATACGTTTAGATTTAAGATGCGGTCTCATACGTTTAGATTTAAGATGCGGTCTCATACGTTTAGATTTAAGATGCGGTCTCATACGTTTAGATTTAAGATGCGGTCTCATACGTTTAGATTTAAGATGCGGTCTCATACGTTTAGATTTAAGATGCGGTCTCATACGTTTAGATTTAAGATGCGGTCTCATACGTTTAGATTTAAGATGCGGTCTCATACGTTTAGATTTAAGGTGCGGTCTCATACGTTTAGATTTAAGGTGCGGTCTCATACGTTTAGATTTAAGGTGCGGTCTCATACGTTTAGATTTAAGGTGCGGTCTCATACGTTTAGATTTAAGGTGCGGTCTCATACGTTTAGATTTAAGGTGCGGTCTCATACGTTTAGATTTAGGGTGCGGTCTCATACGTTAGATTTAAGGTGCGGTCATGCGTTAGATTTAAGGTGCGGTCATGCGTTAGATTTAAGATGCGGATTAAAATATTGTTAATATTTTTAAGTTCGAACAATTGTATTCACACATGATAAAAAGAGCGATTGCTGGAGAGTTTCTTTCGCCGTTTCTTCTCTTCCAGAACGCCATGTTGTTTCCGAAACGGTAGTAGTGTTTTTCTTTCAAAAAATGATATGAAAAAGTGATAATATAATCCCGTTTTTGAGAAATAAAAGATTTGATTTGTTTGACTTTTCGTTTAATTTGGTATTATAAACAAATTAATAACATCTAAACCATTATGCAAACTAAAAAAAACTGAACGTTTAATTAAACGATTTGAACAAACCGTTGTTATTATTGGATATCTAAATAAGTTCTTTGATATTAAATTACAACTACACTTAATTTCAATATTTAGTGGAATGTTTTAACTATAAAACAAATGTTTTATCAAAATTCTTGCAACGGTTCGTTTAGTACAATTTTTTAACTTTTATCTCCTATATCGCAGGAACCCTATCGTTTTATGGAACAAAACCTATTTTTAACATTTGATTTACGTGTGATACCGTTTTTTTTTATTTTTCTATAAGTAATTTCGTTAGTATATAGTTGATAAATTTCGTCATCTCTTTCGGTACTTTACTGGTAACTATATTATTGTATATAAGTAGATTCTTAGTGTGGTTTATGTTATGGTTTCTCACCCTTTAAAATAAAACAAATATAATAAATATAATTACACACATAAAAAACTAGCATGTCGTAACATAACACACATCAAACTAACATATGATCATGTGATTCTCGTGACATGTTATTTTGAGATGTTGACATACTAATTCTATTCATGATTCTATTAAGCTTGACATTTAACCATTTAAGATCTAGAAACTCTACATATTGCTATTGTTTTACCAAAATAATTTGCTCGCATCTACTTCTAAATAAATCATCATCAATTCACAACAGATATACAACATGTACCTAAACAAACAACATATACTTACAAAACCTGTTTAAGCAAATAATAAATCTAAACAATGTGTCAAATTTCTCACTATCATCGTTTTTCAAGACTGAGTAATTTATGATCTAAAAGTAAATACGGTTTTGTAGAGATACCTATCTTACCACAAATTCACCATTCCGCAAATACTTGCCGGTGATAAATTATCGTTACATATAACAGTGATTGATTTACTTGTTAGTTTAAGAGTATTTTATGGTATAGAAAATATCTAGTTTCAAGGTAAAACTGCTTGACATTGTACAACTTACTTTAAATAAACTTTAACATACTTTAAATATTTATTTTTCGAAACAAGCTATTTTGGCATTATCTTTGCAACTCCACATCTAAGCCTAATATGTTTTATTTTTTATATTAAATACTAGCAATCCATCCCAGCCTTCCACGGCAAGCCAGCGATGAAAGCTCAGTTGGTAGTGTGTACGGACGCCGCGTCAAGGGACATCAGTTCGAATCCACCTTCTTCCATCCAGATTGAGCTTTCAGTGAAGGAAAATATCGCGATAAAACCATAGCATGGTGGTAGGACTTTTTCTAATGCCCTTCTGTCTAGTACTAGCTACTATCCTCAAGATAAAAATCTGTCGCCAAATACTTATAGGCGTGTTCCGGCAGTTGCAATTGGGAGCCAGTCCCTGCACTAGGCTTAGCGTGTCTACCATCTTGGGCTACATCAGGTGTGATTGCGGTTTTAACGCTAACCTAAAACTATAAAAAAGGTGACAACCAAAAAAATCTGTTGATTCTACCTCTAGCAAACCTTACGGGATACCCACTAGGCTAATCTCAAAATTGCTTGAACTTATCGCAATGGAACTATCACCATTCGAAGTCAAAACGTTCGGAAATGGTTCTAAGCTCCTTTTTTTTGTATTATATTGTCACCTTGTAATTTTTTTTTCGTTTTTCTTTGCATGCCCAGCGTAGCTGGCGGGTGATAGCTAGCGCATATACATATATAACGTATATTACTTTTAATCTGGTCATTAACATTTTCTGTAACACGCTGCAGAAACAGCCGATATATATAAATTAATGAAGTTTGTTTATTGGCTTTTGTGACCGACTTAGTACATATGCCTATGGTACACGAACACGGTTATAAACTCTCTTTTACTCAGCGATGACTCCCCATATATTGCTTTTTTTTTGAGATCGTCTTTCTTTTTCGATTGTATTATCCATCAAGTAAAGGGGAGTAATTTTACTGTGGTACGATGCACAAAAAAATTGTCAGCGGAAAGAAGCATACATATATAGAAGGGGCTTCTAGCAAGTTATGTTTTGTAATTTGAAATCGGTCTTAAAATTACATAAATAAGCGCATTTGAACCGGGACACTCCATTGGGGACCGAAGAATAAAGGGTCGTGCAAAAATCATAAACTTCATATTTCTGTTTCACACGATTCTAGGCACGATTTTGTACGAGATCACGTTCATCTTTGTTTTGTTTTTTGTTACGAACTAATAACTGTAATTCTCTGTACCTATGTGTCGCATGGTTTTGATATATATTGCGTAATTTATGGCCCTCTGGAGACTTGCTAAAAAGTCTGAAAGATTGATGTGATTTCACATGTAGATTTCGTATTTTCGAAAATATAATCATCCTAATATATATATATATATATTGTTACGCTTTCACGTTTTAACCGCTGAATTGATTGTGATGAACTTTGATACAGAGGTAGATGGAAACATGGAGACGGTGGTAGGCTACTTTTTCGTGCGAAAAACTTATTGCAAGTGGGGTAAAGAGAAGAATAAACTTTACATGAACCTTTTTATTGAGTCAACCGATTTGTTTGGCAAAAACAAAATTAACGCGACCGAAGCCGCAGGTAAAACCAGTCGTTTATAAATATGTGAAATTGTGTAAGTAAATTTAAAGTTACAGTGATACGATTATAAGTTACATCGATTATTAAAATTCTATAATAGTTGAAGCTTTTGAATGAAACTTCATTATGAAACCTTTATATATAATGACAAGTAATTTCTAATATCGGGTTGTGCACCAAAACAAGTAGTCTTTTTTAAAATTGTTAGTGTAAAAAGAATTTATAGGAACAAAATTTTAAAACAAAATCACGTGATCAGATCGCGTTTAAAAACATGGCACCCTTAATATCACCTGTAAAATAAACATCAGTGTTGTACATACATAAGTTCAAAGTATGGTAGGATAAAATACTGTCCGAATGAACTGCGATACCATAAACAAGCTGTTACGCCGTATGTAGGTGCATGTTTTAATATTTAGCGTTCCGGGATTAGCCAGTAGGCATCTAGAAATCTAGTGGAAGTAATACGTATCTGCATTGTTTTAATACCAAAAAGCTCATTCCGTCTATTAATAAATAACATCTAAATGCTTGTACTAATAAATTAAGTTATAGAAGAATAAAACCAATGAATAATATATTTATAATCAATCTTGTATTTATTTGAGAATATCATAAAGAATATCTGATTGTATATACTCGTAGTCGAGTATAAAACTTTTCTAACAAGTGTTCCTCTTAAGAGCGGAGGATATTACTGTTGACATAGGTCTCGGTGGACGAGGAAATGCAAATACAGCTGTTTACAGAAGGTGCCGACGAGTTTGTGCGAAGATCAGTACTGCCAACATCAAGCGGTCCCTTCGACCTGAAACATCTTTTCAAAATAAGTGCACCGTTCGTTTATTTAGGGAAAAATAATTGCTTTCGAATAACTGAAATGTTAAAATTAAGAAATATCAAAGGCAGTTTTTATTTTTGTAAAATTCATTGAACATTAAAAATGTTTTACTTATTTACAAAATATGCTGATACTATTAAGTTATAATAAAGCTAATTAAAATATTGAAACATAAAGTTGATTTCAATGATTAAAAATGCACTATATATCACTTGCACAAGCGATGAAGCGATAATAGCTCAGTGGTAGTGTGCACGACTTCGTGTCAAGAGACGTGGGTTCGAACCGAAGCACCTACAATGAGCTTGAGCTTTCGGTGAAGGAAAACATCGTGAGGAAACCATAGCATGGTGGTAGGGCTTTTTCTAATGCCCGCCTGGCTAGCTACCACCCTCTAGTTGTGAACCTGCCGCCAAATACCAATAGGTGTGTTCCGGCAGCAGCACTTGAGAGCCAGTTCCTCCACAGGTTTAGTGTGTCTACCAACTTGGGCCATATCGTCACTTAAGATCAGGTGAGATTATGGCCATAACGCTAAACCTTAAGTATAAAAAAAAAAAACAGAATGTACTCGGCTATTTTTTAACTTCGGATATTCGGTAGTTAAGTATACAGAGTTTCACATCAGTGCTACGTGTCATAACGGCATAGTAAGTAGGAGATTATTCAAATATTTAAATGATAGTATACCACTGAAACTCCATGATTGAGTATATTTATATTCAACGTAATTATCTCTATTTCACTTGGTCATCGCATCATGCGTGAACTGATGGATCAATTTCGTTAATTCTTTTTTTATTGTGTTAATTATTGTCAGGAAAAGGTTCTTCTGAAAGAAAAATTAGGGAAGTAGAAAGCCAAGCAATAAAAAATGTGTACATAAAAAAAATTATCGCCGAAATTGTAATAATGCTTTCAAGTCTACGTTTTGACACCACTGCATCTGTTGTTGCTTTACAATTATTTTTTTTATCGAATTGTCCGAAATGAGTATATTGGTTTTATTTTAGATATAAACTGATTATCAAATCAACATAAGATGTAAACGTGTACGGTTTCAACTTATTCAGATATATACATTTTTTAAATGTTTAAGGATTATTATACGCTTAATATTGAATATATTTGTATGCGATTTATACGATATTTATATATTCTATACTTATCCAATGACAATTGATTTATATGATATTGATGAATATTTTTGCACAATGCGGGAAGCAAATATACAACTGTAAACAAACCTCGTAGCGTGGTGGCAGCAATATTTACTATTCAGCTGAGAGGTCTCTTGTTCGATTCCTACTCACGAATGACACTTATGTGAGAAGCATTTTTTGCACTTGTGTGTTAAATATTTATAGTATATTAGCTGTAAATTACTATAAGAGAAGTTTTGGGTAGTACGGAATTAAATGGTTGTATATGAAATTACAACGCATATTAAAAAAAAGAATTGTTAAAAGTTATGGTCACGTGCAATATTGTATCAAGAATATATTTTTTGTAGTTAAGGTTTAGCGTTATGGCCAAGATGTCGCCTGATCTTAAGTGAAGATATGACCCAAGTTGGGATATACGCTAAACCTGTGGAGGGACTGGCTCTCAAGTGCAACTGCCGATACACATCTACTGGTAATTTTTGTAAAAATTTTAACTTGAGGGTGGAAGCTAGAGAGGTGGGTGTTTAAAAGCCCTACCACGATGCTATGGTGTCCCCACGACGTTTTCTTTCACCGAAAGTTCAAGCCCATTGTAAGTAGATTCGAACTCATGTCCCTTGACGCGGAGTCCGTACACACTATCACTGAGCTATCACCGATTTATTCACACACATAATCAGGCTGAAACGAAATTCAATGGAATAAGTCCCTTGATCAGCGTCTTTTTTCTACATATAATATTCGGCCGTTCTATCGAAACGTGTAGAAACATTTCAACAAAAAGATATTATAACAATGCCTTAACATGGTAAATGCCCTTTTCAGAACGTCAATGTTTTTCTACTGTACTGAACTTACCATCAGTTGTCCAATTATATTGACGAGTTAAAATAAAAAGAAAAGGGAAAAAGCAAAGAATCGGATTTCTAACTCTTGTCAGTCGTATCGTTTTATATAGATATAAACTCACATAGTCTGGCGGTCGTTTTATTTTGTTATATATATTCGTTTCAATTTATATTTCGTGATCCCAATCTCAACCGAGCTTTCGCAGATTGGATTCTGTGTAGGTAGCGAATAAAATAAGAAAAATTCTTTTGTAAACAAATAAAGCTGATGTTCTTCATGAAGTATGAACACATATAGAAACTGTGGTTTGTTGTGTTGTTTTTGTCAAGCAAATATCGCTTTCAACTATATAAAGTAAAAATATATGTTTATTTTATCTATAATTAGTTGTGTCCGATTACGATACGATTATTATGAAATTAATCTTTAGTTTTAATATATTATGCATAATGATTTCTAAAAGTACATTTACAATATTATAACCCAGCAATTGGTAGGAATAACACATGCTTTCTCTATTAAAATTACGGTTAAATCGGTCGAGAAATTATAAGAATATAATTATATATCTATATTGTTTTTAGTATTTTTGCACGAGAGTTTTAGATAATACTTTGAGATATGATAGTAAGTTCAAGTGTACAAAAATTCACAAAGATTATTTTAGCACTTTTTTTTAGTTTAATACGTGTAAATGGGACATAAATCAGATGTAATACCCACTATAGTGGTACACTTATGTATGCCCTATTCGGGCATCAGCTGGTTTACACGTATTACTATTATACAGAAAAATATAACGAATATTATCATACACCCTCTTGAAACCACAATTGCGCTTTAATTAAGGACAGGTATTACTGATTATTTGATATTACATTTTGAAATTAATTTATTAATTTAATAAAGTTTTGTATCTGACTGAGTCATGCATACTGTGCATATGGAAATAATCCGTTTCAATGACTCTTTTTCGTTTTTTTTACGTTTCAGGATCAAACAATATAAATCTAGCGGTCTACATGATAGCGATAACCGGCAATGTACTACAGATAAGTTGGTGGTTGCCGTTGTTTTTATACAGTACTTTGTTTATGCTTAGATATAGACGTAAACTGCCATAGCATCAAAAGAAAACTTATTGTAATAATACGTGTATATCGTTCTACAAATTTTCCAAGTTACTACTAATATTGAATGGGTTTGTAGCAATTACTCTACATCCTTATTATGAAATCAGTATCCTCCGATAGTAATTAATATTAAAATACAGCATTAACATAACGAGAGTAATATTTTTACCAAATTGTTTGTTTTCGTCTCGCTCCGCTCAGGGAATAAACGACACTACCTCATCTCATTTAGGTCCAAATTCATTAGTACTGATACATGTACGTCAATACTACATGAGTTCCTATATGGCCGCGTTTCATTTCAGGTAAAAGCTTTTCCTAATATACTTGGTTCGCAAATATGTTGTTGCTCCATGCAAGCAGGTAAATGTTTTGCTATCGCTCACGTCGAAAACCTGACGTATTATGTAAATGATTTTAATGGAGAATTTAGGGAAAAGAATCATTATCTGTTAGTCACTATGTTTATTCGGTAGAATGATATTTTCATTTTCATATTTATGTATTTATAGATACATCATTATAGATATAGATTTATCATTAGAGTAAATTTCAGTAAATATTTTACGATAAAAACTACATGAATTACAGAAATATTTACTTTTTTTACTCTTTGTAAGTTTGGCGCTTTGGCTACAATATCAGCTGATGTTAAGTAATGAGGTGGTCTAATATGGTAACATACTATACCTAGTGTAGGAATAACTATCAAGTCTGACTACTGGAAAATATCTTCTACAGGACCTTAGCGCCAGATTTGCAACTTGAGAGTAGCAACTAACCAGAATTGATTTTTGTAAAATTCTCTACTAACTGGTTATGTTTTTACTACAATGTTTCTATTGACAAAAGCTTAAGCTTTGTTGGAGAATTACATTCAGGCATAATTATGATTGATTATAATTATAATTAAATTAAATTATAGTTGATGAAGATAACAGAGAATTTTAAAATAAAGTGTTACATTTGTATTGAGACATAGACATACATAGACAGTGACATAGAGAGTAATATATTACAGAATTATATAGATGTATATCGCCATTTTGATCACGGAGGCATATTTTGTTAAGCACCGATGTGACTACAATTAATAGATACTAAATTTCAAAAAAATATTGGTTGTAAGATGCAACTGTTATAAAACCCATAGATGTTTGGCGACATACACTTGAAATTATTCTGTCATAAATATATTTCTAGTTACTGTATTATTCTAATGTATATAATATACTAGATTTTACGGGCGGCTTCGCTCGCGTTAATTTTGTTAAACGAATTGGACGAAGCTATAAAAAGTTTCATACAAAATTTGTTTCTCACTTCGCTACACTTTCTACAAATTTTTAGAAAGGCAAAATGGCTGATCTCCGTCTCCTGGGTCCCATCTGTCTCTGTACTAAAATTCATCACGAACGATTCAGCGATTTAGGCGTGAAAGCGTAAAAAAAAAACAAACTCGCTTTCGCATTTATAATATTAGTATAGATTTTTATTATTTACAGGTTATCGTTATGATCACCATCTCATCTGAAGTTAAAGGATGATTGTGACCCAAGGTGATAGATACGCTAAGCCTGGTGGAGGGACTAGTTCACAAGTCCAACACTGACGGAACACCTATATAGGTATTTGATCGTGTATTTTTAACTTGAATGTGGTAGTTAGCCAGGTAGGCATTAGAAAAAGTCCTACTAGCATGCAAAAATGATTAGCGTGGAAGTAAGCATATTAAACAAAATCATAGCTAATTTAATTCCGCAACATAAAGTATAAATATCAAAATCGAAGGCATATATTATTGAAATGTTTTTGAAATCATTTCACCCTGTTTCACTTTGAAAATAACCGTTGGACCTCAATGGCTGGTTCAACGACTCTAAATATACTAATTAACCTCCGGCTAGAACAATGAAAGTTGAAATAGGTAATTGGGTTATAAATTTAATTTAAAGTGAATAATTATATAAATAACATTTCTCTAGCTCATTCCCTCTAGCTTGATTTTTTTTTATAACATCATTAAAGTGCAACATAAAAAAATAATTCTAGGTGACTTTGACGGCCACCGTCTTATTTGTATTGCCCTATATTTATTTTTGTTTAACTTAAGATATATTATTTTGATTAGTACTAAGTTTGTCAAAACATTACTACAAATAAAAGTAAATCGCGCAGAAAATCTCATAAAACTATCGCAAGGAAACAAAGAAAATTACCTTGGCAAGACATTAGCTCAACAAACAGAACTAAAGTTGAGTAATGAAATATTGTCATTGGGTGAAAGTCACAGCAGAACAGACAAATATGACGTATGCCGGAATTAGATAAAAATATAGGTACAATTTCCATTCATAAATACATAGTTGAAAAACTATTTTTTATATGATACTTGCTAAATTCACGGTTTGACTTCCACGAACTAGCAACATTAAGATGGTTAATTTAAAGGAAAAGACTGCTAAACATTACATGATTTATTTCATAACCAAATATTTAATAGTTTAGTTATGATATTACAAGTTCCTCCAACTGGCTTGGTGTGTTAGTAATTTGAGACTCATCATCATTTACCTTCTCGGCTAGTAAATACGCGTGCCCAGTGTGGCATCGCTCAGCACACGCAAAAGAAGTTGATGTTTCCCTCAATGATATTTGTCGAATAATCACAGGTTACCTAAAGCCCACTCCTCTCAACAAACTGTACCCTCTGGCCGGTATTGCTCCACCGGAAATCCGAAGAAGCGTGGCCTGTAGTATATAAAAGAAGAAACATGAAAACTGTCGTGCCGACACCCTCTTTATGCCTACCAACCTCACAGAACCCGACTAAAAAGCCGAAGGTTTTCATGACACATATTCAACCTCCAGACGTTCTCTTAATAGAGGCACGAAGGATAATATGGTTAGAAAAGTTAGCACTACCGCCAGGCTACGTGGTACCTGCTGAGAAGTTACCACCTGTATATAATTTGCCATAGAGTATTTAGAAAACATTGAACCGTTTTCAAACACAGGTGGGCCGCTGTAACTCTAACAGAGTTACATGGCGTTTTAGAGAACGAAACCAAGCTTTATGTGATTGTGTTGAGCCCCATACTATGACTCATTTACTGTCGTGCCCCCTCTGTACACACTCCTGCACACTCGCTGACCTGTCAGCATCTGTTATATTTACCTAACAAAAAACATGTAAAAATGTAAATTAACAATATAATCATATAGATGGGTTCAGTAACTCTCAAATGACACAAATGTTATACGTTTAAGCACATTAATATACAGACAAAATAACGTTGCCTTTTATAATATAGAACCAGTGCCGGCAGACGTTATTCTGCCTCTTTCAATACTTGATAACTGTACCACGACACCACCTATCATATCATGAAATAGCTTGAACCATCGTCACTAAAAATATACACAAGATTTTTATATATAAATAAGGATAACAATAAAGATTATTAATTAGCTTAAAATTAATAAATTCTTTTAAGTATATTACAATTCCAGAAAACGGTCACTGCATGGAGAGCGATATTAAATAAATATCAGGATTCCTAATACAGACTAGAAAACACCAAGTAAAATATAACTGGACGAAGTCCATAGTTATATGTATCAGATCGAAACGAGCCATTCTAACGGATTTTTATCATATATGACAGTCGCAGTCCTATGAGGCACGTATATAAAATTAAAAATATAAGATTTGTATAAATAACATAACACTTTTATATTTTATTCATGCATATATTCTGATAAAAATGTTCCGAACTACCTATCTACGCACAATATACGTAAGTCTTTAACGCTCAAAACCTTCGTATGTTAATAAAACTATATAAAAACAATAACAAATTTTAAGATTGAATGTAATACCGTGTTACTTGAAGATTGAGATATTTATTCTAAAACGGTGATAACAAAATTTTATACAAAATTCCGAAAAGATTTTGGTAAGCAACCTATGTTTTGTGAAGTTCCAGTTCATCTTTTGGATTCTATTAATCTTGATATTTATGAACAACAACGTTATAGCTTGAGAAATCATGTTAACCGTGAGACACAAACTTCTATAACTCTATCTAAAAATGATGCAAATACTAAAATAATTGTTGCGAAGGTAAAAGGCATTAACAATGCTGAAGGTGGTTGGCCAAAAAATATAAATTTTGCTGATAAAGAACTAACTTATCTTAAGATAGAAGAAGATAGATAACTTATCATAAGAGAAGAATCTTATGTCGAGGCCATATTAGATTTATACCCAGAATTTAACCATTATATTAACCAAAATAATGCCTTAGGAATATACGAAATGTATTTTAAAAATATGATTTCAACAGAGCCAGAGGAAAAAATATCTTTACATGTAAGAAGTGTCTTTAAAGATATACATCAACGTGCAATAGCATATATAAGTTGGACTTATGAGGATAAAACTATGGTAGCAGTAGCACATTGCAATAAGAAATGTAGACAACGCCAGCTAATATAAATTTAAAGTGTCATATTTGGGATTTGGCCTCATCATTATTCAGACGAATTCTTATCACCTACAGGATTCTGGAGATTGTCTTGTTCTCCTGTTCATCCATCACTCATAGTAGGAGGGTTGGATGATGGTAGAGTGTGTATTTTTGATTTACGAGTTCAAAAAGAACCAGTATCTGCTTTAGTGTATATGCAATCTCGTTTAAATAGAGATTTTTTAGTAGTTCTACGGATGGTACGTGTAAATGGTGGGACGGACGTAATATTTCATACCCTACGGATATCCTTATGATATCTTTCAAAATCCAGTTATATACACTACAAATTTAGTAAATGCAGAAGCTATTATAGCTCTGAAATATGACCCGAATATGATTGTGGAACAGAAACTGGTATTGTAATTGATGTTAATCGTAAGGGTAAGACTGAAATATGACCGGTTATGATAGTGGAACAGAAACTGGTATTGTAATTGATGTTAATCGTAAGGGTAAGAGTCTTCAAGAACGAATGATTACGTTATTAAAAGCTTTTTATTAACTTCACCTGTATGTTTGTTTGTATGTTTGTAACCGACTTCTTTGGGCGCGATTTTGACCCACTTTAAACGGCCAGATTTCGTTCAAACTTTGTAGATTTATCGAGGACCGATGACAATACACTCATTTGATAAAATTATTCCATTTTTCAATTTGCAAAATAAGATTTTTGTTAATTTATATAATTTTCATATATAGTCGATAAGGCAAGAAACTTAAATAATTTTTTTTATAATTTTTCTCAATAGTCGATAAGACCGAAATTATATTTTAATTTCCAATCAATATCTTTAGCCGATTTCTCTAATATTAACAAATTTTAGAATACTAAAAAAAATTAATTCTACCAAACAAATAATAGTTTTAAATAATAACCACGCTTTTTATAGAAAACCAAAGTAAATAATAGTAGATTAGAACAAATAATAGCTTAAAATTAAAAAAAACAAGCTGTTATAAATAAAGCAAACTAAAAAACACGCTTTTTATAGAAAACTGAACTAAAAATATAGAAAATAAGATTTAATATATTTAAATTAAGAATAGTGTTAAAAATTTCAATAAACATAAATTAAGAATAGTGTTAACAATTTCAATAAATATAAATTAATAATAGTGTAAATAAAAAATAAAAAATGATTTATTAAAAAGCGTTGGGTGCTTTTAAGATTATCAAATGATAATCACTCTACTCATATCTGTCGATGAAACATTTATAACTACTGACACCATGAACCCCACCCTTTTTTTAAATAAAATACATTTTTTTTATTTACACTATCATTAATTTATATTTATTGAAATTTTTAACACTATTCTTAATTTATGTTTATTGAAATTTTTAATACTTCTTAATTTTAATTTATTAAAACTTATTTTCAATTTTTTTAGTTCAGTTTTCTATAAAAAACGTGTTTTTTAGTTTTTTTTAACTATTATTTATATTATGTCCATAATGGCCGCGTGAGAACAGTATATCGCAGCCCATGTATATTGAAAATGTTTATTACTTGTGGTGACTGGACAGTACATGTTTTGAGTTAAGATATTCAAAATTCTTTTATTATATCAGTTTCACCGCATCGTTATCAAATATTAGATGTTGTATGGTGTCGTCAAAGATATTTTAGTCATATGTTCGTTTGCGTTGATGGAAAACTGAGGTATTGGGATTTCTTGCGTTAACACCGTGAGCCAGAAATTGTATTACCAATAACTAAGCAACCATTGCTAAAAATAAAACCTAACCACGAAGGAGATATTGTAGCGATTGGAGATTCCAGAGGCGAAATGATTTATTATCGCTATCGGAAAATTTGGTGTATTCTGGAGAACGAGATAAACAGCTTATGAACCATGTATATGACAGAGAAACTAGACAAGAATTTATATTATAAACTCGCGTTAAGGTAATTTGACTTAAATTTAAGACTGAAGAAAAACCCATGAAGGCCGCAACTGAAGTGACACATGATGATGAAATGCTCAAAACAGCTGAAAATGAATATGAAAATATTGTAAATGAGCAAATGTGGCAAGGTGGGATTATGATCTTAAGTAATAAAGACAATATAATGAGTAAACGTTAAATTCGGTTATATATTTTTCAATCGTTATTACATTCAAACATTAAATAAATCGTGTCTATGTAACGATAATTTTGACATAATATTGCTTATTTGACACAATATATTTTACTTTCAAGAGGAAATAAACTAAGTGATATTATTTAAGTCATTGAACAATTTATAATAGTTTATAACATTAATTTATTTGTAATTATTAAATTTACTGTATACCATTAAGGGCTGATTGTATTAAACATTAATTTTAAAAATATTTTAGTTCATCCTTTAAGAGCATTATTTAACCACGAATATCTATTTTAATTACTTTTAAGCTATGTGATTCCATTTTATTCGTTCATAATTCTTTTAACAGTTGTTATGACCTTTTTATTCTATGCAGATTTAGTATTTAGTCACAATATTACTTGATATCGTGTAATTATAATGCCTTAAATAGCAAACACCCAACTTACTGAAGAAATTGGTCTTTAAGTACAGCTACTAAAAGACGCCAACTGGTGCTTGGTGACAGATATTTAACTTCAGAGTGGAAGCTAAACCGCCTAACATTAAAATATTTTCTAATGTGCTTACCACTACCATCTTACCACCATGCTAGGATTTTATATCACAATATGTTCGTTCAATAAAAGCTTATACTAATAGCAAAGGATCGCAGCCACTTCAAGTTACGCAGTGTCAATATACGTTACCCATGAAGTACCATTATTTCAACATGTATCATCGCTACTAACTATAATTACAATTATAACAGGAAATCTCTCTGAGACTTGGTATCTATTTTGTTACTGGCAATAATATCATCTAACCGTGCAAGTTGCCTTCTTTGTTATTTCTATCACTGTTAAAACTTAAGTATGATTAAAGTAAGACTCTAATGAATTTACGTTCTATATTTGTTATTGGTTTAGATATAGATGATACATTTATATTATTATATATAATAAACTTGTGTAACTTCTAAAGAAAAAAGATACTATGCATGTCAAATAAACCACAAAATATTTTGAGTGACAATTATGCACTGTTTAAATTTAAAATTTATTTAAATGTAAAATATTTGTAATTTTGAGATAAGAAGTCGAGAAAGTGCAACGGTGATGTTTAATTTTATATACTCATGCTAAGTACACTATATATGCTTGAATAGTAACGCGAATGAAGTCATGAGCTACAGGCTAATGTAATTACACATTGGCCGTTATATTGTAATGGAACGCTTCAATAAGGCAAGTGGCTGCCACTCGACTCCCCACTTGACTCCCTTTGATCGTGTGCTCACGTTAATTTATGCAATTACGTCTTACTCAGCAACTTGGCGTGATATCAAGAAAGTGTGGCGTATAATAATGCCCGGACTTCATTCGATGGTAAAAGGTTCTGAGTACAGAATTAAATGCATACATTTAAAATATGGATTCAGTTGACACAAATTTCAGATATCTTTTTAGTATAGCCATTTTTGCAGATATAAATGATAATTATTACAATAAATTACTACATCTACATGTTTTTCATATATAGTTAAGGTTCAGCGTATGGCCATATTCTCACCTGATCTTAAGTGACGATACGGTCCAAGTTGGTAGACACGCTAAACCTATGGAGAAACTGGCTCTCAAGTGTAGCTGCCGGAACACATTTATTGGTATTTGGCGGCAGATTTTCAACTTGAGGGTGGTTGCTAGCCAGGCGGGCTTTAGAAAAAGCCCTACCAGCATGCTATGGATTCCGCACGGTATTTTCCTTCACCGAAAGCTCAAGCTCATTGTTGGTGGTTGGATTTGAACTCATGTCTTTTGACGGGAAGTCGTACACACTTCCACTGAGCTATCATCGCTTCACAAATTCCGTGTCCGTCATATGATCGTCATAATCATAAATTAGAACTTGTAGAGTATATTTACTAAAATACTTCCAGCAAGAAAGTCTTAATTTAATTATCTTCAACGCTCAGGAATAACAAATATATTTTAGAGCAACATAGACTTATGCAAGATTCTATTTGTGTATATATAAATAATCAGTTTTAGTACGGAATCCTAAATGCTCCATAATATCTTAAACCCCAGGATTGAAACGTAGGTATATTCTGATGTTTTAGAGATATATAGCATTGGTCTCATACTTGGTTCCTGAAGGTATAAAATATATTCTACTCATCCTAATCTAGACTTATTGGAATTAACGTATTTAATATGGCGGCAACTTTGATGGTAAAGTAATGTATCACGAATGACAGACAGCGAGTGACAAAGTACATTTTTTATTCTGCACTTGGGGAACAGGAAGTAGAGCGAACGATTCCTAAGATATAAAGATATGCCTAAGCGTCACATGAAAAAATGCAACATAGACACTTCGCAATTGGAAAATTGGCAGCAAAATGCCTGCAGTGCAGAGCTCATATAAATACAAGGGTGCAAAACTTTGAAGGACAACGATACTTGATAATAGACGCAACGAACTGAAAGTCCGACTATCAGTGACAATCAATTATAATTATGAGAATAGTGTCCTTACATATGCACTGTGTGCACGCACCTTCCTATAAAGGGTTGGCTATATTACATAATAAACGTCGGGGTTTAGGCAGTCTCTGTCGCTGAAAACGGTCAGAAGCAGCATACATATAATAATAATACAGGATCATTCAATATAGAAACGATAAATAGGTTGGCTGGTTGAGAGCTTTTGTCTTTGTCGCGGTTGTCTAGTAGTTGCTACGTTTTCAAAGGCAAAGTTCGTAAGTAACTTAAATTGTAATACTATATTATGTTATTAAACAATAACATATATATTAATACAATAGCAATATAGACTTGGCACTTCACAATATAAGAGTAATAACCAGTGTATCAATAGACACGTAACATGATAATAATAATAATGGTACCGTTCCCAGGAAATCTTCTATTTGACTCGTGCTTAGGACCGAACATCATATTTTCTTCTATTCCCTGTTAACAGCCTTTAGTTTCAGAATCCTTTCTTATATAGTATATAGGTTCAGCATTTTGGTCGCAATCTTACCTGATGTTAAATTACGACGTGGTATTATGATGGTGAACACGCTAAGCCTAGTGGAGGGACTGGCTTTTAACTGCAATTGCCGAAACACACCATAAGTATTTGACAGCAAATATTCAGATATTTGGCAGCAGCTTTAAGGGTGGTAGCTGGTCAGGCGGGCATTACTAAAACCTACGCTTGATTTCAACACGATGTTTTTCCTTAACCGAAGCTTCAATTTCATTGTATTGGTTCAAATTTTCGTCCATTGACGCGGCATTATTGTTTCAAATAATACATATTTTCACGTATCGAGCCATCTGAGGAAAAACATCGAAGTCGCCAAAATTGTTTGAAATGTTTTTTATCGTAACCTCCTAAAATAATCTTTATAAATTAGAAGCACTATGTATGAAGCCACTATTATATTATAAAAATCAGAATTTATTTATGAACAAGCCATAATTTTTTATAAATATATTTTAAATACTTTTTGATTATGAATGAAAAACTCTCTCCTGTATACAGTGCGATTTTCACTTACGGTGTTATCCTGAAAAAGCTCGATGTGTACACAAAATATTATTATATACATATATTATTTCCGCATTAAGTTCACCCTTACTCAATTCATCCTTACTCTACTTCTATATCCCTTATAGTTATGAAGAGTCATGACATGGCACTATTTCGGTAATATATTGCTCCTCAAGTTTTCTGTTATATAAACCATATCGTTTCAGCTAAATAAAACAGTAAAATATGATATAAGAAGGTATGACACTATTTAACCCCATTGAACTCGGTCACCACTTGGAATGATACTAAAGTAAACATCTATTGTCATCGTTACTTTAGAGCTCATTAAGGCCTCTTTATGTTTGGGCAACGGCACCCTTTCATGCCGTACAAATGCTCCCTATTTAGCCTTACCCTTTCAGTAGTGACTCTAGTTAGATACACTTGGAAGCCTTTAAGGCCGATTACACAGACCCTTACACTGAGAAAATGTCAAGCAACAAGTATACAATGTGATTATAACTTTAATAGCTTTAAGAGTAACGTCTATGTGTATATAATTATATGGAGTAGTATCTTTATTTATTTGGGAAACGTACAGTTATTTATTCTTCATGTTAAAGAACTGTAACTTCAATTTTTTTAAGTTAAAGTGTTTTATAGTTATGGCCACAATACCACATGATATTAAATGACGATGTGACCCAAGATGATGGATACGCTAAACCTAATGGAAAGGGTTTCTTTCAAGTGCAACTGCTGGAACACACCTATAGGTATTGGGCTGCAGATTGTCAACTTCAGGGTGGTAGTTGTCTAGGCGGGCTATAGAAAAAGCCGTACAGCCATGCCATGGTTTTACCAGAATGTTTTTCCTCACCGAAGGCTCAAGCACATTGCAGGCGCATTCAAATTCGTATCCTTTGACGCAATGTCCATACTCACTACTAACTGAGCTATCATCGTTTCAAATTTGTTGCATACAAATAAAAAGTCAGTATACGGCTGCAGTTCCTAAATTTTTCAATCTTATTTTCCCTATCACCTATGTGTTCCACTGAATTGAAGTAGATGCTTAATTTATTCTGCCACCACAATATAATGCAAACACTAAATATATAATCGGCTGTAGGATTGGGATAAACCAATGGGAACAATATAAAAATAAGAGTTTGATTGAACATTTAGATTAAGATATATATATTTTTAGTAATTTTTCGCTATTATTGGAAGTCATTATAACACCCCACTACGTTCCTTTATAATATTTTTATCAATCAGAAGCAGAAATTCTTAATAAAAAGAAACCACTATGCTACGGCCTAACGCTAACGCAACACAACTGATGTGCACGCGACGAACGCTCGGAACTAAGTGAATGCATCGGCGGTCTAGCTGCCCTTTTATAGGCAGTGACTATAAGCAGTGATGAGGGTAGTTGTGTCGTCGTGGAGGACAATTGCTAACACGGCCTCTCCTGACCAAGTGTCGCCCTCGACACAAGCTCCGTGGCTGAAGCCTGGTCTGGTGCCGTTTTCATTGACTGACCAAGTCTCTGCCTCCAGTGACAGTGGACAGTGAATCACTAACAGTGATTTCTGAGCCTGGAATCAAACTGCTTGGACCGACAACAACGGCAGCTCCAAGATCTTGGTCCACATTTAGGGAAGGCACAGAGTGACCGGCCCCAGAGCGTGGTGCGCTATTCTGTGGCTCGTGTGCAACCGTATTTTCATCAAGCCCACGCATTTTCCTCCGTAGATTCAGAGCTTTTATTGAGCTTCCAGTTGTCACTATCCAGGCTGTGTATGAAAGTAAAACGCCAAGGCAGATATGCCTGAAGTCTAATGAACGCCAAGACCATGTAAGGTCTGTAGTTCAACGAACGCCAGGGCAATATGCCCGAAGTTCGGATAATTGAACGCCAAGGCCTTACGCCTGTAGTTCAGATAATGAACGCCAAGGCTTAAAGCCTGTAGTTCAGAACGCCAAGACCATGTTAGGTCTGTAGTTCAACGAACGCCAGGGCAATATGCCCGAAGTTCGGATAATTGAACGCCAAGGCCTTACGCCTGTAGTTCAGATAATGAACGCCAAGGCTTAAAGCCTGTAGTTCAGAACGCCAAGACCATGTTAGGTCTGTAGTTCAACGAACGCCAGGGCAATATGCCCGAAGTTCGGATAATTGAACGCCAAGGCCTTACGCCTGTAGTTCAGATAATGAACGCCAAGGCTTAAAGCCTGTAGTTCAGAACGCCAAGACCATGTTAGGTCTGTAGTTCAACGAACGCCAGGGCAGTATGCCCGAAGTTCGGATAATTGAACGCCAAGGCCTTACGCCTGTAGTTCAGATAATGAACGCCAAGGCTTAAAGCCTGTAGTTCAGAACGCCAAGACCATGTTAGGTCTGTAGTTCAACGAACGCCAGGGCAAAATGCCCGAAGTTCGGATAATTGAACGCCAAGGCCTTACGCCTGTAGTTCAGATAATGGAACGCCAAGGCCTTACGCCTGTAGTTCAGATAATGAACGCCAAGGCCTAATACCTGTAGTTCAGATAATGAACGCCAAGACCATGTTAGGTCTGTAGTTCAACGAACGCCAGGGCAATATGCCCGAAGTTCGGATAATTGAACGCCAAGGCTAGATAAGCCTGTAGTTCCGATAACAAAAGCTTTTACATACCCTCAAAAAAGGCTGCACATAACTCAGGGCACCACTCACCACGCCAAGGCACCATATACTGCGCCGCTGCTTGTGTAGTTTTTTTTTTTAAGCTCATATTGTTCATTTGGTAGAACCTTCACAACTCTGCCGAACGTTCTCAGGAACCGGTGAATTTACAAAGGCCTCGACCTTATGTGGGCTCGGCCTCACCTGACCCCGACTCAAAACCCGCCCAGAACACGCCTGGGGTTCCGGTGTGTAGTGTTATTTTCTACTACCACAGGAACGACGCCGTAACGGACAATTCTGCGTTGAAACACTCGATCGGCTAGGCTACGTGACCGATACCGCGACCTATTATTACTAGAACGACGTCGCGATCTACGACTGGATCCGCCAGTCATATTTACTAAAACTACTCTGTTCTGTGGGCTAGAAGTTACTTATCCCACGTCTGATTTTATCAATCAGAAGCAGAAATTCTTAATAAAAAGAAACCACTATGCTACGGCCTAACGCTAACGCAACACAACTGATGTGCACGCGACGAACGCTCGGAACTAAGTGAATGCATCGGCGGTCTAGCTGCCCTTTTATAGGCAGTGACTATAAGCAGTGATGAGGGTAGTTGTGTCGTCGTGGAGGACAATTGCTAACAATATTATAGAAGAAATCACGGCATTTAAAGTATAAATAACCTTCATTTCAATTTTGTGAGTCTATAATACTGTGTAGACTTAATTACTGTGATGTGGTATATGGACCCTGTTTGCTTAAGAGAACGAATAAACTTATCCAGCGTGTCCAAAATGCTTGTGCACGTTTTTGTTTTAATATTCCTCCACGTACACATGTTACGCCATATTTAAACTCATCAAACTTTTTAAAAATGACGGCTCGTAGAAGGTTCCATCTTACGGTACTTTTATTTGGAGTTATAAATAACCAGAGACCTAACTATCTCTATACAAAGTTAGATTGGGCAGAAACGCAATCGAGAAACGCAAGAAGAACCACTAGTTATGTGCTTCTTACGCCAAGGCACCGATCAATGGCATTCAGAGGCTCGTTTAAATTTGCAGCCTCACAATGCTGGAACGATTTACCTCCACCAGTTCGTACTCAAAATAAAGTTGAAACGTTTAAAATAAAGTTTAAAAATCTTTTACTACTAGAGCAGATTGGTAACTTTAAATGAACCTCTTAGGTATGCAAATAGTCTCCATGACTGCCTTATTATTTATATATTCACCCTTTAAATTTTTTTCTATTTTTGTGTTGCACACTTATTACATCATACCCATACATCACAAATACTGGTATGTACTATATATTGTGCCTCTTATACATATTATTAAGAATTTCTGCTGATGTCCATGACGTCGCCTTCAGAGGGTCCAGTCAGAATATCAGCGCTGCACTATATTAGTGTAGCTGTTATGCTGAGACTGGTACCAATTTATCCACACATTAGGTTTTTTTGTGATCTTGCTGTAATGTTCTGTTGTTTTTTTTTTGTATTATTTTTTTCTTTTTAGCTTATTTTCTTTTATTTGTTTTAAATATCATTTGCTGTGTGTTGGATAAATAAAACTTTCTTTCTTTCTTCCTTCATATAAATTGACAAACTGCACAAAATTATTTTATATTAATATTCCATTTACAAATACTGAATTAATTATATTCAACGTAAAGTTTCCGTATTTTTACATTCATAAGTTTTTAATCGTGTAGTTTTATTTGATTAAAGGTAGGCACATACTTCGACACTGGAAAGCATTATTATAAAAATCTGAATACGAGTTAGCTATATATGTACATCATTTGAAACACAAAAAAAAAATGCATCGAAAGAATTTGCTATCGTTCTTCTGCGATGAAATAAAAATTTGTTTGATACAACATTAAAAAAATAGCTTTTTTATTATATAAGATTTTGACCAAGATTTTTGGATCTCCTATAAATTTAAATTTTGAGAGATACGACAAATATGCTTTCTAACGTATATACCGGGCGAGCGCGCGCCGTATAGCGCGTATGTATCCTTTGATTTAAGTAATGATTAGAAAATGTAACCTTTATAACCGTATAACCTCCATAAGATAGTGATAGTTAGAGAGACTGGAATTTTTAGTATATGGTAATTAAAGCGATATATTTTTACAGTCTGAAACTTTGGATTTCAATTTTGTCATCCAATTAATCCATCCGATCGGATCCGATTATAGGTATTTGTTCACGGTTAATATTACCGTATATTGAAAACTTGTAATAGGATTCGTATTTCGGAATCAGCGACATTGTATCTAATTATCTAGAAGTTATTGTGTGACATTTCCATGACTATAACGATGTCTATCGATTTATAAAGGGCCTCCAGCAATCGTATTTGTTCTTAATCTAAGATGTGTTAAGTATTAAGATATCTAATATGTGATATACATGTACGTAAAATTAGATGTGCACAGTCGTTTTGCAGAATAAGTAAGTTCTAGGTTTCAATATTGCAGCATTATTACACCTAAACAATTTAATATAATCAATACTTACTCTTTCCTTTATTGCTTCCTTACCTGGTAAAATTTAACATACGATGGCGTTGCGAAACATTGATTACTGTCTAAATTATAAATAGAAATTTTATATGAATTTTCAACACTGTATATAAAGTGTAGAGAAGATTTAAATATTAATGAAATTGAATAAATATAGATAGTTGTTCAAGAAGCAAAGAAAATTTATTAATTTAAAGATATATTTTTTTATATATTAAAAACTTTTTATACTAATCTTATTATTTTGTTAGAGTAAATCACTGGCAGGGTGATTAAAATATTCACTTGATTTAACAAAGAAGGTCGCAGCAAAATATAAATTTAGTAAAGTTAATTTCCGAAGTAGACTTTATTATAAAAAAAGGTTTTTTTGGGTGGCTTAAAATGTTAAAACCGAGATAAAAGCGTTTTATTATTTCTTATATACTTTTATATCAATGAAGTTTAATGTTAAGTACTCGTCTAGCGTACGCATTTTACATAAATTGCTTAGACTAATATTGGCTTCATTGACTTACATACATGCATACAACAAGTAAAGCTTATAAACGATAACAAAAACAGTTTATAACAATAAACTGTGGTAGAAGCGATAATCAATAATCGGATTATAATTTAATTCGTTTTAATACTACATCACCGTGATTATTAAACAAAATAACATAATATTTATTTAATTTAATTATTCTCAAACATAATACTAGTATGTGCGCTGAAAAAAATCAAATACTCAAAAATCAAATAACCTATATTAATATTGTAAAGCGAAGAAGTTTGTTTGTTTGAACACGCTAATATTAAGAACGACCAATCGGATTTCACATAGTATTTTGGCTCTGATAGCGCGGTCATTGAGGAGGGGTTTAGGCTATTTAAAATCACGTTACGAACGATAGGAGCAAAACTATTTTGAGAAAAGTTTTTATTTTGTTAAGGTTTAGCGTTATGACCATATTCTCACCTGATCTTAAGTGAAGATACTGCCCAGGTTGATAGACACGCTAAACCTGTGGAGAGACTGGCTCTCAAGTGCAACTGCCGGAACACACCTATTGGTATTTGACAGCAAATTTTTAACTTGAGGGTGGTTGCTAGTCAGGCGGGCATTAGACAAAGTCCTACCACCATGCTATGGTTTCCTCACGATGTTTTCCTTCACCGAAAACTCAAGCTAACATTGTAGGTGGATTCGAACTCACGTCCCTTGACGCGAAATTGTACACACTACCACTGAGCTATCATCGCTTTACAAAATCGTGCAAAAATGATTAAATAATTAGCATGGTGGTAGGGATTTTCTGCTGCCCGCCTGGCTAGCTGTGAACCTCAAGTAGAAAATCGGCTGCCAAGTACACGTAGGTGTGTTCCGGCAATCACACATGAAAGCCAGTCCCTCCACTAGGCTTAATGTGTCCACATCGTCGTATAACATCAGGTGAGATTGTTGTCATAACACTTAACCTTAACTACAAAAAATAAATCCACGCGAACCAAGTCTCGGACACAGCTAGTTTCGTATATAGTAAATAAGTAATCAATATATATTCAGCGACTTGTTAAAAAAAAACTAGCTAGATAGACATGAAGAGAAACTTTTCTAAATAAAAGGAATTTACCAAATCGTTAGAACCGTTTTTAAGTAATATTATACATATATTTATATACTTCTTCAAGAATGTCACACTTTATATCACTTGTTATTTATCATATGTGTACCATAATTAGGAATTTATGCCCACACATTATATTACAACCACGCGCTATTTTAGTGGGTACATTTTTTCTAAATGTATTAAGTATTATAAATGACACAGACCGTTATATGATATCATTTGAAGCACCAGTTACATTGGACATTTGTCAGTAAGATAACATACTGTTAACAGTAGGTACTAAGGAATATTGTGCAACTAGTTTACATAGATATATTTAATCTTTACTTCAACTTTCAAGACTAACATATTAAATTATTTGTTTTAATCTAAAAATCTTTCAAATGTTTTAGAGTATGGCAATGATGAAGCAATAGAATGTCTTTTTTATCTATATTCCGTATAGAGACTTAGGTCCAAAAAAATGTCAATCTCATCGTATCTAGACCTTACAATATTTACAAAAAATACTTAAAAACTAATGACAAGTATCCATAAAACCTTGGCTCTGTCACTTGGATGAGCACCCAAGATTTTATGGAAGATGCTCTGATCCATAATTTTGGTCAATGATGTGTATCCGCTGAACTTCATTCCGTTCATATTTTGTCAACAAATGTTGGAACTCTTAGATCGATCCACACATTATACAATTGGGTAGTACACTTTTGCCCATAAGAAATAGAAACTTGTTGACGGGCATGTGTATAGACCGTACTGTATTCCCAGTAATACTTAGTTATTGATCTCTTAACGGTGCAGGATATTTTGGGTGTTCCAAATCTAAGGTTGTACTCGGAGATTTTTGATTACTTTAAATACGATTACAGGGGTTATCGTCCATGTACCTACCTCTGAAAATTAGTATAAATAAACTAAATTAAGCGAAAAAAAAAAGTAAAACCCATACGACTTTTTTATGAATTTCTCGAAAAGATAACCTGTACCGCCAAATCCGTATGTTTGAAAAATCTTCTTAACACTTTTCATTCAATGATTTCAAATAACAAAAAGATGTAGGATAAATAAATTTTGTAAAATTGTCTATAACATCATTTCAACGCTTCAGCTCTAACAAACTGCTGCTCGTTGCTACAATCTGCGCTAATGAACTTAGTCACGAAAAATACGATTTTATTAAATTCTTTTCAATTTGTGAAAACCGTCGACGTAACTTTGTATTGTGTGATTTTTCTTTATATTCCTCCTTTGCTCTGATTTCTTTGTGTGTTATATATATAAAGGCGGTTTCTATACATTTATTTAATCATATCAAAAATGACTGAGAAACGAAGGAACTAGTGTACACTTTTATATTATTGTTAATACTTATATCCGTAAAAATTTGAAACAAAACTTTGTATAAAGTCTTATATTAAGTTAGATTTGCTACGTGCTGAGCCAATCTGTAGGTTGGTGTGTCGATCTGACTCACGATGGGACGTAGTGGAGCATTTGGCTTGTGTATTTTCGGTAACCCATACAGTTTAGGAGGTTTTGCACACGATGAGACGAGTAATTACAAATTAAATCTTGACGTAAACTTACTCAGCACGTAGCAAAAGTGTTATCACCACTAAGAGGCAACACTAGAGTATCTGTGAAGGATTCATACCAATTTGTCAGTGATATTAAAAACCTACAATTAGCTGACAATGGTTAACAGTCCAAAAACAAAACCATGGTTAGTTTTGATGTCCAGTCTCTATTCACAAGCTTACCAGTACAAGACTGCATTGAAATTGTGTCTAAGAGGTTAGCAGATAATAACATGCTCATAGAGTATGCAGCATTACCCTAACATTGCCTCACATCTGGCTACATGTTGTGGAGGAATCAGTTTTATGTACAAGGCAATGGAGTAACTATGGGCTCACCCGTATCTCCAGTAGTCGCCGATATTTTCATGGAGGACTTCGAGGAGACAGCCCTAAGCACTGCCTCCGTCACTCCCAGGTTTTACAAACGGTACGTAGATGATACTTTCACAATTTTACCATCTGACAAAGTAGCTGCATTTTTAGATCATCTTAACTCCATTAACAATAACATACAATTCACTGTGGAGTTAGAACAAAATAAATCTCTTCCTTTCTTAGATGTTTTAGTTATCCGTAATCCTGATCAGTCTTTAGGCCATACTGTGTACAGAAAAATGACACATACAGATAAATACCTGAATGGTGAATCTTACCACCATCCGAAACAGTTAGCTACCGTGGGTAAATCTTTGTTTCAGAGAGCACAAAAAATCTGTGACGAGGAACATCTGGCTGCTGAGCTGCGACATGTCAAGCAAGTACTGCGAGATAACAAGCTCCAAATTCCACGCCGCCGTCACGGAAACCGAGTGAAACCAGCCACAGTAGAACGTGTACCTGTTGTGTTAGCTTTTGTAAGAGGGGTCACAGACAAGATTGGTTAGTACTGAAGCGTGCTTCAATTAAAACTTACTTTAAGCCGCCCAAGAAGATTATCAATTTTTACCACCTGTCAAATGTCATATACCTCTTCAAGAACAGGGCGTATACAAAATCGAATGTGACTGTGGCCTCTCGTATATCGGTCAAACCAAAAGAAGGGACCCGCGTAAAAGAACACATAGCTGATGTTAAACACCGACGCTCTACGAAGTATGCAGTTGCTGAACATTCAGAAGAAGGCTCCAAACATTATCTTAGATTCGACAAGCCACAAATCCTTGCCAAAGAACACCGATTCCTACCTAGGCTATTAGGCTATTGAAATTAAAAAACATCCAAATTTCAATAGAGAAGATGGTTGGAAGCTAGCACAAGCATGGGATCCGATTATACATGTAATTAAATCGGAACCCAAAAGACCAATTAATTTAACAAAAATTAAATTGAATGTAGACACAGTAACATGAACTTTTCTGGACAACTTACATCTCAGTTCGCCCCGTGACCACGAAGGCTGAAAAGCTTTCGAAACGTCGGGATCAAAATTAATAAATAACCGCGATAAAATCCATTTAAATTAGTTTTATTTCAATGAATAACATTCGCGTAAACATAAGAAATCATTACCTATATAAGTAGTTTAAAAACTGAATGTTTTTATACTTTATATTCTTCATTCTAAATTTACTAAGTATATCATATAACCTTTAAGCGTTGTATCATTTCTCTAATCTTCAAACGTTTTTCTAATAAGATGGCGGCTCCCATGTTAAAACTGTACAGAGAGAGTTTTTGTGGCTACTTAAAATGGATATATATTTTTAAATAACATAATAACTAAATTATACCGCCCAAATTACTGCCAGTATTAAATAATATATGATCACATAACATAATTAAAAAAACACGACTTGATATAAAAGATGCCGCTAAATTCTTTATTTAAGGCGGTAATGTTACCAAAAACACATTATGCATGTAATTATATAAATATATAATTCTTCTAAATAATTTAGAAGGTACTGAACTATATAAATTCATATGATCTATAAAGGAACAATTATTTGGAGATAGAAAAGTAAAGAGATTTGGATACTACTTCGGTGTACTATAAACTTGAATACTAAATCCACTTATCAGATCAAAAACTGTATTGTAACTATTGTGATCATTTATCATAGCTAACGCAAGCCTCGTTTTATAACACTACAATGGGCAATCCAATACAGATTTATACTTTTCATTTTGCTACATTCCACGAAGATATATATCGCCGTACGACATAGGACACGGAAAAATATATTCCAAAGGTTGCGAGCATTACAAAAGCTCTGCAGCACTGAAACGGATTATAAACGTTTGTCACTGTAATCGAGCGTAAAAATGGGTGGTTATACGACTACTACGAGGCTTTGTTTTATTTACATGCGGATTTAAATTTATAGACACAACAAGTTAATTGTCAATAAACAAATATGTTGGACCAAACAATACATATTGCAAAAACATGCAAAATTTATAAACATTTCTAAAATTTTGTCTAAAAGAAATTTAATTAAAATATTTAGGTTGAGCTGTTACCGAAATTAGTGTGGAAGAATATCGGGACGAGTATATTTATAATTAAAAATATAATGTTTCGTGTACTTATATATTATAAAAGAAGGATAGTTAATAATACAAGATATGAGGCACATGTCTATATCGTGCATTATTTTCGATCACAAGTTCCAATGTAACACCAAAGAAGCATAAATGGCAAGCAATAACAATAGGTGTGGACCAAGTACGTACCGCGAATTAACGCTTGGTACGTTTTTGGTTTGATCGCTTCTATTCCGAAATTTTGATATTAACGATAAGCCTCGTAGCTAACCGGAGACAACAATAAATAAGGATGAATTAAAAGCCACAGCGGTATCAAGTTCATCTGAATCCAGTTCGAAATTAGCAGCAGGATACATCATACGCGATATAATTAAAATGATTAATTTACGTCAAATTAAAAATATAAAAATGCTCGAAAATTGTACCGTATGAATTTACTATAAAATAACAATAAAATATAACATGGGTAAAGACCTATTATAAGGATCTATATAATATCGTTATGAATATTCTATGAACTTTTGAAGTAGACCCGCCTCGATATCCGTAAAATTTGGCAAACTCAGCGGACTGTATATTTGAGGCGCCCTTAGTGTCTACAGCACTCTTATCCTTAATCATGTAGGTCGTAGTTCATAAAAGATTTCATTAAAAACGGTTCAGTATTTCAGCTTCAGCGTTACTGGGATTTGAATACAATTTAAATTTACAAATTATATCAATTAATGTTTTAATTTAGACTTTCAAACAAAGGGATTCCATAAGTGCCGTAGCTTGTACGGGAAAATATAGGAAATCTATTTCTTATTATTATGAATTGAATTTTTATTATTTATTTTTTAATAATTACATTTATTTAAATGAGAAACCCTCTGTAGGGCAAAGGCCTCCTCCATTTCTGTCCATTGTTTTTGCTTGTTTCGCGAATATCCTAGTTTGCGAGCCGTATGTTATGCAGGGCAGGATGCTACTATCCATTACTTTCTTTTTCACTGAAAGTGGCATGTCACCTTTCATTATTTTTCTGTGAGCCCAATACTCTTGCCATGTTATATTTACCCTTCTAGTTATTTCTTAGTAGTTATTGTTCCGGTGAAATGAGACTTGTTTACCCAAGTATATGTACGTATCTGCGTATTCTGAGTTGTCGTTTCCTATATTTACTGGTGATTTTAAGGAGTTAGTCATCAATTTAATTTTTTGCAGGTTCATCTCTAATCCCTCGCGCGTGCTTTTCATCTATAGATCTTGTATCATGTTTACTAATTGTAAAATTGATTTTGAAATTAAGATTATGTCGTCGGCGAAGCGCAGATGGCTCAGATATTCATTATTTATTAAGTGTGAGTTTCTTAAATACTATCTCTAATACGGCAATAAAGAGTTTTGGGTATAGTGGATCACCTTGTTCTGCGCCTCTTTTGATTTTTATTTCAGGAACTCTTGTTTTCAAAGTAACACTACTTGTACTTTTTTCATATATATTTTTTTATTAAATTACAGTAGGTGCCATATATCTTGTTCGCCTTTAATACCTCCCATATTGAGTTGTGTGAAATAGAGTCAAATGCCTTCTGTCTAAAAGGCTGATTATAGAGGTCTTTGGTGGAATTCTTTGTATTTCTCTATAATACTCTCCAAAGTTTGTATAAGGTCGATGGTAGAGAATCCTCTACGAAAATCTGCTTGCTCTGCAGGCGATTATTGTCCATTTCTTCAGATATTCCACTAAATACATTGGGAGAATAATTTGTAGAAACATAGTATGTAGAAACGTAGTAGGATTAAATAAGTAGGCTAATTAAATAAGTAATATTTATTAATGTATTTTATACTGAAAGAAAAGAGAATACAGAAAACTCTACAGTGGTGAATATACACTCAAAGATTATATTAAAATTATTAATTTTAATTTCTTCCGTCGAAAAGGAACAAGTAACCTCCACTTGTGGTGAAGCCGTGCGCGTGCAGTTCTACGATTTAACTATCTATATTCGGTAAAATAAATATACATGTCAATGATATGCTTATATTTATTTATTAATATATTGATGCCTTAGCAATAAGTTTTTTAATAAAACCTGAAACCAATAACCTCAATGAAACATTATGATTGTTCTAAATGTTCATATAGTACGCAGTGTATTAACATCGTTCTTTTCCTGTTTATTCCTGATACGTGCGTTGTTTTATAATTCATGCTGTTACCGGAAACAAGCATCAACAATACAGATTGTAGACAGGAAATTAACGTTCGTGGAATCCCACTGAAACGTAGTTATAACCGCGCACCACTCCTATGAAATATTCACGTAGTTAAATTTTCCTTTTTTTTTCTAATTTAAAATGAATGAGATGTTAAAAAGCTTTACGCTCGATGACTTTATTGGAGTTAAAAGGTATGAAACATTTTTATAGGGACATGAAACGTATTTATTAGGGACGATACACGCTCGTATGAATATATAAATTATGTTCGTATAATATTGTTTTCATGACTAATCTATTATTTTGATATGTTATAGCTTTTGTCATTTTATAAATAACGACGGGTAGTGGCTTCGTGTATGTCAATTAGAATATACCACTTCATAAAGTAATACAAAACATAGACATAAAAAAATATTAGGGTCAATGGATAATGAGATTAATTTCGACAGCGATCTTATCAAAATTGACCTCTTTACGAAACCTAATAATAATTTTAAGTTTTTATGATTATGATAAATTTAACGCCAAAGCTTACATTTTTTACGTGGTTTTAAAGATAAGTTTCATTTTTACTATACTATGATAATGTCTTTTCATGCTTTTGAAATATATAATGTATAAAACTTGTAAATATAATATTATTTGATTCTATAAATACAGTGGTTAGAAGTAACAATTCTCGTACCGCAGTAAGCAAGAGATGCTTTGTTTTATACGATATATAACTGTTATCGGTTTATTTAATGTCATATGTGTAAATACATTGAATAAAAAAAAACAATAATTTCGGTTATTGTTACTATTGTGTTAAAATATGTAAGCAAAGATTTTTTCCACTCATAGTTAAATCAAAAATGTCAGAGTAAGATTATAGACGAAGACCTTTGCTTCTATATGACTTATTATAGTATTTATACACAGGTAACCAAAGGTAACTATAACAATTACAATAATTGACTGTACCATATTCAAATGAACGGCATCAAAGATAAGATGAGCCTCGACATACATATTTCAGGAATAATGACGTGCCGGCGCAAAATGACAATAAAGAATGGCGATGACCCGGAACCGTAATTACTCGGTCGCCGAATAGGGTCATTAATTACTGTGCTATATCAAAACACCACAACCTATTTGCACAGCTGGCAAAGTCATAACATTTTCTCATATGAATAATGTGCAATTTTTAAATCCTAAAAATAATAACGTATTATTGCTCTGTAGAAAATATTTAATATGTTTCGAATGACTTAAAATAAATATACATAAATATATTAAATACTGAACTAATAAGATATACGTGAGGTTGGATATATCTACACATAAAATAATACAACAGAAGCGATGATAGCTCATTTGGTAGTGTACGCGGTGCCACGTCAATAATAACGTGAGTTGGGATCCACCTACAATGAGCCTGAGCTTTCGGTCAAGGAAAACATCGTGATGAAACCATTGCAAGGTTATATGCTTTGTCCTACCGCGCATCTAGCTAGCTACTACCCTCAAGTTCAAAATCTCCTACCAAATACCTGCAGGTGTGTTCCGGCAGTTGCACTTGAGAGCAACTCTCTCGGCTCCACTAGGCTTAGCGTGTCCACTATCTTGGGCCACAACGTCACTTAAGTGAGTTATAAAGTTTAAAATAACATAATTAATTGAACCTAGCAGTGATAAATAGAACAATTAATATATAGTATACTTTATTTAACCATACGATTAAATAAATGTATTTCAATCTGTATGTAAATAAATATATATATCGTGTAGTAGTGTTATTAGCTGCTGGTAAATGTAGGACGTGTACCATGTCAACGGGCTTAAGATATTATTGGTCATCCATCCTTTCTAATATTATAAATGCGAAAGTGAGATGGTTGTTTGTTAGGCTTTCATGCTTAAACCGTCGAATCGATTGTGATGACTTTTGGTGTAGAGATATATGGAACCTTGGAGACGGTGAAGGGGCTAATCTTACTCACGAACAACTTATTAGAAGTGGGGTAAAGAGTGAAATAAACTTTGTGTGAAACTTATTATTGTGTGTTATATCCGATTTGATAAAATCAATATTAACGTGAGCGAAGTCGCGGGTAAAAGCTACTACTAAAATATTTGTGTGCGAAATATGTAATGTATTCAATTCCATATGAATAGGCTATTCTCGAACATTGCATAAATGTCTATCTAGGATTTTAGTAAAAGAGTACCGTGTATAAATTCCAAGAAAAGATCAGGTGCCTTTTGTCAAAAGTAAGCCGGTGGGTAGCTAGCATTTCTCACACAAAAAAAATAATCTTGGTTCAAGTATCGTACTCAAAGTCTCAAAATTCCACATTATAAATTTCGTAACTATAACTTTTCATTTTAAAAAGATGTGGTAAGGCTCTTTAGCCCTGGCACTAGATTGTATATCCCAGTGCACACTAGAATCGATAATGGAAGCATACAGGTATATAAAGGATTGACTATGAATGAGATTAAAATGCCTATAAACAATGTAAAAGATATGTATGATGTTTTAATGTTACCTATGTATGTGTAAAAAAAATTAAACCACTGAACTGGGTGACAATATTGCGACGTAATTTTGGAAAACCCAAAAGTGCAAGCCACAAACTATTAATTTAATATTTAATAAAAAAAACAAGCCGTATCATTGACTTATGTTAGTAATTATTTATATATTATACATTTTTTTTATTATTTTATTCATTATTCCTTATTTTTTAAGCACGCATGGTTTATTGCTTGCATTAAAACCCCCGTAGATAGAGAACTAGAGAATCTCTATCATGTTGAAGCGCTAATTGCTTTATTATGAAATGACGTTCGACTTGTCTGTATGGTTTCGGTATCTTTGCCTTTTCCTTAAAAAGCAAAAAAAACAAGAACGTATAAATGTAAAATGTAAAAAAATCAAAATAAAAGCGTGCAAAAACATTTTATTATTAAACTACGGTTACTAGGCTATTGATATATAACAGGTAACTCGTTGATGTTATTCCGATAATAGACGAAACTCGGTTTTGACACATAATTTCTGGGGAGTTATCTTGACCACCTCGTATAAAAAAAAACCCGGACGTCAACGTAAATTTTTTAATTAGTATTTTTTTCAAGGTAGCAATATTTTTTTTTTTACTCATATGATATTAATATTTTTAAATATTTTCTTGAAATATATTTACTCATATTATCTTATAAATGCAAATTGATTATGATATATTCCGAAGGTGGGTGATAGTGGCTACAAAATAGATTTAAACGACCGGAGTTACTATTGTTCATCTTGTCATTTGTGTACATCTTTTTGTGATAAATACTAATATATCTTTGAAATTATTTTTGAAATAAATAATAAATTGATACAAATATAGTAATTAATATACTAGATAGTCACTCATATGGTTTACATGTTTAATACATTAATCTACATTATATTTCTACTACCGCGGCTTTAATAACAGTGCATACTTAATAATCTTATACACGTAATATAATTATAACGGAGCCAAATTTGTACATTTTTGTATTATTATGATCGAAGTGAACTTTATTATGGCTACAAAAACATTTTTTTATTATTATACACTACGCGTATCATTCTCAATCTACTGAATTAGAAGGATAAAAGTTGAAATTTTGTAGTAAATGAATTATTGGATAGATTTAGATGCAATTTATTTTTCGGTATCTAAAACTATAAGCTATCAATTATCAAGTAACCGAGAAATTATCAAACTTCGAGATACACCGATAGAAGCCACTGTACATGAATTATTAACTATTTGAAAATACAAAAGATCTACCGGATTGCTGTCTTTGAACTAGTGGCAGTACATAAATACATTACTTTTTATTATATTTGCCAATAATTTCATCAGGGGAGTGTTGAGATGTTTTTTTTAACTACTTAACAGATCATTTTTTCCTACAGAAAAAGACTAGTGTTCCAAAGACATATAAAATAAATTTTAGTACCAATCTAACGTAATCGCAGGCACGGCTAGTACTTATAATAATAAAGCTCGGGCCGAGAGTCTGCAGTTTGTAAGGTTAGATTTATTCTAAAATTTCACTAATATTTCCTACTAGTATACATATAATGGCTATTTGTGGCCTTATTTGTAACGTACTAACTTTAACCCGCGGCTTCGCTCGCATTTTTGTTCAATAAAATGTATCCTATGTTACTTCTAATACCTCCAATAATATATGTACAAAGTTTCATGATGATCGGTTAAGTAGTTGTCGCGTGAAAGCGTACCAAACAAACTTACATTCAAATTTATAATATTAGTATAGATATAGATAAGCTCACCTATAGTCTTGCTTGTTGTTTCGACCAAGAATAAATAAAACTAAATTATTTGAAGCGAATTTTCAAGCGATGATAACTCAGTGGTAACGTGAGTTCGAATCCAACCATCACAATGAGCTTGACCTTGTGAAAGTCGGTGAAGGAAAACAACGTGTGTAAACTATAGCATGAGGGTAGGGCTTTTTCTAATGCCCACCTGGTTAGCTACCACCCTCAAGTAGAAAATCTGCCGTCAAATACCACTAGGTGTATTCCGGCAGTGACACTTGAGAGCCACTGCTACTCAGGTTGCAGAGGCGGGTTGCCCGCATTGTCAATGATGCAGACACCACCAGCACCATAGAACCGGTGAAACTACGAAGAGACATTGCCTTTTTAAGTGTGTTCTACCGTATGTACCACGGCGAGTGTTCTGAAGAGCTCTTCGATATAATCCACTCCTCCCCGTTCCACTACAGAACCACGCGGGCGCGATTTCGGTTGCACAGCTTCACGGTGACTCCTATTGAATCGCAAACTAAAAAGTTTGTCTTTCAAAAGAGGCGTGAAAAGGTATCTAAGCGGCCAGCATGACAACGGTGACTGATTGTAAATTTTGAATCATTGTCAGTCACCGCTGTTCTTGATTGCACTGTACTTAACACCAGGTGCAGTGTAGTCATTGTGCTGCGCAACATAAAAAAAGGCCCCCCTATAAAGGCCGGCAACGCACCTGCAATTCCTCTGGTGTTGTAGGTGTCCATGGGTGACAGTGATTGCTCGTTTTCCCCCTATTCCATAAAAAGAACATAAGATGAGCAAAGGAACTTTTTCAATATTTTCTGTGAGTATAGTTGCAAATCTTTTTTTTTTTGGATTGATGACGGCTTGGGTATTTTTGTGAGACGAAGTACAATAAATATATTCCATGTAAATAAAAACACCGTACCATATAAATATAATGCCTCGCTTTAATAAATATAATAGTAATAAGAAATACAACGTATTAGAGATCAGCACTTAGAACGTATTATAATATATTCTTGTTTTTATACACTAGTCTTTCGAGGATAATAATATCTTCTCGCAGGAAACCTAAACCCTAGGTAAAATTGTGATTATATCAAAAATTTTATTGTGTGTTGGTTGTCAAGGGGGTTTCTGGTTGATTTAGTAGCGTTTTGTTATTCGAGTTAACCTTGTTAGTATTGCCAAGTTTTCCATATTTTTAATAGATTTTTTTTCTTTTGTTCATCAGTACAGTAGTAGTAGTAGTATACTCTTGTTATATAGTAGTAATCTATATAGAGTATATGAAAATCAAAATCCAAAATAACCTAATTTTGGCTTGAAAGCAAGCTATAGACTGACCGAATCTCCCTAAACGGAAAAAGCAATATATAGTCATTGGGACGTGCTTATCACTATGTGTATTTTTTACTTAATAGGTTTAGCGTTATAGCCACAACCTCACCTGATGTTACGTAATGATGTGGACCAGAATGGTGGACACATTAAACCTAGTGGAGGCACTGGCTCTAAAGAGAATGTGTATAAAACAATGTATATGGTAATTACGATAGATATATATTAAAACTTACAGTGGGGTATATTCTATGATAAAAACACTAAAATTATATGGTTACGTAATATAGTAATCAACACAAAATATTTATTTATAGTATATATTTATCGAACAACTTTTGCATGTAATTACATTTCAATCGCGAAAATTAGTTTATTTCGTGCTAAATAATGATAGAACTTAAAAGCAAAGTATTTTTATAAAGGTAAAAAGCACAGGTCTTCATTTTACATTAAACTGAATGTTACTTGACGTTATCCACGAAGCCCACTATCCACTGTAGATGTCACTTCAGTTACCAGTGACACACTTACGCGCTGCTAACATTGCTGTGAGATGCGAAATTATGAAGATAAATTACTTCGAGCTTTTAGCGCACAGCATTTAGGTTAGAAATAAAAAGATCATAAAGCTTAATGAAAATAAATTATATGAACACTAGATAGAAAAAGGATATTTTTATTAAATTTCAAAGCGAGTGAAATAAATTATTTAAACAGTAGATCAAAAGCTAAGTGTTTCACTTGAAACTTTTGAGACACAAAAACCTTTTCAATCCAGACTTATATATTGAGAAATATCAATTCGATTCAGTTCAAAGGGAAGATTGTAAAACAAATATAAAAAGGATTTATTTTACGACTGAAGTTTGAAAATAATTTGTACCGATATTTCGGAATTTAAGTATGTTAAATTTTTTTTACGACAATGCTCAAGGGAGATTTGGGCAGATAAATAATAACGTTTTATACCTGAAACCTTCGGATATATAAAAATGTAATTATTTCAAAGATTTTTCTTCGAATGTGTTCTTAGTACAATGTATTAATTCAGTATAATAGTGTTTTAGTTCTAAAAAATGAATTCATATGTGATTAGAAAATAATTTACGCGAAGTTATGACGTCATATAGACTTCAATGTTCAAATATGAATATTTTTAGACATTTGACCAGTCTCAATGTATTCTCTTAAATAAAGGAAACGATATCAACGTTCATATGAAACACACTAAAACTGAGTGGCATTATGATATTACAAAATGACGTAAACTCCAATATGCGATGCATATTACTTTGAGTAATTAAGATAAATCTATATACATATATAAAACATTTAAATTGACTCACCGCCATATCTTCATAACTATCAGTTGAACTACACTTGTAATTTGAAATGGACATTCCTTTCACGACGGAGACTCCAACATAGAACGAATTATACGATCACGCAATTGACGGAAAAACACAAACGATATCGGAGGCATCAGCTAGTTAAGTAATATAACCCAAAAAAAATTGAATAGATCTGAAAATTAAGACATGAATATAATAACAGATGTTGGGTGAAGAATATTTTTTTTTGGAAAAATCGTATGTTTACTTGATAAGGTAAAAAATCTAATTTAGAAAAGCTCTAATAATTAAAGCAGTAATAAAGTGACGGCTCTTTATCTGGTGGTAAGCAGAATCTGATGATGTGCAAGCCTCTCATCGTGTATACCGGTTGATTTCGAAACTTGTCAATCCAAATGAGAGTTATTGTAGCGAGTTTATCATCACGCGTGTGCTAGTCATGATTCAGTCGTGTACAAAACGCTACCACTATTATCGTAGTAACGTGCTGTAAAAATCAATTTTCAAACTTTCTCCTGCAATGTGGCAAGAGGGACACAGTGTTAGAAACACTGTCAAATAACCCCACTAAACGAGCTTAGGCCAAGGCGAGAGAGGCGTGTGGAAGCTTGAAATGACAACCACTAAAAAGAAACCATGCCGACACTTAAACCGTATTGCCTGAGACCGAGTACAGCTTTCACACTTATACACCTGGTCTGATACGAGACCAGACCAGATTCCTGCCAACCTGCTTGATTATTTGAAGTTACACCGGCTGATTCCAGCAAACGCGCTACGCCTAAAAGGCGTTACACGATATGGCTATAATCGGCCACGATATGGCTATAATCGGTGTGCGCTTAGTGAATGGTGATCGCGATCAACTCTGTCACAATCATCGGGTCGTACCTCCCGGTACATACTAATTGACAATAATGAATAAAGGAATTAGTTTAATCCTCATCCTTACTATATTATTGAGACTAATAATATAAATATGAAAGTGAATTTGTTTGATACGCTTTCACGCCTAAACCGCTGAATCGATTGTGATGAATTTTGGTATAGAGATACATAGGAATCTGGAGACGCTACTTTTTCTCACGAAAAACTTATTGGAAGTGGGCTAAACAGATGGATAAACTTTGTATGATCTATTACGTCATCCGATTTGTCTGACAAAATCAATATTAAAGCGAGCGAAGCGAAGGTTAAAGCTGATAGTAAATATATGAATATAGTACACTAATAAGAAGTTTGGTATTGTATTTTTTTTAAATGAACAGCTTCCCGAGTTTGCATGACATTGTTGCACAAGAGCTGTGCTAATGTTCTCTGTATCGTTACAATTTTAGTATTCGCGGCCGAAGCCAAGTACTATTATATTTGAATAGAATAACAAATCATTTATCATATTATCTATAAACCTTTAATCGCGTTTAAAACTTTTCGTGCACCATTTATAAAACTGTCCAGCAGCCTTTTCATTTTAACTTTATCGCCTGCGTAAACATTTTCTAATATTTTATATCCATAGTAATAAAAGTCTTTAAAATTTCAGTATAACTAAAATTTAAAACTTTTAGTAAAAGTTACAGTTTAGTAGACGTCATTCATTTTCTAGTCTAACTAGGGGATCTTTTGTAAATTATCGTTGTAGATATTTTTTTCATATATCTTTATTTTTATTTCTACGAAATTTCAATAATATAATAAGATTAAACGTTGCTTCAACAAATTTATACTTAAATATAAATTTGTGCTTACAACGACTCACTTGAAACCAGGTTTTCTGTCCTTGTCAAGATTGACTATTCAAAATCAAATATAAGCTGTATATACTATATATGATAAACAAAATCTTTATGTTGAAACGTTATGATTTTAGTATTGGTAGAGGCAAAACCGAAAGCACTAATATTTGTCCTGTCACGCTTATATTCTTTTATAGTTTATAGGCCTAGCCTTATGGCCACAATCTCACGTGATGTTATCTCTGTCACGAATACTATTCATATGCTGATAAACTTATTGAAGTGACTTTCTTTTTGTATATTATTGACATTTTGTTTATCAGTTATGCATCGCTGGTGGTCACAGTTGTTCTCGGACTAAGCTCAGCATACCATCAGGTACCGGGCAATCATCTTGCTGAGTTACTATAAGAAACAAACAATGAAAAATAGTATGTACTTAAGACCATACGATAAAATTGAAAATTTTATCAAGGCGGGGTTAATGATACGGAATACAATTTTTTTGTTCGATATTCAGAAGGCTATAACATTTACAATTGCTATAATTATAATTGAGTATAAATCATTCTAGAAATACATGTATAATATTTTATCACATTCAATACTTATAAAATAAACATGCTCGGCGCCCCTGAAGAAGTACTAGCTTCCTTTATAAAAAAAAAATATATATTTATTTAAATTATTTGGTAATACAAATTTACATGCTGTACTTGAAATTGCAAGAGCTCTATTACATTAATACAAATTAAAAATTACAAAAAAATTACAAATTAAAAAATTACATTATTACAAAAAGAATTAAGAACTTAAATCTCGAAAGACAACATGAGCAAGCTACAAGATAACGGTACCTGATTAGGACAAGGCCTTTAACCTTCTATGATAAGGCAGCATTATAAGGAGGTGGGTGGAAAAGTACCACCGAGAAAATACTTACCTGCGTTTTCCTTTTGTACGCGTAAGTACGAAATAAGCATCAGTGCTTTTTAAACACTGCAAAATGGTTGTACTTGTTTCTAGTTCAAGTAAAAATGTTGTGAACATTTTATAACAACAATTCCTTTTTAATTAAATAACAGGAGCATAGTATACATAAAAACAATCTTTAGCTTTTACTACCTACGGACATCAGTGCATTAAAAACGGTATTGTTTTACAAAAATAAATACCCAGTTTTTATAACAAGCAATTGCCAGTAACGAATCTGTGTTCATTTAAAATAAGTTGAATAAAAGTACACTATTATGTTTACATGAAATATTGCTACCTATTTCTATAGTCTTTACTATCTATACTGTCTAAATAGTATATTCTATATAATCCTAAATACAACTCAGTAATGCAATAAGAAACTGAAATATAAGAACTCTTGAGGGCATAATATGTAAAAAAACGTTCAATTAAATAAATGAAAATTAAATATATTCGAATGAAGATATGTACAAACAAATGAGATTTTCGTTTGTAAAAAATCTTATCTTATTAAGCAGTAAAAATACTCCTGTATTCTCGTTTATAATATTGGCTTTTTAAATCTGTACTTCAAAAAACAAAACTATCCGAGGTCGTCTAGATTAAGCAACAACGCGTAGCAACTACTATAAATCTACATATAGACATGTTCTGTCTCGAGCGACGTTAGACAAAGGGAAGACTTGGAAGTATGCGGAAGAAATTAGTGCCGGAGGAAAAACCAGTATGCAACGTTGTAGCTGTTTATAGAGAAAGGGGGTGAGTAGTGTTTTTAGCGGTTTGTATTGTACTATAAATGGTACAAAATTTTTAAACATTATTGTGGCATTCAAAATAGATCATGGACTCTAATATACATCGATCTTATAATTATTATGTAATATATTTCACTATTCACATGAAAGCGTAAATATTTTACTATTTTCATTTAAAACGAAATTATTATATTCGCATTATTATGTTAATACGAAAGTCTCAAGTTTTATCATGATGAATAGAATTGATATTAAGTAGATATTAATAAAAGTACGAATATAGCTGCTTAGTATGGTCATAAAAGTTTATTTTATCACGCACAGAAGTACTACAGAACGTTTTTGAAAATGTAAAACTGTTACTTAATACATTAAGCTTCGCAGGGTCGTAGTACATTATAATTGTCTTCGAATAGATCGCAACTGTCACATACATGGTTATAAGCATATCACAGTAATTTTTTTTTTGGTGAATAATGTTCAACATCAGTTAGCTAGCGTGATGCTTGGTAGCCTAGAAGAACTAAGCTCGCTGGTCGCCATTAGCTTTGAATTTAACTGTGCCTACCACTAAGTACAGTACTGGCATTTTTACACGCTTAAACTATTTCATACAGAAGTTGAAATAATTTAGTAAAATCGTTTCGAACAAAATTATATTGTCTTTAAAATATCGATGTGAAAATTATAAATTTGAGAAGGGAAATGGAATCCACGTTGAGTCTACATTAATAAAACTATGAATAGTAAATTCCTATAGGAATGTTTTTTAAAAATCGAAACTAAAATGTGTTGCTTAATATATCACACCACATAAAACACTACAATGTACAAGAGTTCGAAGTTATTAGCAGGAAAACATGGTTTTTTCTTACTGTAACTTACATTTCTTTCCAATTTATCGGTACAGGAATTACCTACAGCGCTTGGAACAGTTCGAGAAAGCCATACAAGCGTATAATGAAGCGCTGAGATGGAATGTGAGTTATCGCAAACAATTTCAGATTCCATTTGCAGTTGCAAACACGCAATTACACACAGCCCACTCACTGACGATGTTTGCACTACTTCTGTAGACATCCGGCTGGAACAAAGCATTGGAATTCTTTTGTAGTTTAAGTATTTGTTTCTATGGTAAGATAATTGATTTGAATTAAGATTGAATTGAAAAATTTTGTCAGTAATTGATGGTTTTTATGATTATAACAAAAGCGGTATTATTAAGTGATTATTCTATATTACCTGTTACGTGGCGCTAAAATATAAAATATTTTTAATAATTGTTTTGTTGTTTTGGTAAAATTATGTAAAATATTTTGTTATATTTGTGGGTTATACAATTAATATAAACTAACGATTCCAGTATACGTCATCTTTCCCTATCCAGTTGTTAATATTAAAACCAAAATGCCACCCTCTTACCTTCAGGAATAGAAAAAAATTTTTTATGAAAAAATTTTTTATAAACATAACTAGAAAGCTTAACAATTTCATATACAATCATTTACAAACATATATGTGTATACAAATTGTAATTCGGTCACAGTTTATTTTGTTAGTCGTGCTATTAGATATCGAAGAAAGAAAACTGTAGTAAAATCGATTAAGAACATTTATTTCAAAAATGTTTCTTTTTCCTTTAACTCGGAGGAACTTTTTCGCTTTATGGGACAAAATATATCTTATACATAGATCCATAATATTAGTTGTCATCGTGTCAAATTACCTTCAAACCTATCCAGTAGTTTCAGAGTTATGTACTTACAATTAGTGAGACATAAACTAAAAAATTCATATTTTTGAGTCCTACGTTTGGTAAAAAAGTACAGATCGATCAATATTGAAAAATTAATATTTAATGCATACAATAGGCTCAGTTGCAGTTTTATTACATGCATGGTTCAAAAATTGGTCAAATACACCTACGTACTGTATGAATACGATAAAGATACCAGTAATTTATACACAAACGGCTGATTCAGAATTCCGACGTCCGATCGCTGCTAGGGCGGAGCGTGGCGCGCGCGAAAGCCACATATTACATCGGCGCTTTGGCGGACGCGGCGCGAGCGGCTGGTACGTGTCGTTATCGGTTAATTATGTACCTGCAATGCACTTCGCTACTGAAATACAAAACTGTATGCTAAACAGAAAGAGAAAAAAAAAATAACATTAAAAGAGAAAAAAAATTAACATTTTCGCTCATACGGCTAATACATAGATACTTTTTATTAACATAATATTAATTACACAGATTAATATTGATAGCAAAGTAGATTAAATCACCTTTTTATAGTTTATTGGTTTAGCATTATGGCGATAATCTCACCTGATATTAGGTGGCGATGTGGCCTAAACTGGTAAACACGTAAACCTGTAAAAGAACTGGCTTTCAAGTGCAACTGCCGAAAAACACATATAGGTATCTGAATTAGGCAGCAGTTTTAATCTTGAGGGTGATAGCTTTCTAGCTAGCTAGAAATTAGAAAAAGCCCCACCGCCATGTAAATCTACTAAGTATCTTTTGAGTGAATTGTATATTATATTTATTCAGTGAAATGAAATATAATGTATTTAACACTAAAATAGAATAAAACTGAACGTTAATAAAAGTAAGTCACAATGAAAGTTGTACTTAACCGTTTAAGTTTATATATTAACGAGTTGGTATACAAAAGGACATTTACACAGTAGAATCCATTTCGACACAAAAAAAGACATTCTATATGACATATACATAACATAGGTACAGTGAAGACGTAGAATTCCCTCTCGATCAGCGTGTTCTATACCTACTGATCTTGGGTCTTTCAAACGAAGCGTGAAGAAGCAACGACTGCTGATTTTATCCCTGAGAATTTGTCACAGGCGTCTGCTATTATTTCATAATAGCGCCGTCATTTCTGTCGGGAACTAGTGAGTTTGTATATAGAAATATATTATGTAGAATTGGAACCAAATAACTTGACTGCGTTGCAAATACGAGCTCAGACTGAGTATGAAAAATGTGCATTTGAACGCGCGCTTGTGTTAGCGCATCGTGGTCAACGGGCAAGACAATTCCCGCCGGATTTTGCCGAATGCGCCCGACATGCTGAAGAAACGGTATGAAATTGCGAAGTAATAATACAAAAATACTTTACAATTTAATTGTTGATAGCATAACTTAAGTAATTACATAACAACGTAAATAGTTGTAATATATGTTATTGGTTATATCAATTATGTTATACATATCATTAACTAGAACTTATATATGAATAGGTATTACATTTTCTAAAGACTCACTTATAACCACTAATAAATATGACAAAAAAAAATGCATTTAAATCGGTTTGATAAGCTAACCTACTATTTTAAGGCATCCTTAATTACTTATGCTTTTGTAAGCTGTTCTCTGAATTATAATTTCATCTCGTCCATTATGAATATTTTGTAAAGGATAGGGTACTATAGGTGAAAGGATAGAACTAGATATTATGGAAACAATTTTGTAGCATTTTTTTATCTTATAATCTTTGTGCATATTGTGTCCGCTTAGATCACAACCACATCGTGGTTAGTACATCACAATTAACCTATTTAAATGTATCTCGTCTTGGAATTAGAGGCTTGTGGTCTTATAGAACTATCATGACTGTCGATGTTTTGGTCACCATCAACAAAGTGACTTCACTATTCTGCGCTAATTCAAGTATATATATAAATATATATACTGGTATTATTTCTATCAGTATAATCACATATTTTTCATTGAGTATGCAAATTCCGTAGTAATTTACTCCTATTCTTTTACGTATTATTTTTTAAAAATAACACATAATACATATATATTTTTATATTTTCAAAGTAACAAAAACAAATTTGTTTCACTTGCTACATACAGGTGCGTGATTGTGTCGGTAAAAATTCTAACAAGGTTCTTACACGTGCTATGTCCCTTCTTAAACAAGTACAAATGAGAGAGGAATCGATAGATTTCGATGTTTCCAAACTTCCAACACATCAAAGTCGAATGCAAATTAATGAAACACAACTGGTAAATGTATTTGATATCTATTGAAAGCACCTCGTTTTTAACTACTTATTTCTTGTATAGTCGACTGCAAATCTGTAATCAGAAACATAATTTGAGATATAAATATTTATGAAATTTAGCAAACCAAAAATAAACAACCTCCCTCACTTTACCTCCCACATGTTGAAAATCTGCCACCAAATACCATTAGGTATGTTCCGGCAGTTGTACTTGAGAGCCATTCCTCCACATGTTTAGCGTGTCTACAAACTTGGGCCGTATCGTGACTTCAGATCATGTGAGAATAGCCATAACACTATAACTTAACTATTAAAAAAAATCCACATATGACAATACATTTAGTCAACGCTAAAACGAACAATATAATACAGGGATTAATACCTAGTATTTGAGTAGGCTATCTAAATTATATTCATGTAGTTAATAAAGATCTATAAAACATAAGTAAGTAAGCACATATCTAGGTACAAGAAATATCTCGTGCAGAAAAACAAAAAGCCGAACATATATCTCGTTTAATGGCATCGAAATATTTGGAACGAATGGCACATGACAAATATTTCTTAATAGCTTTATGTAAGGATGAAAGACTCGTTTCGGCCAATAAACAAGGATCGAGGCAACTGCAAGATTTGGCTAAGTGTGCACTTGGTGATATTACAAAACGACAAGTGAGTTTATTAGTTTAAAATATAACTATATTATTTCTCAGTAACCTACACTATTATTATAAAAACACAGTTTGGTTGTTTGTGTGAAGTAGTCACCGGTAAAACATTACAATAAAAAAAAATGTTTAACTAATATAAAATAAAAAGCTACTTTCTCCTTAGGGAGATTCCTCAAGAAATCCAAGAAATGCAACAAGATTCAAGGAGATCCTCTATACATATAGACAATATTTTTATAACATTTTTGTTATAATTGACGCAAATATAGTCTCAAACAGTAAACAAATTATTGCAATAAAAACTTTAATTTGAAGACTTGAGTTTATAAATATATAAATGTAAGAAGGTATTAAAAAGTGGAATACCGGGAAGTATTTCCGATATCGTCATTCAGCTTATCTACACAGTAACAAAATTATGTTTTCGCCCTTCTAGAAAACTTGTTAGCTCGCCGAGCTATTTCGTATTCCACAAACAACCGTAATATTTTTTTGTTCACTCTGTGTTTTTGCCGAGTCCATTTTTATTGGGAGTATGGTGAATATTATCATTTAAATTGCTTAGGGATGTGTTGAGTAGATATCGTAGCTGTTATTTTTTATGTGAGCGGCTTATGAATGGATGTTAACTTTGCAGACTGTCCTTCGTGAACGAAAACCTTTATATGCTTCATGTGCATCTGAAATTGCCGCTAGATCACGACTATATAACGCGCGAAAAGAACAACTAACTCACGCCCAACGTCAATACAAAACGGATGCATGTCGTCTTGTGAATACAGCACAATCGTTTTATGAAGAGCATGACACTGCAAAATGTCTTGAAAGTGCTGAATTCGGTATGGAACAGATATCAAAAAAACCAAGCAATTTGTTACCCGAGAAGGAAAAGTACTTACAACAACTACACAATATTGTTGCTAATGCATTTCTAGATCAGGTTTGTTATTAAAGTTATATAATGTGGCTAGTTTAAAAGGTTTTTAAAGTTTGCCAAGTCACGTATTATAAGAATGAACGTCTGTATTTTATTTTCAGAAACGTGTTCGAGAAACTATGAGTGAGTCGGATCGAGAAAGAAGGGCATTCATTCTTCTTGGAATGTCGTTGTCACGAGAGCCAAGTCGTGACTCGATTCTCCGCGTTCGACCCCGAGCACCACCGCGCGATGCCAAGTGATTTGCATTATATTATTTAAATTTCTGTATATTATAATATCCTCTGCGATACTTTAGCCATCTAAAGATATCATTTTAAGACAACATTGTACTAAATATATTTGTCAATTAATTTATACGCATTCGAAGTGGGAGCTACAGGTATACCAGCTAAATCTCTCTATAACCTTGGAAAAAATTTTGGCCTGTCTAGGACTGCAGTAAATTAAATACAAGAAAGAGCTTCTAAAGCTGCGCTAGCTAGCTAGCTATCAAATTTAGCTGGGTAGGAAGAGAAACCCGAGTAGTGAAGGTGAGTGTCAGTGTGAAGCGCGGCGATAAGAGGCCTCTTAAACCTACATACGAATCATAAGGCTCGCACATTGCTCAGAGTTTCTCTCCCTAACACATGATGGACCCATTAACCGCGCGGTGAATCCATGGTTTGCTAAAAAGTTCGTCTCTCGCTCTCTCTTATTCCGAGACCAGAAAATATATTGATATAGTTTTAATAACAATTTTATCATGTGCTTTCAAAGTAAGCTCTTGCTTGAGCAGAAAAATTCGAACTGTTTACATTTCTATTCAGACGACGTCTCCGTTCCCTAGAACGTGCTTTAACACTAAGTACTCGGACATCAGAACGGTGTTACTTGTTACACGAATTGGCTCGCCTTAATATCGATACTAAGCAGGCCTTAAGAGCAAGCTTCTACGCGTCTAAATGCCAAACTGGTAAGTCTATCGTGTTTATCGTGAGACTGAGAAGAAATTTTTGTCAGAAATTTGCAGAGGTAAATAAAGAAAGGTTGGTAGATCGCTAAGATTATGTTTGTCTAATCAGTAATAATATCTACCATAGGGCTAAGGATGATAGTGACATACATAGTAACAATCAACGTATATAGTTTGTAGCTAACTGAGCAACTGGCAAATGGTTACAAACAGGTTGCAGTGACTCTCTTTCGATTTGTTACATATCGGATTCAGCCAGTTTACATCCAACTGCTGAGATTTTTGAAGGCTTGCGTGAAAGCAACAACCTCTAAAGTTGTTACCTAAGAGTCTGAGCGATTGCTCAAGCTTGAAAATGTGTATGTATGCATGTATTTATTAGATGTATGTATGCACTGTATATATGTAAGTAAGTAAGTAGAATTTATTCCTTTTGACTACATTTTGCTCATGTAATATGTTACTCGCTATTAATTATTTATATTATGATATTGTATTTTTTATTATATACTTATTTGATTATTTATTTTATTTGCACTAATTACAACGGTAGTACTTTTTTCTTGCTACATTACTGCTGATTAGCTGGAAAAAATGTCTTATGGCATTAACTTCGCGTGCACTAAGTGTGTAGCGTGTACTAAGCGTGTATTAACTTGTGTAGATCTTTAAAGTACAATAAAGTATTAATTAATTAATTCCTCTTGTTTTTGAACTGTATTGTGCCAAAGACCAAGTAAATTTACAGAGCCATTACTTTGTAGTGATAATATACATTTTTTTATTAGAATTATCAAAATCCTTGAAAAGTCATACATAATCCTGCATATAAACTTAATTTGCTTATTTCAGAGGCTCGTACTTCTAATCAACATATATGGCTCCTAAATGCTGCGTTTCTTCTAGCCCGTTGTCATTTACTTCAGAATAATCGCCCTGAAGCTCGAGCAGTGCTTTTGGAAGCGGCTGGCCTTGCTCGAAATTATGGATACGACGATGTTGCTGCCTTCTTTGATACAGTATGAAACAGTTTACTAATAAATATAAGAATTATATAGAAATAATTGAATAAGACAACAAAACGTTCACTCATATTTTTAATATTGTGTCTATATCAAAATTTTTAATTTTCAAGTTCAAGATTTTAATTGAAATATACTATAAAGTTTCATGTTATTATAATTAATTTTGTATACTGTTACTTATTATTATTTTTAAACTAATTATAGTTAGACATATATAAATACTTGTTATTTTCTAAAGTAAACATATTAATAAAATCGTGTTTTGCATTCCGCAAAAACAGTATAATTATACAATGTTATCGTGTCATTTATTGGCAAAAGCAAATATCGCATATTCTACAATATACTATTGTTAATTGGTAATGATCAAATAATGTATAGTATAATTATTTGTTTTCAGTGTGTAAATGTATCACTTGAAGGCGAAGTTTTATTCACAGAAGCACCTTTAGAAAAACGAGAGAAAGACATGGTTGGTTTAATGCAAGACGAGGATCTGCGCTCTGCTGCTAAGCATCTCTTTAGAAGAATGTCGGTAATTCCCGCCTCAAGGTACATTAACATAATATATCTTTAATATACAAGAGAGTGTGTATATTTCAATGATCGTTCTTCAATCACCCTTAAGCAACCAATATATAAATTATTTCGTAAAATAGGGCATAAGTTTTGGCATGGTCTAGCGATCAGTTACAGTGTAATATATATTAATGCCAAAATATATTTACTACTAATATTTGTCCTTCAATCACGTTGAAGCGCATGCAGGTATTCCAAAAGAAAACATACAAGTATATCATGGAATAAGTTTTAAAGTCACTTAGGTGCGTTATGGAGCTTTGTTGCTATAACCGTAACTATAGAATATTGTAAAAATTTCGAATACTGACAGGGATTAAAACGATAAACTCGAACACCGTTTGACCTAGATGTTTTTTTTTTCATACAGAATATTTTTATGCCATCTCGGAAGATAACAGATGGCGCTGTAGTCGAGTTATCCACTACTAAAAACCAGGGCAGTGTCTGTCAGGCTGTTTCATATTTACGTAAAACCATTGTTAATATACTTTTTCTTTATTATATCATTACCTTAAATATGTTATGCTTACTAATTTAACATGTACCGATTATGTAATTGTTAACTTTATATCACTAAGATAAAATTCATATTCATTGACAAAAAAAAATTGTTTGAATGCACCACCAGGATTTAAAAAAAAACTTTTGGAATTAATGTAGCAATAATTGAGGAGGGCTTTGGGCTATTTAAAATCACGTTACCATCAATAAGGGCAAATATGTATGGATAAAAAGTTGTAAAAACTGACAAAAATTACTAAGTAATGTTTAGTTCTACGCGAACACAGCTAGTTACTCATAATTTTTAAAACATATTTGGCTGTATTATATTTTTGTTATGTCTTCGTTATCAAATCAATATCAGCATTGTGCAAAAAGTATAACTTTGAGATTTTATTCAGTAATAAATAGCACCTTTTATTTGACAATATTCTGGCTGACGTGCATAATTCTAGCAACCGCAGTTCATCGTATAAACGAAAATTTTGGTAGTAAATTAGTATTATATATTTTCAGACGGTTCTCGATAATGCCCGGTACACGTGTCGATGATTCTGTACAGCCTAGGGATTCTAATCGACGTCAATCCATAATACCGAAAAGCCAGCAACCGACAACGATAGCCCGTAAACAGCAACACCCATTAGGATTCCAATACTTTGATATTTAAAAAGCTATGATTAAAAAAATAACTTTTTATTGAATCACTTAACAGCAACTTTTTTATAGATTTGTTATTTTAATTAAAAAAAATATTACAAAATTATTTTATTGTTATAAAGTATGTGAAAACAAAGATTCTGTTGAAATAAATATATCACACCCAGTTATTTTATTAACGATTCTTAATAATAACACTCATTCATCTTGTAAATTTCCTAAACATTAATATACATATACGCAAAACCAGATATTTCAGGTGACAGTTTCAAATTTACGTAATTACTAAACTACGTACAAGTTGTGACAAGTAGGTAACAAGGTAAGCGTAGGTAAGCACGACTAACATTCATTTTCGTGACAAAACGGTGACTCTCCTAAATCATCTAAATCCCCTCGGCTTGACAACGAACGTGCAATTAACTTCCGGATTTGTTCTCTATGGGTTTCGTGTTTTCATTACTTGTGAAAGGATATAATATGAATAATAGATACAAGAATATTATTTAATAATGATTATTACGTATGTTATAACAAATATATGTTAACTTTTTTAAGAGTTGAGGGTTGACAAATTCTAATTTAAACAAAACGAGCATTACCAAGTAACGTACTTTGTTATGTACAAATACAAGTAATAAAATGCAGTAGTTAATAGCCATTGATTACTATAGAACAACATCTATAGGTGTACAAGAATTGAGATGGTAATTGAAAACAACAACTTGAAATGTAATACATAAATAATAAGTAATTTAACATCCAATATTCACTAGTTAGAGACAGGTTTTAGTTACATAAAAGTCGGCAAACATTTATGTGTAGCAAATACATACCTAATAATATAAGCTTAAAGTAATTATTGATTTATCAGTTCATAAGATATAACCTAGATAATTATAGGTAAATACTAGTTATGCAAAATACAGTTAAGTCTTCCATATTTAATAGAATTACATGTTAGTGGGTAAGCCCCAAAACACAGCTACACACAATACGTGGTTAAATCCCACTGTCAACTTAGGCTAAGAACGTAAAAGCCTCCATCACGAACGTGGGTATTTCGCTAAAACCTAGAGCTTTGTGTATTCAAATGTTTTGATGACTAACAAGGAACAACAGCAACTGCAATATAAAATCATACATGCTGGTTACACAATGTAATTTTCTTTCTAGAAACATTTACATGTGTATATAATTTTTTGGATTATTTTTAATATATATGACATGTATTATACATTTTTCGACAGCACGGTAACGGTTTAGCTGTAACTTTGTATTCAGACAGTGTTCTGATACATATGGTTACTTACAAGATGTCCGGCGTAGAGTTCTACGTCGAGTTATTACTGTTCCTATTAGATAAAAAATAACTACGTTCAAAGTCAAATTAGGCCTTCATAGATTTCATCAATTTGAAATATAAAACTTTACAAGCGGTAGTGAATGAGTTTAATATTTGCGAAGTTAATTGGCAATCTATGTGACGTATGGGGCCGCGCCTGATATACTCCATAATTAATGCGTTCACGGGAGAAATTCATTGGGAAATGAACAAACATTATTGGCTTTGCATAATAACTTGTCATCACGTAAATTGCATAAATGAAGATATACGATTTTAAAAGTAAAGAGCATTTTTCCTTTTTTTAACTAACTACTAAAGTAGTAAAAATAATATTTCTGCAAGATGTATTATCTCGTGAATCTTCAATTTGAAAATTAAATCATCTTTGAATTTATGTGACAAAAATATCACGTGCGCTGAAAATTACAACATAAAATCTCTCCACACACGGCTTATTGAATTAGGAATGGTGAATAAAGTTCTCCCTGTACCAAACGGTGGCTCAATGGATATTGGAAATTTCGTATTCGTTGGATTATGAAGTTATACTGAATAAAACTAATATGGAAGCTATTTAAATTTTATGTTTACAATTATTTTGCAAATATGGAATATATTGAAATTATATTGAAAGATAGTTACATGGAAATATTATCAATTTAAACGAAAACGTTTATTTATTTAAATTTGTTGACTTTCAAATAAATGTTAAGATGTTACATATTATTTGAAAAATAAGTCAATCATCAAATTCATTTTCGTTTGGAAAGCTATATAATATATATTTATATAAGACATCGCAGTTTATAAAATTGAAAATCTTTTATCTGTATATTTTGTAAGTGATGGCATGTAGTACTGAGATGAGGTCACTAACAACGGGTCATATAAGAAAGCTTAAGGTAACTTAAAGAACAGTGGAGAAGGCTATATAGAAGTATCTCGGCGTGATTAAATCAGGTATGAGGAGGTAACGATTATTGTAACCTATTTATTTATATACGTGTGGATTTAAATTTAATCACAGTTTATATTTTTACTTATGTTGTCAGGCTATAAGAACAGAGAATATTGCATCAAAGACAGTAAAAAAAACTTTCAATTACTGCAAACTTGTAACTTTTATCCCCTATCTAGAAGGTATTATTACGTTTTATGCGACACAAGTGTTAGAAATGTTAATCCATAATTTAATTTTTTGGTGTCAAATTTCACCAAACGTATTTGATAGTTTTATAATAATGTGTGTGGAAGGAAAAAAAAGGAAAACAATTTGACCTTTATATAGATAACAAAATACACTCTAGTAACAACTTTCCAAAAATAATCTACACTTTTTATAGTTTTTATTTTTTTATAGTTTATAGGTACCTATATAGCGTTATGTCTACAATTTCCCCTGATGTCAAGTGACGATGTGATCTAAGCTGGTGAACACGCTGCTAAACCGGTGGAGGGACTGGCTCTCAAGTGCAACTGCCGGAACATACCTACAGGTATTTGGCGGCAGATTTTAAACTTGAGGGTGGTAGCTAGCCAGGCGGGCATTAGAACAAGCCCCACCACTATGCTATGGTTTCATCACGATGTTTGCCTTCACCGAAAGTTCAAACTCATTGTAGATGGCTTTAAACTCACGTCCTTTGACGCGGCGTCCGTACACGCTACCACTGTGCTATCATCGCTTCAAATACACTTCAGTATAGTACAGTTCAATTCAGTATAATATACTGATTTACAGATAGTTACAGTTTTATTATATGTACAGAAGTTCCCTTTATGTAACAATTAGTTCTATAACTGTTATATATCAATAATTTAAATAAAATCAAACGATCATTAATACGGTTCCATAAAATACGGTTTCATTTCATAACATACAGGTTATCATAATTGGACATTAATCACACGACCGAAAAATGTTACGAATTTGTCAGCTATGTCGGTTCAGTGTTGTGACGTAACACAGTAATTAATGAACTTGCCTGCGGAACGAATAATTAGGATGCCGGGTCATCGTTATATTTTATTATTATTTTACTCCAGTTACAGTGAAAATTTACAACTTTTCCGAAATAAAGACAATCGATACTCAGCCCGCCTATCGGCAGGTTCATTTACATAAAGAAAAGATCGGAATAGCAAAAGATATAATGAAAACACACTATAATATTTTTTTCGATGTTTACTTGCCAAGAGTTATTAATATCCGACATAATAATCCGATGTTTGCTCAATGTCTACATTTACTTATTATTAAAATGCCTTATTTATATAAAATTTAATCAATTTACAATAAATAGTGTATCTTTAATATTTTTTTGCTCGTAGCATGAATATAACTATTTTATATTTCAATATCCATCTACTACTGCATTGTCTTATGTTACATAATATAAAATAAACGGTTTTAGATATTGTTTAGAGTGGTTTTGTTACCACATACTGTTTGTTAAACGCGAACTTTAATATCCTGTCTACAACTCCAGCGGAGACATTTCCTAGCTAACCGCTGCGACACCCTGTGCCGAGCTTTCAAATTTATCTCAACCACAATTTATTGACAGACATCGTATAAGAATGCAATCTCCATTTAAAAATATTAATACTCAGAATATTGTGTAATACTTAATAACAATTGTTTGAGAATTAATTTCACCATTGATTCATGTAATCAATGTAGTTATAAGATTAATTTATTTAAAAATACAAAAATATGATTAACAACATAGTACTATATCACTAGTAGTATTAATAGAGTAACACAGTAATTAAAATAGTATGTATACAATAATGCACATCAATACTGAAATATTTCTATTAGCCCTCATTTGAAATGAAAACGAAAATTACCGATTTTATGTTTCTTATCAGAACATATTTTTGGTAGGGCTTTTTCTAATGCCCGCCTGGCTAGCTACCACCCTCAATACGAAATCTTCCACCAAACACGTGTATGTGTGTTCCCGCAGTTGCCCTTGAGAGCTAGTCCCTACACTAGACTTAACTCCACCACCTTGGGCCACATAACGCTAAACGCTTAAATTACAAAAATCATGTTTTGTAAACGTTATGGTTATGAAAAAGCTATAACGACATGTGCAATGATGAGTGTAATACAATCGAAGCGAAATTGCATACATCAAAGAAATTCATAAAATCGAATCTAAAATGTATATAGAATGATAGCATTTTAGTGACATCATTTTTTTTGCATTGTCTACGGTATTACAGACAACAATGTGCTCGAATCCCAATACAGTTTGTGTAATGTAGCGTCAATAAAACATTATTTTCTTTGATAAAATCACTTGTTATAACATACAAATATAAAAGAAATATATAGCTTTGTTCTAGAATAACGACAATTTTGATCGCGATTTATTTTTATTTATAAATATTGTCTACACATCTGTTAGTAATTGTGTGACTTCTAAATGAGTTGACTGATAGAAGTAAAACTCATGTAATGTATTTCTTTTATCGAGAAGTTGGTTCATAGCTATGCTATGATATAATAGATCGCGTTATGAATTACCAAAAGAGGCAGATTTTTTTTTTAGAATATATAAATAAAAAAAGCTTTTATTATTTCTATTTTTCCTGCAGTTCTATAGTCTTTATTTACATGTCATATAAATTCAATTATCTTATAATATATTAATTTATAAATAGTTTTTCATTTTTGTAGTACATTTTTTTTTTTTGTATAAATGGATTCATACTATATTTATTAATTCAGCATTTGTATATTATTATTATATATTTGATTTCTTCAATTACTTAAATGAGAATCCCTCTGTAGGGTACTGGCTGACCCCAGTTTTTTTATAATATAAAAATGTAACACTATATTTGAAAAAAATAAAACAACTTTACCGCAAAAGCAATCTGACCAAAAGAGCGGTCGCAATTTGCCCGATGCTGATAAACTCACGGTCGATATTTTGAAACGTTTGTAATATTAATATCTTAAGCTTCTTATCCCTTAGGTAAGCGATTACTTGAGTATGTATTTAAAACCACACATACCGTTCGAGCTTTCGGTAACGGAAAACGTGATAAAACCACAACATTGAGGTATCTTCTACTTATCTCTTGAATTATAATAGCTTTAGATTCAAAATCTACCACTAAATATTTATTTATAAATTCCAGCAATATTGCTGCTAGAGACAATTTTTAATTTTACACTAATTTTTAGATACATTATATTAAAGGCCTAGCGGTTAAATAAAAATAAAACACCACATAATGTAATAAAAACTTATACTCTTTTAGTAAAAGGCTTTACACGTACTCAAGCTGTTTTCTTATATGAACATTAGCTATTAATAATTCCAGCCTTTGTAATTGCGATATGAATATATAAAAGGGCGTAGCGTTAGAAATATTCAGTATTTATCGGTGGTATACAAAAAGACATTAAGCTTAAGAGGACTCAAATTGGTACTTTATGCTATACTTTTATAGCTCTAAAAATATGTAACTGTATAAATATGATATAGAAACATATTTTCACTACTAGGTCTTCGGTTTATCGACAAAAAAAAATTATAATATTGTAAGCAATTGACCTCAACGACGACACAACTACCCCCATTACTGCTTATAGCCACTGCCTATAAAAGGGCAGGTAGACCGCCGATGCGCTCACGAGGAGTTCGGTTCGATCCGCCTTAGCGAACGGACGTGTCCGTGAGCTCTTACCGATTGTCCTGACGTTTCGATCGCTGCGCCTTACCGCGTCGCTATTGTTTTCGGTTCCTTTGTTCTCGCACCTGCAACAAACCGGCTATTGTTGCTAGTTCGCGATACAGTGTCTTTGTTTTTCTAACCATATTGTTTGGTTATCGTGGTGTTTTTAGATTGAGAGATATCTCTCAGTGTTTTTGTGCCGTGATTCCAAATATTGCTTCGTTATTGTGATTAAGTGCAGTGAATTAAGTGTCACCGCCTGTAAGTACGCCGGTCACCGGCTTCCAAATAAGGTAACATTTATTTAAACCTTTTTACGGGCCAAGTCCCAGATTTTTTGTTACTTATTGTTCACTCTTCATTGCTTTTTCGATCTTGCATGAATAGATTAAAGTAAACTCATGTCATATTATAAAACTCAGGATAGTTTGTTAACTTTCTGCTAGCCGCGCCCCCCCTGCCCCTCAGGCAGGGAGGATTTTTCTTCTTAATATTTCCAAAAATTGTTATCGATTATTCCTCGCTCCAAGCTCGTCATCATGGCCGGAATGGAATTGGCATGGAAACGAAGGAATTTAAGGTCATATTGGCATTTCTAGAAATCATCCGGTTCCCCCGCTTCCCCCGCCACTACCTCGTCGCGGACTCCGTCGCCTACAGCGACCATCGCCACAACAGCTAAGCCTCGGCCGTTCGAGGAAAAAATCTCCTATGCACCTAAACCAATACCTACGGCGAATTCATTCTCGCCACTTTCACCTGACCCGACTCCAGATGCAGATATTGAAATGGATTTGGAAAAAACTAATCCCGAAACGGAATTCATAAACGTTTCAAGGGCGAAGCCCAAACAAAAACGGGTGTTATCACCCGAGATCATAGCCCCATCCGCCGCAAAAACCATGCGAGCCGGAAACAACCGCGTCCCCACATCGCGCGCGACTCATGCTGCGCAAGCAGCAGCAGCCCCCACCGAAACGGCGGTGCGCCCACCGCCCCCAGTCACAATAGCAGACAAGTCAGCGTGGCTAAATATATCCACGCGGCTGAACGCCCTAAAAATTAGATACACGCACGACCGGAGCACCCCATCCGGCATTCAGATCAAAGTCCCTACCATAGCGGACTATAAAAACCTTACCGCCTTTCTCCGTGAAGAAAAACACCAGTTCTTCACGTACACGCCGGAAGAAGAGCGCCTTCTGCGCGCAGTCATTAGGCGCGTCCCTAAAGAACTTCCCACGGAAGTCATCCTAACCTCCGTTAAGGAGCAAAATCTACCAGTACACGAGGTACACCGTATGTACCACACAATCACAAAGGAGGTCTACAATCTCGTCCTTTTCACCTTGGACCGTTCCAAGGAGGGCAAGGAGATTTTCAACCTCCAATCGTTCTGCGGCCTCTCCGGCATAATCGTAGAGATCCCGCACAAAAAACACGCTCCAACTCAATGCCACAATTGCCAGGCATACGGTCACTCAGCCAGGAACTGCCACATCAAGGTCAGATGTGTTAAATGTTTAGGAGATCACTCCACAAAGGAGTGCCCCCGCATGCCGGAAACGGTAGAGCCACCGAGCTGCGTCTTATACGGCAAGGCCGGACACCCCGCGAAGTATCGCGGGTATGAACGTGCCCCACGCACGAGACGCACGCGCACGCGCGTCCCACACCACGCGCCCCCACCACGTCCCGTGGCAGCGCGCCCCGCTCCGCCACCACTCATGTCGGTTCAGGCATACCCGAACCTGCCAGGCCCCGTTGCGCGAGTCACTCCCGCGCAGCCAACCGCAGAAGCCCCACCTTCGGCATGGGCCCCTAGACCCAAGCCACAAGCCCCAAAGCCCGCGAGCTCCAACGATTTTCATGCCTGAACTGGATAGCAGGCCTCCTGAAAAGCTTCGATGTCGATGACATCATCGCATTCGATCATATGATCAGTTCCGCCGACGGAATTGACCGTCTCAAGGCCATCGCCGCTTTCCCGGACCTTGCACGCGCCGTGCAAAACCTAGTCCGCGCTTCTCCATAAATAGTTTTCGCAATGGAGGATAGAATTAGACCCCGGGGCCTCTCTTTATCCTTTTTTAACGCGAGTAGCATCACTCCCCAACGCGACTTAGTAGCCTGCTTCCTTAAGGAGCGGCAAATCGACGTGTTCCTCGTACAGGAAACACTACTTAAACGAAGTTCCGCGCCCCTGCGATCGCAAACTACAAAATAATAAGAGACGATCGCACCGGTGCAAGAGGCGGAGGCACACTCATATATTTCAAAAAATCTCTGTATTGCACGCGAATAGAACCTCCTAAACTCACCAACCTAGAGGTATCTATATGCAGAGTGGGCATGACCGGTCATCCCACGATCCACATCGTTTCAGCGTACCTCCCGCCTAAGAAAACACTTCTCAAATCAGATCTGGAAGCGCTCTTCGCGCTCGGTGAATCGGTAATCGTGGCCGGCGATCTTAACTCCGGGCACATCTATTATAATAACCCGCGTACCACTGACAACGGTAGAATACTTTTCCGCTTGGAACACGAGCTAACTTTCGATGTGATAGCTCCTCCAGAGCCAACGCACTTTCAGACCAACTGTCGACCCTCAGTTTTAGATATTGCTATCCTGAAAGGGGTCGCCCCCCAGGTGCGACACATTGAAGTCGCTCACGAACTCGATTCAGACCACCGCCCAGTAATTCTACTCCTCGGCCAGCCCGACGAGCATAACCTACCTCCCATCAAAGTTGCCGATTACCCTAGACTTAGGCAATACCTGGCTGCTAATATCTCCTCTTCCGAGCTTGACAGGATTCCAGACGTGATAGACTCGCCGGCCGACGTCGATCTGGCGGTCGACTCCCTGGTCAGTCACCTCCAGAGTGCCGTCGAGGCCACCTCGAAAGAGGTAAAAGCGGCGAACGATCGCCGCTTTATACTCCCCGACGACATTCGGAGGTTGATCACTGAGAAGAACGCCGCGACTCGCGCCCACGACGCCTATCCGACAGTAGAGAACCGCGTCCGGCTACGCGCCCTACAAAGACAGGTCAGATCTCATATCTCTGAATTTCGCTCTCAAAGATGGGACAGCCTCCTAGAGGATCTCAAGCCATCGCACCTGGCCTTCTGGGAGCTCGTCCGAAAACAAAAGAGCAGTTACTCATCAACCACACCCCCACTAGACAGAGGCCCCACTCTCCCCCCTGCTTTCGAGAGCAGAGACAAAGCGGAGCTCCTCGCGATCACCCTAGAGAAACAATGCTCCCCCAACCCTTACAAATATCAGGACAGAGATCCCGAACACTGGGAAAGGGTCAACCGAACAATACACTCAATAAGGGAGACCCCCCCATCAGAACTCCTAGACCCGGTCACCACCGACGAAGTCCGTTCGATAATTAAATGACTCAAACCTAGGAAATCCCCCGGTCCTGATGGTATCAGGAATGTAGTCCTAAAGCTTCTTCCTGACAACTCATAGCGCTTCTGGTATACATCCTCAATGCGGCCATATCTCATTGCCACTTTCCAGCCGTCTGGAAAAGGGCCACCGTCATAGGTATAAGGAAACAAGGCAAAAAAGCCTGCTCCCCAGAAAACTACCGTCCTATTAGCCTACTTAGCACCTTAGGCAAAATATACGAGCGGATTATTCTAAACCGCCTCCAAGCCGTCGTAGCCGACAAATATATTTTTCCGGATCAACAATTCGGCTTCCGGCCGAAACACTCATGCACCCACCAAGTTCTCCGCCTCACGGAACACGTAGTCTCCAACTTTACGGAGCTACGCCTCCCCAGACGCACTCTCGCAGTCTTTTTCGACGTTGCCAAAGCCTTCGACAGGGTCTGGCATGAAGGACTCATCCACAAACTCCACCAATACCAAGTTCCGGACAGACTTGTCCACTTTATCATACAATATTTATCAAATCGCTCCTTCTGCTACAAAGTAGATGGAGCTCTCTCCTCACCCCATTCTATTCGCTCTGGAGTCACCCAAGGCTCCATTCTAGCGCCCTGTCTATTCAATCTATATGTCAGCGACATCCCAATCTTCGATGACGTCCAAATAGGCCTCTACGCCGACGACACTATCATATATAGCTCGGGAAGGCACAGAGCCATCCTTAGAAATCGAGTTCAACAAGCTATCTTCGCCTTCGGATCCTGGTGCCTCAAATGGCGCATAGGATTAAATCCAGATAAAAGCTCGGCTATCATGTTCGATCCCCATAACTTCAAGCCACTCGAAGGCTCCTTACACTTATTCGGTGTCGATATCGCCTGGGTAAATAAAACCAAATACCTAGGCGTAGTACTCGACAAACACCTTACCCACCATATCGATTACGTAATCAAAAAGGCCAACACCGCCTCGGCCCTGCTACGTAATCTCACTTCTTCGAAAAGCAAAATGTTACTCAGACATAAGCTTACAATCTACAAGACTTGTATACGCCCAATATTTACTTACAGCTGCCCAGTCTTTGCCCATGCAGCAATAACAAACCTGGAAAACCTACAAGTTTTGCAGAATAAATTCATACGTACAATGGTCCAAGCCCCGCCTTACGCCCGCAACATAGATCTCCACAAGGACATGAATCTCCCGTTCATATACGCTTACATACGCGAACTCACTAGTAGAAGCAGTCAACTATACTGCAAATCCTCAAGCCGTTTGGTTCGCACGCCGGCCACGAAACTGCTCTACCGATCCCGTAGACGATATCACCAGGGAAAACGCGCTCCTTCCTGCCGTCTCTTCAAACCATTCGTGTCCGCGCACACGCCCGCGTAACCGCAGGTCTCGCCGCCGAGGCCTTACGGTTAATTTCACTCCCGCACACCCGCCGCGGCTTCCCTCTGCAGACGCTCGAGCCTAGGTCCGATCCTCTGGAAAGGAGCCCTCGAGCGACTCTGCTTGCGCAATACAGTGACACTCTACAACACTGAGAATACAATATCACACTGCATACCACCCGTGCACACCCACACGCTAAGTACACGGTTCTGTAAGGGACCAAAAACCTGTGGCCCTGCCAGTTGTTTGGCACTTTTTTTCTTTTTTTGGTTGGTTCTTTTTGGTTGCTTTTAGTTGTTAACCTTTCACCGTTCAATTAATAAATTTCTAAGTTATTTCAGATATACAAGCAACAGAATACTAGTTAAACCACGGTAGTTCACGGTCGTTTTGATGCGAAGACTACGTCCTTCCAACTCCGTTAGAGTTCAAACTTAAAACAGTATAGTACAATCCACTCCACCGACTTCCTTGCCTCTCTTAACAATTAGTAATTTATCTAAAGGCCTACTCCAGTAGGCCAGCTCTTATTATTTTATATAATATTTTCTCTTCCAGCAGCAGTCCATGCCAAGGGCCAGCCACAACGGCACCCTTGCGCCCGCTACCTCGGGGCTGAGTGCCCTCAGCATTCGCCCCAAAAAGTCCTGCCAAGCTGTTAAAGCCGCTCCGGCTAACAGCGTATGTCCTGTCGACAAAAAAACGATGCGCTCACTTAGTTCCGAGCGTTCGTCGCGTGCACAACAGCCGTGTTGTGTTGCGTTAGCGTTAGGCCGTAGCAAACTTGTTTTTTTTTTATTAAGAATTTCTGCTTCTGATTGATAAAATCAGAAGTGGGATAAGTAACTTCTAGCCCACAGAAAGGAGGAACAGAGTAGTTTTAGTAAATATGACTGGCGGATCCAGTCTTAGATCGCGACGTCAGTATAGTAATAATAGGTCGCGGTATCGGTCACGTAGTCGATCGAGTGTTTCAACGCGGAATTGTCAGTTACGGTGTCGTTCCTGTAGTAGTAGAAAATAGTGCGTTGTGATCTTAGTAACGTGCGTGATACCACTAACGTCGGGGTGACATCTCAACTGAACGTGTCCAGACGCTACACACCGGAACCCTAGACGTGTTGAGGACGGGTTTTGAGTCAGGGTCAGGTGAGGCCGAGCCCACATAAGGTCGAGGCCCTTGTAAATTCACCGGTTCCTGAGAACGTTCGGCAGAGTTGTGAAAGTTCTACCAAATGGACAATATGAGCTTAAAACTGCATAGCGGCAGTTATGAAAAACTACACAAGCAGCGGCGCAGTATATGGTGCCTTGGCGTGGCGAGTGGTGCCCTGAGTCATGTGCAGCCTTCTTTGAGGGTATGTAAAAGCTTTTGTTATCGGAACTACAGGCTTATCTAGCCTTGGCGTTCACAATCTAAACTTCAGGCGTAAAGCCTTGGCGTTTATTATCTGAACTACAGACGTAAGGCCTTAGCGTTCCATTATCTGAACTACAGGCGTAAGGCCTTGGCGTTCCTAATCCGAACTACAGGCGTAAGGCCTTGGCGTTCTATTATCTGAACTACAGGCTTAAAGCCTTGGCGTTCATTATCCGAACTATAGGCGTAAGGCCTTGGCGTTCCATTATCTGAACTACAGGCGTTAAGCCTTGGCGTTCATTATCTGAACTACAGGCGTAAGGCCTTGGCGTTCCATTATCCGAACTTCAGGCATATTGCCCTGGCGTTCGTTGAACTACAGACCTAACATGGTCTTGGCGTTCATTAGACTTCAGGCATATCTGCCTTGGCATTTTACTTTCATACACAGCCTGGATGGTGACAACGACTGGAAGCTCAATAAAAGCTCTGAATCTACGAAGAAAAATGCCTGGGCTTGATGAAAATACGGTTGCACACGAGCCACAGAATAGCGCATCACGCTTTGGGGCTGGTCACTCTGTGCCTTCTCTAAATGTGGACCAAGATCTTGGAGCTGCCGTTGTTGTCGCTCCAAGCAGTTTGATTCCAGGCTCAGGAATCGGACTGTTAATGCCCCTACTGGAGGCAGAGACTTGGTCAGTCAATGAAAACGGCACCGGACCAGGCTTCAGCCACGGAGCTTGTGTCGAGGGCGACACTTGGTTAGGAGAGGCCGTGTAAGCAATTGACCTCAACGACGACACAACTACCCCCATCACTGCTTATAGCCACTGCCTATAAAAGGGCAGCTAGACTGCCGATGCGCTAACTTAGTTTCGAGCGTTCGTCGCTTGCACAACAGTCGTGTTGTGTTGCGTTAGCGTTAGGCCGTAGCAAACTTGTTTTTTTTTTATTAAGAATTTCTGCTTCTGATTGATAAAAATATACATTATTAGTTATGTATACTAAGTTTTTAAAGGGTTTACATATAAATACAAGTAGGCACTACTTAGAAGTTATAGAAATAGACTTCAAAAAGGAAAATAGTTGGTATAAACGAATTATTATACTATGAAACAATTTCAGTCTGGTGAGAATCTTTGGCTGGCAATAATTTAGAATTAACTTATAAGAGAAATGTGTTCGTGAGCTTATTTAATTTGTATTTTCCAGCCGGCGAAGACTCTTCGAACAAGGTTTTGTGAAAGTACATATTAGATTTGCAATCTTGCGGTTTCTTAATAATATTATATGTTAGAAGCTGAAAACATTAGATTAAATACGCAGTACAATTTATTTATTAACAAATAGTAACTTAAGTAAATATTTATAGTACATATATTACTTGCATACATTTTCGCAGTATTGCTGTAGAGAGTAGACGAGTCATGGGGATCGGTGGTTACAATTTGATATGAGCAACCTATTTCTCGTTAACCTGTCTCATCGTATACAATGTAACTGACTGTTTTCAGCTATTTTAATAAATAGCCGGAACAAACAGATGGACAGATTGAAAGACAGGCATTTTTTATATAGGTTTATTTATTACACTTTTAAATACAATTTGCATACAAGGCGGACTTAATGCCTGTGGCATTCTGTACCAGTCAACTTGCAGAAATGATGCAAAGTCTAAATGCATAAGTTCTATATATACTTTCACATGCATTTAGTAAAAAGCTTTTATTTTGACATTGCAAAGAGATACATTTTATTTATTTATATAGATGATGTAATGATTATTCGATGATTTTTATAAAGATTTTTACTTAATAAAAGGATATAAATGTCAAGTAATCTTTAAAGTTGAACGTTTTAGAGTTTGTTTATCATTTTCTTACCCTACATTTTTTAAATGGAAAAATGCATTTTCACATACTATCCTAGCATGAAGAGGTTTGAGATGGTTATGTGAGACTCGATTGGTGCTAACCGCCAGGAAAACCCACTAAAACCCCAAGGTCATCTGTCGCCTTGCTGAGGAAACGCGGGTTCGACTTGCAATCACCGCGTTCTTTCTTTCAGTTAATTCTATCAACTGTCATATTTTATATACACCTTTTATACACGTATCATTTCTGAAACAGTCCATCCATATCATCTTAAGTCCTTTCGTACTCCTACATACATCAACCATCATACTCAGCATTCTTCCAGTAATATAGCTTTCATCTCTCCTCATAACACGTCGATATCTTATGTACTTAGTATATATTACCATTGCTAAATTATACTTTACATGGATTTTTTGTATTAATTAGAAAATTGCATCAAAGGTCGTCAAAAGTTAACTTTCTATTAAATTTTCCTAAAGAACTCGTTTGTTTTTTGGAATATAGTATCCTATATATTAATTCATAGTATTAGTAATTATCAACTAAAATTTCAATTTATCCTACAACTTCAGAGCAATGCCTGTGCATAGAAACTAGCTGACAACAAATACACCACGGTTGTAGATTTTTAACGTACAAATTCGAGTCAGTTACTGTTTTATTATGTGTTAAAACTATGTCTTTCGCTCCCTACACAGGGCATACAAAAATAATTAAAATAATAATTACAAAGGGACATTGTCATCCAAAAAGTAAATGCCCTAGAATCGTCTTCGAAGATTTCCGCTTCGAATAGTAATAATCTCACTCCAATAAGTTTAGTAGTTCTTTGAACTTAGAAGTTTTCAAAAGAACTGTATTTTCCTTAGATAATGTCACTTTAGCGTATGTTGACTTTTCAGATTTGACACAACATGTTTTGTACGACTATCAAAATACTTTATACCTAACCTCTTATAAAACTTTAAATTCCAAATGTAAATTTACTAATCCGAATATAAAAATACCTCAGACTTATACGTTCTTGGGTTTTTACATCGTCAAAAGCTAGCGTGATTAGTCTTAAAATCTTTAAGTCCGATGATTTTCCCTTTATGAAGCGGGCATTGTTGTATATTAGTACGTTTGCAGTCTGGTATTATCAACTAAATTATACAGATCCTTGTCCTTCATAAAAGACAATCGCCCTCGCACCGTCAACTATTTACGACACGATACGTCAATCTAATTTTGTACTGTGCGGAATAATATTAGTTGTTCATAAAGAGTACATTAATGTTACCTACAAAACATCTTTCTACATAGTAAGTGTGCATGTTATTACTCCCTTTTATATAGAAAAAACAGTCATCAATATTTTCTTATGGTATTGGTTATATTGCTTTGTTGGAAGAACTCACAAAAATTCTCCACAACTTCATCCTGAATCGACTTTCTACGATATTTGTTACGCAAACAGAAAATCGCCACAAATTACATATTATTTCTACAGATTCAATAAATACGTAACTATCTCTCTCTTAAAGAATAATATGTATTGTAAGTTTATAAGCCTTCATCAATATGAGCTTTTAGAGCTCATATAAACATTACGTCACTGATAAAGAAATGTCTAAGAGTAAGTAAGAGAGTGTCGTTTGAGAATCGCAAAGTACTAATTCTATGAGCATTATTCTAATATTGAGTTACAAATGAACGCTTTCTTTATACTTACTGAAGTTTATTTTCTTTTATTTTATTGTGGTGATTATATTTATATAATGTATGATATTAATATTAATTACACACATATATTAATGATTATATATTAACAAAATTGTTTTTTCACCATATATTATACATTTATCTAGAACAGCATTTCTTAAAGTATTCGCGGGCGAATATTGCGTGAACCCTGAGAAATAGGACTATATGAACGCTCTGACTAACGAATATCAGGGATTTTCGTTTTCTATACGAAAAGCAGAAGAGGAGAACCGCATTTGAAAGTTTTTGTTTGGTGAGTTGTGGTCTAGTCAATATTTTGGATTGAAAATGTTTAAATTTAAGTGTTAATAATCATTAAATTATTTTATGTCTGTCAACACTTTAACTCAACTGTATTGTTATGAATAGATTTAACGTATTAAAAAAATAAAAACTAAAAATATAATGACATTTGATATTATTAATATTCATCTTAGCTTAATACCTAACCTTAAATCTAATCTTAATAACGATTTAACAATAACACTAGTTATTACTCTCTCTAACTCAAGTTCCTTTCTTTTTGCGTTGTACTAAATAAACGGAATTCAGATAGACCGAGAAGATAAGTGAAAGGTAAATTTACTTAGCTCGCTTAGAGTTGGAAAACCCAAATGATATGCAAACTATCCATTTAGCAATCAACAGAGATCAATGCAAACTACTTTCCATTACCACAAGATGAATTTATAATAGTAGATAGTTAGTAACCACTTAATAAAAACTTATGTAAATCCTCTCTTCTGCTTGACAAATAACGAACATAAAGTGCTCTAAAAGTCAATGTAATATGATGTCATAGAATACTATACTGATTATAAATAATTAATATTTAATTTGCTTAGTTATCTTCGCTAAATAGATTTGTATGATAAAGAAATTAATTTAAAAACTAATTAGTATTTCTTGATCTTTTTATAACTTATTTATAAGGATTCAATAAGTATTTTCTTCATTAATTATTACAATAACTTTATAAAACTAGAGGAAAAACGATGTACTTGTCATATTAATAATATTTTTAAGCATTATATAGATTTTACTTTTAAATCAAGGAATTTTTATTCATATTAATTATATGAAATAAGTGACTGATATTAATACCTTCATATCTTGAAGAGAATTTGAAAATTGAAGAGATGATAGCTCAGTGGTAGCGTGTACCACAGCGACACCGCGTCAAAGTACATAAATTCAAATCCCTGCACTGAGCTTAAGTTTTCGGTGACGGAAAACATCGTTATGAAACCATATCATGGTGATAAAGCTTTTGCTTATGCCCGTCTAACTAGCTACCACCCTCAAATTCAAAACCTGCCGCCAAATACCTATACGTTTATTTCGGCAGTTGTACTCGCCATTTGCTCCACTAAGTTAAGCGTGTTCACCAGCGTAATCCACATCGTCACTTAGCCTCAGGTCAGATTGTAGCCATAACGCTAAACCCTTAAAAAATGCTAAACATATGTTAATAAAACAACATAAAACACGACAACAATACCTTATCGTTAAATCTATATTCTTTGTATTAACAAAGCATCTAAATCCACAATTATTTTTGTAAACAAACACCTACGTAATATATAGTCTAAAAGCAAACGTTTACAATTGGAAATAAACCTAAATGCCGGAATTAACTTATAAATTCTTTGTGGATGTTGTGTAAAAGAAAACATAAGCGCATCTCATTTTCTTACCGCACCAATTTGCTTAATAAAGAGAGGAGCCCTCGACCATTCATTTGTCCTGAAACCAAAACAAGTCATCCCTTTTATCTCACAATTTCATTAAAGACCAAAAAGGTGGTTTTTGCGTAAATGCGCGTACGAGTCCTTGTACAGCTATTGAACGAGTATAAAGACTATTTAGGCGAATATAGAACAATTACACTCTAGTTTTCGGTCAGTTTTGCTTAAAGCATACTTATTATTGTAATTTATATAGATCGTTTTGTATAACCGTTAACTTATACTTCTAGGTATCTCGCCTTTCTTCGCTTTATGTTACATCCTTATCAGTACTGATTATTTTTATTAATTTAATCCTTGTTAGGAGTCTTAGCTTAAGTTGCAAATGTCACAAATAGCCGTATATTCTAAATATCTATCCACAGAAAGGGCTCGAGAGAATATACTTTCATGCACTTTTCTTTAAACCATTGTAATGAAATTACGATACAACAGTATTTTATGGGAAATAATTACAAATATATGTTTATGTTGAAGAAATATAATAGCAAAGGTAGCAATATTTATATAGAATATATTTAAATTTTGCCACTAAATTAGCCATAACGTATTATTATTACTGTAAAAGCATTTTAAATACAATATTTTGGCAATAAACACACACTAATCTATTCTTTATTTTCTAGGGATATTTTATTTCGCAGTTGAATAACTCGGCCTTGTCGGAACAGAACTTGCGTTTTATCTCTTCACTTACAAGTCTAGTGAATACGTGACGTAGTGTTGAAGTTTTAAAGGAAATACGTCGCTTTGTTTTGCACCACTTAAACAAAGAACATAAAAGGAAAGTGGTTTTAAGTATCTTTAAATTTAACACTTCAGTTATTTACTAATACAACGGTATTTGTCTCTCTTTTAACTTTACTTGATCCTGGGCTTAATCGTGCAGTTTATTGTCATTTTTATATCATTTGGAACTTTATTTGGCAACGTTAATAATATCACTGAGCCGCTGTTTTACACAGCAAGAAGAAATAAACTGCTGGTGAAATAATTTATAAATGTCGTATAGCTATAACATCGACATGAGGCTCTTGTAAATAAATTAAATTCTAACCAACAGTGTTAAAATATTATTAATTTTCACTACTATAATAGCTTCTCCTATGTATAGTAACAATATTGTTTTATGCAATAACTACGCAGCGCACTGCGATCATACGGTGGATTTCTGCGAATTGGAATGCACGAATTATTATCGTGCGATATGTAACAGACGTTTTACATACAATAATACATACAAAAATATATATTTAAATATATGCATTGTATAAATAGACTACTATTTATAAGACGTAGAGCCAACTTTACCATATATTTTTTACTTTTTCTTTACCGTACCAACTATTGAAAGAAAACTGAACTAGTATCTAATAGGGCGTTTTCTAAAAGTAATATAAAACTGTAAGAACTAATCTACTTCCTGGTCCATAAATATCAAAATATGTGGAGTATAAATACGTATACCGCATAATTGTATCTATTAATTCCTTTACTTGATAGTGCTATTACATAAATATTAACACTCCCTATAAGAGGTTAACTCTTTTAACTTAACTCTATCAATAACAAATCAGTCGAAGTCCTATCGAGAAATTAAACGCCTTGAACTTCTCCTACATTAAAAAGCTCCAAAGTAATAACATGACAAAGACTCAACAATTTATGAGAGGAAATCTTTTTCATTTTGAACAATTGGATCGACGGTATTACGTCCACGGTTCCATTCAAATTTCCATCGGATCAGCTGACGCCGCAGCAAATTGTTGTCTGGTTAGAACCAAATCGTGTTTTCATTTCTGCGGCTTCCTTTGTTCACTACGTAAATCACTTTTGAATAAATCCTTGCATGGTTATTGGATTTTCAAAATGGAGTTTTGTGATTGCTTTCGTTAGTTTCTCTCATATCTATTGACTTAACTACTGATCTTCGAGTATATATTTTATGACGATATTATATATTTTTGGTGAAGCATTTTCCAGGTACCGATTTTATCTAGTATCTAACGGCGCGTTTGGTAGTTGAACTCACGAGTCTATATCTTTAAATATTTAAGGCTTTATGATTTTGAACCGTTTTAATCCTTTTCATATTAATATGACTTAGATTGGTAATGAGATTATAATAAAAAATTTAAACGTCAAGGCATAATGAAATAAAAAATAATAATAATACTTAGAAACTTTTTTATTAATTTTTATTTCAATCAAGTAGGTTATTAATTATTATTGTCATTATTTAGAAGAGTCTATCGAAGCCGTCTTAAACTATCTACAAATCTACAATAGCCAAAAGTTTCGTTATTTTAATTAAAAATAAGACTTATCATGGGTCGACAGGTAAACTTGATATAAACATTTATTTATGTGTATTCTAAAAACAACAAAAAATATTAAATACAACCGAAGATACAAAGGTGTTTCTTTTATCCTTAAAAGGTTTACAATTTGTTAGATTCAGAGCTGATGTTAAGTGACGCTGTGGTCTAAGAGAGTTGTTACTATCTTACTAAACTAAACTAAACACATTAAATTTAGTAGAACATCTGGCTTGCAAGAATAGCTGCCAGTTCATATCTAAAGATGTTTGGTGACAAATTTCATCATAGAAATGGGAGTTGATAAGTTTAGTAAGAAAGCGATATGTAAGACTTGCCTGGCGCTAGCCGTCGGGACCACTAAAACCCCACGGTCATCTATCGCTTTCATAGGGTGACGAGGGTTCGATTTATCAAACACCGCGTCGTCCTGACTATCGGCCCGCTATGATATTAAGCCGGGCTCTTCTGGATAGCCTGGCGTGTTGCCCTAAGAGAAAGCCGGAGTGGTATGTTAGAAAATGCCCTATCACCATGCTATGGTTTCATCACATTATTTCTCATTAATAAAATCATAATCATCATCATAATAAAAATTATATATCATGGTTAATAGATAAGATAATCAGAGAAAAAATAGTGCTACATAGTATTTCTCTATTCATTGTTAGGTACATTCATTTCAATATCTTGCAGTATTAACAGTTACATTCTAGGCCATGAAGAAATAAAGAAGAATATTATAAGATATCTTTATGAGAAAATGACTCCTTTTAATTCAAGAGTAGCATAATAAAAATAATCTTTTAACAAAATGGTAACAATGGTTAAATAATATATTACGGAATCTAAGCCATCACACCAAAGTTCGTATTTCGTTGATATTAATATTTTCTATCAAGCTTCTCTCGAAATATATATAACTAAGAATAATAATTAATTTGACCAGAGCACTATATATAATTATTGTAAATGTCTTTTTCTCGATAAAGTTGTGAGTTCAGCTTATTCGCTTATATAAAAAAAAGCTTTTATTTTTATCTTACCCTAGATGAAACAGTCGCTCCGTAAATTATTAGAATATTTGACATTATAATAATATTAGAAACTCAAAGGAAATTGAATTATACGACATTCCATCATATTAGAGTGGTGTCTCAAATACTTTAAATACTAATGTACCTAGATCTAAACATAGTTTATTTATCTGCAGTCTTACTAATAATTGTGTAATGCTTAAAGTATCATCAAGTGGTGATACTAATATATTACTCTATAAGCAGCATTTCCTTATTCATTATCAAAAGACTGATTAACCGTTTTAAGAAATAGCTTTAATCATAGTTGAATTGAGAATCACTCAAAACTCAACGTAGTGACGTAGTAGTATGAAACTCTACTTTTAAGCCGAGAAGAGGTCGAGATGTTGATTCGCGCTCACTACTGATTTTCTTATAATAAGAATAATTGGCAGATATTTAACTGATTGTTAAATATCTATGTAGGTATGATGTATGATTTATCAATTTTTAAGTTATCACAACATACATTTTACCTAGTTAGGATCATAATAACCATGTGCGAAATTTATTTTTTCTCACATACATACACGCAATAAAATATAGTAAAAAGATTACATAGAATTTCATTAATAGATCCAATGTACATTTTTTTAGAGTATATTTAAAAACATATCAAAAATAAAATACACTTTTACCTAAGAAGCAACACACGTTGTGTTTTTTTACTGAATAAAACCGCTACGTTCCATACCAAAAAGACCTCATTATTCTTATTGCTGTGTGCACGCTTCACTAAATATATTTACATAAAACATATCTCTTTCGTACATGACTGTACATGGTTACAGTGTGTGAATAGATTTCACAGAACGTCTTTATTTGTCTGAAATATGAAAATAATTTCTTACAAACCCATCTAATTCATATTGGTATTCTTTTCACTACGCCGTATTTGGAATATAATAACTACGTACATATATGATTTAGCTCTAAATTGTGATTTCTTTTGTAGTTTTATATTACATGCTTGCTGTCTATAAAATATAAGTAGACAGAATAAAAAAATTGAGAAAATTTACTAATGAATCTGGGATACCATTCAATAATATCATAAGAAGTAATCACTTTAAAATCGATTACGTTATATACAACGATATAGACGAAGTAATATTTAGACGGATCCTGATGTCAATTAATCTGCATAACTTCACCCTTAATATTATGTAAATTCGTCTCAAGAAGATAACAATGTTGTCTTGGCTCTGGTGACTTTAAATTTCATTCCAAGACCAATTACTTTCTAGATAGCTCGTAGCCGGCAAATAATCAGTTATATAGATTTACCTTGCCATAACTTTTAAATATATATAATATTTGTATTTTATATGAAAATAAACTCTCATGTGTTGCTCTGTAAATAAAAGAAACGACAATTAAAGTTTATTTTCTAATCTATACATATAGTAATATTATATAAATTCGTTTTAAATTTAGCTTCACTCTAACATTCTTTGCTAATCATTATGTGTTTTAACAATGGCCAGCTACGACATGCAATGCGATCTAATATAAAATTAAAGAAGTATACTTTCATTAGAAATATTAAATTTATTGATTATTTAATTATTACTTATTTTAATTACAGTTATTACTAGATACACATAATTCAAAGTTTCAAACAAAATATAAAACTTGAAATAAAGAAGAAACTGCATAGAGTAGACTTAAATTGTGCTCAGGTATCTGTGATTCAGGTTCAGGTGTTATGAAACACTATAAATTAAGAAATTGATATTCTATTAAACATTAAATAATGTGTATTATTTATAATTTAAGATTTGTATAACTATTCCTTTCATACTAAACGAATAAAATAATTACAAGTATGAACTTAGGTTTTACAAATTACTCAGCTGAAAGAAAGTTACTTGCAGGTTGCACGATCCGTACTGAAATCATAAAATAAACAGAGTAAATCTAACAGAAATAAGTTATTTCCTATATAAACTTAAGGGTTTATATATTCATGATATATATAATATATATAATGATTTCCTTACATATTAAAAAGTATTAATAAAGAGTGTAAAATAAATTTAAATATTATTTTCCATTAACACTTTGACGTACATATGCATTCTTGGGGATAAATTTCGCGAATTTATTTCTTAAACGATTAAAGCAATATAATACCTACACATACCTTCTCCAAATGTTACATTTCTATCCTTAGTAATTTAGGCAAGGTATAAGTCGTTCAGGAGAGATTTTTTTATGTAAGTATATGTAGATTATTTGATACTTTCTTAAACTATGTCTCAAAATATATTTTTTTATAACACGCAATAGTTTAAACTAAAAATGATTACTATTTATATTTCTCAAACCTTTAGTAGGCTATTCTTATTAGTTCTACATATATAACTAAAAACTATTACATAATTCCGTCTGCTTTATCGTATAATTAAAAATAATATTGTTCAGATTCTGCAAATAAATAGTTATATATTTTTGTTTATTTTGTGTGCTATAAAGCTAAAAAATATGCGGCAATATTCCAAAATTTATTACCCCAGTCAGGTGTACAATACGGTAGTGGCTTAATAATTATTTTTGTATGATTTATTGTTTTAATATGTTCAGATACATAATAAACACATAAAAGTGATATAAACACATTATTCGAGAAGGTATTTTAAAATACATTTATTTAAATTTACATTAAATTAGAAAAGTATTTCTTAAAAATTATAAAATATTTAATAATTTGAATATTTTAATTACGTTAAAGTTGCGTGTTATGTATTGGCTCTATGGACTATTGCCTACTGAATACCCACTTCCTATTACCCTTCTTATAACAAAACTGCTGTATTGGAACTATCCAATTAGCTGTCTATCCTTTACAATTACTTTTAGTTTCATCTTTGTTACTTTTACTATCACGTACATCGCCATTAATCATATATGTATCACTCTTCTGATTTGCATCACGCTAGGGTTTTTCTTTTTCTGCACTGCAAAAATCTGGAACATGAAAAATATTATTTAGAAAAAATAAACAAAAGTCGGATAAGAAAGTAGACGAGAATCAAATCCGGTGCACGCAACACAAAAAAATCTTTTAACGAGCCGATAAAAGGAATCAAGTTGTACTAAGCAATACCCATTTATAATATTTCATTATCATTGGTGGAGCAGTTTCCCAGATTAGTGTAAACAAAACGTGACAAAGATTTTTTATGTAAAGATATACCTTATTGTTGTTCAATATGACAATCACTTATTACCCAGAATTGTTTTATTTAAAGTAGTCCACGTCTTTATAATACGGCCGGTAGCAGTTTTTGACATTCACAAATCTTTTTATACCGATATACTGTTTAGTAAATATACCTTATTGTTTTCTTATTATATCCTCCTACGACTATGTTTAAGTAAATACAAACTAGTAGGAAATAAAAATAAATGTATGAAAGAACAGTAAAAATAAAATTAGTAAAGATTTTATTAGTTCGATTTTATAAAATATAAGTGCTCCACTAAAGTAAAGCTAAAATCATTAAATTGAATAATACGGTAACGCGATATTATTGTAGCAGAGATGTAAAAGAAACAAGACTTATTGCACATATATTGGAATTAATTAATCATACCTTTATCGCATTATGTTACGGAAAAATCTTTTACCTAATATTCACCATTCTCATTTTTCGAAAGAATTTCGGTCTATTCATAAAAATACAATAAAAGCAGCTGTAACGTAAAAAAAATAATTAATTACTGAAGTAATGTTAAAGGTAATTTATTAATCGCTGATTTAATTAAATATTTTGCTCATGATTTAAATAATATTGAAAATCAAAGGACAATTGGAATTAGTCCTCGAGTAATTTACGTAACTATATTTCAGTAACATAAACTTACTTAAGTAATCAAAAAGGACGAATACAAATATGACAGTAAGTAAAATTTAATGCCCAAGAATACGTATTGAGCTTGATGTACTTATTAGAAAATTAGCTGGCATATACTTTTGTTCGAGCAAATTTTTATGTTAGTTGTGTTCCGGTAGTTGTATTTGAGAGCCAATCTGACCCATAGGCTTAGCATGTTTTCCATCTTAGGCCACATCGTCACTTAACATTAGTTGAAATTGTGCCCAAACGCGAAACCCATGATTATGGTCTAAAAAGGAGTACTGTTGGTAGAAGTGAGAACTTACACTGTGGAGTAACAAATTTTGGTTGATTATTGACTGATTGACAGTTTTTAATATGCTAATTTGTGAATGTAAATCATTACTGTGGATTCCACAAATATGGGCATATTGATATAGTTTATTTATTATTAAAAATACTTAATGGGCTGCGCACAGCTAGTCTTAAATGAAAATACAACTTTATTGAAATAATAATTAATAGACATTTATATGATAAAAGTTTGCAGCAAAAGTTTTATAAAAATAATAGAAATCTTACAAATATTATATCATACAACTGTAATCTATACTTTGAATAGTATCCAAAACCAGCACGTCATTGTTACATCTGGAATATAAGTAATATTAGCATATCATTCAAACGAACTCATAAGATTTTACCTATTTAAAAATCGCCCAGCGGCTTTAAAGAAGTTTACATATCAAAAAACAATTTAATGTTATAAATATTGATCAAAACTTTTTAGAATGCTTAATATGAGTTTGATTGAAACGTAATTAGTCATGACATTTCCGTAATATATATCTACCCTAATAAATCTATTGAATTTTAATTATTATTCCGTAATTAGGTAATATTGACGAAATTTTATACGACCTATATTTTGATGCGTAATAACAAAAGAAGTGTGGAACGCAAACTGCTAATTGTCACAAATTTTTAAACGTCTATAAAACCTAACCATAAAACGTTCAAAAACTTGAATAATTCCGTACAGTTATATAGAAATAAACAAAAGGAAATAAGAATAATCTCGTAATGAGTTTTTTCGATCGTGGAAATAAACAAGTTGCTCTGGCATATGTGTACTTCCCGGTTTAACGATAAGGAAAATAAATATCAGAACCTAATGAAATGAATATTTATAGCTAGCCGAATAACCAGCAGGACGACTATCGGCAGCACCAATCAAATTATCAAAGTCAGCCATTTTCTGTCTATATTGACTTAGTAAATGAACCTATCACACTCTGGGGTATCATGAGCGAGTCCACATAGCTAATATTGACCTGGACACGTGGTTTTAAATAATACAATACCCTTAACTTATTAAATAAAAAATGTATTGTACTGGTACTGTATTATATTACAATGGGAGGTAAAGCAATGATTAAAATTAAAGTAACTGAGTAAGCTTAACTCCAAACTCGATGTACTGGACATACCTGTCTTTTTATAGTGCAAGTAAGTCTTACGTGATGCTCTACAATTAATAATATATTTAATTATTTTGAATGCAGAAAAAATACTTAGATTTTTTTCATTTATGATATTATTTTTTATCAAATTTACTTTGATGCCTTATCATTTCGATCTTCAGCAGAATTGAACCGAATGATATATAAAAAATATATTTATCGTAAATATATCAACATCAGGTATATTATCAAAATTTGTCTTTATAAAACCTTTATCACACATGGCTACTCACGTATAACTTCAACAAATAATTTTTCAGCACTTATTTTGAGATATTTTTGTAGATTCACGTATAATTCAAGTTAATTATAGTTAATCCACTCATTGTTTATTTGAAACTTATTGGTTTTCGTTGAAACTTTATTACGTCCGGTTGTGGGATTGCTATTTACGTGTAATACACTCTGTACTATTGACCTAGCATATTCTGAATCAGTTTCAGAAGTTAGCTTCTGTAATGAAATAAGCGTTTGTAATATATAAATATTTCATGAGCAATCAAGGTTTCCTGCCACCTTTGTCAAATTTTAAGAACTCTGGAATATTTATGGAATTAATAAGTTAGGACGGCATGCGGACAAACGGACTAACACGTCACGTTACTTACTTACACGTTAATTAATAAAATACAGATTTAAATCAAATCACTTTGGAAGGCTGTTACAAAGTGCATTTTTTGGTAAATAGTTCTATGAAAATTTACAAAATCAAAAAGAAACTGAACATAAAATACACTAACAGAAGAAGACATAATATTGTGGATCCTTAAAAAGCCATCGAGGAATTATATAACTAAATTTTTTTTTTTTTGAGAAACGCTATAATAAACTGAATTAAAAATTGTACGTTTTAATAATAATACGTTATACATATTAAAAAAAAGATTGCATACCTTTTATTTAAAATGATTACCCATACTTACTATCTGAAATATTTACATGATAGTGACTTAAGAATTTGTTATTATAGCGGGTAGTTTCTGTAAATTTATAAGATTTCTGACGATATATCGCACTCGACAAAGGCGGATGTCATAATTTAAAAAAATTATATAGCACATATGTGCGGTTTGACATTTACACATGAGCTATACCTATGAGGAGCAAACTATTACTGCTGGCGTTAGAATAGTAGTAAACCTGATATTGGTTATATAGAGTGATAAGTCATTTGTTGTGTTTCGTAAACATCCACTGTATATTCAGATGCTAAGAGGCTTACAAGTCAACATATCGGCGAAGAGTCTCGATAAATTGCTAATAACTCGGTGTACGTTGTAGTTTTTTTAGTATACCATACTTTTCATTACTTGTAGTACTGTAATTTTGCCGTACTAATATAAAATCATAATAATAACGTTCTCATTTACATATTCACTTGCTGACCCGGCAAACTTTGTACCAACTAACAGTTAATAAATACCCTGTTAACTTTTAGCTTAACTCAATTTATGATAATGATTTCTTATGTTTACGCGAATATTATTCATCGAAATAAAATCCGTTTAAATTAGTTTTATTTTGATCAATTTATGATTTTATTTATGTCATAACATGAAAACTAAAAATTTATTGTAATTTTCGGGACGGATACAAATCAAACAAAGATTATGTTAAAAATGGTATATCTAATCCAACTTTGTTTTATGTATTTAGATAGATATTTATTTTCTTCTGAGTTTTTATTTTTCGGTTATTTATGTAGTTATTCTGCCATTCTAGGCAGAGCCGTTCTTAATTTATAAATGGTGTAAATTACTTGAATTTGTTTTATGTTAGATTATAGATTATCTTTTCCGTTTTTTAAAACCATTGGTAGCGAGCGGAAATAATTATTTATGATAATCTACTTGAATAATTTTTAGTATTACAAAGGTTTCAACTATATGCTTGAAACAAACAAAAAATTTTTTTAAATTCCGACTTTTTCACCTAAGGCTAAACTATGTACAATTCTAGATCATCGACGAGTCTTTTCGCAAATAACTGGATGATTCTTTACCGAGATAAAACAAAAGGAATTTAATATGTCAGGTTTATCGTCATGTATATGGTGATCGTAATCCCTACCACTTTTTTTTAAATATAATTTTAGGTTTAGCATTATGGCCTTAATCTCACCTGATCTTAAGTGACGATACGGCCCAAGTTGGTAGACACGTTAAACCTGTGGAGGAACTGGCTCTCAAGTGCAGCTGCCGGAACACAGCTATTGGTATTTGGCGGCAGGCTTACAACTTGAGGGTGGTAGCTACCCAGGCGGTCATTAGAAAAAGCCCTACCACCATGCTATGGTTTCCTCACGATGTTTTCCTTCACCGAAAGCTCAAGCTCATTGTAGGTACTTGGATTCGAACTCGCGTCCCTTGACGCGAAGTCGTACACACTACCACTGAGCTATCAACGCTTCAAACCTTGCTATTCATGTAGTGTCTAGAATATAAAACAGTAGGAATTGAGTAAATGTTATTAGCATTTCAACCTAGAGTGTTTCATAGCATTTACTGGTGTGGTGTATAACTTGGAAAGTATAAAAATAAATGTAGGGTATAATAAGTAAATGTATTTTACATTTCAATCTGAGTCTTTAAAGGCGTTTGCTTTTGCAGCGATGCATTTTACAAGGAAATTACATGAGCTCGACAAATTTGTACCATCCCGCAAATTAAGAGAGCAATCTTCATCTTCTTAGGACAACTTTCATTATAAATATAATATTCGTCATATTTGATACACGAAAATATGAATCAACTCAGTACCATCTTTATAATACACATACCTTGAAAAGCTCATAGAAATACTTTGAAGCGATGATAGCTCAGTGGTAGTGTGTACGACATTGCGTCAAGGGACGTGAGTTCGAATCCAACCACCTACAAAGCGCTTGAGCTTTTGGTGAAGGAAAACATCGTGAGGACACCATAGCATGGTGGTAGGGCTTTTTCTGATGCCCGCCTGGCTAGATACCACCCTCATGTTGAAAATCTGCCGCCAAATACCAATAGGTGTGTTCCCGCATTTGCACTTGAGAGCCAGTTCCTCCAAAAGGGTAAGCGTGTCTATGCGCTTATGCGTGTATGTGTGTATAGCGTGGGCTGTATCGTCACTTAAGATCAGGTGACATTAAGGCCATAACGCTAAGCCTTAACTATAAAAAAATAAAAATAAAACATTTATGTATGAACGATTACTATAGATAAGAATTGGTTGAGCATATTTTTCTAAATTTCAATGAAGGTAGTAAGTAAGGAAGTAAATTCTGAATTGATAATTATATTTTACGTCCTCGACCTTGGTTACTTATAGATAAAACAAATATAACAAAATTTAAAACAACAATATTTTTTGTTACGGCAACCAGAAAACAACAAGATATTTGTATATAATACTCTGTTACAAATAAGATGTATTAAAAGTACAATAAATAATCTATACTATTTTAAATTCTGTGGTTAAGATTTACAACAATTATGAGATTTTAGAGGGTATGTTACCACTTTATGTTACATCCCTCTTCGAAATTTAGGTATACTTTACCTATATGGTGATATAATGATACTTATTATAGAAAAAATAAAGCAACAATGATAGTATAGTGTTAGCAATTGTCCTCCACGACGACACAACTACCCTCATCACTGCTTATACTCACTGCCTATAAAAGGGCAGCTAGAACGCCGATGCGCTCACAACAATTAGTATTCTCTTAACAATTAGTACTCTCTTAACAATTAGTATATTTAACATTTCACAAATTAGTAATTTATTTAAAGGTCTACTCCAGTAGGCCAGCTCTTATTATTTTATAATATATTTTCTCTTCCGGCAGCAGTCCATGCCAAGGGCCAGCCACAACGGCACCCTTGTGCCCGCTGCCTCGGGGCTGAGTGCCCTCAGCATTCGCCCCAAAAAGTCCTGCCAAGCTGTAAAAGCCCCTCCGGCTAACAGCGTATGTCCAGTCGAAAAAAAAAAAAAAAAAAAAAAAAAAACCGATGCGCTCACTTAGTTCCGAACGTTCGTCGCGTGCACATCAGTTGTGTTGCGTTAGGCCGTAGTAAACTTGTTTGTTTTTTTATTAAGAATTTCTGCTTCTGATTGATAAAATCAGACGTGGGATAAGTAACTTCTAGCCCACAGAACAGAGTAGTTTTAGTAAATATGACTGGCGGATCCAGTCGTAGATCGCGACGTCGTTCTAGTAATACTAGGTCGCGGTATCGGTCACGTAGCCTAACCGATCGAGTGTTTCAACGCGGAATTGTCGGCTACAGCGTCGTTCCCACACTACACACCGAAACCCTAGACGTGATGAAGACGGGTTTTGAGTCAGGGTCAGGTGAGGCCGAGCCCACATAAGGTCGAGGCCTTTGTAAATTCACCGGTTCCTGAGAAGATTCGGCAGAGTTGTGAAGGTTCTACCAAATGAAGAATATGAGCTTGAAACTGCATAGCGGCAGTTATGAAAAACTACACAAGCAGCGGCGCAGTATATGGTGCCTTGGCGTGGCGAGTGGTGCCCTGAGTTATGTGCAGCCTTCTTTGAGGTATGTAAAAGCTTTTGTTATCTGAACTACAGGCGTAAGGCCTTGGCGTTCAATTATCCGAACTTCGGGCATATTGCCCTGGCGTTCGTTGAACTACAGACCTAACATGGTCTTGGCGTTCTGAACTACAGGCTTTAAGCCTTGGCGTTCATTATCTGAACTTCGGGCATATTGCCCTGGCGTTCGTTGAACTACAGACCAAACATGGTCTTGGCGTTCTGAACTACAGGCTTTAAGCCTTGGCGTTCATTATCTGAACTTCGGGCATATTGCCCTGGCGTTCGTTGAACTACAGACCAAACATGGTCTTGGCGTTCTGAACTACAGGCTTTAAGCCTTGGCGTTCATTATCTGAACTACAGGCATAAGGCCTTGGCGTTCATTATCCGAACTACAGGCATAAGGCCTTGGCGTTCATTATCCGAAGTACAGGCGTAAGGCCTTGGCGTTCCATTATCTGAACTACAGGCGTAAGGCCTTGGCGTTAAATTATCCGAACTTCGGGCATATTGCCCTGGCGTTCGTTGAACTACAGACCTAACATGGTCTTGACGTTCTGAACTACAGGCTTTAAGCCTTGGCGTTCATTATCTGAACTACAGGCGTAAGGCCTTGGCGTTCCATTATCCGAACTTCGGGCATATTGCCCTGGCGTTCGTTGAACTACAGACCTTACATGGTCTTGGCGTTCATTAGACTTCAGGCATATCTGCCTTGGCGTTTTACTTTCATACGCAGCCTGGATGGTGACAACGACTGGAAGCTCAATAAAAGCTCTGAATCAACGAAGAAAAATGCCTGGGCTTGATGAAAATTCGGTTGCACACGAGCCACAGAATAGCGCATCACGCTTTGGGGCCGGTTACTCTGTGCCTTCCCTAAATGTAGACCAAGATCTTGGAGTTGCCGTTGTTGTCGGTCCAAGCAGTTTGATTCCAGGCTCGGAAATGACTGTTAGTGATTCACTGTCCACTGTCACTGGAGGCAGAGACTTGGTCAGTCAATGAAAACGGCACCAGACCAGGCTTCAGCCACGGAGCTTGTGTCGAGGGCGACACTTGGTCAGGAGAGGCCGTGTTAGCAATTGTCCTCCACGACGACACAACTACCCTCATCACTGCTTATACTCACTGCCTATAAAAGGGCAGCTAGAACGCCGATGCGCTCACTTAGTTCCGAGCGTTCGTCGCGTGCACATCAGTTGTCTTGCGTTAGCGTTAGGCCGTAGCAAAGTGGTTTCTTTTTATTAAGAGTTTCTGCTTCTGATTGATAAAAATAGTATATAGTTGCTTATGAAATTTATTAAGAGAACATTCAAGATTCATTTATCACGAACATAAAAATAACCAACAACAGGAAAGTATCAATAAGGATATTTAAAAATTCTAAATTACTCTATGTAACATTATGTCTCACGTTAGTAGTATGTATTATAATGTTCGCTTTAAAATTGAAAAATCAAGAAATCTATGATGGTAAGTCTAAAAAAGTTAGATGATAATTTAATTATCGTAAGTAATTCTCTAAAGAAACGTGTAAAGGAGAGAATTCTAAATGAAATATCTTTACGGTATATCTCAAAAACTTTAATTCTGTTGAAATAAAAAATCAGTAGGTATGTTTAGGAATAAATTGTGAACATTATATAAAAATACACAAAATAAAGTCTTTAATGTACATATAAGCAAAAACAGAAAAACGTAAAGTCGTAATCGTATTTCTTCCTGACCTTTTAACTCGATTATTTATTTTAAAAAAACTGGTAGTGCACTTTCGCTAGTTTATGTACAGGAAACATAATTTAGTAAATCCCTAGACGGAGCTACATCACGAAGTCGGGTCAGCCGGTCGTATTAATGGGGTTACCTGCCGGTTGACTGAGACGGATAGCCAGTTCCGACCTGTCAACCTTATCCTTACGTCTTACCTTATTTGTAACTCACTAACAAGGATCGGATTACTATACATACATGGCTTTCCTTGGTGTTCTATTTAAATAACTTTTAAGCGTATCAATCAATTACTACTTTTGTGATTCTCGATTACTTTGCGATAAATCGACGTGGGTACAATTTATAAGGATAGTATTATAGTATATTAGAGTATTTCCTAATATCATTATATCTAGCTATTGCTATCATGTTGAAAATCTGTCACTGGGCCACAACAAAAAAAGGCCTTATTTTCATTAGAGCCCGCATTCGGAGTACGGGAGATTTCTGTTTACGCTAACTATAGGGACCGCATGCGATAATCGTTTTCACTAGTTAATAGGACCCGTTTGCGGTTTGATAGATATTCTTCACCGCGCATATTTTTTTAATGAGTGTGACTGAGTAAACATTATGGACGAGTAAACAGAGTAAGTACCACGCTTGCTTTACACCAACCGATAAATTTCATTAATGTTAGGCCGTGTGCGGGGAATGCCCGCTTGCTTTATATAGATATATTACTTTCAATAGTAAATTCGGTATAACAACTGAGTTATCGACCAAAGAAAATAAGGCCTAATCGTCGTTTGCTTACGTCGTGTTGGCTAGTTAAGGCACCGACATAACTAAAATCATAATTTTTTAATTTCAAATTATTATTTTGGCTAAATAAGTGATTTTATGCAATATTTTTTTACGATTTAATACATTTTAATTTAAAAAATCTTGACATTTATATAATTTGTATTTCTGGTATCCGTAGTTAGTTGTAAAGTTTGTTTTTATAAATTTTTAACTAGCTTTTGCCCGATGCTTCGCTAACATTGATGTAAATTTTGGCCAAACAATAAATAATTAAACAGTTCTTTTTCTATGTGAAATTTATTGTATGTCCTTTTTTATACTCCTTATGTATGCAAATTTCATGAACACATTCACATTTATAATATTACTAAAAATGCCTGTGTACGTGTCGCTACATGAGAGATGCAGTTAGGTAGGTAGACGTAGTTAGAAACGTAGGTTACATTTAGCAAGTAGAGGCCAATGATATGACGTCATTTAATTAGATTATTGATAACAATGTCTCTTATCTTTTACCGCCATTGTAGAGTAATTTCACTCCCGAAACGGTAATCATCCCGGGTCCGGAACCCATGTTGTGCTCCTTTTGTATAGATTCACCAATATGACATGAAATAACATAATGACGTCATTACGAACATCACAAATATATTCATATCATTATAATCATAAATAATAAATTCATGAAAATATTATGATGTCTGTACTTTGATTACTCTCTATACCTACCGTATTTTATTTTATGATTAACATAATGTTTACTGAAATCATATATAGACTATCATTATAATCATTATAATTATTGTAATCAAAAAGTTCGGACAATTTACCAATTTTAATAATCATTGGTCAAGCCGTATTTGAATTAAAAAATATACATACGGAGATATCAATAAAAAAATAGAAGAATTAGCAAGAGTCGGCCTTTAAACGAATATTTATTACAAAAATTTGCAAATAAATTAAATTTACAGCACCTAGAGATTTATGTTTTTCTCGCGACTTTGTCCTCTTTGAATAGTTACTTTGGGAAGCATTTTAAATTACTTTGGGAAGCATTTTAAATTTTTAGTATATTTCTTTAGTAAATAACACTCATACAAATATTCATCTCCTATTTCATTTATTTCTTATCAAGTGCCTATGTATAAGGTTTCTAAGTTATAAGTTATCAATAACGAAATTCCATACAATCTATCATACCCTATTTTAACCCCTTTAAGCCTTTTTTTCACAATAAAAGGTAGCCTATATCCTTTCTCAAGGCTTAGTCTATCTCTGTACCAAATTTCTTCAAAATCGGTTAAGTGGTTTAGGCGTGAAGCGTAATAGACAGACTTTCGCATTTATAATATTAGTAGGAATATAGTAAGGATCTACTATAGTTGTCTGTTTAAATGTGTTGTATTGCTTTGCTGCTATATTATATTACTATTTTAAAGTAAGTAGTAAATATATAAAATAAAAAATTGTGACTAATTATTAGTTATAAACACTGTTACTGGTTTAATTATTTGGTTATCTCCGTGCTAATAGAATCCTCTCAGAGTTTATTCGAAACTGCGAGAGAGTTCCGATATATGCGGATACGATATTAATTAATTTTATGTGGCTGATTAATTTTAGAGATAAGGATAATATATTAGATATTGCCTTGGTCGATTATATGAGTAAGATAGGAATTGTTATATACATATTTCACTAATGATAAGAGTCAACTGTTGTTTAACAATTCCTGGTCTGAAGCCACCAATATCGGCACAGGCTCACAAGCATCCCAACACCCCAGGCCTAAGGAAAAAATATAACTATTTTTCCAGGGTAGTGAAGAAGGTAATTGCTGTGGCAAAATTTACTCGATGCCTGAAATCTGCTTTACTCAAACAGCGATACGGCGCATTCTCTTCAACCTTGATGTCAACAAGTCGAGTAGGCCTGACGGAATTCTGGCAGTTGTTTTGATGATGTGTACTCCTGTTTAGGTTCCGTGTTCATGGCAAATAGCCAACATTCATCTTATTCCTAAGAATGGTGATCGAACAGTCCTTGCCAATTACAGACCTACTCTCTCCTCTCTAAGATTATGAAGAGAACCATCAATATGCAATTGCTGAGATATCTTGATGAGCACCAGATACTGAGCGACCATCAATACGAATTTCGAAATGGACGTTCTGCAGGTGCTCATCTTGTTTATCTCACTCATAGATGGGCTGAAGCCATAAAGAGGAATGGAAAAGTTTTAACAGTCAGTCACGACATCGTTAAAGCTTTTAACAGAGTCTGACATAAATCTATCCTCTCCAAATTAAAATCGTATGGTGTCCCAGAGGGGTGTTGCGCATGGGTATCGAGCTTTTTGTCCGAGCGGAGCATAACAGACATGGTTGACGGCTACACCTCTGATGTCATAACAATAAATGCTGGTGTCCCACAAGGCTCTGTGCTATCACCTACACTGTTCATCCTGTACATAAACGATCTGCTGGATATACCAAACACGCATTGTTATGCAGATTAAACTTTTGCAATATAGTGCTAGCCAAACTTGAGATTTTCCGTTTACACAATCGACAATGCACATCTACGGTTTATTGGCGAATGCGGTACCTAAACCTAAACTACCTAAACTTCTCATATTGTTAATAAAGGAATTGTATATTACATATATCTTCTATCAAATGTATATTTACAAGTGCAATTATAATTTCGAAGTATAATATTAATATCAGGACAGCCTGTTACACCTATATCATTATCGTATGAGTTTTTTTTTGTTTCTATCAATTTTGAGTTCTAGTTTTCGTGATATAATATAAATATTAAATATTCATAGTACCTTACATACTTCTTGTAGAATTTGAGCTCATGTCCTTCGTAATGATAGTACAGTTTCCAAGTAATTGTGTATTACAAATGAGTATATATAATTTTTTAGTGATAATATATGATTAAAAATATCTAGGAGCAAAGTTGCTATTTAAATCAGGATAAATTCATACTTGACTGTGTAACAAACCACTCCAGAAACAAATTAACATTACATCACGCCTGGTATTCGAGACAGCGTGTGACGCGAACTAACATTTACAGAATAGAAAATGGAAAATGTCTGCACGATGTCCCGACAACGCTAATGATTTGGAAATTTAGCACAGGGATCTAGCCTCCGATATCAACTTTTCTGCTAAATTACACTGAGCTCGATCACGAATTAATGGATGACTTTTTGTTTAAAAAGGCGGTTTTAAGGATACTTTTTATGTTTTATTTATTTTTAAGTAAATATTGTGGTTTTATGTTCATAAACTTGTGTTAAGAATTTTTTATTGCTTTTTGTGTTATATCGTTGGGTTTTGGAGCACAAATTAAATGAATTGTCATTTAAAACTAGGAATATTCAATATAAAATGACAGATAAATAATTTTTTACATGGGAGTCACTATCTTGTTCGAGGTAAGTTTTAAAATTGTTTAACACTATATAAGTAAATATATGAGAATTAACATACAAAATATTATTAATATAAAGTTGTAGCAGAAAAATTGTGGCGATTGACTCTACTCCACAACTTTGAAATATTTATAGCTTTGTTTAGGTAACATCCACATATTGTTTGCGTATGCAAGTTTTTATCACTTTTCTTGTCTTACTTAATATATTATGTAAAGAGGGGAAGAATAACAAAGAAAGTGTTCATACATTTCATAACAGAGGGTGCTATATGTATAAACAGTTTTATTTATTAAGGAAGATATGAACATTCAAATCAAGTAGCTTCAGGCTTCGAATAAATAAACGCTCTTTTGTTTGTCTACTTGTTTACTTATATATTTATTGTATAACTTTCAGTACCTGTTCTGTATTGAGTATTTTATCAAATGAAGCATACAAATGTGTTCTACTTATATTTAAAAAGTTTATATAATTTTTGAAAATATATTAGAGAAAATTGTGGTTATTAGTCAATAATGCTAATTAATAAAACATTTGACATTTATATATTACATATTTCATTAATAAAACACTCGCACATAATTTGGGTTCTAGGACACAGTAAATGCGTCTTCCTGGATTTGAACCCCTATATCATTATCATTATTACCATTTATTGCTAGTACACAACAATATTAATAAAAGATTGGGCAGTATGTATCCGACCATTTTTTTTTTCGAAGGTACCTACGATGTTAGCCTGAGGAGCTTTCACAGCTTCATCGGACTTGAAACCTATAATCGAGTTTGAAAGATTTATACTCGAGTAAGTCGTAACACCCATGCCCATAGTGATACATTCGACAGAGTAACAAAGTCATATATCAAAATATATGTCAAGCTGACGAGAGGTTTATCAGACTGACATGGTAGTTGTGATCGGAGATAAATAGCAAACTTCTCAGTGGTCGCTCTGGTTTTTGTGTTGTACCATACCTCCAACCATCAGGTATTTGCGTTAGTGTACCGTACTTTGAAACAAATTAGTCAAATACACCAAAACACTGTGTATATGAAGGAAGGTGGAGGTGTATGAACAAGAAAAATGTCTTGCCGACCTTACCTCACTTAAGGTAAGAGGAAAGTTACATAAACCAATAATAATTGTTTGCCAAATAGTGTTATATGGGATAGAAATACCCAGTCCTATATAAAAAATAAATTGCACTCACCAACAATATCACTGCCTTTTTTATAACTAACGTAGGAACAGTACAGTCTGCTTACTGTTTTGGTATTCACTTTCACCATATATTTACCTCTATTCGTTTAAGTATTATTTTGATTACTCAATAAATTTCAGCCCGGCTCCCCTTTACTGATTTTAATTTATACATAAAATCCCTCTAACAGATAGTATGAAGTTCAGTTTAAAGTTTTGAATAGACCGGGATTGTTTATCTTCGAAATGGTACATTTTATTGTTAGTTTTAGTAGGGTTGCTGATTACATAGCATTAATTAAACAGCCCGGACCGTAAGCGCACTATTACTCACTGGATGGTATTATCTACTTATTTATTTTATTAACCTTGTCAAATAAATTATCTTTACAATACCTAACGATAGAGATTTGTTTCTGTGATCTTCTTAGAACCAAAGTCTTTCATTGTTTTCAAAAATTAGTTATACATCGTGGAAACTAATTGCTAACTAATAACATCTAGCTTATTATATTAGAATTCAAAATATATTAAAAAAAAAAACAATTATTGTACTATTATGGAGACAGCGGAAATTCTTATGTCCTACTGGACACTAAAGCTGATGTACTTAAATTTAATTTTTTATGTAAATTCGCCTCATGTCTGCTATCCAGAAACTATCGTTTTAAGCGTTAAGTGTAGCTTGTTGTAGTGTTTTAAGCTTCTTTGATACAATGAAAGGAATAGCAATTATAAACAAAGTAAAGTTGGGAGGCAGCGGCATTGGGAGGCAATAGGTGACAACAGATAACATTTGAAGTGATGGTAGCTCAGTTGGTAGTATGTATGCATGTTGCAGCAACTATTAAAAAAAAAAAACAGAATTTACAACCATTTTTTTAACAGATAAATTTAAAGAGACATTTATGATTAAACAGATGTCATTGCCATAGGCCTTCGATAATGCCTGATTACCACATGGCTAAAAATAGAATATTAAGTTAATGCGATAGATTTTTGTACCATTAGCATGGTATTACTGCTGAAATGCACGTGCGACAGTACTAAAGTTCCTTTCTACCAATGATAATATATGTATAGTTAGGCCGCGTAGAGCAGCTTTATAGTCGAATATAACTTTATTTGTGAATCATCCGAATCCTGAAATCTTATTAGGGGTAATGTACATTTCGCTCTCAGCTGACCTGCCTCGAAAGCGATAAAGCGTCACGTGCGAGTAAGCCTACACTGTCATTAATTATGTACACCCACATTAATCCCCGCAGTCTATTGGCATCCGCCAACACTGTCCCTCGATGTCCGAGCGGAAACTCAAATTTAAAAGGATTTGACCGTGCGTGCTCAATTAACATCCGTGGCGTATTCTCAATTGATTTAGGATTACAGGATATATTTTTAGCTTACTCGACTATTCTACCTTATTATATACATGTGCACTTAAAATCTGACTTTGATTGTTTTAAATTTAACTTTAGTAATTTTTCCAATGACAAGTGTGAATTTTTATCCTAGCTATAGCAAGATGGTTGCTCGTTTATTAACAGTCGCTAAGGAGCTTTTGAAGCCAACTTAAAATGCTCCTTCCTATTATTTCGATTTTGGGAACATTTTAAATAATATGCCGTTATTATTTAAAATGTTCCCAAAATCACTTAATATACGATCCAATAATCTAAAATTACGAATTAAAATAAAAACTATCACTTGATATTTTTTGTTTGATTCTTTGAACACGCTAATCTTAGGAACCGGATTTCAAAAGCAAAGCTGCATTGAAAAAGGTTACAAGAACGGGAAAAAATATTCATTCAATTTTACTTCCACGCGAATGAAGTTAATTTAATCTCACTTTTTAATTAAATTGGCTAAATAATTTGATATATATTGAAATAAACGTCTTTTCTGAAATGTTTATGGTAAATTGTTTCGACTATCAAATTCAAAATGTCAAAGAATGAGTTTGCTGCCATTCCTCCTACATAATTAATGTATTACAAAAATGACATAACTTATTCAAATCAGATTCTTAAGTTCAATAATTATTCAGTATAAATTAAATCTTACTCAGGAACTGAATCATTATACACTTATAATTACAAAGCATCGTAGATTTTAATAAAGGCTCAACTTAATTACATCAATATTTAATATGTTATGATCACAAGGTTTCTGTTGATATAATCATGTTATTATATCGTGTAAATGTTGACATATTTGAATATCGCTATGAAAGCGATTCATTAGTGCTCATACGAATTCATTATTACGAGGATCTTTTAAAACTAATTTAAACGGATTTTATCGCGGTTATTTATTGATTTTGATCCCGACGTTTCGAAAGCCTTTCAGCCTTCGTGGTCACGGGGCGGACTCCGTGAGTCAATAATATTCGCGTAAACATAAGAAATCATTACGAGGATCTTATTAATTCAGTAGACCAGAAATATCAATAGCAGCTTATCTGAACATTTCACTCGCATATGTGATACATGGTTATAATAATAATATATACTGATCCGATATATTTAAATATTTCCATAGATATGCAATGAAACTGCTTTGTTTGAGAATTTATTGATAGATTAATAATTTCATAGGCAGTTGTTTTTTTTATATACCGCCATTTATTTATAATCTAGATATAAATTGGTAAAAATTAAGCAGTCCAGTGCTATTTTTTGTAATGTTTGTTAACGGATGTCTTTTTTGTATATTTGCTAGGCTTGTAAACCACTTTTTCTCACCTTTAAAAGAATTTCGTAAAATTTTATAACAAGTTTTCCAATTCTGAGATCATGGTAGGTATAAGTGTTACTGCGTACTATGTATATTTTCCTCAAGATGTTTGCCATCACTTTCTATATTAAAAAAACAAATGTAAATTTATCTCGATTTTCATTTACAAAACAGTATTTTATAAAACCGTTACAGTTTATTATTTGTATGAATATCGATTCCTATGACGTGAAAAATGTTTTAACCCTTATAACTTGAAAGATATGTATGTAACCATTAGCGTCATTCGTATAACAAACCGTCTTCACTCCGACCCAATTCACCGTAACTCCGTGACTTGATTGCAAAAGATTCGCTTGGATAAAGAGAGTAACAGTTTTACGGTTCTTTGCTTAGTAGAGGAATCTTCAGTTAAAATATTGGTTTTCAGTAGAATCGTTATAAACTATGAATTGCATAGTAGAATATGTCTTTATGGGTGCGATTAAAGCACCAAGAAATGAATATGTTTTAGATATTTTAAAGACCGATCCAATAAATGTACCTATCTACCATTAAATATATCTACACGTTATTCCTTTTATTGTTATGGTCTATACGTATTGAAGCGATGATAGCTTTGTTGGTAGTGTATGAAGGTGAGTACGATACTTGGAATGAGCCGGACCTTTCGTGATGAAACCATTTCATAATGTTAAGGCTTCTTCTAATGCCCCCATTCGGCTAGCTAACACCCTCATCTGCCGCCAAATACCTGTAGATGTGTTCTTGTACTTGAGAGCCAATGTCTTCACTAGGTTTAGCTTGCCCACCATTTTGAGACACATCATCACTTAACATCAGGTGAGATTGTGACTATAACGCTAAACCTAAAAAGTATAACAAAACCAAACATATTCTACAAAAGTAACATTTAAACTACTTTTTAAATGTACTAGCTGCCCAGCAAAAATTGTTTTGGCCTAGGCAGTAATTCATAAGTCAATAACAGTGCCACCTATTGTTATTGTGCCTTCATGATTAACAAAAAGTCTTGTCTATAAAAAATACCGATATGTGCCAATTTTTAAAGTAATCAATCAAACGGTGTTAGAGTTTAGCAATTTATCTCCTATCCCGCGGGAACCTTTCGTTGTATGGATAAAAAGTATCCTATATAAATATATAGAGATACATAATATTAGTTGTTACTGTGTTAAATTTTACTAAAATCTGACCCGTGATGCGAATACAAGACGACAGACAAACAAAAATTTAAAATTAAATGTATTTTTGGCGTCCACATCGACAGCAAAGTATACCCTCCCTTATATCTATCAATTTTTGTGACTAGAGTATAATATACAAGCAGCAATATAAAATAATATTTTTTAAATTATGACATACCTGTGTAGTCAATTTCGCCAATGTCAAGTGTTATATACCCTTGGAAACCGTGTAAACTTACTGAAACTACCAGTTATAATAACATATATCTTAATTTACGAGTATGCAGATTATCCAAATAATAAATAGTGTGGAAGAGTTTATAAACACAATCAACGGACACAAACCAACAACCAAACTCCGAACAATTTTTTGCAGATCACACTAATAATCGGCCTATGCGAGACTCGAACCTACAGTACTTTGGTCCAATGGTTGCATGCACGAGGCAACTGTTTTAACTGCTGGCCCAACCGCACAGCTCGAAGATCTAATTCAATTGACATTATTTTAAAACTATTTGCTTACGCTTCCACATTTGGATTTCAGTTAATTATACTCTGCTATTTTTAAGTTCTTGTTTATTTAAAGTTTTATTCCGGTGGCTGATGGCAATATCCTATTCATTCTGATCAGTTGACAAGTTCGCAGAAGGCAGAGATTTACTTCTATTCCTCATTACGTCTAAAGCATTTAGACAATATGTTTTTGCTGACAACTGTTGTATGCGAGGGTGCTCTTTTACATTAGGCAAGGTTGATGGTTCCCTTTTACGTCTTTCTCATTTTCTGGTTTCCCTGTTTGATAACTAGCCTATCATAATATATGAATGCATAATTGCCGTTTTTCCTTTCTTCTTCCAGTTTTGGCTGCAGCTTCTTGCTCGTGTCGAGGATTTCTTTCGCGTAGTCTTCAGACACATACAAGAATACATAAAACTAAGAGCGAAGACAATCGTAAAAAAACTAAATTCACCGATGCTCACAGGCATGCATTCTAACTTAAGTGTAGATGGATCGGACACATCTCACGATACACGGACAGAAGATGGACCATTGAAGTCAATGGAAGGGAATGAAATGGAAAGGACCAATGGGAAAAAGGAATGTCGGCCGACAATGAAGACTGTGGACTGGTGACATAACAAACGTCGCAGGAAACGCCTGGATGAAATCAGGCAAGGGCAGGGAGTCATGGAAAGGATGGAGGAGGCCTTTACCCAAACAGGGGCCCAAATTTCATAAATAATACTAACATTAATTATAAGCAACCTTTCTTAAATTTAAGCAACAACTTACTAACAAACATTGTGATATATATCGAAAGTGAGATTTGGATTAAATGGCTTTATTATTATTTATTACACTCTGCATCATCTATAATTTGGCGGGATTTATTAGATTACACATATGAACTAGATGTGCTCTCGATTTCGCTCGCCTTAACTAAAAATAATTTAAATATTTGTGCCCGATTTTGTAACTTTTATTAAATCAGATTTGTACCTATTACTGGTAGCGTGATGTTAAATAGCCTCATACCTTCCTCCTTGATTACTCTATCAAATACAAAAATATTTGGTAATAGACTGGTAGTTCCTAAGATGAACTCGTTCAAACAAACAGACTTTTCCACTTTACAATATGAATATAGATAGTAAAGTTTCCCTACGCTACAGTTTAAAAAATACATTATTGGTAAAATCGACCCCAGCGCAGATGTGCATGCATTATCAAATACATTGTAAATATTCATGCGAGCTCGACGCCGGTTACCGAAATTCAATAACTAGCAGAACTTTACCAGGGTATCGGTAGCTGTGGCTTTTAGCTACGATTTATAACGTAAACTTTTTGTCGTGTTGCCAGCGTGTGTAATTTATATTACTATGTGTAGTATTACTTACAAATAAATCGTTACGTACTTATATTCCATGTTCCCTATTTCTAGAGTGATGATGACTCAGCTGCTAATATATATGGACGCTGCGTCCATGGATGGATACATAAGTTCGAATTGCTGCAATGAGCGTAAACTTTCGGCACAGAAAAATATAGTAATAAAACCGTAGCATGGTGGTAGGGTTTTTTCTATTGTCCCCTAACTAGGTACAACCCTCATGTTGAAAATCGTCCGCCAAATACCTATATGTATGTTCCGGTAATTGCACTTGAAAGCCAGTCCTTCCACTAGGCTTACCGTCTCACCATCTTGGGCCACACCGTTACTTAAAATAAAGTGAGATTGTAATCACAACGCGAAACGCTACGCGCTCATGTTACCTCAACAAAGCAAGCATATAGAAAAAACATTATGACCCTGGCCAAATCATTTATTGATTCTATGTCAGCTTGATCCATTTGGAAATGTAAATGGAATCTTTGATATAATACCCTGGATCCTATTGTCTCGTAAATGGAAATATAAAGATTTATTGCTACTGAAAGGTTTTGACGTGTGATGCCTATTTAACATGTACTTTGGTATTTCAGCGAATTTTCGTTTCTTTGTCTTATTTCTTTGAAGTCATATAGTGTATACAATATATTTCACTGGATTCATATAATTATACTGACAAAGAAACACATTTCACTTTGTAATTATATTTTATTTGAAAATTATTTCCATACCTTTACGCAAAAGTCAGGTTTAATTTCACTTTATATGTAATGAAAAATACTGACATAATCACATGTTATATTAAAGATTAAGTAAATGGTTTACTAACGGGCTACAGGTCGAGGTATAGACCAGACTATCTGCAATTATTATAGGGATAATACAGCAAATAGGTGTTTTCAATAGCTTTGCAAATTTCTCAAAACTGGCTTTGGATTCAGTGGGCTATAATAAATACTAAGATAGAGCTAGTAAGAGCAATATCCATTATGCATTTATATATAAGTATGTTTTTTTGAATAACTTGTTTATAATATTGTGTACAGATAAAAAGGAGACCTTAACACAAGTTTGCATACGTATCAAGAGGTACTAGTAAGTAAGTTGTTATGTAGGATAAATCTATATCAATATTTATATTAAAAGAAGATAGAGTTTGTTTTTGTTTGAACGCGCTAATCTTAGCAACTTTTAATCGGATTTCAAAAAATATTTTTGGATTTGATATAGCAATCATTGATGAACGCTTTAGGCTATTTAACATCACGCTTCTAAAAATAGGATTACAGCTGTTTTTAAAATAATTTCAAAAACAGGTAAAAATTATGAAATGCCAGACTGGCACTTCTCGCATTGAGGAATAGGGTCACTTATCGGGATATCGTTCTCAATTACTTAAAAAAGATCATTGAAAACCGTCATGATTCTAGGACGAGTGTGGATGAACATCTTGAGACGGGATTTTTATAGATAAATCTGATTTTTGTTTTATAAAAGCGATTGTTCTTATTAAAAAATCTGGTATTAAAATGTAGTACATTTTTTTATTTCAAGTCTAACACAGCACAGGTCCTTCATGTAAGTAAAAATTAATTTCAAAACAAGTAAACTTTACCTTACATTAGTTTTGTTACGACAATTCCTATTTTATTATTGTTAAACGTATTCAGTACTATATAGTAGTCACACTATATGCGCTTTGTTTGACAAACTGTTCTGAATGTTCTGTCACATTTCGGAGTGAGCTAATTTATCATCATTAATATTATTATGCAATATGTATTTACAATCACAGTAAGTATATTGCTTACTATGTATATAAATTGCACGCTTTATACCATTTTCGGATATATTATTGAGTAAATAATATACTCTTTTTATACGATTCAATCATTATATTTATACTTACACTATTATAAAGACAGTGAGTTCGTTTTTTATGCTTTTACGCCAATTCTGATAAATCCGCTATGATGAATTGTGGTATAGAGATAGACGGGAACCTAAAGACAGGGATAGTCTACTTGTTTTCGCGATACATTTATAGGAAGTGTGGTAAAAAGAGGTACAAATTGACTTCAAACTTTAGAGAATGTTTACTTATAATTTCCAATTTTGTGTATGTCCATATTTACCTCTATTGACCAATATCCTGAAAGATATAATAGGAATTGATAGAAAAATTATTTGTGTATCGATCGACAACCAGAATTAGGTGACAAAATCAATATCAACGCTAGCGGAGCCGCGGGTTAAAGCTAGTTACATATATAAAAGATAAATCTGCAGATAGTTTTTAATATTGGCACATTTACCTGACAAAGTAGCATGATTGTAGGCTACGTTGACTGGGTTCGACTGTATTGCGATCACCGTTTAACAAGTGTAACTCCCGCCATAGGGTATTAGATGTGTCAAGTTACGGTATGTTTCGGCGAATATCCAACAATCATACGATTCAGCATGATTACGATAATCGACAATACACACGTATTTGTTTCAAAATAACACACTACTTAAAATATATCCCCACATATGTTTGGTAAAAGCCCAAAAATTTTTTTTTTAATTCTTTTGTCTTCCATTTTATTTATACATACTTTATACTAGCTGTGTCCGCGACTTCGTTCGCATGGATATAAATTTTTATTAGACAATTTTTGCCCGTTTTTGTAACTTTTTTCATTACCGCTTTGCTTCTATTGGTGCTTATATGGTGTTAAATAGTCTAAAGCCTTTCTCAATTATTGCTCTATCAAATACAAAAATTATAATATTTTTTTCAAACCAACTTGTACTTCCTGAAATTAGCGGATTGAAGCAAACAAACCTACTTTTACATTTTATAATATTAATATGTATGTATATATATCTATGATGTCTTTCTCATTATTTTCTGTTTAGCGATTCTTATATATCCTCTGTAGTATCTTATACTTTAATGTTTTTTCTGAATACAATAAAACGATAACAGAAAAATTATCCTTAATTAATATAGGTCTACACTTCATAAAAATTTTTACTTACAAAATCGTCGAATTATTATTATTTCCAAGCAATGTAACTAATTTTTTTGAAATATAATATAATAAATTAAGTTATATAATATAATAGATTAAGTCTTACAGAAAACATTGCTACTATATAGAGATTATATATTAATGAAAAGTCAGACTCACATATGGCTTTTTAAATTGAGACCAATTGAAGGTTTGAATCAACAAGTCTGTCCCATAACACCCTCGTCAAAAAGATGACGCTCTCTTATTAAGACGTACCCTACATTTCACATTTGTGAGCAAAGTGACTTCAAACGATAATTTCAGTTCAGACTAAACGCACATTCAAGAATAAGCAAGGGGTGAAAATAGTTATTTTTAACGTAAAAACATAAAATTATATTATGGGTTGTCTAGAGTGGTAGATTTAGTGGTGCGCAGTAGATTTTAGAGGCGGCAAATTTAGGTTATTTTTGTTTTGTTTGTTCGAAAATGAAATAATCCATACTTATACATATACCTAAATGTTGCTAGGCAATATGTTTCACCACTTAAAATCCAAGTCTCATATCGTTTTTTTTTTTTTCTACAATTTACATAGTTCTATGTGGAATCTATTTGTAGAGGTAGGTAGGGATGGCAAAATTTGAATAGCCTATGGGCGGCAAAGGTGTAAATCTGCCATTGGTTGTCTGGATTTTACCGCTGTTATAAGCTGTTAATACAATTACAAAAAATATATATAATAACAACAAGTCACTAATAAATAAAAATAAATTAATATTTATCTGACTTTAAGTTATCAATGATGTACAAAAAAAATCTTTAAATATAACAATGTATAAATACTGTATAATCTCTATTTAGGGCCATTTAAGGAGAAACTTCATAAAACGTCAAACATATACCTACTTGATTTTATTTACTTTGTTGTTCATACAATGATATCTTGCCTCAATTCACTCTCAATGTCGACATTGCAATATAGAGTATACGTACATCTATAATTACGCATTGTTATATAAAATCTGAATACAGAAAATTATACGAAATAAGTCTGTTCATACATTTTTAGCATATGTATTATGTACTCAGTAAACTGTTCTCCCAGCTGGCTCTGCAAATATCATATGATATAAGAGACGTAAAATGTTTAACGATAATACTATGAACGCATTTATGTTAACCGAACGATAAAAGGTATGAAAGTTAAGTAAAACTCTTTTACAATTTTGATGAACGTAGAATTTATATTACTTAGAAGTTTAATAATGATCCGAAGAGCAGGTATATAAAAGTTAGTAAATCAAAGTTAGTAATTTCACTTTTTACAGTATGATTCAAATAGGTTAATGCGGATTTTTCTTAGACATATAATTTGCATATTAAATTATTTTGTTTATTTAGCTTGTTCATTCATTATGGCTTGGTAAATATCAATAAATCTACTATTTCTAAACAAACAGAACAGAATATTATAATTAATAAATAAGCAAATAAACGTCGATACCATATAAAAATATCATTGAATGTATTGAATTCAGTATACTACTCTGGTCACAACAACTTTTACTTCTTGCGCACCATCAGGTCTTCATATAAATATACACAACACAAACTTACCAATAATAATGGTGTGCCTATATATTCGACAAGAAATAATAAATTACATGAAAGGATAATAAATTATATGGACCGGTCTGCCATCTTTTTTAACAAACTGACCGTCTCAATTACATATATTACAATTGACACCCATATCGCGCTTCCTAAACTGATAAAAAGACTAGAACGTTTTTAATTCGTTATTTACTACAGATCTTAATAAAGCTTACGTTTTCATTCTATTACCGTGATTTAGAAAAGTTGGCAAGCATCAAAAGAATCGAATCGAAAAGCCAAAAGTTTCCTACATATGCATATTTTGATATCACATTTATACTTAAAACTAATTTGCATATAGTATTGTTTATAAAAATGTTCAGTAGATAGCTACTTTGTTACAGTTGAAAACCCCCTTCAGTTTGTTCTGTTTAAATAAATAAGAGTACCCACGACCGAATTACAAACCAAACACAAGGTTATCATGTTGACACATTTAACCTTTTAACTACCCGATCACCCTATTCAAATTTACTGCTAAACTAGTAATTTATTAGTAATATAAAACGCCCGTATTATTTTGTCAGCTGCTCGTTATTAGTTAACAGTAGTGATGACATAAATCGATAGTTAATTCAACTAACAAAGGAAAACAGCGTTTGGTATGACATTGGACATGTATAGTTTTATATTCCTTATATAATTATATAACCTTTTCATTATTTTATTATTAAGAATTAGATAATTATATCTGCATACTATATACATAGTGGACATTTTTTTATAGTTAAGGTTTTAGCTTTATGGCTACAGTCTTCCCTGGCCTAATTGCCTGATGACGATATGTCAATGATGAATTCGATCAATGAGCTTTTGTTGACGGAAAATATCTTGATAAAACCACAGCATGGTGGTGGTGTAAAAATCCTCACTAGTAGTTATTCATATGAAATCTAAAGTTAATATATTATGCTTACTATCAGTACCATGAAATAATACAAAAAGATTTTGTTTTATCTAAATCTTCATTTCATGTAAATACTAATAAAGCTCCAACAAGATCATAACAGACTTGTCGGGAGGCAAACTTAAAATTTACAACGCTCTGTGACCTAAAAGTAATTGCAAACTTAAATAAGAACTACTCCGATATCTGAAAGAGAAGTTAACCTTTACGGTAGTAATTTTTTAGTATGTAGTTTATTTAATACAGGGTAGTATTTCTAGTGTAGTTTATTGTTAGTGTAGTAGTGTAATTATGCGGTCTCCGAGGCATTGTCTCGTTTTTCACAGCATTTTCACATTGGTTTTTCTGTTTTCTTGGAGACTATTTATATAATAAGATTAATCGCTAAATCTTTATCAATGGAAAAACAAAGTATGAAAGTAAAAAAAGAATTATAAGATGGCTTATGAATAAGTCGTACGAAGAAACAGAGGAGCTACTCAAAACTGTAGAATAAACATAATTTCATGTACTGTACACCTTTGCTTCACACTGCATACACTTACATTCACATACACTCACTCACCTACATACATACACAAGTGTCATGTTTCTTAATTTGTAATATTTTCTACATTTCATTTCACTACTGTGGGATCAACAGATACAGCACGCAACTATACCTAGTCGGAGACAAGCCAGCTGCAAAGATACAGGAAATCTTAGTTTGGCAGCATGGTGGTCATAAATCGCGTGATATTTGTGTTTTCTGTTTATTGTGTAAACCAATTTTAAAACATGTAAAACAATGTTCGAATAAAATTTATTATTATTATATTATTAATTACACATAATGACACAATTTTAGTCTACATCAAGTCTACTAGTTTACTGGTGAACCCGTATATAACTACTTTATAGACAGTGGCAATACAGTGATTCTTCAAAAGTCTTCTCTTTGGCCTCTGGCTTAATAATTGTTCACGTGTGAGTATTTGTACTGCTGGCGGCTTTAATTCGCCTTTTGTAAAGGTTCACCGGTCTGCTATAGACCGACACAATATTGTAAATATTTTATAACAAAAAAATACTATCATTCGGATCTATTTATGAAAGCAATAGATCTTTTAATTCATTATAAAACGTTATTTATTTATTTATATACTGCCCAAACAGTAGTACTGAAAAATTGGTTGTATACTAAAAAAAATCAATTGTTATGGTTATTTTGCACATATCTTTATATAACATGTTATATCAAAACCACAAAATCGAAGGCGCGTGAAATTTTTAATGAACCTTATATAGATATTTACAGTAAACTACATTGCCCAGTAGTATTTGAAATCATGAAATAACAAAATAGTCAAAAACTTACCTAGAATAATAAATTTTATTTTGATATAAACAAATATTGTCACTCAATCGGTTTTGACCGTCTTCGTGTATATATTATTGCGAGACAAAGTAACATTACAACGTTAATTGTATTATAACAGTAGTACCGTGGTATTTGAGATGTTTTTGCAATGGTGTAGGGTTTATTTAAGTTCTAACTGTGACCACTTAAACATCACCAATTAGTATTTTGCTACATTCTAATACTAGTCTAATGCTTTTGTAATACCATTAGCATCTTCATTTTCAATAATATTGCTAGTATAATACGTCTGAAATACAATTAAACAACTGTTTGTGATCCTATGTAGGATCTAAAGCTGTATAATTTGTGCCCAAATAAACATTACAGTAGCCGTATAAAAATAAATGAAATGCGAAAACGATACAAAAATGCTGTAAGTCGGCCGTTATACTGTTTTGATGTGTTACTTGGGAAACCTATACGCGCGGACGTCGAGTCGGTGAATTGATATAATGGTGAATTGGTATAAGCATAAAATATAAACAGTATACAGAATATTATAAAATGAAAATATAATTAGTACAGTGTATTTAGGGCAGAGACTTTGAATGAATAGTATAGATGTGTAAATCAGCGTGTAAATAAAAGTAATTAGGGGATAAGTCAACGATTTTGGCAGTGGATTGATATGTACCTGTAAATGCCAGTAAATTGAAGTGAGATATAAACTTATGTGTATGTGTATGTGTATGTGTATGTGTACGTGTATGTGTATGTGTATGTGTATGTGTATGTGTATGTGTATGTGTATGTGTATGTGTATGTGTATGTGTATGTGTATGTGTATGTGTATGTGTATGTGTATGTGTATGTGTATGTGTATGTGTATGTGTATGTGTATGTGTATGTGTATGTGTATGTGTATGTGTATGTGTATGTGTATGTGTATGTGTATGTGTATGTGTATGTGTATGTGTATGTGTATGTGTATGTGTATGTGTATGTGTATGTGTATGTGTATGTGTATGTGTATGTGTATGTGTATGTGTATGTGTATGTGTGTAAACTGTGAGATATAAACTATAAACTTTTTACAATTTAATGTTGCGTCGGTAATGTAAGTACACTGAAGTGTAAAAATATTGAAGAGGTAATGTAAGAGCCTTTTTCTAATTATTCTTTTTTGCAACTAATAACAAATGGTGTTTGAACTGATATTTAAAACTAAAATTAATTTTAATAATATCACAGTGATTGTTTTTGTGATTCTGTAAGTCGGCCGTTATACTGTTTTGATGTGTTACTTGGGAAACCTATACGCGCGGACGTCGAGTCGGTGAATTGATATAATGGTGAATTGGTATAAGCATAAAATATAAATAGTATACAGAATATTATAAAATGAAAATATAATTAGTACAGTGTATTTAGGGCAGAGACTTTGAATGAATAGTATAGATGTGTAAATCAGCGTGTAAATAAAAGTAATTAGGGGATAAGTCAACGATTTTGGCAGTGGATTGATATGTACCTGTAAATGCCAGTAAATTGAAGTGAGATATAAACTTATGTGTATGTGCATGTGTATGTGTATGTGCATGTGTATGTGTATGTGTATGTGTATGTGTATGTGTATGTGTATGTGTATGTGTATGTGTATGTGTATGTGTATGTGTATGTGTATGTGTATGTGTATGTGTATGTGTATGTGTATGTGTATGTGTATGTGTATGTGTATGTGTATGTGTATGTGTATGTGTATGTGTATGTGTATGTGTATGTGTATGTGTATGTGTATGTGTATGTGTATGTGTATGTGTATGTGTATGTGTATGTGTATGTGTATGTGTATGTGTATGTGTATGTGTATGTGTATGTGTATGTGTATGTGTATGTGTATGTGTATGTGTATGTGTATGTGTATGTGTATGTGTATGTGTATGTGTATGTGTATGTGTATGTGTATGTGTATGTGTATGTGTATGTGTATGTGTATATGTGTATGTGTAAACTGTGAGATATAAACTATAAACTTTTTACAATTTAATGTTGCGTCGGTAATGTAAGTACACTGAAGTGTAAAAATATTGAAGAGCCTTTTTCTAATTATTCTTTTTTGCAACTAATAACAAATGGTGTTTGAACTGATATTTAAAACTAAAATTAATTTTAATAATATCACAGTGATTGTTTTTGTGATTCTGTTATGGTTTTTCGCGATTCACGATCACTAGCTATATCCAGCTACCAATACGCTTACAAGTTGATATGATAGCGCTGTCCTATGATCAACTGATGATGCCTTGAGAACCGTTATAGAGTTTTAATTGTACTCGACTTACCATTACTTGTCTGTCGTAGATAACAAAAAGAGGCACCCGACGTACAGTAATAAAATATCAATAATTGTTTCATCCTGAACCACTTAGGCTTAGACTTTTTATAGTAGATTTCTTGGATGTCGTAAATAATAATAATATAATAAAAGTGTGGCTTGGCTGAGGTTATATAGAAGGTAATTAGGTTTATACTCCTATAGGTAATTAGGTTTATACTCCTATAGGTAGATTAATATAATTAAACTAGGTTACAGTTTAATGACATAGTAATTGGTTTACTTTTGTATTTTTTTAAACTATAATCATTCGATTATAGTTATAGTTTATATGCTTATGTTAATTATTGTATTACATTACAAATATTTCTTAAATTTCTTTTGTACGTTTAGAAGTGTGAATAAAGAATTTCTGTTACAATGAACAGCATAAAGGCAAAATTATTAACTTGCATCTTAAATACAATGAAACACAATAAAACAAATTGTTATCTCCACAAACTCAAAACAATTTAAAAACCAGAACTCTATTACAGTGTGTGCCAATAAGCCGCGAATGTACATTGCTTGGTTGATTCTAAATTCCGAATAACTTTTGGCACGCGAATATTGTAAGCGCTTATCTCTGCTGTTTATATTGTTTGATGCACAATGTTAGGTTTATTCTAATGGATATATATATATATCTGTATAAAGTAGAAACGATCTTTATTTTATTTCCATTAAATAGTGTAAAATGTAATTATTAATTTATTTAATATACATTTACTTATATATCTATGTATATTTTACCATGAAATTATTAAAACACTATAATGCATGAAAATATTAACTTTAAAAACTTTTCGTGTCTGTTCCTACACAAAATAAAAGTTTGTTGTCACGGGACGCGCGGCAGATATGAATCATTTCAATTAATATAAAAAATTGTAACCTTAATAGCAAAATAATAGTTTAAATGACAAAATTAATATAATTTCTTTTGATTTCAATTACAATAATAACTTTAGAATATTATATTTATAAATACAAACAGTTCACATAAAAAGTAGAGAAATGTAGTCACACAAGGGAGTGAAAGGGAGTGGAGTGGTAACATCGAAGAGGCATGAGAGCATAAGAAAGCGTCTTGCCGTTTACCGTCACGGCAAGTGGGTCGATTTTATTTCCAAGATGGAACAATATTCGTTTCACATCTATAATATTGAGTTGTATAGGTATGTGTAGGTACGTCATTTCCTACTACCTCAGTATTGTGCAAATTCTATTGTATGTACTAGGTCAAATTGTCAATTGTCAAATCATTGTTATCTTTTAATTCGTAATAAGTCATGATACAATTACTAGACTTTTAATATTTTAATTATTATCGTAATATTTTCTACGGTGATTAGTACTTATATTCAAACTTCTAAATAGATGCACGTCAACTTTAAAAAAGTCCTTTAACATATTTGTATGCATGTTTTTGAGCTAGTGTATTTGAATATTCTTCTAATGTACTTCGATTACCAATTTTATTGTATGTTAATTTTTTAAACTTTAAATTAAATGCCACACTTACAGCTTCACCTGAACTAGAGGGGCGAGCGCGGAAGGCGCTGGAGCCCGCGGGGCAACTCGCACAAGGGTGTTACTAGTGACCGAACCTCGGCTTGGGCTGTTGCCGAATCGCGTAAGAGAAAAACGAACGCGGTACTAGCTACTAATGAGAAACAGATACGTTATAATAATAAAAAGTTAAAATCGAAACTAACTGATCCCCTTAGGGATGTGAAAAAAAAACTTATTTTGGTTTGTACTGTGCAAAGCGGCGAGGCAAGATTGTACTGTGTCCTATGAACACCAGTAATCGCAGGTACGGCCTTTAAGTACGCTTTCTTCTTGAAGGCTCCTCTGTCATATCGGTCCGAAAACATCGCCAACGCAAGTTTAAAACCAGAAACCTTATTTAAGAAAAAATAAAATATATTTGCTTAATATAAATCAGAAAATTTGCAGTAATATATAGTGCATACATATGGTAAGGTTACTAAATACGACACGTCGTAGGCATCTTAATATATTTAGAAAATAGTAACATGTATAATTGTATCAAATATGAGTTATTACATTGAAGAAAGTGTTTATCAATTATTGTGCTACTTTTATAGCAGTATATTTCATCAAATGACTTAAAAGTTAATGTTAATTCAAATAATAATTATCATAAATGATATCTCTAATTATGCTAACAAAACATCTATTCATCAGTAATAAAGCATTTGAGCCTAATTAATATGTTTAGTTAGTAGAAGAAAGCCTAACATATATAAAAATGGAAAGGTTATACAAACATATTACTCGTAAGATAAGTGCGTTATATGTGCAAGTCCAAATGGTGTAAGCTATGGTACTTGGTAATTGTTGTAACAATTCTTGCTGATTTCGTGGAGATCTACGAAATACTACACTCAGTCTTTATTACGAAGCTTGCACTGCAAACATATGAGCAGTAATTACCAGTGGAAACAACTGTTTTCTGGGGAATTACTCTACTACCTAGATTTCACGCTAAACTTAAGTAGAACAAATTTTGCAAAAGCAGGAATTATTGTACTCTCACCGTAAGTAATTTTCTATTCTATACAGTTAATTAAGCAACATCATACTACTCATTGTTTTTAAATTATTCAAAAACTAAAACTGGGTTAATCATGTTTTTAATTCATGGTTGTTACTTTTGAATTAAAATTTACGGTAACCTTTAAATTATTACCGATGGCATTCCAGTGTATTTTACACTACTTGGAAATTATATTTTGTACTTCGTATTGACACAAATTCTCTCAATACGTAGATAACACTACAAATGACACCACTATACCATGTAAAATTTATTAGATTTTATATTTGGAAGTTTTTTTCCAGAAACAGCATTTCAACAACATTTTGTATATTTAAAGAAAAACCATTATCATGAATATTTACATAATAAACGATAGAATACTAATGAATTTGGCAGTTATGATATGTGTTACTTTTAGCCCGTTCTGAAGGGCATTTCTTCAAAACGCCTTCACTGAATTCGTTTCATTCAATTATTGTAACAAAATATGTATTATATGATGAAATGTCTCTTTTATTGCATAAGGTAATCGCATCAATTACGAGAGTTCGAATACCTGAATTCAGTTTGAGTTTTAAATGAAGGAAATATCCTAATAAAATTATAGCACGTTGGTAGGCCATTTTAATGTCCGCCTGGTTAGCTACCACCACCTGTAAGTGTATGAATCCGATCTTCCGACTAAGCTTAACATGAAATCACAACAGACTACATCATCACTTAACAACAAATTAAAGTCTGGCCAAATTTTAAATATATAAAAATTATGGCAAAAGGTAAAGAGTATATACTTTTTTATTTCCATTCTATTTATATATACAAGGCATAAACCGACCAACTTCAAAATAATAAATAAACATAAAGTAAGAAAATATTTTTTTACTTCCATTCCATTTATATATACAAGGCATAAACCTACCAACTTCAAAAGAATAAATAAACATAAAGTAAGTAAATATTTTTTCATTATAACTCGACACGACAAGTCATGAGATGACACACCACGTCAAATTTAATGTGATGAAGGTAGATAAAAAATTAAATATGCAAGAAAGCAGTAAACATTCTGAACACGTTCCGCCGCATGGGTTTCACGACTTCCGCTACACCACGACTAGATTTCAGCTATAAATACAAGATTATATATCTAACGTACCCCTACTATGAAATAGAGATTTAAGTAATATTTTTTCAACTGAAGCTATTAAGTTATTCATAATAAAAAGGTACATTATTCATTTACGCCCAAATAAGAGATTTAAATTATAAAATACTATACCGTATTCGGAAAACATACCAGACATAGAAAAAACCCATGATAAAACACAGTCAGATACTCTCTGTCGTGATTCTCATAGTCATAGTTTTTTTTACACATATCTTTTTTTACTAACGACGAATAAAGCATACGATATAATTTTGGAAGTTCCAACTTTTAAACTTTAGCATCTACATACAAGAATAATTAACATATTATAAATAATAATAATAAATATAATAAATAATAAAAAAGTGTTTGTGTATTTTTTCCAGTCTTTTATCTATAACCACATATTTCCACCTACACATGGTTGAAGTACAAGATAGCCAATGATTGGTATTTATGAGTGAAGCAATGCCAACAAGATTACTCTGCAATTTTAAGCGATTACCATTTCCAATTATCAATAAAGCACAGAGCCAAACGCTCCAATATTGTAACATAATTTCAAAGAGTCATGCTTCTGACACGAGCAATTGTTCATCAATAAAGATGTTACATAATAGCACTTAATTTGTAATTATAATCTATTTGTACATTCAAATCAGTATTACAGAGATTACCCACAAATACTACAAATTAATATTTGTGATAATCGCATGTTAAGTTTATTGTTATAAATTAGGTAAATTATACTTTCACATAATACTGAAGCAAATGGTAGGCGCGCAGAATTCAATTACAATTTACGGCTGTATTTTATTATTCAAAGTCGTTATACTAACTCATTTCTTAATTGAAAATTCTAACATTTAGAATTTAACACACGATGGGATATGAGAAAAGAGCACGTGGGTTACAGGTTAAGTAATACATAACAGCGTCTAGAGCCTTACGAAGTACAATTTGACTTACTTTAGCATAACACTTTCTACTAAGTTATATGTGACATTTGTTTTAAACACGTTTACATGGAATAATTTTATGAATATTTTACAGTATATATTACAAAAATGTTTGTTAAAAGAGAAATAAAGTACCGCTCCATAAAAGACACCTGCTCCTACCAATAACTCTGAAATATCTTTGTCTATTTTTCATAGTGCCGTGGAGTTTTATAAATAAATCCATAGCCAAATTTAAATGTATGTATAATATGAAATTGAAAATGTGTAGTTATTTATTACGTGTATATACGTAGTTTCTACTATCTTTACACTTACAAAAATTAGAAACTCTTCATTAATATTTATTTCACAGTTGATGAAAGTAAAGACCCATGTTTTTACTCACTCTGACCAAGGAATTTAGTTTTGAGATATGTCGTCGATTTAGTGTTTAGAATGTCATCCCATACATTTTTAGGTTTCTCTTCATGCTAAAGATGAAAAAAAAGACAATTTGGCTAGGAGAGCTGATGTTTAATGACAATGTGGCTCAGAATGGTAACAGTTAAGAGAGGAAGGCGGACTTTTAAATAAAACTGTAGGGGCTTAATGATAAATTTTCAATTTAGAGTACTAGATTTTTAGGCAAACAATACAAATGGAATGATGGCTTAGTTGGAGAGTGTTATCCTTGCAATTAGCCTGAGCAGTCGATGAAGGTTATGATAAAATGATAGCATTGTAGTTGGGTCTTTTCTAATGCCTGCCGGATTAGTTGCTTCTACCAGAAAGTTTGTTGCCAAGTACCTGTATGGATGAGTTTCGGCAGTTGCACTAGGAAGGCAGTCCCCCGACTATGCTTAGTATGTCTATCATGATTATTAGACTACATCGTTACTTGACATCCTAGGTGAGATAGTACCCATAACGCTAAAACCTATAAAGACAAAAAAAATATTAAAAGAGTAAGAATAGTGACGATCAGTGACCACCCCTTATTACAAGATGTGATCGAATAATTAGGTTACCTATCGGTTTTCCTACAGGGTTAGAAGCCTCGAAGATTATATTTGATATTAGCCGTCCAGGGCGTTTGGTAATGACGGCGGAAATTGCCGCGGGGTGTCATGTATACAACACATACAACTTACGATCTGGTGAGTGTGTCCAAACGCTATACGTGCAAACTTAAAAAAAGATAACGCTATAGTATTTTGCGTTACCTAAAATGCAGACTCACTCTAATTTTCATTCATCTCCATCGATACGATATTACACACGCTGTCCCTCAGTTATTACTGCTTCTAAACTGCTTATAGATTTAATCTAAACTCACATTACTTCACTACACATTCTTAAATATCTGGACACGCTAAGCCTAATGGGGGGGGCTGGCTCTCAAATGCAACTGCCTGAACATGTCTATAGGTTTATGGCGGCAGATTTCCAGCTTAATGGTGGTAGCTAGCCAGGCGGGCATTAGAAAAAGTACTACCACCATGCTATGGTTTTGGTTTCATCACGATGTTTTCCTTCATTGAAACTCAAGATCATCGTAAATGTTTTTTATAGTTAAGGCTTAGCGTTATAGCCATAATCTCACCTGATCAAAAGTGACGATACGGCCCAAGTTTATAGACACGCTAAATCTTTGGAAGAACTGGCTTTCAAGTGCAACTGCCGGAACACACCTATTGGTATTTGGCGGCAGATTTACAACTTGAGGGTGGTAGCTAGCCAGGTGGGGATCAGAAAAAACCCTACCACTATGCTATGGTTTTCTAACGATGTTTTCCTTCTACGAAAACTCAAGCTCATTGTAGGTGGTTGAATTTGAACTCACGTCCTTTAAAGCAAAATCGTACACACTACTACTGAGTTATCATCGCTACAAAATTTAACTGTTACTTACAGATATAAATAAATAGGATCTATTTTTGAAGACACTTCTCACTATTATTGCTATATGTTGAATCTAAAGCGGATGGTAAAGTGACTGTGAAGTCAAAACATAATCTTAGTTGTAAATCGTTAAAGTGTAAATTGAACAGAAACAAAAGCGTTGTTGATCCGGAACGCTAACCTTTTGTGTCTGTTAAAAGATTCATTGATACGGCAAGAATAATTAGAATGAATCTTCTCCATTGAAACTCACGATAAAGGATCTTAGTTGTAGTCGGCATTGTTTTATATTATTCATTAAATTGTATATAAATCAAATTATGTTACATTAACCGTGATTTAAAGTTGTTATGATTTTTGTACTATTTTTAGAATACTTAATATAAGTGTATTTTTGAATATAAATATTCAACATTGTAAAAAATATTACACAGAAATTATTCATTCAACTAAAATTTACGATTTTTTTGTGGTATCATTATACTCGCGTCAGATTAGTCTAGACTAACCCTGCTATCAAACATAGTAGATTCTGGCGTGGAAACACAGTTTTAGAATTTACATAATTTTGTATTTAAAATCCAATGTTATATACTCACGATAGGATAAAATATAAACATTAAATTAGAATATTTTTGTATATGTTGCATGAAAAAAAGGACTTTTTCAGCATATTAATATCTGGCAAAATTTTATTTTAAATTACTCTATTATTATTATCTGTTACTATGTCTGTTAATGCCTATACGATACAATTATGTTTATAATAAATACTTTTTTTACACTTCTTGTTGTATAGGGAATAAGCTCAAACAAACTCGTGTATTGAATAATCTACACCAAAAACTCACATATATTTAGAAACAAAAAATTAAGTGTACAAGAATAGTTTCCAATTCTATATTTATATTAATAAAATAATAGTATATATAGATAGTATAATAATAATCTAGTATTTATAGTGTATAGACCACTAACTTGAATGTAAAGTATTTTTATTAAGAGCACAATATTCATAATAATACAAATTACATTAAAATGGTGCGAACCAAGAGTCTGCAGTGTAGAAAGATGAAAAAAACTATATTAATGTAATAAAGCTGAAGTGTATGTTTGTTTGTTTGAAAACGTTAATGTCAGGAAATACCAGTCCAATCTGAAAAAAAAAAATTGGCATTTCACACTCTAAAGTATGTAGGTGTAAAACGAAACGCCAAGCAAGAAGGATGTATTAGCACAAGCTGTTTTCTTTTACAAGAGCTCGCCTGTGCGAGCGATGCTCTGTGTGACGACAGAGAGATTTAAGGATACTTATAAAAATTAAAAATGAATATATGTATATAATATAATATATACATATATTCATTTTATGTATATACAATATATATATATTTAAGCGATCGGACTGATTTTAATAAAACTTTAAGCCATCTTCAGATTATACCAGCGGGTAATCCTATGAAGTTTAGTAACGATTATCTGTTCCCTAAAGATATAAAAATAAATGTAATTCCACGCGGACGGAGTTCCGGGCACACCTAGTATTTTATATAAGCAAATACCGTACTAATTATAAGATATATTCCCAAAAACTTGGTTTTAGTAATATAATATGATATCAACATGGTTAAAATTTGGTTTGATAGATACTTAATATCTATATCGATTTGAAGGGATGATAGCTCGGTTGAAAGTGTGTACCGACACCGCGTCTATGGACGTGAGTGCGAATTCATCTGCAATGAGTTTGAGCTTTCGGTGAAGGAAAACATACGGAAGAAACCTTAGCATGGTAGTAAGGCATTTTCTAATGCCCACCTGTCTAGCAACCACGCTTAATTTGAAAATTTGTCACCAAATACTTATAGGTGTGTTTCGGCAGTTTCACTTGAGAACCAGTCTTTCAACTAGGCTTTGCATGCCCACCATATTCGACCACATCGTCACAAAAACAGGTAATATAGTAGCCATAACAATAAACCTATAAACTATATATAAAAAATCCTAACTAATATTATATATGCGAAAGTGTGTTTGTTTGTTACGCTTTCACGTCTAAAGCTCTGAATCGATTATGATGAATTTTGGTATAGAGATATATGAGAACCTGGAGACGGTGATAGGCTACTTTTTATCCGTAAAAACTTATAGGAATTAAGGTAAAGAGAGGAGTAAACTTTGTATGAACCTTTATATTGCGTCACCCGATTTATTTAACAAAATGAATAATAACGCGAGCGAAGCCACGGATAAAAGTTAGTATAGCATAATTAGTTCCGGAGTAGTAATTTCAATAAGAAAATAACGGTTTCAAATATTTGTGAAATACTAAAGATAGGTACATTAAATTAAGCGTATTTCCTTTCATATGTTTAAAAGAATAAATATTTATGTTACAGTTTATCAAAGTCAAATTATGTAAAAAACATTATTATACATACTTACTTTTGGATTATTAGGAAACCAATTTACAGTTATGGAAACGAGTACGCGTAACTCAATGAGTCAGTAAATATGCGAAGACGTATAAAAGTGTGAAACTTTCAACACAATTATTGTGAGAACTTCATTCAATTAGAATCGTGTCTTTTGCGAAGTAAAATGTGAATATTCTTTCTTTTACTTTAAATTTGTATAAATGTTAAATAAAGTCACACGACGTAATTTAATACCGTTTTTGCCTCATGATGTTTCGTTTAAAGATTTACAATTGCTATATCTTTTGTTTTTGTAATTTTCAATGTGATGGATAAATAAAACTTTCTTTCTATATAATTTACAGGGAAAAATTTAAACAGTTTTTAAGACGTAAAGTCCTAAATTCAATACACATAATACAATTTTTAAGTGATGATAGTTCAGTTGGTAGTGTGCACCGACCCTGCGTCAATGGACGTGAGTTCGATCCCTGCAATGAGCTTGAGCTTTCACACAATAAAAACATCATGATGAAATGATAGCATGGTGGTAGGACTTTTTTAATTCTCGCCTGGCTACCTACCACTCTCAAGTGGAAAATCTGCCATGAAATACCTAGCCGGCTAGATGTGTACCGGCTGTTGTACTTGAGAGCCAGTCCTTTTCATCAAAATAATACTAATTTAAACGAATTTTATCGCGGTTATTTATTAAATTTGATTCCGACGTTTCAAATATTCGCGTAAACATAAGAAATCAGCCAGACCTTTTATTAGGCTTAGCTTGTCCGCCATCTTGGTTCACATCGTTAATTAACATCAGGTGAGATTGTGTCCATATGATTCATCCTATAAATTATTATGTATAGAATACTGAATTTTTATAGAGATTGAAGTGGACCTATTAATTTCGTATAACTCGATTTTCCCTGTCTCGGGTACATTATAATATTGTCAATGTGAGTTACCGATAATTCAAGTAGCGGAAGAGACCCGACGCTCGCTGTGAGACAATGTATAAAGCTGTTTTCCATAATCGAATAAACTGAAGACTGGATTGAAAAGGGTGATACTTTCTTTTAGAACTCAATGTGATCGATATTGAAATATCTCCATTTAAAAGCTATTCATATTTTTAGGAAATAAAGAAAGTTATATATATTAAATTTGATCTGATCAGTATTTGAACACGGTACGTAGTACATTAAGGATTTGTAGTAAGAAATAAGGTTAATGTAAAAGCGGACAACTACTTTACAGTGTGCTAATCGATGTTGATGGGCTGAATTATTACTTGTCTTCGTACTTTTCAGTTTTTACTTGCATATGTTTATACGCTTTAATTAATAAAGATAAATGAGAATAGGATATGTTTGGCACCAACCAGGCCGACGTGGTCATTTAAGTAGAGTGTACAAAACTTGACCTACTTTAAGATGTCTACTTTGAAGTAAGTGCTTCGATGTAAATCTTATCAAAAAAAATCACCTATGATTCTAACATAATGGATTTAAAAAAGAATGCCCATCTCAAACAAAAGCACGTAGCTCGACAATACTAAAACGTCTACGAGGAAACATTTTTTTTTATTACTCCAAAGTTAGTGGCAGCATTAGATAGGTGTCAGTTAACTACGAGAAATTCCGTCTGCATTATTGAAGCTACTATTAGGGCACTTCGATTCAAGACTAATAAATTTCCCATGAGCAAGTCCTTCATTCAAAGAATTCTTACGGAAAAACGAAATGTGCGTACAGAAGCTATAAAAGTCAATTTTCAAAGCAAAGTACCGGACACTGATACTGTCCATTGTGACGATAAACTGTTGCCGGCTTTAGATATGTGCAAATGTCAAGAGTAACGTGTCCCGATGGTTATTTTATATGATGGTAAAAAATAAGTTATCACAGTGCCAAAATTGGACAACTTTATTGAAGCAGGCACAGGTAGTTTGGAATACGGATATAAAGTGGAATCTCGAAGACAATGTGCGAATTCATTGTTGTAATACCTTGTTTATATTAGTGTGGCTTTGTGAATAGTGCATGTGTGCCTCTCAAACATAAAATTCATTCTATAAACTAAAGCAATTTTTACTACGTTGCGTACAAGAACACAGACTGGTAAACCTTGAGTGCAATAAACCTTTAAGAAATATATAAATAATAACCATTTAAGAAATATAATATACAGGTATAACAGTGTTTTATTTAATGAATGAGAATTGAGTTCTAAAGTGTCCTCTGAGGCTTTAAGCTTTTTAGCTTTTTTTTAATGTCTTATATCAAGTCGGCACGGTTTATAGTTATCTGATATCATTAATGTTTTTTTTTACTTTATTTATTAGGATTAATTAGAAAAAATATAAAGGTTATGCATATTTAAAATAAATAAAAAATACGGCACATATAGGCTGTGACACCCTACAGGTTTTTCAGCGATGACAGCTCAGTTAGTTAGCCAGTAGTTACCTTAATTATAGGTGAGTATGATACATGTTTATTGTGTGAGTGACACATACATAGTATAATTTTACAACAAAAAATGAATATTAAATAAATTGCACTAAATTATGTGAAATTAAAATTAATTAAACTTAAATGAAATGAATTTAGATTAAAATTATATAAGAAATATAAAAGTACCTCATCAAATAGACGGACTTAAAGGTGTTTAAAGTATTACTGAATACATCAAGATCTGTTTTTTAAATAATGTGTTATAATGTGTTAGCATTCTATTCATAGGAGAATAAAGCCCTAAATTAGTTCGATAATAATTAGTGGAAAATAGATTAAATCTTGAGGCTCGAGGTAACATCTTGGGAACGTTAAGTTTGACTCTACTTAATAACTCAGGTGTGTCAAAGATTTCGTTTACTAATTTGAATACGAAAGCGAGATCTAATAACCCCCTGCGATCTTCTATGGAAAACAACTTGAAATATTGAAGTACGTCTTTATACGTGGGAAGTTTTGTTCCTAAACGCATTTTATAAGGCAAATGCTACAGGAACCGTTTTTACACTCTCTCTAATTTGTTCTTATGTATATCGTAATAAGGGTTCCACGCGACACTATAATATTCTAGCTACGTACGAGTGCATTACAAAGAACAATTTTTGTTTTCACCTGTTTAAAATCACTACTGTTTCGTAATACAAAACCTAACAATTTCTTTTATATTAATTTTATTTTTATTTAATATGACATTATAAAATACTGGAGATTGAGACAAGACTTTGAACACGCGAAAAATGAATCACACGGCACTTATCTGCATTTAAAACCATGTCAGTCGTATGACACCAGTCAATTAAAGTATTGAGATCATTTTGCAGCAGCGAAACATCATTGAGAGTATCGATTTGACGAATCAATTTGAGGTCGTCCGCGAACAAATAACACTTCGAATTCTCAAATACTAAAGCAATATCATTAATAAAAATATTAAAAAGTAAAGGACCTAAATTTGATCCCTGAGGAACACCCGAGTGTATATCAAATGGTACTGAAGTACACGGTGGAACTCATTCAAGTTAAAGTGTAAGATTTTTAATCAAATTTTTAGCTTTACGAGTAACTGTATTTATGATATATGACTGTTTAGAAAAAAAACTATTTAGAAAAAGTGTTTTTCTATCATGTTTATACCCCATAATACAATAAAATATTCATTTGTTTTCACTTCCTCTAAAAGCCTTTGATAATATATTTATATATAGAATATTTTTTTTTGTAGTCGCAAAGACAGGATGTCGGATATAATCAATATCTTTCTACCGAATATTGTCAAGTTTTGTTTGTATGCCAGTGGTAAAAAACCCGAAAGAAAGTTGTATTTGTCTCTGACAAAGATTTTTTCACGTGAGAAAGACGAAAAGGCCGAGCACATTTTTGATAAAAAAAAAGATTGATAATAAAAGTCTCTATTCGAATTTCTATATAATAGGGTAAAAGATGTTGAAAAATATTTTATAAGAAATCATATTATGCGTTAAGAGAATCACATATAAATAATTAAATTTGATAGCCTTTTTTGAACTTTGTTTGAAAAAAATACTTTGTCAAGTACAAATCAGGAAAACACTTAGGTTAAAAAAAAATCGAAAAGTTAACTACAAGTTTTAAATACATATTTCGTAAATGAAATTACTTTATTCAAGTTACGAAATATTATCAAATATTTGCTTCAGAAAATATATGGTTACTTAAACAAAATAGCTTTTCTTTAGTAGGACAAATTATTTCCTACGTATATTTGGTACGTTGACAAACACGAGCTCAGAATGATTATATAGGTCGTTACTTACACTAACTTTATTATCTAAGCACCTACACGTATTATGAATGTACTCGTACGAAGTCGGTTTTAATTAAATAATATTACTTTAACTCTATAGTACTATATTAATATTATAATGCGAAAAAGTTTGTTTGAACGAGCTAATTTTAAGAGCTATTAGTCCGATTTCACAAATAGTCATGAGGACTGCCGACAGAAGTAAAAACTATATTTAACAAAATAATGTAAAAAAAATAGAAGTATAATTCGTATACAAATGTTCACGTTTGGAACCTAAGACCTTGTTTATGCGTGAGTATTATGTCGCACGACAAACCGATCGACCAACCTTTTACATATGACAAGCTCGTAATACAAATCTGTATACTATCTACACATAAATGGAAAGCGTTCGGTGACAATGACGTGAGTTCGTTCACAGAAAAAGTGCTCAACGCGACTAAAAAAGTTTTCACTTCATTGTTAGAGCACTCACTGAGGAAGGCTTTAGACTATTTAACATAACGCTACCACCAATAGGAGCAATGCTGTGTAATTTTTTTTAGAAAAACTGGCGAAATGATTAAATAGTTATTAGTTTCACGAGTACAAAGTCGTAAGCACAGCCCGTTGTTATTATATTTAAATTCATGTAAGTGTCTGATAGATTCTTAAGCTTGATATAAGTCTTAAACAGGTTAACCGATTGAAGTAATATTAACATACTGTTTCGTTGAGACGGTGGTTTATACCTGTTCTTAGATCTGATATATTACGCTGTGGTTGAGTATTTAACTAGCGAACATGACAACGCCTGCTATAGCAACTGCATTACTATAATTATCCTGTGCACTTAATTTAAAATTTATTACTTACAGTAAGGTTCGATAAAATTACTATCTACAATGCAACGTCAAGTTTATTATAAAACCTTATTTCATGATTGATGTAGTAAATCCACTAGAAATGTTAACTTTCAAAAACTGAAACTAACTTCCATTAATTAACTCAGACTGTGACTGGTGTAGTTTAAATCTCTTGTGAATTAGAGTTCGTTTGAAATAGGAAATTTTATCAATTCCTCGCGACTACTCTTCTTGTGATAACAAATTAACTCGATAGTATTGTGTGTTCACATGTGATTTTATAAGTAGATAATAAAATTACAGATACCCAAATAAATATTACGACTTTGATTTATTGGCTATTTTAGTGAAAGACTTGAAGTGAAGTTTGTTCTTTAAAAAAGAAAATAAAAAGCTTCAAAGCTTAGAATCGAAATATCGTAGATTGGTGTGGACGTTTCTTTGATTCATTAGTTAACTTTAGTTTTGGTGTTAATATCAAATTACGAAGATCCTAAGCTCACCCGTCAGTTGTTTTACGATTTACAAACTTGCATATTATTTATCTTTTTATAATACTCAGCCGCAAAACTTAAGAATGTGCTACAATTATTATGCAAATATGAAACATAAAAACGTAACTAATACACTTAAACTACCTTATAAAAATACATAAAATACAGAAATAACAAGTTGAGTATTCAGTTGTAGATATTTAGTAAAAATCTAATTGTTAATTATTTATTAAATCATCCCATTATTCTTTAATGTGCTGCATGACCTTAAAAATATTTTTTATCGATGGTATCAGATTTGTTCGGGTATCTTTGAACGCTTTGATGGAATAGCATTGATATGGTCAGTTTCACTGAAAATGGCCAGTGTCGAAATTTCTTCAGAAACTTTTGTCTCACGATGTTTTTTAAAATATATATTTTTTGTTTATAAATAAAGTGATAGTAGCAAAGATTATTACTTTTGAATTAATAAACTTTATAGAATATACTTGACATGGAAAAGTGAAAATTGAACTGAACGACTAGACGATTTGTATTGGCGAAATATTTTACAAGTTGCGGCAAGAAATCGTACAAATACGTTTTTCAAATAATGAAATCAGACCCATTATCAACAAAAGGTCTGAAATTAACTAGAAGCAGAACAAAGTTTATGAGAATTGATGGAGATATATCTATAAAAGTGACATTCATATAAACCTATCGAAAAAAACAAATATGTTGAATTTACATTTCATATTAACCCATTGCATACCTAAAGTCGTGTCCCATTTTTGGGACCCATTTTAAAACGGCTTTATTTTAATAACCGCAGCTTCTAAACAGCATAAAATAGCATTTTGAAACTATGATAGCTCAGTTGGTAGTGTGTACGGACGCCGCGTCAATGGGCGTGAGTTCAAATTCACCTACAATGAGCTTGAGCTTAAAGGATAACAGCGTCATGAGACCATAGCATGGTAGTAGATTTTTTTCTAATTCCCGCCTGGCTAGCTACTACCCTCAAGTTAAGAATCTGCTACGAAATACCTATAGGGGTGTTCCGGTAGTTGCACTTAAGAGCTAGTCCCTCCACTAGGCTTAGCATGTCCACAATCTTGGGCCACATCGTCACTTAACATTAGGTGAGATTGTGACCATAACGCTAAACCTTAACTATAAAAGACCATATACCGCCAATATTCTAGAAATAGGACAGGCTGTAAAACCTTTGATTATATAAAACAAAAACAACACAGTCAATTTAATTTTCATTTGTATTTTTAATTACGGTCGTTAATTCGTTAATGTTCCAGATAGATATTTTAAAAAATATTACTAGTGAACAATTTAAGGTTTTCTGGCTTATTTAATTAATTAATTAGTTAATGTTATTTTATATCCCATCAAAAACAAATGTGAAATGAAAGGCAAGTTAAATATTGTGATTTTTGCCTTGGTATGTATGTATAATATATGTATTGAAGCCCAAGGTCTGACTTTTATTAAAAGTCTATTTCGACTATACGAATTATTGTTAAGTACCTACTAAAATAGTCATGGAAGAGCCCTATGTCCGACGGGTAGTTTCTACCAGCAAGCAAAATTTTTCAGCAGAATAAAACAAGAACTTACAGCTTGCGAAGGCTATAATATAATTCGTATATTCGAACTAGCCAAGCCAGACCTTAGTCTTCGACAATTATTATCCTACGTTATAAAAAATCATATTTTAAGTTGTTATAAAATACAATATATCAATTTCAGGACCGACTATTGAACTTGGCATCCATTTAGATCTCACTTCTTTTGTCGTTTAAGTCAACAGCAAAGGCATATATCATAATATTGAACTTGGCTCTCATTTCACATTGATGTTTTCGATGGGATATCATTATTTTTTGTCCAGAAATAATTAGTAGTTCGTAATAAAATCAATACCAAATGGTTTTTGTTTACGTATTTACTTAGAACTCTATTTTATACACTAATTTTAACTTATACTTATTTTCCTACGTTTTCGGGGTATAATTCTCTTTTTGTGTTATTTTCTATATTTTCTTGTACCTTTGAAATGTTCGAGTGTATTGCCCATTCAGTATTCGGATTTTTTTACGCGTTTTCTGGTTATATTTAACATGGGCAAGTCGGACGGCATAACGTGCGCAGGCGGTTGTACTCAACAATAGAGTTCTCTTGTACCTTGTTATTTAATTATTTATAAGAAATGATCTTACACTATTGATGTGCGCTGAATATTGAAATTTTAAATAATTATTACTAAATCGCAGTTAATAACTTAATAAACATGAAAGTCGACTATATTCTTAGTTATTATAAGTGCTAAAACAGATATAGATGGTTTAAAATAAATTTAGGGTGCTATTGGACTCGTTATATTATATTATCATGTGGAAACATTAAAATCCACATAAAGATCATCTGTCATCAATTGTGATTGTTGATTCTTATATTACATTGCACTATTATAAGTAATTATTCCTAACAGAATGAATTATTTGAAAAATTATAATAAAATTATAAAAAATTACTATTTCTGATTTATTCCTTTTTAACTACCTAATTGGATGCCAAATTTGAACTTTCTAGGTAATCTGGAATGGGATTAGAGTTTTGATATATATAGGTCAGTGATAAAAATGTAGATTTTTGGACGTTAATATCTAAATAACTGTTAGAGGTGTGTTGAAGAAATTTGGAACACATATCTCGCAAGTTTCAATATATGAGCCGAATTTGAACTTGGCTTGATAAGCTACCGCGTGTCTAGATGTGAATTAGTATATGAGAAACATGCTTTAAGGAAACTCATTTGATCTCTCTCAGGAATTTTATTGTCAGTTATTAATAATATTCATGATTTACGAAAGTAAATGTGTTCGATCAAAGTAATCCCAAAATAACTAAAGTCTTTGTAAGTCTTGACACCGTGGACCGTTTCTTTTATTCTTTAGAACATATTCTTTTATAAATTTACTTTCGATTCTAATCATAAAAAAGTTGATACCAAATTAACCTCACTCTGTTTAACTTCCGGAGTATTTATTACATATTCAAATTAATTTACTTAGTAATTTAATATGATTTTTTTTATAAAGGTGCATGTATGCTCCTTTTTTATTAATTTAGTACGTTACTTAAAGGCATGTACTGGTTTTCATAAAAAGTTGATCAGAGTTATCCCAATCTACTTGAAGGAATAGGACAGGATACAATTTTAGGAAAGGATTTATATATTATTATTCTATGATATTCGATACGATATGGACAAGTAAAATGTGTGAAACATGTATTAAAATATATAAATATACCTATGTGTCCGTTGAAAACATGACCTCTAGGGACTAGGATCTCTATTTTTTTACTTAACGCGGAGCCCTTCATACTCAGTATCCCTTTCTTATCTCTTGATATTTTACCAGAATAAATATTATTGTGTCTGCTCGTAACGATTACGACAATTATTTATTATTTGTTTGAGTTCATCGTATAGTTACTTACGACAATATATTAATTTCGACAGCTTGATGCTTAGATCTATCAGATTTTCTATCATGAGTGTCAGATTTGTGTCAGATTTTTCTGTGAATACTCGATTTTTACTAGTAATTGTATATTTTAGTATTTTTTCTTTTTATATAAATAAATGTTATGTTCTAATTGAAGGCGTATTAATTAATTTCTTCACAGCTATCATGTTCACCAATTTAAAAAAAAAACTTGTATTGTTCTGTTAGCACTCTAATTATTATTATAAGAATATTTACAGGTATTACATTATATGCCAAACATCCAAAATGTTGAAATCATATATTGTCAATTTTTCAAAGGCAATGGCAATAAACTGCAACAGTAACTAGTTAAAGATATGTTATCCAATTATATTCAACTACCAACCCGCTCCCGCTTCTCACGAGTAATTTTTATAATCATAAAAGACAAATATAGAGCGTTGCTATAGTTTAATAGATGTTTTCTTAATATATTTTATATAATTATCTCTTTTGGTTTACGCGGCACAACACTGTTAACTTTTAAATCGACATCTAAGTACGACTTTGAAGTCTAAGTGAACATAATTTTCTTGAACTTTATCAAAGTTTTTCAAACGATGGCGTAATGTTTCAACCAATTTAAGCAAAACCTTAGCGAATTATATATATTTCTCAAGCTTCCGCATAAATCACTATGTTTATTTGTGAAATCCTCATGAAATCAAGTAAGTTTTCAGTTTACCACGTTCAGGTAGACAGACGTGCCAGGGGTACTTTATTTTAAAGTATGTGTAGAATAACCGTTCTTAGATAGCCTTAGTAGTTGTTTAAAAGTTGAATAATAATCGATAGAAACGTGAAATCCTATAGTAGTAGTTAAAGAGATAATAATTGGTTCGGATAATGATGTCAGGCTGAGATACGAACTTTTTAGCAAACCACGGATTCACTGTAAAGGTGTCGGGTACGTCGTGAAACCTAAACATTGTGGTAGAGAGGATAACACGAGACAGTGTCCGAGACTTGCGACTTCGGATGTAGGTTTGAGGAGGCCTCCTTTCGACAATTGTCAACACTCACCTTCACCGCTCGTGTTTCTTTCTACTCAGTTAAAATCAATGGCGATAATGAATTACAGTTTAATAAACTTCTAAACAGTATCAATAATAGAGAAATAGAAATCATCCGTCCCTTCGCTAATTTTCCAGCTACGAACGATGAATACGCCTCAAGCGGTAAGCTTAGACTGAACCCAAAGCAGAGCTCGCATCGCGCATTATACTAATCGGTGTTATAAACTACCCTCCTATAACTATATTCTACCATAAAACACCCACCCTATAACTACATGCCTATATATGTTTATATCGCATTCAAATAGAATGGACGAACGTAAACGAAGGCTCTTCAGTGGATGGCCGATCGGCGCAATCGTCTTTGAATGAGCTTTCGCCAACGAGTCCACACAACATTGCTTTCTCCGTGTTCTATTCCTATAACGCATTTACACAGAGGCGGAGCACAGCTGAACACAAACAAGGCTTCAAGCATGTTTGTTTATTAACCTTCGTTGCGATCGGGCACCCTAGCTAATCATAGCGATGGTAGCTCAGTGGTAATGTGTACGACTTCGCGTCAAGGGACGTGAATTCGCATCCAAGCACCTACAATGAGCTTGAGCTTTCGGTGAAGGAAAAAATCGTGAGGAAGCCATAGCATGGTGGTAGGGCTTTTTCTAATGCCCGCCTGGGTAGCTACCACCCTCAAGTTGTAAACCTGCCGCTAAATACCAATAGGTGTGTTCCGACAGCTGCACTTGAAAGCCAGTTCCTCCACAGGTTTAGCGTGACTACCAACTTCGGCCGTATCGTCACTTAAGATCAGGTGATATTATGGCAATAATGCTTAAACCTTAAGTATAAAAAAAAACAGAAGATAGAACATAAAATTTTTAAGCATCAATATAAAAGAATGCTTAGAAGCTACCACACTATGATAACAAAATTATTTGTTATAATAAAGAAGGCGGTAAGGTTAATAAGCATATTTAAACTATGTCTCCGAACTCGGGTTCCTCCGATTCTTAGATATAAAGTATAAAATCCATTGTCTTCAGTTTACCATCCAATTTTAGTAGAGGCGACTTCAATCCCCCGAGGAAATCTTGTTCAATATTTTCCCGTCTCTTGTTTGTTTGTATCATTTTCTTTAAACTACCTACACTACTTTGATCCACCTTTCTATATTGTGAAACCTGAAATATTGAGACAAGATATATATTTAAATACGCATATAATTTCAACGAATAACGCAGTCTTCGTTTGTTATGATAATATTTTATGAAATCTTTATGCGAATAAATAACTAAACTTTTATACGTAGATACGGTTTGTTTGTGCCGTTGTCAAAGTAGAAAAGCAATTTGTCAATTTTGTAGACACAAATATTATTTTATTTCCATAGTATTTATTATATTGTACTTGTGATTACGTTTTAGACTACTGTAGATACTAGATATAAATGTTGATAATGTAGATACTACCATAAGTAAGTTAATTTTAGTGTAGATTTATGGACACTTTTCAGTTACATCGCGAATCATTTACGTTGTAAACATTTATATGCGGAACAGCGGGTAAAGTTAATCTGTAATAAATAAACTTTATATTCGCTAATAGAATCTAAAATAAAAATAAAACTTTATGCATTCGATTGCTTCTTTAACATTAATAAATGGAGAGTACCTTAATACAGTGTCTGCATGGTAAGTAAGATAGACCGTGACCTATAATTCTGTTTGTCAAGTTATTACTGAATAACGGGTACAAACACAGGGTACGCAGTTCGTTGATCGCAGAAACAAAGGAGATAAGTACATAATTAAATTAGCCTCGAGCTAACTGGGTACGCACTGCCTTCAGTCTCATAAACATGAGTATGTTTTATCGATCGTTGACAAATCATTAATAACGTAACAATCTATATATTATTAATATTATAAAGCGAAAAAGTTTGTTTATACGCGCTAATCTTAGGAACGACCAGACGAATTTCAAAAAATATTTTTGTATTTGATAGAGGTAACGTTGAAAAGGTCTATTTAATATCACGCTTTTACCAATAATAGCAAAGTTGTGTTGAAAAAGTTACGAAAACGTTAAAAAAAATATTGAATATTTTTTAGTTCCACACAAACAGACGCAAGCACATCTAGTTTATCATAAAGGTTAATTTTACATATTATTTTATATATGAATTCATATAACATACAGACAAAAAAGTATTAATCTCCTTTTAGTGATAAAATAATGAAATGTTTTATGTTTTATTGGACGCGATGATAGCTCGATGGTAGTGTGTACGACTTCGCGTCCAGTAACGGGTATTCAAATCCAACCACCTACAGTGAGCTTGAGCTTTCAGTGAAGGAAAACATCCGCTTTTTATAATAGCCACCTGGTTAACAACCACTCACAAGTTGAAAATCTGCCGCCAAATACCAATACGTGTGTTTCGGCAATTGCACTTGAGAGTCAGTTCCTCCACAGGTTTAACGTGTCTACAAACTTGGGCCGTATCGCCACTTAAGATGAGGTGAAATTATGGCCATAAAGCTAAACCTTAACTAAAAAAATATGTAAAACCAATCAGTAACTAAACCATTTATTTTTTTATTTCAAGCTATAATTATCCCTACTATACTTTCATTTTGTAGAGTGAGACCAAACAAACCACTAATAAAATATCGTCTACACCAATTAACTTTGTTATACTACTTAGATATAAGTACATTAAACTATGCTTATACAATATTTTTAACTACTCTTAAACATTTAAAATTAGTAGTTACAATAAATAAAATCAATAATAATAGTAGTAATATTTCAATACAAAATTGACAGGAAAACCAAATCCAAATGTAAAAAATGGAACCTAGTTCCATGTAGCATTTGGCGCGGTAGAGCACGTGCAACTTGAGTTACGACTTCGTTGCAAACCGGTTTATTACGTTGGAAGCTGCGTTATTGGTTTCAGATACTGCATACACTATTTGCTAACGTGATTTTATGCTATTCAATAAAACAGTCGCAAACAATGCTTTAAAACTGAGACTACTAAAATATTTAATGTTACCTAAAAATGTTTTATGCCTTTATTTCATTTGTTTATATTTGTATTAACCTTAACTATAGCAGCTACGGAAAACTTTATTAAGATATTGAATTTAAGTTTTAAAAAATTTTGCCGTCACGCATAGCTTTCGATAAAAAGTGTACAATTAACAAGAAAGAAAAACTGTAATTTATAAATAAGATTCTCCAATCAATCCTGATTTTTGTAAAGATTGATAGAGTCCTTAGCAAATATTGAAGTTAAAGTAAGTTCAAATGTCAGAAATCATAGAAAACTTTTATGGTGTATTCCTTTGAAAATTATGGTAGTTATAATAGCCTTGTAAGATGAAAGTACTAAAATAAATATAAATAAGATAATAAATATTACAATGTTACAAGGTTTTTAGTATGGGCCTAAAATAATTTTAATATACGTACTACATACATAAGTCCCTAAAAATATACCAATTTTTCATTTATAACAAGCGTACGTGAAAATAATATTTTGTAATAACATTTTTGCGTGACCTATTAGTTCTGTATTCGTATGCCATCACTACGCTGCTACGTAACTGCTACGAGTACTACGCTTATAGAAGCTTCCTACGAACGTGATATAAACATTACATTCCATAGTGGTCTATTATCACGCGCTGTATACATACGGTACACTTTTGGAACTGCTTGTTCGTGCTCCAAACGAGTACACAATAACCCGGTTTAATTTCCTAGCATTTATTCAAATCCTACTGTTTTCCTTTATAAATTGATTACGCGGTGAGAATTTATAAAACAATATTTATCAGGAAACATGCATACAGAATGAACATACAGAATGCTATAATATGAGATTTGTCGCAACCATACACCTTAATTGTATGTATCCGCTAATATAGTGAGGTAGCACTAGTACCATAGAATCCACTGAGAAGAATTAAGTAGTATTAAGTATTTCGAGTGGCTTTTTTTTGTTCGTTATTTTTTTAGCTTATAGGTTTAGCGTTACGGCCATAATCTCATTTGATGTTAAGTGACAATATGGAACAGGATGGTGGACGCGCTAAGCCTAGTCGAGGGACTGGCTCTCAAGTGCAACACCTATAGGTTTTGGACGGCATATTTTTAACTACAGGATTGTAGCTAGCCAGTCGGACATTAGAAAAGGCCGTACCACTATGTTATGGTTTCATCACGATGTTTTCCTTTATAAAAAGCTTAAGCTCATTGCAATCTGATTCGAACACACGGCCATCATCGCTTCAAAGCTGTTATTATAAACAACAGCATCAGCTGTTGACTCCAGACTTACAGATCGACAGGATATTTAAAACCCTCATTAGATAATAAGTTTTTGTATTATTGCCGTTGTTTTCCAATTGTACTGGGTTTCGTAAATTTTTGAGAAATTCCTTAGAATTCCCTTTTAATTCAAGTCTTTAAAAGTTTATTTCATTTATTAAGTTACAATATTCAAATTTATATAGTAAATTAAATTAATGTCCGTAAAGGAAAACATTACAAACTTACCAAGAAATGTTTTTTGAATATTGTAGTGGGTAAATTCTAGCACAATAGATTTTCCGACGTTTGAAATACACTGTAGATTGGCAGGGCGATTAACCTTGTGGCTTCATTTGGAAGGAAGCTTATATCCGAAATTATGGCATTTACAGATCGTTATTATTGGACTATTATATTAATACACGGTTTATGAATAAAGTATCTCTCTGTTATCCATTGAATGGAAAGGATTTCCAGTGGAATATACTTATTTTACATAATCTCTTAAATATATTTCAAATATTACTACTATCATATTTGTCGTAATAATTAAATAAACAGAAAACTGGTTCATTCAAATTTGTAACATTTCAATATTAAAGTTTTTAATCATAAAAATCTACAATACTGAATTTGAACAACAAAATTGCGAAAGTGAGCTTTTTTGTTTGTTACGCTTTCACACCTAAACCGCTAAATCGATTATGATGAACTTTGGCACAAAAATATATGGCACATTGTAGACGATGACTGGCTGTTTATTCTTGCGAAAAACTTATTAGAAGCGGGGTAAAGAGAGGGATAATCTTTATATAAAACTTTTTATTGCGTCATCCGATTGGCTTGACAAAATCAATGTTAACGCGAACAAAGCCGCGGGCACACCTAGTAAACTAGAAAATAGCAAAAATCTCCAATAAATTACAAAAGAATTTACATATAAGCCAGTAAATTCATATTCGCTAAACTTTAGTTTTATACATATAAAAATACTGCTATGATTCAGAGAACCAAACAAGTCCTCGAAACAATACTCTTAGACATTACTTAATCTTAATCTAAATCTTAAATAAATACTTAATTTTAGACTATTAGACAGACTTAACATTATAGAAAAATATGTATTGATTAAACGATGCAACCGTGTTTATCACACATTTCAATTTTATAAGTATTATGTTAGAAAATATTATAAAATCATGCAGATGACATTTAAATTATACATTATCGAAATATTTGTTTTGTTTACATAAAGAATTTAAAAAATATGTAAAATGCATTATTTCTGTTCTTATTTAATAGTAATGCGTGCTTAACAATGTTCGAACAGCTGTGTGATTGGTACTGGGTCCCTCAGACAAAGAAATTACTTGCGGATCGGGAGTAACTCGATATGTTTTTGCGATACACAGCACTACATATATATAGCATACTATGTGTGTAATAGTTAAGTGTATATTTTAACCAGGAGGACTGAGCTGCCGTCGACCATCGTCACACTAATATCCACCAGCCTACTTTCCTGGGCTACTTCACAATCAAATCCATTCATGATTTTGATCATAATACTGTACACATGCTGTCAAAACACTATTTTCGCTTCCTAAAATCCAAAATTCATATAAAAGGTTATATTACGGTAAACTGCGCGCCACGTTAACAAGCACGCTCATAAAAATTCAATCTATGTCTGCCAAAGAATGTATGGTATTTTTTTATATGTTCCCAAATGACCATAGAAAAATATCTGCCCGAAAACATCTCAAATACGCGGATCTGCCCGTCTCAACATTATTTATTTATTTTTCACAAACACAATTCTGCCCGTATCAAACTGTTAAAATATTTTTCAAATTATCAAGTAAAAATAACACAGCAACAGAAGAGTAACTCTCTTATTAAAATTAACCACGAACTTTTTGTGCCCACTGAAAATACATACACGTTTTTAATTAAGCGGTCACTTCGCTACAATGTGTGCTGTGAATACAAATCGGTTACAGAACAATTATTTAAATTATTTTTCTGAGTTTGGATGTTACTTCATTATTTATTACTAGATTTTGTGTGGTTTCGCTTGCGTTAAAATCGATTTCGTAAATACACAAAGTTTCATCAAAAGTTTATTCCTCTCTTTACCTCACTTCCAATAAGGTTTTCGCAAGAAAAAGCTTGTCTATCACCATCTCCAGATTGCCATCTATCTCTATACCAAAATTCATCACAACCGTTTTAGCGGTTCAAGCCTGAAAGCATAACAATCAAATAATTTCACTTTCGCAATAAAATATCAGTTAAGATAAGGGTGGCATCTGTCAACGTAGGTATTTTTCCCTAATGTCAAATGAGAAGGACTTCATATAATTAACGAACATAAAATAATAACCAAACTCAGAACAATATCTGTGGATCACACAGCAAGGCAACTGGGCCAACCTATTACTTGATGTTTGTAAAGACGGAGGAGATATTTTCGTGGATCTTGTATTCAAAAATAACATTTATACTCCACTCCATTAGTGTACAATAACCAAAAAAACATTACTTAAAATACTACCAATGTTATATTATATAGAGTGGAATTATAAAATTCTAAAATAAAATGAAAATTTAGTGAAATGACTGAATAAGACCCCGCCTAAAGTCTGTCTGCATGTTTTTATATCTTAAACATATAAACTGTAGTAAGGCACGCTGTATGTAGTAAGGCACATTAATCCTCGTGCAAGTTATTAAATATTAAAATAGTCCCTGTGACCGAAAAACATCTTAATTAATACCTACTTTGATAATCCAGTAAGTTTCAGGCACGACAAGGTCCATACAAAAAGAAATCATTACAAGTTCCATTCAATTTTTAAATTGAATTTCTGTAAAATTTATGTTACCGTAAAAAGACTGCAAAAGGTGCTTTCAGCGTTAATATTATTTTGACGTTTTATTATAGCCATTGCTCATAATTTATAACACAATATGGGGCCATAGAGAGAGTGGTGTATTTAATGGATAATTTAAAGTCATTTTTATTGGTACGTATGTAACATAATCCTTGAACAAAATAAGCTTTCCACCTGATATACAATGTGGTATAATGACAGGCCTGATATAATGATTGTAAGCGCAGTTCAATTCAAAATCAATGACTACCAAATAGATACCATCAATCCATAGAGGGTCACCATTATCATACAGTCTTCCAAAGTTTTCGACTAGTACGACAAATTAAAAATATGTCGGAATTACGCGGTTAACGCCATATATATGGTGGTCGTGATCAGTTGGGTACAAATCTCTACCACTCCAATTGATTGCTAGGACATCTAACGATCCCAAAAAAGTTACAATATATGATGTTCACAATTCAATCAGTCTTACACAACTTTCTGACACAATTATTTATTTCTACACTACATTTGTAGCCTTACGAACATAATGCAAAAGTATGGTTACAAATTTAGCATGTTTAAAAAATCTATTACGTCCATATTTATTCTGATCTATATAAAAACTACATACAAACGATAATAATAAAGTTAATGGCATCACTAAAGTAATAACATGTAAATCGTAGAAGTTTGTCAATTAATAGTAGTTGAAAAATATAGTAGTAAGTTCCTTTGGGGCTACTGTTATTATTCTACTATAGTCTTAAGTCATTCATATCCATAATTATGAAGTTCGTCAATAGCTTCGATCACATCTAATTTGACTATATAGTTAATGTTATTGTAGAATACTATATGCATATCGGAATGTATATCAGAATTGCTTAGAACGCTTATGGTTACTTCACTTTCCTAATAAATTCGAATGAGGTATTTATAAAAGGGCTCCAGAGTTATAGTTGAAAATAGTAAAAGGTTAACTTTTTTAGATATGTGATATTAATAGTCGAGGAATTTACACAAGTTTGTGGAAAGGAACTAAACTTAAATTATTTGTTCGCGTGTTTCGCGAGCACAATTCAAGGGTCGGTAATAAAACACTCATTCCCGCCTCGTACATGTGCCATGATTTAATAAATATACATTTTCGCTTTTCCCGACTTATTCTCATGAGATTTAAGATTTGTTTTTCGTCTTTAGATTATTTAAACCAACGTTTTTCATAATAATTACAGATTATATGTATGCATATGTAACATGAAAAATTATGAACTCTTGATATCAGACTCAGTCAGTGTATTATTCAGTGTATTACGTCTGATAATCAGTAACGTTTGAGTAGTGCTTTACACTCACTCTTTCAAGGTCAAACAATTATCTAGACTTAAATTGCTTTTATCCGATCTTTTTGCACTTTGAGTATTAAATGAATTTACAAATATCTACAAGAACACTTTATTATGATAGTAGATACTTAAAAAAACACTAGTTTTTCTAGATGGTATAAAAAACCCTTTCGAAATAAAATTTCGGTGGACACCGGGTTGTCTGTATGTGCGAATGATGCACGCGGTCACGATAACGCCAAAAAAACTTTACTTTTTGAGTCCATTTTTTTTCATTCGCTTCAGTATCACTCTGAGTAATATCCTATTGAAAAGTACCGTCAAATTCAATGTAATTTAATTAATAAATGAGACGTGTACTTTTTGAAATTTCCAAACTTTTATTGTTAATTTTACGTATTACCATATAAAATTTCAAAGTAACGAGGGTACTACCTTTAAATATTGATCTTATACGACTGCACGGAACAGTAGGTAATGCAATGGGGTGGCGCGGTGTAACTTAATCAAATATTCTTTTTAGAACATTGTATGAGTTAGAATTCTGGGAATTCCGCGCTGCAACTTTGTGAGTCAAAGTTGGTGAACTAGCCAATTATTAAGTCCTTTCCTATTAAATTTCCGATTTACAATACTAGCTCGTGTGAAGATTAATATCTGATATCCTACTTAGAATTCTAAATTCAGATTAATATTAGGGTATAACTATAATACTTAAAAAATAATAGAGTATACATGTTTATGTTATTTTATTTTTGTGTATATTGCTATAACGGATAAATAAAATGCTGCCAATGCCGTATAAGCCGCATAGTCTAGTAGAGAAGTTGAAAATGATATAAAATAGAGATAGAATAGAATTGGATCCAGAATGACGCTTAGAAAAATATTCCAAAAGCGTTTGAATTAAAGATGAAAAAAGGCTCTTCGCAAATAGTTCATAGACTATTAATATTGAAGAAATTTCAAAAAAATGATTCTTATAGAGAAGGACATTTCTAATAAAAAACTCCCAGCTCCCGAAACTCTATCTTCATTATTTATAATTTTAATTTAACGCTGAAGATGAGTCGCCACGCGACATTTTTATTTTGCGCGCGCAGCGTCAAAAGAGAGTACGACACATTGATAAAAAACATTTAAGTTATGATTTTTTTTTATTTGGAAAAATTATGGTATATTTTGAACAGTTTTTTTATTGCAATTTCTTAAATATTAATAGTCTGTGAAATATTTGGGAAAAGCCTTTTTTCATCTATATTTATTTATAACTTATTCAATTTTTTATGTGCTAATACACGCCTTAGGCACATTTTTCTAGTCGTCGTTCTGGATTCAATGAGCTATCACACATAATTTTAAGAGCAGTATCTCTATTTTAGACCATTTTCAACTTATCGACTAGACTAGCAGGTAACGCTAGTGATAAGATTAATTTAATCGATACTGACTCATTTACGTCTAATAAGAAAGATAAAATTCCTGCAAAGTGAGTAATTTATGGATTCACCATTCAAAAGCGGTAGGCAGCGGCTTGGCTGTGCCCCTGGCATTGCGGAAGTCCATGAGCGGCGGTGACCGCTTACTATCAGGCGGGCCGCTTGCTCGTCTGCCTATCGAGGCAATAAAAAAAAAAAAAAAAAAAAAAACAAACAAAATTGTGCCAGAATTTACCTTACATTGTTGAATAGACTCAAATCGAAGTTGGAAATCTTGATGAATATTGAATCCTGTTTATAAGCTCACCTGATTTTAAGTGACTAGTGGCAACTATTACAGCGGTAGTCGAGATCTGTACGCAATTGATCTGTACAACGCTATCACCATCACTGTACATACGTGCCTACATTTTGTACTGTTACCTGACAAGTATGTCATATTACATTCTTTCAGGTACATTTCACTTTGCAGTAGCTATTAACACAATTATACTGCTATGCAATTATACTAAAATAGTTTTAATTTCATATGATTACTTGCTATGAAAATGTGTTATATAATGCATTTTTTTGTGACTTGTTGTACATAAATATTTAGGCTAATGTAACATTACATTGTAAATAAGTCTAGCCTAGTTCTAATACCCTAAGTGGATACTTTGTTTTCCGTTACAATGTCTACATAGTTTTATGTTATTATGTAACTAGCTGTGCGCGAGACTACGTCACGTGGAGCTACAATTTTATTTAATCATTTTTACCCATTTTTATCACTTTTTTAAATACAGCTTTGCTCCGATTAGTGCTAGAATGATGTTAAATAGCCTGACGCCTTTCTCATTGATTGCTCTATCAAATATAGAAATATTTTTGAATCCGACTGGTAATTCCTACGATTAGCGCATTAAAACAAACTTTTCTGTTATAAAATCTTATATATAAAAACTTGTGTCACGGTATTTGTGGTCGTACCTTCATAATATATGTAAATTTGAAACAAATTTTTAAAATTTAGTGCTCACTGATACGGGTACCTAGAACTAGTTGAATTAAATAACATTAGAGAGTTGCATCTAACTGATCTGGTGTTAAATGTGTAATGAAATTTATATCCTTACAAGAAAACGGAAAGTATTCCACAGGAATGCTTGTGGTACTCATAACGTAACGTATATTTCATTAAAAGTTTATCCCTCTTTTGACCCCACTTTCAATAAACTTTTCGCGAGAAAAAGTAGCCTGTCATTGTCGCCAGGTTTCCATCTATCTCTATACCAGAATTCATCATAATCCATTCAGCAGTTTAGACGTGAAAGCGTAACAAACAAACATACTCACTTTCGCATTTATCATATTAGTATGGATATAGGGCAAAACGTATCAAATTTATAGGAAGGTTTTATGTATTTGAAGAGCATTTGATTTTTGTATCTCTCCAAGAAAACGATACTATTTCGTTTTATACATTACGGAAGAGGTATAATGGTAAAATAAGAAACCTTTACCACCTGTTTATATTCCAGAAAAATAACACTACAAGTAATTTTTTTCAAAATAGTAATCTGTTACAGAATGCTAACTCTTCCTTTACTATAGATGAGAAGTGCAAATAGTGTCTTCAAGTAGTATTTATTCGTATCCATATTGTTTATACTTATTTATTATTTATTACTACATAAGTTTAATGTTATGGCACCAATCTCACCTGATGTTAAGTTAAGTCTAGTGAAAGGATTGGTTCTCAAGTGTAACTGCCGGAAGTTACTTATAAGTATTTGGCGGTAGATTTAATGCGCGGTTTTTAAATAAAGTAAACTCTCTTACACTAAGAAAAAAAAAAGGATTGAGTTGTGCGGTTTTATGAAACCCCCATGCAAGTGAAACTTTTTTTCGGATCGTAGGTATTTAACAGATAATTTTCGGTAAATTATTCGATTAGGGTATTAAATCACGTTTTTAATCTTAACTTAATAATTGGAAAATGAGAATGATAATAGTAAATCAATGCTTCACTGTCAGGTGATGCGAGTCATGGACTCCCCCATATTGGTCTTGGATGCTTTATCTTTCACTTTACACACATACTCCCTGGCTGGCTGTAATACGACATGCGATAGATAGACTAAAAAATTGGAGGCGGTGTAGAAAAAATAACACTTTAAAAGAAAATTTCGTGTTACAAACCATGCAATTTTACTTTTATGTCAACAAGCACGTTGAAAGAGCTTTTTCGATTTTCGGATAACAGTTCGGGCTACATCCAAATACCTGTTCTAATAAACGGTTTTGATAAATATGCCTCACTTCTGTTTAAGATAAGGATAATTTTCTATCTATACCTACAATATTAACATGAAATGTTTAACCGCTTTAGTTAAATTGCTTTTCGTTTTGTTCTAAGTAATATTATTACACTTCTCAAATTTCATATATTTGAAATTAGTTCAAAGTTTTGGAAATCAGGGAAGCTCTTAAAAAGAAACTTTATACATTATACACCTTGTTTTTTGACATTAATTATCATGGATTATAATCTGTTTGAATACGTAATTAGTAAACATATTTAAATTCTCGTGTTAGAAGTTTTTCTATAAAAAATATTAGGAACCATTTTACTGAATGTTAAATTTAATTAAATATTATACAAGCTATTAAATATTTGTAGGTTTGAAAGAAAATCTATAACTGCATTAAAATAATTTTAATTTTGTGCCTAACTTGCGACTGCATCGCTACCTATGGAGGATAGAGGTAAGGAAAATTATGTCATACATGTTTTTAGTTGAAATAGTATCCACTAAAATGAATATTACAGGCGTTCAATATATCAAGCCTTATCAGGAAAAACATTGTAACGGCCAAAAACCTTATAACTGTATTTTTATTGTAACCTCCTAATAATTATCTACGTAAATTAGAAGTAGAACAAATATAGCCAATATTGCAATAAATCTGTAGTTAATTATGAACAAGAAGACATAATTTTTATAAAGATATTATAAATGCCTTTTTAATTAGGATTGAAAAACTCTCTTCTGTAAAATGCGCAATTGTCGCTTACGATGTTTTTTCTGAAAATGCTCGATATAACCAGAATGGCGTGAATGGAGTGTCTCTTATGATCTCAAATTAACAGTAGTATGTAGGTGAAGTGAAGGAAATATCCAGGAAAATAAATAGGGACAATATGAATTTAGGTAATGAAGCATAAAAATGAGCAAGGAAGCTTCATATAATGAAGTGACGCCATGGCATTCGTATAACTTAAGATTACATATGTTTTAATTTAGGCCGACTATACATACATATATACGCTACTTTGTATCTCCAGGCTAATTTTATTATAGATTAAACAAATAATTTTATTAAAGGTTACATTCAACGTGATATGGCTTAACTGGTACCAAATGTTTTATGTATAATCTTTTAAATAAGGGATAATAATTTTCATATCGATATATATAATACATATAAATAGTTTACAAGTGTATGTGCCTTCTGCAACGCAGGAAAACCTTTGTTGTTCTTTGCCGCGGGTGTCAAACGGAAAACGAGTATCGTCCTCGAAGTGTCGTAAAACATTCTCGAAGGTTGGCGGCGGATGCGATTTTAGGATTTATGTCTCATCCCAAGTTTCGTATGGGCACGCACGATAAAGGGCACACGCTCTGGAAACATGAGTTTCGTTTAGCTCTACATTTTTTACCCGTGTTATCGAAATTTCGGGTGTTGTGCACGATCATAAATATAAAGACCTTATATACCATAATTGTATTACTTATATTGTGTTACTTTCAGTATATTAATGAATTATGTACCTAATAAATCTCCAAGTAACATTGCTCATAGAATAATACTTAAAAAAATGTAAATGTACGTGAACATGCATGTATGAAAATCTATATTATTTTTGTTGTTTGAATGCAATGTTTTTAATAGTATCACCGACTTTATCTCGATGATAACTGATCACTCAACTATGTTTGAAGTCACATTTAATGACTTAAAACATAGTTTATATGCAGTATGCTCTAAAAAGAGTTTGTTGTAATATATGTATAGGTACATGTAATTAGATGTGTGTGTAACCTGGATGGTTGTAGTACAATTAAATACTAATACTTCACATTCGACCGAGTAGAATTTAATGAAAGCATTTTTTGTAGAATATCTACACTTCTAGCAATAAAGAAGACATGTTGAAGCGATGATAACTCAGCGGTAGCATGTACGGATGCCGCGTCAAAGGACATGAGTTCGAATCCCTGCAATGAGCTTGAGCTTTCAGTGAAGGAAAACATCGCGATGAAACCATAGCACGGTGGTAGGGCTTTTTCTAATGTCCGCCTGGTTTACTACCACCCTCAGGTTGAAACTCTTCCGCAAAATATCTATAGATATGTTCCGGCAGTTGCACTTGAAAGCCAGTCCCTCCACAGGCTTAGCGTGTTTACCAGCCTGGGTCACCTCGCCACATTGTTAACATCAGGTAAAATTGTAGCCATAACACTAAACCTATTAACTATTAATAAATAACAATATTTGATACAATTTACTATAATGAAACAATAAGGTCTCTGCGATGGTTTTATAGATAAAATATTATAGACGTATACTTGATACCAATCCCATCCATCAGATTCTTTATAATTTATCTCTTTGAAAACTCTCGCTTGACAACACCGCGGAAACGATACTTAAACTTATCTACTTTATCAACATATTTCTACAACTTTCAAAGCCTTTTTAACTCTGTCAACTATACACAAAATCAACTTGCTTTTTATAATTGCCATACATTTATGAACGTTACAGTAAACTGTAAATGTATAAATGTAATAAAACTGTTATGGTAGAAAATCTGTACATTCAATTTTTTTTTGTTGGAGTCTACTTTATTATAGATACAGAGACCTATAATATATATTTTTTATTTTTTCTACTCAGAAAGTACTGAATAGATTTCAATAAAATTTGGCAAGGTGGTAACTAATTTCACGGATCAACATTTAGGATACTTTTTGTTCCATAAATACAAACGATAGGGTTCCTGCGGGATAGGAGATAAAAGTTAAAAATTTGTACTAAACGAACCGCTGCAAGAATTTCGATAAAGGTGCTAACAATTATGAACACAATAAAAAAAGAATTATCCGGTTAGGTGCAGTCGCTCGAAAATTATCGCGTACTTACATTTCGGATATTCATAGTTTATATATACAGATTTTCTAATATTCCGTTCAACTTCCTTAATTTTTTACTTCATATGAACCTTCTCCTGACAATAATTAGCACAACAAAAAAAGAATTACCGAAATTGTTCCATTCGTTCACGGGTGATGCGTGCCGTATACTGTTATTTATAATTTATATGACAACCATATAGGCACAGTCAATTCTAGTGCTTTAGCTGCTAACTAAATACACAGTTTTCAGCTTACAAAAGGATATATTTTTTCTTATAAATAAACAAAAATAAATAAGAACACTACAAATAAGCCAGACGAATTTTAGATTTTTATAAAAAATAATGAATAAGCCCAACATTATGTCTTTCATTAAAATTTATGTTCCTGATATATTTCTCGATGTTACAGAAAGAATAGGATTGCAGCAAATTAAAATCAATACAGCCCATGATTATTCGTCGTCATAGTGAATTACTTACTGGAAGCCACCCAATAGCGTTGTTTGTAGAAATCCATAGCAACAAAACTGTGTAGTATATTCTCGTATATAATAAGTTTCCTTTGCTATTAAAGTCTTTATATAAAAGCACAAAAAAGTGTTATACGGTGACAGTGTTACATATTTAACAATGAATCAACAAGTAAAGAAAATTGCGAATACTATTTACGGTCGTGTTAACGCGCCAGTCCTAGAAAGGTGTCATGTTAACTTTTGCACTGATTTAGAAAAGTCAGTGTTAATGAGCAACTTCGAGCGACGAGGATGGAGCCAAGTTGGACCGGATGATGAATGGAATTTCTTCTGGGTCTCAACGCAAACTTGCAGAAATCTGTTTAGCGTTGAAAGTGGGTACCGGATGAACGACAACCAAATGATAAATCATTTTCCGAATCATTACGAACTATCAAGAAAAGACTTGTTAGTAAAAAATATAAAACGATATAGAAAAGAATTAGAAAGGGATGGAAATCCTTTAGCTGAAAAAGCTGAAGTTGTTCTACATGGAGGTCAATTAGTTACACGATATGTTCATCTTGACTTTGTACCAGTAACATTTGTTCTTCCAGCAGATTACAATATGTTCGTCGAAGAATATCGTAAGTCACCCCAAAGCACTTGGATTATGAAACCTTGTGGAAAGTCTCAGGGCACAGGAATTTTTCTAATAAATAAATTATCAAAGTTAAAGAAATGGTCCCGAGAAGCCAAAACGCCTTTTCATCCACAACTGAGTAAAGAAAGTTACGTTATTTCTCGATATATAGACAACCCGTTGCTTATTGGAGGCAAAAAGTTCGATCTCAGACTATACGTGCTGGTCACGTCGTTTCGACCTCTCAAAGCGTATCTATTCCAACTTGGTTTTTGTAGATTTTGTACGGTAAAATACGATAAAAGCGTGACAGAGTTAGATAATATGTACGTCCATTTAACAAACGTTAGTGTACAGAAACACGGTGGAGATTATAATAATATACATGGTGGCAAAATGAGTGTACAAAATTTACGGCTATATTTAGAAGGTACCCGAGGTAGAAGTGTGACTGAGAAACTTTTTGCTGCTATGCAATGGCTAATTGTGCACTCGTTAAAAGCGGTATCTTCAGTGATGGCAAATGACAGGCATTGCTTCGAATGTTATGGGTATGATATCATTATAGATAATCAGTTAAAGCCGTGGTTGGTCGAAGTAAATGCTTCGCCGTCACTGACATCCACGACGGTTAACGATAGAATACTTAAATACAAACTGATAGATAATATATTAACTGTGGTCTTGCCACCTGATGGTGTGCCTGATGTACGTTGGAACAAAATTCCAAATGGGGAAGCTTTAGGTAATTTTGAATTACTCATCGACGAGGAACTTTTGGACAAGGAAGAATCTAATAGTACAAGCGGCCGAAGTAATAAAAATAGTAAGATTAAATGAAATAGCAAAATGAAACAAAATGTTTAAAAGCAAATAAGACTTGCATCATAGATTTATGCGTAGTTTCACGTTTAGTGGAAAATATTACAACACAAGCGTAATGACAGAAAGTTTTTATTTGCACGAACCGAGCTTGTATTTTAGTGTTTGCACTTTTTAGAAAAATTACACCTCTTCGGGGCATTCTATATGCTAATTAGTTACAAACTACCTGCCAGGTGATATTGCAGAAGTTTTATCCGCTACTAAAAGTTGCGTGTTTAACTAAGAGTATATTTATAGTGCTTAGATTATCCTAATGGTATAATTTTTAAAAGGAGTTTTTTATTCATGTGTATTTTATAGAAAAAAACGGAAGAGTAATTAAAAAAATAATAAGAATAAAATTTTTAATATTGAAATTATATTTTATTGAAATAATTATAGTATTGTAATCAGTATTTTAATTGAGTACAAAATAGATTGTGAAAAAACGGTTTCAATCATTTCATTAATAGAAGATTATATTATTGAATTTTGAAATCAATACATACAGGCCTAAATTTGATTGCAAAATTGATATAGTGCCGCATCTTTCGCAACGTTAATAATTACATTAATACAGTACATAAACAAAAATTCATTTTATTGAGATACAATATATTTTTATGTTTAAAAAAACATGAGAATACCATGTTCTTTTTAAATATTGTAGGTTAATATTTTACAAAGCGCAGCAACATACATTTCATATATACGTGTCATATCTATACCTGCTGAGATTTCAGTGACTGGGGCTGTGAATTACCCGGATATTGCACTGAATTGGAAATTCCATTCCATGCCTACATATTGCCAATATAGACACCTACCTGAATGTCTGGTAACAGACATGACAATGTTTTGATAATGAGGCTAATTTTGCTTAATGAGGCTTTTAACATCAACTTCTGTAATTTTCCATATTATAAATTACTTTCTATCATTCATTGTAATCATAATTTCACACTTGTAATATTATTACAATGTAAAACTTTAAATATGTACTAGTCATTTGTAACGTGTAGAGTTTATACAAGCACATAGAAGGGTATAATTATTTTGTAAAAATAATTATTTTTATAAAACGTCTTGTGGCAATTTATTATAAAGTACTTGCACCATACTCTTCAAGTATAAATAATATGAATGAACTATACAACATTTAGTAACAAAGTTTACACTATACAACAATAATAAGGGATTCGATATGTACCTATGTCTCAATCTCATTATATGTATGAACGTAATGACATTAACCGCTTACGTCACGTACAATGAAGCAATGAGAGAAACAGTATAGGTGTTTCCTACTGTAGCGTTGCGTAGTAATGGCCTACACGATGCTACGTAATAGTAATATGTATATTCATAATTAAACAAAGGTTGCGTACGTAATATAAACTTTACAAATATAGAATATAGATTGTATACGTGTTTTTATATTACACATTTACTATATTTATTTTTAGCACACGACGTCTATCTGGATTGTAACCATGTATAACAATATCAGCACCCATTAGACAAGCTTTGGCTAGTAGCGTTCCGGGTTGTTTCGGTTAAACAGTGTTTTTTGTTTTTATAGTTAAGGTTCAACGTTATGGCCACAATCTCACCTGATGTTAAGTGATGATGTAGCTCAGGATGGTAGACACGCAAATCCTAGTGGAGAGACTGGCTCTCAAGTACAAATGCCGGTATACACCTTGATGTATTTGGTGACAGATTACCGACTTAAAGGTGGTAGCTAGCCAGGCAGTCATTAGAAAAAGCAATACCATCATACTATGGTTTCATTACGATGTTTTCTTCGCCGAAAACTCAAGTTCATTGTAGGTAAATTCGAACTTAAGCCCCTTGACACGGCGTCCCTACGCACTACCAACTAAGTTATTATCGTTTCAAAATCGCATCGTTTTCTATTAGCTACACTGTGGTCACTTCACCGCGCTACGATTATAAAAATGTAGTAAGCGAATTTCTAGTTTGAACCGTCAGATGGAAGAACAATGAAGAACAAAAGGTTAAATAATTTAATTTCAGAAAACCGTACATTATATTATTACATTCATTTATACGAGCGGCCAGACGTAATACTGAATTACAATTAATTTTATAATTTCAAAACCGTCCTATTTCAAGAGCGTGTTTAATTAAACATGCTTAAAGAATAACAATAAACTATATTGCGGCCACATATCAAATGTATAGTAAAAAATGTATATTATAAACTACAATCCCGGATCTTTGCATTAATATAACATGAAGTTTAATGGCAATAAAATATTCTTTAGTACTTAGATATAGTGTATTTTAATATAATTAAAAGGATTTATAAATAAAATTTCTTTATAATCCTACCTAGCTCTCTAATTCGTTCGCTTTTACCATCAACTTCGCGTGAGTGAAAAAAAGGGATTGAACGATATAAATGTTATATGGCATTGAGGTGCATTACGTCAAAAGAAATAATATTTTTTTATAGCGACATAAAAAAACAACAAAAATTCGTAAAACGGGTTAGCAACAAACTAAAAGTAATATAAAATCTTCTATAATTAACCACTGGGCTGCTAAAACAGATGAAGGTGATAAAGTCACTAAGTGACGACACAATGGTTGTACGAAAACAACAGCCGTTGTTAAACTAAGACTGTGATTAATTACATTTTATAATTACTCATCCCGTTTGTTTATAAGATCTGTGAACTTCATTGTCGCCGAGATACCCGGCATTCAGTAATTACTTGACAAACAGAGTTACGCGACATCATCTCCGATTCTCTTTCTCGCTCTGCAAATACTGTATTATGTAATATAAAATTTACTCGTACTAAACTCGTTGGAAAAGACATAACATTTTATTTTTACTACACTTCCGCTTATTACTGTAAATGAGTTTTACGTTTGTTGAAGATTTACGATCTTAATAACTTTTAAGATTAAAATATCTTCGCCTTACATCCTCAATGTTGCAGCTCAAAATGATATTACTTTTTTTTATCGTCGTTAAATATATGTTACAATATTTCCTTAAATTAGACCTCAATATACAAGCCATTTTTCATTAAAAAAAAATAATCAATTAATATGATACCTAGGGATTAAGCCCTGTATCGTAGAGGACTACAAACAAACAATTTGATTGAAAAACATTCAGACTTAAAAAAATAATTTATGATTCACAACAATAATTTTCTTCTGTGGTATGCGAACACACAGCTCTGAGCATGGCGGCCACGGCTAAATGATCGCTTACATCGCTAAGCAAACCATGCATTCATATATTTCAAACCATAATTTTGTGCATTTAAAAGTACTGACGAGAGCATAATATTTAATTAAGAAAATAAGATAGAGATCTTAATAATGATAATCTTAATGAATCTGTACAAACTAATTGCGGCATCATCGCTACAAAAAGTACAATTTAAAAAGCACAATAAAGTATTCATTCATTCAATATTGTAACAGGTACTACAGAATCTCGATTGCTTTCGACTTGCCTTTACCGCAACTCATTAGACAGGTCCCCAATTAGCAACTTTTATGTAGGAGAAAAGATGAAAACACGTTTATTATTACACCGGGTCAAGGACTTTGGTTCTGTGCTCTCGGCTTTTATTCCAGCCTACTGCATTGAACAGCTCATGAAAGCTTACCAGCGGATATAAAAAGCCATTTAATACGTTTCTTTCACAGAAGTCGAGGTTCATTAAATCAACAAACAGTTTGTGATTAAAATGTATATAAAAGTCTGAGCTTTTATTCTTTTTATTTAATCAAAATTATATTTAGCGTTATATTTGTATTTAATTAATTTCGACCTAATTTGTAATATTAGTATGAACCTACGGTACCTATGCGTTTAAACGGTATAAGTATTGTTTGAAAGTGTTACTTAAACTTTAAAATAATAATATTTTTCCTGTTGGGTATATAAGTAAACTTTTTTTAGCATTTTCAAAGCACCACTTAGAATTATTTTTAATAAATCCATTCCTCGAATATAATAAATTCAGAATTCTATGGAAATTAAAAACGAAGCAATTTGAATACTTATTCGAAGTGCTTAGCTTGAATAGTCTGTAATATGTTAGTCTTAACTGTGCTTAAATGAATGGACACGAATTTCCTTTCATTTGTGGTTTGGCAGATGGAAAATTATCTATGTTCATTATGAATTTACTCAGTCTTAGTCTCTATACATTGTTATAGGCAACCTTTTTGTACTGTTTTAATGTGGTTAGACGAACTATAAACTTGTACACTAAATGCTAAATGCGTATACTGAATACAGATGTGAAAGATAAAAATATACATTTCAAAAGGGATTCCTATTCACAGTCACATTTTACCTTCGTCATAATGCTGTCAGCCTTTTCTGTTGCAGATCTTTTGATTAAATTTATATAATTCTGCTGAATATATTTTTTGAATTTTGCTACAGTTTCCCACGAATTAAATTTTTTTTCAATTGTATACTGTATTTCAAATAAAGTCTGTTCCTGTATTTCCAAATACAATATAGGTTTGTTATCAAAACAACTACATTTTTGTACAGTTGAAATTACAGAAGTATTTTAGATTTTACCGAAGTATAGTATTACAGAGTATTTGCAACCTATAAAACAAGTAATACTTATAAACGAGAAGGAAATAATATAGATATTCTCTAATGTTATACCAAATTGTATTTTGTAATTTAAATTTGAAATTCGTAACTTCATAAAAGAAATATTTCAGCTCTCATATTCATCTTAAAAATTATTCTCATCTTTTCCCTTTAATTTAAATAAATTTTAAGTAAGAAGATTTTAGAAAAATTAGATTATAATGTAATATAATGACGAACCTGTGAACGCTCAAAATTATATTAATCTTAATATGACTGTGTTAATTATTATTTAAAAGCATTTGCAACTCTCTGAATATTAATATATTAGTCTAGTTATACACCGATCTATTGTAAATATAAACTTCGTGGAGAGATAAATCATATTTTTGGTTATTAATAAATGTCATACTTGATGTAAATATAATATTTGAAGCTTGGAGTTCATATAGTGACGACATCTTGTTTATCATTTTATTTTGTACGCACTTCATAAATACAATATTCCGTTATTAGGAAATAATATGAAAAAAATATATCAAGAAAAAACCCAAATATATAAACTTCAAAAATACTATAGTCATGGACAAAACAAAAGTAACCTATTGCACAGACTTGGAGAAATCTGTGATCATAAGCAACTTTGAACGCCGTGGATGGATTCAGGTCGGTCCGGAGGACGAATGGAATTTTTATTGGTCTTTCACTCAGAACTGTCGCAATATATTCAGTATCGACAGTGGCTACAGAATGAACGACAATCAAATGATAAATCACTTCCCTAACCACTACGAGCTGTCGCGTAAAGATTTATTAGTCAAAAATATAAAAAGATACAGAAAGGAACTCGAGAAAGAAGGGAATCCGTTAGCGGAAAAAACGGAAATCCCTCTCCCAAACGGGCAAGTTGTCACCCGATACATACATTTAGATTTTATACCCGTGACGTACGTTTTACCAGCCGATTACAATATGTTTGTAGAGGAATATAGAAAGTCTCCTCAGACTACGTGGATCATGAAACCTTGTGGGAAATCTCAAGGCGCGGGAATATTTTTGATCAACAAGCTATCAAAACTAAAGAAATGGTCTCGTGAAGCTAAATCTCTATTTAATCCTCAAGTGTGCAGTAAAGAAAGTTACGTAATATCACGATACATCGAAAATCCCCTTTTGATTGGCGGCAAGAAATTTGATTTGAGACTCTACGTTTTGGTGACGTCTTTCCGACCGCTGAAAGCTTATTTATTCCAACATGGCTTCTGCAGATTTTGTACCGTGAAGTATGATACAAGTGTTACTGAGTTAGACAACATGTACGTACATTTAACTAATGTAAGCGTTCAGAGACATGGTGGAGATTACAACAGCTTACACGGAGGTAAAATGAGTATACAGAATTTTCGACTATATTTAGAAGGAACCAAGGGAAGTTCGGTAACGGTCAAACTATTTGACGAAATGCAGTGGCTTATTGTACATTCTCTGAAGGCGGTTGCTCCAGTAATGGCTAATGATCGTCATTGTTTCGAATGCTATGGTTATGACATTATAATTGATAACACCTTTAAACCTTGGTTAGTTGAAGTAAACGCATCTCCGTCGCTCCAGTCTACCACTCACAATGATAGAGTATTAAAACATAAGCTAATCGACAACATAGTTTCGGTAGTTGTGCCGCCAGATGGATTACCAGATGCTCGATGGAATAAGATACCTACCACCGAAGCACTTGGTGATTTTGATCTTTTAGTTGATGAAGAGCTTATAGAAAAAGAAGATATTAATTCACGATACAACAAATTCCACAAAGTGAGACAATAAGTTTTTGTAAAGATTTTTTGTTCATTTATTTTTTTATAAATATGTATAACAAGTATAGTGAAAGTAAACAATATTTTTATTAATTATCTAACCACCTTATGAGTTATATAATCATAAAATTATAATTAGGGTTTAATTATTCGGTGATATTTATTATATTTTTTCATTAACTCCAATCCTTCTTTATAAATGGATCCCTCGTCAATTAGCACTTCAAAGTCTCCTAATACCTCTCCAGAGGGCGATTTGTTCCAACGTATATCCGGTACACCATTCTGAGGCAATACTATAGCTATAATATTATCAATTAGCTTATCTTTGAGTATTCTGTCATTCACTGTCGTTGCTATCATCGAAGGCGAGGCATTAACTTCAACAAGCCACGGTTTCAAAACATTATCTATAATTATATCATAACCGTAACACTCGAAGCAGTGGCGATCATTTAACATTACTGGAGCCACAGCTTTTAATGAGTGTACTATCAGCCATTGTATCTCTCCAAATAACAACTCGGTTACCTCATGACCACGTGTTCCTTCTAGATAAAACTTTAGATTCTGTATACTTAGTTTTCCACCGTGTTGCCGATTATAATCTTCATTATGTCTCTGCACACTCACATTAGTCAGATGGACATATATATTATCGAGCTCGTCGATACTAGGGTCGTACTTTAATGTGCAAAATCTACAAAAGCCTTTACTAAACATATAAGCTTTTAAAGGCCTGAATGATGTTACGAGAACGTAAATCCTCAAATCGAATTTCTTTCCTCCGATCAAAAGCGGATTATCTATATAGCGCGATATGACATAAGTATCTTTACTCGTAAGATGATGTTGCAAATATTTTTTCGACTCCCGCGACCATCGTTTCAGTTGTGACAGTTTATTTATGAGAAAAATACCAGCACCCTGGGATTTGCCACACGGTTTCAGAATCCATGTTGATTGTGGATATTTGCGAAATTCCTCAGTGAATAAATTGTAATCTAAAGGTAGTATATAGGTCAGCGGAATGAAATCTAAATATAAATAACGAGTGACGACCTGTCCGTTGGGAAGTTTCACCTCTGTTTTGTCTGCCAGTGGATTAGAATCTTTCTCTAATTCTTTTCTATATTTTCTTATATTTTTTACTAGTAAATCTTTACGCACTAATTCATAATGATTGGGGAAATGATTAACCAATTGGTTGTCTTTTAAACTGCTGCCATTATCCACATGGAACAATGCACGGGATTTCAACGTATTTGCCCAATATAAGTGCCAGTCACTCTCTGATGATACCTGTTTCCAACCCCGCCTCTTGAAACTGTTAGTCACTAAACTGTTTTCGAAATCAGTACAAAAATTTATGTGCTGGCCATCCGTGAGCGTATTTGGAAGTCGACCATACATTGTTAACATTATAATTAATATCTTGGTCTATAGTATCGATAAGAATTAGAACCCCCATAAAAAAAATTAAAAATATAATTATTGTTGTTCGTTCAAGAAGCCTTAACGCACGATGATGCACATAGATTTCAGCTTATAAAGTTGTCAAACAGAATTTTATTTTTAATCGGCCTATGATTTATTTTATGTCATTTATAAGTCAAATATCGCTAAACCATATTTTTTTTACATAACCTAATATAATACCTTAGTCTTTTTATTTAATTTTAAAGAAGGCCACTAATAAAGCATTGTTCTAGATTTTACTCAAATTAGACAACCAAAGCAAATAATTTCATAATAATAGCTATTCTGCACAATAGAGGCATGGATGTGCCATTATTAACACCACCGTTGTTATGAATAATTTAATCCACTTTAGACGTGAGAATAAACCGCACCGCCTTAAATATTAATGATGTTTCTTTGTTGGCAATCTATGTTGTGATGTTTGGAAGCGTCTAGAATATGTACAACACATTTTCGCCGTTGTTTCTTTAAAAACTTACTCAGTATGCGGTTATACATCATCGAACTTATATTTCTAAATGAAATTCCATAATATTTTATTCTCTTTTGACATATATTTCAATATGCTAATTAAGTACAAATCCTATCAGAAAGACAAAATACCTCACTTCATTATATAATTACTGAAGATTTAAATTAAAGTTTACAGTTAAATTACAGTTTGAAGCGATGATAGCTCAGTGGTAGTGTGCACGACTTCGCGTCAAGGGACGTGGGTTCGAATCCAAGCACCTACAATGAGCTTGAGCTTTCGGTGAAGGAAAACATCGTGAGGAAACCATAGCATGGTGGTAGGGCTTTTTCTAATGCCCGCCTGGGTAGCTACCACCCTCAAGTTGTAAGCCTGTCGCCAAATACCAATAGGTGTGTTCCGGCAGCAGCACTTGAGAGCCAGTTCCTCCACAGGTTTAGCGTGTCTACCAACTTGGGCCGTATCGTCACTTAAGATCAGGTGAGATTATGGCCATAACGCTAAAACCTTAAGTATAAAAAAAAAATAGACCCTGAAGTAATAACAGTTTTCAAGGGTAACATGTGCTTGATTTTTGGAAGATATGGCCATTCAAAGACTAATAATATCTATTACCTAATATTTATAAATTAATAAATGTATTGTAATTAATATCAGTCGCTAATTTATTAGTTAATTGTTTAGATTTATGTCATAATTTATAGTTATCTGATAATTATATAATAATGAATAAAAAGAGTATCTACACTCAAAACTGATGAATCTAGAAGAATAAAATTATGCAAAGTAGTTTCTTTTAAAAAGTCTTTAAGAATTAAGAACGGATTTTCGCAAACTCATCCTTTAAGCGGATTAAATAGGGAATTTAAAACCTTTCTTGAGATGTTGCCGATGGGAATTACTAACGGTCACATCATCTTTATGTATAAAAATCACGTGTCACGATATTCATCCACGCTGATTTCAGAAGCCGTTTAACAGATTTCGAAGGGATGTTATAAATGTATAATGCTTGGCCCAACTTTAGTGATAAGATAGTTTAATCCTATTACCTAGTGTTGTACTGTATCTAGTCTATTCCATAGAAATCCTATCACCGACTACGATAGATGACACATTAGTCGAGTTATTATTGACGATTGAAAAAAGCAGAACAAGGTGTGCCATGTTAGCTAATATAAAATATATTCTCAATTGTCAAAACTATTACAAAGAATACAAAAATGTTATGATTAAAAAACTGTTGTTACTGTTACTAATATTACAAAATGCGAAAGTGAGTTTGTTTATTTGTTACGCTTTCACGCCAAAACCACTGAATCGATTACGCTGAATTTTGCTCGAGATAGATGGGAACCAGGAAACTGTGATAGGCCACTTTTTCTTGCGAAAACCTTATTGGAAGTGGTGTAAAGAGAGGGATAAATTTTGTATGAAAATTTTTATTGCGTCATCCGATTAGACAAAATCACTATTGATGTGATCGAAGCCGCGGGTAAAAGTTAGTATGATATAATTATATTATCTGTACAATCTCTATTTTTCTGGGTAAAAGTAATTCAAGTAAAAGTGTGTACTACAGAACGTTTGTTTTCATATTTAAAAAATACTTATAGTAATAAAATTCGATAATAATTATAAATAAACGAAACATGTAATTATGAAGTTAATAAAATACATGATATATAATATACTTGTAAAACGTAACAGTAGTAATAGCGTTGTAAAAATTAATTGTTAGGAACATCAATAAAAATAAAGAAACGAACAAAATATTTCTGCCTGTTATATTAATGGTAACGCGGACACAATACAAATTCGAGAGAACAAGAGACAGAACAAGTGGAAACTTGTGAAATATTGTTTGAATGATAAATGACGACCGACGTTATTAGAGCGTGGCGTGTTAACCATCTGCGTTATGTGTTACGTCTCAACTGACTCCAGAGGATCCGTCCTCACTGAACTCACTTGTATAATATTTACATTTTCCAATATTTGAGCATTTCAGTATATACCCTTCTTTGAGCATATTCTTTGAGTATGAAGTAATCATTTGAAAATAAACTATACACTAAGACGCATGACTAGAAGTACACAATATTATATAGATAGGAGAATAATATATTGAAATATTAAATTATGTACTTATACCGGAACATTTTGCAAATCTTACGTACTTGTTGGTGATATCAATGAAGTATACAATAACTTAGTCCAAATTCTTTGCTAAGAGCATAATTTTTAGAGCTCTTCAAGTAAATAAATGAAATTACATGAATGATTTTTGCAGGACTTTTAGTATATAAAGTTGCATTAATGAAATAAATTTTAATTTGGTTTTTACTTTTTGGATTATTTTACATGATGTTAAAACAAGATAATATTTTCTTTCTTATATAACCAATGCTACCAAAGCGGGAATTATAGGTATTAGATGAATATATGTATGTATGTTTCCGTTCAAAACTATTGACAAAAATAATTTCAATAAAACATTAAAAATACATGCTAAATTTTTGGTAATTTAATTTTTTTTATCTTATTATTTATTATACTTTTCACATATATATTGTATAAGATGTAGCTAGAATATCTTCTGTAATATACTTTCAGCTTTAGACTGTACAACATGAAGTACTCGTGAATACGGGTACCGAATAACTTGAAATAAGAGCTTGAACAAAAATGTGGCGAATATTTTTACGGAGAAAAACGTGCTACTCATCTAGATAAATAGGGTGTGAAAGAATCTGTTATAACAAAGAAAATCTTTAGGAATTTAGAAGTGCTACTCGACTGTTTTTAAATTTTGTGATTTTGTACGAAGCATATTCTGTTTGGATTTTTTTGATATGAGTTATAAATAGTACATACTTATTTCATTTTTAAGGATCTTTTAGGGGATGATAAAGATAAAAAGTTGCATCAAATGAATGATGAATTTTTAGAAAATACATAAATTACATGTATAAAACATAAATAGAAACAGTGACCTCATCTTCTGATACTCAGTTAAACCCTTAAACAATTAGACACATATATTTAAATAGAAGTATTTTCCTGTAAAAACAATTGAGACTTTTAAACTCAGTAATATTAGAAAGTGAGGTTTATTTTAACATATACATTTTGCCTATTTCAGATTTATTGAAAAAGTGAGAATGCCGCATTAGGTTATATTATTACACTTAATAACAATTTTTAAGAATAGCTGCCTGTATTATTGTTAAAACGTTTGTTGTAAAAATAAATTCCCTTTTTTTTATTAAACACCTAGCTACGTTATTTTGAATATAGCCAATTTTACGTCCCATTATATTACCGGTTTTTTCGTGATCATCGACCAGAGAGAAGATTAAGGGAAATTGTTTTTTGATTACCAAGTGTTGCTTTATGATTTAAGTAAATATATTGTAAATTCACGGCGTTTGCACTGTCAATTCACATGAATGATATCGGTCGATTTTTTTTATTTTATTTTTTATTACAAACTCAATAGGTTTTCTTCTAGCCTCTTGTACAATTCTTATAACTAGACCGACAAGCTTAATATATAGCAATTCAAAGTAGTATGGAAAAAAGTGACTATCAGTTTTATAATAATACAAGTTAGCCTGACAGATATTGTTCTACCCATATCGGTAGGTAGTTAATAAGTCAAAAACATCGTCACTTATCCGATCTTAGAATATTAATCGTCTTGATCTCTTGATAAAACATTATGTGAATATCATTTCAGTCGGTCAACTTGTATAAAACTGTTTAACATACATACAAGATTGTTATAAAATTCATATAGAGTAATTATCGTTGCACTATCAAAACTATCATTCTGAATCAAAAAAAAATAGCAAAGAAGTAAAAGATACAGGTGCCGTAATGCCGCCATAGATTTCATAGTTATTATTTCTATAAACCTTATTCAAATTCATCTTGGTTATGAACTATCTAAGACAAAATATAAGTTAAGGATAATAATTATTTAGATTAAAACTCTCTTAAGATTTGCACTAATAAATGTAATATAAGTTAAGTGGCACAAAATATAAGTTAAGGATAATAATTATTTAGATAAAACTCTCTTAAGACTTGCACTAATAAATGTAACTCTTTTCATAATCCGAGTTAAAAGGATGACATAACAGGAGGTATGAGTTTTTTTATACCTATTGCAAACATGAGTTATAGTGGGAGTATTGTAATATATTGAGTTTTATTAATATAATAGTTGTGCCAGCGATTTCGTTAATGTGGTACTAAAAATTGTTTAATCATTTTGCCCGTTTTTGTAACTCTTTTCAATAAAGCTTAGCTCCTATTGGTGGTAACCTTGTTCAGCAATTGCTTGAAAGAATTTTTGAAATCAAATGTAAGGATTTTAGAAATCCGACTAGTAGTTCCTAGGATTAGCGCGTTTAAACAAAAATACTTTTCCGCTGTATAATAGTAATATAGATAAATATGTGGTAGAAGTGTAATACAGCGAAAGGCATTTAGATTTTTTACAATCAAGACCAAACTACTCTACTAAAGATCGGCTTTTCTCAATATCGCCAACACCTTCTACACGAGGCTTATTACACGGGTAAAACACATATTTTAGGTTTAGATTTTAGTTTATAAATATTCATGATCATTAGAGGCTGTTCTGATATCCTGAAACATTCGTAAAGAGCCTAAAAAATGAAGAGATTTTGCTATCTATCAGCGAAGGCATTTATTACATATACATATCTTTAAAGTATGCGGCGCAAACACTCCAATATTATCACAATTAAACTAACGTAAAGAGAAACTGTGAACTTACTTACGTACCCGTGAGTTACTTTAGATAACAAAAAATATATGAGATAAAGTGAAAACTGTTACCTTTATATTGTCAAAGGCGAGCTTGAAAAGAGATAAGTTATACACTTTTTGATGGATGGTTTAGGCGTTAGATTTATGAATAAAAAATTACTTCATTATACTTTTTCACGTGAATGTCTTTGCAGTTACAAATTATTATACTGAATCATCCTATAAGTAAATTTAGTTAAATTATTGAGCAAATGTGGTAATTCTGTATTTAGAATCACGTATATTGCTAATTATTTTGATTGTGCTATCAATAAAAAGAGATGATTTTGAATAACTTTTGAAGATCATCATCAGTCTTTTTTTGTGAATAGTTTTGTTACCAGTATACGTGTATATATTTATCGGCGCAAATATTATATAGGCAGGAAATACAATAAAAGTACATCAACGAATTATGATTAAAAGAACTTCAACGAATGTTTGTGCATTACGTGACGTAACGCTTCCCGCTACCACTATACTTTCAAAAGGCGCTACATAACGCTGGCGACGATTCGGGCAGCAGCTCAAGCCAAGAGCCAGCTACTATGGCGCCCTTGCGCCTGCTGCCTCGGGGCTGAATGCCGTCGGCATTCGTCCCAAAAAGCCCTGCCAAACTGTGAAAGCCCCTCTCCGGCTAACAGCGTATAGTCTATCGAAAAAAAAAACTGTCTACAATATATCGTGAGCGACTCCCGATCGAGAGAAGGTAGTTATTACTTGACGAATAAAAAAAAATTAACAAGATGGTTTATTTCCTGAGAGTATCCCCGGTACTACTCATAAAATATTAGAGTAAAAATTTAACGCTTTGTTTGTAATCGGATATATAACATTGTATTACACTTAACCCTTTAGTTAATCCGTTAGTGTACTCTTAACATTTGAAGTCAACAGATTTTTTTATAGGTACGTTGAAGGTTTTAGTATAATGGCTACAATCTCACCTAATGATAAATAACGATTTAGTCCAAGGTGATGAACACGATAAACCTAGTGCAGAAACTGGCTCTCAAGGAACTAACGGAACACGCGTATATGTCTTTGGCGGCAGATATTCAACTTAAAGGCGGTAAACTGGCAAGGTGGACATTAGAAAACCCCTAGTACCATGCCAATATATTGTTAATCATTTTATATATACAACATAATTATATCTTTAAAAACGTTATAGAAATAGGTTTATATAATTTACATCGGTATTATTCACGTATTTAATTTTAAACAATGTCTAAATCGTGTCCGTCTTTACACGAACGAACACACAGAACGACACGATCTGTGACAAGACACTCTTTTGTGAACAAACTTTTTTTAAACATGTAATCAATGCATGTTTTACTTTGTTATAATAATGAATTATGACTGCTTATGTTTACAGTCTAGTGATGACGATCTGAGATCTATTAATCGAAGTATCGATCTTTTTAAGCAAAGAATCGATTTTTTAGTTTCGATGCACAGTCCAAATCGATCCATTGAGTCGATATTTCAACCTTAAAAACGTGAATCGATTTTTTTTATTTTGATAAGAACTACAAAATTATTTACTAATTAATTGATCATATTACTGAAACATGTTCCAAACTATTTATCAAAAACTCCCAAGATTGTTTATACTATTATGCCCAACTTGGCTCCATGGTCTTAAATACCTTTGTATTCACTTTAATAAGAAGGCTTCCCGGCTCCTCCTGGGTTTTTAAAAATCGAAGTTCTAATGTTACTTTTTAGAAATCGATCTTTTAGATGTCGATGTTTTATGAATTTGTTCATTGGGATATGAGTCAAGAAAAGTCGATCTTTTTCATGTTGATTTTTATAAATCAATCTTTTACCTGACAATCTTTTATTAAGTGATTCATTAGGATTCGATTCAAGAAAAATCGATATTTGAATATCGATCGTTTTATGAATCGATTCTTTAGGCTTCGATTCGAATCGATTCAACAGTTGATATTTTTTGGAAAGAATCGCATCCCTAGTTTACACTCCAAAAATATAATTAACTCTTAACATTCAACATGATCAATTATAGAGGTCACATCTACTAAAGCAATTGCAGAACCAGCAGACCTTCCATCAAACATTTTAGATTGGAACAATGTACAGTTCATTAAATTCAAGTTAATATTTATTGCGAGCAATTAACCGCCGAAACAATTCAAATAGCCGGTGACGCCATCTCTCAGTGGCAAGTTAATCTATATCCTGTACCTCTAAACTTCTATCTAACTCTTCATAATAACATATTAAACCGACCCCAAATAACTCGGAAGCAGGAACGGAACATGATGTAGTCTGTTGAATGGTAAAAATTTGGTCATTCACATGAGCACATTTTATAGTGATTAGTTGACAAAATATAACAAGATGAAATTGATTCTATTGATTGAGCTAACTGTACAGTGGGAAACAAATATACCAAAAGACCATACTATAAAATAAGTATAAAGTAAGTAATACAAGCAACTAAATATTCTGAACAGAAAGGGCTACGTAGTTATTTATACGCTGTCGAAGTGGGAGCAAGAGGTATCCAGAGGCGCAGATACTGCGCTTGAACTTGTACCGATAATTTGTTCTTAGACTTTGTTTATAACCTATTATTACCTAAGTTGAAGCGTGAAGGACTTGGTTTAGTCGTAGCAATTGCGGAGCGCCCCGCTATAGAACAGTCGCGCCTATGCCCGCGATATTCAAATCACTTAAAATGCAATGCTTTGCTAATTAACATATTTTTAGTACCTATCTAGGTACCTTCTGTTTGACAAATACTTACAATATAGTAATTAAATGTCTGTCTATTTGTTATTTTTAATTAATATGTGAATTTATGTTGACAGTCAATTTAAACATGTATGCATACGATATTTTTTAAATTGATACATTGCACTAATAAAAATACCAAATCAAATAAACAAATTAGTAACATATGTATGTATGTTTGTAAAAAAAATACTTGCAAATGTATTAATTACATTTGGAAAATTATTATGTATATATGTAGAAAATAAAGTCATCGTCGGTTTATTTTACTTTATAGTACAAAAGCTAGGTGTTAGAAACCTTACATCATTGGATAACGTAATAAAATCCATTTGTATATAGAAATTGCACGTCAAAATATACCTACTAGCCTAGTTGCAACTTGGTAGTTCGTGTACCATCAGCAAAAATGTAAAAAGTAACGTGAAAATTTAAGTTTACTGCTATAATCTAAGTTTTTATGACAGAACTTTGTGGTTGAGCCCAGGTCTACTACAATTTTCCCGACTAACCTGAATTGCATACTTTTATTTTAAAGTCTAGATAAACCCTTGTCGTGTGTCAGTAATTTTGATAAATCAACAGGCTGAAATAATAATATAGGATTTTACCGAAATCAACAATAAGGAGTAAAACTAAATAAAAGGCCACAAGTTTTCGAATATTAAGTAGATACCTATGTATCATTAAAAAAGTATAAACTAAAAATTTTCATAATTAATAATTATTTCAGTAATGGTATATTCTACATTTTCCTTTACAGGTGTAAGTTGTATTTGTAGTGTAAGTATTTTTTGGTACATGGGTCCCGTTTCCATTATCATTTTTATTATCAGCACGCCTTTCTCTCATATGACAGGCTCGTTCCCGTATACGTTTCAAATGTTTTTTTTTTTTGAGTGACTGGTTTGTTTTTGTTTCCCATTATCACTGTTTCAACTACCTTTAGTAGACACAAAATAAAGTTCGCACTTCGTTCATAAAATGTTTACAATAACTATCTAATAATATTTAAACACGAGCTGGATCAGGAGTTGGAAATACCGAGCACAGGTCCATTGTTAGTGAAGATCACGGGCCGAATGGGCGGCGACAAGATAGTGATTGCGTAAATTACTGACTGTGAAGCAAGAGAAAGAGACGGAGGTCCGCGCACGCGACGAATTTAAAACAACATAAGCGCCAAAACAGTTAATATATATGATATATAAAATATATATGATTAAACTATTTAAACAAGTGAAATTCTGTTAATGAAAAATCTAGAAAATACCAAAATACCAATGTATTTTTATAAATCAGGTCTCGAATTTCTATTATTCAGCATTCAGAAGATATAACCACTAAATGTTAAAAACAGAGGCTACTTTAGATTTTTTTCTATGGAGAAAATGTGTCTTAACCGTGTTTTGGTTTATACAATAATTTCAATTATATGTTCAAACTCATAATCTTAATACTTTTTTTATATCTGGGACTTTTCAGAACCTTTATTTTATACATATCCCCTTTACTTTTCAGTAGTGGAATATTTAGATAATTGTGACGATTTACTGGAATAACTGAGTTTAAATATTTTCACCAATAAATACAGCATTACTACAAAAGCTTTTTATTTACTTTATATATTCTATTAAATAAGGTACATGCCACATTTTCCTATATACCATATTATTTAGTTACCGATACGTCGATACCATGTAGGTGGTATCGACGTATCGTTCCTTGTTCCATGTGTATGTTCCTTCTCAAATTTCTTTTTGCATAGAAATGATTGCCACTGTATGTATAATTCGTTCCATTTACACAATTTATCAAAATTTTCACTTGCGAACACAAAAATATTCATAAATGTCGTACTATGTATCATAAATAGTTGCTTCAAAATAGTTTAAAAATATATATTTACATTTTACAAGATATAGGTACGTTTCGTATCTCACGTTGATTGATTTTAGTATTTTTGTTAATAATAACATGTATTGTTGTTTCACTAAAGACTATTACTATGTACATAAATAAGTAGTCTTATAATTTTAGAGCATAGAAATAAATTCTTCGTTATAATACAATATTATAACTACGAAAGACCACACATCATGATCATCGACTCATGTTGTTTAATGGTGTGGAACGCTGATAGTTGGGCATAATGCGTACGACACTAACTTAACATACATATGTATGAATACTATATTACTATACTAACTCATATTAAATTGCCAAACGAATAATAACCTCAAGCCATGATTTTTCTTAGAAATACTATAAAAATCATTCAGTTTCTTTTTTTTAAGCCAAAATCATTAGGCAAACAAATAACCTGATTTATTTAAATATAACTATTGTTAAAAAATACTATTCAATAAATCACACTGCTTTGAATATAGCATTTGAATTAGAATAAAAATACCACATTGGTATTTGTGCTGTTTAGTGCTTAATTTATCAGGGTACTATCGCAGTTGACTGAAAGAAAAACACTTAAAATAGTATTTCTCATATAAACATTTGTCCCCTTTGACATCAGAAGAGGTTGAATTTTTAAAGAACTTTTTTAAAGGATACTTACAATATAACACAGAAAACCTTTTTTTATGATAGTCCCGCAAAGTGACGGCACTGTACCTGATGGGTAAGCACAGTGCGATAACAAAACAGTGGGGACCATCGATGCGACTTGACCTTTGTAACTTTCAAATTTATAGCTTAGGCTTGTAAGCTAGTAGTTTGGGCTAGGCGATAATGTTTCAGTCATGACAGAGCTTTTATGTATAAAGATTATAGATTCCATCATCGGGCATTGTTCTGTACTTATTTTCAGCTAAATATACGAGTGGAAATCCTTCGCTTTGAATTCAGTTTTCAAGCATAAGTTATTTCGTAGTATTAAGTCAAAAATAATAATGCTACAAGTCAACACTAACAAAACGCTACAGAAATAACAATACGATCTCAAGAATTATGCTGGAAGCATCACGAAAACACCAAGTCAATATAGCGATGGACAATGCATTATTATAAATACTTACTATAAACAGATGTAGATTTTATTTATTACGTATCGACAAATATGGTGATTACCTCAAAAATATTATAAAATACTCACATTTTACCAAAACATCATAGAGAAAAAATATTAAATATAAAAGTAAAACCGAAATTGAACTACCATAAAAGTCATACTAGAAAAATATAATATCACAAATCTTAAAACAACAAAAACGTCGTTGGGCAAAAACTTTAAGAAAGCAAAGAAATATGAGCAAAAGTTATTTTAGACACCAAGACAAAACCGAATATCACAAAGCATGAGGGTGACGATTTAAAAAAGATGACTGAAGTGTGAATAAGTTAAGATGGAAGTTCTGTGTAAGATCGACGTCGACTAATAAATTACACTAAATTTAAATAAGTACAGTTATAACTGTATATTTCAGTAATAAGGGTTATTATCATCACCCAGTTAATTGTCTAACTAATAGTAATTCTAATAAAAAATAGATAGAAAATGGCGACGGGTTAAGTTTCAAATTAGGAACTAACTCTGAAGGGCAGCTAAAGGAATTTATTATAGTAAAATTATTATTGAAAGACTTATAAAAAGTTATGATTTTGAACGAGCTCGCGTTCGTGTGCGTTATCTTCAAGTTAGATTCATTAATCCAAGTTCTGCAGTTTAATTAAAGTTGTTAAATTTACTACCGTTCACTTGCGGTGTCGAGTGCCGAAGCTTTCAAAGACGTTCTTTACTAGAACTTGTTCTTGCAATTCATTTTGGTTTGAATAAAAAAAATGTTGTCATAGGCAACTTATGAGAGACATTAAAGATATTCGGAATTGTTTTAGAATAAATACAATTGCAAATCTGTCAACAGACTTATACTAGTGGGCTAATTTTGGTTTGAATTTGCATTTGAGAATCAGTCACCCTAATATAACTTAACAGTTACCACCTATCAGGTGAGGCTGAAACCAAAAACCTATAAATAATGTAAAAAGATATATGACATCGTCTGAAGAACATATATTATGAGTTACCATCAAAATTATTAGTGTTATAATAAAATTCAGTAATAAAGCACACGATTCAATTTTCATTATTAGGTCTTGAATATTATAGGACAATGATTTACAACAGTAAAGACAGTCACACCTTCAAACTACGTTTTATGCATATACATTGTTATTAGAATAGTTTCTTTTTCTTCTGGAAAATGTAGTTAAAAAGGACATCGAGAACTTGAAACCACGAAATATGGAATATGATAGTTCAACAAGTTAAACAGATATAAATTATTAACACGCATTGGAAAGAAACATCGTGCCTAAACCGAGTTCCTCAAAGTAGTATTTTCATGACGAACATATAAGTAGGTGGTCACAAACAAAATTTTTATAAGTTTATTTTGAAAGCGGTGTTTAATTACGTAGAACATACATTACATAAAAAAGTGTATACAATTGGACGTAAAGTTCATCAATTGACTACAACGTATAGTGTACAGAAATGTTGTAATAAGTTTACTTCTAATTAGTAACCAACACTCGTGTCTGACTTAATATGAGATATAGTTGCACCGTATATCTTATAAAATATTAGACGCTTTTATACAAAATATATTTAACCTTAGAGTACGCTTAAATTATTATAAAAATGAAGGAAATAAAACAACTAAAATTAGCAAAAAAAGAAAAGGAACTTGGAATATTAAAATAGATATATATTAATTAAACTAAGATCGGGTCTTCATTAGAACTTGTCCTAGGGCGTAGATATGTAGTCGAGAGAATTGGATAAGGGACACCAGTTTGGTTTCCAGAAAATACTTCGAGGTGCGCTTACCGTTATCGTTGTAAGATTAATTACTGATCGTATCACCTACAAGGTAGTAATCAGCAAAGTGTTAATGTCATTACACACCTATAGGCATTGGGCGGCGGATATTCTACTTGAAGGTTCAATCCAAGCGGGAATTAGAAAAATCCCTACTATCAGGCGATGGTTTCACTACGATGTTTTCCTTCACCGAAAGTTAAAGCTTATTGTAAGTGAAATCGAACTCACGTCCCTTGACGCAGCGCCCGTACAATAGCAACTAAGCTATCATTGCCGCAAAATGTCATAAAAAAATAATTAAAATTGAAAGACTCAAATTAATTCAAACCCAGTCAAACATTTTGTATGGAGCTACAATTTTATAAATATTACTCAAACTTTATGGTATATAACGCTTCTTATAATAACAACCTTGACTACGTACACACCACACTGAGTTCCAAGTATTTTAGCAATATAATACATGCCAACAAGAACATGAATTATAACTTAATATAGCCAAGCGTAGGCAGCTGTGAAAATAGCAACAGATACAGTTTCATAATGTATTAGACGCTTTGAGAACAATTTCCTAGTCATTACCCTCAGAAGTGAAGTACTCCCGAGAGACTCACATATCACAAGTTGCTCTCCCACGGCCTATTGTCTAGTATCTACTTTAGAAACAATTAATGGGTTCTTGTTTCGATATCGAGAAGAAAAAGTGAGGAACGTTATTTTCAAAAAAAAAAAATTTTAATTACTTGTTTGGATGTTGTATGCTTACCTTTTGAATCATTATGCTGTTATACTGATTCATAATTTAACATTAATTCTTATATTCAAAAATACAGAATGCTACAATTGTATTCACTTGTAAAAACTCTCATATATTTGGTCAATATAATTATAAATATTTAACACCCGACTTAGAAAACACTTAAATTTCTCTGCATTTATGCCAGGTCACGCAGGCCGTGGTCACGAATCGATACATGTATTGCAGAATATTTATTAGCATGACCACTTTTTAATAGTTACTAAATACCCATGTGATAAAGACACTAGGATATCTAGTCACATAGACTGTCTTTATAGTATCGAATTCCAGGACCAATATATTTATTGACTTCTTTTACAGTCATATAATCTTGTGCAAAGGACTTCTGGATTATGAAAAGTACTGCATTGATTGGAGCACTTTGTTTTACAATCGCATTTTCCTTGTTTGTCGATTTATGAATGCACCGGCGTATTCTTGGGCCACTTCTGTAATTGAGCTCATTATTTAACTTATATATCTACGCGATCGGGGACATCGCAGCGGAAACTTCTGTAAACAGGCCATAACGTTGAACAATTAAAAGTAACATAATTGTACACCTACACTCGTGTATTAACATATTGATAATAAGCGTAAAGCGCAATAACTTGAAATTAAATTGAATTTGTTAGTACGTAGCACGGCAAGAAATAATTTATATTTCTCTAATACATTCTAATAAATATTTTATATTTCTCTTTTTTCTGAATGGTTTATAATAATAAGAGTATAATAAAATCCTTTTGTATACCAAAACATAGCATAAAAGAACATAAATGGCATTAGCTAGGTAAATCCGTTGATCTTTGAATACAATAAAAAAGCTTTGTCGAAAATTACTTTCTGATTGTATAACCTTTTCAGTGTTAGTAGAAGTTAAGGCATTTATATAGGACAAAAGATGCGCAAAAGGTCCAATTTTAATAACTTCACCAAAGCCAACCGTTTTACTAGTTCTTTCCAATATTACCAAAAGTTACAAAATCTAACTAGAACTGCTGCTGATATATGTTGCTAAATATATGCCAAATGTTGACAAATCTTCAATTATTCGGTTTTATAATAAACGTTCTAATAATTATTTCCACCTACCTTTGCAATTAAATCATAACGACGATTTGTACTGGCTTCAATATATTGTCTCAAAATCGGCTCTGCTGCATTTATGTGTAAGTAAGCCTATTTGTAAATTACAGAATAAGGGGTCACAATGTTGTAGTTATTATTACAATAAAATATATTCTACGTTAGGTACAAAAATTAAATACATACATGTTTAAATTTCAAGGGTATTAACATGCCTAATCTATTAGGTTTTACTGACGCATTTTCATTATCTAATCCAGCACAGATTATATTACTTTCAAACTTGTTTTCCAAATATAAAAAAATTATAACTTTTTACAATGAAAGGATACTATCAACATTACTTATAATTTTGTCTGCGTTATTTTAAATGTTTATTACAAGAGTTTTCATAAAACTAAGCAAAAAATGCGCTTCAAAGTACACAGGTATAGCGAATATCCTTTTGTGGTTCTGATATGGAACCCGGGTAATACGTTCCGCAAACAGGGGCTTCTTTCATAATAGAAACGTAGCACAAAAGGGATATAAAAGAAAACAAGATAAGGTGTGCGGAAACGAGGCTGGTGGATCTGTGTTTTTAGTTTCCACTTTATCGTACTTTTTTTACAAAATAAAAATACCTCTTCGTGAATTTGATAATTTGGGATTTCTAGCCCTATTACAAGATATTTCTCTTGAATACAGACTATCTCGAATTTATACAATAATATCATTATAGTTTCAATGAAAATAAATCTATGACACGTTGGTATTGCAATGAGAACTCCCTTGAAATCTGTTTTTCTTGGCATAAAAAATATAAGTTGAGCATATGTAATGCTATAGCCAATTTTACTATGAACATTTAGTGTAAGATATTATAATATAGTACCTATTATTGTATTAGAACAATTATTTCAAACAAATCTTATACTCATGAACGCCAGAATTTATCAGAATAATTCTTTTAAATTTTGTAAATTAACCAATCTTTTCAATGTGATTACTAACAGACAGGCCTCGCGACGAATTGCTAGTAGGTGAGCTTCGAGTTTCGGGTTAGAGAATTCGATTCCGGCATAGGACGTACTTTTGAATTAATAATAATAATAACGTATTTTTCAATTCTACGTCTAGTCTGCGTCTGCATATATTATGTGCTTGGTATTTACTTATCATAAAACAAGCTATACTCGCTAATTGTATATGAGATGGTCCTATCAGATTAAACTCTTTTGTTAATTGTTATGAATTGTGAACTGTAAAATACAGTTATTTCAGAGAAGTAAAATATATAAACTAATAATTCATCATATTCAGTCGGACTTCATTATTCACCAAATGATTTCCCTAAATTGGCACCTGTGAGCAAGCGTGCTTTAAACTCGGCTCATTTATATTCAATGCACGGTGTCTATTTGATTGGTTCAGAATATCTACTATGATTGTAAATTCCAAATAGTCAGAAAATACACACGGTTCGCAATTAATGTACGGACAGTTTTCAATACAAAAGTTGTAATTTATGTAGATTTATATTTCATGTGATGTTTTAAACGAATAAACGTCCTATATTAAACGGTATTAATTAGTTAGGTACCAGTTATTTCCATATCTGCGATATGAAATTTAATCAAAATAAAAGCTTATCAGAATATGGCTCAAGAAATCAAGACATCCAGGTAACGCTTACAGAATCCCTTGATCTTGCGTTTTGTCTATACCACAATGATGATAAACAAAGGTCCAGTTCTACAAATAATAAGTAATCAATCTAACGTACGAGCACCGGTCGTATTGTATAAAAACTCAAGTAGAGTCTATACCTCGATCGGAAACGCACTGAAAAATATTCTTTGTGATTTAATAAAAAATCTTAATCCCAACTTTTTTGTATGTTGCGTAGTGTAGTGTAGTAAGGCAATGCCCCTTCGCAATTTAAAGAGTTCTATGGTTCTGGTGGTATCTGCATCATTACAATGTCTAAGGCATCGAGGAGATATTTATCTGATCCATCGCAGAGATGCGAGTAGTATTCCATACTCGGCCGAAGTTAGGCCTTATAAAGAAGGTCCAACTGGTCGGACATGAAAAACCGTCACACCCTGTTCAGGATTCCGAGTCTCCGAGATGTTGTGGAAATTAGATTTTCGATGTGGTCCCTAAGGTTCAGGTTGGTACGAATATTTAGGCTGTCTCGCATTGCAAATTGGGTGCTCTGAAAAGTAGGGTTACGTGAGAAGATAATTTTTTAGAAGTAAAGACGCATACCTAAATTATCTTGGCATTGGACTCAACCAACTTACTTGCTCCCCATGTGGATATGTGGGTTAAAACTTGGTTAAATTCAATGACAAGTTCCCTCCGTTTCTTTTCTATGTCTCCCCGCCCACAGCCGGACTTACCGAAGTATCACCCATGAATCGTACTATCATCTGCATAGCAATGAATGCGCCCCAAGGGTAGCATATAATTGATATGCAGACGAAACAACGTGGGTGACAAAACAGAGCCATGAGGAACTGCAGCGTTTACGGACCTGAACTGAGAATTGTGCCCATCGACAAGGACACGAAATCAGCGTTCATGCAGAAAGCCGGAGATCCAACGGTACAGGTTATTGGGCAGTCCGAACGCCAGGAGTTTGGAGAGAAGTCCACGATGGCAGACCCTATATCTGGCTATATCTAGCCCAATCGCCATGCTTGTCAATCGCTTCTCCCCAGCGTTGCAATATATACGCTAGTACTAGTGAACTCCCTGTCGATAACGACCTGTGTTATGATAGAAAGCAGTCGTCAAAACATGTCGAACAGTTTAAAGGAACAACTCATTTTCAAATAAAAATTAAGGATGATCCGGATGAATTTATTGGAATTATGCAATAATAATTCGTCTCGATCAAAATGTCAAACGAAAACATTACAATTTATCATTATTATTTTTTCTGTGTGACGCCGACCCTTTATTAGATAGCCTGAAGGTAGACGTTATCCGCTGCTACAAGTTTAACTAATGTAGCTAACACCGTACGTTTTCAGTTTCTGTTATGAAATATGAATCCTTCCAATAAACGTATAATTATGATAAAAACTTATTTGTAAATAAAACGGGCACCTAAGACAATTTACGTTTTAGGCCCGATTTCAATTATTTAAATAGAATTTACTTGTTTCACGTAGTCTGTATCTATTTGTAAATTAATATGCGTGGAGCGAATTCAGGCAATTTTTTTCATAAATTTTCAAAGCATTGCAAAAGGCGATGTACACGTCCAAACAAGTGCAACAACAAGAAGTCTTGAAACAAGAAGTGGTCAACAATAAAGACAGCTGTTTTTTAGTTTTCTTTTTTTAATATAAAATTGAGTTACAAATGTAGAATGCTAATAACGAGTGTGACCTCCTCGTACCAAAATCAAGGCTTGAATTCATCTGGGCATGTTTTCCACGATATTTTTCTTAAAGGACTTCTTAAAGGATTACGGTCTCACTCTTCTGCAATGACTCTTAGCTCTCTGAAGTTCTGTGAAGCAGGTAGCACTCATCTCACCCGTCTTTAGAGCACCCCAGACATGCTCAATTGAAATAAGGTCAGGACTTCGATCTTAGAAAGGACTCAAATTAGAAAATTCCCTACCACCATGCTATGATTTCGTCACGATGTTTTACCTCACCATAAGCTCAAGCTCACTGTAGGTGGATTCGAACTCACGTCCCTTGACGCGGCATCCGTACACACTACCTACCACTGAGCTATCATCGTTTCAAAATTCTTCCTAGTCGATTTAAGCATAAAAAACGGTGCGTGCTTACGTGTGTAAATTTTACCGCACTTGAAATTTCATCAAGGCGAGATTTATAGCGTTAGTGTGTCCATGATCGTGTGCCACATCGTCATTTAACATCTGGTGAGATTGAGGCCATAAGGTTAAAATCTCTATACTAAAAAGAAACACTTGAATAGCAGCATGGGTACGTAGCAAGGGTACTTTTCTAGTAACGTAACTCCTAATACACAATTTTTTTAACATTAAAAACACACTATTTTAATCAACATTTATTGATAGTTTTCTTATATCTATGTACACGTGATTTGTAATAAAAGTTTTATAATAAACAAATTATTTGTAAACAATGAGAAGGAATCAAATATTATATTAAAACCACAACCCGTCTTCTGCTTCTTCCTCGCTGTCTGTTACTTGCAAGTCATCCTGTATAACTGGATCCGGCTGGAAATTATATAATAATTCAATACAGATTTTTCTTACTATAAAATATTATGGTCAGTGCCGGAATTACACTTTTGCCGCCCGTAGGTTATTCAAAATTTTCCGTCCCTACTTACCTCTATAACTAGATTCCACATAGGACTACGTAAATTGTAGAAAACAAATCGATATAAGATATATATATATAGAATAGATTCTAAATCGTGAAACCTATTATCTAGCAACATTTATAGTCTAGTCGACAAGCTAAAAATGGTCTAAAATAGAGATACTGCTGTTAACATTATGTGTGATAGCTCATTAGATCCGCAATGACGCTTAGAAAAATGTGCCAAAATGTGTATCAGCACATAAAAATTTGCAAATATTATAAACAGATAAAGACGAAAAAAAAGCATTTCTTTTTTCGCCAATATTTCATAGACTTTTTAATATATAAGAAATTTCAATAAAAGATATTTGAAGAGGAGGAAATTTCCAATGAAAACTCTCAGCTCCCGGAACTCGTATCTTCATTATTTATAATTTTAATTGAACGCTGAAAAAGGGTCTCCTCGAGACATTTTTAGCATTGCACGCGCGGCGTCAAAATCGAGTACGACACATTGATTATTTTTTTACGGTATTGAATATTTTTCATTAATATAAAAAAAATATGGTGTATTCTGAACACTTTAAAAAGTGTATTCCAGTTTTACGAATTTTACTTAAAGTTAATTTTTCAACTAGTTAAATGATTGTTAACTAACAATATTTTCTCGAACTCCCCCGTCTTTATTATAAAAGAAATAAAAAATCTATAATTGTCGTAAAAATGTAAAATTTTGCAACAGGAATAAATAGAGTTCCGGGAGCTGGAAGTTTTTTATTGGAAATTTCCTCCTCTTTTTAAGTTTTAAAAATTTCTTTTGAAATTTCTTAAGTCTTAATACTCTATGAAATATTGGCGAAAAACGAAATACTTATTTTTCATGTTTATTTGTGTATACATTTTTCAAATTTTTATGTACTAGTACACGCTTTTAGTACATTTTTCTTGAAGTCATTCTGGATTCAATGAGCTATAACACATAATTTTAAGAGCAGTATCTCTATTTTAGATCATTTTCAACTTGTCGACTAGACTATTAGATATATGTACAAGTATGAATCATTTCAGTTTCTTAAACACAAAACAAAAATACCCAAAATCTGCCGCCTTAGGCTCCAGCCTAGTGGTAAATCCACCACTGATAATGGTCACGTGTAATCTACTTCATTAGCATGAAGTTAATAGTTATAATTTTTTTTTTATTCGGTCAGTACTTTGACTGTTGGTACCTTGTTCTTATTATATATTAATTTAAGTTAATATGTCAGGACTTTTTGTCTTTTCTGTATGTTTAATGTATCATTCTTATAATTTATAGGTAACGATATGGCCACATTGTCACCTGATGTTAAGTGACTATTTGGCCCAAGATGATGGATATGTTAAGCCTAGTGGGGGAACTAGCTCTCAAGTGCTCCTGCTGAAACCCACCTATAGGTATTTGGCGAAAAATTTTCAACTTGAGGGTGGTAGCTAGCCAGGCGAACATTAGAAAAAGCTCTACTTCTATCATCATCTAGTTGTAATAAGCTAAGAGTTATCTTCACTTGTAATAAATTGTATTAAGAAAGCGTAATTTTACACGAACATGACAAACTTTTTTTTTTTAGGTAGGGACCACTATGCTACGGTTTTATTACGATGTTTTCCTTTACCGAAAGTTCAAGCTCCTTGCAGGTGGTTCGAACTCACGTCCATTAACGCGGCGTCCGTACACACTACCAACTGAGCTATCATAGCTTCAAGCCACTGCTTTGTGTGCCATGTATTCATTTCTTACACTATTCTATAGTACACTGAAATTTCCCCAAAAGTCTAAAACGTGTATTAGTTAATACTTAGCATTTACAAAAATGCGCTGGTATGCAGATGTTTTATAATAAAGTAATATTTATTTATATCCAAATACTAAAAGAATGTACGAGCAAAAAGTGAAAAGATTACTATTTTAGATAAAGTCAATACCGTGAAACTCACCTGCCAATTTTCTGGTGGTTCCTCTTTAAATTGTGGCGGAGGTTCTATTGAACCTCCCTCCATCATCATTGCCGATTCCATGTTCATATCCGGCTCGACCGGTTCCTCCTTGAAAACGATTTTAATATACGATATACATCCACACTTCTAAACTAATATTATAAATGTAAAAGTGAGTTTGTTTGTTACGCTTTCATGCCTAAACCGCTGAAATGATTATGATGAATTTTGGTATAGAGATAGATGCTAACATGGAGATGGTGATAGGCTTCTTTTTCTCGCGAAAACCTTATTGAAAGTGAAGTTAAGAGAGGGACAAACTTTTCATAAAACTTTTTATTGCGTCATCCGATTTGTTTGACAAAATAAATATTAACGCGAGCGCAGCCGCACGTAACATCCAGTAAACTAATAAAATAATACCCGAAGTACAAGAATTATCAGGTATATAGATATAGATAGTATACAATTATTCGTTGTAAATCTATGTAACTGTTATATTAATAAATAAAGACAGCGGAACGTACGCGCCCGAGGTCTCGGTCTAACACTAGTAAGTCCCGCTGTTTTGTACCGAAAGTGGTGGAACCTAGTATTCATAATGACGAAATAGGTAGAGAAAATTCCAAAAAGGTACGACACGACTATATTACATCGAGACAAGACTTAGATACAACGAAGTTTCTTTAGATTATTCGACTAATAGCAGTCAGTCAGTAGAAGGTGGCTCACAGATATTATATAAAACGCACGGCTATAATTTTGTTAAGTAAATATTAAAAAAACCTTTTATACCTTAACAACTGGCGGGAATGTGAAATCATTATGCTGGTCCAAGTCGACGTAGTCATCTGTCGGGTTCGGAGGCTCGTCCGGAATCTCTCGTTTTATCAGGAACTCGGACGTGTCAAAGCCCAAGCTGGTCTCACCGCCTTGCGACTCGTCTTCTAATTATATAAAACATAATCATTATAATTTATTGTTACCCCCTTGATTTCATAAAAATAAAGGCTTCGTCATAAGTCATTTAACTTCAAGTATTTTTACACATAATTTATTGTATATAATTACATACCGTTAATGCGAAACTGGGTATGTTGAAAAACATGATTTTTCGCGCCTAAACCACTCAATCAATTATGATGAATTTGTATAGAGATAAAGGGAACCTAGAGACGGTGATAGACTACCTTTTCTCGCTAAAAACTTATAGGGTAAAGAGAGGAATAAATTTTGTATGAAACGTTTTATTGTTATCCGATTGGTTTGACAATATCAATATTAACGCGAGCGAACCCGCAGGTAAAATCTAGTAATTATTAATATGCTTCGGGAACGACACGCGCTAACGTGTTTGAATAAAAAGAATTAATAGATAATTGGCAACAACATGCATTTAAGGGTTCATTAATGCCCTACATTAGTTGTTACAACCATATTCCAACAACATATCAAATTCAGGGGAACAATTAATTCAATTTGGGTCCTAAGAATTCACCTATGAGAGTTATAACATAACCACCGGTCCAGAAAACATCTTAATCATAAAGAGGTACCGGCAAGAAACTTCATTAGGTTTATCTTTTTTTTACTGTTACACATTTTCACTTTACATGACACTTAATTTGATGTACTACAAGTAGTTGTAAACCAACATGCATGGTGCATGATTTGCATGGTGGTAGAGATTTTTCTAATACCCGCTTGGTTAGCTACCACCCTCAAGTTATAAATCTGCCTCTGAATACCAATAGGTATGTTCCGGCAGTTGTACTTGAGAACCAGTCCCTTCACAGGTTTAGCGCGTCTACCGACTTGGGCGGTATCGTCACTTAAGATGAGGTGAGATTAGGGCCATAAGGCTAAGTCTTAACTATTAAATAAATATTAAATATATACTAAATGTATGTATGTATGTATATTTTTTTGACTACAGCTAACTAGCAGCTAGCTAATTTAATATGATATCTGGATATGGTATAGTATAATATAAATAGATGGTAAATATAGATAGTATATTTATTAATATTTACCAATTACACAAATTATTTAATTTGCACTACTTAAAACAGTACCTTTTTCCTTATTACAATACTCCCAGTTAGCTGCAAGATAATCTTTTTATTTATATTTTACACATTTAGCGTTATAGCCACAATCTGACCTTATATAAAGTCACGATGTATCCTAAAATGGTGAGCTGACTCTCATGTATAACTGACGGAACACCTATAGGTATTTGGCAGCAAATTTTCAGCTTTAGAATAGTAGCTTGTCAGACAGTAATTTAATATTTTAGAGGGGTAACTAGCGAGATGAGCATTAGAAAAAGTCCTACCACCATGCTATGGTTTCATCACGATGCTTTTCTTCAAAAACTCATTGCAAGGATTCAAACTAAGGTTCATTAACTCGACGTCCGTACAGGCTAGGACTGAGCTATAATTGCTTCGAAATTACGGCCTTATGTCTTATGGCATTAAGCTCCCCAATACACCTGTTTAAAATGCAATAAAGTATTTATTCATTCATATTTAACATAAACATACCCGGTCGTACGGAGAGTTGCACCATCGCCTCTGCGGCGTCTTTCTGTTCCACTTCTTCCAATTCAGAACTACCGCTATCCGAATACTGGAGATCTATACACAAATTTGTCTATTAATTTAAACAATATATCAAAAATCTTTGCAACTCCAACCTAGCTAAGTCGTAATCCTCAGTAAGTCGAAAAAATATAGCATTCCTTTTCGCTGAACTCCTAAATACGCGTACTTGAATTATTTAGTCGTTGTAACTCGAATATTATGTTAATTCCCTGCGAGGTATTCATACATTTATACTCTACAATTGGAATTTCAAAAAGCAGACTCCGATAGTCGCAGTTAGTAAAATATAATGACGTCTTCCTGGAATTCCCCGAGTTCCCTGAAGTTTGACTTATAGCAAAAAAATCCTTGAATCAAAAGATTTTTTTTTTCGACTTTGACTCTATAGTTCGAAGTGCATACCTACTTATAAGCGCGCATTTAGTCGAAATTTCTGCAATTGTATCCTTTGTATCTCGAACTTCTTGTTAAATCGAAAACTCATTAACTCGAAATTTTTATCATATCCCTTGACATTCGAGTCATAGAGATTCCACGGTATCAGGAAAAACGGTTAGTTAAAATGTTTACTATTAGGCTTAAGGGAAACTGTAAAAAGAAAATTTTAGAATAAATTTTGAATGCATATGACCTATTACAACCTACCTTCTTCCAAACTGTTCTGATCTTTCCTTGGACGTCCTCGCTTTCTCGGTGTTGCTCCTAAGGGTAAGGAATATATATGTATATATTTTTTAAATTAAATAACAATTTTACACATTTTATAACAATAGTATTTAGTTATAATGGAAATATATTCGAAAATGAATATTCACTGTAAAAAAAATCTAATTTTTCCAATGAGTAGTTCCAATGAAAGATTTTAAATCAAAATTAAGTTTTAAATATGATTGAATGACCACATATTTTGTTTTGGCAAAATTACGGAAAGCTGCATAATATTTTAAAATTATAATGTTCAATTGCTTAAATGGCTAATATATCCAGTGGTCTTAGTAAGCAACAAAAGTATAATTCTTAATGGATAAGCTATCAATGTGAACTAGTTCCCGTCATTTTTTTCAATATTAACAAACCCTATTACTACACAGCGCATCACTTATAGTTCATCGCATTTTTATTCCAATAGGCTCATTTGAAGGTAAATGATTACCGGCACCTATGAACAGCCGCAACACCAGGGGTACTACGTCCATATTGCTGACCTAGGAGACCGTATTTCAATCCCTTTTTGAAGATTTCATCATAATTCTGGGGGACGACTGTCCTGGGTAACCGATTCCATAGATCCAGCGTCCAACGCATTTCAAGATCAGCGGATGGTAAGGACCGTTGTTATTTTTGAACTATACTACGCTTACGTGAGTTCGAATGCACCTACAACGAACTTGAGCTTTCAAAGAAGGAAAATATCTTGAGGAAACCACAACATGATGGTAGAGCTTTTTCTAACGCCCGCCTGGCTTTCTACCACCCTCAAGCTGTTAGTCTGCCGCCAAATACCGATAGGCGTGTCCCGACAGTAGTACTTGAGAGCTCGTCCCTCCACAGGTTTAGCGTGTCCACTAACTTGGAACGTATCGTCACTTAAGGTCAGGTGAAATAATGGTCATAACGCTAACCTATAAACTATTAAAAAAATATAATACAAAAAGTATTACCATCAAGGGTCGATGTGGAGGTCGAGGGCTTGTGTTTCCTGGGGCGGCCGCGACCTCTCTTCTCGTCCGAGGACTGTGGGATCAGGTCGTCGCCTTCCAGCTCGGACTGTTCAGCATCTTCGAGCATCTTCTGCTGCACGCGCGCTATGTTCGCCTCCAGTTGACTCACGTGCTCGTCAAACTGTATGAATATTGTACAAAAATATTATATTTTCTATTGGTCACTAAACAATTACACTATTTGGAACCAATCTTATAAACAGAATTATACAACAAAAAACATGACACGTAATATATGTTAAAATATTATAAAGCTGCAAAGTTTGTTTGTACGCGACAATCTTAGAAACTACCAGTCGGATTTAAAAAAAGTATTTTGTAATTTACAGATTTCCAAATGCAGTTGGAATATTGTAAGTAAAGTAAACCATTTTACAAACATTGAGATAGGCTTTGGACTATTTAACATCACGCTACCACCAACAGGAGCAGAGCTGTATCGAAAACAGTTACAAAAACGGGAAAAAGGTATTGAATAATATATAGTTCCACTGGAACAAAGTCACGGACACAGGTAGTAATAACATAAAACCTAAATCGTATAATGAATTCAATTCTGAAAGACAATGTAAATTTCTAAAACTATATTTAACGAACTTATTCGTTAAAACGACTTGCGTGCCCATTTATTACGTTTGGAACCTATTCCTCCAAGAAATTAAGTAATTGATTTCTCCTTCTTGGGGTAGTCTGAATGGTAAAATACCTCCACCCTTAAAACTTCTTGCTAATAACATTACTTTATGTGCCTGCAATGATTACAATTTTCAAATTCCAGCTAATATCGCGATAATGATATGATGATTTGATGGGTGCTACGCCTCAGATGACGTCATACTGATATAACCAGCACTGCAGTATATACCGTAAGGTTATACTGTAGCAAATTGCTGAATATGTTGGATACTTAATAGCATTTTTAATGTGTGATTGTTTCGTATGATATCGTATAACAATAAATTTTCGTTATGGCCAATCTCATCTCCTGTAAGTGAAGATGTGGCCCAAGATGGTGGACTCGCAAAGCCTAATGGAGGGACTCTCAAGTGCAATTGCCGGTTACACACCTATAGGTATTTGGGCATTAGACAAAATCCTATCATCATGCTATCGTTTCATCACAACGTTTTCCTTTACTGAAAGCTCAAGCTCATTGTAGGTGGATTCGAACTTACGTCACATAATGCAGCGACCCTGCACACTACCAACTGAGCTATCATCGCTTCTTACGCTTTCTCATCAAAGACTGTACTAAAAACAATGGAAAAATTAATCCAACAGAAGCATCAGTATTTGGATGTAAAACTGACCTGCTCGAGGGCATCCTGCGTTACTTTCAGTATCGCCTCGGCCTGTCTCGTGAACTGAGAGGAAGGGCCGTTGTACGCGCGACAGTTGTCCACCAACAGTTGGATGTCTCGCAAAAACTCATTCCGACTATGGTATTTGTGAGCTGGTAATATAAAAGTCAAAAGCTGGTCAAGATCATGAATTTATCATACGCAGGATTAAGAGCACAACATCATTAAAATAGATAGAATAGATAAAACTGCATGACTTGCTACAGATGTAATGTACAATTGCCAACAAGCAAGTAATTTTAAGTCAACATAGATATCTACTAAAACGGATTTTACGATCATTCATGCCTTCTTCTTCTTATGGCCTTATCACATTTTTAATTGGGATCGGCTGTCTTAATCTGTTTTTTCCAGAGTTTTTTCTGTTCTGGGTCGTCAATTATTATTTATTAGATCTTTCCTAATTACGGACATCCATGTCAGACGAGGTCATCCACGCTTTTTCGGTCTGTCATTATGGTGCAGCACTTGTGTGGTCATGTCATCAACTGACTTTCTCATGACATGACCATACCAACGAAGTCGTGTTTCCACTACTTGATCATGTAGCGATCTTACTTTAAATGTGCCTCTGATGTAGTTATTCGTCGACATAACAAGAAGTGTAACTCTGCCTGACGATTTAAGCATTCTCATTTCTTGCCTAAGAGATTATTTGTAAAAGGTTTTTATAAACAAAAATCCAGTGCTGTAGTAAGTTATTTACTACTACAAATATAAATAAACCCATATATAAAGAAAAACAACAGATGAAATTGTAATCTAACGGAAATAGAATAATAATTAGATATATGTTACCTTGTATTTTCTTTCCCATAGTTTCCATGTCGATAGGTCGCTTTATCACATTGTAATAATCTTTAACTTGTTTCTTATTCACAGGTTTCAAGAATGGCCACGCTTCCGGCATCACCTTCAGCTTTGTAGTCAACAAGTTCTCGAGTATAAATGAAAGTGCCACCTGTTGGTTACAAATGTATGTATTTCACAATTCAAACTAAACAATCATGTTGTTTCTAGCTTCCATATTGAACATACACAATACACACATAGACTTAATATTGCATATTGCAATTATGACTCTATGTATGTGTGATAACGTGTATATTGTCTTGAATGTATTTTCTACGTTTTTTCTGACATAATGACTGATATTGTACCACTATTACACTAGTACTTTTCACTTACCTTACAAACTTTTTATGTCCAAATATAGTAAACATTAATGTGAATAAATAAACTGTGTAAAGCTTAATAAATATTACAAAAACATTTTTCTTAACAACTTAAAATTCATTAAATATAAATCGAAGCAACATTCTTTATAAATATATTTCTAAACATAATTGTGTATTTTGTTCCTCACGCAAGAAATACGTGAGTTTTGATTATTACGCTCTCCGATGAATTATGCAATCTACCATCGAAAATAATAATCAATTGATCTGATTTCTATGATAAAGTATTATTTCCATTGTATAACAAATTTTTGTTAATTTATGTTAAAGAAAAATTAATTATTATTTATAGCAAAATACCTTTTTTTTTATGCATATGTAAATTAAACATAAAACTAAAAGTTATTATTACCTGATCATTATCATCAAGTAGTGGATTAATCTGCTTCTCCAGTTTCATGAGCTGTTCTTCTTTTTCAGCCAACTTCTCAACACAACGCTGCAACATTCGCTGTGCAGCAACTGTAAGGCTACTTGTTGGTCCTAGAATATTAATGTATTAATATAAGTAAACTATATTACTTGAACGAATCACGAGAATGAGATTATGCGCAGGTTATGTTCCATTGAAATAAGTTCGCCTTTATAGTATGAGTAAATAAGTGGCATTTCCACTATGCCAGAGTTGCGGACTCATCGACAATGTGCACCATATTTTGGCATAATGTATTTGAAGTGAATGTATAAGATCTGGGCTTAATGATTCTTGTTCGTTCCACATTGGTTTATATAATTCCTTGTTGTCTGACCCTATTTCCAAATCTGCTAGGGAATTTTATAAAATTCACTTAAAATATCGCTAAATATATTTACCAACGTATCTCTGTATTTGTATGTTACATGGCGATATAGTTCGCTTAGACGGCTAAGGCTTAAATAAATCAAATTAAAAAATATTCCATGAATTCTAATTAAATGTATCAAAAATATCATAATACAAATTAAGAATTCTTATTTGTAACTTTGTCCGTAATTAAATTATCGTTATTTCTAACTCTTATATATAAAGAAAAAACAGTAAATAATCATATAGTTTTATAGTTATATCACTTTGCTATTTAATTATTCTTGTAATAAAACATTAGAATACTTACCATTATAAAGAGTGCTGTTCTCGACAATCTGATTGACGTCCGCGAGAAACTCCTCCCTGCTCTGGTAGTGCTTTTGACGTAAGTTATCTCGGATAGTTTGCAGATCCATGGGTCGTGATACTATGCGATAGTAATCAGCAACCAACTGTCAGAATATAAGAAATTTACATATACTAGACGTCGCCCAATGATGTAAATTTAATTGTAATTAATTACATTATAAAATTTAAACATTATTCAAGATTTTTGTTAAAGAGTATATCTGTTAAGTCAGTGTCTTATTTGTTTGGTGTTATCTGGAAATATTTTACCATTACTTGTTGACAATTTCTATGCTGTAAAGATGTTAGATAACGGGATGTTATTATGTTTGACATGGTAGTATGAATGTAAACAACGAATGTTTTCATTAATTATTTGTCACACGTATTAAACGTAAATTTTAAATTTTAAACATAAATATCAAAATCTTTCCTGGGCACAGATTTAAAAAAAGGATCTTTATGTTTCGTTTCACGTATAAATGTATAAAAGATTCCATCTAAATCTAATGTTTGTGTATATATTTTATAGGAAAAAATGTGACATTTTCATGAATGGTCAGTTGTAAGTTGTTTTCGAGTGATAACTCACTTCACATCTCTCATGATCTATACTCGGGTTAACTTCTTTCACGCTGCAGTTAATAGCGACATCATAGAACTGTACATGTTTATTTACCAATACAAACTAACAACTACAAGTCATTTTGTATATAGTTACAGATGAAAATTACGACTTTGTATCTTCTGAATATTGTTAAAATATTAGCAATAACTGCAAGTCTCGTTGTAATTGGTTATATACTTGTCTTCTAGTAATTGAAGCCGAAACACGAACCTAAAGTGAATTTCTGTGGATGTACTTCTGGGCTTTTAGAGGATCTTAACTTATCTTAACATTGTTGTTTTTATTTTTATTAATTAATTAACGTTATTTGGCAATACGTTATGTAATTCTAGTGGCATTGAGCATAAATGAAGTGAATTATAAACAATAACTCAGGGGCATGACTTGTTAGTTACCACAACAGTTCTCTAGAAGATAGACTAATTTGCTATAACGTTGTATTGAAGACTTGCGAGACATTATAGGTGGTATTGGAATAATTGTGTGTAAATAAATTGGCCAGAAATTAAGAAGAGTTATCAGAGAGTATATAAGTGAATGAGAAAACATAGTTGAGTGTGGTTCGGCCTTTTGTTTTATTATATCTAAGCCTTCTTCTTCTTCAGTCAGTATAGCACAGCTACCGTCTAGTCATTCCGCCTTGAGGCAGTCAGTACAATCCCTTAATGTAGGAACTAAGTCGCGCTCTTAATTCGCGTTATAGTAGGGTAGGTTTCTGCTTAGTTAGGAACCTTCTTAGGATTAGTTAGGACCGCGGTTTCTCTTCGCGTCCTCTGACAACAGCCCAAGCCGAAGATCGGCAACTTCATGGCTCCCTTGTGCTCGTTGCCTCGGCCTGTGTACCTTAGTATTTGCCCCAAATGCTCGGTGAAGCTGTAAAAGAGCATAAGTCCAACAATACCTTAGGGTTGACAGGGAAGAGGAAGGGCTGCACGTCGGGCAGATGGCGCATGTGGTTGAGCACGCCCTCGAGTAGCGAGGAGAGCGTTACGAGCGGGTCGGTGCGGCGGCGCTCGGCCGGGCGGCGCACCAGGTACTCGCAGGGGTCCGCGCCCGTGCCGCGCCGCTTGCTGCGCCCCAGCGCGCGCACCTCGCTGCGCCGGGACCCGTTCCCGCTGCGACCCCTCAGCTCCTCTGCAGATTGCTGCAACAGGACAGTATTATAAACTCGTTAACACATTTATTACACTTCCAGATATCAGAGAACCCTTAGCATAGGTGTTAGTTGTAAAGACCTCTGATCCGCACAGTTTTATGATTTTATTTATTACTTACGAAAAAAATATTATTAAAAAAATATGCATTTGCGTGCAACTTATACTAGTTGTGAACATTTTGTATAACACAGCCTAAATATAGATTTAATTATGGTTTTTAAGTACTATTTTTATTATATAATATTTTATACATTACATCTTACGAAGTAAAGTAAATTAAACATTGATTACACGACCAGATTTCAAAGAACCCAGATTTCTGGAACTATGATAGCTCAGTTGGTAGTGGGTACAGACGCCGCGCCGAGGGACATGAGTTCAAATACACCTACAATGAGCTTGCGCTTTCGGCGAAGAAAAACATCATCAGGTGAGTTCCGGCAGTTGCACTTGAGAGCCAGTCACTTCACTAGGGTCAACGTGTCCTCCATCTTGGGCCACATCGACAGTTAACACCAGGTGAGTTTTTGGTCAACGTTAAACTAACGTTAGCTAACGTCTTCTAACGAGACTATCCTTCCATCCCCCATCTCGTCTTTGTCGTATACTACTACCGCCATGTTAACACACTCGCTATAATTGCGACACATTGACCCTCACTGCTTCGTGACGCGCACTCGTGATTCGGTTAACTACAATAATTACGCACGCAAGTCTTTCAGTTTCCAAACGGCTGTTACGTCCGAGTTTCAAGTGCCTGGATTACCGCAGAAGAAACATTAGAGATTAGTGCACGACATCATTGTTTCTTTTTTCTTTACCCACGCCATTAAAGCTTATCGTGGATAATTTGCGTATTCGGTATCCTTTAAAATCTTCAACAGAATTTTTACTCGTTTCATTAGTTTTGTCAGTGCGATCGAAAAACGTCCTTCTTTCATGCATAGAACTACTAACAATAACCTTTGTTGAAAACACGAACTAAAATTTATATAAAAAAATGTTTACAAGTTATATTTATACACTTGGGCTTATATAATATTAAGATTGTATGTGTACTTGTGTTACAGGCGGCACGACGCCGCAAGCTGTGGAAAAAAATTGTAAAGGCTTATGTGTAGCAGTAGTCGTCTTTAGGCAGAATTGATGATGAATTGTGCTATCTCGTGTCTAGGTTTTGCAGAATTATTAATAATTTTAGCGATAAAGTTGATGTATTTTTGACAGTATCGGTGTATTAATGCGAATATATACTTGCTTGCTTGCGACTGATGTTTAATAATTATACATCTTTTTGGTTTTCCATTCTTATTATGTATTGTATTAATGTGTGGTTTGTTGGAAAAAAAAATACTGACGTAGGTAGTGTAAGATTTTTGTTCATGCGGTGTTTTTCCGTATGTACCGTTAATGAATTAATTACCATGAATTATATATTGTTTGTTCAAATATATTAGTGTAAGTAGATGTGGATGAATTATTGCTAATATATAAATAAATAAATCTCACCTTAATGATCTTTGAAGGTAGCGTAAGCTTGGTACCGTCGACATAGCCCAGGTCGTCGTCTTCGGGCTCGAGCGGCGGCGGCTCTACGTCCGTATCGGGCGGGGAGGAGGGCCCGCCCGCCATCGACCCCGTATACAGGGGACACGCCTTGTTTGTACGCATATGACCCACTTGTCCGCATGCACCACACTATAAAAAATAAAAAAAAAACCTTTAGATAGTTCGTAGAATACAAAAAAAATTATAGTACAATACCTATGGTTTATATATTTGTAATTTTTTTACTCTAAAGCAATTAAATATATATGTAGGAGTACGCGTGAACGAGTACATGCGAGCTAGTACAGTTGTATGGGTGAATCCCTTTCTAGTAATTTGTATTTTTGTTCTATGTCAGATATAAGAAAACTAGCAGTGGCCGCGAGTTCATTAGTGAGGATCTAAAAATATTTAACAATTTTTGCCCGTTTTGTAACTTCTTTCAAAACAGCTTTGCTCCTATTGATGGTAGTGTAAAGTTAAATAGCCTAAATCCTTCCTCCATGATTGCTCTGTAGAATGCATAAAGAATATTTGAAATCCAACCAGTAGTTCCTAAGAAAAGCGTGTTCAAACAAACAAACAAACTTTTCCTCTTTATAGGATTCATATACATTTGTGGGTAAGTAGGGAACAAACGATATTAAATAGTAATCTTTTCATAAACAATATACCTAGATTTCTATGATCATACTGTATTTATATACTAATCTTGTCAATACTAAAAATGCCCAAACTGTAGAATAATCGGACCTGTAGCGCTTAAGCTCAATTGTAAAACCATTATTGAAATAGCAAAAGAGATAATATAAAAAAACCTACCAAATATTTTGCAAAGACTGAGTAATTGTTTTTTTAATATATATGTTTTACCTTTAATTTCAAATCGGGCTTCAACTTAGCGCGTCGTCGCGAAGGTGTGTGCAGATCTGGTTCTTGTTTAATTTGTCCTAAAGGTATTAAGCCTTGAGACGATGAACTTAAATCCATAGAAGATGACATCATGCTCAAACCTGTAAATAAAACATTTTTTTTATATTACTAAAAACCGAGAGACATGCGAAGATACTAAACGATATTATACGAAGATAAACACAGAATAAAAAAAGAAGTAAAATTTAATAAATGTAATTAATTATATTGTATTTATAATTAAGATTAGTCAAATTATTAAATTTAGAGCTAAAAATTATGTCGTGAATCAATATATATATATACATATATATATTTAGTTTCGAAGGAAAATATTATACCCCACGCATCTTAGATTTGGACATGGTATTGATTATTGTGATATGGATAACTATGTTAGTGGTTGTTTGTAGAACCAAAAATAGGTAACCTAGAAATAAAAACATTTATGCTTACTTTCAGAAGCGTTAGGTCCGGGCACTGTTACATTTCCAGCCAATCTTTCCCTCTCTTGGTTTCTCTTAATTCTTCTCAGTTGTTCCTGGATACATGTAATAGAAATTACGAGAGTTAGGAATATCTAGGAAACATTTTTTTTATTTTAGATGTATGAATCTGTGGACGGTTCGATTTAACTTTTATTCATAGTAACAGTTTATACTGTGTATCATTGTCGCAGGTTGTACGAAATCTGTCTTTTTTCTATATTTTTACTTGTGGTTTGCTCACAAACTGACCAAGTTGAGTAAACTACACATTCGAATAATTCTCTGGCTGTGTTCTAAACAGATCTATAGTTGATACTGCGAATAGATTACAGTCCGGACAAATCCCTCTTAATAACTTTTCATTTCTTATGAGAAAAAGTGTATCACCCAATTGCATAACATGTGTATCGATCAAAGACTTGCAACGACTTGCACCTACAAGTGTATTTATGTATTACTTTATGTAATTTCGTCATTAGTTATAAGGATTTTTTGTAAATAATGTAAGGACAGGGTTACGGTGCATGTTACATGTTCTTTTCTTGAACCGAAGTTCCTAAATATAATTAAAAAAGACGAATTCTCGTGCATTTTGCGTTTGCACATAAGAAACTCACGATTTGATGTATATATGATTTATATGATTTGATGTACTAATAATTTATAAATCTATGAAAATACAACCATATAATTACAAATTTTAGTTACCCTTTATAATATATCGATCGTTTACAATTCACTAAATTAATTATAAACCAATAGGTTTAAAAATAATCCGGTCACATATTGTAATAGATAAAGGTACCTGAATTCTTCTTTTTTCTCTTTTCATTTCCTCCTTCTGTGTCTCGTCCATAGAAGCGAACTGGCGTATGAACATATCGTCCTTTGTTGAACGTATCTTAGTGTAGGCCTCAATGACGGCCGCCTTACGTACTAGTTCGACTCGCGTGTACCGCTGCCCGGACGCATTGCGGAATGTCCGCACTATTCGAAGTACACGACCTAATACGCAAATATTAGTATATGAAAACATATCCTTATCCTTACTAATACTATAAATGCGAAAGTGAGTTTGTTTGTTTGTTACGCTTTCACGGTTATACCACGGAATCGATTGTGATGAATTTCTCCCAAAAACTTATTGGAAATGGGGTAAAGAGAGGAATGTACTTTGTATGAAACTTTTTATTACGTCATCAGATTTAACAAAGTCAATATTAACGTGAGCAAAGCCGCGGTAAAACCTAGTGTAAAATAAAGTTTAGGTTATACTAGTTGGCAACGTAGATGTCGTCTTGCTCTTTTGATTACTCAAACGCAGCGCTATCAATGGCATTCAGATGTAACATAAAAACTTCTTCAAAGAAAATAGCAGTGTTATACTGGTCAAACAATGTTACAACTTTAGTGATTTAATATATAACAGGTATCCATTTTTACATAATATACAGATTAATATCACGGCATATAGTTATATTAATTTACAGTTATCGCATAGGAAAAATTGCAAAATTAAAGTCCGAAATACAAAATTTTAACGTCTATCCCGGAATAACTATTTCCTCTTATGGAAAATAATGCTATATTTTCATTAATAATATTAGTTATCATCATATTAGATTTCATAAAACTATGCTCTGTAGTTTCAAAGTGCGTTCGAGAAAACAAATGAGCAGACAGATATTTTTACACCAATAACATAAGTACAGATTATAATTTTTAAATAATATCTATTATAAAGATTTGACAGAGTTACAATTTTATTATAAGTATCGATGAATATACACATATGTAAAATGATACTTTACCTTGATGAGATGATTGCTGTTGATCATTTTGATTGATTTGAGGTTTCTTTTCAGACTGTCCCATTATCATTTTTCTCAGTTCAGCTCTCTCTGCTTCCTCTCTTTCTAATGATAGCTGTAAGACATAAATTAAGTTATCAAATTATAGATTTCTATGCTACAGATTACCTTTATAAATTCTATTTACCAAAAGTGGTCCATGTAGGAATAAAATCCTTATTGTGGAACATAAGATGCAAGAAGTATAATTATATAATTAGGTTAAAAATACAACAATGAAGAATTAAGAGTTATTAACATATACAAGCTGTATAAAACTATTCAAAACATTTAATATACCTGTTCTGTAGTCTTTTTATTAGCAAGCATATTTTCTAGATTCTTTCCCATCTCTTCCAAGTCTGATTCCTCACTAACAGAACTCTCAGCTTCGTCTGTACTCAGCACTTCTGTGCTTTGAAGTACACGATTTTGAAGCTCGAATATACGTTGACATTCTTCTTTGTATCTAGAATAAACAATTTAAAATTAACATTAAATTAGATACATTATTTATTTTTTAACAAAAAAAACTGACCAATATGTGTTCGTCTTTGTTTTGTTACACGTGATTATTTTCATTTCGCGTATTTGTTATTTTATTTATAGTATTGGCATGTGTTTGTTTATCCGTACAATATATTGTAGTTAACTACTGTGCACGTTGTGGCCGTCTACAAATAGTTGCACAATATTACGTATCTCACTGAACAATTAAATATTATGAAATACCTTTCTTGATGTTCAGCGATAGAAAATCTATTGCCTCTAGAAAACTTTGTCATTCCTTCTTCACCAGCTTTAGCTTTCTCCGTAGACAATGTTCGCACAACATCAATAACTTCCCATCTGGACAATTTCTTGATCTAAAAAAAAAATCTTTACTTTTAATCTGTCAGAATAGGGAATTCGTACTAATACAATCATTTGGCTTATGTGCAATGGATGTACTAATACTAATTTTGAAATTTATCTCTTACCTAAATCATATTAAATAAATGATGTAAACAAAAAAAACATATTTATTAACTGTAAGGAAAGATATACATGTAATTGTAAAAATGTAAATGCACTTAAGTTGTTTGAAATGTAAAATTGTATACCTATTTCCATAAAAATTGGGGTTCTAATTTTTGCAGAGAAAAAAAATATTAAAAAAATTATTGATATATCATAATTACGATTTATATCTTTTAATATCTCAATTAAATTATTACAGAAATTAAAAGAATAAGAAAACATAATTGAAGTATTATAATTATCTCTTTTAGTGCCGTAAAAAAACATAACATGGATGTATATTTCAAATAACAAATACGACCTAAAAACCCAACCAAGTAATTGTTATTTGAAAGAAAACATAATTATTTAAAGTTGTTACTAACTTCTACTCAGGGCTTTGCTCTCGTTAATATAGGTTTCGGTATACTAACAGTTTTTACATATATCAGTACTGAAGTTTTTACTCATTTCTATACCCCTAATAACATGAATGAATTATTTCATGATGATCCGCCGACTAGTCAGAAACAAACACACTCACATCTGCAATAATATGTTACGTAGGATATTTACAACAATAATATGGATAAAACTGACCTCTTCTTCGGGAACGCCAAATTTTCTCAAAAGAGCCTTCGCATTATTCAAACTCAATCTTCTCAAATCGGCATCAGTGCCTGTTACTGTGCGTTTTGGTTGTTGTTCATCGTTAGGTTGTTGTGTCGGTTTGTTGGGCACCCTCACATATGAGAACCCTTCCCCACAGCCAGTAGGGTCTGCTGGTCCGATCAGTTGCAGTAAGCATTTGCCGCGCATCGCTTGGATGTATGCTCGGGTTGTGTTCCATGGAGCTACTTTAACCTTTAATAATTAGATTTTTATTTTTTAATATATTTATCAAAATTGAAATAGTAGTGAAAACTTCATCAAGGTGGCGTAAATACGGTAGAATCTCACTAATCCGGTACTTTTCAAAACTTTTCAAAGTATTGAAAAATTCATCTTTAATAATAAATCCGTAAGAAAGTAGTTTTTATACATCGAAAATATCTCCAAAATAAATAGCCAGCGTGTTAAAGGATAACCAACGGAACCCATTTCCTGCATTTTTGTCTGTTTGCCTGTACACGCATCACCTATGTACGAAACCTGAAGTATTACTTTGTTTTTTTTTTTCATCCTAATCGGTTCACTCTATCAAGAGATATTAAATAAATGAATTTAAATTGTTCTCACGCATGCAATTCAGTTAATTGCAACGCCAAAATAGAACAAATGTTGACAGTTGAACTCCATATTCGATAGATAGCGTTGTGCATATGAAGTCATCATGTAACACTATTGACTGTAATGTTATCTATCCGACACGTTTTAGTTTTCAACAACCATGCGTACGAAGTCACGGGCACAGCTAGTAATAAATAACATAAAGAATTACATGTATTTATTTTCATACATGTACTACACTTTTTTTGGAGAGCCTTTTGATATAATATGAAAAAGTAACTTATTTTTATACAAAGATTTTACTTTCTGCACAAAATTTTGATTCATATGCTGCAGTTTGGTGGTAGTAGCATAGTTTGTGGAGGATGCCAGACTACTGACGTGCCGGATTAGTGATATTCTACTTTAATACGAAACACAACTACAACTTATTACGTATTAACGTGGCACGTTATCGACCTAGAACCCCATTACCCCAGAACTCTGGATACTCTACTCAATACGTGTATTATATACGTACGGTTATATAAATGTGATTTTTTTGTAGATAGGAGGTATTTCACAAATTGAAATCCGCAAGTAGATTGATGTCTCTAAAAAGACTTCGCAGAAGCCCACCACTATTGAGACTTAACAGTACTTTACTTCAATTATAAATCAATATTCTGAAAATGAAATACAAACCTCGTCATCCATTTTTAACTGCAATTCTTCATCATCATCCTCTTGTGGTGTAAATATGAACTTTTCTCCGTAACCAGCATCTTTTAACCGTTGCTCAGCGGCAGCCATACTGAAGTACGCACAACATTGCTCCGGTGATACCATAGCGCGTATTTCTTCTTCAGACGGCAAACGAAATTCTGGCTTTATAACCCACCTATAAGAGAAATATAATAATGAAATATAATATCATTTATATTGTATCCCTTTCAATCATGGCAACATCTATTAACATAATAGTGGGAAAGGAGAACATTAGATTTATTGTAAAAAGCATATTTCAAATTGAAAGGTATTGCAACGCTGATATTTAATGGAATATAAAAAATACAAAGTTTCTTAATATAACATTTCTCACGCGAAAATGACGGCAATATAAATTTAAAAGGAGAGAAAAAAGAAAGATGCTACAATTACGAACAAAATCTAATTTATGGTTCTAAGAAAATAAGGCAAAATATTATTACACTTATATGCCTATAACTATAGAATTTTATTTTTGTTTAGCTAATGAAGCACACATAATTGATTGAAACATTATTTAAATCATTAACATTATTTTATTTAATATGAAATATTATTTAAGGAATTATTGAGCGGATTTATCAGCATGTATATGGTGCTTGCGGACCAGTCGATTATACATCCGTACTACTCCACATGATCATTCAAACATACAGCAGGTTATTATTGGACAGAACAAATCTGATAATGTCAATATGGCTAATGTTAAACGTAATGTAGATCAAATCATATCAAAAAACTTTAAACTACCAACTCAGAAAATGACCCAGTCATCGAGATATACCGGCAAAAAACTCGATGTTTGTTTTTTTTTTATCACATTATCATGCTTACAATAGTTATTAGCGGATGCACAGATAGGGATGTTAATTCCAAACATCACAATCACACACATATTGATCAACCTTATAATTAATAAATATAGACTTTTGACATTAAAACCATTTGACACAGTCCTTGAACTTTCTGTGCTGTAAAACGGTAATCTGCTTTGGGACTTTGTTATAAAACATAACACTAAATCCTAAAAAACAGTTAAAATGGGGGCAATTCAAAATTTTTTTGTTGGATCAAGACAGTATTTACAATGCTCCCTATAGTAATCAGCAAATAGCAACGACAACCACTGTCGGGACTCGTCGTAGTTAGACTGGCCTGCTAGTCTCTCGTACTAGTCGTATTCTTAATGGTCATGTGGTCGGGGGCAGACCTCTATCACATAGCTCGATTGACAGATATACACTTCGTCGCTTCAGTGCTTATTCGTTCAATGCACTATTTGTAGCTTTTAAACTAGAAGATGTATACTATTGTTCTACTTTGAAATAAAATCTTTTCTTAACATATCATATGACAAGTCAAAATCAGTAAATGCTATATTACGTGTAAAAAGTCGTAAAATAGCAGCTTTTTTTAAATAGAGTAAAAAAAAATTTTATTTTAAAATGCAACTAATAGTAGATTGAACAAATAGGCATTGAGGCGACGACCTGCTAGTCCTAGGGCACGACACGCTTTAATATGCCACTATGACGGGTGTTACATTTACCAGCCTTATTACGTAATTAGGAAGAGCAATGCGTTAGCAAAAGACGCGAATAATAGATCGTAAATTGTCAAATTAAGTACACTAAAACGGATACATAATACGAATTTGACGTTTCAAAAAAATATTTAGCGATTTATGCATTTGCGAAATACATAATAAGGAAGAGGGTGTATAGTGGTCGCGATCCAACAAGCCATAATTTTTAGGTCCTAACCTAGTAAACTGGGTCACACCTAGCGATGTTACGGAGCGGAGAGTCCTATTCGGAAAGGTCGTAACTTCCTATTAAATTAACACCTCCGACTTCGGCTTCGGTACTTTTGAATCGGAGGTAATAACGGAGATCGCAACATAAGTAACTACGGCTAGAATAAGTACGAACAAAATTAAACTCAGAGTTCAAGGAATTGCTTGATTTTTCAAAGATTTGCTCTACAAGGCCTCCTACCCTTTAATTTATGCAAGATATCACATTTCGTCGCTTATTACAATTCTTAGTATCGAATAATGTTATTATATAATATAATATATTTATTTAACACATCTGTCTTCTTCTCTAACTCCGTTTCGCATCCGACTCCGCTTACGCCTCCGACTTCGACTACGATAAAGCAGATTATAAAACTTCGGTTTCGACTCCGGCTCCGGTATAACCACCTCCGTAACATCCCGAGTCACATCTAATATAATTACTGGATTACCTCTTTTTAGAACTCTTTAAACAAACGTTACAAACCAATTCGAGTCCAATCCAGTACGTTTGAAATCCGCACACAGCTTAAGACGCTTTCTTATCGAACTTTCGGAATGCGATGGAAACGCTTTCTTTATATCGTCCATCTTGATGCGTCTTGGTCTGTCGCGAGATTTCCAAAACAATCGGTATATGAATACCTGCAAATAAATAAATGATAATTTACCAAGTGTTTTTTTTTTCATTTGCACACTTTTATAAATCTGACTTTACCATATTAACAGTTTTACAAAGACCTACATTAACGCACTATTAAAATAATATAAATTGTAAACAATGACAGCTGAACCGTAACGTGTAAGGAGGCCGCGTCAATGGACATGAGTTAGAATCCCTGCAATGAGCTTAAGCTTTCGGTTAAGAAAAGACCGTAATGAAACCATAGCATGATGGTAGGGCTTTTTTTAATGCTCACCTGGCTAACTTCACCTTAAGTTGAAAATCCGCCGCCAAATATTTATAAGTGTGTTAAGGCAATTTCACTTGAGAGCTAGTCCCCACCCCAGGTTTAATCTTGGGCCACATCGTCACTTAAAATCAGGTAAGATTGTGGTCATAACGCTAAGCCATCGTAAATAATATAAGTGAATTAAGTCAAATATGCATTACCTGTAAGAAGTCACGAACAAAATTATTCGCTCTTTTAGAATTTGGCCCAGGCACTTCATACAGTGGGCATTCTTGGCCTGCCACATACAATGCATCAACTTCACGAATATAGTAGGCTTGTCTGGAATAATAAATTATTCTTAGTTAAATTTGATAGTTGCATAATGCTTACCTGTAATAATTAATTATCCTGAGATAAATTTGATAGTTTTCCAATGCTCAGCAGATTGAATTTCAAGCACACTTATGAGCTACAATTTAGTTGTTACTATATGGACAACCGAACTATGCTGGATAGCTGGCAATAACAAAATAAAATCTTACTCTAATAGAAATTTTAATTCTTTTCCTTTAAATAAAAGGCTAGATTGAAATACAGTATATTACATTTATAAATAAAACTTGTTTCAGTCTATTGATCTCTTAAGCCCATCACTACTTGCCAAATAGAAAATTACTGACTCTTCAGCTATTGAATTTTACTCTTTCAATTTTAATGTTTCTATGATATGCCTTACTATACATTAAGCAAGCCCATTATTACAAAATAGTAAAAGGAATATAATTTTAAGAAATCTATACAATTCTAGCTAAAATAAATCTGTTAAAGCGTATGCTTAATATAACATTAATTAGAGATTGCTAGTTATCAGTCGCTCACCTTGTTCTAATAACGAGAAAATCAGTTTGTGCCATCGTATGTTCGTATATAGGTGCTCGGTACATATTATTCTCCACGACGGGCTGTGTAGCTCCCGGCGGCAGTATACCGAGGAACGGAGATGTGTGTGCATATGCGATTTCACCGTATTTTAATGGTTTAGGACCATTGTCCTGGAAATAAAAAATCATGGTAACTTACGGTTATTTTATAAATCTTTATATTACACTAGCTGTGCCTCCGATTTCGTCCGCGTGGAACTAACATTATATTTAATAATTTTTATCCGTTTAAGTAACTGGCTCAGTACAGCTTTGCTCCTATTTCCGGTAGCATAATGTTAAACAGTTTTAAGCTTTCCTCGATTATTGCTCTATCAAATACCAAAAGGAATATTGATAACCGACTGGTCGTTCCTAAGATAAGCGCATGTATAATTAGTGTATTTAGAATGTCTAAAGTCTCTAAGTATATTAAATTATCTAAAAACTTAGAAAAATAATATTTGAATACATATTTAGTACGCTTACAATAACATATTGATATTGAAGAAATACCAATATCAATTATTATCGTAATCAAATATAAGAAAGTAGCATGAACAGTGTTTATATAAGCAAGAATATTAAACAAATAGTATTATTAATTGATAAAGTATATATCGCCTTTATATTTCTATTCCTACCTTAATTATTTACATTCCTATAAATCCTAGGAATTCCTATCAATGAGTTGTGAGCACAAATCAAGATAGTTCGTAGACAAATTAAAATATTATAACCGAATGAATCGAATGAATTTCGAATGTGAAGCCTAATCGTGTGAAACAATTAAAAATCAAAATGCATCTTTTTCACATAAAGATAGTAAAGTAACCCGCAACTAAAATATACACTCAGACCAGTGTAGAATCCAAGTGAGTCCTGGCGAGAGTGAACGAACGGCTATATGGCTGTACGGTATTTATTGCAGAGTATTTAAATATATGATAAATTTGTTTAAAAAAGAAATGTTTAGGTATTATAAAACCACAATGAAAGTGAAATTTTCAAACAATTTTCATTATAAAATCTCTTTGAACTTATTTTAAAGAACACATTTTAGTTTTTAATTAACAGAGATAGCCGACAAATATGAAGAGGTTAGCTGAACCTAAAAGTTATAAAGCATACAAAGCAATTCAGAGAATCTGCGTAAATATACTAATATCTGTTCTTAGGATGAAAACGTTAACTTAAAGTTACATGTGAATTGGCGGAAACGGATAGTTTTACACGAAAATATCTCCTGAGCAAGCCCTTCAAACTAAATAATGATCAATCAGTATATGGACTAGACTTGCGCAAAATCTTGAATTGGTTTATAACATACCTTAGTCGCTGTACGCTTGTAGTAATTCTTTATCTTTGTGCACATTCCAACTTGACTAATGAGTGGTGGATGTTCCTCGCAGAATTCCACTAAAATCAGTTCGCCGTCCCTACCACTCAAATCTTCAGGTGTTCGCATGAAGAAAACATCTCCACCACCGGAGGCCAAACGTTCAGCCTCACGTTGCTATAAAAATAAATAATCTACACATTAATATGAGAACAAAAAAATATAGACATTTCTTAAGATCTGCGTGCACAGATGAGTGTAAAATTTGGCATAGTTTACACGGAGACCAAGAGTAGGAAAGTAAAATTTATATTTGTGTTTAGAAATATGTAAATTAATTTAAATAATACGTTATTTATATTCATACTGCCAGCGTTTACACCAAACACACCAAAAATATGCGCGAACACTGGTTCGTAAAAAGAAATTCTTAAGTCATCCTAAATTCAATAATATCATCAAGAATAATTCAAAATAATAATGAAAAATAAAAATTTCAACTTTATTACTGTTACTTGCCATGGTATATAAAGTGAAAAGTAAACTACAATGCAATGATTTATTGTGCGAGTTGTGTTGTAAACCTATTATTAGCCATTCATAAGCTTTTTAGACAAACCTAATGATTTTACGAAATAATAGATCAAAATAATTGTCTTAGACTGAATCTCGACTGCCGTACGGCACGTGGTACGGTTTAACGCATTGCATTCCGAGACCAGCCGGTATATATCCAGTAATTAAGATAGAGAAGATAACAAACCCGACAGCAATTTTCATTTATTTTGTCACCTTTCAAAATCAGCCACAGTATATCCAGTTGTCGACTGGTTTCCAGTTTAGTACAACGGCGACAACCTCTAATGACCTCTAATAATCAATGTTTCTGGATTGTGCTATGCTTAAAATCAATTTGTTCGCTTTGTATTGCTGATAATTTGATGACTTTATTTGTTGTTATTATGTATGTTATAGCCGTCTTTAAAATAGCTGCCCAATATTACGCAACTCAGAATTGTATATTTCGAAAGCAGATATTGTGTGACCGCTGAAGGCCTTTAAATTATTAAATAAAGGCTACGTTTCACTTAAGATGTTTTAAGTGACGATGAGGCCCAAAATGGTAGAACCACTTAACCTGTGGAGGTGTCTGGCTCTGCTGTAACTGCTGGTACACATCTATAGATATCTGGCAGCAGATTTTCCCCTTGAGGGGGTTAGCTACCCAAAAGGACATTAGAAAAAGCCCTACCACCATACTACGGTTCATCAATACGTTTTCCTTCGCCGAGCTCATTGTAGGTGGATTAGAAGTCACGTCTCAATGAGCTATCAACGCTTCAAAACATATTTTTGAAGAATGAATACCCACTTTAGCTTTCTTCTTGATATGTTTCAAGAGAGGCTGTACAGGATGCGGTCCGGGCGGTGCGAGCGGTCCGTACGTGTGCTTCCTCAGCGCCGGCCGGTGGAACGCACGCAGACGCGCCGGACCCATGTGGGTTTGTATGAAGGGCGCACGTAGCTCCACTACAGGAGTGCTGTGCTGGATCAGTTGCCCGCCGCCCACTTTCAGGCGGGGATTCTGTGACTTTGGCTGGTAATACCTGGATTAATAACAATTTTAATAATAGCATACAAGGGAAAATCAGGAGAAACGGCCACCCGGAAGAAGACAAATTAGTGGCTCAAAAATGATAACCGATCAAAGAAGAAGAATAACATACGGCTGCGATAAGCGTTTTGTTTTTGAACTTCACTTATTCAATTCATTTATATGATCCACAAATGATAGTGAAGCGATGATAGCTCAGTTGGTAGCGTGTACGGACCCCGCGTCAATGGACGTGAGCTCTATCTCTGTAACGAGCTAGGGCTTTCGATGGAGGAAAACATCGTGATGGAACTGAATGTAAATGAATGTAATGTATTTCTTTTATGAATATTTTATTGTTAAGTAATTAAAAAGGCTTAAATGTCATTTAATATATTTTTACTATCTTAATAGGATCCTTAATAGTCCATAAATCGAAATGAATACCAGTATGTGACGATCTGTAGCATATTAATCTATGGTCATAAATAAAAATGTATTTGTATTATTTTTTGTATAAGTTCTTAATTATTTAATTTGTAAAACAACACACATACAAGAAAAACGAGGTAAAGAGGATTTTATGTAAATTTTTCGGCAACAGAGATTGCAGTGAAATAACCTTATGTTGTATTTCTGCGGTGCATACAGTTCCCAGAGTTCCTTGAGAAAGGGCATTATAGGTCGGTAGCACGGTAATAAACTTCCAATATTACAAGAATATTGTATAGTTTAGTCTTACAGTAGTTTTTTTTTTTAATTATTTTGCTTAACAAACTTAGAAATTATTAGAACTACTCACACATCATTGGAAATATTAAACGGATCTCTATCGGGCGATTTGGGCGGGGGCGGTGGAGCATCTTCTTGTAGAACATTAATCACACCTGCTTTCCCAAGCAATATCTTCGACTTCTTAACATGAGGATGTGGAATCTTTACCTTCGGAGTTGGACCTCTCTCTAAACATAAAAAAATAAACAATTTATGATATTACACGATACATTTCATAGGTGTTATGAAACTTCGCAACTGTGACGAAACATATCGGATATCTATATTTAATATTCTAAAGCCGAAAATTTAATTGTTTGTTTGAACGTGATAATCATAGAAACGAACAGTCGGGTTTCAAAAATTCTTTATGTATTCGGTAGAGTATTCATTGAGGGAGACTTTGCTATTTAACATCATGCTACCATCAATAGAAGCAAAGCTGTATTGAAATATATTACAAAAACGGGCAAAAATTATTACATAATTTTTAGTACCAGAAATCTTACTTATATCTGTAATATCCCGAATATTTGAATATACCTCTGGTAATCTTAGATGGATCCACGTCATCAGGTATGCCAAGTATAATGTTCTCATCATTGGGATCTAAGGTCAATATCTTCGGTTTGGGTATTTTGTCCATGCACTCTGCATCCCATATCACTTCGTCCTCCCATGTGCCGTATACCAGTTCCTCATTTTCAACTGGAAATATGCTGTACCATGTATTGCCTTCGCTATCTTGTTGCCCGGGGCCTGATTGACTATTAGAAGTTGTTGTTGCAGATCTATAAAATAATACTTATATTATTTAAAAAGTTGGTTATTATAACACTACTATCGTACTATTAAGTAAGCATATCATTATAGGAACTTAGGAATTTATGGACTCGTTTACAATAAAAAAACGGAGGGGTCGCGGACCGCCCACAGAAACTACTTCTCGCGCATTCATGTACTGATTTTGTTAATACAAGTCAATTTTTGGCCATTATTTAGTCTCGCTGTCACTGTATCTCTTTCTCTTTATTTTATATTATTCTCTTTTGCTGTTCGTTGGTTTTTGGTAAAACAGCATTTATTTAATTGTTTTCGATGTAGACACGCTAAACCTAGTGGAGGGACTGGCGCTCCAAGTGTAACTGCCATAACTCACCTACAGGTATTTGGCGGTTGATTTTCAACTTGAAGGTACTAGCTCTAGTCAGGCGGGCATTAGAGAAAGCCCTACTACCATGCTGTGGTTTCATCACGTTGTTTCCGTACACACTACCAACTAATCTATCACCGCTTCAGATCAATTTATTAACAATATTTCATTTACAAATATTTATTATATTTACTTGTTATTGTAAAGCAATTACTTTGTATAAATAGTTTTATATTCCCAACATAAAAAGAAGAGCAATGCTTCTCTCGTTCCCTTTCTTTGCCTTTGTTTTGAATATATATGATGTATCAAATATTAAAATAGGGTACTGAGTGACCTACAGGTACTATATGAGCAGAACAGAATAATTATACATGTTAATTTTAATTATAATTTTGAGTAGGAGCACACAGGTGTGATACCTTGTTAAATTGTAAGCGATGTGTGAGTACTAATATAAAAGTTATATAAAAATCACAGACGTGGCTGGCTTTGGCTGTAAAGGTGTTGTCGGTTGTGCACGAGGATGCGAGAACTGCTGCGCAGTCCGACTCACTGATGTCGGCACCCAACCTGCTGCGTTACTCTTGCTGTTCAGACGAGCTAGAACCTGTCACACATATTTTTTAAACAAAATATTCTACTAGAACCAGTGGCGTAGCTATAGGATGCCAGAGCTCGCAAAATGCCACGAGCCACCGACCCGGCAGGACTCCGGGCCCAAGATGCCGGGAGCTCAGAAGTAACCTCATATTTTTAAGAAAATTTAGTAACAAATATACTTTTTAGATAAGAACTTAAAATAAACTAAACTTATACAACTAAAGACTATATACAAAGGATAAATTTTAACGCATCCATTTAGCTATTCTGTCTATGGAATTTTTAAATTTTCTTGTCATACAAATTGAATTTTGAAACAATTTGAAGCGATGATAGCTCAATGGTTGTGAGTACGGATGCCGCGTCAAGGGACGTGGGTTCGAATCCACGTTCAATGAGCTTGAGCTTTCGGTAAAAGAAAACATCGTGAGGAAGCCTATTGCCTAGCTAGGAAGGAACTGAGGAAGCCTCGCTAGTTACCACCCTCAAGTTGAAAATCTGCCTCTAAATATACAAATATATATAATAAATACTAAATAATAGGTGTGTTACGGCAGTTGCACTTCAGAGCCAGTCCCTCCACAGGTTTTGCGTGTCCACAAACTTGGGCCGTATCGTCACTCATGTAAGATCAGGTAAGATTATTTTAACGCTAAACCTATAAACTACAAAAAAAAATGACAAGCAATTTCAGAGAATAGATATTGTATATTCCCTTGTGTATTCCCTTTACGAAATAAGTCAATTAATGTTAAAATATTACAATTTTATTAATTACTAACTGGTGCCCCGGGATTTCTTTCGCGTGACTCCTGTCAATCCTGCGTGATCGTAATATCCTTTCATAGTAGGTGTCTGTGTCATTAAAGGAATATCCATTATAAATGTCAATAGGTCTGGTAGTTTTGGAGATATCTCAGTAAAAGTATCAAAGAAAAATTTCATCCCCTTTTTTACAGATGTAGGAAATTAAATTAAAACTCTGAAATACGTGTATATTTATTTTTGTTAAGAAGTCTTTATGCTAAATTGTAAGTCAATAGGTGAAGATTTTTTCCACCTCTGTTTATACTCTTATGGGTTAAATTTCGAAAAATCTCTTCTTAGTGAATTTCTACATTATAAAAGAGTTCTTGCCCTAGTTATAGTACAATATAAAAGAATACAGTCCAGATATCAGGTTTCTAGTTATAATATTTTCGGCTTTGCTTTGATGAATCAGTCAACCAACGTCCTTAGATATATAAATATATGTATAGATTGTAAAATTTCGATTCAACAATTAGTAAACATTATTATGACACAAACCTTATGTTTCATTTCACTTCCGTCCCATATAACATCGTCTTCCCAATGCAGCTGGGATACCATTAGAAAAGCATCATCAGGAAAATCGCCTTCAGTTTTGCTGCTATCCTCTTGTATTTCTGCATTAATTCTTTCTAACTCCTTTGATGCTTCTTCATGTTCATAAGATGGAGCCTATTACAACATTATTCAGGCCAATAAAATAACATAACGACAAACACGACAGTAACGACAAATATAAGGAAATAACATAAGCAGTTCTTAAAGAATTACCTTTAATTTAAACCCGTAATCAAATCCGTCTCCAGTTTCAGGCACGTTTAACATGTCATACCAAACTTGAGCGGGTCCGAAACGCCAATGGGCTGGTGTTGGTCTCTGTGACTTGTCACCTGGGCCAGACGACTTATCATCTGAAGTGGCTTGCTGGGTCTCTTCCATGGGCCTGTATGTCGAATCAGATATACATGAATTATACAATATCAAAATATAACTTGGGGCGTAAGTCTTAGGCAATGATTTGCACTTAACCCTTATTTATGCTAACCAGTGATATGCTTATAATTTTGGTTAAAAAAGCCTAAGTACCAAACACATTTGCGCCATTATAACCAGAGGCGGCAAATAAAAAAAATGATTGTCACCGGATTATAGCATATTTACCAAAAACTAATTTAACAATAGTATTTTAGTACACAATAACAGTCTCTGACCGGATCCTGACCACCACACGCCAGATCCAACATACATCAGAGTCGCACATTCTGGGTCAATATCCAGTAAGAAGGAAAGCACATGATATTAAATCTGCCACAGTAACTCTCAACTCGTCGTGTATAGGGATCAATTAATGTAAATTCAGCTGCCCGTAAAGACCGCCGAAAATCACTGATCTTTTCATAGTCTTTACTATTTCTGGATTATAATGTACTTATCACCAGCTACAACATTGTCACTTTGTGATACTTAATATAAGAAATTAGGGCCTATAATACGCACTTTAATTCTTTATAATATATGATTACCTTAATAACCAAAGCTTGAGATATAATAAACCATTACATACTTTTTCACTTACTACCAACTTACCAACACTTAATACCAACGGAAGAGTAATGATCAATAAGAAGAGATTAAAAAGAAAATCAAGAATTTAAAAATGCTACCTGAGAAGTTTCTCTTCATCATCACTAGCATACTGTGGCTCTTGGTTTTCCGGTAACTGAGGAGGGGTGTCACTGCTGGTACTGCCACTGCGCTTGCGACGTCTGCGTTTCTTAACACCACGCCATATCTGGGGCAAGCTGGACAGCTTACCCGGTCCAAAAAGCCGAGAAAACAGCAGTACCTTGTTAACAAATATATTATCAACTAATAATACATATAGTAAAACTGTAACTGGGTCTTTGTACATGAATTATTTTTATAAATCACAATTAAAGTTTAATGTTGTCATACCCATTGTTGAACTCTGTAACCCTATTAGCCTTAAAGTGGCACACCTTGATAAATACATGGTTGGTTTCCTGATTTATTAACATTCTGTCTAGAATTCTACGAAATGACCAAATTAGTAAGATTTGGGAGAGCCTCTGAAAAATCTTGCTATACTGGTATTGAGGCAACAACTACAGCAAGGAATTTATTAATAGGATGCAAGATGCTTCTTGACAGGGGGGATTATTCACATCACCACTATATAATATTTTAAATTATATGTGAAGCTGTAGCTTTCAGTAGCTAAAGCTAAAAAAGGATTGACTATAAACAAAAGAAAAATTAACTATATAACACTCAAAACTAGCATCCAAAAATAAGCCCTTCCTAGTCCTGGATTTTTATATAGCATTATTGTAATTGACACATATGGAAACCACTATAAAATCACAAATGATATTGGAGATTCGATTTCCAAAGCAGACATTTTCTTCATCATTACATTTTCATTTCCATTACATATTTTATACTTACTTTATCAGGTCTGAAGTCTGGAAACAGTTCTGTTACATCAACATTAGCATACTTAGAAGGCAGCATCGCTGCAAGAGGTGTCTCCAGCTTTTTTGGTTTTTCACTTTTAAATTGTCTGAAAAAAAGATTTATATTCCTGAGCATGTTCTTCATTCTACCTAATATTTTTTAACATACAAGGATATAAATAACTGTTCATATCAGTAATATTGAACCCTGTAATAAAGAGAATAATAGAGAAAGTGGATAATTGTTACTCACGGTACTGTAGAAGGTGGTGGCATAAGTTCACCATCACCTTCCATGTCTCCTTCGTAACCTTCATCATTTGTACTCTGAACTTCTTGTTCACAATAATTTTCATCATCTTTCCAATTTTCTATAATAACCTCTTCTTTCACATTCTCTTCCCTTACATCACTCTGTGGACAATTGCTTACAGACTCTTCAGTAGTTATACTGTTTTGTGCATTTTCAACTATGTCCTTCACCTCCGTGCATGTTTTGTTTTCACCACCCTTTGCATCCTGGTTAGTTACTAAATCTACATCCTAGTGTTAACACAAATACAATTAAGACAAGTTTCTACTTTAAACAACACATAATATAACTAGCTATATAGCAAACATAAATATGTCTAAAAAAGATTTTTTTATTACAAGTTATGGGGAAGTTATATCTAAAATATATTATTTATAATAATAATTAGAAAGAAGAATTTATTTGATAATTCGCAAATATTACAATAATAAATGTATCAGAATAATTTACTACACATACAATATATAGAAGCATGTATGTATGTAGAATGTATCCCTTATTGTGCGCCATATTTTATTATTATTCATTTTACATTATGGCTTATACCTATGTAGATAATTATGTCAATGCCAAGTGTAACAAATACATGTTTGAAGAATTTAATCGCCAGAGACTCAATGAACTAAACAATAACTTTATCTTTTCTAATGACCGTCTGAATAGCTACCACCCTCAAGGTGTAAACCTGCCGCCAAATACCAATAGGTGTGTTCCGGCAGCTGCACTTGAGAGCCAGTTCCTCCACAGGTTTATCGTTTCTACCAATTTGGGCCGTGTCATCCCTTAAGATCAGGTGAGAGTGGCCATAACGCGAAACCATAAGTAAAAAAAATAAAATAAAAATAACTTAGGGACATAAGACAGTACAGTAGAACCTTAATGACATAAACCTCGATAAAGTAAAAACCTCTATAATTTAGAAACCGTGAACTGTCCAAAATAAAAGAAAATCACTCACTTTTTTCAATAGACTAAACTTTAAATAAAGTTTTATTTTTATGGAACATGTGTATGTGTTTTATTTTACCACCTTTTCTGGTGCATTCTGGCAAAAATAGGACCTGTATATCATCAATCATTATCTGACATAAACCCTTGATAATTTAAAAACTCTATAACTTAAAATATTTTGTGTTTCCCTTGCTTTTTAACTTAACAAGGTTCTACTGTACCATCATATAAAGCCCTTATTTTATGTTTCTTAAGACAAAATAATTATGAGCATACATCAGTAAGATGTGTTGATTAGAAAAAAATTAAATGTAATAAAAAAAATTCATGGATAATGTAAAAAATAATAAGTAAATACAATACAATAAATAAATAATTTATGCCAGTGTTATTATGACATTGACACTGATAGTTCTCACAGCAAACAATGCATTTCAAAATTACACATACAATATATATATTACTCAGGCCCTTTATTAATCCCAATCATTACAATACAAATACAACAAAATACGCCAAAAAACATCACTATTCATAAACTCCATACAATGAACAACCAAAAACCTATATAATTTAACAGAAAACATGCTTAATGAATATTAAAAACTCTTGTGATTTCAAGTATTTGTTTAATATGACAAATTTTCATATGCTGTAGTACAAATTCACCTTTGTTTTTTATTTTATAAATTACAAGCAATAATTCTATTAAACTATAACTTTGTTGTTCCAATTTAGCACTACTGCAAATAATTGCAAAATATTTCATACCTTTGTGTCTTCTGCTGCATCATCAATGTCAAAAAAATCAACAGCGGAAGGACTCTTTTGACTATAATCTGCAATGAAAGAGACGCAAACTTCTTAGCAAACCATGGATTCACCGTGTGAGTGCTGGGTCCTTGGTGTTGCAGAGAGGGAAACTTCAAGCAGTTTCCGAGCTTTATGACATGGATGTAGGTTTAGGTAGCCCCTTTCCAATGTATGTCAACACTGGCCTTCACTACACATGTATCTCTCTCTCTGACACACCAAATTTATTAGGAGCTATTTTAAATGCTACTTGATTTAACAACTCTCTAAAATTTGCACATTACTGAACTATAGTTAGTTTACCTTGTTCCACGTCATTTAAAAACAACATTCAATAACCTAATAAAATGCACAGCCCCTTAAATATCTCTATTTAGTATTTACACTACAAAATTTTAAATATTAATTATCACTAAGTTAATAAAAAAAAAAAAAGAAAGCATTAGATTGATAACTATCATAAATAGTATTATAAAAATACATGGAATTACAATGTTTATAAAAATTCAGTAATTTATCACTCACCAACAAATAGCTACACCAAAGACTGAAGAGAAGATTTATTAAGCTTAAATAAATAACCATATCTAAAATTGGTGATGATGTATTTTTATTTGAAGCTAAAATCTTTTCTAATGTGAAATTTTGTTCTTTTATCTATGACATGAACACATATTCCCTGCAGAAATAGTATCAGAGGAAAGAGAAGTAGACAACTGTTACCTCCAACTCTTTCTTAGACCTTGTATTACCACCCAGTATGCAAAAACGGCACTAAATGATGAACTTCCTAATATGACAAATAATAACTCAACATAGGTGAGGTACTTTGTAATAAAAAGAGAATCAAGGACTTGGACTCAGGGAACACTGCCAGTACGTCCTGGCATTCCCTCTCAGTTCCAACTACACTGACTGACCCATTTTTGTCACCACGACACCAGCGTATTTACTTTAATTACCATTTGCTCAGACAGGAAGAAGAAAATAATGAATAATAGCAGCTTATAGTAACCTTTTAATTCATCTTCTTCTTTAATAGGTTCTTCTGATTCTAATACTTCAGATAACATAGAGCTCAGACCCAAGCGACTGAGCGACGACAGCATACGCTTCGATTCACCATCTAGGAGACCATCATCTTCTAGTTGACCGCATTCATCTATATTTCCAAACAAAAACCCAGTCAAATCCAAGCCAGAGCGGCTGGAATCTCCTGGATCATCACTATCACACATTTTAGGTTTATTTCATTATTTTACAATGTTTATATTATACTTGACATCTGCTTCTCATGTAGGGATGTTAATCTAAAATTGAATAATCAATTATCAATTGTTTAAATTGAACCAAGCTTTAGATCGATTCAGTAAATCGATATTTCACCTTTACAAAATCGAGGTTCCATTCTTATTTACAGCAAGACCATACTTAACGCTGCTTTGGTTTAGCTCTCTTTTATTTGAATTCTGGGATTCCCCGAAATTACACGCAGCGTTACGCTTCGTGATATCCGAAGCAGTTTATCTGTATTTCTTCTTTCTTGCGGTGTTATTCGTATAACGTTCGAACATATTTTTCTCGTTTTAAACATTTTTGACGTTAATATAACTATAAATTTATATACCTAATACAGCGATTGATATAGTGGCAAATATTATGTTTTTTAGTTTTTATCAGAGGTGATAATAAAAAACTTGAAAATAAAGCAACAAGAAAGAGCCTTTTACTAGAAACTGAAATGCAAGTGATTAGTAGTTTAGATGCTGGTGAACGTCAATCTCATATTGGTACTGCATTGAATTTGGTAACTTCAACAATAAGGACTATTCTTAATAATGAAGAAAAAATACTGTCATCAGCAACTGCAATTGCGACAATCTCTGCAACTAGAATTAACCGTTGTAGAAATAATACAATAGAGGAAATACATTTATGTTTTATTGTTATCAATACATAATTAATAAGTATAAAGGTAAAATACCTACCTAATTTTCTACCCATCTTCCCCTAATCCCATTATTTACATGATGAGCTCGTTCAACGCTGTTTTACATTACGCTCTACTTTGATGGGACGTATACCCCGACCTTACGTGAGGTCTGACTGTATTTACATAAAACATTATATACAATTATTTGAATGTTTTACCCAAACATATATATAGAAATTATAATTTTAAAATTCATATTTGAAATATAAACACGAAAATTGAATAAAAAAATCGTTTTTTGATTACAAAAAAAATTTTAGAAAGACCTACTCTGTTATCTAGGAGGGCTTTCACAGCTTCACCGAACTTTGAGGGTGAATGCAGAGGGCGCTCGAGCCCGAGCGGCAACTCGTGCAAGGGTGTCACTAGTGACCGAACCTCGCCTTGGGCTGTTGCCACGTATGAAATAAATTAATCTTTTTGATCTTGATTTATATGTGAATCGATTCATTTGAGTTCGATTCTATCCAAGAAATACACTTTATCAGATAGAATCACCGACCCTAATGTTATGCATTCCACATAAAGTCACAAAGATTTTTTTTATTATCATTCAAGCTCTTGCATATATGTTCTTTAAGTCAAATGTATGAACTGTTTCCTAAAATGGGTGCTTTTCAGATTGTGGTCAAAATGCTCAAAACATGCCTTCAGCCGTTCCACAATACGACCACGATCACTGAGGACGCAGCCAAAGTGTTACTAAACTAAGTGGGATGAAAAACTGCAGTCCAAAGCGTTAAATTTGAGATCGCTTTCTGGGAGGTATCCTATATAAGATTTTTATACTAATAAAACAATATTAAGAATACATTTTAATATTGGTTTAAAAATAATTACAGTTTACCAGATGTTTCACTATTACAAAAAAACATTCTTCTATTTTATGACTATATAAATACAGTAATTACTAAATGTGAGTAAAACGTCCCAAATTGTATATAATACGTACTACCCTTTGCAGCCGTATGTCATTGAACTTCGGTCTTTATTTAAATTTCAGACATTTTGCACGCCTCATACCGCTAAACGGGTGAGGTAGTGGTCTGCTGTGAACACGTCAAGACCGAGCAATTTTTTGCTCTTTAACTACTTCTACCACAACAAATTTGCATTTATACGACAATATGAGAAGATGTATTTCCAGAAAACACATCAAATTATTTAACTCATATTTTGTAAAATTAATTTCATTTTGCTACCCTGTAAAAAAACTGTTTAAATATGTTTTTACGCCCACGTTCGGATTTTTATACGAGGTAGTTACCATAACTCCCGAAAAAATTGACGTATTGAGACCAGGTTTCGTTTATTAACTTTAGATTTTTTTTTAATTAATAACAAGTAAGCGCTTGACCACAATGTCACTGATGGTAAGTGAGGATGTGGTCTATGATGGAACGCGCTTTCTCAGCAAGTACCTGTTCACTCTCTGTTTGAAGACTCCCAGATTGTACAATATAGGAAAGACAGACGTCGGTAGTGAATTTCACTACCTTGCAGTACGCATTATAAAAGAAGCTACAAAACGCTTTGTGTGGCATTATAAAAGAAGCTACAAAACGCTTCGTGTGGATCGGGGGAATGTCAACTATATACGGGTGAAAACCTTTGCGGCGTCTGGTCGCCCTCAGACAGAATGGAGGAGAGAATAACAGCAACCAGTTACCAATTTCATATCAATAGCCTAATACCCGTAGTTTAATAAGAAAATGTTTTTTTTTGCATACCTCATTTTTTAATTATTACATTTTACAGTTACAAGTTCATAATGCTTGCTTAAAAATGTACAATAATTAATAATAAAACAATTAATAAAATAATAAATCATTAATAAAATAAGACAATGGTAAGGCTTATTTTTTTTAAATTAAGTGATTGTGTAAGGCATGCGGTTTTTGATTTTCCAAAGTTATTTTATATTTAATAGCAAAAAATTAACACTTTCTTGACGGTTTTGTGTTTTATACAATTTGTCTTTCCTGAAAAGATATATAAATAGAAGTTTATTAAATAATTGCATAATTAACAAAAAAGTAATATAATGTGCAACATTTATAGCAAGCTACCTATCATATTTTTCACAACATATAGAATATGATTATCATATTCTAAAATGGGAGCGAACGTAGCTCGCGAAACCAAATTTTTATTTTAAGGCACAAGGTAACTTACCAGCTTAATGAATTGCCATGTATGTATTAGCGGAGAGATTTTGTATTAAGTCCTATGTTTAATGATTTGTGAATATATTTGATGATTGAATGATAGCTCAGTGGTATATGTACGACTTTGCGTCAAGGGAATTATACCTATATTACAATGCTTATGTCCGTTATAATAAAATAAACTTAAAATACTTGCAATTATTAGTCTGGGAAAATAATTCCACTGTGGTATACAAAGTTAAATAATGCATATTGTAATTATAAATGGGTATGTAGGTTTAGAGTTGTAGGTAGCCGTAGCTAGCCGGTAGTAGTTATTTGTAAGCCGAATTCCATTTACGTGCGTTTAAGCCCAGATTTACGGTTATAGATAAATCAAGGAACAGAATCCGCTAAGCGTAAAAAAGTTTTATCTTAATTGATGCTATCTTCGAAATTTTTCTATATTGTTTTTCGTCGAAATCGATTGCCTTCATGCCCTTTCCTAAATTCCCTAACCACTTCATAATTTTAGTGTAAAGTTGTGAGTTATATTGAACTGCGTGAACTGATGTTGATTTTAATAGACATGAAAATAAAATAGGAGGATATTTGGAAGGGTCACTGAGAGCGAACTCCATGAACTAATTTCACTAACCGGATTACAACTATTACGTGCCGCGCAACCGGCTATATTGTACTTCATGCGCCCGAATGATCTGCTAAATTGATACAAGATATTCTGTTAATACTAAACTGTAGTAGTCAGACGATTAACAACGAGTTTTTAGTCTCTAACTTTTTTAACTATACATAACAGAGTAAACTCCCAGAAATAATTTTATAATTCACGTAATAAATTGTTATATATTTTGAGAACACAGGGTCCAAGGATAACAAATATTACGCACAACTTTTTAATACTAGGATCGCAAAATAAATGTACAGCACCTGATGGTAAGTACGGTACAGTCCTCAAACAACAGTGGCCGTTGGTTCATTTCATCGACAGTTGTCGATGTCATTCCGGTCAACTCAATCAATATGCTATGAAACAGGAAAGACGGTTGGCTGGGATGTCATTGCATAACTACACGATACGATACGAAAAAGGGGTGCATTCGCGAAATAAATATAATTACTTCAAACTTAATTGTATAAACCCAATATACAACTTGTTTTGTATGTATTTTTAATCGTACATTGATTATATTACGTTCCATATTTTTACTAATTGTATTTTAGAAACTGATTCTGTTAAAAGTATGCTATATTTAGTTCTTTATAATTAAAACAATAACCCCTGCGTAGTTAGCAAGTTAAAATGCTCATAATTCAAATTTACTTGAAAATGTGATAACCAATATCTTTACATAAACTTTAATTCTACATTAAACTAAACGTTATAGAATACGTTGAGTAAAGATACAAAAATAGATTCTAGATTTATTAATAACTAGCTTTTACATGCGGCTTCGCTCACGTTAATATTGATTTTGTCAAACAAATCGGTTGACACATCAAAATGTTTCATACAAATTTTATCTCTCTCTTTACCCCACTTCCAACAAGATTTTCGCGAGAAAAAGTTGCCTATAACCGTATTCAGGTTCCCATCTATCTCTATACCAAAATTCATCATATTCAGTTCAGTGGTTTAGGCGTGACAGCGTAACGAACAAAAAACTCACTTTCGCATTTACAATATTAGTAAGATAAATGACTTGACTACTTGACTACTTAAGGATTACTTGATTAAAAATTGATAACAGTACTGTTTATCTACTACTCCTGATTACCTACCCATAGGCTAGTTTAAGATTATATTCGAACATTTAGTTTAACATTAGAACATGTATTTTAATATTAAGCACGCCCTTCGAACTAAAACATCTGAGTAATATCGACTTAGAAACTTGCGCAAGTTTTATTATCCGTAAAAAAGCGACCATTCGTTACTTTCTCTATACACTCTCTTACAAGAACTAACAAGAGAGAGCCAAATACTAAACATCTTTATTTTGTATTTTATAAGATAAAACAACTTAAATATATTCAATTACACGTAATTAGAAACCATAACATATTGAAATGACAACAACGTTAAATTGTAAGTATAAACAAACAAAGAACAAAAATAAATGGATACAAAACAAATAGCAATTTTAATGTACATAATTATAAAACCTTACTTCTAAAACTTAAAATTATTCCCCTCTTAATGTGCACATATTTAGAGACATCAAACGATTTAATCAAAAACATGCCTTAGGGTAACTTACGTTAAAACTAATTAAATTGCAATTTAGATTCAGTCTCTCATTAGCCATATATATTAAATATATTATTTCGTAAGCAGTATCTGCCTTGCGACTGTAAGTTTGATACTAAAAGTACTCATGGATTAGCAGTGCCCTTTGTTCTAATAAACCGCACTTATTACAGAGGCTTGTGATTGCACTAACGATCATAATCTCCAAGAACGCCCTGAGGTAATATTAAGTTTCGCAGTTTCTCGATATACTATTGCGGCAAACTTTATCCTTTCACGCACGGGTGAGACGAAATTTTTAGCCTTCAGGAAATATGAAAGAACGCTGTATCAAAATAAGTTTTTAAATTTGTCGATATTCCTTAGAAACCGTTAAGAGTATTTTTAATTAAAGTAATTAAATATTAAACTATGAAAGTATGTATTGAGTACCATATACAATAGTAATTAAATAGTAATTCATTCCTTTGTTATCTACAAAACGCTTACTTACGCATTAATGTATCATTATTCAATGTAAGTGTTTTACTATGTATATTATAATTATTGGTGTTGACAGATACTATGCTGGAAGTGATACTTGTCTAAAATAAAGTAACAAAAAAATTATGCTCATTTCTTATTCTACTCAGAAAGAAATTTGCGTTCATTGTCACATTTTCACTTTCAAAACTTTAGTTCCATTCGACGATAAGATGAAGTTTGTTTTAATTTAAATAAATTAAACAAAAATAAACTAGTTGGTAACTTATACATATGTGTTAATAATATTTTTATCGGATAAGTTAATCTATAATGTGTATATGTATAGCTACTGTTTTAATATAGTCTGTTTATTAAAATTGTGTATACTTAAAAACTCTCAAATCGTTTGACTAAACTAGGTATTCGCAATAATAAATTCAATAAACACATTATTCAGAATAACTGGACGAAAAACAACCAAAGGCCCAAATTATGTCTCCTAATTAATGCGTTAGTATTATATTTAGGATTCAGACTGATTCAGATAAGATTAAAATACCATGAATGAAACCGAGGAATTTTATAGCTTAGCGGAAGTATTACTTACCCTGCGAAACATATTCGTGTTATTTTAAAAAACAGTACACAAGTTTTTTCTTTGTCCATTATATTACGTATCGAGAAAATTCCTTAAATTTAGGAAAGTAGATGGAAGTTTTATGTTTCCCTATTTACGTAGTCAAAGTTTAACGCGTGCACGTTGCTTAATATTTACTCTAGCTTATTTTAGTAAAGCTTTTAGAACGAAATCTATATCTATACTAATATTATAAATGTGAAAGTATTGACGTTTGTTACTCAAACCTTTACTCAAACCTGCAAAAATTGATGAATGAATTTTGATAAAATTTGACATACATTTTTTATTCACTGGACAAGATGTTTTATCCGAAAAATATTTCGGGTTCTTTATTTAGACCTAATACTAACGTTAACACGGATGAAGTCACAGAATTGTTTATTATCCACATTGCGTATTAAGTAAAGAAAACGGCAATTGTTAGCTTTACAGATAAACTGTCAATAGTATAGGTAATAAATACATTATAATAATAACTATTTTCAGTTTTTAAATTTAACTTTATTCAATATAACTGAAAGCATAATCCGATAGAAACGTCTTAATTTATATAAGACTTTTAGTAAATTCGATATTTTTATGACATAAACAGTCTAATCTTAGTAAATAAACAAGTTGAAAAAAATGTTGAAGTGACCACAGACGTTAGCGAGTTGACCGCATCACGGTATACGACCCGCGTGCCGCCAGTTAGTCATTCCAAATAGGTGTTTATAACATTTTTATAGCAGTTAAGCCCATAAAATACGTTTCTTCGTCTGCCCGCAAACTCTGTTTGTCTTTTGTCTTAAAAGCTGATGTACTTACCAATCCCCCCATTGACTCATATTGCCACTTTCATGAGAATAATATAAAACTATGGCATATATAGTACTATAGTAGGAATATCTGGAATCCTATTATGTCAATTATATGGGCTATACCTCCATAAATAAATATATGAGTACGGGGATACAATTTATACGTGGTCATTTTGCTTGAATTTCTCATAACTGTTTTTTATCTTCTATTAAATTGCTTAATATTCTTAATTATAATATTGATTCTATAAAATTGCTACCTGATAATAGATCTTACTGCCATACCACAGTACACTACACTAACAACAATTAATAGATGGTTCGAACTTATGAATGAAAAAACAATGCTAGAAAAAACAAGACACATATTAATACTTTGTTACAGCTGTTTAACACTTCTTTTAATTTCATTATACATGTCGCTATAACAAAAACTATTATAGCGATACTATTATAGTAATAATATTTTAAATATAGTAAAATGTTTAATATTACATATCTGCAATTGAAACTGAAACATAGTTTGCTAAATCCTTAAAAAAATTATATGTAAGTAACAGTTTCTTTGAACATAATGTTTAGTGTGTTATTTATTTAGTGTAGTTTTATTTTTGTGTAGTTATTTACATATTACAAAATTGAAGGGAAGCTCTTATTATACCTACACATTCTTACAGACATTTACAATACAAATACTATAAGACTACTAAACTACTATAATACTAAGACCTTTTACTATACAAGGATAGACAATTATATAACATGTAAGTCATTATTAAAACACCTCGTTACTATGCTTTATTTTAATTTAAATGCATTGAACTTCTTGAATGTGTTTTAAATGAATGAAATATTTGACAACGATTTGGAAAATATGTTACATCTTAAAGACACATATTAAAGACATTTCTTAACAAAAGGCCTTTTCATTATATAGATATTTTATTATAGCTAGCAATAAGTTCAGAATAAGTTAGAGATTCAAATAAAGCTATTGTACCTTTAATTCTTATGGTAAGTATAATTTCTCATATTCTTTCAGTTTTACTAATTATGATAATATAAAAAATTGTCGACAACATAATTACGTTCTGAATACATTAAAAGCCTTTAATGGTACAGTCAATAAAGTTGCTTGCATAAGCCTCATTAGCTATCGCCGTTCATTAAGGTTATCCGTAAAAGTTTTCTCGAAAATTTCGTAGAGTCGAGAATAATTAAAAGAGTTCAGCAGAGCAGCTTCAAAGCTGATTTCGCTCCCATGTGTTCTCGCGGCGACAGGAACGGATAACTTCTTTATCCTTAACAAACTGGGAGTATCCATTTCGCTTTTTTTGGTTTAAGCTTCACTAGAACGCTTTAAGGGGATTTAAGCCTAATTTAACTCAACCTTAAGGTTGAGGACCCCGTCGCTTCATACTAGTATTTACTCATTCAGATTGTACTTACTGCCAATTTATATTAAATAGACAAACCGTGACTGCAAACATTATACCTAATGGAATCTGAAACTTGGGCTTTTGAGATTGATGAATGTAAATTTTTGGTGTCAAATATCAGTCACACATAAATTTTACATTTAATGTAGTATATTTACGATTTGTTAGAATTTCAGACGAAGCCTTAACTCTTTCTTTTCTATAGAATAACATCATAAAATCTTGTGTTATTCTAAAGAAACCAAATATATTTTATTTTTAATTTAATTGAGTTCTACCAACATGCTGTAAAATAATTTGCTTCAGTTTGGCAACAAAAATTGCAGACGCCATTAAATGTTCTTGTAAGCCGGCAAAATACAATTTGATCACTCCCTCCGAGAAATCAGCACGAAGTCTGAATGAAAGCCTTTCCTGATTGAAAGTATTCATGAAATGCGATAAAAAAAAGGAACAGAATAGTTTCAAGTGGAGGGAATGTATTCTAAACGTAATATTGAAAAGAGCTTTTGTAACATGTATATTTATTTTTCTATATTCTGTAATGTATACCTTTATTAATTTTTTACTATAAGTTAAGCTTTATACACTGTTTTTTTATCTTATCTAATTTATGTATGTAAATTTGTAAATTATGAAAAATATAAGAATGAATGTATCTACAATAATATTTTATTGAAAGTGTAAGAGTTCTTTCGATGATTACAGACCAAAATAAATAGAATGCATTATTCATATCATTAATGAGGAAAAATAAAATAGATTATAATAAGATTTGGCCACAAATTTATTAGAAAGATTAGCTTTAACTCTGATATTTCCCGTATGAATTGTTAACGAAAAATACTTAAAAGTAGTGGAACAAAACTTGTAGAAAACCTATATTATTATGAATTATATCTTGTAATCATATCCGTCTAGTATACAGAAATTTGATCAATCAAATAATTTATTATTGTAATAAATATTAAACTAAATTAATTTAGGATGTGTACTATGTATATACAAACGTAAATTAGAAGCTTCAGATAATAGGTACATTGTTAATGGCCCGAGATGTGTAGCGATTCCGAGCAAAAGCCCTTACAATTAATGAGTAAGGTTACATCGAGGTCCTTAGCGCTAATCAATTATGGACTTTGAACATTTTCTATTTTTATGGTTCTAATTTGGTGAACAATTAAAGTTTTTACACAATTTTACCGTATTTTATGTCTAATGGATATAAATAAATAGCAAAATTATCTGGGCTTTGCATAATAACGATAACGAGGTCACACATGGTCAATAATCCTTTGGGGCATTATTTCTCCGTATAAATACAAAAGTAGTAACAATGAATCTACCGTGATAGTAAAATGATTATCAAAGAATAGCTATTAATTTTTTTTATGAAATAATAACCTAGAACCGATAAAACTTTTTGTGTCTAAGAAATACCGCAATGACTATTTTAAATTGAATGTTAGTAATTATTACTAAATATTTATCTCATCATTTAGATTGACAAAACCATTTTTTTTAGTTTATGGTACCTTGTTTTCACAGTACACTACTGATTTTCTAAGAACATTACTGATCTACCAGACAATACGTTAAAGGGCCGAGGTAAAACGAATGTTGTAGCCAAAATTTCAGTGTTGTCTAGAGGTTTCTCCTTATACATTTGCCAAAAAATTATATTAAAATACAAGAATAGCAAAGGTTGTGGTCTGTCATAAAAAAATCACTAAACCACACAAATATTTAGCCACTCAGGAAAAATTTAGAGAATTTGGCTGGGCGCTGTTAATGCATCCGCAATATGGCCCTGACTTTGCACGTTCTGATTTTCATCTGTTTCGGTATCTTCAAATTTCTTGAAGCAGTGTCAGTGACATCCACAAAGGTCTGCGAAAACTACTTGTCGCGTTTTTTTGATCAGATCGCCCAAAATTTCTACAGCAACAGGATCATGGTACTACCTACAAAATGGCAGAAAGACATCGAACAAAATGACACATATAGGTTTACAGTAATTAAATGTAAATAAACTTTAGAAAGAAAGGCTTAAATTTTTCATATAATGTGTGAATACAATTTTTCCCAACCTAATACATTGGCAAGAGGCTTCCTGGTTGACATGGCAGCGAAGACAGTCAGAACTTTTCTCGTCTTTCGGTGGCCAACGTTGGTTTAGTATTGTAATGTTTTTCATTATAAAAAATAAAAAATAAAGTTCCAGTTACGAACAAAATAATCACCGTCGACTCCAGCAAAAGTTAACTGATTTCCTTGAAAAACTCCATTTGTTGCGTGCACTCAGCTCGGACACGTCCCGTATTTTCCTGAACTTTCAGAATATCCCGTACACTTATTTCCCCTCAGTAATTAGGTTCGCAAATATTTTTGCTTGTCTCATTGTAATGTATCTTTCATGCTTGTCTTGTTGACCCATGTTATGTGCTAGTTAATTTGTTAACTACTTTGTCCTTTTAGTGATTGAGACAAATAATAAAAGTTAGTAAAAACAATAATAAGTCACTTATAAGTAATTAACACAGTAATACCATAATGATCACTTAAAATTTATGGAAACACTTGCAGACGTTATAAAGACTGTTTCGATTTCTTAATTCATATCAATAAAGGTCGTTAATAGCCACTAAAAAAAAACAAGAAAATCGTTTTAAAATTCCAAGAAAAAGGTTACTTAAATAATTTATTGTTACCTATTTTTGTATAGATCATAGAGAAGATGTAGCACCATAATAATAAGAATAATAATTAAGTTATCATGTACAATATAATGCTTTAACTTATTTATTTATTTAATGCCCACAGGTACTATTTCCAAAAAATAATAAATATTACATGGTTTAACACAATAAATATATACATTTATTATGTATACTTTTTAAATTTGCGATGTCATATAGTGTTTGTCCCTGTGTACAGCTATATGTTTGTTGTACTTTACGCCATAAGCTAATTTTAATTGTGAATTTCGTGTAAATATTCATTTTCATTTTATAGCTGCCTTCCATTTTATACTCTTAAATATAATTTTCGATTAGTCTTTTTTATAAACTAATTGTAAATACAAATTATAAATTTTTATTTTGGATAATAATAATGTTTTTGTGTATATGACACTATATGACAATGTTTTTTTTTTTATATTAATAGAAAACTATTGAATAGCTAATGTAGGTCCACCAAGGCGAACTCTTGATATAGGTAAAGCAAATTATTCTAAGAATACTCGTAATTTATACGATATTGAAAGTATTAAGTAATATATAAGTTTGCTTAATATTAGATTTGATGTTTTAAAGTCATAACGAAAATATTAAAGTAACTTATACATTCGTATTATAAGGAAAACATATCATATATATATTATATATATAACCGAATGGTTTTATAGTTGACGTGAGTTTGTTTGGACTTTTTTTTATTAATTAGAAATTAGTTTCAAAATTACATTTGAAGCACTCAAAACGTTTTACAAAAATATTTAACAACCAGTCTGTTATATATATTGTAACAACGAGGGCTTATTAGAGTTTCTGAGAACAACTTTAGAACTGAATTAATGTTTTGAAAGAAAAGCTAGTACACCCACTGATGAAAGTATTTTACGATTTTTTTCTTTTCCAGAAATTTTTCTTCATTAATTATTTTTCAATTCAATTAGATCCTGCTGAGACAAAAAGTTTGAAGAATTTCAATTTGAATACACCTGCATATATATCATTCAACAGGCTAGCAAGATATCAGCTAATGGTAATTAATGGTAGATCTTTAGTGGTCGCTGAGTTTACCATCAAGTAGGTAGAGTACTGTCCCTTTGTCGTAATACAAGGGAGTTGCAAATTACAAGGTGTAGTATTTTCGTATATATCTACTAGTACTATTTTAGAATATTTTACGCTAGTGAACGCTCGTAAATTGGTGTGTAAAATCTGGAGATGTATTTAGATTAGTAATTATTAGTCCTTTGTTTGACAAGGATTTTGCAGTTTTTTTTATTGTTAAGGTTTAAGTGTTATGGCCTTAATCGCACCTGATGTTAAGTGACGATAAGGCCCAAGTTGATTGACACGCTAAACCTAAAACGCTAAAAACAAGTTGTTAGAGTACTTTTCAGTTAGAAATTTATTTAGTCATAACTAAACAAGTTTCTATTTTAATAACTGGTAAGATACAGATAATAACATGCATGCAACGTCATAGAGTAAATGTGATAATATTATTTTTAATATACATAAATATTTTACTTTTATATATTACATACAGAGAACTACGTGTCTAAGTAGAACATCATAAAATTAAAGGGCAATAAATAACAACTGGTAATTTTAAGTAGTCAGCACGATATTTAGACATATTAAATGATAGATTGGCATAACTTTCACATAGAAAACCTAAACGTAAAAATATATTTTATTCATGACACAGCATCCAATGTCCAGGGTCGATGAATTTGTACAACACAGATAACGCGTTTTACTGTCACAGTTAGTAAATAAATTCTCTCCATTCACCAATCATGTACCGGGATCACGTAGCAAGCCGGTCCGATGAAAGACATAATCCAATCAATTATTACGGCCGTGTTCCAATTCTGAAATAGGTGCAATGCAAAAGACAAGATTACATCGCTGAAAAGTCCCACATATTGAATTGGACTGGCTGTGTTGATAACGAATTAAACTACGGTAACAGCTGTGAATATTTATACCATTAAGCTTTTATTAACACGTGAATTCGCTGTGATATATCATGATAGTATCAGAATATTTTATATTTTAGTGTATTACACAGGCTTAACACGAATTTAATTTTTTAAGCTTTAACGAATAATTTGTATATACTGTTATATAAATGCTGTTATTGAATTATTTTATTGAGGTTTGTTCAATTTGTTCACAATTGTTGTTATTTGGTAATTAAACATATATGTGTCAACTTTTCGATCTCACACGAATTGAAAATTGTTGCTAATTTAAATATACTGAAGTTGTATAATTATCTGACTATTATTATGCTAATATAACAATGTACATAAAATAAAAGTAAATACTAAACTAAATCCACCATCCCAAAAGGGTACTAGAGTTTTTTATCAAGTTGTTAAATAAATATTCTCATTACCAACACTCAAAGATACCCAAGAGATTAATTCAGTATATTTTTTTATAATATTACGATTGATTCTATTTGTCGGCGAGCTAACTTATCTAATACTATTAAATAAACAATTCTTGTATATGTACAGCTTTTAAATTGTACTATTAATTTTTCTTGAACTGCTCAACAAATTTGGATAAATTGTTAGCTTAGATTGTATTTAATTTTAATTAAATATTTTTTTTAATTATAACTGCGATGTACTTTGGTTTCGAAATAGAGGCAAAAACTATATATTTTTATTTTTGCCTGTGTCTACCTATTGTACGGGCATCTCCCTGTAACTATTGGAATTGATTCTAAATAAATTTGATTAAGTGACAACTAATATTATAAAATAGGATCCAAGTAATTGCCTTAGTGAAAATAAAATGGAAAAAATGTAAATCTTTGGAATTAATGGAAAATCTGTAAAAAATGGAAACAAAATGTATGAGTTTAATTATTTCAAGATTATATTGTTTAAAACATGTACTAAATGTCATTTATGTTTAATATATATTTTAATGGACATGTTATGCCTAGTGGAGGGACTGGCTTTCTAGTGCAACTACTGGAAAACACCTATAGGTATTTGAGGCAAACTTGAGGGTGGTAGCTAACCGGGGTGCGTAGTCAGGTAACCTCCAAATTGTGCACCCCGGGTACTATCCGGCTAAGCTAGCCTCGTATCGTGACTTCGGGTTGTAAAGTATTTTTATAGTATTTTTATAACCAAATAATACCGAATTATTTCAATGTCTCCAATTACCATACCTCCGTAGGTACACAGATAGTATTGGTAAGGAAACTATTCCTCATATATATATGTAAGTCATTGTATAGAAGCGAATTAGTTAAACAAAACAAATTGAAATTATTCAATAGACGAAATAGCAATTATATTGGAAATGACAAGTTTGTTATATCGAACCAGACCTTAATTTGTCCAGTAAAACTAAACCTTCCTCTGTAGTGTGCGGATTAGGCATAATTTAAGCTAAATTAAAATGTTGCTGGCCGTTAGACGATAGAATTTAATTACAAAAAAATAATTATAATCTAAAGTGTACCGTAAATTAAGCGATAAGTTTCATTTGACTAAAGTATAAGTATTAATTTGTACTATTCTGAAGTATGCTCACCATAAAATCGAGGGCAAATCTAAATCATTACCTAAAAAGAAAACTTTGTCTTTAACACATTTATACCCTGTACCGAATATTTACAAAATATATGCTGTTTTAGTCGTAATACTGTCTCCTATTCAATCTCCAATTACACATCATAAAATAGTTTAATAATAATAATAAAGTTTATTTACCAAAAATAAGTTTTACACGTTCTCCTAGTAGTCGTGGCCCTCGCACTAGGGAAACCCTGTGTTGCGGTTGGCCACCACAAGAAAACGCTTGTACAATGGACGTAGTGGGTAATCAACGTACCGTCAGTATGTATAATGTGTATACTGTAATATAATTATACATTACGCATTACAAAAAAAAAGTTGATATTAAATTTAGAGCTCATCATTAAAAAAAGTACACGTTCCTAATATTTTTACTTAATAAAATAAAATAATGTCTTTATCAGGGTATAAAAAGATGGTAAAAATATTTTGTTATAAGCCTTATAATTTATTTTCTATGTGGTTCAAATAAAAACAAACACTGCAATTATTGTTTTGAAAACTTTTGAGTTAAGTAGATAAAACTATTTGAATAAAATGTACAACAAAACTGTAAATAAATCATACTTGTACACTACTTTTTGTTTTGAATATATTATTCAGGTGTACTTTGTTATTGACATACAGGACAAAGTTACTTTATTTTTACTTTGTGCCCGCCTTTCTGTGCCCTTATAAACGCATCACTATAAAATTACCCACAAAAAAATCCTGAAATTCAACATGGTCAAATCTAATGCTATGATTTACCAAACAGTATAGTACTTTCCCCATTTAGTTTACTTTTCCCATACCAAGGAAAAGATAGGTTAGAGGATAAAAGTTCAGATGTAGTGAATTAATTTCTTGACTTTAGATATAATTTTCTTTCTTCGGTAACTGACAATTAAAAATGTAAACTGTTTCATGTATGTATAGTATTGGAGTACTTAAAAGTGGCACGTCGAAGATTTTTGAGCAGTTCTGAGAACAGAAAATGTTATCATACGAAAAACAATTTATGTCCACGTGGACTAAGCCGAGGATATGACTAGTGTGTTCCTAAGATCTTTTTGCTGAGTCTGTAATGCCGATAGAGACGGTTGGTACTCGAACTGTGTGTAGAACGTTGATTTTTATTTTACTGACTCATCATAAGAGGATCTTTCTCCCGATGCGAGGTTATCGTTACCTTCTGGGACACCTGTATAATTAATTATAATTTTATTAATTAAATAATTTTAGAGTGCAATTATTGTATATAAGCGTATTCTAGGAGCATTGTTTTGTGTTATATATTTATAATATTTGTTGTTAGAAATATTTATGAAATACTATATTTTACCTGCGGCTTCGCTCGCGTTATTTTTTTTTTTTTTGTTAATCTAATCGGATGGCGTAATAAAAAGTTTCATACAAAGATTATCACTCTTTGCCCCACTTCCAATGAGATTTCGGGAGAAAAATTAGCCTATCTCCATCTCCAGGTTCCCATCTATCGCTATAGCTAAATTCATAATAATCTATTCAGCGGCTTAGGCGTGAAAGCGTAACAAACAAACAAAGTCACTTTTTTTTAATAATATTAGTAAGGATTTAATCTAATTTCACTAACAGTCTTCAAGTGGGGAACTGTATGGAACCTAAGTTTCTACATCATCATCAGCCTTTTATCCATATATGAAAGATGCCTTAAACAGCATCGCAGAAACATTTTTTTTTGGTTACTAAGCAAACCCATACGGGAATGGCGAGAACGAGAACATTCACTGCACTGTACAAACTATCTGACGGTTTAGGATTTGTAGACCGCTCATGCGTTAACATGCACTTATTAGCAAGATTTTTAAGCCAGATCATGTTATGAATGACAAGTGTTTTCCACGTAACGCAATCTTTTGCTAATTCTTCAGAAACAGTAATCTATAGAACAGTCATCCATGTCCCATTTCTCTTTATATTTATTATCTTTAAATATCAGATAAGGTCTGCCAATGGCTATTCTTGTACTGGCGATCTCCTCGTAGAGACTCTACCGCGATAAACGTGAGTGGTTCATGTGATGTACATGTCCTAGCCAACGCAGACGCTACTGCTTAAGCAAAGCAGTAACTGTAAAATATGCAGAATACTCTCCTTTATCACTCTATCTTTCTAGGAGTACCTCAAAATTCTTCGAAGATAGAGCATGTGTAAATTGTTCAGTCTTCTTTTGGCGCACGTACGATTTCTGTCCCGTACAAAAGTAAGCAAGCGTAATATGCAAACTTGGTAAACAATAATATTAGTTTTAATAGACAGTTACTTTTCCAATACGATTATTAATTTATCGTTTCATGTACATACATTTTACATGAATTTAAAAGATAATTAACCAAAATAATTCTGATAAGCAAAATACAAGGTATTTTTATAATCCATTAACACGTCTGATACTTATAACGAAGCGTTAATGTTTCAAAAGGTTTCAGACGGATTATTTGATGTTCGAAACGTTCAAGAACTCTCAGAATTCCGAATTCCGACAACATTACGTTGGATTATTTATTACCCCTCTTATATAAATAAACAATCGAAACATTTATTACTTTATATTAATAGAAAACACAGATTAACATTTATTGATTCAATATAATTCTTAAAAAACATTAAGAAACAAATCAAAGTAAAATAAACGTGGATAGATATGTATATTTTCATTTAATTTATCTATTTTTGTAAACTTTTCTATACTACTACTTTTCTATACATTACAGTGATCACATTCGAACTATGTAAGTGGTTATATAACGTTTTATTATTTCATATTATAGATACAGGATCATAGATACAGATTCATACGAAAAGAGTTTTTTTTAATTGACTCATACGTATGATAAATGGTTACTAAAGATAAAAGGTGAATTAATTCCCTTGTATCTAAATAATACAGAACCCAGCGTTGGATTCGCAAATGCCCTAAATAATTGAAGTCATCGTATTTAATTTTTCGTAAAGATAAAAAATGATTAGAATAAAAATAGCTTATTCACAGCAAACTTATTCTTTTACAGTAATATATAGTTTAATCGAGCAAATTTATCTAAATCTATATAAACATTATAAAGCGGAAAAGTTTGTTTGTTTGTACACTTTAATCTTACGAACTCTCGATTGTAATCATTTTTTTTCATTAGATAGAGCAATCATTGAGGAAGACTATTTATTATCACACTACCGTCAACCAGAGCTGTATCGAAAAAAAAAACATAACCGGGTAAAATTTACTAAATAAATTTTAGTTCCACGCGAACGAAATCACACTGAATATAAACAATTATTGTATTCGATTTGCATATAAATAATTATTTTCAAAGTATGAAATTAAATATAAATAGAAACTTTAACAATGTAAGCTTCTACCGGTATTATAATTTTTAGAATTTTATCCTAGCTCAAGGAATTAACTTGTATAAACTTAAAAAAGTTAATCTTTATATAATAGTTAAATTTTAAATAATATTTATTATAACACACCGAAGTAGAAAACATTGGCATATTTCAACAAATTTTAAGAATTGTGTAAGCGCTTACCGATTCAGTCTCATTAATCATACCTGCGAAGGGTAATTTAGGATTGATTGATGATTCTCAACACTGTGAAATCCTTTAAACACCTTTTTGTTGTTTGCTAGTGCCAGTTGCGTAAATTAAACGAACAAAAATTTGTTTAAACTAATCACTCATCCACAAAAATAATTACAAAAAATATTATGATGAATATTAAGATTGATTACAGTGGATAACAATATTTCTTATAGCTTTTACATGCAGCTTCGCTCTCGTTAATTCGGATGGCGGAATAAAATGTTTCATACAAAGTTTATCCCTCTCTTTACCCTACTTCCAATAAGTTTTTCGCGAAAAAAAAGTCTATCGCAGTCTCCAAGTTCCCCCACGTATCTCTATATCAAAATCCGTCAAAATCGCTTAAGCAGTTTCGGCGTGAAATCGTAACAAACAAACAAACTCACTTTCGCATTTATAATGTTAGTAAGGATCAGTAAGAATTGGCAACCTTTTTGAAACTTTTTGCAAATATGTGACACAGGCTTATCCAACATTTAACAAGTTTCAAATACCCATTAGGGTTATGTTAGTTGAATATAATTATATACTTTAAAAAAAGTATATACTAATTGTACCCGTAAGACGCAGCATTGTAACTGATGGAAAACTTACAGCATAAAACAAAAACCACGAAGACCACCGAGAAATCAGAAACAATCGGCACTATGCTATGTTATGCTGACTTGTTAGTTTCTGGCCATCACTTATTGATCTCTAAACATGATACACCAAAGAAGAGTCTCTATAATGGAATTCTAATCACGTGTTTTGCAAGAGCAAAGCGATAGGAAATATCGCTAAATATTTGCTCAAAATGTTGAAGTCGTATTCGAATGTAATAAGCCTTAGCGTACCAAAAATAAAATTAATTTGTCAGTTAACTTTATTAATTACACTATGACAGGTGTTACAGATGTGGTTGTTGTGGTGATTTATAATTTTAAATTTATGTAATACAATTATAATGTGACAATTTACAGAGTTTCTGAAACCGTAGTTCAAAAGTAGTAAAATCTGGTAAATATATAATACATTAATGCTAATAAGTATAGTTACAGTAAAACAGACTAGAATACCAGTGAAACAAGCCAACATTATCATATAAAGACCGATAGGCAATGTTTCATAGAAGGATTGCCATACAGCCTATGAGTGTGTTCATAAATGTATAAGGACTCTAGCGATTATCCCTTGGCCTTTCAGTTTCTTTAAAATAATCGTTCATTGAATATAGCTACTTCTCTATATGTATGTACTAGCTTTTACCCGCAGCTTTGTTAACGTAAAAAATGATTTTGTCGATTCCGGTACCTGCTATTTGAAATAAATTATATCATAGGAGCCTGGTATAAAAACATTAAAACTGATTTGTGCTCGTAATTTATACGCGGTCCGCGCACTATTTTGGAGATAATGGCTAAAACATAAAAGATAGATTTATCCTGTGTAAATATAGATTATAAACCTTTCCATTATATTATATATATATATATATATATATATATATATATGTAACTAACGGTTTTTACAGCGCACGACAGAATATATCGCAGATGGCAGAATTGTTTCCTACTACTTTGCATTTGTCGTTATATTTTGGACAATTCACACATTATCTTTATTAAGCTATATAAATTATAGCCTATTTATTATTTAGATTCATAAGCTATATTATTGTAAAGTTACATTAAAATCCATTCAGTAGTTATTGCGTGAAAGAGTAACAAACATCCATACATTCATACTCACAAACATTCGCGTTTATAATATTAGTAAGGATATTGAAAACCTTGCTACTTTTGCAAACTTTGGTTTGATGTGGTTGTCAAAAGCTTCATAATAATGAAAATGTTTTCACTATACAAGAGAGGCGCCCATATCTTCGCCGAGCCTTACTCCAAGCAGAGCTACCTAAATAAGTTTTGTATATACCGCGACGAACAAGATCTTAAAAATTATAATAACAAAGTTTTCCTACCTAGAAATAATTCTGCAAGAATAGACACATAATAACCATTGAGTATTTATTTTTTATTTTAAAATAATATTCTACAAAAAGTATATTAACAAATGTGATAAGTTTGTTAATTATTTTTTAAATATATTTTATGGCATATATCCCCCAAAAGAATAACGGGGCGTTCCAGGAAATACATGTTACGTACTGTACCCAGTACCTAATACTTAGTGTACCTACTACCTAATACATAAGCCACATAAGACACTCATATTACAGTACAGGTTCACACGTGAATCATTGCAAAACGCTGACCAAGGGAAATAACATATCGTGGGACGATCAAGCGATGAGAAGAAAACAATCTCGCTCGATCGCCGGAGTTAGTAGGTTGAATTCTTAGGTTTAAGTAATATATTGTAATTATTTTTGTAATAAATATATAAAGGACAAAAATTGCCTTTTAAAAACCTCCTACTGACGGTCAACTACGTAATTTATATGAAAATTGAAACTTGTTTTATTAAATGTTTGATTTTCAGTCATAGTCCAAAAACCATGAAAATTTACTAGACAAAAACTCAAAGTCGTATCTATCAGTTGTATATGGGTATACAACTGGGTATGCATATCAGAAACATGCAGCAATACCGCCGCGTTGGCCTTTTTATTTTTTAATGCTATCTAACAGCGCTGTGAGTTTGTTAGACCGCACATTTTTTGCCAACTTACTAATAAATGAAGATAGTTTGAATAGCGAACGTTCGTTTAGTAAAGAATTTCTATCTTAACGACATATATAAAAAAAAAATTGACATAAGTATTAATTAATTTTAATTACTTTGTTAATTTCATTAATTTGAAGCCCTAATAGTCAACATGTTTCATCTATTGGCAAAATTTTTATTATGTTAGGTAAATTCTATACATGTTACAATTAGAGCGAAAAATGTTTATTTAAGTATGCTTATAACATCCATAAAGTTAAGTTTTAGCGTTAATGCCACAATCTCACCTGATCTTAAGTGACGATGTGATTTAAGGTGGTGTACACGATAGTGGAGGGACTAGCTCTCAAGTGTAGCTGCCGAAACACATCTATTTATTTGGTGGCAGATTTTTCAACTTGAGTGCGGTAGTTAAACAGGCGGGCATTGGAAAAGGCCTACGATCATTATATGGTTTCATCACGGTGGTTTCCTTCACCGTAGCTCATGCTCAAGATTTGAACTCACGAGCCTTGACGCGGTGTCTAACACATTGCTAACTAAGCTATTATCGCTTCGCATCTGGCTTCTAAATTATTTTGAACAGAGCAAATAATATAAGTATAATTTAACTTTATTTAAGCCAATTTTTGTGCCTTTGCTCGTGTTAATATTTACTTTTGTTCCAAAATTCCATTGTCTGATTACAAACCTGTACTTTGTCATAGTGTCGTCAATTGATGATATAAAACAATATAGGCATTAGTTTTCAGATACATAGTCACAAGGTTCTGTGTGTTGCCAAAATCTTTATTTGATAAACGTCTAGACGGTAATAAATTTTATTATACATTTTTACTTTGTTTACACAATATATTTTATAAGGGGTACATGAATACATTTTATTCTAAGAATTATTAATAGATATATTAATACACACAAAATGTTATTTCAAAATTAACTAGAAACTGATTATCTCAACAGTTAAGATAGTCTGTGCTTATATTTTTTATGTCTAAATCATTTTAAGTTTTTATTAATAATGCACAATGTTTTAGATATATTAGATCAAGCTTGTCAGAATTATTATAGCAACTTATTTTTGGCTTACAAACAGTAATCACAAAAAATCTAAAAACATTTTTTTTGTATAAACTAGGTTAAGCATTATGGCCGCAATCTCACCTGATATTAAATGGCGATGTGGCCCAAGATGGTGAGAATGCTAAGCCTAGTGGAGAGACTACCTCTTAAGACACCTATACGCATTTGATGGCAGATTTTCAACTTGAGGGTGCTAGTTAGCCAGGTGGGAATTAGAAAAAGCTCTAACAACGTGCTATGCTATACAATTGAAATCAAATTAAAATATAGATAAAAATGAATCTTCAGTAAGGATCTATAATATATATAATTATTGACTCGCGTACGTAATAATCGCATCTTAATCCAAACTTATATTATAGGTGCGAAACGAACTCTATCTGTCCATTTATATTACGTTTTCACGCCTAAATCGCTGAACCATCTCGATAATTTTGGTATAGATTGAAAAGTTAGCTAATATGATGATAATAAAACCTGTAGAGTTGTGGTTGGGCAAGAAAGTTTGTACTAAGAACTCATCATTTCTCATATCTGCGATATAAAAATTCATATTTATGCTTTTAATAACAAATAAAAAGTATTCAACTTATTTGACAAACCATGCTTCAATGTGATACAACAAGGTGATTTGAGTCATATAAATTTACATAAAAGTATTTTTTTAATAATAACACGGCACCGTAGTTTACGCTGTTTGTTGATAAGATCGTGATATAGAGTGAATACCGAAAAAATTGAAGTAAGAACTTATGTACGTAAATGAACGTAAAAACTAACAACATATAGATTACTAGAACAAAACTTGAACATTTGTTTTATGGTTCGTGGTCCGATATGACATAAATAATTATTCTGTACAAGAAATTATTTAATATTTATTTTCCCGTTTTTATAACTTTTTTCAATACAGCATTGCGCCTGTTAGTGGTATCGTGATGTTATATTCTACTAAAGCCTCTCTCAATGATTGCTCTATCAAATACAAAAAGAATTATCGAAAGGCGACTGGTAGTTCTTAAAATTAGCGCGTTCAAACAATAAACAAACTTTTCTGCTTAATATAGATATAAAAACATATTGTGCCGCTCTACTTAAGAAGAAAAAGTGGTAAGAAGAAGATAGTAATGCAAAATAGCATCACCGAATTGCACCCAAAATACTATATCGAGATTTATTTGACAGTATATAACTATGAATAAAAAGAGATCTCATCTCGTCTATTTAGTTAAATGTTATTTGAATGTTAAAATAATGTTGAAATGTATAGTTAGTCTCTCTGAAGCACCATTGAATAAATTTATTTAATACGGCAGGTAAAATCACATCAGAATTCTACTCAAATTGTTATTAAATAGCTATCACCCGATGCTTTAATGCTAATAATTTAGATACTAAAGGATTAGGATTAACCCATTTAAGTACATTTGACCTATTTTAACGGACAATGTTATGAAAGGGTCACTTAATGGTACGTAATTACATTATTACCCAGTAAAAGTATGTGACTCGTGACGAGTAGGTTTTAGTAAAATAAATTAATTTGATTACTCGTTGAGTTATGTTCCCAAGATATTATTAGAATATCTGTTAAAGTTATATAAATTATTGTTACTATAAATGTTTTCATTTATGAATAATAATATTTGTTATTATATTGAAAATCTGGTACGTTATTCGCTTTGTGCCCTATATTTTTCAGAAATTATTCTTGTTCTTTGTCGTACATGTAGTACATGGCTCAAAAGAGCGGTTCTATTTCTGTGAACTGTTGAAATTGCTTAGATCCATTTCGTGAAACCTGTACTTGTAGAAATACTGTTTGATTAGCGCTTTTCTATGAATTGTTATTTTTTATTTATAGGTGGTAAACAGATTATAATATTTTGATTACAAATTAATTTGCATTTTTTTTAATACTAATTGTTTTAATCTAAAGTATAACGTAATAAACATTGTAATGAGTTATACTTAAATAATATTTAAAAGCACAGTAAATACTTATCATTTATTTACTTTACAACTAGAAATAGGGTAAATTTAAAAAGTGATTTAAAAGTAATTTTCACGACGTACCTTAACCCCTTTATATTTGACACAACAATTAGCATTTTAATTAACATATTTTTTAACCTCTACAGCGTTCGTGGATTTTACAAATTTACAAAATATATACGTTATTTCCATATGTAAAAGTATATAATTACCTGGCGATAACTACTTGGCGGTAGACATTCAACGTAGGTGTGGTGGTAAAAAAGGGGAACATTAGAAAATACCTGATTGTTTTCATTAGGATAATTTCATGCCATTTTCATTTTCATCCGTTCATCCAACTTATTTATTGACGTAGTTTAAGTATACCTATAAGTGTAATTAGGTCAAATCGAACTACTTATCACGCAGCAAATAATGTAGAAATCATACTTCTAGGAAAGCTACCTTGCGAGCCGCTTTTAATTAACAAAATAAACAACATATTTTATTTACTTTTATTCGGTTTTCACTAAATTGATACTGTCCAAAACGTTAATAAATGTTTTCATTCATTTTTTTAGAGCTATGATAGCTCACTTGGTCCCGTGTACAGCCGTCGCGTCAAGGGACGAGAGTTTAAATCCACCAACAATGAGCTTGACCTTTCGGTGAAGGAGGAAACCATAGCATGGTGGTAGGGCTTTTTATAATGCTCGCCTGGCTAGCTACCACCCTCAAAATGAATTGCCGCCAAATACCTATAAGTGTGTTTAGGCAGATACACTTGAGAACCAGTCCTCCACTAGGCTTAAATTGTCCACCTTCTTGGGCCATATCGTCATTTAACATTTGTGCCCATAACGCTAAACCTTGACTATAAAAAAGCGAATAAATGAAATATATGATACTTAATTTAATTTTTGTATGTATATTTTGCCTTAAACCTTCATTGTAGAATTATGTTAATTAAATAAAACATGGTTGACTGGTAGAGAATGCCACAGGCATTAACTCCGCTTTGTATACAAATTGTATATAAAAGTTTTATAAATAAAAAAAAACACAATTCACGTTCTGCCCTTCAACTCTACAATGATTCTAGGTATATTTAATGAAAAGCGAAACAATTAATAAACAAAAAATAAATCTGTTCACAAATTTTATACAAAAGCGAATTTTAATATAAATTAGATAAACGTAGGTTTCAGTTTACATTTTATTATAAATATTTAAAGACCAACACGAAATATACACATATAATGTTGAAATTTGTGCAAGTAGAAAGACACTTAAAACCAGAAAGTTTAGCAATAATAACAGGGCCGTAAATCTTTTAGTTCGTTCATGAAAAAAGTTATACTACAGTTGTGGTTGGTTGAATGGCTGAATTATAATTTTACCACGTACATATCTGTTTATAAAAATACGACCAGCGACTGCTCTACGACATCGTTTTATAAAATCGCGTCCATTATAATGACCCGATAATTTGTGTTTTTAACTCGTATACAGTTTTCATATAAAGTCATTTAAAATATGTCTGCTATCTGAATCAAACCAACTGGCATATTATTAACTCAAAATTATTGTTATTAATGACAAACTGTTTTGAAAAATTTGTTCTTCAATTTAGACAAGTCTTTGATACATAGTTTTATTGAAAAATGGTACCTAATAACAACTAGTTTAAAGAGTAAAATTTGTCTTCCCGTGTGCGATAATAAATAGGTGATACGAAGTTTACCGGTTCAGCTAGTATTTAATATAACTATATGAAAGGTAACGTACTCCTCATCGCCCAGGCCAAAGTACTAAGCATTATAAGTTTGAAATTTAGAGTGTGTTCGCTTATATACTAGGCTGTAGGCGTTGTTTAATTTCAAAGTTGATATATTAATAAATATAATATATAGTGTGTAGGGTATGTAGGAAGCATACATAATTAGTTTATGATAATAATAATATGATAATATGAGAAAAAATGATTTAAATTTAATAAAAATATAGACAGTAAAAATTTAACATTCTACACATACATGTCACCAGTAAAATGCAAGTATTTACTATATAATAACTGGAGCCAACCAGTTTCATTGAAAATAATTTTGGTATTATATCGTTACAAGCTGAGCTCGTTACTAATAAATATTTAATCATTTCTGCCCGATTTTGTAACTTTTATAATACATTTTTGTACCAATTGGTAGTAGCGAGATGTTAACCTTAACCGTAAACTTTCCTCAATAATTGCCCTATAAAATAAAATAAAAATTGTTAATCCGACTGATAATTTCTAAGATTATCGCGTTCAGTCAAAATAACAGTCTTTTCCGCTTTATAATATTAATATGATTAATATATAATAATAATAATTGAGCTTACTTTACCATGTAAAGTAAATAAATACTACCAGCTACTAAATGGCCTAAATAGGAATGGCTACGTGGTTAATTTATACGTGGTCGAAGTGGAGCGAGAGCAAACTCAGCTCACAATAACATTCTAAAAAATTTTGTCTTTCTAGGTCTGCAATAAGTTCTATACTAGAACGTGCCTCTAAAACTGCGCTAGCAGACTTCTATCAAATTTGACTGGGCATGGAGAGAAACACGAGTAGTGAAGGTGAGTGTTGACACGCGCCGGAAAGAGGCCGCTTAAAAAAGGGGCCTTCGTGTCACAAATATCGGAAACTGCTCGGAGTTTCCCTCTCTGATACACGATGGACCCGACACCCGCACTGTGAATCCATGGTTTATTAAGAAGTTCGACTCTAGTTATATATTTAACAATGAAGCGATGTGATTGCTACCTACATATACTATGTATATCCGATTGTGTCGCAACTACTAAACCAATAGTGATAAGCCTACCCACCACAGTAACTTTAGTTTTTCTGTGGTCACCGCTGCTTCGGGATTTTGATACCCTTTCCTTAAAATCAAGTGTAGGTTACTTTGCCGTACTTCTATAGTTAAATAGAGAACAATTTAATCGACTTTTACTCTAAATTCAATTAAAATCTGTCCTGTCGTGTCAGCAGCCTTGATAGACAACCTGATTTTTGCATTCATAATACAAAATATAAAGCAAATAGGTCTCATTGTACATTATTTTGTCGTAAAAACAATTTTAAAACAGAGTGAATAAGTGTTATTTTATTTGTCTATTACTTCTTTTGTAATCTCTATGTATTTTTTAAATTCACAAATTGGTTGAAGCGTTGTTATGTTTATCTTCCATTCAACAACATTCTCATAGGCATAAGCAATATAACAAAAATTTGTATAATATAATATTTAAATACAAAAGACCCATATATAAGCATTAAACGTATTCTATAAAGTTCACAGCAGTTATGAGCGAGATATTCTCTCTCATTCGATCGTTTAGCTAGGCTATTCAAACTCATTATGATGCATTTTAAAGCTTATCTGTAGCTACTGCCTTGTTGATACGAAATAGCGGAAATCTTTTTTAATAATATCAATTAAATAAAATTTAAATCATCTTCTTTGATTTGCTCATCACTTGCGAACGGCTTAACATATATGTATATTGGTTTTTGTTGTTCATGAAAGTTCGAATAATTCTGCCGGGGAGGAGACACGATATGGATACAGACCCTGCTCCGGGCCCAATATGCGATTGAAGAACAATGTGGGATTTTAATGGATACTCCCGGCTATTAATTCGCCGGGCGTTCCACATACGCCTCTCAGCCCATCAGCGAAAGGATGCCTAAATGCATTACCCCACGTTAATTAAAAAACGTTCTAATAAGGTAAAAAAATTTAGAATTTACCAGTAAGTTGGAAAATCGTGGAAAAACTGTAATTATTTTATAACTATCATAATGAATAGGTATCTTAAAATCAAAATAGCGATTATGTTATATTAATCCCTTTTAAAATTTAATTATAATGGTTGGTAAGAAATGAATCAGTTTCCTGGTACGTCAGTTTCGTGCGTGCAAACCAAATAACGCTGCAAAATATATAAAAAAGCTTAATACAAAAACAATGGTTTCATGCGACTCGGTACATGTACACAGCAAAGTCGTTATAAATAAATAAATTCATGTTTGTGTTAATACTGCAGTGTTTTTGAAACACTAACAATTAAATAAGTTAAAATATGAATATTACATGCGGTCCAACTTTAATTTCTGGTGCCGCACAGAATAAATTTCTTTTCTATCGTTTTTCGTACATTTACGTGGTGAAAATTTAGCAAAATCTAAACACGTTTTTAACAATATATTTAAAATAAGTTTTCCCATAAAATATTATCTCTCATCATATTTACATATACATCCTCTTTCTTTTAGACAATCATTTTTGAAAATGACTTGTGAAAAGTTATAAAAGAATTTGAGTTAATAAAAGATATTACTGATCCTATCTATACTATACTAAATTTATATTTCTTCCTGTCTCCCTTTTAGGGATTAGTATTGTAAATCTACAAAATATTTGTTCCTGTGATTGCGTCAAAGACTCTTAAGTGCAAGTTAGTACCAAGTTTCAAGTAAATCAGACCAAACTAAAATTACTGCTCATAAAAGTTTTAGTTACAAATAATTGTGGATAGCTACAATCATAAAAATTTTGCCAACTTCTTTCATATCAATGTCACGTTATTATTTATAAGTACAATCAGCTCAAATTACTTATTTCTATCTTTAGTATCTTAGCCTGGGGAACAATGTGACGGTAAGGACATTTCCTTTAGGTATATAGATAAAAGAATAACTTGACTCAGAGCGATTGTTGTATTTATACGGTCAAAATTTTTGTTCCATAAAACATATTTATTCTACGTCAAATTAATTCCGGTTTGAACGAAGTCGTAAATTTTGTATTAGAGAGTTTACTTAATTCGAGCACTCCTGGATACTACAGTCAGTCAAATTGCGTGAGCGAAGTTATATTGACTCGCAGTGTTCCCAAAAGATCTAGAAATGTCTTGCCTAATGTCTATATATTAACGTGTGAAGAAACTTTTTGGACATTTTTAAGTGTAATATGTGCTCGAACCAGTTTCAGATTTAGCATTGTTAAAATTTATAAATGGAGAAGAACGGAGATAGCTAAAAAAGTACGCATTTTGGTATAGTAGGTATTTTATATATTATAGGAGGTACCGAACCGCGAATTGCTCATACTATATTAACATTATAAAACGAAAACGTTTGTTTGTTTGTTTGTTTGATCTTTGGAACTACTGGTCGGATTTCAAAAATTATATCTGTATTTTATAGAGCAATAATTGAGGAAGGCTTTAGGGTATTTAACATGACGCTAACACCAATAGGAGAAAAGTTATATTAAACAAAGTTACAAAAGCGGACAAAAATTATTAAAAAAACATATAAATAAACATATGTAGCGAAAGTATGGGGCAAACGGAAAATCAGCGTTTCGTTGTTTTATTACATGGAATAAAACTTTCATTGATCACGTTTTTCTTGCAATTCGGAACACGATTTGAAGCGATGAGGGCTCTGTTTGTACCTACTATGTACAGACGCCTCATTTAGACCCTAAATTCGAATACGTGCACTAAGTGTGCTTTTCCTTTTGGTGAAGGAAAACATCGTGATGAAATAATGGCATGGTAGTAGGACCTTTTCTAATGCCCACCTGGCTAGCTACAAGAATCAAATTAAAAATCTGCTGCCAAATACCGAATGCTGTGTTCCGGCAGTTGTGCCTGAGAGGCAGACCCTTAACTAGGCTTAGTGAAGCCACCATCTTGGGCCACATTGTCTCTTGTCATTGTCATTGGTTTACGTTTTATATATATAATATGATATTTTCGGCATATTCAATACATACAATAACTAAGTACATACTAGACAGCTTTTACATTACAAACTAAAATTAAAAAACAGCGCCTATTCCATGCGTTATATATACATGTATCTATGATGAGAGCTACAGGTAACTCTTTGAGTTTATATAATATTTTCTCACAAAATATGTTCGCTTCAGAGATAATAATGAAAACTTATAACTTATTGTGTTATACAGCTTTAACATTCTCGATTTTAGTATTAATAGTATTTATTATGTTTAACATTTCTGTTTTATATACTCGGGTAAAGTATTATTTTATAGTACGAAATCTGTCGAAAACTGTAGTTTTTGAATAGTATTAAATAGAAATACGACGATTAAAATGTACGGAGATGCGAGATGAAGTTTTTAACGATCACCTTGCCATTACCGCTGCTATGACTGTTGTGAGTTCTAATTCCGCACAGGACACTTTATTTGATACTGAATGTGTGATTTGGACTTTTGACTTTGACTTGTGACTGGATGTATTTTATGTAGGTTTCATTGTGTTTGTAAAGTCCCTCGTTGTTGCACCTTTTATCCCTAACATGCGAGTTATTTTCAATAAGAAAAATAACAAAGTTAGCAATGTTTATAATTATTATACTAGTTGTCCTGAAAAATTGTTCTGCCTATTTCTAACGGTTTATAACTCGGCCACAGTGCTGTCTATCGCATCTAAAAATGGCATAAAAAGCGTTTTTTATGCAAATATAAGTCCTACTTATTTCAATTTTCAAGATGGTTGCTGGCTGGTTTTTTTATGGTTAAGGTTATGGCCATAATCTCACCTGATCTTACGTGACGATACGACGCAAGTTGGTAGACACTCTAAACCTGTAGAGAGACTGGCTCTCAAGTGCAACTGCCGGAACACACCTATTGGTATTTGGTGGCAAGTTTTTAACTTGAGGGTGGTAGCTAGCCAGGCGGGCATTAGAAAAAGCGCTACCACCATCCTATACTTTAATCATTATGTCTCGCTTCATTGAACGCCCTGTACGCGTTAGCAGCTGAGCTTTCATCGCTTCGCTTGAATTAACTTTAAAATTATTCTTATATACAGAGACAAAGTAATGCTATATGATGCACCGCTCAGCCGTTTACAGTTTGCAGAAACTACTTTCATCGCTGCAAAGCGAGGAGCGTGGTAATGTTTAACTTACAAACTTGCAGTATTTTATCACTCGTCGAAATAAACGCTGCCGATTTCCATAACTGGTTTGTTTATTTTTTTAATTAATCGGATAATATTCTAACATACTCATATGTTTCTAAATACCTGTATTGGTAAAATCATAATTTTGTTTTGTATGTGATATTTTTATCGCTTTCGATACTTCACCTTGTCTAAGATGACTACTTTGTAACTTATAATTGTTAACAATCATTTTAAGAGATACTTCGTTACATCTTTATATTTTTTTTAAATAGTTAAGGTTGTAACGTTATAGGCACAATCTCACCTGATGTTAAGCGATGATGTGGCCCAAGATGGTGGACATGCTTATCTCAGAGGAGGGACTGGCTCTCAAGTGCAACTACCGGAGTTTACCAGTCTGGGTCTCTCTGCCATCAAATACCTATGGTCTGATTTAGTAGTTGCACTTCACGTCACACACACAAGGCTTAGCTTCTCCACCATCATGTACCAGATCGTCACATACCTTCAAACCTATAAATTATATTAAAAAATATGCAAATATCTTCACAATTGCAGACAGATGTTTAAGAAACTACATTAAATGTAATATAAAAATTAAAAACATTGAATATTCGCATCTTTCCTAGAACCAAAACAAGATATTCTCAATACAGTCACAATCAATAAACGAAAAACCTATATCAAATAAACAAAAAGTGTTCACGAAATAAACTAAATAACTGCGTAGTTCATCTAATAAATCAACTATTTTCATTGTTACAATTTAAACGGTAAAAGTTTTCATCGAAAATTGAAAATACTACTGTGTGGTTTTTCTATTTTAACTGGTAATGAAGCTTGGCTTTGCAATTTATATCATCGTATCCTATAAATAATAAACAAAAGGTTCCTTCTTACAATAATTTATTGAGGGATTGTTCGATTTTATATTCTCGATAATATAATACTACAAATTTCGTTTTACAACCGCCTATTGAACAACATTCATAGTTCTCTACTTTAAAACAATAAATAAAAGACTTAAACATAATATTATTACTTTGATCATTTGTCTATTTTGAATTAATCAGAAATTAATATTTTTATTTAATTTCAGCTTTTTATTTAGTTTTCCGGCAGCTGCATTTGAAAAGTAATCCTTCACTAGAATTAGCGCGTCACTATCTTAGGCTAAATCGTCACATAGCGAGATTGTGGTCCATGCAACACCTAATCTAAAATTAATAAAATAAATTTCTTCATAGATATAATAACACTTTTTGTTAAATAAATATTCCATAAAATTTTATAGCTAAAATCATAATCACTTACTATATGAACGAGTATTTTTAAAGCAACCTCTGCATGTATGTATATTTGAACTTGAAATATTTACTTGATCTCTGCTAATGTGTTATACTGTGTCTGTAAATATGACTTTATATGTAGAGACTAATAACTCCAGATATATTTGAATCTTATAATCTCGGATTTAAAATCATGTGGTCTATAGAGATAGTACACATAACGTATGTTCAAACATGATTGTGTACGAGTTAGTTACACAGGTAATCGAGGCTTAAGAAACTTCGTAAAGTGTTCATGGAGAGGAAATAAAACTATTGAATGTCGCAAATAGATTTTGGTATGATCCGGGTAAGTATGAAAATACTTCTTCGTACCCTAATTTATCAATTGTTATTTTTATCAAAACGTGATCAGCATATTTAGTCCATGATAACGTTTAATTATACCTTTTACTTTATATAGAATATCGTTTGACCACAATGACAAATAATACGTAATATGTGATGATATTATGAAATAGTAATTTTAAATATTGCGATATTTTTTAGGTTAAAGGAAAGTTGTAATTTCTTTATCCCTTTTCCAAAATACAACTATACGCACTGACCTTCACAGTCTAGATTTTAAAGTAACTTTAACCTAAATAAATTTATATCCTTTGCATCGGCACGTACTTAACATTTTACTGTTTAATATTTTGCTGTCTGTGCAACTGTGCAGCTATTTGCCAGCCAGTGTGTGTATTTTTACCGCGTTCTAACTCTTCAAGCATAACGTTAAAAGATGTTTATTGAGATCGGCGTGACGACGACACCCACCGATGGATATCTGATCTTATGGTCAGTATAGTCCTTAGTTAACAGCGCTTAGCTACCGGTACAGTGCCATCATTTTGCCGTACTATGTGTATTATAAAGACTTCATCGAAAATATAACATTTATGATTGATTTTTTTTTAATCATAAAAAGAATCATTAGTACCTTACAATTTTACCACATTTGTGTTAATGTTATTTAAGGAAATGCTCTTATGCACACACAGTCTTGTCGTATCTGTGTATTTACTTACTAATTTCGCAGAATTCGGTAATAAAAATGTACGTTTCGGCGTAATTTTATTTAATTACTTACTTTTAATTCACTTTACTTCGGTTTAAAAACATATATTAAACTATTTTAGTGTATAACATAAAAATACAAAGCAACTAAAACAAAATAAAATGAACTTACTTTCTACTTATAACTACAAGAAGAAGTACGAGAAGTAGAAGTTTCTAATATTGAACCCTTGCTACGCCGCTTTCATTCCCTTTCCGGGAAACCTAACAATAGTCGCAAATGTATCCCAAGTGAATAGAATAACAAATGAAGACTGTTATTACAATTGATAGCATAAAAATTGAAATTCATAAAATTCTTAGCCAAGTTAATCTAAGTACTTGCCTATATCTTTGCAAAAAGCATTTCGATAATAAATTATAGGTAACAATTTGTGTAGGTGAAATGAGGTCTGTTTATATATTAATGTCATATTTGTATGCTTTAATTTATTTTCATTGAATTATGAAGCTTGTTTTTTTATTGGTTATATAAGTTAAACGTTATGGCAATAATCTCACCTAACTTGGTGGATCACACAAATAATTACCATATATGGGATCGAATTCACAACACTTCAATGACAACATCAAAGCTACTGCTATAACCGCTATGCTGATCGTGCAACCATCATGTCATATGTAAGCAAAGAATATTTCTAATGATTATAAGATATTCTTTTGTTAAGATGTTCTTTTGCTTTACAAATAAGTCTCATTAATTTAAAGAAATATTTTTTTTGCCTCTGATATAACTAACAAAATAAAATTGGACATCGGGCAATGATGACTCCGCGTCAATGGACGTTAGTTCACATACCTGCAATTAGCTTGACCACCCTCCTAAGTCCCGCTTGCCTAGTTACCACCTAATATTAAAATAATTATATAAATAAAGAAGAAGAATATATATTAAAATATATTCTTTACGCACTTCCTCATAGCAACGCGTAATCGTTTTTCTCTGGCTGAGGCCAAGACGAGAGGGGCATGTGGCAACGATCGTCGGGTGATAAGCGCCCGACACTATCCACTAAAATGTAGCACAGCTACACTTCAAGCTCCCGTGATACCAGACATCAGGGACAGCGACCACACATCTTGTAATTTAGCTAGTGGCTAGTTACCATCCTCAAGTTGAAAATCTGCCGCCCAATACATATATAGGTGTGTTCCGGCAGTTGCATTTGAGAGCCAATCCATAACTATCCACCAGTCGCATCACACGAAGTCGCACATAAAATCTAGTTTACAAAATTAGTATAGATTGTGCTCTTGTTAATAGTTGTTTCTGAATTAGTGCAAACACTTTCTAAAGCAGATCGTTTTATTTCAAAGAGAACAGGGACTTCAACGCGGGCTTAATCTATATCATATACTATTAAATTTGTAATTCTTACTAATATTATAAATGCGAAAGTGAGTTTTTTTGATACGATTTCACACCTAAACCGCTGAATCGATTATGATGAATATTGGTATAGAGATATAGATGAATAATACAGAGATAGATGGGAATCTGGTAACGGTGATAGGCTACTTTTTCTCGCGAAAACCTTATTGGAAGAGTGGTAAAAAGAGCGATAAACAGTGTATGAAACTTTTTATTCTGTTATCCGATTGAATTAATTTAATGATTTATATACAATATTGGACTTAATAACGTGTTTTTTGTATGTTTTGTGTTTTGTGTGTGTCAAAGGACACTCGATTGTTTAGATATGAACAATTTAAATATTTAGAATTCATATTATATATTACTAGCTTTTACCCGCGGCTTTGCTCGCGTGAATATTGATTTGTCAAACAAATCGGATGACCCAATAAAAAGGTTCATACAAAGATTATCCTTCTCTTTACCTCACTTCCAATAAGTTTTTTGCTAGCCTATCACCTCAGGCCTATCAGCCTATCAGTCAAAGTAGAAGGGGTCATAGAGAATACACATCATTACGCTGTTTCTGTAGGGAATAAGCAGTAATGCAAAATATTATATATAACATTATATATAAAAATACCTAATAAAGCACTACAGGCGCTGAAACGTTTAGGACCTTGAAGATATCTATATACTTTGTCGTGTATCATGCTTCGTGAGAAAAACTATAACATATTAGATTCTTAATATATTCATATTGATGTATCAGAAGGTTCTCAAAGATCAGGTGCGCGTTAGAAACATCGACGTATGGGATAAAAACAATGTAATACAAACTTCGGGTAACGTTCCCCTGATGCAGCAAGTGAATACATAAAATTAAACAGCCCTGTTCAACTTTCAAATAAGTACACACGCGGGAGATGAAATTTGTAGTGTCTACGTAACATTGTTTCAAAATTGTATATATGAAGTTTGACCTTGTAATATTTGTACAAACGAAAATATAATATTTGTTAGTTATAAGCTAAAATTTTACAGGTAATCCATATGTTAGAGACACTTTTCTTCTCATTATAGATACCTATGTTTCTTATATATATATAGATTCACAATGAAGTAGTACGACCTAATATTAAAATAATAAGTCGTAGGTTCGATTCCATGACACAAATGATTTTTATGTGATTACCATATTAATCGGCTTTATATTTGCATATTAAATCTAATATAATAAATACTATTAAGTAAGCAATTCTTACGATTTTTAACGGTTCTAACGATTTCGATGAAATTTTGTATTTTAAAAGAGTTTTGGTTTATAAGCATACCTATATGGTTGCACTTTTAATGACATCGCAGTATTTTTTTATTTCCACTAATATTACTTACATTTAAGTTTTTTTAAATTTAATAATCAGTTCATACGTATGTAACATGATAAAATGTGAATGAGTATCAATCTGAGATGTGCATTTAAACATATTTTTAGAAATAAAAACAATTTAAAAACAGAGCGAAGTTCCGTCACCCTGGTATTTATATATAATATGTCAACCGCTAAGTGATCGCAATCGATCCTCAGTCTTCGGTGTCATACCTTAATGTCATAGGTTAATAAACTTTGAACTGCTGATCCTGAAAAGTTACAAACTAAACGAAAGTCAACGTTAAAGTAGTAACAACCGTAAACTACAGTCATTTAAGTAAGGTACCTAATGTAAGTTTTGAAGCGATAATGAGCAATGTTAGGCTCAGAGCCTAAGCTTTCGGTAAAGGAATATACATAGTGCCGAAACTATCGCATGGTGGTAGGGCTTTTTCAATTATTTTATCAGGGAGTCTATAAGTTAAATAAATGCAAGAAATATTAAATATTTATAGTGAAGATATTACTTATCGCAAAATTTGTTACAGAAACATAATCGTTTCAAATACACCAGTATTTTAACAAAATATCATTTAACTCCACTTATTGATTCGATGTAAATATTAAATAAGTTGATGAACTTTAATATAAATAATTCAACATAAAGTTATAAGGTGCAAAAGTGCCGAGTTGTTGATGGTCCAAACATCAAACGAACCACCTGAGCACTTTGAAATGTGGACGGCATTAGCGCTTTAACGCAGGCATTAGTTACTTCCCTTTATTATAAGGATCCCCTGTTTTACTGTTCATTTTTATACGCTTTATTTAATAGCCGGTGATCTATAATAATTTCAGTTAGATAGCATTTGTTGTAAATGTTTACCTTTTCATTATATAAAAGTAAACGTGAACAATGTGTATAGTCTTGTCGTTACAATATGGGTTCATGTATACTATTTAATTATCATTTTTTTAACTACGGCAACTATGCAAGCAACGAAAACAAAATAACACCCAGACTCTGAATAAATATTTACGAATCACAATCAATAATTGTCCTGTATGGGATTCGAAGGTATTTCGAATACGAACTTAAAGGTGAATAGCAAATGAATTTTAAAAAATGACTTAATATCTAAGAGCTAACCTACTGTTTTTGTAAATATGTTTAACAACAGTTATAATAACAAAAAAATTATGCATACACAACTGGTAAGAAAGTATATTCAATATAAGCTACATTCAATATGTATGAAACAATCCCGATAAAAATCTCCAAAAAATACTGCAAGTGCATCCGCCGTGACTCTGATTTAAATGCAAAGCCTTGGAATCAAATCAGGTCGCAGACGATCTATTCATTTATCAATTTTTCATACACATTCCAGTACATTCGAAAATGCTAAAAGGATAGGGATTTTGCATGACTAATGACATGAAACGTTAACAATTATTGACACGTTGTAGCTTGTAAATGTTATAATGAATATGTACAACTTTCAATTTGTATAACAACTCTTTTACGTATTTCGTACGCAAAATCTTATTCAATCATTTTAACTTTAGATATCTGTAAATAAAAAAGTTTTACCGCAAAACTATACACAGTTGAATAAACAAAATGTTGGTCTGTTAAACTTACATTTCAAATTGTTTCTATCTCCTGCTTAAGTGTTATTATTATTGTTGTGTTTAGACTTATAAATAAGGACATAAACTAATACATCAAGACAATTAATAGTTGAAATAACTTTTCACTTATAATAAAAGTTTAAAATAATAAAACTTAAAAAAATAAGAAAACACCAACCCAAAAGCTTATTGTTTTCATTTAAAATAAAAATAAAATCTTGTGGAAACTAAAACATTAGTATAAATGTCTAATGTTTATGTTTTAAAAAGTTTAATTGATTTATGCGTTACCAGAAAATATTCTCGTTAAATATTACCAAATAATAGTAGTAGTTATTTCCGGACAATAACGAACTGCAGGCAAACCTAGAGATAACTTCAACAAACTATAGGAGTTCGTTCTATGTATCCCAAGAGTTTTATTCACCCCGTTTTACGGGTACATATTATATTTCATATATCAAGCGAGCAATGACCGCTTTTTATAAATACCACCGAGATAATTATGAATTTAGACGTTATTTTAAAACTTGATATTCACATTAGAATTTTAACTGTAAAAACTACATTTGACTTCAACATTTAAATCTTCTTTAGTAAAAATTGTATAAATAAATATATCCATACATACATAAATTGATTACTACATATTTTATAGAATTGTATTTCCTTTTTGTTGGAATCTAAATAATACTATTAGTTTCTAATTTATCGTAATATAATAAATTACAAGATTTTATATGTATCAAAGTAGTTTATTCTCATCAAATTAGGTGATACCAAATTATTATTTTTTCAATTTACCACGCTTTTTCTGAATCAACTTTCATGTGCCAGACTATACAAACATGTTCTAAAGGGCGTGACAGTTATGGTTGACTGTATAGCGACTACTACAAACAAACTAACAAAAAATGTATGGGATGATATTCTAAACACTAAATCGACGACATATCTTAACATTGAATTCTGTGATTTGAACGTGTTAAATACATGGCTTTCTTACTATTAACTGTGAAATAAATATCAATATTGCATTTCAAATGTAGGTGAATTTTAATTTTTTTAACGTTCCCGATCTACAGGCCTTTATGTTGAAATATGTACTTCGTCGATTCAATGTTTAGAATGTTATCCCATACATTTGTTTTTTCTTCCTTGCGTTAACAATTGTAGAACAACGACATCAAAAAAATAAAGCTGAAGCTCATTGCAGGCATTCGAACTCACGTCCTTTGCGGCGGCTTCCGTACACGCTACCACTGAGCTATCATAGCTTCATTTTCATCACAATCAGTGGAACAGTTAATAAATATACATCATGGTGCCCACCGTTTCATCTGCAAGTAATTACTATGTTCAGTAGTCTTCATATAGTTTTAATAATTTTACAATACAATTTATAATCCCATAAATCCTTGTTAACGGGTACACGCAAAATTTCATAAATTCGAATTTACAGCAATGTTAAACAACATCATAAATAACGCAATTATTCGTACATGCATAATGTGCTATGAATAACAATTCGATAACTGGTAATAACAGTCAGACGCGTTCGGGATTATCGCGAAAATGTCAGTATGAATACTTTAAATATTGTACCTATACTAGCTGACGCTAAGAATTTCGTATCGTCAATATTCGTTGCTCATTAGCTTCACCAAAACTCAAAAACGGTTTGTCGATAAGCTATAATCAATCCTAAGCAACCTACCAACTTAAATTCGATAAGATCATTAAAACTGGCTATATCTAATATAGTTTCCGGTTTGTATTTCTTTTGGTTATTGAATGTCTGAATTATGAATATTGATTGTTATGAATTAAATGACTTTTAATTATATGAAATGTAAATATAGGTGAATTCGAACCCACGTCCCTTGACGCGGCGTCTGTCGTACACACTACCAACTGAGCTGTCATCGCTTCAAACTGAGCTATCATCGCTTCATTACTTTTCATATTATAAGATATAAAAAAAATCTGTTCGTTTTTATGCAAACCTTGTGCTGGCAATAACGAACACAATAAAAAAATAATTATCCAATTTGGTAAGTTGTTCGGAAGTTATGCGCGTACATATATTTCAGCGATTCATTTATATATATATATATATATATATATATATATATAGATTCTGTTTCAGTTGTGGTAATAAATTTTTCAGTACCTATATACAACACTGTTTTATACTACTAATAGCTGTGTTCGTTTGCATGGAACTAAAAATAATTTAGCCCGTTTTGTAATCGCTTCTATTGGTGGACGCGTGATGTTAAGTAATGTAAAGCTTTCTTCAGTGATTGCTAAACGAACTTTTCTACTTTATAATATTAAATATAGCTTAATAATATAAAGGAACTAAATATGTTCTATATAACTACTAATACGATTCTAACAATCTTTTCACTAACAGCATGCTGTATAGACTATAGTACGTGTTTTGTTTTTTTCAACATTATAAAATGTTATTTATGCAAAGTAGTAGTAGTGATAGTAGTAGTATTCAGTGTTTTATCAATAAATAACTTTAAACACTGAAATATAGTGACATGATTATTTATAAAGACAAATGCTTTTACAATATAACTTGTTTGTTAACGTATTGTGCAAATATACAAAAACTGAGAATAAAAGTTGGTTTCTAATTAAATAAATATAATAATAAATTATTACATCAAGTAGATGAAACCACGTAATGAAGCGAATGCAACGAAACATGAAAGAATTAGCTAAGATCTTTATTAATTAATATCTCAAGAGGTTTCAGAAATCGAGGCGGACTTACAGCGCTGCGCCGCACCGCACCGCGGCTCTACGTTGTGCACAGTAACAAATGGTTTACAATATAATTGAATTATGTCACCTGGACACTAGCAGCGAGCTCAATTTAGCCTAATTTATAACTACACCGCACGTTGACAATGACAACTGGTTGTTTAATTTACCATAATAAATTAAGAGGCTCTGCAATATTAAGGGTCCAATAATGTAATATTACTAAAAGATGGAAAACAAATTACTGTTTTTATTTTTTTGTACCAATTTTTTTAAATGATCCTTTTGAACGGATTTTAATTTTGAGTAGATGTTAGCCACGCAGGTATTAGAAAATGCCTCAACGATTTCACCATGATTTACTTCAACGAAAACACAGGTTCATTGTATAATTCGAACCGACGTCTATCGACGCTAAGTCTGAACATGCTACCATTAAGCGAACATTGCTTCAAATATTTACTATTCCTGCCAAAAATAAATTAATTATACGGGTACTAATAATGTTTAAAATATTCATATATTATTAAAAATCTGCAATCATTATTCTTAACTCCTTACCCGACCACTGAATATGGGTACCAAGTTTAACTGTGGGTGAAATTATGTGTGACACAATAACAATAGACTTTCAAGTTGTATAGCCAAACTACCACCGTCCGTCCCGAAGTTCTAGACTAAATTAACCGTTTCTGGGAAAGGGCCATTTAGTACGAGTCGGAAACAGAAACCGAGTAGATTTATAGCTAATTTTAAATAATAAATTCGCAAAGATGATTAAAGTTTGTTATACAATATTCCATTCTATCAACTTGTAAAATATACGATAACCATAAATTTGTTAAATGTAGATAATTACATCAACACAAACTAAATTAAATAATACAAGATCATTTAGAGCAAAATAATATAATTAAATTTTAATTTATAGTCATTATTTACATGACTATATAATAATAATAATGTATGTTGTATAATTACATAATGTAATCAAATGAACACAATATGTTGATTATTGTACATTACGTTATTGAAACCGTAGTTACATTCACACACGTCAAAAAAAGTAATACAATAAAACATGCATAATCTTTTATATTAGTTCATACAACATGTGAATGATAGAACATCCAACGTGTCAAATGTGTGGCAGAAAAGAAAATTCCGAGCTGATCCCACGCATGTTAACAGTGCTTGTCTTTTCCTTGCCCTGACAAATTTGCATGGAGCTTACTAGGGCAGTTATAGAAGCACTTCCTAGTCTAGAACTTACCTACTGCAGGTCTAGATAGGCCAAGATCTTTTAGAAAATTGCAGCGGGGTTTCATTGGTATACCTCCAGTACCCACATCGACTGAGCGCAAATTAACCGCGTAACCATAACGAAGTCCGAGTCTGTCAGCTGACTCAGCCGGCTAATCATTTTAAAATAATAACTACTAACTAGGATTTAAATTATTTTTATTAAGAGCGCAATAATAGAAAATATAATAAAAAAAGTATCATAACAATACAAATTATATTAAAATTATGCGGACCAAGAGTTTGCAGTGTAGAAGAAAAAAAAATCGTTCTCAGTTCGTTCATAATTCTGTAGTATTATTTGCTTTTATTGAGTAGTCCTTAGGCATACTTTTTTTCCATGGTACAGTAATATCAAGTAGTACTATATGTTTAGATAAAATGTATATATCTGGTGTAGAAGTCGAAGCCCGAATAACCTCTATGATTTGATAGTATTACAACGTGTCCATTAAACTAATTCAGTTAGTTACAGTGCTTAGGATTGACAAGGGCTTAGTTTTAGGGTTATGGAAGAAATTATTACGTAATTTATCTAACTCTTCGCTGACTATTAAGCACAAAAGTAACAAACATGTGCCTACATTAAACGTAATATAAACTTATGATGTCAACGCTCAAATTTTCACACGAAACTTGTGCCAAGTATAAAGGTCCTCGTATAGACCTTATTGGCAGCCCTTTTCTCCGCAGAGCCTCATGAAACTTGAGCTATTAAACGTCGGCGAGGCCTGAATTTACTTGCAACTTGCATTAAGTGAAGATAATGGTCCGACTTGCTCCGCAGGGACATTTCTGTGTGTCTCTCGCCTCTCTAAAGATCCCAGAATATTAACCCTTTCTGCCTTCAAACTAAATGGTATACTAAATGTGAATGTAAATTTATATACAAAAATATACTATACACCTAGATAATTCAGAAACTCGAAAAGCAATGTTGTTAGGTTCTCCTAAATATGGAACCATCATGGTCAATTTATAATATAATTTTCATATAAACGATTATTAATAAAAATATTTACTCATCAATAATAGGTATGTTAGGATATATCATATCAAATACCAAAATTATTATTTATTGAATTAGTGTTTGTCTACCTCCGTCTACGTGTATTACTCTGAAACTACTCGAGAGATTTTGATGATGGTAATAATTAATATTATGAATGAACATATGAGATTCTCTTTATCCTATATAACAAAAGAGTTCTTACGGTTTTTCATGCATTTTCTCCGTCCTATAGCTGCTGACTAAAAATATAAGATCTAATTTTAAAATTCATGTATACATGAAATCGCTAAACTTTGGCCGGTCACCAAGACAATTGGTACAAGTATGTATCTTTTTCATGGAAAAGGTTTGTATGTTATTCCTAAACATTATAAATTGCGTTGTGGGTTAGATATTAACTACTAACAAGATATGATAATATTTACTTGGGCAAATAGAATTTTAATAAAAATCTTAGTCTATTGTAAAATAATTTGATATACCCTAAAACTATATCGTTAATTATATCATATAGACTATAAGTGACATTATTAGAGCTTAATAATCTAATTCGTTGGGATGTTACGAAACACAGAGAGGAAACAAGCTTGTTGTCAGCGGTGAGCCACAAACTAAATTGCGGATTGGAGTGCACAAGAAATGTGGAATGCTACATGGATGACAGAAACCGCGAGTGTAATTAATTTATAAGACCTTGATTTGTGGTTTTTACGTAATGTATTCACAAACTAATCAGTACTCATGTTTGGATAAATAATTAAAAATTTAAGCGATGATAGCTCAGTGTTAGCATGCACGAACGCGCGTCAAAGGATGTGAGTTTGAGCTTTCAGTGAAGAAAAACGTCGTCATGAAACCATACAATATTAGGGCTTTTTCTAATAACCGCTTGGTTAGCTAACACCCTCAAGTTAAAAATCTGCCGCCAAATACCTATAGGTGTGTTCCGGCAGTTGCACTTGAGAGTCAGTCCCTCCACTCGGATTGGCATGCCCAGCATCTTGGGCCACATTGTCACTAAACATCAGGAGAGATTTTAGCCATAGCGGTAATCCAATGACAATAACTTTCGGATGATTTTGGAGCTTGTTAGAAATTGTAAAACTGTATCATACCTTTATTCTAAGCGCAACATAAATTTATTTTCATTAATAATTTTATTCGTAAATACAATAGCGTAGCTATATCATATGATTTTTACTCTGAAAACTTTGCACACCAAGCCACAATATCGAATAATAAATAAGAAATGCTTGTCAATATTCGTAATTGTGAAAAAGTTTCCTCCCGAAAACATGAAACATTCATTAGCTTGATGTTTTGTTGCTTTCGACCTTAGTAGCAGTGTATATTCATTTATAATTTTGTTACATACGGCTACGGATACGGGCTACGATAATACGTCTCTGAACTCTGATATTTTTGATATTACGTAGCAATTTATGGATTATTTACGTACTAAGTAGATGATTTTCATTTATCCACTAGCAACCCGCCCCAATTCGCACGGGTACTTGCCTTAATCACACAAGATATAGAGTTTCTACAGTATATTATAAGTTTTTTTAAGGAATTATTCTTTAATACATTATTTTCATATAATAAAATTGGTTTACGCAGCACATGTTAATAAAGCTCCCAGATGCTAAAACGCATACCTTTTCCCGAACTTTCAACAAATATCGTCATATTTCAAACATTTCCCGAAATCCTAAACATATTATATAGCTAAACATTCTTCATGAATCTATATTTTTGAGTTTACCACAAACAGTCTGACAGGCGGAGGACTTTGTTTTATAATATGTAGTGATATTGTGCTTATTTATATATCGACGGCACCGTGCCTGGTGATACGCACAGTACGATACAATTACGATTAGCAATCCTTTGGCTTTGGAAAATGTTATGTGAAGACCTGTGTGACTCCTAGTAACTGGATATATACTGACTAGCTCTAAAACGATCCTTGAATCCCTGAGGGTTATATTACCAGGTGCATTTCGGTCGCAAGTCCAGGTTTTGTGCATGTTGCAGATGTGTTGCAGATTAAGTGAATCTACACGGGCTGATCCTGGAATGACATAGACGAACGAATCAACGATTTTATAAAAATAATTTTATTACGAGCAATTGAAAAATAAAAGTTATTGTTTACATTTCTTTAACAAAACTAAAATTCTATAAGGCAAATAGCCCGCTGAAGGATTTAAACAGTATATATAAACAAAAATTGGCATAAAATCAGAGTTAGTAAACTTACTAAATTCTCAAAACTAGCAATCTATAAGTTGATCCATATCTAGTGTCGATTAGGATTATAGTATCCTTAAGCGTAGTAAGATGTAATAGAGTGCAGTTCATATTAAATGAAATACCCTCTTGTTTACAGCTTCATAAAAAATATGAAACACATACCTCGTTTATTTCTTTACATTCCTTATTTTTGATTAATAAGAAATCATAGCAGTTAGGAGTAAATAACAAAACTCAGTAAAGTTTTCAAACTTTGTTGTTCTTTTAACGACTTCTGTTTGCTGTTATTCGGCCCGATTTCTTTAACAAGATACATGGCTATCGAGTATAGCGGTAAAAATTGACGTAATTTTTGTCATTGTATTGAGGAAAATTTAAGAAAACATTTAGTCCTTTACAGTCATTGATTTTACTTCTACGATTCTTTATACTTTATCCTAATAACAGGGTATATTCGAGTAAGCTCTTGATTTGCTAAGCCTTACGAAGGAACTGGCTGGCTCTCAAGTGCAACTACTAGAACACACCTTTAGATATGTGACGGCAGATGTTCAACTTGAGGGTGGTTACTAACCAGGCGGGAATTAAAAAAACATCTCCACCGCCATACTACGATTACATATCGATGTTTTCCTTCGCCGAAAGATCAAGCTTATTACAGAGATTTAAACTCACGTCCATTGACGCGTCCTTGACATCAATTATCCTCGGTCGCCTTCGACCTACCTAGCTTTAATAATTTTGACTGCTTCATGCCTAAGCCAAACGAACTTCAGTCTAGCGCCATAAGATGTCAGTGCCTCGTTCAGAGGCGCTGGGTTTGAGCTTTGTTCATGGCATCTACTTAGTTAGACCCTTGAGATTACATCGGTTGACATGACTTGCGAGCCATTCTTGATTTTTCTCAGAGAGTTTGAAACTGAAAAATAATAATAGTAGTGCATAATACACCAAGGAGAGGACAACCAAACTTGCAATTTGTTGATCGGTGCTAATTGATATGTGAGATAAATTATTCGTTTTCATACACTTCAGTTTTCACTACATTACACAGTCGCCACAAACATTTATCCAGCGCCAGTTTATCATATTTATTATTTACTAGTTTTTACCTGCGGCTTCGCTTGCGTTAATATTGATTTTGTCAAACAAACAGAATGACGCAATAAAATATTTCATACAAAGTGTACCCCACTCATTACCCCGCTTCCAATAAGTTTTTTTGCGAAAAAAGGAGGCCTATCACCGTCTCTAGGTTCCCGTCTATCTCTATACCAAAATTCATCTTAATCGATGAAAGGGTTTACGCATGAAAGTGTAACAAACAAACTCATTTTCGCATTTTATTAGTATTTTATAGTAGCATATTAGTAAGGATATTGTCACAACACCCGTGCTAACCTTGAACTTGCAGTCATTCTGTCACAGTTATCAGACAACAGACCAAACCACAGATTGTATATCTACTGCGCGGATACATTCAAGTCATGACATTTTGGCATGATCAAAAAGATAACGAACTAAACTCACCGGCCTGTGCATTAAAAGCTATTTATAGTTTAACTGCATTCAATGCCAAATTGAGACTGATATGAACGCAATTTACATAGCAGATCAAGGCTTAAGTGAGACATTTCAGAAGCTGACCGCAGTCGTTAGTTATACGTAAACACGACAGAAACGCATCGTGCATGTCCGTATGTGCCGAACTATGGTCATAATTCAACGGTCGACGATATTTATAGCCTAGTTGGAAGGCTTAACACGTTCGTATGTTTGCTTTAACAACGATAAATCCAGAACAAATAAGCTACGATGTTTTCAATTAAGGGTTGAAACGTCGTTTTGATTTATTACGTTTTTTTAATTAATACTAATCCAGTTTGAACATTGATTTATTGATTAAATTAAAAAAATAAGTGAAGGTTTTTGAGTGTTATAATTTGGCTTGGTAAAGTATTTGCGTAAATGTAGCCCATTTAAACTTCTTTCTATTCAGAAACTGATACTGTGACCCAAATGTGTACATCATTTTTTTTCATCAAAACAAAAAATATTTTGAAGTTTTGTCTATCTGCCATTTTTATTTATTTATAAATTAAACTTTATACACAAGGTATACAGGTGGTCTTTAATGCCTAAGGCATTTTTCCTAGTCGACCTTAGGGTGGTGGAGATCATAACTGAGGCAGATGCATAATAAGATAAATAAAAAAATATTATTTAACTAAATAATTACGCATATGAATACATGTAACAATATATATATAAAAATATATAATAAAAAAATACAAATATAACATATAAATAAATAATATATATAGATAAATATTTAATATACACACTATCTCTACCGTGTATCTACCGTGGAAAATCTGCTTCTTCAGTGAGCAATAATTGCCGAAGTCTCATCTTAAAAGCCAGGCGTGTTGTGGACGTCCTGATTTCGAGCGGGAGTGCGTTCCAACGGAGGATGGATTGGATAGCGAAGGAGGAGTGAACGAAGACAGAGCTATGAGGAGGACACTTAAGTGAGAGATTACTAGTAGAACGCATGCGGATCATTTTGAGACAACTTAACAGATTTTGATGCAATTTCACCTAGTGATAACTATAATATATACATTAACACATATTATATATTTTACAATAAAAATTTAAGCTATATTTTGTCTATATATGGTATTGAAGTACTATAAGACGACGTCTCTAAAACGAGATTTTTACGACGACGGCGAGCAAGCACTAGGTTTAATTTTGGGATAGGTCGTTTTTATTGACAATCTCTACTTTGTGATACTCCGTTATACTATTCGTGAAAAATTTGTGGTCCTGTACAGTGTACACAATAGTCTAAATATTCCAATTCACAAACTATTAGACACTCACTACTAGAAAATACTGTAATTATGGATAATGTGATAGAGACTTAATATGTACATCTAAAAATCATAGTTAGGTTGGTAACAATTAATAATATCACAGACTTGAATAGGTTCTAAAATTATACGCGATATAATTGAACTATGTCAAAGGCACGGTTAGTTTACATAACAAAAGTGATAATTAATAAAAAATAATTATTTTTGTTTTATTTCCTTTATAAATAAGGCTTTAAATATAAGCTGATTCCTGTAATGTGTTATTTAATCGAATTATTCTAGGAAAATGAATATTACTGCACCAATTTTATTGTCTTCTACCTTTATAGATGATAGACAAATGTTATACCACTAACCCACATATCATGATATCTATGGAAACTGATTGAAATTTGTCATGCTTACACGATTCACAACGTAGACAGCCATTACGAACAGATTTGACTATAATACGCGACTGGTAGATAAACGTAAGTGAAATAGACGGCATCAGCCACTTTTATGCAAATTATGCAAGTGTATTAGATAGAATTAAAGTCAGCTTGCTTTGTCAATTTGTTTAAATATCATCTGTTTTGCTTTCTTTTTATTAAGGCCTATGTAGACATTATCGCTAATGTGAATAATTTTATAAACCAGCTGATGGACACAAAATCACTCTAATAATTGATATGTGCGAAACTCATTCGAGCACTTCGGCACGGATCTATTTTTACTGTAAGAATCATTTCTTTTAAACATATAGACAAAACTTATTGTAATTTGTTTTTAAGTTCACAAATTCAATAAAAGTAAGACAGTATAAGTAAGTATATTCAATAAACACTGTTATTAATTTTATTAAACAATACAATTGATATAAAACACTCTTAGTTTCATATCGGACTACGTTTAGTATTCCATCGCCAATCACAATGTTTGAACAGGGGGACCGGTCGCTCCAAATACTTCATTAACCCAGTGTACACCCTTATAGGTCCTCTTACGCCCCTTTACTAAAGAATAGCACCGATGATGTTATTTATATAAATCTCGAATTCGATAATGAAATACTTTATCGGCAATTTATACTCGTATATCAGTGGGAAATAAGCAAAAATTTTTACATATCATAATTAAAAAAAAAAAAAAGAATTATGAACACGGTATATTAACTCAAAAAAATCAAAACGTTCTATATTATGATTTACATACCAGTTATTATTTGTTATATTATTATCTGTATTATTAATCATTTAATTCTTATCACAATAAAAAATGTTATTAGCAATAATGATACTCATGCATCGTTTATAGTTTATGTTTACATATGTTTGATTTTCCTTTCATAATATGTAATATATTTACAGACAGTTATCACATACTACAATAGTTCGTGAAGTTGTTTATTTTTAACTTTTAGCAATAATTTAAGAAATAATTTTGTAAGAAAATGTATGAAGTTCTTCATAAATCTTCACATAATTCTATGGATTCAGTGTCCTATAGTTTCAGTTGTAAATGTATGTTTTATTATAAATGAAAACATATAAACTCATAGCGTTCGATGTTAAAAATTAATATAAATTTCGTTATTCTATAACTTGAATTAATAAACTTGAAAAATGACAATAACTTTTATCTTGTATTACATTTATGTACTTGATCAAGAACAGAAAAATTGTAGACAAATAAAAATAACAGCGATTTAAATTCTATCTACAGTTAAGTTTTCAGTTATTGCACAGAGAAGAAAGAGTACATAATTATTTTACTGTAAGACGCTTGGTCTCAATCTCACTTGATGGATAATGAAGACAAAGCCGAAGATGTAGCGCATACGTGCCGTAAGAACTGATTCACTCTTCTAATTTCATCAATAAGTAGATTTTGTACAAAATGTTAACTTTAATATTCTTTTCGTTTTAGGGCATAAAAAGTTTCTAATATGCTCATCTATAATATTTATTATACTACCTGGATAAATTGAATTAAAAGACTGATACCCGTAAGATGGCGAAAGGCAGAAAAAATTAAAAATATGTGTTTTAGTCCTCTATATCGACAACAAAGACAATGGATTACAAATTTTCAAAAACATTTAATGTACAGCTTTGGCTCAGTTATAGTTTTATTAATAGGCAAGTTGGTGCTCCCAACTTCGTTCGCGTTTTCCCATCAATTGCGCGTGATCGTCAATTCACGCCCAAAGTGATTTGCCCCAAAATCAAGACCCAAGTCTATGAAATAGTAGTCTTGGAGATATCATGATGAGTCAGTGAGTGGTAAATCTCTTATAAATTTATGTTAAATAATAAATGAATAATAAATGTACCTGTATCCGCTATTTCCTTCGCGTAGAACTGACATTTTATTTAATAATTCTGTAACTTTTCCAATACAGCCTCGCTCCTTTTGGTGATAGCGTGAAATTAAATAGATTGATGCCTTCCTCAATTATTGCTATATCAAATTTTTAAAATCCGTTTTTCCGACAAACAATCTTTTCCGCTTTATATATTATATATATATATAAGAAGTATAAAATCGAATAAGAAATAACGGAGTTTACAATACTTATTAGTGAGACTCCTGAAAAGCTATATATTAGTAGAAGGCATGAGAACACATATCGATTGTAATTTATAAGTACATATCGTTATTCACCATTTTTTTTGTTATGGAATATTTTTAGTCTACCTGACAGAGTACACTATAAATATGTTTTATGCACGGTACATATATTAAATTTAAATTTGAAATAAAAAAAAATACAAAGGTAATTCAACTTTGTATTTGTAAAGTAACTCGTTTTAATTTCTAATGATTTTCCTATGTATAATGGTTTTTTATAAATAAAAATCGTATTTCAAAAACATTTAACATTGTATATCAAACATTAGAATTGAAATAATTAGTTATACATTTTTAAAAACTAATAATAATTTGACACCCATATATCATAGCCTTAGCTTTGATACAGCTTATTTCAGGCAAATAAAATGTAACTGCGTCTGTCAAAGCGTCCAATTTCAAATGCAAAGAGAAACTCCCCTCGTTTACAATCAAACACAAGTTAATCGAACATCGTGATTTTCACCAACACCCTAATATATGTAGGAAAATTATGATCATATTTTAGTTTTGCCACTATTTTATAGTATTTCTGCAAATACTTTTGCTAATGAATTCAAGATTGCGAATGTGTTCCATATTTCTAAACCTTTACACCACGTACATCTGATTAGACACTTACTTTGAACTGGCTCTCAAGTGCAGCTGCCGGAGAACACACCTATAGGTATTTGGCGGGAGCTTTTCAACTTGAGGGTGGTAACTAGCCAGGCGGGCATTAGAAGAAGCCCTACCACCATGCAATTTTTATATAGTAATAGAGTTATATATTTTTATGTAGTTATTGTTATATGAAATATATATGAAATATAAATATAGTTATTTGGATAAACGTAATAAAGAAGACAGTATTTTAGATCTTACTAAACCACGTAGTATTGATCTAGGGTGCTAATTGGATAAAGTATTCTTCTAGTAGTCCTAAACAAATATTGTATTTACAAACTAAAAGCTGCTAACTAACGCGTGAACACTATGTATAAACTCTTTTGAAACTAAATCATTATTTATATTTAGAACTATTTTCATTTACAATTTCTACTCCTATTTTGTATGATGATATTACCTCACTCTAACTTTCTATTATTATAATAATACAAATACACTATATACCAATTAAAATACTTTAAATATGGTTTAAATAAAAATACTCCTCGAAATTATTAAAATAATTTATTGATTAAGTTATATGGAATTGTAATAAAATATATTATGGACATATTATTGATACCGAAGAGTAGGTATAATTTCCGTCCTAAGAATTCTGTGAGAATTATTAATGATTACTAAGTAAGTTTATACCTACATAACGGTTTTTGAATTATGCCTTTGTAGCCATTTTTCTGGCTAGTATGACAAATCCACGTTTTATAGTGTAGACAATTGCCAAACGATGCGTGTTCTGTATCACAACCTAATCATAGTATATAACACAAGATCAGTCCGTTTTACTATGAATTTTATATAATAAAGACAACAGCAAAACTTATGTTCAAAATAAATCAATATGTAATGAGTGACCTTAACTGAAACCAGCGCCTTATTACCTTAGGTAAACTGTTCAAGAATATCAATATCTACACAAGCGGTGTGCTTAACAATAGGTCTTTATATTGAACATGTTTGGTACACGATTATAAGTCTTGTATTCTACGGAACACAGTAGAAGCAAAGTCCGGGAACAGGGTTTACGCTTTATTGCATATCATTCGTATTCAATATCGCCAAAGATAGATGTTTTATAGAAAACGATGCAATCGATTTAGCATAATCTTTATAAAAAAGATTCAACGTTTCCGTTAGTACACAATTCTGCTTTTGATACTAAATATATTGATATTTTGTAGAGGTATATTCTATTACGTAAGATTTACTTTATATTAAACTAGTTACAAGAAGACACAAAATTAAATATAGCTATTTTCGTTATGAATATTGCCGCCACTGTAAAATAGTTTACAGAATCTAAATCACTATTTTCTCACTAATAAAAATGAAGAAATTGTATACAACCGTGATTTATTCACCTCGAAGTTCAGATTTAAATCCTGTCTATGGTATAAGAATAAACAATTTCCAATTACCTAATTATATAAACTATTCATAAGTATTATAATGACTTGTAACGAGGGGCATGATAGTAGATCGTATTTTTTTTTACTTATGATTGCATTCAGGGGCTGTTCAAGTATTACGTAAAGCAATTTATGAAGATACTTGAAAAAAAATTACAATGTTTGCAAAATTTCATTTTTACTGTTCAGTTGAACATATAGTTATAACATATAAAGTTTGTTATTACCAAACTATTTCCTCAATATCATATGTACCATGTTAATATGTCATCTGAAAAGACATTGTTACTCTATTTATCAGATTGCTATATTTACTTAACAAAAATTATAAGAAATCTATTTGTTTTAAACACATTTAATTATAAAATGTGTTAACGGCAGAACCATTATGTTGAATATCATGTTGTTATTTACTTGAGATGTCTATATCAGGTTGTAATCAACCTTCTCGCTACAAAACGTTACAGCAAACGTAATAAATCTACATAAAGCGGAATTCTCCTTATAAAATTACGGGAACGTTTTCGAAATAATAACACGTGAGTAATATTTTATAATATATATACATCTGAAATACAATGAAATTACGTAATATATCTAGTTTATGTTAATAATTGTTGATGATACTATAGTGTATGTAGGTAAATTTAGTCATTTTTTATTTTTTTCATTATTTTTTAACATGTTCATGGTGCTCGAATCCCAGTCTCATATATAACTTCTACAACCTTATTCCAGATATACAGGGATCATTCTCTTATGTAGAATTTTAGCAAAGTTTGACCCTCCCTTCTCCCTTATCATTTAAAGTAAACACGATGACTAAATGCACTTCCCTTTTTAACATGATTTTCGCTTTCGAGTATTTTATTTAATTTTGCAGAATAAATAATTTAATAAATATTATTGACATACTCACTATCTACATCCCTCCGTTCCGATGTCATCAGAAATAAGCTAAGGAAAGACTCGCACCGTCTTCTGGTACTTACGTAGGTAATACTTCAATAACCACACACTAGTTGATCCTCGAAACGCGATATGCCAAAACGTATTACTATGATAGCAGTTATACCTAGTTTGTGGTGGTTGCGATATAGTCTTAAACCCTTGCGGTATTTTATCGCGTAGTAAAATTAAAGCTGTTAGCGTTAGAAAGAACTACTGCTCACTTCACTTTATTACTTTAAACTCTAAAAGCCCCTTATAGCAATTAATATTTTAGTATACTAGTAATACTTTATTTTTTTTATAAAATTATTTTCCGAAAATAAGGCTACACACATGCCCTTTATAAGTATTCTTATAGTAAATGCCAGGGCACTCGTAGCCTCAGCGTATCGCTTTATGCCCTCGGCCTTTTACACCCTCTTTCCACTGACCTAATATCATATATACATATTTTTATGTCGAATAAGATCACATACTACATTCTTAAAAAACGTACAAAACTGTACTCAGTATATTGCTTTCAATCCGGTATTCAGTAGAATAAAATTTTAAAATAAGCATTATTATATTCTTTCTTTTACTGCAATATTCAGTAGTGTATAATAAAAGAAGCTACAAACTCTACGATCGAACTGCACAGTTTAAGTTACAACAGGTACGTTCGCTAAAGCAGTTTAAGAAAATCATAAAAAAATACAATTATTCCGTCATACAAACCTTAAAGATTGAATTCTCGAAGCATTTGCGGTATCCATAACTAATTTTGTTATAAAATATCGTAGTATTTCAAAGTTATCATAATAGTGCAAGAAACAAATGTCCTATTTATTTCTTATATTATAATATTAGTAATATTATTATGATTTAAGCTTACCGTACACCAATAAACTCTTTCTTATATCACAGACTTTTTCCAAGAGAGATTATAGTTTATATGAATGTAAGAGGCAATTATTGTTCGTAATAAAACAATACTAGTAAAATAAGGAAAACTGTATGTTGAAACGATTGGGCATACAATTATGTTAAAAAAATATTCAAGGAATAAAAATACACAACAAATTCTTGATCTCTAAATCAAAAACAAAAAAGATTTTGGAATTGAACGTTTTATCTTCATTCATTTTGGCAACCAACAGCAAGTACTGCTTTAGAAATGTAATATCGCCTCTAATTCTCTGCAGTTCGGAATTACATTTTATGGAAAAACTTTCTCCTTTTATTATTACTAAGACGAGACAAAACTAGTTCAACATTCTGTAGTTGGAAGGGAAACGTTATAAGTATATGCATATTTGTAATTTACACCTTTGGTTACGACATTAATTGACGGTATCAAGTTCAAAATGGTTAGTAAAGACGTTAACGTTTACTTTTGGATGTCTTACCTGTTGTAATTATTATTACATGGATAATTATTGAATATGTTATACTATATGTTTATAGGGATATCTTTAGAGGAATGTTCAGTTGAGGCAATGAATGTAGAAATCAATGTATGGTTATAAATGTTAATTTTTCAAGATTAACAATTACATTTTAATTGTAATGAAGTAGTACAATATGTAGTAATATAGTATTTGATCGTATAAATTCACTTAGTCATTAATATAGCATAAATCATATTACTATATGATATATATTGTTAAGGATTAGAAAAAATATTAAATCAGTTGGTATATAAGGCAGCGCAAGTGGGAAACTCCCCATTTCAGATAACTCATATAATTCAGTGTGTCATTGCCTTCTTCTCGGTTCTTAGGGTTCGATTTACTTGGTTAGGTACTCGCGTCATTCGCTATTTAGGTAGGAAGGACGCACAGTACAATCTTGTCTCGCCGCATTGCACAGTACAATCTAAAATAGGTTTTTTTATCAGATCCCTAAGGGGATCAGTTAGTTTCGATTTTTACTTTATTTTATTATTACTATAACGTTCTCTCATAATAGCTAGTATCGCGTTCGTTTTCTCTCGTACGCGATTCGGCAACAGCCCAAGCCGAGGTTCGGTCACTAGTGACACCCTTGTGGGAGTTGCCCCGCGGGTTTGAGCGCCTTCCGCGCTCGCCCCTCTAGTTCAGGTGAAGCTGTAAAAGCCCCTAAGGCTAACAGTGTAGGTCCTTTCGAAAAAATAAAAAAAATAAAAGAAGCATCGGACCATCGACACGTTCGTTTTAGCGACCGATATTTTTTTGTTATTTATTTAATTGTTCTGACTTTATTTTTAACGTTTACCGCGGTTGTAATTTTCTTTTTAAAAAATAACTTGTAATCTAATATAGTTTACAAGAATATTTTATCAGTGAACGAAATGGCGATGTCGTTAAACCTTGTACACTTACTATCATAGATTTTAATACTATTTACTACTATCATAGAAAAAACGTATATACAATTTTAATGAACATAAAACTATTTCACTCTAGATTCATTCGCTAATAATAATAATCATTTACTTGTACTAATAGCTCCGTTAATATAAATACCATAATACATCATTATTTACAACTACAATCGTGTTCTTAATATTGATAGAAATCAAAAATCTAGTAGCTATACCAGAGAGACTAACACGCAGCAATGTCCGAGACGGCTACGGATGTAGGTTTAAGGGGGCCTCCTTTATCGAACGTTGTCAACACTCACTTCCACCGCTCGTGTGTCTCTCTCTGTCCAGTATACATCAACCCTGATAATAGCTTACAAAATAAATATCAAATATATTAAAACAGTCTAGTCAATAATAGAAAATATAAATCTTTCGTGAATATCTGACCTGGAGTGCTTCGCTTTCACTGAACGCATAGCTACACTCGCGTCGCGCTGACATAACATCGGTGGTAATGAACTACCATCCTCCGTTACTTATCTTAGTTGTTTTAATATCCCGTATATATTAAAGTTGTTATTAAAATCAAATGGTATAATAATTAGGTGGTATAAAAATAGCTTATAAAATTGTTCACTACACAATATTCGATATAAAAGAGCAACACCGGAAAAATTATCGAACTACATTTCTATTATATAAGAAGGCTTGATATAAAACATTTTCATTACTCAGAAAATAAGTAAGCTAGAGCCATTATATTAAATCTTATGAAGTACTTGCTCGTACCCTCGATTTCGATAAAGTAAAAATACTTACGCTGTTCCTCGAAGTAATCTCTCTTATTTTAATAATGATTTTATCGTATTTTCTAAAATACCCACAATAAATTATACCCACCTAGTTATGATTTTACGTACAATTCATTGAACAATTGGAATTGGAATACGTACAATTAGAAATTTCTTACTTTGTTTAGCTAGACCGGATAGTGTTTTTAAAAACTTCAATCTTTTTATTTGCTGTATAAACCTTGTATTAATTATTTTCATTATTTAATTTTCATACATTTAGTCTAGTTTGAGTAAAAATATATAATAACACCGTATAATAAACAAGAAAGCTTATTTTGATCAAACAAAGAAGGTGTGTTTCATTTAAATTTGTAATAATATTACATTATAATTTTGATAGAGGGTTAACAAACCCTCATTTAGGTAACCTTGATTAATCAAAGGCTATTTATTTAATGAATTTTTCTCGTAACATTAATGGTGCGAAGCCCTGCATAAAAAGTGTAGCCGGGAAATTGGCACTATGTTCACCGACAGTATCTTCAAATCAGTTAAGAGTTAAGTCGGAAACTTTAAACAAGTCGTTATTTCCAATATCTTTACCAAAACAACATTACCAGATTTTGTTATCTTTTTGTTCATTGTGTCCTGTTTTTTTTTTCCTTTTTATATCATAAAATGTATCATTATTACAACAACATAGTAAACATAAAATTATCAACAATGGAAATACATACCAAATCCAATATTACCTTATACCATAGTTATCTAAAAAAAATTCATTATCCTGTTTGCAGTATCGTTCAGTTGAGGACGATAATGGCTTTCTGTAAAATGTTTTACAATTTTCAATAACTCAAATAACTTTATTCGATTTATGCACTGAGAAGGCGCTTAAAAACGTCAAAACTACTAAATAATATGTTTTACGTGAGTCCGTTGGAAAACATTGAACTGCCTTCAGCGGGTCCACAAATTAATAGTGTTGTTTAAGAACAGTAATGTATTTTAGTGATTACTATTCATCTTAATAATAATATTTGTATTTACCAATACTTTCTACATAATCTATCAGAAAAGCAGTACAGGTAATGTGTATAGAATGAATGCCACTATGCGCAAAATCTTATTCTAGTAAAACGGGATCGAAGTAGATATTTACCTATTAGAGACGCTACATTTTAATCATTCTAGCTGGAAAAAGAAAAGTCGTGAAGCTAATAGGGAAGTAAAAAGAAATATTAGCTATTTTTGTTTTATTTTCACTTATTACGTAAATAAATTAATGCTGTACTAATGTATTTGCCTTTATGTTGTTATAAGTATTTATTAATGCTTAATATTTCTCACCGGGACGGAGTAGGTATATATTCCTTCTGATTGTTACGAACGAATAGATTTTTTTTTATTGTAAAAGTTGTGCGTTATGGCATAATTACAACTCCCTAGGCAATTTTAAGAATTGAGCTATCATGTTGTTTGTTTTCACACAGTCATTTCTTTGAGTTTTCAGTAATGAGTTTCAACCATGGGTCAACACTAGTTCTTTATAAATGCGTTATAATTGAATAATAAACAGAAAATTAAGTATATATTTGGTATTTCGACGTTTGTGTAGTATTTGCTCTATTTAGACATTTTTCCTATGTAACACTGAATAGTGTTATTCGTCTGTTGTCATGAAATTTAAATTTGATTCTAATTTAGCAAAGGAAGTAGGCAAGGATCGATTAAACTTTCAAGTATTAACTATAACAAGCCATTTCAAATATAATATACATTAGTAACCAAAACATAACGTACTATAAATCTGAACGAAATGTGTCAGTAGTTGTCTATCCACATCAGACCTATATTTACTTACAATAACAGAGGAACACATCCTACTATTATTAGGCTCTACCTTTTCCAAAATAAACCGACAATACGCGTTTTATTCGCTTGTAGCCGAATTGAGTTTAGGGTTGACTGGTATCAGTGAAACGTGAAAGATTTTTTGACAAAGGTATTTTAGAGAATCTGAATATTATTTTGGAAAAGTAAATAAACCAAATTCATACATCTATTATTTTTTAATGTATATGCGTTTGTTTATTCTTTTTATTGTAACTGTCTTTGTATATTACTAAATCTATGCATTATATACTATATAAAATAATAATCTCTTAATTTAACTAATCATTGCAATAGTAAAAGCAGGTGTAATTAACATTAAGTATGAATGGCATATCATAGTTTTTCACTTTTATATGTTATCACATACTCTCCTTTTGTATCATATCATTTCTCACACAATCTGTACATACGTTCTTTGGTCTTGCTTTTGACGTATATTTCAACTTCTACCTTCGTATTAGTTACATTTACTTTTATCTCAAGTTCACTGTTTCTAGTTCTGTATTATCTATAATATATTATCTATTATACTTACATCACTCAGCCAAATTAACACATATAACCTCATGTTAACTGTATTTCTGATTGTCACTCAGTGGTCGCTCTTGTTTTCGTATTTGAATACGCTTACCGTCTAATAAAATGTCGACAATTGCCGTATAACTACCAAAATATTTGTTTTTGTAAAAGTAATAAAACAAAAAAAAATACTTCCCCAAAAATATACATAATTATTACAATATTTTAAAGCACCCAATTAAGAAAATATAGTAATGTTATACATGAACAAATTGCTTTACATGTAAAAATATCACAGGAAAGATCGTTGTTTATTTTCATTATTAAGGAGATTATAGACAAATCGTGAACACAATGCAATATTCCTTAATATTTTGGTATAATTTGAGATTCCACGTTTAAAAAGAAATCCCGTAAACAAAAGATGAGCGAACTATTTAAAGAGCGAACGATACAAAGGTAGAGCAGCTCCGTAACATGGGCTTTTCTTTCTTTTTATTTAACTCTCAAGAAACTTTTTGGCTTGTAAGTGAAGTAGAAACTGACCGACATCCAACTTGTTCCAGTATAAGTTCCTTTGTATTTAATTTTACGAAAGATATCATTTTTATTAAGTAAATCACTACAGAGGCGACAGATGTGAATTCTCTCATTGCCGAGATAGGGAAATAGCTCGCCGCATAGACGCGACTATACTAGTAAGCTTAGCATAAACGGTATAATATAAATATCTTGGTTAATAAGGACTGATTAAATATAAACGTTGTATATGAATACACATAACAATTTCTAAGTTTTGAGGATTAGATATCGTATGTTATCCGAAATGAAAAGGAAACGCAGTTTGCTAAGATTCTTTTAGCTGAGTTCGCACGTGTCTTCAGCTTTATGTATACAGTGTATACTCTGTATTACAACACTCAAAAACTGTGTCTTTTATAGTGGTTTTGAGAACATTGTCATTGATAAAAAGAAGATATTAGCAGAAGGTCGGGCAGCACCGGACACTTAAATAAAACTCATGTTATTTCTGAAATCAATAAAATATAATGTTTATTTTAAAACTAGAGAGGCCGTCTAGAAGAGGCCATAATTATTTAAGCAGAGCCTGCGGCTTTTTATTTTCCTCCCAGTTGCCGCTACACATAACTCTTACCTTAAATTTAAGCATTTTCTAAAAGCTCTGGAAAAATATAAATAATATTTATATCTTGAGACCACTCACACACGGCTACCTGTTCTCAAATTACGTAAACCATGTTTTATGGCAAACCAAACAACGGGTCAACATACTCACATATTTTTAAATACATATATATCTCTATTAAACTTTTTTCTTACCGTTTCGTTTACCATATACAGGATTTTAATTATATTTTCTGCACCCAAAAATTGTCCGGGGATACCCGGTAAAATTTCGTCCAATTTTACCCGATCGCCATAATTCAATATTTTAATTTATGTCAAAAATAAATTTGAAAACGCCAAACTAAAACCTAATTTTACGACTATAATAATAGCAACAGAATGAAATATATAATAAATAAAAGGAATGCACCTACCTCTAATATAAAATCATTACGTCCAAAAAGTAATCAACTCACGAAAAACAAGTTATGACTGTAAACAAATGTTTAATACTCAATATCCACCCGGAGATTAAGTAACTACTAATTGAAATATGTAACTGCAGGGAGCTGTGGTTGTTTTAAATTATGCACTATTTATCTGCATGTGCGTGATTGTTCAGAAACAGTGACCTAAGCTACCTGCTGACCGGGGCTACCCGACTCTCGCCTACTGTAGTACCCATCCAGGTAAACCAACCAAGTTTTAGTAATTTTGACATTTTAATTGGTTTTTCGTTGAAAAGTGTGACGTTAAATGAAGCTTGTTATAAGTTCTGTATGAAAGGGCTTTTCTAGAATATCTACTTCAGATGATAAGGTAGTAAATAAATACAGCGAATGAGTTCATATAAACTTTTATTGTTAAATAATCTCTAAAAGACTATGTCTTTTAAATTAACTTGACTAATGGATACGGATTACCACTAAGTTTTATTAATTAAAAACAATTTCGACTTCGTTATACATATTCTACACATGTTAAATTTATTTACAAAAGTAATTACAAAGGTCGTTTAATAATTTCATGACCAATTATTTTACTTCATAAAGCCGCGTCCAACGATAAATATTTTGGTTTTTATATTTATGATGTTATATATAATTTTGTAATAGCTCTTTAAGCGCTTGATATAGAATTGAATTTTGGATTTCACAAAAATTGTATATTTTTCAGCAACTAAAACCTTATTTTTATTCTGTACTGTGTGTCCGTTACAAGTAAAATAACTGCAATCACAAAAATAGAAATAGTAAGTAATGATATGTGATTATATATATTCTTATTATATTAATTGTTATTATTGTGATGAGTAATAAATATAAATATACTCATTATTATTATTACGAATTTATAGCGATTGAACTGCATGGTTCAAGCTGCATCATTTCACCATCGCACAAAAGACCTTTAAATTTGAGTCCCGCTCAGGACAATTATTTGTATAGTCCACTGCCTAATTGGGCAGATGCCACAATAAATAAATAAAACAAATATTGGAATTGATAGTATCGATTATTAAATTTAAATACTTAGTTAACATTTCCGAACATTTCAAAGAACATTTAAGATTTTTTTTAATTGTTTTTTTTTAACCGTTAAACGATAAAATTATAAATTATTAATAATAAAAGCAATCTATAATTGCATTATTAACATACAAATATAAGTATATCAATATTTATATTATATATATTATGATATATAATATATATAATATCAAAATTTATATTGAAGTAATACAATAAATTATTACCATTGTCCCGTCAATCGCTATCAATTGATTTAATGTTGTTCAGTACATATAATTTATTTCCTCTAATATTGATCTTAATAACTGAGCAATTTCAAAAAGCGCATTTTACAATATATACGTTCCTGTAAAATTATTTCAAATTTTATAATATCTATATTTCTTAATAAATATTCAGTACCTATATTATACATTAGAATTAGATAAAACAAATTTTACTTTAGAATTAAAAAAAATAATTTCGAATTATCAACTCACTGGTAACTGATTTATAATGGTGATAGGTAACTTCATGTTGTACCTTATTCAGTAGTTATCAAAACATATTATTATATACGTATAATATTACTTTTATAATTATACTGAATTTTAAAAACGAAATTCTGTCGCCAAATACTTATAGGTGCGTTCTGAGAGTCGCCAATCCCTAGAGGCCAAGGATCACATCCACCGATTCGTCATTCGCATGCGATTCTTCGGGTTAACAATTTTTGTTTAATTTAATTTTTAAATTAATTTTGCTAGTAGTAGCAGCCACTTTTCAAGTCTGCTAAATATTTATTATCAGGCACCACATCGTATCATTATGCTTAAACCAGGTTATTATCGAATGTTAAGCCTACACGCACAACTTTGTATATGATGCACATTCGAAATGAGAAAACAAAAAAAAATCATTCTGCGTTATAAATGACTTGCAGTTTATTTCATTTTACGTTCAAACTAGTGATGCGACACGAGCCAATTTTTACTCGACTGACTCGAGTTCGTTTGCACTCGAGTTACCGCGTCAACTCGGCGTGCCGAGTAGATTCATTTAATTTTTCTTTGTTGATTAATGTCATAAAGTAGATAAATGATATTTTATATTACCTAATATTACTAATTTAATAAAGGTATTTAAAATTCTTAATCTAAACTAATCAAAACACAGGACGATTGATACATTCTTACTTGAGCTGTAATGAGTGTAAGTAGTTTACTCGAGTGACTACAAAACTCGAGTGACGTAGTAAAATTACTCGAGATGCTCGAGTCACAAAATTCTACTCGCATCGCAGCTCTACTTCAAACATATAGAATGAATACGATTCATACTTTTAAACATTTAGAATTTACTTTCTAAAATCATTAAAACGACATTAATTTATGAACTCTATCATCGCAATATTACCTTACCGTATTAGCATAAACCGTTTTTTAAATAAATCTGCTCTAGTCGCGGTAAAATAATAGCAAAGAAATGAAGTTCAAAATGGGATTTACTGCCCGGAGTGCTCCGAACGTGCGAGAGTATCGTCAATCGTGAAAATTATTTTAACGCTATTGCTTCGTAATACATATTTATTATCTTTATAGTACAGAATTTAATTGAAGTATTCTGACTAAATCAAAATAATTAAATATATTTAAAGATTGTAAATACTGTAAACTATAAGGGGTCGGTCATAAAATACATTCGCACTTATGGGTAGATGCCGCTTAATGCGATAAAATGTTAAATGGGGGCCTCAAAAAACGTGACGTTCGCAGCTCATAAAACAACTTTTTTAAATATTACATATTATTGCAGATATTTATTAAAGTTACTTTTTTGTTAAGGTTAAGCGTTATGGCCATAATATCACCTGATCTTAAGTGACTGGCTCTCAAATGCAACTGCCGGAACACACCAATTGGTATTTGGCGACAGATTTTCAACTTGAGGGTAGTTGCTAGCCAGACGGGCATTAGAAAAATCCTACCACCATGCTATGGTTTCCTATTATTACTATTTCACACATTACATTCCTGTGTGCTAATAAATAGATTAAACACAAAAAAAACGAACAAACGTATTTTTGTAAGAAAAAATCCAGGACTCAAACATTAAAGTAAAACAATAACAATTAAAAAAAAACTTTTCACGTTTTGTTTTAAATAAGACAAAGTAACAATACAACAATTTTGCTAGTAATAAATATTTTTGGTTTATAATCAAACCTTAACTGATTGAATAATACTCATATCACATACATTCCTCATTAATGTTCTTTGCAAGTTTCTATAAATACAGTAAAGGTAAAAGACAAAGAAACTCTGTTCACAATAATAATTTGTAAATATGCCTTGTGTATGAATGAAAACTGTATACGTAAAATTTGAAGAAAAACCGAAGAAAAAATGAGATGAAATAAAATAAAATCACAGTACACATATCACTGTAAGTTGTTTGACAGAAAAAAAACATATATATGGAAAGCGATAAATAACGTTTAGGTACGCTGCTCGGATCTTGTAAGTACGCGTGAGAGACACAATAGGTGATTCTTCAAAAATCGCTTTATGTTTATTGTGGAAATATCGCTGATCATGTGATACACAGTTATCACATGATATATATGATGTACGATTTTGCTAGAGACGCAATATGTAACATAAAGTGTGCTACAAACGACTTAACATGAAATATTTTATATATCACTATTGAGAAACATCTTGAAATAGTGTATTAATACAAACTATTCGCAATATACTTATCCCCCTATTTACACAAAACCTGTTGTACAGGATTTCGCTTTTACACAGTTTATAAATTAAGGATTTTTTTAAACTTATAAAAATATATATATGGTGGCATATTCGTGTATACATATATATCGTACAAACATTTTTGAGTGTCATTCATTTGGCAACACTAATGGCAATAATGGGGGACTCCCCGTATTTTAAAATACAATATTATTTTGGGAAGTATGTACCCTTTATATCTACATACACAAACACAAAGTAGTTCATGTGAAAGCAAGCAAATAAAGCTCGTATTTGTTACTACGAGTGCCAGATTAGGTATTACAAGTAGGATATTTATTAACTTTTTGGGATTTTTGTGTAATTAGTGTCAATTTTCCAAGCTTATATAATGACAAAAACATCGATAAAAAATTATAAGATAAGAAACGTTATATCTTTGAAAACAAAAATTAAAATATTGGATCGTTTACGTAATAGACAATTAGTAACGGATGTTGTTAAATACAATTCCATTACTAGAACCACAATAAAATAAAGTATTTATTTAGTACATATTTAGTTTATTGAAGATTTCTTTGTTTTATTTTTGTTCTTAATCTGTAATGAATTCAGTGGGTAGGCTTTTTCAGATGTTTTACTTTTGTGTTACTTAAAAAAGTGACTAAATAGAGCACATATTGGGCGTTTGGTACGTTTTACACGGCTATACACAGCAAAATCGGAGATTGTATTTTACACGATTTTGTCAGGAATATATCTTTAGTGTAAATAGGGGTATAAGTGTACTTTTGATAAATCAAAGTTATGAAAAAATATAACGTCCACTCTCATTTGCGGCATGAATAACCGCTGTATTGACTTACTATGCTGAATGTTCTAACCTAAGTAGCTATTTGACAACAACAATGGAGTGATTGAGTAAATATAATAATACACGCTTAAAATATTATATACTATATAATTCTAATATGTACATTATATGAAATAATTGAGATTAGATATCACTCCCTAATATATAAATAATAGTTTTAAACTTACGACCGAGGAACTAAAACACCCACCCGTTTTCGTTAACGCACGGTACATTAAACATTTCCTTAAATGTCGCCGCCTCTGTGCGTCTCTATGTTTCATTAGACATCAATTATTACGATAAATTAAGTAGCCAAGAAATTCTTGAGATAATTTGTTAAATGGACGACTGTGGCAGTAGCGATCAATAGAGTACTATAATGGTTATCAAACGCTTTGCCTCGCAATCCGCACTCCTGACCTCGGTATTCAAAGCAAAAACTCTGTGGAAGAAAATAAATACTATTGAGAATTCATGTCAATATTTATGAAGTAAATTTAGCCGACTAGTAGCCTAAAGGTAAAAATTAGTCATTTGTGGACAAATATTTGCTTTTATAAGTGATGAAATACTATCTACTACTAAATGACGAACATTGGGCATGTTATGTCCTGACTTATATATGTATATATAAGGATGAAAATAAATATATGCGCTTAAACTGGAAATAGATAAACCTTTCTAACTATATATACCTATACCTATCTCAGTTTTAACAATTATTACATTTAAAAGTTAATAAACTTGTTACAACGTGCTACTTGTATTTTCTTTACGCTTTTGACAAGTTGTAATCTTATGAAAGAAATAAATTAATTTTGGAGTTAGAAAATGGTCCGTCTTAGTTGTCCCTCCAAATTTGTAACAACTGTTTTACTTTAGACTAAAGTTCAGTTACTGTAACTTTAATCTACTTGATTAGCAGGAAGAGAACTAAGAAACAAGACTTTTATATATATAAAAACAGTTTATGCTTTCTACAAAAACATAATTCTTATTAGCTGCGCCTGCGACTTCGTTCACGTCGAACTAAAAATTATTTAATTATTTTTGCCCGTTTTGTAACTTTTTTCAAAACAGCTTTGCTCCTATTGGTTGTAAATTGGATGTAAAATAGCCTAAAGCCTTGCTCAATGATTGATCTATCAAATGCAACAAAATATTTGAAACCCGACTGATAAGTTCCTAAAACTAGCGCGTTCAAACAAACTTTTCCTCTTATATATATATATATATATATTAATATAATATAGCCTCTTATATTAATATAGCTTTTCTATATGACATGCATAAAATACTTCGAACAATTATTTATTTAACAACTAATAATTTTTTAAGACTAGATTTTGTCAGTCAAAATATTTAGGTAATTACAATATGCTGAGTACCCGCAATTCTTTGACTGTAAGTATTTTCGAAACCAATGACCGAATACTATGAATGATTCATCTGACCTTTATAATATTAAATGCCATGCGCTTAAGAAATTCACTGGTGAACAAAGCTGCCTCATCCCCGCAAGATCTTTGTACAGTTTGTTCTGAACATAGCAGGTACTCTTGGAATGAACTGAAAATAACAAGCATTATAACTATCAAATAAATTTAATAAAAATATTAATGAATTAATGGATGGATGGATCTTATTATATTTGAAAATATGTAGACTGCCCAAACGATGATACAAATACTCAAAATGAATGAATATAGTATAACACAGCTATATTTTTTTATAGTTTATAAGTTTATAGTTATAGTCACAATCTCATTTGATGTTAAATGACGATTTGGCCCAAGGTGGGACTGGCTCTCAAGTGCCGGAACACATCTATAGGTATTTGACAGCAGAATTTCAACTTGAGGGTGGTAACTAGCCAGGCCGGCATTAGTAAAAGCATACGAAATTAGCTATATATACTTGTTTTAATTACTTTCAGATTTGTATGCTAAGCTTAAATGATTGACACAAATACATTTTAACGAACAGTCCATGATATATTATTATGATAAAAGAGATACTCTAATTTACAATATTGAAAGAACTTCACAAGTTTTAAGGCCTTTGTAAATATAAATAAAAGTTTGTTTTGTATTAAAAACTGTAGATTACGTAAAGGACTTTTACACCATCATGCATCAGCTACCTGCTTCGATGCTGACGCGGCTCAGTAGTAATCCTAATAGCATTTTGGACGTACTATTTAGCTAGTTGGATAGTCCTTATAGTATCTTCTGGGTTGTATTATATGTGACGTAGAAGTGTATTTAGTTAATTAAATAAAAGTTACTAATAATATTAACAATAGATTAAGAATTAGTATACTAATAATAACATGTTATATTGTCTGAAATAAAGTTGTATTATTATTATCATCCTTACTAATATTATAAATACGTAAGTGAGTTTGTTTGTTTGTTATGCTTTCACGCATAAATCGCTAAATCGATTATGATTAATTTTGATATAGAGATAGATGGGAACCTGAAGACGGTGATAGGCTACTTTATCTCGCAAAAATCTTATTGGAGTGGGGTAAAGAAAAGGACAAAATTTGTAGGAATCTTATTATTTCGTCAGCCGGTTTTGTTTTACAAAATCAATATTAACGCTAGCAAAGCCGCCCGTAATATTGAGTTAAATATCAAATAGCTATTTGCATTTAGTTAATATGCTTATATTTTTAAGTGAATATTTAATTAAGTGGGCATTTTTGGGATGGGGAAACGGCACTGAACTCGCATGATCGTCACGCTCAGATACATATATACAGATCTGAGTGAATATATAAATATATAAGTTAAGCTAAGAAGTTTTAACCTCTTACGCGCGTATTTCCACTATTATCACTAGGGTGAAGAAAATTATAGATATTTATGCATATTCAGATTCTATATACTGTACTGTAAACGCTAAACTGCACTCATTCCAGTGTAAGTTAGTACAAGTATATACCAAACGAGAAGTGTAGAAAAAAGGGACTTAAAATCTAAGAGACTAAAATACCTACTATTGTCAGTATTTGTACAGCCTTTGAAGTTCTTCTAGAATACGATACTAGGATGCTAATAGATTTCGAGCCCTTTTAGTCTCTTAGATTTTAAATCCCTTTTTTCTACACTTCTGGTTTGGTATATACTTTGGTATATTAGCATCCTAATATCGTATTCTAGAAGAACTTCAAAGGCTATACAAATACTGACAATAGTAGGTATATTTGTGCGAGCTACAAACTATGTGACATCAAAGTAAATTGAACCTCTAATGTTAATTTATTATATAGTTTGAACTTAATATTACACTAACTTAATTACTGTATATTCGGGCTTTACTAATAAATGGAAATTTATTACGTTAATTCATAGACTTTGTATAATCATGGTATTCAATAAAATAGTTACGTAATTCGGGTTTCACATCGTTAATTGTACAATAATTCGTGTAAATAGACGTCATGTTAAATTATTTAAAAAAAGTTGATAGAAACCAACAGAAAAAATAGGTAGAAAAAAGCCCAGGGTGTCCTTTGAATAATCGTAGTAAATACACGACATATTTATTATTAATCTCAGCCCAGATTGAATAACCTCGTTAAATATTAATTTCACGTAATAGTTTAGTACATTTTTCGAATATCAATAAAAACTATATAGACATGCAAAGAAACCTTTAAAATAATTACTATTTAATTATTAAGATCGATATTCAATGAATTTATGTTCCAGTCACAGCATCAGAGTAAAGAAAATTAACATTCGATAAATATTGTTGACTAGCTTTTATGTGCGGCTTCGCTCGCGTTAATATTGATTTTGTTTGTCAAACAAATCGGATGACTAAATAAGAAATTACATACAATGTGTATCCCTCATTTTATCTCACTTCCAATAAGGTTTTAAGAAAAAGTAGCCTACCAACGTCTCCAGGTTTCCATCTATGTCTATAAGAAAATTCATCATAATCGATTCGACGGTTCAGACGCGAAAGCTTTACAGACAAACAAACTCAGTTTCGCCTCTATACATATAATAAATTTATAATATTAGTAAGGATAAGTATAAATATTCACAACTCATTTTTATCAATCTTTATTGACATGAAAACTTCTTTACGAGCGCTAAGCCCTTTTTTGTGGGTATTAAATGAGACTGAGCCATCACGCTCCGCTATGTAAAACTAATTTGGGTAAAGTCTGCACAATTCGACCAAGGGAGTGACAAAAATATATTCAACGCGTCATTGCTATAATTGCTCGATGATGTTAATACTGTATGAATATAGAAAAAATTAACAGTTGTTTTTCATATTGCACGCCTCGTGCTGCGAAGCGGGTGGGGTAGTGCTCTAGTCTGGACACGTCAAGGAATTTTTTGCTCTTAAACTGCCTCTACCGAAATCAATTTGCATTACGATAATATGAGCAGATATATTTCAAGAAAACACTTTAAATATTTGATTTCATATTTTATAAAATAATAAAAAATAAATAAAACAATTTTATTTTGTTACCTTGACAAAAAAAGGTTTAAAATATTTTTACGTGGACGTCCGGATTTTTTTATCCGAAGTGGTCACTATAACTCCCGAAAACATTCACGTACCGAGACCGGGTTTCATTTATTATCTTTAGAATAACATCAACCAGATACCTATTTCATATCAATAGCCTAGTACCCGTAGTTTAATAATGAAATTGATTTTTGCAAGCCGCATTTGTGAAATTATTACATTTTACAGTTATAGGTTCTAGGTTATTTTTCTTTTTAAGGAAAAGGCAAAGATATCGATATCATGTTTGCTTAAAAAATATAGAATAACTAATAAAGAATTGATAAAATAATAAATAATAAAAACGGTGCGGTACGGCTTGTTTTTTATCTTAAAAATTAAATGAATGGTATGAAGCACTTTTGGATTTTCAAACTTTTTATTAACCATGGTTGATGAGGTTTTCACTTTTGTCGTGAGCACTTAAGCACACGCCGTATTTTTTTTGTTTACTTTCTTATCATAAATGCTTTAATATAGTAAATGAACAAACGAAAAATAGATACCTAATTATGTTAAAAATAAATAAAACAGTTTTTTGTCGCTAAAGAAAATGGTTAATTGTAAGCATGTAAATTGCTAAACATTGTTAATTTTATTAATTCTAACAAAACTCACATCACTATTCAGGAAATCTGGGATACAATGCAAATATTATTAATGAAAATATACGTCAAGGCTATTTCAAAACATAACATTTTAGCACTATCACAATTTGCACTTCGTTTATAGTATTTCCAGAAGAGTAACTAATGTTTTTGTTCATTTTGCATTGTCAGTGGTTGAGCAGCCGTGTATAAATCCTGTGATAGCGCAGATATACTATAACTAGAAAAAACTCGAAAAAACACAGAGTACCCACAATGGAATTGTAATGTTTTATGTTCGCAGACAGTTTTGCTATGAACTATGAATAACATGTTTATGAATGTTTTATATGTATGGAACGAAATGGGAAGTAAACCAGTTGGCATATGAATGTAATACGTTGGGATGTAAGGAACAGCTTTAATAGCCCAAAAGACAATGTTATTGCTTATCGGGTCGAGTTTTCTGTTTAATAATGTAGGAAGTTCTGACAATTTTCTCCATGTGATAGTTCCTGTTACAGCCTATTTGAACCTGATGTAACGCGACTTTTGTTATTTATTCGTTTTACTGCTACGACTAACATTCATGGAATCATTCTATCCTATAGGTTTAGTTATATTCAACAATTTACAATTACTTACAGTAATTTATATTAATATAATCATTTGCAGAATTCATTGTTAATAATTCATGGTTGTATCTAAAATTGTTAAATTAGGCAATAATAGGTGACAGAAAAATAAGGATTTGTAACTGGTATGCTAGAAATGTGAACGAGAAGTTGAACCCGTGGTACCGATCGTTCTTAGGCTATTACGAATAAATAATATAAAAACAACTTCAAAATATGTTTCAGATGAGACGTACCAGACACGACTGTTAACAAATGTTTCCCGTGTTATCTTCCAAGGAGTCAACTTCGATTTGAGGCAGTCTCACACAATCACTTCTCATTTGCACGTATTTTTAAAACTACTTTCAATAATTTCACCTTTATAGGTATACAGTGATCCGGTATACAAATTCGACTTCTCGCTCACGTTTTCATCGTTTCATAATAGCTTCAGTTTAATATACTCCTCTCTTTTACATAACACACTCCTCTATAACAACCGGCGCGTTGTTTTTCTTAAAAGACTGTAATATCGATCAATCTATTCCAGTTTGCAGTAGTAAATAAAAAGTGGTCGAAGATCCACAATATTAAAAAAAAATAGTATTGCATTTAATATATTAAATACTAGCTGAACTGGTAGATGGCTCTGAACTCTACAATTGTCAATAAAACGATTACAGCGCCAACTATCGCGTTCAGGAAAAACAGTAAACTTCTCGATATACCTACGTCAATGCTAATTTTATGCTGATTGACACATGAGTGTTTGAGTTTAGCGTAAAACGCTTCCCTATTCTTCTTCCCTATGTCAGAGGAACCCATTTATTTTATGGGATAGAAATAGCAATCATCGTGTCAAATTTTATCAGTGTACCTAGTACTTTCAGCAGAATAAGGCGCTACAAGGAAACTTACACTGGTTGAAATAAAACGAAAATACTTTCTTGAGCTGTATTTAATTAATAATATATTTATTTTTTATATTTAATGTAGGTACTATTGTTGCTCGGTTATAGTTATATTGTATGTGTCAGTAAAAATATTGAATTGCTCTACGTTCTAAAGGCAATAGATAGGGAGGAATGGATATTAGAGATTCAATTGTACGGAATGATAGGGATAAAGAAGTCGTTAACTTACTAAAAAAAACCTTAAGTACGCGAGTTAATCCGAGTCGAATCTTAATCAACCTTTAATGGCAGCGTAGAAGATACAAAAAATGTTTTGAGAAAGGCATCATCAGCGAACATTGAGAAATTCGGAAAATATTAACGAGTATCGTACCCATTTGAATAATCTTTTTCTTTATGCTCATCAGTACTTATTAAATGCATTTCATTAATTAATAAACTGTGTTATGGATATGTATACTGAGTTTATGTAATTTAAATTTTAATGAACGTATACTGGATCAATAAACTAGAATAAAGTGAGAGATTGTAAATAATAATAAGTAGTGCAGAAGTTTAGTATTATACATCAAAAATATTATTTTCGTTGAGATAGACGCCATGTTCTTTTTTATTTATTTATTCAAGGTTTAGCGCCTGCGCGACAATTACACTCGCTATTTAATATTCTGGCTATAATTAGTTAAATCAACAAATTATTTAGGATTAAAATATACCATAGCTGCCGCTCTCGTATTGGTTTGTTTACTACTGTTTCTGCGACGGTTCCTAAAGCATTTTTCTAGAGGGTCCACAATTAATAATCATTATTAGATATTCTAAATAATAGTCTCTTCTTAATAATATTATGTGATAATTCTATCAACAACTCACTTTATATTCCAGTTTCAGTGTATAACATGAACCAAAAATAGCAGTACTGAACATTTTCTAATTATTATTCATAAATCTACAGATATAAATTTATATTAGTCGAAATCACGTTCCAGACGGGTAATTAGGAGAAACCAGTTCGGTTCTTTGAATATTTTATTAAACCGGACTATTCAATATTCAAGACTACTCGTCTCTTTGAAGTATCCCTAAGAGTTCTCTTGATAACCTTATGACAGTTTAATTTGCGGGATTCAAATCGAGTGACACCATTATTTAGAAATAGTCTTGTGACGTACATATGTCTGTCGAACACTTCCAATTTTTACATATTTGTTGTACAATTTGCAATAAATTCAATGTAATTAAAGTATATTACCCTGTAGTAGTTCAGTTATGAAAATATTATAAAATAACATCGAGGGCATCTCTCATTTATATGTATTAAAACAAGAAAATCAGATTTTTAAATGTTAGTAGTTAGCCTTTTGAATTAAACAATAACGGATTGTATACATTATATAAATTTTAATCGTAATTCATAAAAACCAATTTGAACATACTGTCAAAGAGTTTCTGGCAAAAGATACTTCTAAATTTACTACATACAATTTTGTTAGTTAAATTGCAACATTTTTAATTTTTTTTTTTTTATAATTTATAGTTTTAGCGTTATAGCCATAATCTTAACTGATGTCCTGATGTTAAGTTACGATGTGGCCCAAGATGGTGAATACACTAAGCCTAGTGGAAGGACTGGCTCTCAAGTGCAACTGCCTGTACACACCTATAGGTATTTAGCAGTAGATTTTCAACTCGAGGTTGGTAGCTAGCCAGACGGTTATTAGTAAAAGCCCTACCACCATACTATGGTTTCATCACGATGTTTTCCTTCACCCAAAGCTCAATCTCATTGCAGATGGATTATAACTCACGTCCATTGGTACGGCGTCCATAGACGCTACTAAGCTGTCATCGCTTCGAAATATATTTCTACCATCTACACTTCACCACAGATCACATGACAAACAGTATAAATGGAAACATTATATTAAATTAAATGTTTCTTCAGTACGTTTGAGATATATCGTAACTTTCTTCTATCCTTGTCCGTATGTAGGTTTTAAGTATGCCAAATCCTACAATCCTGCACGAATGCAATACACATAAAATCAGTACAAAGTTGATTCTTACATGTTAATATATAAGTTGATTATGATATAGTTTCTAGGAGTATCTTCGGGAGTATGTTAAGAATATTTTTTATACTTCCATATATAATTTAAAGTTAGATAGGCTAGATAGTAAACAAAATATTTCTTTTTAAAGGAATATTTAGTACATATATGTGTCTAACATAACATTGTTATAATATCTGCAACGTTGGCAGACTTAAAATAATTATTGTACGTGTAACATAATTTTATGATCTTTTCAAACTTCAATCCTAAGAGTACAATCTTTTTGTGGACAGCATCAGTCAAAAACAACTATATTATCACACATACATTACTATTATTGGTTACTTTCACACTGATCAATGTTTACATATTATTTTAACAAAATATATTTTCAATAAATACTGTTTAAATATAGATATTGAATACGATGAAAATATAAATAATTTTACGGTCCTGGTACAATAATATTTAACAGGTCTGGCAACACTCACTATCTGTCAACTGTTATCAGTTTCGTATTTAAACGTGTTAAAATGCATGCTTGTCTTAACAAGCGTTTAGGAATGTAGTCGACCGCAACTTTTTAAAATAGTGGCCGGTTTCAGTAACACTTTCGTTTCTAGTTTATCTGTATATTAAAAATCGACATGTTATATTTCAGTTTCGACTAAAATTTTATGCGCATAAAGCTAGTTTTATTGTAAAATGTTTCAATGTACACTGCTTTTTTATTAAAATAAAATGTTCTGATTTTATGGTCCAATTTTCAATCTTTATATTATACAGTTAGGGTTGTGAATGACGTAGGTAGGTAGGTATTTGCAACGCGATGATAGCTCAGCCTGTAGTGCGCACGTAAGCCGCGTCAAGGGATGTAAGTTTGAATCCACCTACAATGAGATTGAGTTTCCGATGAAACATTCCGAAATTGTAGTAATTATTTTTTCACCCTACCCTGATTTTTTTTTACAAATTCTGAAATTTAAATATTAAAGCAATCGCAAAATGGAATTATCACTATTCAACATGCATTTTAATTTAAATAACTTACCAACAGACTGTCCTTTGATTCTCTTCCCGCGTGGTCGCGATGCTATTCTCGTCTCTCTGATATTCAGTGTGATCTTTATCGCTTAATGTTGTAAGTGTAAGTTCATATCTTTTACTGCAAATTTCATACTCCTGTCGTACATTTTTCACGCAATCTGCGTGTTTTAAGAACTCATCTTGATATTCGCCGCGAGTACATAACTCTTGTACAACACCAGTGATACCGGCATAGATTCTTCGAAATATAACTTGATCGTGCTTCTCCATGCATGTTTTGGTATAGTTGTCTATACATTTTATACCAGCTCGGAGTCCACTATAACATAAATTTGGTACGTCAGTGAAATTGGAAACAACATATAGCTGTTTTAATAAGTTTAAAACATACATTTCATTATAGTTAAACAATCTAATAGAAAACATAAGCTCATAAACAAAACTGATTTTACCAATATCATTAAAAGTGATATTGAAACATGATTTCAACATAAGTTTGCACATTTATAAGGTAATTGATTTTTTGAACTGTTGAAGATTAAAATTCTCAAAAAAATTAGAGATTTATTTTATCCCTACCTTTTTTCAGAATATCAACTTACAATTCATTTTAACATTATAAACAAATAGATATCAACCCGGACAGGAAATAAGACCATACACCGTGTTAAATATATAAACAAATTTCCTTTGGCAAAACGTGATACACTTTAAACAAATTACAACCCTCAAGGTCAAAACCACGGTGTTGCGTTGGTTTTATTTGTGAATAGGAGGCACATATGAAATATTAAGGGTCCGCGACCGCTGGAAAGTGCTTCATTGACTATTCAAAGGCCCCATAATGGTTTGAGTGAAGTTACTGAGCCGCACATCTAGTTTTAAATTATTATTTACCGCAAACAAGAATTAGAATATGAAGTAACTACCTAACGCGTTACATAAATATGAAGCTGCCTGTTCATTATAGCTAATCGTGGAAAAAGCTAGGCATTATCATTCTTTATGGATGTTTTACTTCATGGGAATTAAGCTACACTGCATTAACAGCACATGAAATAAGTAAAAGTTGTTACCCAGTAAAACACATTACCGCCATGCTTTGCCAAGTAAACTTTGGAGAGGCTCACCATTGCTATAAAATTTATAAAACTTACCAGCTGTACCCGCGACTTCGTTCACGTGAAACTAAAATTATTTATGAATTTTTGCCCTTTTTGTTACATTTTTCAATACAGCTTTGCTCCCATTGGTGGTAGCCTGTTGTTAAGTAGCCTAAATCCTTACTCACTGATTGCTCTATCAAATACAAAAAGAACTTCTGAAATTCGACTAGTAGTTCCTAAGATTAGCGCGGTCAAACAAACTTTTTCGCTTTATAATATAGATATAGATGTACTTACACGCAACTCTTGTCTAATTCTTCCCGGGTAAGAGCGAAGGATATATCAGGCGAACTTAGAACTGGTAGTGCCATAGAACATGTCTGTAGGAGATCTTCTTTTCTATTACATTGGTCTTTAATTGCACCTGTAGACAAAATAACAAAAAGTTTACTGAATTTCATGTTAAATTCATAATTAAATTACAAGAATATTTCAAGTCCTTAAATTTAAATAATTATATTTTGTAAATGAAATGTAAGGTATGGGATTTGTTTAACAAAATCACCGATACATATATTGCACGCCTGATAACGCGAAGCGTTTAAGGTTTTGCATTAATCTCAACATTCTGAAGTCGCGCAATTTTCGAGACTTAATGATCATTATTTTAAATCTTTTGTGTTTTTACAGCAATGCAAATGTTTTATTATTCATAAAAATACTATCAGCATCACACTACATGATTTCATATATTTCTTTATTCTAAAAAACAAAATATCGTGTACGTGTGGATGTCTGGGTATGGCTGTGTAACGATTACGCCCAAAAAATTTAATGTATTGAGACTATTCCTTTTTTAATAGCTCTAGAATCACATAGGATTACTTCCTGTTTAATATAAATTCGTCTATGTTATTCAATTATAATTACGTTATGAGGTGTGCACTTTAGGATTTTCCAAACTATTTTTTTAATAATTGCATTATAAATTTGTTAAACCATTTGTCACTTAAGCTTTAACAATATCTTCATTACTCATAAAGAATTACATGTTTCTTTTACTGATAAACAAATGTTTACAACTAGGACTATTAATATTTTGAGCACAAAAAGGTACGTAACTAGATTACAAAACAAAGAATAATAATAAAGATGTGGGTAACCAAATAAAATACATAAATCGTAAGAGATTCGATCCTTGCCAAACAGAACCATCGATGTATGAATCAATGTTAGCTTTAACGTGATGGCAGCTTCGTATCAACAACTTTTTATTTTTTGTAAAATTTTGGTTTAATTATTATACGTCTACTGTTTCTTTTTTTTATTTGGTCCGAATATACTATTTATATGTTTTAGACATATATGTGCTTTAAAAACCATTTTAGGTGTTAGATATGTTGGTTTGCGTTTAAATTGGAAAATTACTAATGTATATTTTTAATTTATTGGTATATTCTATTGTAGTTCGTGTATTGGATTTATGTGTTATGATATGAATATACTAACTTTTCGATTGTAATGATAATTAACACAAATAAGCTCAGATATAATATGCTTTTATAAAACGCAGAACAATACAGTCATACGTCAAAATTGTTCATTTTTTAAATATATAATTTCTAGTGATTTTATCATAGAGTAAGAAAGCTGTGAGCGGCCTATAGAGAGTGCGAATTCAATTTTGAGTATAGGCACAGTACGATTCTGTTCGATTCGAGGGGATAGTGTGAGTTTCGTCCATTATTTGTAAAGTGATGTGCACGCGAACTGCTGCTACGGGCATCGTATCGAAATTTTGATTATTTTGAAAAAAGTTTGACAAATACTAATTCATTTAATTTATAATAATAATAACTTGTTAATCACAAAAAAACTGAATAAAATTATATGATATTAAAGATTTTACAGTTAATAACATTCAAACAAACTAAGTTTATTGTAAATCTGCTTCTTTGAATTTACTTTTACTTTATCTTTAAAGTTTTAACAATGTAGTAAAGTCTGGTGTATATTTCAATAACAGCTTCAATTAGGTAAAGCATGTTAACCAAATTGATCATACATAAACATAACAAAACTCATAGAGAAATAAAAAAATTATTCTTCTACGTGAATTATTGACTCGCTTCTCATGGAGGTCATCTTTACTAAATACATTTATTCATTTTACTTTTGTCATCGAGTTCGTTAGAATGCTGTAAAATTACGATATTTGTCATTGAATATATATTAAAAAATATAGGTAAATACACATTTCATAGCTTAAATGACATATAAAATATTTCACTACAATAATCAAAAGTGTATAAGACATTTGTTAATAATAAATAAAATAATTATTGCGTATAATAATATTTAGAAAGTGCACATTAATATAATTATGCTCAGAAACAATATAAAGCAAATAAGGTATCTCCAAAATCATACATCACATTTATAGATACTCGATGCACTCAGAGTAGGCACAACACTACAGCGTCTTAATCATATGATGCGCTGCCATGACAGTTTAGTGTAGTTAATATTTTATTTTACATGTAATGAAAATCAATCAGTACTTACGCATACAAAGAGATACCAATGGGATTTAAGGCTTTTCTTTCTGTATCGATTTTTAACAAGTTTTTACTGCAAAATTAGACATTTATACTGTGTAAAAATAGTAATTTAACCGTGACAACCACTGACAGAAACGCGCGAACAGACTAGCTTTTTGCATGGTGGTAGGGATTTTTCAAATTCCCACCTGGCTAGCTACCACCCTCAAGTTGTAAATCTGCCGCCAAATACCAATAGGTGTGTTCCGGTAGCTGCACTTGAGAGCCAGTTCCTTCACAGGTTTAGCGTGTCTACCAACTTGGGCCGTATCGTCACTTAAGATCAGGTGAGATTATGGACATAACGCTAAACCTAAGGTATAAAAAAAAATCATAGGTACGGGAGTTGAGAAGGAACTACACTAAAAATTAATTTTTTTTTTTTAGCACGTAAAAGCTTTGACAGCTTCATCGAACTTTTTGGGGCGAATGCTTAGGGCACTCAGCTCCGAGGTAGCAAGCGCAAGGGTGCCATAGTAGCCGAACCTCGGCTTGGGCTGCTGCCAGAATGCCAGTCAGAGCCAGAGCACCCAAAACATAATCTATAACATGTTAAAACATATTCAAAATCTCTTAAATAAAACGCATACTCTCGATTTAAAGGTAGAAAATCACATACAACAGTAAACATTTTTAAAGTTAAAGTATGTTCCTACTGGTTAAAATGATACAACATAGAAATGCGCTCGTAAACACCACGGGGCCCATTTCTTCCTATAGTTAAACAGCCAGATACTTAATAATTTATTAAAATGAACATATTCTTACTATCTATTTTACTACTATTTATCCTTGTTCTTTTTTGTGATATATTTCTTTATTTAAACGTATTCTATTACATTTTTTATTTTACATATCTTATTCTACATTTTTACGCGGCTCGTTGTCCACGATAGATGTTTTTGTCAGACAAATCGGATGACGCAATAAAAAGTTTCATACAAAGCTTATCCCTCTCTTTACCCCACTTCCAATAAGGTTTTCGCAAGGAAAAGTAGCCCATCACCGTCTCCAGGTTTCCATCTATTTGTATATCAAAATTCATCACAATCGATTCAGCGGTTTAGGTGTTAAATTGTAACAAATAGACAAACCCACTTTCGCATTTATAATATTAGTAAGGATTACTACTTATTAATATTCAATATTTCATTGGGCAAAGTTAGTAGTAAATATACTACGTAATTGTGGAACAAGTAAGTCAAGGATTAAACGCAGAATTGTTCATAAGATGAAATCGTGTTTTCTGAGCTATATTAATGATGACAATTACCTAATTATTACTTATATCTGTAATATTTATCAGTAAAGTGAAATGAGTGAATCTAGGAAGGCATACGTAATCAATACCTGCTACTTAGTTGCAACATACAGAAACATAAAATTACAAAATAATTATGATTTTAAAAAAAGGTGCTATTTCCAAACGCAGTATATATATATAAGATTGTCCAGGAATACAACAAACACTAGCTGTCTCTGCAAATTCGTTCGCGTGGAACTAAATATATTACATAATTTTGCTCGTTTTTGTAACTTTTTTCAATAGAGACAGTACAGAAAAAGCTCTACCACCATGCAATACATAATAATATCTATATTTAATTGTATACATAGGCTACGTACTATTTAAACGTTCACAAAAAAATGCCTTCAGCCATTACAAATGACGATCTCGGTCATTGTGGTCACGATTAAAACGTCATTATTTTCACTAACGTCTTGACCACAAAGACCCATATGCTATTCCACTTGAATTAATGATTGTAACGCAAGTGGAACGGAGGAAAACCGCGAACGTGATTGTTGTGAACGCTAAGTCGAACGTTGCCATAATAAAAGTTATGCTCCTATATACACTGCGAATACTGTTCGAGCGAAAGGGATAAATTCTTTCCGTTACGGACTAACAGTATACTGCCGCAATATCCTAGGAAATACATATAAGACGTCATAAATCGTCGCCATTTTTGTACTATGAGCACTGGCGTTTTCGAGGTAAGGTGCTCACAGGGTTTTGATCATGTCATAAACAGCGTCCAGAAATTTAACAGTTTGTACTATTAATGATCATTATTATAATTGAATATTGTTATTCAAATCCAGTACCGTAAAAACAAAAAAGGAAAATTAAAAAAGATAACATAGTTGACAGTATACTGGATTGCATTCCGTTTTAAACAGTGACCAGTATAGCTAACTATAAAGGAACGGCTAAATTGATGTCACACCTTACAGTGCTCGCAATGTATATCGGAACATACCCAATATCAAACTATCTCGGTTGTCCGGCGCACGCGGCGATGCAGTTCACGCGTGCGTACGTCACGACTTATATTCGTGTCTCACGTGGGGGCCAAGCATGATCAGCTGTTATTACACATACGAATCAGATAAATACATTTAAATCAAACACCAATTTTATACAGTCTATTTTTTCACCAGACTATATAGATTCTCAACGGTTATGTAGATAAGTAATTCCAAAAATAAGATAGTAAAAAAAATTTTTTTTAAGTCAATTGAGTAATATTGTATTTTTAAGAACGTACTAGTAGCTAAATAAAATTATTATTTAGAAATTTCATTTTTATGAGGTATACAGAGAAAAATATAAGGAGGGCGTCCCAGAAAAAGGTGGATAGAGGATATAAAAGCAATAGCAGGAAACGAATGGATATGAAAAGCTAAGGACAAAGAGGTCTGGAAAAGCTGGAGGAGGTCTTTACCCGAGAAGGGGTTCCAATTTTCCGATCAACGGTAATGAAGACAGCAACAACAATTTTTAAGAATTATTATAAATTTGTATAATTTTTAATATTTTTGTAAACATGTATATGTAACAAATTTAGTTTATGTTAAATATATATGTAATATCAAAGACTTTAGATCGGAAATGAATGGGCTTTTTTATTATATTATTATTATAATGAATATAGGTATTTAAAAATTTTATAGTTTGATGTTTCAAAATATCAATCACTTTAATAGATTCATTGCTATGTTTAATACAGAGATACCTACCTAGACATCTAAATAAAATTATTGTAATTTCGTATAAATGAATATCCTATCACAAATTTCAATGTTAATCGACATCGTGTATAAGTATACCCTGATAAACAGGTACATAGTTATTTTTAACAGTGCCGTTCTAAGAACGATGCATTCCGATGGTGCGGTGGGGAGCCGAGCCCACCACGCCGCTATATCTTATTGGCCAACTGGCATCGTACGATCTTTTTGCGTATGTGTGGAACACTACGTGTATTACAACACAGTCTCGCTAAATAGAAATACAATCGTGGAGCAATTTAAGTATTCTCTGACCAGGCTAAAGTCAATTGAATGATTAAATTGCTTTGATGCCTTAGGAAGTTTTCTTGCCTTGACACTATGACGTTAATGTTCAATTTGTTTTGATTTGTTGTTCACCTATAATTGTTTACAATAAACAACAATGGACAGTCACTATTTATAAGTTGATGCCGTGCCGTATGTGCGTATTTATATAAAAAAGTCTACGCGGTAGTTTAAGAACACCTTCAATTCATGAATACAAAGTATACCGACAGTTTCTCATATTCAGTATACATAATAAAATGTGCATGTATCGAGCTTTCATATAGATCATAATACAACTACGCAATCTGCATCTACAAGGATAAATGCCGTTTTAGATTAGCCACTCTGACATGATTATTACTGTAACGATTTAGTTTAATTTCTTTTGATTTAGTTATTATAAAACTACTTCATAAATTATTATAGGTGTAAAATAAGATATAGTAAAAACGGATACGAAACTTTATTATAACAAAGTACTTCGTATAATCTAAGTTGATTGTCAGGGTTTATCAAATTTTCCAAAGCGAATAACAAGAATTTAATCATTTATATTGCCCGAAAAGTTAATTTAGTATTTAGTGTTACCGGTTTGAGCGTAGCGAATGTTTTACAAAAGCCGGGAATTGTTGAAAGCAGCTACTGATTATAATTCTATAATTCCAGTTACCTACCTACGTATTTTAAAAGTAAATATAGATAAATTGTAGAGTTTTAATGTATCGTGACTTGGCCTTCTATCTAATTACAGTTACATCTATTTGTATGATAAACACGTATGTATGAGACTAACATTTTACCAGAATACCAGTAAGTATTCACTAATTTAGAAATTATAAAAAGATCTCGTTCTATTAGCTATGTAAAGTTATAAGTATTTTAATGTATAATTGTCTATAATCTAAGATTACATTAATTTTTGTGTCTCAAACATTTTTCAGAACCAAAACGTTTCCTCTCTGTTTACTCTCTGATAAATATACATTTTTCATAACATATACAGTAGAATCTCACTTATCCAGCTCTATTCAAAACTTGGATGTGCCGGACTACTGGAATGTTAGGATTACTCGATTGTATTGAATAATTGATAATAAATAAAATAAAGGGAATGCATATGTATTTGAATACACTTTTTTTTAAAACGTCGCCATCCTTTGCTCTAATAAGAAAGAGCAACTTATTTTTAAACAAGGATTTTATTTTCTGGCTAACATTTTGATCCTTCGGCTGCAGTTTGGTGGTAGGAGCATGATATGTGGAGGGTGCCGGAATAATGGATGTGCCGGATTATTAACGTGCCGGATTAGTGATATTCTATTGTACCGACTTCTAAGAATTAATGCTCATGTATAGTAATATCATTTTTGAAGGAAGAAACTTAAATTCTAAATTTACAGTAGTTTCATTTTATTAAAGTTAGTTAGTCTATAAATACTTTTGTATGTAATTGATACCGATATAATTTTATCAAATTGTATTAGCGTATATTTTATTGTAAATAAAATTTAACAAGTAACATTGACTATAATTCCGAAAAGCTTACACTAACATATTGATCGATTGGGCCACTGATAATTAATATTTAAGAACATAATCCTCGTAGCATCTATTTTATGAATAATAATTATGTAATACAATTTCACTATATATGTGAGTTTATATTAGTCACATTATTATCAAATGATATAAATGTCTGCAGGTTAGGCATCTCAAACTATATCTGTATTTAACTTGTTACAATATATTTACCACAATTAGTTATTACATATAATGATCGCACTATACAACACTTATATATTTTTATAATTTTTTAATTTCTTTTTTATATTTTTCTTTATTTTTTTATATTTTTATACTTTCTTTCGGTCCTACATAAAATAGAATTTATGCCCCGACGATAATTAAGAATTTTTATAAAAATGTTTCTTTAATACTTACTTATCATACTAATATTATAAATGCGAAAGTGAGTTTGTTTGTTACGCTTTCACGCCTAAACCGATTATGTTGAATTTTGGTATATAGATAGATAGGACCTTGAAGACGGTGATAGACTACTTTTCTCTTCGAAAACCTTATTGAGAGGTGGGTAAAAAGAGGGATAAACTTTGTATGAAACTTTTATTGTATCATCCCATTTGTATGACAAAATGAATATTAACGCGAGCGAAGCCGCACGTAAAATCTAAGGTAATAAAATATATATATTACCATAAAATAATTTTTTTATTATGTACATGTTACAAAGAAAAAGTTTTTATAGTGGATATAAAAAAATATCACGAACGTTAGATGATTACATGAATTTGGCATGAATGAATAATTAAATTGCCATTAACAATACTCTGATAATTGGTTCGTCACGGAATTTTTATTATTACGCTAAATACCTATCTAGACTTACGACAGTCTATCTAGATAACAGAGATAATTCTTATCGAAAGTGTTTTTGCGAATGTTAATCTTAAACCCACTACAATCTATCAAATCGCATGATAACAACCATTTATAATGTATAGATCAATCAATGCCAGTAGTCCTATTCAATAATATAGTTCAAAACATAACATTCATTGTTAAATAAACTTGAGCCTTTATATAACAGTCTTTATATAACCAAGGCTTTCGACAGAGTTGGACATAATGGTCTTCTCTCTAAGCTACCAGCGTACGGACTTCCCTCAAACTTGAGCAAATCGATCTCTAACTTTCTACATGAACGCAGAATTCGTGTTCTCGTTGAAAGTTGCGATTCGCAGTTTATGTCAGTAAACGCTGGAGTTCCCAACGCTCTGTTCTTTTTCCTTCATTGTTCCTTCTGCATATCATTCATTTTCATTTAGACTACACTCATTGCTATGCAGACGATAGCACCATCCGCAAAAGTTTTCACAGCAAGCTCACTTGTAGTCGGGAAGATACAAAAATGAGGCGACAAGAACTTGTCACTGAACTCAACCAATCATTACAACGCATCATCATTTGGGGAGCATATAACTTGGTTGAGTTCAATGCCAAAATCTCCGCGATACCCTAGATAGGTTACAGAAAAGAGCTGTCCGCATAATGCAAGATACAAACGTTACCAAGCACATCAAGGCATTTCAGTTGCGTAGAGACATTGTTTCTATGGTTTTATCGTATGTATCACGGTGAGTGTTTTGAAGAGCTATACAATGTTATCCCTTCTTCTCCTTTCCACAATAAAACTACACGCGCTGGACTTCGGATTCACAGCTTCACTATAACCCCCATTACGACTCGATCCAAAAAGTTTGATATGTCGTACTTTTGCCGTAGCGCGAAGTTATGGAACAGTCTCCCAACTCATGTATTCACTTCCTCATATAACATCTGTACTGTACTTAACATCAAGTACAGTGCAGTCACTTTGTCGAGCTAACATAAAAAAGACGTGAGGGTGCTACTCAAATGACGATGATGTAAGCAAGTATTCACAGGTCAACGCATAGTTTCCATAATTACTGGTCCTCAATAAGACATAACATTTTGTGATCGCTATGAGTCGAGCTGTGTGGTTCTTGTCAATCGAAATGTGATTCGGTTACATTGGTATATGTATCCCAGTTTTAAAATACAATCTAACAAAAAGAAGGTACCTGTTAAAGTACCATAGATATAATTTTAAATTTAGCGGTATAAAACGCACATCCTTTGTCACATCCTCTTTTAAAATATACATATCTCTATCACTATCACCATCCGGCGATTTGCAAGTTATATAAAGGTCTAATTTATATGACCTCTTAGAGCTTCCGTTATCTTGCAAATTCGTATTCGCCACTGGGCCAGATTAAATTGGTGGTACCTTAGGTGAGATCAAGATAGACTTAGTTCTCTTCCTAAGGAAATGCAAGAGACGTAAATTCGACGTAAATTCACGGCTTATACCTTCGTATTACATATATTTGATTTTGAACTGATGACTTTTGGCGTACATATGGCATTAAGTACTTACTTTATATGCCGATTCCTAAAGGGAAGCCGGTGGGAATCGGCTTGTATGTACTGTTAGCCACTGCTATTCACTAACATGCATATGTCTACAGTATCATATACAATTAGATTAAATAGCACAACACAGCTAAATAGCGTCACTCAGTAGATGTGCGTAAGTTTTGCTATTGCAAACAAAAGAATAAAATATTACAAATTTTAGTTTTAGTAAATAATGTTAGGGTTGGTTTATTTGAAAAAGGTTGTGCCATATAACATTTTCATTTTATTTAGTCATAATAATCAATTTTACGTTTAATTACGTGAATTCGCAATAATACATTATGAACAAATCTAAATTAATAATTCCTATGTTATAAGTTCTGACTGTCAGTAAACGTTGCCTCTGTAGCATCCATTTTACCTTATACTTTAGAAAAAAACTGAAAGTATATGTGTAGTATTCAATTTTATATGCTTATAAGCTTTTACATACTGGGCGTTGAGTGAATTAGCGGGTACCGCTGATAGGATGGGTGTGAAGTAATTTTGGGTAAGAAACAATGAAATAAATTTAATTATAGTAGTAATTAACTCAAATTAATGTTCTTCATAATTGTGTGGCCACGAATATGCGACCATAGCTAGTAAGTCTTTTCTCACATTAAATAACAACAAATACAAAGTATTTGTGAATTGCAATTATATAGAAGAAAAGTATATGTACATAAAATGAAATAGTATGATATGTCTATGCATCGTAACAATAAGTTAAAAGTAGATATATTAAGAATTGTATTAGTTATCCTAAGTCTGTAAGCGATATAAATATCAAGTTTGATTAAACCTTAAGCATCATGAACATAATTCTGAACATCGTGCGATATTGAAGCGAATTTTTATGAAATTAATATTGTCTACTGTCAACGTAGTATTAGAAAACGAAGCTTTATAAACATCCTAATGAAACCATATCCTATAATCAGTGTAAGGAACGGTTTTGTAAAGCTGCGAACGATCATGAAGCAAATCGGTCGTTTTGCTGATGTCTCAGACCCTATGTCGGTCATTTGTCATCTTCTGCCAAAATGGGGTTGCTTTTTGTTCGAACCGCTGACTTCATCGTAACTTTTGTAAGGAAATCGTGTTTCACTATCGCTGCGTTAATGTGTTCTGCGGTTTGTTACTAACAATTTAATAAATCCAATAAATTTTAACACAATGAGATAATTTCTCATTGGTTATTATGAAAGCTGTCAAGCTATAAAGTATATAGATTTAACCGTCAATGATATAAGTAAATAATAAAAAAGTTCGTCATTACGTCATATAAAAGTTAAATAAATGTCGATGATTTTTATCACTAGACATACAAGTTAATAATCCTACGTACATGTTTTTGTTTCGTTCGATTATCTTCTATAGTAATGTTGATGTAAATGCGAATTTTAGTTGACGTTCTTTATTACAATAGTGCGTCGTTGATATTTAAACTGTTACCTCACTATACTTATAATAAACTAGCTGTGTCCACGACTTTGTTCGTGTGGAACCAAAAATGATCCTATAATATTTTCCCGTTTTTGTACCTTATTCAATACAGCGTTGCTCCTATTGGTTGTAGAGTGGTGTTAAATAGCCAATAGCCTTCCTCAATGAATGCTCCAGCAAAAAAATAATAATTTAATTCCACTGATAGTTCCTAAGATTAGCGCATTCAAACAAACTATTCTGCTTTATAATATGAATATACAAAAATATGACAACAAGTTAAGTGATGTATAATGAGAATGAATTTGCAAAAATTGTTATTGACCTTGATATGTAAAAGTCGGAAACAACATTTTATAAACTTGTAAATACTTCAATTCCCTTTCCTTCAATTAAATGTCAGATCTAGTACTTTTAGCCATTCTTAATAAATCGGTTAACCTATAGATACTTAATAAATGACGATAGACCGAAAGTCATGTTACATGAGCCTTAAGATTTTCAATTAGAAATCCCTTGTTTTGTATGTTTTATTTCCATAAGACTTATGATTCAAGCATAAATTGCGTAACGAAAGTTACTATTATTTCATTTATTTATACAAACGACATCAGATTTCCATGGAAAATGTTTAAGCTGGCCTCTTGCGGGTAATAAATTTGGATAAAACAATTTCATCTGACTGGAATAGCAACCCAAACTATGCGGCTTAGCTCATAAATCGCGATTAGATTTTGGGTGAAAGAATGAATCAATAGATTATTCCGCAATAATATTCGTTGAACAAATAACGTGTCTATTGGAGATTTTATTTGTATAGAGATTTTATGAGATTAAAGATTCCGCGAATCTCTATTATGAACATTATTGTATATGACATAGTCGCGATGGGCGTTTATTTAATTATGACATGAAATAATCAGATACCATGTGTATTATTCTTTCACAAGTTAAAGGCTAAGCAAAAATACAAATAATAAGATATAAATGATTGCAAATCAAAATAAAAATAGCTTGCTATGTGACTTCTTAAAAAATCAACGAGGGTCTATTTTACCCTCTAGGGAACGTTCGGCCACTATTCATGCACCTTTTTGGAACAAGGGTTGTAAAAATATTAAACTTCTGAACCCTTTATATATATTTAATATTCTAACGATACTTAAAATCTACCTAAAATAATTTCTATACATTACTAGTTGACCTGGCAGACCTTGTTCTCCCTTTTTGAGTATTATCACTTTTTGTCGCATTATTATCACCTATTGAGATAAAAAGTATCCTATCTCTCAAGTAGAATGAAACTAAACAAAGTGGGCAAAATTTGATTAAAATCGATTCAGTAGTTTCAAAGTTCATCGCGGACAAACAACGTGACACGAAATTTTTATATGTAAAGATTTACCTGGTATTTTATAAATAAAAGTAAAAACATTCTCTTGTTCTAACCTTTTTAATCTCTATATTCTTTAAACAATGTTTATCCTTCTCCAAATCTGCCTAAATGAAAACAAAGAATTACAAATAGCTTTTAAATAACCACAATATATTGCATAATAATATATATTATTGCAATCAAAATATACAATTTACAAATTACGGTATTAATCCAATGTCCAATGTTAAGTATGCTATTTTATTGCATTTATATTGCAGGTTTTATGATTATAGACATAATATGCTATATGACCAAAAGTTAAGGTAGCGCTTTCATTTAATTTAATTATTTAATCACCGAACTTATGAACACAGAAAGATACTTAAATGCATTCTAAATCTACATTTCTGATTTTGTTTTATTTCACAGGGCTCAATTTGTTTTTATGTCTGAATATAAGTATACTTTTTCAGTTACTATTGTTATTATTTTTTACTTCCAGTATTCAATATTTAATGTAACTTTAAATAACTTTTAATTATTGTTAGCAAGTGTAAGTTATCAATATGTTAACACGTATTTGGCCATAAGTCTTGTATCCATATTTTCGTTATTCTTATTTTATTCTTTATCTGAATATCTGCAGATGTGTTTTACACAGTTATAAATAAATAAATTAATAACTGTAATGTAAGATATTACCAGCCTTATAACACCCGCAGGATAACGATTTTACCCCCAAAGAGGAAAATCACTTAAGTTCGGAACCAAAGATAAAGGATGTTCAGTTCATTTACTTATAAGGTTATTTTCCTTTGAGTAATCTATTAATATTATAAAGCATAGTTATACTAATAATGTTCGTGTTTCAATAATAAAGATGTTACAAAAATGATTTTAATATACTACATACATGATACGGTTCTAAGGAGAAGGCCTTTTTTAGAAGAAGGCTTAAATATCCATTTTAAAAAGAAACTGTCCACATCACGTGCAACAATTATGAAATTCATGATGACAAACAATTGCATCTATGTTAACTTATATAGCACTTAGGAACGTGCCTATTGCATAAACATGTTTTTTTTTAACGAAAGGACCTACAATATTATCCTGATAGGCTTTTACAGTTTCACCGGACTACTTGCATAAACATGTGCAAGTGTGTTAACTAAATAATGTATTCTATAATATAGCTAAACAATCTATATCTATATTATAAAGCGGAAAAGTTTGTTTGTTTAAACGCTTAATCACAAGAACTAGGAGTCGGATTTCGAAAATTCATTTTGTTTTTATTAAGCCATCATCATTATATTTAGTTCCACGCGTATAAAGTACGCGGACACAGCTAGTAATTATTATAACTATTGATTATCGTGAATCTTTATATTAAACTTCGAGGGAAAATAAAGTAGTTCTAGTAAGTTATTTTATAATATTTTAAATCTAAATTTCTAATATTTATATGACGAAAATATATTTTTAATAATTACAAAATGCATTAACTGTTGTTGTAAATTTACAGACAAAATCAGGATTTTGTTTTCAATAATGTATGCAGAATAGAGACACAATAATTTCATAAACTGAATTTGTTTGTTCGTTTTACAAAACCAATATGTTTTTAAAAGGTCGTCAAAGATATTTATTACAAGTCCATTGAATCGAATAGAGCATGATTGCAAACCAATTGCGGTGCTAGCGCAGTACGGATATGAAAAAAACACTGTTTTATTATGCGGTTCAATACACTTATTATATTTAATGCGATAATGCCCGTGGCAATTAGTTCTACTATTTATTGTAATTATGGGCATGTTTTAAAACTACAATTCCGTTTCAGTAAATACCATTTTGAAGTGTAATATTGTTATTTTTGTTGTTATTTGTTATGTTGTTACTTATTTAACAAGTGAAAACTTTCCCTCATTTAATTTATTCCTATTAAAACAGTTATAATCGAAGTATATACAAAACTAATGCTATATTAAATTAACAATTCTTGTACATATTTATGAAATGTATATTTTAACGATGGTACAGTACAATGGTATATTTATACTTTCTTAGTTTACTTAGATAGGTTTTTTATAAGACACCGAGCATAGCTGGGGAGACCAGATATTATTTATATAATACGACATAAGTTTTCATAATCTTTGCATTAGAAATTATTAGGTTATATTAAAACATTTGAATAAATATTGTCGATTTTAGCGTTATATAAAAACTGGTCAAAATATGGTTTCCAAACGGAACATCAAGTTCCGTAAATATAAATTGTAAAGTGCAGTGTATGTGGATACCAATTACATGTGTTTATCTTACACATCACAATGGTATGCACTAATTTATTGCTTTCTAAGTACTTTCCTCACATGTTAACTACATCAAAATAAATTTGTGTCTCCAAAGACATAGATTCATTAATCTAAGAATGAAGGAAGGAAGTGTTTAATTTATTACATACAATTTAGTTGTGTACATACATTTTTTTATAATTGTTGACATACATTTCTTGGTAGTAAAGAATTCTCACTGTGACGAGGATTATAGGCGTTTGGATGAACGCCCAGAGTCGCCACGCCTAAAGTTATAAACAACACACAATAAATAGAATTCAGATATAGACGTTGTTCTAATAAACCTGCCACACGCCGTAATCAAAAACTTACAAATGATCATATAGAAATAGGTATATATTAATACACATCGAATGTAGATAATATAATATTGTTTACGAGATTTAAATAAAGTTACAGTACCGATTGCGCATATTGTACCATAGGAAACGAATATACCTAAGGACCACGCAATCAAAAGAAATTAATACTATGAATTGATAAACAAGCTGAATAGGAATGTTTGTGTGCTTGATTTGTACGCGGTCGAAATGGGAGCGAGAGATATACCAGCGAATTCTCTCTACAATCTTAAAAAGATTTGACCTGTCTAGGACTGCAGTAAGTTCTATACTAGCTCGTGCTTCTAAACCTGTGCCTGTAGGCTTCTACTAAATCTAGCTAGGCAGAGAGCGAACTACGAGTAGTGAACGTGAGTACGCACATCGGAAACGGGTCCCTTAAACCTACACCCGTGTTACAAGTCCCGGGATTTGCTCGGAGTTGCCCTCTCTGCTACACAATGGACCATATGCACGGTGAGTCCATGGATTTCTAAAAATTTCGTCTCTTCATTAATGTTACTACATATATATTAATGCATAATAACAGTTCTGAAAGCCCTCAGGTAAAAGTTTGATCAATATTCCGAGGAAAAGGACGAGTTTTATTTTACCACTTATAAGTATGATGCTATCGGTATAAACTACCCAAAGAAACTGAATATGACACTAATTACACCTAAAAAATAACTAAACAGTTTAAAGATGTCGTAAATGTAATCATTTAATATGTTATTGTATATATTTAGGCAAAAACCCTCCTAATTTTATCACCTCGTTAAGGAATAAGAAATAAAAACAAACGAACGCTTTGGGAGTCGTAAAACGACGTTTAGTTTTGTAATATTTCTTTTTTAGTGTTTCGTATGTAGAAAATATTTTAAGAATAATATATTTCAGAAACATTTAAATATAATGAATATCCTAAGTAATTGAAAAATATTGAAGTTCATTGTCTCCCAGTAGGTACTCGTACGATTATTTTATTTTTTTTCTGATGGTTCATTAGATGATTTTCTCTTTGTTTTATTTTAAATTGCAGAGCGTTACTGAGTGGGTTGGATTGGCTGTGTTCCGCTTAATAGCGGCTAGTGCCCCTAGCCAATTTTTGTTTGAACCATTCCTAACGTAAAGAGAAATCAAAATGTGTCATCCCGTAACTTTTTCAGCGAAACTTTCATCAGATCGTATCAATTAATTCATTTATCTATCACATGTCGCATTACAGCCGACCGCGGAGTACGAGTAAAGTGAAAGGCGCTCGGTAGAGTAGTCAAGGCCAATAATACGGCGGCGCCCTTAGCTCGCATCAGCTGACCATGTAGTGGATATCTTTTGTCTCTACTATTGATAAAAAATATCACTTGCGTCGTGGTTCCACAAAATACACACCAAGATATTTTTTTTTTTTTTTTACTTTTCGTTACGAATTGTTGAAAGACAACTTGGTTGGGCACAGACGCGGATATTTGAAAATGTCCTACTGCCATTATATGGTTTTGCCATGTAGTTTCCTTGATGCAAAACTCGGATTCTTAAATTCTTGGGCTATATCAACATTTTATATCAGATGAGATGAATTTGAACCTACAAAGAGTAAAAAAAGTTCGTACACCTATATTTGGCCAAAACGTACATATCCATAATCAGTTTTTATATAAGCCGCGGTCCTATTGGTATACATTGAATAGACTAATACCACATGAGACAGTAAATATATAAAAAAAAATAATGTACTTATTGCATCACAAATTATGAACAAGATGGTTTACTATGAAAAAATATTTCACGGTAAGGAAGATGGAAATGAGAAGCATAACGTTCAATGGTTTTTTTTTTATTTAAAAATCATGATAACAAATATCGTACATTCAAATACTATGTAAATAAAAATGATATACCCAAGTATGCCTTCTCATTAGCATTTATATCCGTCACAGCCATACAAAATTAAAATCTTTAAGAAAACGTCGTAATCGTGTAAGGCAATATTAAGATACAATTATTTAAAGAAGCTGAAACAGCGTTGGAAAAAAGTCCGTCTAGGTTTATACCGTGATGATGCGTATAAGTTTAAGAAAGTTTTTTTTATTTTTTATAATTAAGGTTTAGCTTTATGCCATGATCTTAAGTGACAATACGGCCCAGGTTAGTAGACACGCTAACACTGTGGAGGAACTGGCTCTCAAGTGCAGCTGCCGGAACACACCTATTAGTATTTGGCGGCAGGTTTACACCTTGAGGCTAGTAGCTAGCCAGGTGGGCAGTTGAAAAAGCCCTACTACCATGCAAATTAACGCCAAGATCATTAACGCCAGGAACTAAACTCACGTTTTTAGACATTAAAACTCACTACTATGTACCTGTGTTCAAATGTACTTGTAAATTTATAATTGCTCATTGGCATAGTGGGTCCAATGTAATTTGTAATATGTAAATTATCTACATCTATATTAATATTAAACAATAGGAATGTTTGATTGTTTGTTTGAACGCGCCATACTTAGGAACTACCAATCAGATTTCAAAAATTGCATTTGATAGAGCAATCATTGATGAATTCTTTAGGCTATTTGACATCACGCTACCACCAACAGAACAAAACTGTACTGAAAAAAGTAACAAAAACGGGCAATAATGATTAAATAAAATTTTAGTTCCACGCGATCGAACTGTGGGCACAACTAATAAACTAATAGAAGAGTTCATTTTCTATCGCTTTAACCTTGTCAATAACAAACAATTATTAAATAAAATATAAAAAAATTGGCAATTACAAAAATGTTTATATTACACCAATATATAAATATCATAAAGTTCTACCAAAAATAATAATGTCACGCTTTATAAAAATAACAATGTCTAGTGTTGAAAATTATGACCAACATCTCACAACTTGATTCAAGTTACAACATTCATTATAAATTAATTTGACCTTTCTTTATCGTTACATTACAATAAGAAATAAAAAAAACTCAAAAAATTATAATCATTTAGTATAAATAAAATAGGTTGTGTCTATCCGATTATGTTCAAATGTGATATGTGTATGATATATGCACGAATATAAAACGTACTTGTTTATTACCCGTGGCAGGAAAACAAACAAATAATCACCTAATATAAGCAAATAAAAATGTCGGTAAACTAAAACTGAACTCAAATTTAGAATATAATAATTTTAAATGATGCAATCATAGAAAAAAGGTCAAACCCACATTTTGCAGACTGTAAGAGAGGTTTATTGAAAAACATGTCACAAATAAACATTAAATATACTGAGACAAAACTACCAAAAATTTATTACAATATTCAACATTTAAAAGGTATTTCAAATAAAACTAAAACCTTGTTATTTTAATACTAGCTTTTATCTGCGGCTTCGCTCGCACTAATATTGATTTTCTCAAACAAGTCGGATGACACAATAAAAAGTTTCATACGATTATCTATCTGTTTACCCCACTTTCCGTAAGTTTTTCGCGATAAAAAATAGCCTATAACCATGTCCAGGTACATATCTATCTCTTTACCAAAACTCATTATAATCGATTCATCGGTTTAGGCATGAAAGCGTAACAAACAAACAAAGTCACTTTCGCATTTATAATATTAGTAAGGAAGATAGATATTTCTTTTTATTTTAATTTCATTTAATGTTAGGGCTTATTGTTGAATGTTTTTTGCATAATTACGTCCAATTGGAAGTAGTCCAACAAACACCTCCAAAAACTTTAGACTTTAGATATAATATTACCATGGTCGTATAAAATTGTCACTAAATCAATGCTAAAAGACCTCAAACTACAAGTATAAAAATATTGTTATACGTACCACGTAATATACGTGTTTGACTTTCTAAAATATAAAACATAATGTCGCATTTAAAACGTAACTTAACAAATCTGCTCGAGTTGAGCACCTTTACAACCTTGATCAAGAAATATAAAAAAGGGCACACTTTGTTCACTAAAGTTGTATGCATAATTCATTCTTGGTGAATAAATATATGTTTGTTTGGTTTATATTAGTAATAAAGTATGCTTTATTATGCTCAAATTAATTATATTAATTTAACTTGGTAAAGCTTACCAGCGTTATTTGAACGTATCAATCTTATAAAATATTAATTAACTTACCTGTTAAATTCAGCATTATTATTATTAACAAACAAGACACTATATTTTCTTTCGGCATTTTATGAAGATAAGTTTTACACAGTAATTAAAAACGTTATAACCTTTATTAATGTTACTACCACTTAGTCTTTCATCTTAAAAATCAAATCAAGATTTCTTAACAAAAATAACTTTATACTTTTGTAATAAGCAATAAACACGTTTTCACCTGTCGTATTTAAATTCGTAAGTTGTTTTGTGATGGGCACACATTTAACCCTTAACACAACCGAACATCAACTGACTAGTGAATGAAGTTGAGCTCGACAAGAACGCGCGCGAAGTAAACGAATTGAATGACGAAAATATGTTTGAATGAACGCGTTCTTACCTGTTGATTATTTTTATTCTATACTTGTTACAGCAGGGTTACGAAGTGTGTAAGCAGTGAAGGTAATATAGTATATACACAGAAAATAAAGTATTTTCCACAAAAACATATCTACTTAGAAGTAGTTTAAATAAAAATTACAACATCTATCCGAAACATAAGTAAAACCTGGGACGTTAAAAACAGTGCTGCCAGAGTCCTCGAACGAAAGTTACATTTCGGTTCTTAAAAATTACATACATGTCTTTTTGATTTAATGTTAGGCATACTCGTCATTTTGAACACACTTCAAATTGAAAGAATCATAGTTCGATTTTATATATTGTGATAAAAGTGAAACTTTTTATCGCCTCAATTTTTTTTGTCCATCTGTCGCATGTCGGATTACAGCCGGCTGCGGAGTAGGAGTAAAGTGAAAGGCGCTCGGCAGAGCAGCCAAGGCCAATATAGCGGCACCCATGGCTCGCATCAGCTGATCGTGTTGTGGTGTCTTGTGTACTATTGAAATAAGTTTCACTTGCGTCGTGGTTACGTAAAACCACACGATGATTGTTTCTTTGATAAATTGTTCTTTCAACGTAATTTCAATAACGCTTCTCAAGTAATTTCTAGCACCAGTTGCAGTTAATGCAAATTAAAAGACGGGTGTCAATAATTTTTAAAACCTTCATTGCTGTAAATATTCCAATATTTGCATTTTAATATGAATCTTTGCAATGTGATTCACGACTCATTTATTTCGCGCCGACTTCGAAAGTCTTTTATTTACGTTATCAATTTCTTTGGTTACTATAAAAAGGAGTATTTATAATTTTATGGAATATTAACGTATTTATTGTTATTATTCAAAATAAACAATAACTGGTGAAAAATCAACGTTTGTATTGTAGTTCAAATGATAATAGTTAAATTAAGAGTGTTTTTAAATTATTTGTATCTGTACACTCTTATACAATTAACTCATACAATAATTTTACATACGTGCACATAAGATGGATCAGTACGCGATACCTACTTTAAATTATCTCCTAGAAAATACGTATAATTAAAATATTTTAAAAAATAATACCTAATAAAAAAATCAGTTATTGCAATTACGTAGGAATATTGAAACAAATCCATTTTTAAAATTAGTTAATATGTTCTGAAGTTATAAATTTTTTTTTTATCAAAATCAAGTATCTTCTTATTTTTAAGACCATAAGGAAATTCGTATTTCTTTAAATGTAAATGTAAATGAAGCTGTATACGAAAAATACTACCTTTAAGGATTAAAATCGTACCTTCAAACTTGGAGGCACTGGCTATAATTCTTTCAAAACACAGAATTTAGATTAGTATTACTTAAATTAGACTAGTGAGCAGTGCTGACGAAAGTACGGTAATTACTGTATTATACGGTAATACGGCCTTCACATCGCACGATGTACGGCATACGATCCAGAGGTTATTATCGTACGGTAATTTCATCACACCAAACAAACCTTTAACACTTAATAACAGAGTATGGCAACAAATCATACTGCGTACTGTATGACAGTAACGTTGCGTCGTTCTTTGTGGAAAACATACTTAACATATCTAGCTAACCTAAATTGGTTAGAACTACAAGTAAACCGTAATTTAATTACCCCAAGGATCTGATAAGAACTACTAAATGGGCAATAGATATACTGTTTTGAATAACATTTTCTTTCTAAAATTTTTATTCAAAATTCTTAACAACTCCATAGACATTCCTGAACTGCTGAACAGGATTGAGTTTAAGATTCCTCCTCGATAACATCAAATTATTTAAATTTAACCAGATCACTCGAACTTTAACTTAAATGTAAAAACCACTTAACTTTACATTGTAAACTTATTTTTTTCTTATTTATTATAATTTCTTTAATAATATTGTTTAATATTGTGTAATAATTAGTTCGCACCAATAGAATTAGAAAGCTGTGTTAACTATTAAGTTTGTACATCCTATTATAAAAATATAAAAGTATGTATACATATATATAGTATTCGATGTAACAATTACTGTAAACCAAATTTATAAAGTAAAAAAATATAAAATATTGTATCCAGATGAGTATGAAATATCACAATAACACCGCGATCAAATTTATGGTTCTCAAATTTTATATGTATCAAAGAACCGTTTTATTTCACTTTGGAAGGGATGATAGCTCAGTTGTAGTGTGTACGGGCGTCGTGTTACGCATGTCAATATTATGCTACAAACATCGAAGAAAACCCCCTGATTCGGGTAACACACGAAAACACGTACGAAATATCACGTTATCGTGCTTCTGCCCGCACCACTTATTAGGAAAAAAAATACTTCATAGTTATTCAAAAAAACAAGCTACTGATGATGAATGGTGTCTTCACCCAAATACAAATTTTACTGAAGATACGTTTTGTAATTCAGGTTCAATGCCACCAGACGAATTTCACGACAAAATACTATATTATTCAGAACCATTATTTATTAATTTGCCAAAATGTTCTCGAAATTCTTTCTTTGCCATACGTAAGTGCCGATTTGGAAAGAATCTATAGCGTCCATAATTTAATAAAAACAAAATCTCGAAACTGGCTCATAACATCCACGATCAATGGGATGCTTTTGGCAAAACAATACATTTGTAGATAATCTAAAATGTGTAATCAACACCCTAAATAATCACGAAAAATAAAAACTTGTCTTAATATTATAAGCCCCATGAAGCGAATGAAGTTTCTGTGAGAAACGTCGTAGATTCTTTGGGAAGAGAAGAGTAGAACTTGTTTTCAAATACTTGTTTTTGCATAGAAAATACGGTATTTTTAATCACATGCGGTAATTTTCGTACTTGTGTACGGTAACCCGAAATGTAGGCAGCGGCAACACTGCTTGGAAGTCAGGACTGAAAACCAAGAAACATAATACTCTCAGGAGCTGAGAACTTTTTACTTTGTGCTGATAAACTCAAAAGATTTATTTGATAGTCACTGGTTACAAATTATTATGACACAAAATTTGTTATAAAAGTAGTTTTTATCTATAGGAGAATGTCTAAATACACCGAAATTTAATATTACTGCAATATACAAGTTTTTATTAATCATAACCTATATCAATAACAAAAATGTTAAGAAATATTTTAAGACCAAGAACGCTTAGCATCTTACTACAGCGATGGGAAAGTTCAGATAAACAAGTAACTGTGTATGACCCTTTCGTGACACAACCAAAGAAAAACAAACAATCGTATCTAGAAGTGATTAAAATATTCGAAGAACGAGACACCAGGCGTCGAGGACATGTAGAGTTTATATATGCAGCATTAGGTAGAATGAAAGAGTTCGGTGTGCATAAAGATTTAGAATCTTATAAAGCGCTAGTGGAGGTATTGCCTAAAGGTAAATTTATTCCGACAAACATATTTCAGTCAGAATTTTTGCATTATCCTAAACAGCAACAATGTGCTGTTGACTTACTGGAACAAATGGAAGATAATAGTAAGTAAATGTGTGTATCATTATTTTATTCATTTCAGTGAAATATTAATAATCAAAGTTCCTAAAATCAAGGTTTCTAAAAAAAACTTTAAAAAAATGTTAATTTACTTATTCAACAGAGGTAATGCCAGATACTGAGATGGAACAAATGCTATTAAACATATTTGGACGTAGAGGTATAGCACTCCGAAAATTTTGGCGAATGATGTACTGGATGCCTAAGTTTAAGAACCTGAGCCCATGGTACTTACCAGATGAACTTCCAGCAGATACTCTAGAATTAGCCAAGTTAGCTATAGAGAGAATAACATCTGTTGATCCTGGTATGAAGATTAGTGTTTGGCAGGTGAAAATTTATTATACATATACTTAATTTTATTAATTAATTTATAAAAGAAACAATAAATTTATTTGAAGCTGTTTCACCTAGCAAACATTTCCATGCTCTTATCACCATTTCATGACTCAATCATGGGTTCATCTATCACATTTAAGAATAATATAAAACGTTTTCAAGAAAAAACAAATGTCAACCTATTTTCATGGTGATTGGTTAGCTGGTGTTCCACTTTAGTGATTTCATATATTCATCTTAAACATTCAGCTATCTTATCTTAGGAATCATCATTCATCTAATCTTAGGAACCACTAGTCAGATTGTAAAAAATATTTTTGTATTTGATAGAGCTATCATTGAGGAAAGTTTTAGGTTATTAAAAATTACCAGCAGTAGGCGCGAAACTACATTAAAATTAAGTTACAAAAATGGGCAAATATAATTAAATTATTATTAGTTCTATGTGGACGAAGTCACTAGCATGGCTAGTTTTTATTTACTGATTGAAATTTAATACCATCTTATATTTTTTAATGCTGTTGGGAGCCACTAACCACAGAAAATTGCATCACACTGTATCAAGAAGTTCATGGATGATATCCAAGGATTCAGTTCATTATGTAGAAAAAAAGTATTTTATATGTAATATATTGCCTTATATACCCTATATGTAATCCATAATTTTAGTTTTTAAATGTCAGATTTCATCAAAAATCAGTTAATCATAATTTAGTAGTTTGAGAGGGATGTGCATACAAAAAGTTAGTTGTTAGTGCAGTTAGTTTCATTTTATGTATTATACAAGTAGCTAATTGAAAACAAGTACAGATTTATAAATGCAGTTCTTTATACTCATTGTTTTTTATATGTATTAAATTAAATAGCATTAATGTTAATTTATATATCACTAATTATTAGCTAAAAACTTTTTATATATTGATTTTTTTGTTAGACAGAAGAAATAGAAGCATCATTAGACAAAACCTGGATTGTGAGTGCTCAAAGTGACACTCAGAAAATATTACTATCCGATCAGCCTTCAGAGGAACCTCTTGTGGTTCGAGGTCCATTTGATGTGTATTTGAGGGATCAGATTGTTTCATATTTTTTACTACTGGGAAAGACAAGACCAGATGTTAAAGATGATACAGATCATGATGGTATGTTTTAGTATTACTGATGTTATAAGCTATTTTTAATTTAAATAATGAAAATAAATAATGTATAAATGAATAATTTCATATAGATTGTCTATTATAAATTACTTTCATGAAAGTAATTGAATATTATGCATGTTATATTTCTGTATTACAAAAATAAAACATATATTTTAACATTTTAAATATTATTATTACTATTTTTATACTTCATATGCTTAGCATTATGGCCACAATCTCACCTGATGTTAAGTGGTGGGGCTCAAGCCGGTGGCCACGCTATGCCTAATGCAAGAACTGGTTCTGAAGTGTATCTGCAGGAACTCACCTATAGGTTTTTGACTGCAGATTTTCAACTTCAGAATGATAGCTAGCTTGGCAAATATAAAAAGCTCTACAATCATGCTGTGGTTTCATCACTATGTTAAAATGCATTACTTTTATTATTGTTTACAGATGTTTCAAATCTAAAGAAAACTCCAGGCATCCCAGGTTTCTTAGGAAGCACCACACTGCCAGCTGTTAAATGTACAGTACATGAGCAGGATGATGGTACAATAGTTTCAGTCTGTGCTTCAGGTATATTCTTTACTTATCACTATATTTTTAAATGAAATCTTATGTATGTAAAAACTGAAAACCATAAAAATAGATTTTGTAAATCACATAAATAAATCTTTTTGAGAGTATCTTTTATGATAAAAGTCAACATATTCAGAAGAGTCTTGTAATCTTGCACATCAATAATATAACATGTCCAATAATGTGACATCCTCAACAAACCATGTTCCTACAAACAAGCTCTATTTAGCTTTTCTTTATTGTAGTCAATGAATCAAATTATTCTCCCCATAGTAGTAAAAAAAAAGTAACTCCTTCATAATATACATATCTCATAGAGGTGACATAAAGCAGGGTCTCAAAAGAATGTTGAATACATAAATACTGAGTGAAATTTAAATGTAGTATGCATATTATGAAACATTTTATTTATTATGATCCTTATATACAAACCAGTAATCAGAAAACTCCAATAATCTGGCATCCCTTAGTTTTTGTTGTGCTACAATAATGAGACTACTGTATGAATAGTGTAAAAATATGCTCTATATTTTATTTGTGAAGAGTTTCAACTAGCATGTTTTAATGTTGCAATAACATTTATTAATAAGAATCAAAAATCCCAAAACAGTATACAGCTAATACATTCACTGATAATTCTGCTTACAGGTACCTCATCAAGAGACTCCTTACTATCCTGGATAAGATTACTGGAAAAATATGGCAATCCGGTCCTGTCAAACATACCAGTTATTTTTACACTCACAGCTCCGTCAACCGATATATCTATACAAGAAACTCAACCGGCCATAAAAGATCATGTTGATACTGCAAATTGAATTATGAGCATTTATATAGGAAGTAATAATAATTAGTTAAATGTTTTGTTGTACAAATTTTCTTTTGTCCTGACCTAATTTTGGTCTCTTCCTGATATCTTGAATTTACAATGAAAGCAACTAGCGAAGTGGGCAGGCTGTTCCAGATCTTACCAAATGTTGGCAATCACATGTTTCCAAAGACAATAATATGAAATAAAGCAATGATAGCTCAGTGGTAGTGTGTACGGACGCCGTGTCAAGGGACGTGGGTTCGAATCCACGTACTATGAGCTTGAGTTTTCGGTGAAGGAAAACATCGTGAGGAAATCATAGTATGGCAGTAAGACTTTTTTTAATGCAATAGGTGTGTTCCGGCAGTTGCACTTGAGAGCCAGTCCTTCTACAGGTTTGGCGTGTCCACCAACTTGGGCTGTATCATCACTTAAGATCAGGTAAGATTACGGCCATAACGCTAAGCCTATAAACTTAAAAAAAACTTTTACGCATATCGTTTTCATGCAAGTACCCAATTTACACATCGACGGTACTTACACGACCTGTAACAGATGTAATTGTTTGTATAAAGAATCAATCAAACTAACATTGTTACGAAAATGCGATTAACTAAATGTACTCGTAAGCAATGTGTTGGTATTCGGTACTTGATGATGCACCTTAGTTAGTGCCCAATACATACGGTTTGTTACTGCTTTAATTACGTCTATGGCCACCGTAGACAATACCTATTATACTACAAATATGGAAAAAAACCCCCGATTCGTGTAATACACAAGAACACCTACGAAATATCACGTTACCATGCTTCTGCCCGTATCACTTATTTGGAAAAAAACTACTTTGTAGTTATTCAGAAAAACAGGCTATTAATGATAAATGGTGTATTCTCCCAAATACAAATTTTCCTGCTAGATACATTTTGCAATCCAGATTCAATGCCACCAGACGAATTTCTGAACAAATGACTACATTATCCAGAACCATAATTACTCATTCATTTGCCAATATTTGTTCTCGAAATTTTTATCCTCCACTACGCTTAGCGTGTCCAACTTCTTGGTTCACATCGTCACTTAACATCAGGTGAGTTTGTGGCCATAAAGCTAAAACTTAACTATAAAAAAACTATATAAGCTAACTTAATAATAATGGTTAGAAATGAATTATTTACCTAACATTTTGAAGGTTACACTAAAATTTATTTACATAGGTATATACATAACTAAACAATAAATAGGTATATGTTTATAGTTTCATTATCACAAAGAGTTTGATAACACATTCACATTTGTTCTTAAGAGTTCATATTGCACCTCTTATGCTGGGGCTACATTAGCGGGCGATCATTCGTGTCGCATTGGCACGCTAAAAATATCGTGTACGGGCATATGCGATGTTCTTGTTTACATTACGCGGGAGAAGATTTATTGTGCCGGATTATGTCCCGCTACAAAGTCTGGAAGACACAGAAATGTAGGTGTAGCCACTCAACGGAATATAGTCCCGACAAATCCCTTTTAGATAGTTTACCAACAGTGCCCCGATAGTACATCGTCTTCGCCCGAATACTACGTGTTGCAACGAACTACCACACTCATCGCGTTAACACGAATATTCGCCATAGCCCGCTAATGTAGCCCCAGCATTATAATGCTCACAAAAATGTATGTAACATTTTAGGATTTAGGAAACTAGAGCCATGAAGGATAAATTGATGATATGATTTTTTATTTCAAGTCCAATCATAATCCTCATCAACGTCAAATGAAATAGTACCCCACTGTCAGGTAATATTATGCCAGTCTGCCTGTGGTAATAGGTAGGTTTCATTGTCACTCTGTACAACAGTTACACCAGCTCCATAATATGGTATTACATATGCTGATCCATCAGACGGGCCTACGACCTGCATTGAATTAATATATATTAGTTTTTTAAACTTGGCACTTAAAATTAACTTACATTTTATGAGAACTTCATAAGATGATTGACCTATTCAGACCCAAAGAAAATTTGTTAAAAATTTATATCATTTATATTATGAACTGGCAAAAAAAATGAAATCATTAAAATTGGTTAATTTTTATCTTTTCATATTTTTTATAGTTATTCTGCTATTTTATGCTGAGACAAATCTAACTAAACAAAGATCATTAAAATCGGTTCAGCCATACTTTGGGTTATAAATGGTGTAAATAACCAGAATTTGTTTTATATATAAAATTAAATTAGTGTTTTGTTTTCCAGCAGCAAAACATATTACAAAACCATAAAATAAGAATTCACATACCTGTGCAGCTATTAGTATAATGTCCAATAACTGTCCAAGAAACATAAAACCCAAAGTGCATAATTTTGCTAATCCAATACCAGGATACCCAAGGTAAAATCTATCCAATCCAAACATTCCCAAAAACACAGACAGAAGTAAAGCTATCTCTAATGAATATCCATTTCTGTAATTAAAAACATTTAATTAGACTGATATACAATTTCAATATGAAATTGACAATGGTTAACTTATATATAATATTGCTTTAATGTTTATACTATCATTCATATCTAAGTTCAAAAATGACTAAAGTGGTGACAAGTTATGATGGCCTCATTGAAATGTATCTGCTTACTAAGTTTTGCATAAATTAATAACTATAAAGAGCAAATTGCTGTTTTTTAAATCAATAATGACATGCAGTATTCAATTTATGAATTTTATAATTTTGGGCCATCATATATTTAGTACATTAATCTCTGAACTATATATGTCTAACTATATATATATATAGTCTGTCTATATATCTCCATAACTATATGATATCACCCAAATGATAACAGTTTTAGTACCAAAAAACAGTCATTTGACAGGTCTTTAATGGATTATAACACAACTACTACTTCTGGCAGAATTGTATCAATGCTCAATGCAAAACAAAGTAGTTTTGTCTTGATATTGCTTAAAAAGAACAAACTTCGACTGCAGTACTATTGTGATAAAGGTTTGACCTGGCTTTTGATTTCATATATTGATACTGCATTATATAAGACCCTGAAGTTGAGAGGGAGTCATTTAACAATTAATTTTTTTCTTAAGGATATCTAGAGTAATAATAAAGTAACTGAAACCATCCAAGATGGATTCTTTTCGTTGGCTCAGATTATTAATGTGAATAATTAAAAAATTTTTTTTTGAAAAATACTTTTTTATACTTAATAATAACTTTCTCCTGGCTTCAATTTTTTAACTACCAAAAAATGATCTATTTATATTTATTTTAATAACTCAATGATTTACTGAATGTGGATTTTCTCTGTTTATTGAAGAAAAAAAAATATTTTTTATAGAATAAATCTACCTGAAAAATCACAAAAACAAGAAATACAAAGATGTTTTAGAAATGAACATGTGGTTTTTTTTTATGACTGCCAGCTTCAGACTACTACTTGATATGTGACTATTACTTGATAATTTGGACTCTACTATTTTCTGGTGGATTTCATAGACATGGTCAAACATACATTTTAATGTGTCATAATGGCCACCATACCATGCCACTACTATATACTGTAGTTTAAAAAACTATCTTACGTCCATTTGCATGGCATTTTCTTCCAAAATGTTGAATTGTTTGTCTCATTACAAATTATGTCATCAGCTGCTAAGCACTGCACTGAAAAGCAACAATAAATAGATGGTTAAACGAAATAATCAGAATATTATTTAATACACCATATAGATTCAAGTGCAAAACAAATTGTAAATGATTCATATAAAAATACCTTCCGCCTCTCCTTCTGATGGTATTTCCTTTCCCTTAACACAGCCTCGGAACTGTTGAGTATTAGGATCAATTTGATCGATAGTGGGGTGTGGACAAATGTATTGACCTAGACGCAATGTACTGCAGTCAATATGTACTTTGTCACTCTTGGCTTCATCAGAAGCCAATATTTCTGAGCACAAAAGCAAACAAACACAGAAAATGTAATACAGTATCATATTACTCTTAATATTTTCAAAGCGCAGGAAGAACATTTGTATGCATCACAGACCAAATAAAACACTAAATTCTTTACAGAATAAATAATCAAACAATTAGAAGAGTCGATATTATTGAAAACTGACTTGAGATTCTGGAATCAACTTTTAACGTCATAACATAAAATAATCTGTGATCCAGTTCCACAGATTCACGTAACGTGTTTATTTGTAACACAGACAACTATTGAAAATTTTTATTGTTATAAAGTTCATGGAAATAAACTAATTTAAACGGATTTTATCGCGGTTATTTATTAATTTTGATCCTGACGTTTCGAAAGCTTTTCAACCTTCGTGATTTCGATGAATAATATTCGCGTAAACAAAAGAATCATTATGTTAAAAAGTTAAACACTGTTTTTTTTTATAACATGGGGAAATGCATTTACGCATCTCTTCCCAGCCCGGGGGAACTGAGAGTGGTATGCGGAACTCAACCGGCACTAATCGTCGGGATAATCGCTAAAACCCCACGACCGTCTGTTGCCTACCTAGAGGAACACACGTTCGTGTTTGCAATCACTGCGTCACCCCAGCGACCAGCCCGCCCTGATGATAAGCCTGGTCTCATTCGGGCAGCCTGGCGAGCTGCCTTTGCAATCGGCCGGACTGGTGGAATGGGAAGGCGAGTCCCTAGTCCGTCTTCAGGCTGTGGAAAGGCACGAGCATACTGGCTCCTCCAAACGCCATTTCGTCTACGGCGGAGAGGGTACCCGTGAGGATCTGCCACACAGGCCCTCTCCACGGCTTCGTTCTGTAACATAACATGTTCACAGAAGGACGCCACCTGATTCCAGACACTCTCGCTCACGAGCACGGTTCTCACCACTTCCGGCAGTGAGAGGTCTGATCCCACCGCCACCTCCAGAGCGCGGCGTGGCCCGGACCACGCAGTACACTCAGACAAAGTGTGCTGCGCAGTATTGTCCGCCCGCCGCACTCATGGCAGGTGGCGATCGGCTCCTTGCGCAGGATTTGTGCAGATACCACACGAAGCATCCATGCCCGGACAGTACCTACACAAGACGAAACGTCGGGGAGCCGTGCCCCCTGCTACACCACTCTCGGAAGACCGGGCGAAAAGCCTCTATGGCATATCGTCCTTAGCGCTCATCCGCTAGGTCCACCACCCATCACCGCACCATATCGATGCGGGCTCTTCTCCTTCGTTTCTAACTTTGTGGAAGCTGGAGACTCGCCTCTTGCCTTCCTTACCACCCTGTCTCTGTACACAGCGGTGAGGAGTAAAGCCTCCAGCTCCCACGGCGGGAATCCAGCCAACACCATGGCCGCCGCTGAAGACACCGTGCGGTATTCTCGAATAACTATCAACGCCATCGTGCACTGGTAGCACGTAGCACACGCTTGTTGTAGGCGTTGAGGGCAAATTAATATTTAAGATAAATTTCGCACTGGGAACTAGTTCATTATCTCACCGTACCTAGGTTACCAAGCCTAGCTTGGTATTTTGAAGTAAAACTTTTTTACGTACACTTGAATTGGTGAGTAAGCTGGTGAATGCGTGACGGAAACGTTACAAAAAGTGTGATTAGGCGCGGCGAACGGAAGTTGAGAGGGAGATATAAGTTAGTGAAGATAGAAAGGGAGAGAGTTAAATTTCGTATATTACTATAGGGGCAAGTGAGAGAGGTAAGAACACATATTTTCATTCTCCTTTTCTCATAGCTAAAGAAGTTATATTTGAGTCAAGTGGCCACACTTTTTTTATTTGTATTTATTGAAAAAATATATGTTTATATGTAAGAGTAACGGGAGTACTTTCAGCAAATAAGCCATCTGATTGACTCACGTTTTTATTCGTAAAATGATAACAAACGTCAAATGATCGCGAGTCTTTCACGATATATCCTAGCCAGCGTTACGTAGCACCTTTTTATAGTATAGTGAAGCGTTGCCGTCATGTAATTCGCCAACATCCGTTGAAGTACTTTTAATAATTCATTTATGTAGTCTAATTATACGTATCATCTAATCCTATTTGCGCCGATACTAAATGGAGATCAACTATCGCGGATTATGTTATTTTCATTGAGGTTATCAATTCAATATCATCGGGAATAGTTGGTTCACTACTTAGCTTCAGATATGGAAACAGAAGTAAAATTATTTTTCGACTTTTCAACTAAGTTAAAGTGTTCCACACTTTAATAATAAAATGGCGTTAAAGTTACACTACGCCCGCGATGCCCCGTGCAGAAGCAACAAAACATCTGCTTATGCCAGAGAAAGCAACGTTGACCATTCAGGTTTTACCAGGTATCGAACTGGCAAAATTATGCCTAGCAAATCCAGGTGGAACTGCAGACACGGACATCTTTCAAAGGTCCCGTAAACTTTGGATCTAACTTAGATTTTAATCAGTACTAAGTCACCAACAACAATACAATTTTTGTCGAAACTAGTCTTCTCTTGACACTTATATATTCCGTACCTTAATAAGCACCTAGAGTATACATTAAGGCTGAAATTGTTTTAAATTAACCATTTAACCACAATATTTTTCTAAATTTCTAAAAATTGGAGTCACAGATTAGATACCGCCATAGTAATTTGACATTTTGTAAATCTATCGGTTCTATGAATCGTAGGGAGGCGACCTTATGTGACTGGATCATTCTAAAATCAAGTTCAATCAGGTAAATCAGGAAAACAGTTTTGTAGAAATTAATAAAAGAGTAAATATTGTTTAGACAGTATTTAACTATTTTACAATTAAACTTTTTTGTAGGATTGGATCGTTGGTGCGTTGTCCATTATGACTATGGACCATTTCATTGATTATTGAGAAAATATTTGTTCTTTGGATTACAAAAAATACCGTATGCTATGAAATAATGAATAAAACAAGCACTTAAGTTTTATTTTTATTCGAAATCTGTGAACGCATCACTTTCAGATTCTCTCTCCCTCTCGTTTTCTTCAAAATCCAGCCGCAACTTAAAAATACGACGATCCTAGGGTGTCGCATGGTGTCCTCAGTAGCAGCATTGTTGGAGTCGAAGAAGCTGGAGACAGAAGTGTTCGCCACGCCGAGTCTCGACTCGGCGACGTCCGGCCACCAGCCGGAGACGAGTGTCACAGTGCGGATAACAGTTTTATAGTCAGTTGTACAGTAACAGCGATGACACCGATATAACAACAAAACCGACCTAACAACAATACTGAATCGAACAGACCGCCCTAAATAAATCCCTCTGAAAATAAGTAAATTGCTTCGCGAACTGGGACGGGATGTGGCAAACCAAACCTTTTTTTTTTTTTTCCCGTGGGGAAATGCTTTAACGCATCCCCTCCCTGATGGACTGGGAAGGGTATGTGGGACTCGCTCGGCGCTAGATCTCCGGGAATGCCCACTAAAACCCCACTGTACCGGCCTCCGCTTTCTCGAAGTAACACGGGATCAGCCTACGCATTCACCGCGCTACCCCACCGGTCGGCCCAGCCTGATGTTAAGCCGGGCCCCGTCCAGCAGCTTCATAGCCTAATCAGGTTATACCGTCAAGAAGACTAGTGGTGGTGTTTGGTCTGACTACGGCGGTAGAACAGGGGTATTATCATACCGCCTTCTCCTTCCGCCTGCTCGCCTTTGACGTCGAGGGTCACTGCCAGGGTCCCTTTCCCGTGCTCTCTCCGCGACCTCTTTCTGTGAGATGGTGCGTTCACAGAAGGAGACCATTGCATGCCATGCCCTCTCACTGCCGAGCATAGCTTTCACCACACTTGGTAGTGAGAGGTCCTCCCAGATTTCTATCATTAGAGCGCGACGTTGGGCCGTCCATGCCAAGCACTCTTGCAGCACATGCTGTGCCGTGTTCTCATCAGCTCCACACTCATGGCAAACCGGCGTAGGTTCTCTACGTGCCATCCGGCACAGGTACCGCCCAAAACATCCATGATTCGTCAGCACCTGTACCAGGCGAAACGTAAGGGAGCCATGCTTCCGCCCAACCCACTGCATGAGGACCGGGCGAATCCATCGAATCTTTGTGTCTTTCAGTTTATAGGTTGAATGAGTTTTTTTTCGAAGACTGTATTAATTGTTGCTATTTCTTAAACGTGCCAACACTGAGCTATACTCAATGAATACACTATGAGCCTTACATCGTCATCACTTTATACAGGTATGTACCTAATATTTACATAATTGGGGCGCATATTATGTATTTATTTGATCAAACTAAGGTCGAGTGTCTATTAGAAAATAGTTTATTTTCACGTATCTTGATCGCATTAATATAATCTACTCATTGTATTTAGATATTTTACAATATGACTTGTGTATTATCTCCAGATGACTAAATATAAAAACAATGTTGATAAATGTCGATACAGTTGAAGAGTAATTCAAAGTTTAAAAGGATGAAATCCAATTAATCTGAGTGGCTTTTACAAAAATGTAAAATATTTCAGTGAGTGCACTCTAACGAATTAAGTGTCCACTCTTCACGTGAATGTCACTGAATATTTTGCACTGAAACTCACTCACATTTTTTTGTAGTTTACCAATACTTTTTGTAAAGTTCTAACCACTTCTATTTGTGTGTCAATTAATTGAAATTGCTTGTATGGAAATATATTTTCCAACGAGTTTTTCTTATGCATATGTGCATAAACACAATGTAGTTTTAGCTTTTCATTAAATGTGTCATGTTTGTTTTGATTTGATCTGTTATCGGGTATAAGGACACATTCATGTTCGATTGTATAATATTACGACAGTCATTAGTTTTAGCTAAGTATATTGAACGATAAAACGAGTAGGGAAGTTTACCTGACTGAGCCGCGACCACTATGCACATTGCGATGTAATTGTCTCAGTGATTCTTGTATCGGAAGCAACCAATGTATACCTACTTAGGTGCCGAAAGATTTACATATGTAGCAATTTGTAAACTACTTTGTCCAGAACGATTTGCTTATATTGTCGTATTTATTTAAGTATTGTATATAATTATGGAACCTTAAAAGATAAAAAGGGCTACAATTGTATCCGATTACACAAAAAATCTTTACGCCAGTATCGTATGTGTGATTATACTAATAATGTTATTAATATATTTATTATATTCTATCGTTATTATCGCAAATAAAATTGCGGGCGGTTGCTAGCATGTTATGTGTATTTACGATTCACTACAATAGGCGCTACGTTTAGATTTTTATTATCAGTATTACTACACTCATTAGTAAATTAACAACGAGATTATCAACTTTTTGAATTGGCGAAGTTCCATTACATAGCAAACTCATTATATATTCACGTAACTTGCTAACAAACCGTCCAACGGATTTCATTGCATCCGTAGAGAGAACGCAACTAACGACTCAACTATGGAAAGTTGACGGACTTCGTTACAAATCGTATGGAAGGTGATCGTTATCACAAAAGTTTATCGGTTTCCTAATGGAAGTTCGAAGATAGTTTATTAGTTTTCTCTGCTGTAACTTATATAATAATTTTAGTTAAAATCAATCCATAGTATCTGTATGGTCATTTACGAGTGTATGAATAAATTTCATAAATGAATGTACACTTTATATTGTGCAATGCGAAATTTATATCACTAAGCGTATTATCGGTATCATGTACAAACCAATAATGTATAGAGAAATATTTGAACCTCATACTGAAAATGAGTTATCTCTAAAGTATTATTACCTCAATAGTATTAATAAAAAATAATACATGACTAAAGAAACAAACATTACAAACACAAATCGTCTAAATCATAACCACTCTGCACGACTCCTTGTTTGGTATTTTTGGCGGGATCTTGCTCTGTCATAATTTTTATACATATAGTTATTTAGCCTTGTTTTGTGTAATATAGGCGACGGTTTTACGTTATGTAGTGTAGCTGAAGAGTATATGTAAAGTGAATTTTAAATAATCATTCGGAACAGGCTATATTAGTTGCCACAAAAACTCCCAGAATTAGTACTCCAATTCCGTAAAAAAAATTCGTTCACGATCTTGTAATAGGTTAGGTGTTATTTGAAATTGGGTCGAGCGGCATCCATCCTGAGACTTAGGTTATGCCTATAACTGGTTTAGACTGATAGTAAAAACGCTGCCATATCAACATGATGTTAACGTGAGCAGTGGAACGATTTATATACCTTTATACACGGGCTCAGGCCGAGATGAAAGGGGCACGTGGAGTGACTCATCAGTTGAGAAGCGCCATCAAATACCAAATAATAAAGATCCCACGGCGATACTCAAACCCTCGTATTGCCAGTGACCAAAGATAGCTTACACACTTCCTGGAAGTGAATTATAAATCTATCCCTTCTCAGTTTTAGCTAGGTATCTATGTATGTAGAATTAAAAATATTAGGATTAGTGAAGTTTCTTCTATATTTAGTTCTTCCATAAAGAAACGATTAAGTTTAATGTTCCCTATTCAAGAGGAACAGTAAAAAAAACGTATATATCCCTTTGTTGAACCAATCTTGGGTTTAGTTGCCTGTTGTGAGAATGTCCGTTATACAATGAAATTAATATTATAGTAGAGAATTTGGATATATTTGCATTACATTCAACTACTTTTATAAGCAAACTTAAAATATTTCCTTGAAGCTCTCGATAGAAATTAATTTATTGTTTCTAATATATTCCTTGATCGTGTTGTTGCAGACTTATTTTTCTAACTATTGTCTTTATCCATTCTACTTATATGGTCTAACAACATTTTCAATATTTACTTTTTTAATTGTTAATATTGTCTATATGATGCTCGAATGTGATTATTTCTACTTTATGAATGTATAAAGTGAGCGTCTGTAATTGGTTTGCATATCATCATTAGAAATTCTACAGGGTGGTAGTGAATATATAATATGTGCACTGTTGGCGCTGTCTTTGTAGATAAATAATAAAATAAAATTAATCGCGTCGTAAATCGACGCAACATTGATATCTTGTGTAATTTTTATTCGAGGTGAATATCATTAAATACTTGCTGCCTAATTCTGATCCATCTTTCATTTTATGTTTGGAAAAAAAAAACAATATATTGAACTTTAATCTTTATTCAATCTACAAATTACGATTTCTTGATTTATAAACATTGAATATATTAAAAAAACACAATTTCGATATGGTACTCGTGTTTCTTACCCGCGCCATCCCGTGAACAACGGTGATCTGAAAGTATTAAAATAAATATAATATTAATTCAATTTTATTTGTTTTGATCCTTAATAATATAGTTTTTTATTACAGAACTTCATATATATATACGTATAACAAGTTAGAACGCTGAACTTAGAATTAAATTGTTCGAATAATATCATCGAACGTCATTGATTCGTTTGCCACACTAAGAAAATGCCTCTTTACGAGCAGGCCGGCATGATAAAGATGTAGTACGATGAACTAAAATTCCCTTAGTAGTTCCCATTGGAACGTTATTATAACAAGCCACGTTAAAGAAAAGGTTTCTCAAAATTTCAAAGTTGGACAGTTTATATATAATAAATAGTTAAGATTTTTTTATCCTTCCCTTCCCCTTGTCAGTATCAGTAAGCAAGCCTCTTACCCCGACTTATTCCCAGCGACATAATCTATTTAAAAATAACTGTCTAACGGTGATATAAATATTGATTCTAAGCGATGATAGCTCAGTGGTAGTGTGTACGGACTCCGCGTCAATGACCTTTGAATATGTTGAAAAAAACATAGCACGATGGTAGGGCTTTTTCTAATACCCGCCAGGCTAGTTAACACCCTTAAGTTGATAATCTGCCGCCAAATACCAACAGTTGTGTTCCGGCAGTTGCACTTGAGAGCCAGTACCTCCACAGTGTAGCGTGTCTACCAACTTAGCTGTATCGTGAGTTAAGATCAGGTGAGATTATGGCCATAACGCTAAATATAAATATAAATAAAATACGAACTGATTAAAAGCTGGAGCTTGTTGTGTCTGCTGGCCGGACTGCTGCGCCAGGTTCCCGAAGGTAGGCGTGTTTTGGGTCGCTAAGCTCTCGAACGTTGCACTCGACTGGGTTGGGCTAAAACCTAGCATTTTTTTTTTGTTTAAATTTACTCTTTATTAATATTATAAAGCGGAAAAGTTTGTTTGTTTGAATGCGTTAATCTTAGGAATTACCTGTGCGATTTCGAGAAGTTTGTATTTGATGAGAGCAATCATTGAGCAAGGTTTTAGCTATTTAACACTACTCTACCACCAATAAGAGGAAAGCTATAGAAATAAATAGACACAATTTGATTGTAATTTTTAAATGAATGCAGAGTTGAGTCCGGAGAAATTATCTACATATTTATCGGCGCAAATATTATATAGGCAGGAAATACAATAAAAGTACATCAATTAATTATGATTAAAAGTACTTCAACTAATATTGGTGAATTACCCGACGAAGCGTTCACCGCTACCACTATATTATAAAATAGCGCTACATAACGCTGGCTACGATATATCGTCAGAGACTCTCGAGCGAGACTGATCATTCGGAGGTAGTTATCATTTTACAAATAAAAATATGAGTCAACAAAATATTTTATTTTCTTAGAGTACCCCGCTACTCTTACATATTAATACGGGTTTCCATAAGGATTCGATAGAAAATGTAAAATAAAGATAAAAATTAATAAAAGACAATACATTTTAAATTTAGATAAGATACCTAGCTTCTGTAGAATATGGCAGCTATTTTCAAGTGGACATAGCTGCGGGCACAAACTATATATTCACTGAACAGAGTTAGGAAAGACTAAAAATAAATTAATAGTAGAAAAAGATTTTTAATATGATTTTTGTATTTACTAAAACCAAAATCAAATTACGTATAGTAACTAGTCTTATTTATTTAATTTTTTAATGTAAACAAAAGTATGGTATATAATATATGGTATATATGAAATAATTTATATGACAATAAATGTTACACTGGTCATAATAAAAATAGTTTTTGTTTATAGACGAAGTGAGTATATTTTTTTATAATTTAATAGTGGCTTACTTGACGTTGGTGAAGTGCCTCCGAAAACGCTACCACCGGGCGACGAACCCCCGAACGCAGATCCGCCGAACGTCGGTGCTCCACCGAATGTCGCGGGCGCTCCAAAACCACTGGTCGGGCTTTTATTAAATCCACCGAACGATCCGAATCCACTGGCGGGGGGTGAACTAAAACTAAATAAAAAGAAAACATGTGTGCAGTTCACACGCGACAGAAGTGAAACATTTTTAATTTTTTTTTATGGGAGCTACACTGTTAGCATGAGTGGCTTTTACAGCTTCTTCTTCTTTCTTCTTGTGGTTATCGCTTCTTCGTTTCCTCGAGTTTCAAATTACAATAAAGTTAAAAATGTTTTTACTTCAAAATGAAAAAAAATATTTTAATAACATTTTTTATTTACAATTAATGTATGATTATGTATATTTAACACTCAGAATATGCCAGTCTTATCGTAACTTATATCTAGTACAAAGGAATATCTAATTTGAAGAAAAAATAAATGGATTACAAAACATTTTGATAGCATTAATTGTCGCTTCTGTCAAAATATTGTGGTAAATGCCCACATATCAAATATGAATTTTATATTTAATCACATATAACATACAAAATACTATTTCAATAATAATTACCTTGCCGGTTGTCCAAACGTCGATTTTCCGCCGAACACAGCTGAGCCACCAAACGCGGACCCTACACATCATTTAAATTATAACAAAAAATAATCTTATAAAATAAATTGACTCATTGTAAAAATTTGGATCCGGTATAAGAAAGAATATATTTTAGAAAGTGGATTACGAGGAATATTAGTCTATGACTACTGAAAGGTGGTACTGTATGCTACTGGTGGTACTGCTATGTAGCTAGTGAACTCTCAAGTTAAAAATCTGCCTCCAAATACCTATAGGTGCGTTCCGGCAGTTGTACTTGAGAGCCAGTCCCTCCACTAGGCTTAGCGTGTCCCCCATTTTGGGCCACATCGTCAATGAACATTAAGGAAGATTGTGATCATAACGCTAAGCTTATATATAAATAGTATACGGTAGAATACAATAATTGTATACAACTGAATCATGGCCACCACATACCAAAGTGTAAATGGAATATATTTAGACGTGCAGTACTGAACAGTATATAGTAAGTCCGTCAGACGTGCATCATAACCGTCATGAATGACAGTCTCTTATGGTTTGTTGTATGCATATCTTATTGCCGTGACGTTTAATGTATCGAATGACACATTTCAAAGTAATTTTAACATATGTCATCCCGTTTTTCTTCACTTTTTTCCATATAATAGCATCTGCATATGTAGGTAATCTTGCTTATGTCAGATGAGAATAACCATACAAGCAACGAACAGAAACACCCAAACTCAGAATAATTATTTTCACAGAAATAATTGTCTCTTGGGAGGATCGAACCTACAACAAGCGTTAGACCAACCATAAAAAAATATAAATTGCCATCTTTTAGAATATATATAATTTTTATTGATCAGAGATGTACCATATATCTATAGCACCGAAGGTTCAAATGAGTACAAGCAGCACCTTTTAGAAATTGGAGTTTAATGTTAGCGTATAGAATATATTACATTATAAACAATATAATTTTTTAGCGAACAAAGGGACTGATATGTTAAGTTTTGTCTTTGTTGTTAAAAATTACCGTATCAATTTTTAGAACCAAACGGCCGCCGCGGCGCCTCTCATGTTTTAACCATTGTTTTAATGCTTACCGTCGTATTTTGCTTACTGTACTATACCTACCATCAAAGTAAAGTCCTATAAAAAGGAAGCATTAAAAATAAAAGAAAATATGAAACAAATATAGCTAACCAGATTGTTGCGGTGTACTGAATACGGATGGTTTATTTTCGGTCCCACCAAAAGCAGTATTCTGTTGCGGACTACCAAACGGTTGCGCTGGTTGGGGTGAGCTGAAACTGCCTCCTGAACTACCGCCGAAAATAGACGAAGCCTGTGTTGTTGCTTGTTGTCCTAAAGATAACAAATAAAACAAACTTAACTTTACTAAAAAATCCAATAATTAGAAGGAATGTCACAGAACTTCAACCTCATATTTGAAATAAAAGAATATCCCAAAACATGACCGTGTCTGATATAAATTTATCGAATTATTTCGGATAGGAATAAAATCGAACGAGACACTGTTGAAACCCAAAATAATTTCAATTACCTTTAATTACAAGTGTTGAAATTTTCGTTTTAAACACAAATTTAATAAAAATGTATAATTAAAACTATCGGTTATTTGCAAGAATTTAGATTAATATACCAACATAAGATCTGAAATTTGTATCAATAAATAGAATTCGTACGGGTACTCAATTATATATATGACCAATTTAATCTATTAGATATACGTAAATAATTACCGCAAAATATCGTTTAATTCACACATTATGTTTAAAAGCATTTTTAGCAATATTTTTTCGTGATTTTGTATTAATCGTAGAAGACAGACATTAATTGACCTTTTTAATAGAAATAATTTCGTAATACGTTGTTTTCATATAACTATACTAACAGGGCCCGCGGCATCGTTCGCGTGGAATTAAAATTATATTTAATAATTTTTGCCTGTTTTGTAACTTTATTAAAAACAACCTTGCTCCTATTAATGGTAGCGTGCGTGATCTTAAATATATTAAATTCTTCCTCAATGATTATTCTATCATATACAAAAATATTTTTTGAAATCCCACTGGTAGTCTTAATGGCGCTTTGAAACAAACCAACTTTTCCGCTTTATAATACTACAATAATTGAGATATAGATACATTTCGCGTATCTTGGAAACAGCTCTAAGTATTTGGAAGAAATATGATATTTAGACAGATTCTTGCTTTTTGAATTCATTTATATATAATTGTATTTTTCCTAATAAAGGCAATTTTTGGATTTTAAAATGACCAATAAAATAATTAATTCGATTCGAGTTAATTTTATATTGTTATTTTATTTAAATAATTCAAGTACGTAAAATCATAAATATTAATTTTTAATCAATACGTGACTCATATATAAATATATATTTTTTAATCAACACAATTTGGTAAAACATACCCAGGTCACCCAGGTAAGCTCATAGAAAAATATCTTAAGAAATAATATGAAATCAATATTAACATTATAAAGCGGAACGGTTTGTTTGTTTGTTTGTTTCAACGCGCTAATCTCAGGAACTACCAGTCGAGCTAATAAAACTTTTTGCATTTGATAGAACAATCACTGAGGAAGGCTTTAGGCTATTTAACATGACGGTACCACCGATAAGAGCAAACTTTAATTTTAAAAAAGTTACTAAGACGAGTAAAAAAGATTAAACAATATTTACTTCCCCGAGAACGCAGTCACGGGTATAACTAGTATTATTATATAAAACTAGCTGTGTCCGCGACTTCGCTCGCACAGTATAAAGCATATTTTGTTATACCTCAAAAATAATGCTTATTTTAGATGTCTGGTGCAGTACGTCCTTTTTTACATTACTAACAACGTGTATGGAAAACTTCATGATGCGGAAGAGAAATTAACAAAATAACGTCTCCGCCCTCCATAGATCACATTGCTGACAAATATAATGCAAAATCAAATCTATTCATGTACTGTCGGGAGTTGATGTAGTATTAAATTATGTGTTATTTCAATTTAAAACGTAAAATCTATTAATATTTTTTTTGGATACATATAAAAAAATGTCTATAAAATACCGGATGTAGCCTAAGTGAAATGTTCTTGTACAAGTTGAATTATCAACTTCCTGTATAGGTAGTATGTAGATATCACCAAAACGTTATGGAGTTAATAACAGAAGTAGAGAAATGTACGCCACCTGCTGATCTACAGGTGTATATAAATCATTGGCGCTCGGTATGAAAGCCAGAGAGGCTCGAGCGCCGGCCGCACTGCCCCCCCCCCCATTTCGGTGAAGCTGTAAAAGCCCCTCAGGCTAACAGTGGTTCCATAAAAAAAAAAATGAAAGCCAGAGTGTGTTCAAGTGTCATTGTGCGAGGATTAGTTATTTTGTCGGTCGGCCTGTGTGTCCTGTCCTGTCCTGTTCTGTTCTGTGTAGGGTTGTTAGATGGTAGATAGGTAGGTCGGTTTTAGTGTTCGGTCTGTCGTGGGTAGGTAGACAGATGGGCAGGCAGGCTGATCGGTTCTATTCTTTTTATTTTCGGAACAGATCTTATTTCGATGCTTGACAGTTGAACACAATCTCATACTTGTTGTGTATTAGTTAGTGTTTTAAGTGCGGATACTGTAAATTATTTATAATTGTAATGTGTAAGTTAGTTATAAGTACGATAAGAATATAAATAAGTACGGAGTACGATAAGAATAGAAATAAGTACGGTTAGATTTTGTGCAACTTAAACATAGTTGTTGCATGTGTTGTGTGGAAGCATGTTATAGGTAGTTTCGGTGTTTGTATTTGTTCATTACATATGGTATATATTAGAGCATGCGGGGGATGTCTGGGTTTATCAATTATTTTTAATTTTTATTCTTACTTCACTCGCAGAGTGCGCTGCGAGGGGTATCCACTGACATCGGTGCCTTGTAGCTAGCAACGCCTCATAAGACTATATCCTGTACGAATCACGGCACATCAGTCGTGATATACGGGGCGTATACGTGCATGGGTGAGTGCGATGTATTATTATTATTTTTAGTGCGTTGTGATATTAGATGCCCATCCCCTTTATAATATTTTAGTGCATGCGGTGATGTTTTTAAATGGTCGACTAAATCGTTTTTTAAGTTTAATGCTTTTAGCAGTATCTTGTACAAACTGTTTTATTGCCGTATCCGAAATGTAGTTGTTGAAGTTAATCGTATCACTGGAGTTATAGTTTCACAATAATTTTGATAAATATTTTTTTATTACATTACGTTTGTAGTTAGTACCAGATCGTACGTGGTGTATGGGTAAGTAAGATGTATTATTATGGTTTTATAGTGCGTTATATGTGTATTTTACGATTTTTAACTTGAGGGTGGTAACTGGCAAGGCGGGCATTAGGAAAACCTATACTACCATGCAAAGTAGTATTGGTGGTAGTTTTCGCCAGGCCCAACATGGCGCGTGGTATGGTGTGTTTTATTTTTATAATGAGACGTTGTATGTGTAGGTGGAGAATCTTCATCTCCAGCTCCCATTGCGTGCGCTGAGGAAATTAATATATATATACATACAGGTGTCCCGTAGCCGGGGACACTGTGCACAACTATCTCGTCTAGCTGACGTCTCTTCGTGTCCTCTCTAGTTCAGGCGAAGTTATAATTTGTGTTAATGCAGTAATATAGTTAAGGTGCGGTCATATGTTAGATTTAAGATGCGGTCATACGTTCAGATTTAAGATGCGGTCATACGTTCAGATTTAAGATGCGGTCATACGTTCAGATTTAAGATGCGGTCATACGTTCAGATTGAAGATGCGGTCATACGTTTAGATTTAAGATGCGGATTAAAATATTGTTAATGTTTTTAAGTTCGAACAATTGTATACACATGATAAAAAAAATTGATTTGACTTTTGGTAATTTAAATAAATTAACAACTCAAATACATAAATAGCAAGTTTAATCATGGGGAGTGTAATCCTTTATGCACGGCTATGCATAATTTAAAAAATCTGAACGTTTAATGATTACAATTTTTTTTTATTAATGTTTTTCCTTTTTACAATTGATTTTTCCCCTTTTACACTCGATACTTTAAACCTGTACACAGACAAAATATGACGCGGTGTTTGTCAATATCACAGATAAGTAGTAATTTTATTATGGCGAACAGAGTCGTCTTTTTATTATAACGAACAAAGTTACATGTACAAAGAATAATTTATGCTCTTGAAATTAATACAGTAGAAACTCTATAAGACGAAACCTCCCAAACTAGATAAAAATGTTGTTCCGTTCTCTTCAACACCCTTAACCCTGCATTGCTCGAAATCTGAACCCTCTATAACTTGAAACAATTAGTGAGTCCCTATAACCGAATTCAGTACTTCTCTATTATCTCGAAAAATTAATTGGCCCTCCGTAACTCAACCACTTAAATTCATTTCCTTTGATACAGTCTTTTATTGAAGAAGTCTGACGTGAGATAAATATCAAGGAATTTGTACCTGGTATGAAAATGGTGTTAGAACAAAGTTGAAATAACTATTTTTTTTCGACCTGACATACGCTTTTAACCGTAAGGCCTTTGACAGCTTCACCGAAGTTTTTGGGGCGAATGCTGAGGGCCCTTACTTAACCCTGAGGCAGCGGGTGCAAGGGTGCCACAATGGCTGAACCTCGGCTTGGGCTACTGCCGGAAAACGAACAAAGATTCGCGATTCTAACTAACCAACAGGTTCCAACTTGCAAGTTTAGCGGCCCTAACAATGACATCGGGCAAGCTACGCAAGGGCCGCGGGGGTAGTCCCTTAAAGAACTAGCACATAGCAATGTTTTGACAGGTGTCGGTGTATTATTTTGGGTACTTATTGTTATTATTACTATCAAAAGATAGAACAGAGCAGCAACTCGGAAAAATAAAGAATATGTGATTTTTAAAACCTAGGTAATGCTGTAGATAGAGAAGTTCGAGAAATTTTATACAAAACTAACCTTTTCACATACATTCTTAAATATAGGTATGTTGATTTTGTTACTGAAAATACTTATGTTACGTAGCATTTAACTTGCGAATAAAAATATTTTTTACTTCTATAATAAAATCCTATATAAGTTGAAAACTCTTGACTTGAATGTTTTGTCATCAAGTTCGACTTACAGAGGTTCTACTGTATTATATATTGGTTTAAAATTGCTAAACATTTTTTGAACAATTTATAGTCATCGAAATAAAACTAATAACTAATTTGAACAGATTTTATCGCGGTTATTTATTCATTTTGATCCTGACGTTTCGAAAGCTTTTCAGCGCTTGATTGAAATAATGTGTTGCTAACGGCCGTTTTTAATAACATAGATATGGTATGCTATCCTGGACAGCCAAGATCGTTGTGATCCATCGCTCGAATGTATTTCACATTCGAGGGCATCCTCAGGTAGATAATCTTTTCTACCCGTTATCTTCATATAAAAATTTTTCGTGTTACGTTGTTTGTCCGCGATGAACTCCTAAACTACTGAATCGGTTTTAATCAAATTTTGCACACTGTGCGCAGTTTGATCCACCTTGAGAGATAGGATACATTTTATCTTGATAAGTGATCATAACGCGATAGGTGAATCTGTAGTCGTTGTGATTGACTACTCGAAAAGATAGAACATGGTTTTTTTTTATAGTTAAGGTTTAGCGTTATGGCAAAATTTCACCTGATCTTAAGTGACGATACGGCCCAAGCTGTTAGACAGGCCAAACCTGTGATGCAACTGTCGGAACACAGCTATTGGTATTTGGCGGTAGATTTTTAACTTAAAGGGTAGTTGCTAGCCAGGCGGGCATTAGAAAAAGCCCTACCACTATGTTATGGTATCCTTACGATGTTTTCCTTCACCGAAAGTTCAAGCTCATTGTAGGTAGACACGAACTTACGTCCCTTGATCCTGGGGTATCATTGCTTCAAAAGGTCTGCCAGATTAGCTAGTTGCTAAATATAAAACTATAAAACATTTATAAATTGGTAGCTGACCCGGTGAGCTTCGTATCATCTGTAATTGTTGTTCTTTATTCTCACTAATACTCAAAAACCGACCGATTTGAATATATTTTTTTACATTTTGATTAGCTATTATTCAATCCTAATCAACCTTTCAACTTCAATGCAATTAGAACTGGCTATATCTCATATTTTTTTTGTTCTAATATGTATTTGTTTTGGTTTTTAATATTTTTTAAGTTTTCTGTAATGATATATTTTTTAAAACTTCTTTCGTTACTAATCTTCTTGAAAGCATTACAACACTTAAAAAACACATGAATGAAATTGGTTTAGTCGTTTGTGAATTTTAACGAGACTAACTAACGGCGATTCATTATTTTATATACATAGATTCCTCACAGTCTTGTCTCATTCATTCACTCACTTTTTATATTATGAGATTTGAAAAAATATTTGCAAAGCAGTCATAACTGCCGACAGAAGTGAAAACTTAAAACTATAAAGAAACAGTTGTTATTTTTGGATATCTAAATTAGTTGTTTGATATTAAAATAAAACACGATAAAAAAGAATTATCCGATTTGGTGCAGTCGGTCGGAAGTTATGCGCGTACATACATTTCCGTGATCCATATTTTATATTAACAGCTTATTTAATGTTCTACTCAACTTTTTAAATTTTTTCCTTCATATGAACCTTCTCCTGACACAACAAAAAAAGAATTAGCGAAATCGTTCCACCCGTTCACGCGTGATGAGATGACCGAGAGAAATAGAGATTCATTTTTATATATATATAGATTACTTGAGGCTCGAATGTATATTTCAATTATTTGAAGATTCGGAGGTCTCATAATTTTCAGCATTTAATAATTCAGTGCCATCTATCGGTTAACTTTGGAAATTTTAATAATATCATATCTATTTATAAATATATTTAGTTAAAGATCCGTCAGATGTCCCTTTTTTCAGCATTTATAATGTGTGTGTCACTTATCGGCTAATTATGGAGTTGGTTAATGATACTTACCTGTAGAAAAAATAAAACTGTATTGGTAGAAAAATGCAAAGATACGATAGTAGAAAAAATAGAAATAAAGAAATATACACTTGTATATGTTCAGAGTAATGATCATCATAATAGCTTATGTTTTAGCTATAAAACAAAAAAATATTTTATTAAAATTCGTGTAGCGATTCGTTTAGTACAAATTTTTAACTTTTATCTCCTATCCCGCAGGAACCCTATCATTTTATGGAACAAAAAGTATCCTAAATGTTGATCCGTAAAATTAGTTACCACCCGCCAAATTTCATTGAAATCTATTCAGTACTTTCTGAGCTATGCACGTCCAATGGGACAGATATACAGACAAAATTGGGGAAAAAAATTTTTTTGACCTCTGTATTGATAACAAATTCCAATTAAAATAAAAATAAAAAATGGAATGTATAGATTTTCTACCATTACAGTTTTGTTATATGTATAAGATACTAATAAGTAATATGTAGAAAAGTCATTTTTGTACATCGAAAATATTTCCAAAAAAAAGTAGCCAGGGTGTTAAAGAATAACCAACAGAACCCGTATCCAGAATATTTGGATTTTATGTCTGTTTGTCTGCACGCATCACGTAAAATGTACAAAACTAATGTAGATAACTTTTATATGTAAAAATTGTGCGCAACTGGAAGTATTACTTAGTTTTTGTTTCATCGCAATCGGTTCACTCTATCAAAAGATTAGATAATATGAATTTAAAGTGTTCTCACACACGTAATTCAGTTACTTGCAACGCCAAAATAGAACTAATGTTGACAGTTGAACTTCATATTCGATAGTTGGCATTGTGCATATGACGTCATCATGTAACACAGATATCGACTGGACTCTTATTTGAGTGACGCGTTTTAGTCATAGAGTTATTATACATAGAGTAAGAGAGCCAGCCTAAAATATGTCCATCGAAAAAGTAGAGAAAGCAAATGAGGGTATCTGTTCGTCTCTGTTTTTTTACGTTTGCATAGTGAGCAATCATCATTTTTACTGTAATGTTGAAAGCTAACAACCTAAAATTTCAACGTATAAGATCAAATTGGAGTAAAAATTATATACTGTTTAATTTAAAGTATATTAATTTGAACCAATAAAATGACAATAACGTGCATTGTGTGTCAAAAATAACCTATTCCTTTCGACCATAGTTGAAGTTTTCACAAGTAAGACAGTTTACAGTTAGGTATGTTAGTAGTACATAATGTGTTAAAAAAGTTCAAAGTATTTAAATTAAAAACGCCCCATGAATAATTCTTGGCGCATGTGTGATTAGACAGAGACAAGTATGAGTCTCTCACCTTCCCTCTTTAATTATTTGTCGAACACTTGCACACATAGGCCTGCCTATGGCTTCCCTACTCTATGTATAATAACTCTATGGTTTTAGATTTCGGCAACCACGCGAACGAAGTTGCAGGCATAACTAGTAAAACAATATAAAGAGGATTACCGAAAGCGCTGGATCCGAATCCGGCACCGGTGGTAGCGTTCGCACCGGACCAGAAGCTACTCGCCGTTGGTTTTTGTGCGAATGTCGACCCCCCGCCGAATATAGAAGCAACCGTCGTACTAGGCTGACCAAAAGTAGTTTTACCACCGAAAACGTTCGTATTGTTGTTACCGAATACAGATGCTGTACTGGAATAAAATTAACTCAATTAACCGACAATGAAGTTTCTTTGTGCTATTTTTTGCTTTAATTGGGTCACAAACCAGACAACACATCGATATCAACACGCTATAGAGTAAAAAAAATATCAAAGCAGTCATGAGGGCTGCCGATAAAAGTGAAAACTTAATACTATAAACAAACAGTTGATATTTTTGGACATTCAAATGAATTGTTTAAATTAAAACAATTAAAAGCGCAATAAGTTATACTAATAGGAACAAATATAGTGTGTACGTTAACACGTAACGTGACCATGTCGATAACCACTAAAATAAATTTACTCCCTATCCAAACCTTGTTATAAGAGTTTCCAATTTAAAGAATTCCGTCTGCCTTAAATACTTTAAATCAATTTACAAAAAATATGGAAATTCACTTTCACACATGGTTATTAATTTCTAACAACGAACAACTTTTATTGTGGTAACTAAATATATTAATATTTTTTTAACACCCAGTAAACAACCGACAATTACATTAAATTATAAATTATAAATAAATTAATAAATAAATTAAATTATACATTAAATTAAGGCTTATCATTACGCCATTAGGTCCGAAGATTTAGTAGTACATATGGACCGTTTATTTTGAAAGTGGTGTAAGTCCATTTTTGAGAAAAATGAGTTATCACGTAAATCATGCTTAATTTAATGTAAATTTTTTATATATAACTAGTCCGTGTTTAATTTCTCAAAAAATCCCATGTTTTGTACAACTTAAAATCGGTCGGTAAATGAAATTGCATTATCAACAAATATAGAGTAGCCTTTAATTATCTCGAAACAAAAGAAAATGGACTTACACCACTTTCAAAATAAACGGTCCATATATAGATTAAATAGTATAACAATTTTGTTAGTAATTATCGATTCTAAGGATTTTTTATACTTTATAGGTTATGCGTTATGTCCACAATCTTACTTGATGTTAAGTGACGTGTATACCCAAGACGGTGAACATGCTAAGCCTAGTGGAGAGACTGGCTCTCAAGTGCAACTACCGGAACACACCTATAGGTATTTGGCAGCTGATTTTGAACTTACGGCTGGTAGTTAGCAAGATGGGAATTAGACGAAGGCCTATCGCCATGCTATGGTTCCATCACGATGTTTTCATTCACTGCAAGCTTATTGCAGAAATTGAACTCACATCCATTGACGCGGGGCTCGTACACACTATCAAACTGAGCAATAACCGCTTCAAATATAAATAACATCTTTGAAAATTTAGTAGAATAAACTTACCTTCCACCGAATATACTTCCTGAAGAGCTCTGCGATGGGTATGTTGTAGTTATACTAGCCGATGCGAACATATTAGCTTCAGAACCACCAAAAATTGATCCACTTTGAGCATTCGTGGTAGGAGTTCCAAATAGCGAAGATTGAGTTGTAGTGGGAGGCGTCCCAAACACTGACGCCTGAGTATTAGCATTCCCAAATATCGAGGACTGTGTTGTTGGTGTTGGAGTACCAAACACAGACGGCTGTGTAGTCGAAGCTGGACCTCCGAATACAGATGACTGAGTAGCCTGGGTTGGAGTTCCAAAAACAGATGCTTGAGTTGTATGTGCTGGAGTTCCAAATACTGATGACGATTGGGTTGTAGCAGTAGATGTCGCAAACATGGACGCTTGCGTAACAGCTGTAGCGAAAATAGATTGATTTGTCGACGTATTCGATCCGAAACCTGACGTTTGTGCAGTCGAACCTTCAAACAGGGAAGCTTGAGTCGTAGGTTTTGTTCCGAAAAGGCTCGGAGAAGTTGTAGTTGCACTGGCAAATGTAGAAGCTGCAGTAGTTGTTGAAGTGCTTGTAGTCATCGTACCACCAAACACAGTTGGCTGCGTTGTATTACTGAATACTGAAGATGTAGTAGTATTGAATACAGAAGCTTCAGTTTTTGTCGGACTAGTCGTCGAAGTAAATTGAGTTTGAGTAGTAGGTGCCGTAAACGCTGATGTTTCTGCCTTAGATTCAAGCTGACTTGATTTCAATTGCGTTGATACTGTATCAGATACGGACGTTGATGATGCAGGAGTTGGTGTGCTGAATACAATAGGCTTTGATGATTCGGATGAAAACGCTGACTTAGCTGCATTCGAAAATATAGAATTTGATATAGACGCCTGTGTAACTGAACTAATAAAACTGGATGCTGCTAAAGAGCTTGTTGTATTAGCAGTGGAATCGTTAAGTGAAGTTGGTTTTGATTGTGATGTGACAGCTGCCGCAAATATAGATGACGGTGAAGATTTTATTCCTGTATCAGATGTGGCTAATTTGGGTATAGTTGAATTAGAAATGTAAGACGGTTTTGGTACAACTTCAGGATCTAATTTTGAATCTACTGGCGATATTGCAACAGGAGCGACAATTGATTGAGTTGAAGGCACTGGAATAGAAAACATAATTTCATTGCATGATTGTAATAATATGTGATTACAAACAGTGAAATCAAATCAAATTACCGGTTGGTATAGATATATTAGCCGCTGCAAATATTGATGAAGCTTTAGAAATTGTCGACGACAAAACTTCATTTTCTGGTTCTACTTCATTTTGTATTTCATTTTCACCTGTTTTCCGAGAATTGCCTAAAATTTTGTCAATATCAATAGAAATATATATACATAATAATAGATATTATAATAGCTTATTAAGTAACTTACTTGATGTAACAAAAGCATTACTACTTGATACATTTTGATTAGTATTAGTAGAAGTTAAGTTTGATTTTGTGGTCGGTAGAACAGTTAATGATTTCGTCACATTTTCTTTCATATCACGTGTTGATTTACTATCACCTTCAGGGATATTTTCTTTTATTTTATCAGTTTTTTCACTTGATTTCAAAATATTTTTATTATCCGATTTTGGCACTGCTTGTTGATGATGACTTCTTAAAACATCAGGCACGTTTGAGGTGCCAGATGCCGCAGGAATTATTGTACTCATAGAGACCTTAGCAACAGGTTTTTCAGTTTTTTTAACTTCAACAGGGTTAACTACTTTATCACCTTCTTCAGGTTCACCAGTTTCATTAGATTTAGAGTTCAATGGGACTTGTTTTGTTTCTGGTACAAATGTTTGAGGTTGAAATTTGTTGAATATATTATTAACATCAGATAAAGGTTTGGATATATTGGTTGTTGAAAATGCTCCTGCAGGTGCTCCTTTATCTAAAAAATATTATTTTATTTGTTGATCAGTAACGCTTAAAGCCAAGCAAAAAGCAACAATTTTATATATTTATGCCAAATCAAGTATAAAGAACTAAATACAAATTTAGAATAAAATCGTTATGAGTAAAGGTTATTGAAACTAACAAGAAAACGATGACGGCGAACAAATATTCTGTCCCATGAAGGTATTGCCATTATTTTTAGCTTCCGCATTATTTGCTTGTGATTTATTCTGCAATAAGTCCTTCAGAACACTCCGTGTAGCTGCTGAAGCTGTTGTAGAATTGAAAGGCGCAAAACCTATAGCCTGTGCAGGTTTGGTAGGCTGTTGCAGCACTTGATTTAGAGATTGAACTTGGGGCTTAGCGATTTCCTGTTTAGCTTCTGGAAAAAAAGTTGAGAAATAAACAGCACATAATTCATTAGTAAATACAATTTAGAATAGCCATAATTGATAGAAACATACCGTCTGCAAACAAAGTCCGAGCGACATTACCAAGTGAAGGTATCGCCTTAGCATTGTTGACAGGAGTAAAGGAGGAAGTCTCAACAGGAATAGGTTTCAGCACTTCAGATGTAGATTCAACCTTTGTTATATTCACAGGAGCTAAAATATTTGCTTTTATTAATATCCTAAACCTTTTAAATTTCAGCGAGAAATGGGACCTTTTGATATGCATATGGTGAGTTTTTGTCTATTACACCAATGGAATTTAATTCTTATCAACATACAGAGATAAAAAAATTCTCATCCTTTGACTTCACAAGTACATGATGATTATCATACATATAAGATAATTTTATGCATACATATGATAGCACAAGGCTGTTCAAAACTATAGACTGTGTAGATCGCGGACGATTTTTAATGGCCCACGCAACAAGTCAGCACAGTGATTTATTGTTTTATAAACAGAAAATATTAACTTTTTTATTATGCACAACTACTTGAAAGAGTAGCTTAACATCGTCACCATAGAATGCTCGGATCTAAAATTAGATTTCAGGACTTTGAGACTAAAAGTTAAGCTGTATGTACAAATGTTTGTGTATAATCATTTTGACTGAAATAATTACTTATTGCAAACAAAAATTAACATGTAAACTTAAATGTTTTAAAACTTTTAAATGATTTTTTATTTAGTCCTAAATGTAACTAAAGTAGTATTCGTCAGTTGCTCACCACACATGTCTGAATCGTCAGTTTGACTAGACAGCTGAAAAAATGTAGATCACATTATTGTTACTGGTATCATAACATCCTGGCTTAAAGTTGTGAACACTGCCTTCAATTATGCATTTCATTTGTTTGATTTTAGATTATTTGCGTAAAATAATGTAAATAGAACTTACATGTCTCCGTTTCAGGATCAGGTGTAAATTCTTGGAGTTCATTTTCACTTGACGTTTGTTCCACATAAGTTTGTTGAACAGATTTCTCTTTTAGATTTTTTTCGTAGTTTTTTCTGATTGTAGCTAAATGTTGTCTCAAATCTACATTTACTGGTTTTATTTTAACGACCCTGTGGTTGGACAACATGTCTCGTAACGCGTCAATCTTCTGCGGTGTAAGTAGCGTCTCCTTACTTTTATTCTCGGGTTCGATGCTCATATTCAGTATGTTTTTGGTTAAATTGGATAACGGGTCCCTGTGATACGAATATAAAAATTACATTTTGTGATGTTTAGTTCATATAGTTTGTAATGCTTAGTAGCATTACCTCAAAGAAAATTGCAGTCAGATAACCTTATACTTTTGCGGTTAGTAGGTTTCGAGAGTTCCTTGTTGTAGCAGGTTCAAAGCCGGCGACGCGGTAGTGATATTTTTGGTTATACCCGCATAGTTAGGTAGTAACCACATATCATCATTCAATCATGTTGACTACATTTTTTTATATAATTATACTGTAGATAGTCGGTGTGACGAAAGATTAATAAAAAAAAATTATTGTTCATAACAACAATTACTATATTTTCGCTGTGATTTTACAGTTACATTTGACTATGAATTATTTTCAAATAGTTTCACTGTTTAAAATATTGAAGCATTTCTTTTTATACTTATCTTTCATTTGATACCGCTAATCAAGGATTGTTTGATTACTGAAAATTACTTTGTACTGTATACCTAAAATGTTAAGAACCACTGGTTTAAAGTAACTTGCTTGATATTATGTATAGGGATATACTAAAAAATAATAATAAAATAAAAAATAATTAAGGTACCATAATTTTCAACGGACTAAATAGTAGAAAATAAAATATTTGAAGCGAAAAACATAGGCAGCATGTTCATAATTATGTACATAGCTGTTACTTATAAATCGATTATAAACTTTTATAGAATAATCAAACAAATCATTTTTTCCAAATTTTCATGCAGTGTCATCCACTTCTGAGCTATGGTCCATATATTTAGCATCTAGCACATCGGGAAGTTAGTTTTAAATAAATTAGAAAATTCTACCCAGACAGACATACAAGAAAAGGAGTTAGTAAAAACAGAGTAAATAAAAAAAAAACAGTCATGAGGTCTGCCGACAGAAATGAAAACTGAAAACCATAAATAAACAGTTGTTATTTTTGGATGTCCAAATTAATAGTTTTATCTTAAATTAAAACTTTGAAATCAAAACTGTTTACGGCGCAATAAGATATACTCATAGGAACTGATAGAGTTTTATCGTTGAACATGTCGATAACGACTTACATGAATTTACTCCCTATTCAAACCTTCCTATAGGAGTTTTCACTTCAATAATAAATACGTATAGAATTATCTCACTTGTTCCTGAAAGGCGAACTTCTCATAATCGATGTGTATTTGACGAGTGGAGCGAATTCGCACTCTTTGATAGTATTGCGTAAAGTTCTCAATACTGCTTGTTGCCGGCATAGTATCTCCTGTTGCCTAACGAGGGGCTGGTACACGTCATCCAACCTCGGACGTATCATGCACCGACCTGGCCTAGAACATAATATTATTTTTTAAGACAATCCTGACACTAGAATTTAAACCATATGTACCCAAAATTTGAGAAGCTACGATGGCTTAGTTGGTGGATGGGCGTCCATTAATTAAGTGAAGCGTTAAGCGTGGAAGGGGTCAAGCCGAATTACACCGAATCTCACGTGGGGGAGAAGGGACCTCAGTCGATATCACGTACTTCTTTCCGCAAGAAAACTGGGTTACACTGAGAAAAAAATTCTAGCGATAAAAATAAGCATTGTTGTGACAAGCAATTATAGTAATTTTTTTTAATAAACTTAACGCAATCGAATACCGTTTAACATATTGAGATTAAACGTATGTATTTTGAAAAATCTCACGTGAGATTAGCGGAGGGGGAGAGGGTCGAGCAAAATATCACATCTCATCAGAGGTACGCGTGCGTTGAAAAATTGCCAAAATCACTCCACGGAATTAATGGATTTACCCTAGTGTATACGGGCGCTGAGTCAATGGACGTGAATATGAAACCACCTACAATGAGCCTGAGCTTTCGATGTAGAAAAACATTGTGAAGAAACCATAGCAGGGTGGTAGGGCTTTTTCCAAAGCCTAAATGTCTAGCTACCACCTTCAGGTCGAAAATTTGCGGCCAAATACCTACATGTATGTTCCGGCAGTTGCACTTGGGAGCCAGTCCGTTCACTAGGTTTAGCGTGTTCACTATCTTAGGCCACATTGTCATTTAACAAAAGGTGAGTTTGTGGCCATAACGCTAGTCGTATAAGACATTTAAAAAAATACAATTGACAATGTAACGTTTGGAGACTCAGAATAAAATAATAAGTCCTGTGTGGGATTCGAACCCAATTATTTTGTTTTGGTGATATCTTGGGTATTGCTTTTGGATTTAGTTAATAACTCCAAATTATTTAGTTCTATATCATATAATTTTGGTGGTGTCCCATCCTATATTGTTTACCTTATTACACAATTCAAGCGAATTTTGAATCGTAAGTATAAGCATATTTAAGTTACTGCATTACCTTGTTGAATAGCTTTAATGAGGAAGCTGCAATTTTGTTTAAGCTAAATTCTAAGTTTACACCGACTTGACATTGTTAAAATAGTACCATTGATAAATAAGGAAAAGAGTGTGCGTGAGAAGAGAAATTATATAAATATATAAAGGTAATAAAATATATATTGTCTGTAAAAGTTAAAAATAATTATAGTATATTTGATAAGTGTAAAAAATATGATAACAGTGTGTACATCTGCTTTACAATATTTACGTTAAGAAATTGAATATCAAATAACGCATCAGAAAATCTATAACTAAAAACAGAATATAATTTTATCTTCAAATATTTGAGTGATGTAATAATACTAGTCATTTAAAAGTACAAGAATAATTTATACGTGTTTTCAAAAGTGTTCATTATTCATTTTGTTCAAAACGTGTAGTTAATGCATGCTGTGTTAGTCTATAATAATTAGTTTGTACAGTTACTAAATTAAGAATAATTGTATTTCAGTGTAAGTAACAGCGTACAACTGTTGGAAGACCTAATAAGTGATAAATTCCTGAAAAAATAATTAATACAAACTTATTGAACTCTGGATCTTTAGATTGTATCTCGTTCCATTTGAAATTCAATGACTTTTGTGCTTGATCTAATTGAGTTTCCACGTAATATGCGAGTTTTTTCACTGACGCCACGCGCTTCATTGTCAACGGGTCTACTTGTGTCCAGTGCTGGAAGTCTTTGGCACTGGAAAACATAATTATTTTAAATAAATACACATTTTTATAATAAAATATCAATAACGAAAGTTAAGAAGTCATGATGACTCATTGGCTAGTATGTACAGACGTGAGTTCGAATCTACCTGCAACGAGCCTGAGATTTCGGTGAAAGAAAACATCGTAAGGAAATCATAATATGATGGTAGGGCTTTTTCTAATACTCAACGGGCTAGCTACCACCCTCAAGTTGGAAATGTACCGCCAAATGCCTATAGGTGTGTTCCGGCAGTTGCAATGGAGAGCCAGTCCCTCCCGGAATAAATAAAAAAACTAAGTTTAACGTGAGCACCATATGGACTACATTGTCACCTCACTTCAGGTGTGATTGTAACCATACCTATATACTTAAAAAATAAAGATGATTATATTTAGCTTTACTTAGCATGAGTTCGTGCTTCAGCGACAAGCGCACAAGCACGAACCAACTCCAGTTTCAGTTGGACCACCGCTGTTCTCAAATCGTCCAAAGAGCACTCTTTCCTCAACTGTTCAGCGTTCATCGAGTTGAAATTGAAGTTCGCATTAATCGACTCGATATCGCGTTGAAGCTATAAAAAAATGATACTAGATGAATTTACTACGATACATATATAACCAAAAACATTGAATTGTGTGGTTTTATAAAACCATGATGCAAGTTAAACTTTTTTTCGAAAGCGTTTGTTTTTAACGCGCTAATCTTAGCTAAAGCTATCAGTCGGAATCCAAAAATTATTTTTGTATTTGATAGAGCAATCAATATGGAAGGCTTTAAGCTATTTAACAACACGGTATATCACTAAGAAGATTAAAGCTGCATTGAAAAAAGTAAAAAAATTGACAAAAATGATTCAATTAAATGGAATTGTATTGTACCGCCCGGTGCCGTCAATGCCGACACTTAGCTATGTTATGATTTCTTAGGTTTGCGCGAATATTATTAATTGAAATAAAACTAATTTAAACGGATTTTATCGCGGTTATTTATTAAATTTTGATCCCGACGTTTCGAAAGCTTTTCAGCCTTCGTGGTCACGGGGCGGACTGCAATAAATAACCGCGATAAAATCCGTTTAAATTAGTTTTAATTCAACACTTAGCTATGTTATTATTTAAAAAAATATAAACCTGTATAAGTATTACTAGTATATCAAAAGATTACATCATCCTTTAACATCAGTTAAGAATATGGCAAAATGTTAAACCTGGAAATGAATAAAAATAAATATTACAACTGAATAATGGCTCAACCTAAAAATTTACGAAGCTAGTAATTTTGATATTTTTGGTGACATTTACCTTGAAGTTCAAAAGAAAAAATTACCTGATAACTTACCTTGGCTTGAGTCTCTCGAGTTTTTAGTATAAACTTGTAGAGATCCATTTGAAAAACATTAACTTCCTTGACAAGCATCTCCTTTAATTCTTGGTTGGCTTTCATTTTATTTAGCCTTTCCTGTTCGACTTTTAACGCGGCGTTTTCTTGTACTTGTGTTAAATTGGGCGTTTCTACCACACTTTGCAGTTTTTCTTGGACCTGCTAAAATGTGTATTGTATCGAATATATACCGCCTTGACATGAGATGAGAAACCCAAAATAAATGCAAAATTAGATCCCAAAAAAATAAGTTATTATAGCTGTTTAACTCACAGCCATGGAAGAAAATTTGATGGGGTGCCAAACTTATACATGTTTCTTTCTTATTTTTTTAGTTTGTTTGTGATGTCTTTACCAGAGGAATTTCCGTCGCATCTAAAGTAATCAACTGATTTCTAACAAGAATAATTTAGTGCTGCCAAGCCAGACTTATGTAAGTTATATTTCTCTATAATATGCAATCATCTAATCAATTAATTATTGTTATATATAATTGTTAATTTAATAAAGTTACTTTAAAACATTAATTTATTATATAAATAATTATTGCAAAAACTATAGTATGCTTCTGTGTAAATATTATAGTTCCTAAAATACAATTATTATAAAAATTGTACTTACAGCAGGTTGAGTTGGAAGTACAACTGGCTTATTTTCTTTTTGAATAGGTACTTGATTTGCGGTATCTAAAACATATAATTACAAAAATGTCATTTGTAACAATTTTACAGATTTTTTCATGTTTAATCGTACTCCTTATTTGTAGATGAAAAAAAAATAATCCAGCAGTTTTCATATATACCATGCTTTGATCGCGGGATTTAGTTTTGAGATTTGAGATCGATATTCAAAACAAGAATGCCATCCCACACATTTTATTATTAATCTTTACAAACCAAATGTAGAAAAAGATAACTTGACGCAGCGGTTCTTGTGTAAGATCCGCTATAGTGACTTGTCTAGGGGTGTCGCGTTCTGGTTTGAACCGGTGTTCATACACCGTTCAGTTGACACATAAGGTATGTTTTGATATATACCGTGAGGATTCTTCATTACTCTTACTGTGGAGAAATTCGTTCCGTTATGGCGGACAGTATATCACCGCAGTATCCTAGGGAAATATATGATGTCATAAATCAATTTTTGTACTGTGGGCCCGGGTGTTTTTGAAGTAAGGTGCTCTCAGTATTTTAGATACCGGTCGTTAAAAATCATAGAAAACTTCAAGATATTGTGCTTATTAAAGCGTGAAACCAATACTTGGTATGAAATGAAAGTAACTGAATAATTAAACGAATTCTATTATCTATAAAAAAATGTTAAATAATAAATAAACATGGATAACAGTATACTCGAACTTTGTTTCGTTTTAAACAGTAACCAGTATAGTTAACAATAAAGAAACGGCTTCGCAGTATACTAATTGACGTCACGACACACCTTACATTACTTGCAGTGTATATCGAAACATAGCCATAGTCACCTGTCACATACGAAATATGGCTGTGCAAGTTCAAGGTGGTGCTAACACGGTCGTTGTGAATTCGATAAAAAATTAATATAATAATCCGGCGTCGGTTCAATGTTTGTAGGGGCAGTAAAGTGAAAAGTAAAGAACAACAAAGTGTAAAAATAACAATTCAGCACAAGATTAATCGACAACACTCACCACCGATCATCACATTGCAAGTAGGTAGTCATCTTTTTTAATCTTCATCTTACTACAAATACTTGGGTGTATACACCAATGGGTGTATATCGAGTGAATAGGCACAATGGTAAAAAGCTGTATACAACCACTATGTATATGGCGATAAACTTGTCATATTAACATTTTTTTCTGTATTTCCTCGAAGATTTTCTATATTTTCCTATTTTACGCTAGCTATGAGTCTTATAGCATTTCCAATGCTTAAAAGTTTAGGAAACATTCAATTTTAACATATCTTTAATCCCTTTATGGAAACTCTGAGCATACTTAACGTTGTATAAAGAATTTCTGTGCAAAGTTAAACTTTTTTCAGTTGGTAATGTATACAGACGCTACGTCAATGGACATGAATTCGAATCCATTTGTAATAAGCTTAGTCTTTCTGTAAAGAAAAGCATCGTAATGAAACCTTAGCATGATGGTAGGGCTATTTCTAATGCCTATCTTGCTAGCTTTTACCCTGAAGTTGAAAATCTGCCACCAAAAACCTATAGCTGTGTTCCGGCTGTTGCACTTACGAGCTAGTCCCACTAATAAGCTTAGCGTGCCACATTTTAGGCCACATAGTCACTTAACATCAGGTAAGATTGTGGTCATAATACTAAATATATAAAATAAAAAAAAAGAATCATATAAATAAATAATAATGAATACACTTTTCGAACATACCCACGGAAAATCCGGAGCTCATTACTGTTTGTTGCAGATTTTCTGTGTTGACATTGTTTGGCGCTGATAAATTGGCATTATCCGGATTTTGAATTGGTTGAATTTGAGGTGGTATTTCTTTCACGAGCGATGGTTGTGGCTGTAATTATTAGAGTTTATAAAGGGATGAACCACAAAAATATAGAGGTACAAAAAGCAAAGTCTGTACAAGAAAATGTAACAGATCCATCCCTAGTACCTATGTATATTTGCAAGAAAAATAAATAACAGATATATTTAACTCCATCTAATTAATATTATGATTACTTTTTCTCAATTTGCGAATGAAGGCTGTAAGGGATTTAAAATATTTGTAGAAAAATAAATAAATTAGAATTAATTAAATGTTAGAAAATATGTATTTTAAATTATCTTAAAATTTCAAAATGAACAATAAATAAAATAGAAAGTCATCATATTTAGTTTATACAATTCTTACAATAATAGATAAACGATGACTTTTTGTTATTTTTATGGTAAGATATATTTGAATATTTGTATTGGCCAATCAGAGATGACGTTGGGAAGTAGAATTAGGTAAAACAATTAAGGGTTTTTAGTTTTGCTATTAGATAGAGGAGTAGTTTTGAAGGAAAAATGAAAGGGAAAATTGATGAAACAATGACAAGGAGGAGGATATGCTATCAAAGAAGCAATGGGGAAAGTTCGAGAAGGTAGCCGGCATTCGGGGAAAGTACACGGAGGAAAGGGAGTGCGAGGTAATATAAGACCGCAACACGGGAATTTTGGGAGGGATTTCAGAATAAAACCGGAGAGAAAACACTTGAAAATAAGACCTGAGCGAGGAACTGGAGAGGTAGGCCGGGGGCGTGAGGGTTTAAGAGAGGTGAGAAGTATAAAGAACGCTATAACCTACAAAACTTTACAGTTCTGATTTTGATATTTGTTAGATTCAGATACAGAGTTCTAGTCTTGTAAAAATGAACTCAGAATTAATATAAATATTATAATTGCTAATTACAGACGATCTACTGTACAAATCTGATAGTATTGATTCTATTACAAAGTCGAAGTAAGGTGTGGCATCCTCTTGTGTCTATAATACAAAAGGAATGTGTTCAGGATTTTACTGGAAGTTTTGTAATAAGCCACCACGCTACACTTTTCCATGCAGACTTATTGTTCAGAATCTAGGTTGTTATATATTAAGTAACTTGCCAATTGAATATATCTTCCTTTTAAATAATTATATAGAGAATATCTTGGGTTTGAATTTGATTAGTTAAGGTAAATGCCTAGGTAAATAATTACACTAAAGTAAATTGGTGAAAAAATATAACATATAAGTTATACAACCACACTTATGAAACAAATTAAAGAAGTTAAACTATAATAATAATTTATACATTAATTGTAATTTGAAATTTAACTGTTATCTAGTTTAGAAACTCTTCAAACTTCCTATATTATGTAAAGTATGATACTAGTAATTTCCTTAAGATAAATATTTACCAAATCTACATTTACAAGTATAATTGCATAGAGATTATGAGATATATAAAGATTATAAAACTACGTAAAGAAAGCTAAATATAATAATAACTCATAGTGTAATTGTGATATAAAACATAACTGATTACTAGTTTAGAAACCCTTCAGGTATTATGTGACATGAGGTGAATAAACAAATTAAGATATATAGGTACCAACTTTTATAATAAAAATTATAAGGATATAGGAACAAAGATAAATAACGATCATGATATTAGTTATAAAGCTTAATATTTTGATGTAAATATACAACACAATAATGCCACTTATACATTGATGGGATTGGATAGGTAGGGTTCAACACATATAATTTCCGAATACCTATCCACCTACCTTCAGGAACCAGTGTGATATTAATTTATTGGTTCTGCCTACCATTTAAAAGGCATATAATCTGAGGAGTGTTTTAGTTTTACTATGTATGGGCAGTTATACCCTTCTAACCATTATACTTGTTAGGCCGTAGCTTATCTTCTATATATCCATGTCCGTTGATCCACTCAGTCTTTGGAACAATGACCAAGGATTCGGAGCTGTGACTTTGTCTCCTCCACCTATATCCAACAGTCTGTAGCTTCCTTATTATACTGTGCGAGAAGGTTTAGATTGAAGTGAGTTGCAAACTACTCTTTGGTTAACTTTGTCTCCTCAGGGCAATCTTACCACTTTGAAGGACTTTAACTATACCATTACTGTGTTTGCTAATTACTACTCATTAGATTTATCTTGTTGAAGGCTATAGTCAACCTTATGAGACACCTCATTACAGCAAACATATTGACAGAATTGAAGGTATAACAACATTTATAAATTTTTTATGTTTTAAAAGTTACACAACATATGTCAACTATAACGAAGCATGTAATGAGTTTCGATTGAATCAACTGCAAGAACGCTGCCGCCAGCATGATATGATGTTTGTACAGGCTGTTTTAACCGAGTATATAGATTGCTCAGAGCTTTTAGCCCGAATATCGTTTAGAACACCCAAGTATCGCACACATAATACATAACTTTTTGATGTTGCATTTGCAAATAGCAACTATGCACAAAACTGGATAGTGTGTCGCCTTGCTCGCACTTACAATGAAATGTACAGCCATATAGATATCTTTCAGTATAGCAGAAAAACATTTAAAATCGAACTCATAAACATTCATAACGGACTCTACACTATTATCATACAAATGATTACATCTTTTAATTAACATTTTTCCTAATAAATCTTTTTAAGCTTTATTGTTTTTTTACTGCAGTAGCTTTCCCAACCTAATTCCTCAGGGGGTCGCGGTACCCACACGTTCAGAAACACAGCCCTAGTGCGATAAAAAATAAACGGTTCTTACCTATTTACGAAATGTCAGACAAATGCAATAAATACCTTTGGTTGAGCTATAACAGGCTGAGTGTGTTGAATAACAGGCTGTTCAGGTGTATCATCAGGCAGGATACTGTAAAAAAAACGAAATAAAAATTGCAAAAATAGTGTGAATGCTTCAATGTCCACGCATAAAAAGCGATGATAGCTCAATGGTAGCATGTAAAGAGGTCGCGTGAAACGGCGTGAGTTCGAATCCCTGCAATGAGCGTGAGCTTTCGATGTCTTTTAATGCTCGTCTGGCCAACTACAATCTTCAATTTGAATATCTGCCGCCAAATACCTATAGGTGTTGTAGCAGTAACACTTGAGAGCCAGTCCCTTCACAGGCTTAGTGTGCCCACTATCTTGGGCCACATCACCACTTAATATCAGGTGAGATTGTAGCCATAAAGCTAAACCAATAGAAAAAGTATAGTTGTCACAATACACTCGGGTATAAATTCCTTCTGCCCTACTTAATTGCTGGGTATATACTTGCTAAATCTGCTAAATATCAGGTAGGAACCAGCTAATTCCCAGAACAGGATACTTTTAAATGTGCCACTACATTGGGCATTACACCTACAATATGGTAGTCGTGATCTAATTGCATACAATGCCTTATTATATAGTTATATCTTATTATATCGCCTAGTTATATTAATAACATACCTGGTAAGTAAAGCAGACGGCAGGACCAACTGTTGAGGAGGACTGCAGATCTGTGGAGCTTGTTTGTTCAAATTAACGATGTTGAAGATTGTCAGAAGCCCTGTATGAGACAGTACGAGCAGTAGCGGCATATGAGGTAAAACTTCATTTTCACCTATAAGGATATAAAATATTGTTGTTAAAAAAACCGTAGATCTATCATTTATATACATTTTGATTTTGATCTTGCTTTTAGTGTATTCAGATTAGGTAGGAGTCTGCTAGCGCCGGTTCAAAACCACATTCTAGTATAAAACTTACTGCAGTCTATATAGGACAAATCTCTCAGATTATTATAGAAATTTCGCAAAAATACCTGTCATTACCACTATTAAAGCGTATAAATTAACTACATACTCATTTCTGTTCAGTTCATTTATTAGTTCGTAGTATATTAATTTGTATTATTACGTGGTTCTTAGGTATATTTTGTATCTCATGGTACTGTTAGCTCAACCAATACAATATGTTCAGTTGTTCTAGAAAAAAATATATACTAGGTCTGACAGCAAATTCGCTTTATTTTATGTAGAAATTGTATAAATCAATACATTTTAGTTAAATTTTAATTATGTATATTCAACTGTACTTACCCCATGGCAATTGATGTAAGGCACACGTATCAATGCATATGCCGACAGGATAATTTTCTAGTTTCTTATCTGTTAGTGGCAATTCAGGTCGTGCTTCATCAGTCTGTTGAGAATACAAATAAATGACTTTTTTAATTATGTTTTTTATTAATATTGTTTTTCATTCATTAATTGAAACGACGATGATAGCTCTTTTAGTAGTGTGTACGGACGTCGCGTCAGGGGACGTGAATTCGAATCCACATACAATGAGCTTGAGCTTTCGGTGAAGGAAAACATCGTGATGAAATCATAGCATGGTGGTGGGGCTCTAATACTCGCCTGGTTTGTCACCACCCTCAAGTTCAAAATCTGCCGTCAAATATCTATAGGTGTATTCTGGCAGTTGCACTTGAGAGCCAGTTCCTCCACTAGGCTTAGCGTATTCACCAGCTTGAGCCACATCGTCACTTAACTTCAGGTGTGATTGTGACGATAACGCTGAACCTTAACTAAAAAAGTAAGGATGATTTTGGCGATTTTTGCCCCCATTGTATGGGTACATAAGATTTCCTTCATCCTATGTATGATGCAATTTCGATTTTTCTAAATAATTAATGCGTTGATGCGAAAAAGCGAGGTTGCGAGTTAGTTTTACTTGAACACTTGAATTTTTTATACATTCCGAAAAAACTTATAAAATCTATGTTAACGTGAGAGAAGCCACCGAAAGATCCTAGTTTTCTTTTAGAACATACTCATTGCAGGGATTTGAACTCTAGTTGATGGACGCGATGAAAAACAATGCATAAATTAAAATAAATGGAATGATTTAAATTATGTATAAAAATTAAAACATCTTATGTACTTGACACCACTGCGCCCAGTTTGCCCCATCTGCAGAACCAAATGTCGCTATTTCCATACTATTCGATGATGCGGCAAGAATGATGTTCCTGAAATCATAAAACACTTTACGAGTTTACTCATTTTTTCAAGAAAATTATACATTTTTTATATTTATATAATATATAATAACTTTACAAACATACAATTAATAGAAATAAAGTAAGACACAGGCTCGGAAGAATAATTTGTTCATCATAGAAGCAAGGAAACCACTTAAATCAATAAACCAAACAAGCATACTAAACTGTCTTGCATTTTTAACAGTATAATACATTATATCATAGTAATAAAATATTCATAAATCTTTTAATATAATTGTTAAATAATAATAATAATAAATTACACACATTGGCATTTCAGTTGCTTTTAAATAAAGCTTTTTTCTGTATCTGTTAGTGATTAGGTAACTTATAATTGAATTGACTCATAGAAGTAAAATTCATGTAATATATTTATTTTATTGAAATTATCATTCATAGCTATTCCTTGGTATAACAGATGGACCTATTTTCGATTTAGGAACAGAATGATCTCTGTCGTTTCACCTAGTTAGACAAATATAAATAGATTGTACACAGACATGTATGCAAGAGTTATGTTCATCTCATAAAAGTCAATATTGGGAAGGAATTGAATCTTTGACCTCTCCATTTAATAATAGGGTTTGCTACAATAAAAATGTTTCACTTACCACTGAGCTAACCCTTGTAAGTAATAATACCAGGATCTATTGTTTCCCATACTGAAGCACACATCTTCATAATTCAAGCATGCAAGTTGTCCCGTCTTACTTGCATTTACTATAGCAACAGCTAGTAACAAAATATATCATATATTAATATATATACAAGTTATCACCCAGTGGTGCACAGAAATAAAAAAAAATATCACTTTATTTAAAAAAATCTTGTTAAAGATTTATATTTATATGTATATTATAATTCCGTTCCCGTACATGATATAGGGCAATTAATAGCAGTACACAAATTTCAATATTTTAAAATATTTATTGGTTGCAATAATAATTTTATAAACATCTGTAATAATACACGTAAAATTTACAAAATTATTTTTTGAGCTGCAAACGTCACGATTTCTTAAACCCCTTTTGGTTTCTTAGACCCACATTACATTTTGTTACCGTAAGCAAAACCCCCTCATATATGTGAAAGTATTTTACAAAGGTGCCCTAAGCAAGGAATATAAAAACAATAAATGTTAAATTTAATGTATCATTTACATGTACTATGTATATACATTTTAGTTTTCTGCACTTATTCTACAAATATAAACTTTAATTATTTTAGTTTCTATACTCCTCTCTTGCTTACAGGTGTACAACCTTTTTTTCTTTAGATAACAAACTGTTAAAGGAAAAAAGGTTAAAGAAATCTTATAATAACAAATAATCATGTTGAAGTTTTCAAGCCATGATAGTAGTAGAATGTACGGACGCTACGTCAAAGGACGTGAGTTCGAATCTCGGCAATGAGATTGAGCTTTTGGCGAAGGATAACATTGTGATGAAGCCAAATCATGGTGGTAGGGCTTTTCTAATACCCACTTGGCTAGCTACCACCCTCAAGTTGAAAATCTGCCACCAAATACCTAAAAGTGTGTTCCGGCAGTTGCACTTGAGAGCCAGTCGTCCCTTAACATCAAGCGAGGTTGTGGCCATAACGCTAAACCTATAAACAATAAAAAAAGTATTCTTATAATTTAAAAATATAGTTAAATATATTTTTATTAATATATACTGAAAACTGCATACATTATTTAAATTACTATTAACAAGGTCAAACCTGGTCGACTATTGTCTGCAGCATTTTTATAGACCACAGCAAACTGAAAAGTCGATATCCAATATAAAGCAAGTGTTTCAACAGGTGATCCTTCAAATAGATTGGGTGACGGAATCGTTTTCGCTAACATTAAATCTGGTTTGTATTGACATAGTGAACCATCACTGTTCCCTGTGACTAATTGTTTTCCTTTGGGACTCCAACATAAACATCTATACAAATAGAAATAAATGTAAGATTACATTTCAGTTGATAAGAATCTTTTGTGTTATAATTACGTGTAGCCTATAATATTCATTACAAAGAAAAATAATATGGAATGAAGACTAATCATAATAACATTATAAAGCCTTTTTTGTATTTCCTATAAACTTAAATATGTAGCTACAATCTATTTTATATTTTCTTAATTTTATGTTAGTAACTATAAGAGATTCTATTACATTTTTTGCAATTATATTTAGTTATGTAAAATTGCCCTGGACAGAAAGAAACAGCAGCCATTGGAGGAGGCCTATACCTATTCAAGTGGCAGATCAGTGTTGTAACTGAGATAATAATAGTGTACTTTACCGAGGAGTGAGTAAGTTATGAGCTAATGTTCCCAACCCAAATCCTTGACGTGGAGCACCATAAGTGCTAGTGCTCTGTTACAAAAATAGATAGTGATGTTCCTTTCTAATGAAACATTGCCCAGGTTTCATTATTTTAAACTTTTTTTGTTTTTTAGTAATAACAGGCAAAGGAGCAAGCTTGTCATCTGATGGTAAGTGATCATCGCCGCCCATGGACACTCACAACAGCAGAAGAATCGCAGGTGCATTACCAGCCTTTATTTTGGAGACACTGGCTCTCAAGTGCAACTGCCGGAACACCTATTGGTATTTGGCGGCAGATTTTCCACTTGAGGATGGTAGTAGCCAGGCGAGCATCAGAAAAAACCACCATTCCTCACAATGTTTTCCATCACCGAAAGCTCAAGCTCGCTGTAGGAGGTTGGATGCGAACTCACATCCCATGATGTGGCATTCATACACACTACCACTGAGCTATCATCGCTTCAATATACAAATAGCACTAATATGCAAACAATTCTTATTTTATTACTAATCAGTATATTTATCAAATTCTTACAATCCACATATATGAAAATACTCAAAAATCACAAAAGGTTTCAACCATCAAGAAGAATCAACAACAAACTTGAATGAGTTTACCATTTTTTATATGTTTGCTGCTCTTTTGTTTAGAAGATGTAGAGGCATGAAAATTTTCAGATCCATCCCGTTATTAATTTTAGAAACGAAAAATGAGAAATTGCTCGACACTATCCTAAAACTTATTATCTGGATTTAGAACTTAACCCTACTATTTATTAAAAATGTTTAGTCTCAATCTGAAACATGAGATGACTAATTTATGAATTACTTTATATTAAGGACTACATTGGTGAATGGTTGAATTTATTGTGTCAAATATAAAGCATAAATGTTGTTTCTTGTAAAAAAGGGAATATAGGTTATACATCAATTGAAAAAAAAGAAACTGCATCACAAAATCTTGTTCTTGTTCTTTTGCAATGAAATAAAATTTTGTTTGATACACAATAAAGCAAATCTATTTTAATAATGTGTTTTATATTTTATTTTTGCTCTCTAAATTTTAATTTTGCCCTATACAACAAATATGCATTCCAGTGTCGATAAATAGTGGTACATAAATGAGGACTAAATAGAATTTCAGTTAATACCTTGCTTTAGATTGCACTTTCTTTACTTGAACTGTGCTTAATTGGTAAGCAATAAGTGTGCCATCATAAAATACTATAGCCAAAGAGTCTGGAATGCATGGATTCCATTGCATACCCGATACAAAAGTAGATGGATTTACTTCTGTTTTAAGAGACAATAATGGTGAAGCAATCTAGAAAAATATAAAAACTGTTAATAACAATTTTAATTTGTATTGTTTTATATTTTAAAACAATGTTTTTAGAACCATTTTAAATGAGTAGTATAAGTAGTTTTGAGGCACTGATAGCCCTGTGGTAGAGTGTAAGGATGCCAAGTTATAGGATGTCCCTGCAATGATTTTGAGCTTGTGTTCATAGAAAACATTGTTATGAATATCTTGGTGGTAAGGCTTTTTCTAATGCTTAACTACCATTGTCAAATTGAAAATCTTCCACCAAATACAAATAGGTGCGCTCCAGCAGTCACACTTGAGAGTCAGTCCTTCCACAAGTTTAGTTTATCTACCATGATGGGTTATATCATCACCTAACATCAGGTGAGATTGTGGCCATAACACTAAATCTAAAAACTATATAAAAAAAGAAAATTGTACCTGATTTTGGAGATCAGTAATCCTGTAAATGATAAGTAATTGTGTCCCAATAACAGCCAAAAGTTCATGGTCACAACTAACTGCTATATGTGTTGGTGTTTCCTGAAGCTTTAACTCTATATGCTGAGGTTCACACTCTTTGTCTATCAGTTGATTTAAATAGTGCACTGGAAATGGAAGTTAATATATATTTTTTTATACTTTTTAGGTTTTATCTTATTGACCCAATCTTACCTAGTTTTAAGTGATGAGATGGCCCAAGATGGTAGGCATGCTAAGCCTCATAGAGGCTCATACTGGCTCTCAAATGCAACTGCTGGAGCAAAGCTACATGTATTTGGTAGCAGACTTTTAACTCGAGGAGTTGTTAGCCAGGCAGAGAAAAAGCCCTAACACAATGCTAAGGTTTTATGAAAATGTTTCTGTTCAATGAAGGGTCATTGTTGGAATTAAAACTCATATTCGCGGACACCACATCTATACAGACTATTAACAGAGCCATTTTCATTTTTTCACTTATCAACTCACTTCACTTATATGTTCACACATTGTTTTTTTTTATATTTTTGTTGGCAACTATATAATAGAAATTTTCAGAGCTATTGTACCAATTAAAGTTTATTAGTTAAACTATTACTAATCCAAGTTATCATTCCGAGAAGTCTCTGTAAATTTAATTTACATAAATATATAGGTATTTTAATTGTACATATTTAAGTATATAAATGATTCAATTCAATGCCACTTGGTAATATGGAAACTGAAATAAATGTATTTATTATAGTTAACAATCAAATGAGTATTTGGGCTAATGGATATCCAGAAATATTATAGGATTGTTTTACTATTATAAAATCTAATAAAAAAAAAATTATATTAAAACTTCCCTAAATTGATATTTATAAATGAAATAATTGTTCTTATACTTATTATTTGCAGAAACTTAACAGTAAAGGTGTTCATCACTGAAAAAATGTATAATTATTTGAAATTGAATTGGTACCTGTAAGGGTTCCATCCGGAATCCCAATGAAAACAATTCCATATTTACTGCTGCTTGCCACTAGGCTATAACCACGATTTTGTAACCGATCTTTTGTATTAAATACCTTTATTTTATGTTCCAATTTATAAAGAAGACTCTGTAATAATTTATTTTAATATAAAACAAATAATAAAAATATATACAATAGGTAATTGAGTTGGGTATTCTGACATATCTCATAAGTAAATTATCTAAAAATTATCTACTGAATTAACACTACGCTTTACTGTTTTATATTGATGTATATATAATTTTCAATTTATCTTCAAAGCAAATTATATGATTTATAAGTTTGTAAAGCGTGAAGGATATAATTATATACGTTACAGGTTCATCCACAGAATTTGGCCCAAATTTCACTTCCATTATAGTAACGGTATTTTAAGTACACAATACTAATAGGTAAACGTAAAATATCATTAGCGTATATTTCAAAATAAAAATTAAATACACCGTTACAGATGATATTTAATTTGAGAAACTTATATTGAGATATCAATTATGGATGAACGTCTGATATCGATTAATTAAGAATCATTCAACATTCAAATTCAATTTTTAAATCGATTCACATCTCTGAATCAATCCAGTGAATTGATATTTTTTCTTTCAAAATATTGAATTGATTTTTTATATTTTCATAAGAACTATAAAATTATTTTCAAATAATTGAACATATTACTCAAACATACGTGTTTAAAAAAGCTATAATAATTTCAAGAAATGATTAATCAAAAACTCGCCAGATGGTTTATATTATTATGTCCGACTTAGGTGCACGGTCTTAGATACCTTTGCTTTCACTTTAACTAGGAGTCCTCCCTACCTACTCGACTTTTAAAAGTCGTGCTTTAAAATGTCGATTTCGTATGAATTTATTCTTTTTCTTTTTATTTTATTCTTGGCAACTCAGTCCTTATTAGACTATTACTGCCACTTTAAAATGATAATGAGTAAATGGTGAAGTGGCAGTATATAAATATAAATAAATGAGAAAACTATAATGATAATTAAGAAATTTAACTAATGGTTTTATATACACTTTATTGTTAAGAGATAGGATATATGACAGATCACAAGACAGAATAGCTATAAAATTACATTAAATATCATACAGCGGTAAAGAATTATAAAAAGAACAGTTAAAAAGAATATTCATAATGTTACCCTCTTCCAGACCACACTCACAGACAGATGTATCTCTAATCCTTAATTTGTTCAAGTGGACTGGCGACGAGCAGTGGCTTTGCAGTGACAAGCTTTAGCCTCGAAATAATACTTGTAATTTTTTTAGTTAATCTCCATTTGAAGAACCACGGTTTTAGAGCAATTTTAGGTTAATGTCTTTTATAAAATTGACCTTTGTTTGATTGATTTCAGTCCAAATTTCATTTTCAACCAACTCTTGACGAGATAGAAAATAAACTAAATCCTGACTATATAAAGACTTATCATAGTCAAACGCTTTTTCGAGATCTATAAAACACAGATACAAAACTTGACCCTGTTCTTTAATTTTCTCCTGCAGTTGGCGTAAGGAGAACATAGCTTCACATGTCCCTCGGTTGGGCCGAAAACCGAAATGGTTCTCAGGTAATACAGTTTCAGATAACTCTGCAAGTCGATTGATGAGTATTCTGGCGAAGATTTTTCCAGGAGAAGAAAGTAGAGAAATGCCCCTATACGAATTGCAGTCAGTACGATCACCTTTGTTCTTATAAAGACACCAAATACAGGACATTTTAAAACTCAAAGGTACATGTTTAATATGCCACATTCTTTTAAAGAATTGCCATATAGCATAATGCAACTCATTCCCACCATACTTAAGCAATTCTCCAGGAATATTGTCAACATCTACAGCCTTTTTGTTCTTTTGAGCTACAATAGTATTAACTACTTCTGATAAGGTGAGAGGCTCATCCAGAGAAAAGACTCGTGGTCGCTCCGGAAGCGCTCTTATAAAATCGAGATCTGCTGCACGATCTATATTAAGTAACTGATTAAAATGAGTTGCCCATTCCTTAAGCACATCTTCCTTGTTCGTTATTAGTGAACATGAGCAGATTTGAGAGTTGTATGTCTTCTATAAGGAGATCTAATTAGTTTTCGGACCTCACTGAAGAACTCCCCAATCTGATTTGTGTCCGATAATCATTGTATGCAATTTACTTTCTCAGTCCACGATTTATCTTTTGCTAAACGTGTAAGTTTTCTTAAATTAGAAGTGCTTTGCTTTATCATATCACAAAAATCTGTTTGCCTATTAGAAATATATTTTTGATAAGGACACGATGACTAGATATAGCATTTGTGAGTACCTTGTCGTTTTCATCAAACCAATCTTCATGTACTCGCGGTTTGATTCCCCCAACGTCTTCGGCTGTGCTGAGAATCCTTGACGAAAAACTTGCCATTTTTCTTGTAGGTCATCTTTATCTTCCATAATTATTGATAAAGGGTTTATATTAAGTGCCAGCTGATAAGTGGATCGTATATCAGTGGACTGTAGTTTTCCTACATTTAAACAATTGGGTTTACTTCTGGTCGGTCTTCGAGGAAGATGAAGCCGCAGTTTAAGTTTTATAACGACTAACTTATGGTCAGACCAGTAGTTTGCTCCACGCATAACACGCGTTATTATTACCTGCGAGATGTCTCTCTGACGAACAATAGCATAGTCAATCAAATGCCAGTGCTTTGACCTCGGGTGCATCCATGTAGTTGATACTACTCGAAGTCTAAACATTGTATTTGTAATAGCAAGGTTGAATTGTGAGCATAGGGTAAGTAGCAGTTGTCCATTGCTATTCATATTACCTATTCCATGTCTACCGAGCACTCGAGGCCAAGCTGCATAATCCTGCCCAACACGGGCATTGAAATCATCTAAGAGGAAGATCATTTCATTGGCTCTAATTTTAGTCAAAGCTTCTGAGAGCTCTTCATAAAATTTGTCTTTAATATCATCAGTTTTATCTAATGTCGGTGCATAGCAACTAATGACATTTATGTAATTATTCTTATTCAGATGAAGACGGGGGGTGATCACACGGTCTGAAATTCCTTTTGGATAATCTTGCAGCTTATTTGTCATATGGGTTTAATAGCAAAACCTACCCCAGATCGTCTATTTACAGTGGCCGCAGTGCCCTTCCAAAAAAACGTATAACCACCACCTTCTTCAGCAAGCTCACCTTCATCTGCTAGATGGGTTTCGCCTAAAGCTGCAATATCGACATCATAGCGTCTGAGCTCTCGAGCTATGATAGCAGTTTTTCTTTCAGGGCACATTTTGTTTGAGTTGTCGAGAAGAGTGCGCACATTCCAGGCCCCAAACGTCATTTCCTTGTGATGTTTTATATATTTCTTGCTTATTTGTCGACCACGTGAAAATGTATGTCTAGGCAGCTGCGGTTACTACCTCCAGTTAGTTTTGGGGTAAGCATTTGTTTGAGACACCTTTTCTAGTCTCGTCCCCGGCTGAGCGGGGGATGCAGTGCCTCTCTAAATAGAGCTGTCTCGCCACTTAAGGTGCTGCTGAATCCACACTGTTACCCCGTTGCAATGCAGAAGCGACCACTCTCCTTAAGCCGCCTACGTGTAGATAGCAAACAAAGCGTAGTGTGCATCTTAACCAGACCTCTTTACCTTTATTCATCGCCGTAGGACTTGGAATCTCGGAAACCTTTTCGTAGAAACAGTCAAATGCGGAGGAAATATTTTAGTGCATAGGAGAACGCGCAGGCTCGGATGCACTCTCTCAGCCAGCTCTCCTCTCACCGATGGAACGGAAGCCGCTACGATCGGAGGATAACTGAGTGCAGTTTCTGACCGACAGTAACTACTAGACTCCTACTGTCGCCCTAAGCCTTCAACAATGCCTTGCTGTCTCGCCGGATCAGCCAACGTCGATCGCTTATCAGCTGTGACATGCCTTCACCACCGAAACAGACTTTATGTACATACGGGGAGTAATCGTAAAAAATATTTAGCCCTATGTAGACTATGTCACTCCATAGAACCCTGGTCAACCAGGTTTAGCCCACGAGTCGACGTGGTTTACCAGGGAGTGGCCGTTGCGTACACTACAACTTCTTGGAGCCACTGGTGAGAGATTATGGGCTACAGCTAGTTAAGCTCTTTGCTCTCATTCAGAAAGCCAACTAAAAGAGTACTAGTTGCACCAACTTATAGCCCACTATACACCCCTCTATATAATTACCTAATTAAGCACATTACCTAAAATCATGATGCTCTAAAAACTATGCTTACCTATTTTTGATTAAATGTTCTGCCAATTTAGAGAAAACGGATGACAATGCCACAGGCCTAAAGGAATTAGGATCTAAAGAGTGTTTATTAGGTTTTAAAATAGGTATTACAATTAGTTGTTTCCAAGAGACTGGGATGCGACCGGTTTCAACAATAATATTTATTATATTTAAAATAAATGATGTCTGTAGACTCCTGCGCTAAATGTACTATCCATTCTGGGTCCTTGGATCACTACAGGGTTTACACGAGGCATCTATGTTTACATGCAAAGGTGCTGAAATTTGTCCAGTAAATTGAAGGACATGCATTACCCAAAAAAGGACATTACGAATTTTGCATAACTTTTGAAAAAACATTTTTTTTTCCTTTAATAGAACTTTTTTATATGGTACAAAAAAACTTCTGACCAAATTTTGTCCTAATCGAAAGTGGTTGATTCCAACTATTGATTAATTTGACGTGAATGATAATTCTGGAATAATCTACGACCTACGTTATACAAATTTGAACAAGAAAAATAATTATTACGGTCAAAGTTAACGTTGAAGTAAGAAGTTTCTTTTCTTTGCAAAAATATAAATTTTATGTAATAAAAAAATAAAATAATGCTGTGTAGGTAAATGCGGGTAATAGGATAAGCTTAAAAGAAATAAGAAAAAACTATTTTAATCTACTACAATCAACAATTTTTTATGTTAATTGATCCTAAAACTCAATTGATCTTAAAGGATTGTACTGTGCGTCCTCCCTACCTAGTAGTTGGTGATGAGCGTGCCTAACAAAAGGAAACAGAGAAGAAGGCATATGAACACGATGTATTATGTGTAATAAATACAACACCCAAAAGGCCGACCCACATTCAGGGCCACGGGCGGTCCCTTACAGAACCGTGTACGTACTGTGTGAGTGTGCACGAATGTGACTTGCAGTGTAGTGATGTGGGTCCAGTGAGTGTGAAGTGTCACTGTATCGCGCGAGCGGGTTAGCTCGAGGGCTCCATTCCAAAGGATCGACCTAGGCTCGAGCGTCCGCAGAGGGTGAGGACGACGGTTTCGCGGTCTAGCGCGCGCGTATGCGCGATTCTGAATAGAGACGAACGGAAAAGACGCGGTATGTCGCGTGAATTCCGGCGGATCGAGGAAGATGTGACAAGGACGGCGTTTGTATCCCCTATCGTTCGGGTTCGGATCGTATTTTACAGAATTCACTACTATAGGATTCGGATGTGCCTTCGCTCTCTCGAAGTGAGTCTTGGTGAGGTCACGAATGTATGCCGTAATAGAGGGCATTTCGAGGTCTTTGTGCAGATCAATATCTCGTACGTACCATGGGGCCCCGGTAATCGCACGCAGGTATTTGTTCTGCAACGCTTGCAGAGGTCTGAGAGTGAGTTTCGATGCGCGTGCAAAAGCTGGACAGCCGTATGTCAGAATCGGACGGATACATGTCTTGTATAAAGTGAGCTTACAGCTCAGCGACATTTTACTTTTAGAGTTATAAAGAGGGCGAAGGTGGACTAAGACTGTAGTAGCTTTAAAATTTGTCTATAATCTTTATAAACACTTATTAAGCATAGTTATTCAAAAACAATAATATTTAAGATTAACAATAAAAATAAAAAAGAAATCAATACATTTCAGCAGAATAAAAATAAGAAAAAGTAAATAAAATTAACCTAAACGTTTACATACATTACCAAAAAGGAACTGTTTGGTTATATTTTTAAAATTTTGTTTTGTGCAATCATTGTTCCTTTCCTTAATATATGCATATATGGACTGAAGATCCATATTTTTGTGGAGATCTACATTACGGACATAAGGCGGGGCTTGGACAGTTATGCGCATGAATTTGTTTTGCAACACTTATACTTTGCGAAGGGTGGTGCATGAGGCGTGAGCGAATACGGGGCAACTGTAGGTAAGTATTGGACGGATGCATATTTTGTATATTGTGAGCTTATGTCTGAGTAACATTTTGCTCTCACAGGAGGTTAGATTGCGTAGTAGAGCCATAGCTGTGGAGGCTTTTTTCTGTACATAATCTATATGTTTGTTAAAGGTGAGATACTTTTCTAAAACTACACCAAGGTATTTCGTTTGGTTAGCCCAAGGGATATTGACACCAAAAAGGTGTAATGTTCTTTTTATATTCTTCCTCGCGTTAGGATCAAACATGATAGCCGCGCTTTTGTCTGGGTTAATTCCTATGCGCCATTTGAGGTACCAGGACCCAAACGTAGAGACAGCCCTTTGGACGCGGTAGTATAAATGAATCCTATTCCTATCTGAGTTGACGATGACCTTGTCGTCTGCGTAAAAGCCTACTGCGACGTTGGGGAATTCGGGGATGTCACTAACAAATAGGTTGAACAGGTAAGGAACTAGAATAGAACCTTGCGAGACCCCTGATCTTATTGAGTGTTTGTACTTGAATATATTTTAAATGATTAGTTTTTGTATATGATGTAAATGAAATTAATTTTACTTTTACACCAATAGATGGCGCTACCACGATTTCGTACAAGCTATCGCATTATATTTTTTGTTTATAGTGATTGTTTTTCATTATTAATAAATTATTTCGGCCTAACCAGGTATTTTCTTTGGCAATCGCCATAAATACCTAGGTGAACATTAGGATCGTTTTTTGGAATAAATATTCATTTTTGTACATGGTCCTAATCGAGTCGGAAGTTGGATTGTGAATATAATTGCAGGAACACAAGTGATCAAGACAACAACGGTGAGTTTGCAAAAACAATTATAAAAGCGACAGTAGCTGAAGAAACTGTAAGTACTTTGATATTGTCTTTGAGAAGAATTGAAAACAATCGAAAGTTAATAGTTAATGCATGAAATGACTTAGAAAAATCACAAGTGTAGCATAGACTTAGAATAATTTCACTAAGACTTGAGTGACGGGGAATCCATGCCCGATTTCATATAGAAATATCATATATGCGAAACACTTAGAAAAATTCTGTAAAAAGTTTCATAGACTTAGAATTTTTTTAAAATTTCGTTTGTTGTATTGCACTGAACTTTAATTATCATTGTAAGGAGACTTGAACTGATATTTAAATTTATTTTATACATACACATTTATTAAAACGGAAACATATTAAATGTCAAGATGATGTAAAGTCGATGATTCATAAAGCTAGTGTTAATTTTAAATAGAGCCCTACGGAACGAGTTACATTACCGTATTTAGAGACTCGTCTGGAAACATTAGAAAATTATTTGTTTTCACATCGAGATACCCACAGAGCGGTAATAACAGAGTTTGGTAGTAAGGAAATAATGAAGTCAAATTATTATACTACCGAAGCTTACGATGAAACAGAAGAGTTATACACAGACTACAAAACAGAATTAAAGGCAACAATTTTGAAGATAAATATGGATTCTAGGCCTGTTCAGTCGTCGGATACTGCAATAAATGTGTCAAGGGTCGACCAATCCTTAACGGTTAAATTACCAAAAATTTCAGTTCCAACCTTCAGTGGGCAGTATACTGAACGGACTAGCTTTCATGATTTATTCACTTCTTTAATTCACAACAATAAAGGATTGGACGACGTTCAACGACTACATTATTTAAAGAGCCATCTTATAGGCGAAGCCGAACAACTTCTGCGACATATTTCTATAACTGCATCTAATTATAAAACTTGTTGGGAGCTACTACCGCATCGTTACAATAATAGAAAATATTTAGCGAACTGTATCTTAAAACGTTTTATCTCACAACAAAATATTTTAGTTGAGTCTTCTGCAGCCGTAAAAGATTTGTTAGGTACAACTAATGAATGTATAAATGGTCTTAAAAATTTAGATATTGATGTTTCTTTCTGAGATGTAATTATTATCTACATAGTTAGCTTAAAACTTGATACTGAGTCGAGTAAATTGTGAGAGGTACAGATTAGTAAACTTACAGACGAATTACCCAAATTAAGTGGTTTTTTGGAGTTTTTAGATCAATGTTTCAGATCCCTAGAGTTTCTAAATAATAAAATTATTAAACCAGTTAAAGTAAAGTAATGCATATAGCATCAGTGGTCTCTTGCTCATTTTGTTCGGAAACCCATAAGATAATTAACTGTAAAAGATTTGCTAAGGAAGATGTAGATACCAGTCGTAACTTTGTCCAAATCAATCGGTTATGTTTTAATTGTCTTGGTATAAACCACACTGTACATACACGTCGTCAAACAACCAATTGCCGGATTTGCAAGAGAAGGCATCATTCCTTACTTCATCCAAAGACGGTACATAAGAACGATCACTGTTCTATTAGTGATCAGCCGAATAGTGTGGATCTTATAACAGCCCCATCATCCACATCACAAGGCGAGAGTTCTTATATTGTTACTTGTTTTTCAGATATAAAGAGCCAGGTTTTGCTTGCCACTGCCTTAGTTAAGGTTGATTCAAAAAACTCTTCGTATTTCTTAAGATGTCTAGTAGATCAGGGATCTCAAGCATCTTTTATAACAGAATCTGCTGTTCAGATGCTAGGTCTTAAAAGGATACCAAGCATGAGCTATATATCAGGTCTGTGCAGTGACCAGGATGCAGCTGTGCAGTCTAAATGGTACGTTAAACTAACGATTCATTCACGCCATGATTACAACTTTACTGTTGAAGTAAAAGCTTATGTTGTAAAGAAAATTACTTCTTTACTACCTGAAAAGAAAATTGATTTTAGATTTTTGCCAGCACAATTTTCAATTAAGGAGTTAGCGGATCCTTTCTTTGATACTCCAAATAAGACTCATTTATTGCTCGGAGCAGAAGTATATTGTCAGATTTTAAGGGAAGGCATTGTCAAGGGTCCACCAGGTTCTCCAATAGCACAAAATACTCACCTTGGTTGGATTCTATGTGGCCATATACATCCACCCCAAAACAATAGTAGAGAGCACCATAATATAATAGTAAGTATGCACACACACACTACCAGCGATCTGTTGAGGAAATTTTGGGAATTGGAAATGCCACCTAGTAATAATGAATGACTTTTATCTCAAGAAGAACAAGCTTGTGAGGAGTTTTTCAGGAACACTATCCGCAGAGATAATTCGGGTCGCTATGTAGTTAAACTACCTTTTAAGCATGAGGACCCAAAATGTAAATACGGTAATTCGTTTCAGATTTCACAAAGGAGATATTATTCTTTAGAGAAAATATTAATTAATGACCCAGAGTTAAAATTCAGTACGCTGAGGTCATTAAAGAATATTTATCTTTAGGGCATATGGAACTGGTACCTAAATCGGAGGTGTCCAGTCCTACTGCTGTATATCTTCCTCATCATGCGGTGATTAACCAAGACAAATCAAGAACAAAATTTAGGGTGGTGTTTGATGCTTCATGTACTCTGGATAATGGATCATCATTAAACAAAGACATGATGATTGGTCCGACACTACAACCTCATCTGAGATACATAATCATGCGTCGGAGATGTAATCCCATACGTCTTGTGGCAGACATTGAGAAAATGTACAGGTAAATTAAGGTGTCTGAGGAAGATGTTGATTTTCAACGCCTTTTGTGGCATAATGAATTAAATTCAGAACTTCAACATCTAAGGTTACTAAGAGTAGCATTTGGAACATACTCAGCGCCATATTTGGCTGTAAGAGCACTGCAACAGTTATCACATGATGAGGGCCAGCAATTTCTTTTAGTCGCTAATAAGGTTCTAAAGGAATTTTATATGGATGACTTAATGACTGGCTGCGATAGTGTACAGGAAGGGTTTCAAGTTTATAGGCAGATGAATGATTTACTAAGTCGAGGGGGGTTCAAACTTCAAAAATGGATTTCCAATAGTGAGGAGTTACTTCATATGATGCAAGATGATTTAACGAACTCCACAAAGGTTTTAGATTTCAAGTTATACTCCGTTGTTAAAATTCTATGTTTGAGGTGGAATAGATTTAGTGACCAATTCCAGTATACCGTTCAGCTCGCTGCACTCGAAACGCCTGTAACTAAACGAAGGGTTATTTCAGACATTGCAAGATTATTAGATTCACTTGCCTGGATTGCTCCAGTAATAACATCTGCAAAAATATTCATTCAGAGAATATGGTTATCTGGTGTTGACTGGTACGACGAAATCCCATGAATGTATTGAATGGGGATGTATTGAAGGACTGGATTATTTCACACTGAATTGCAAGGGTTTTCTGATGCATCCAACGTGGCTTATGCTGGAGTTGTTTATATAAGGACTAAGACTAACGAAGGAAAAATCCACGTACATCTCATAGCTTCTAAATCAAGGATTGCTCCAGTGAAACAGGTATCAATATCACGATTAGAATTATGTGGAGCTGTGTTACTATCTAAACTTCTTCATGAAGTTTCAAGGGCTTTGAGTATCCCAAAGGCGGACGTCCACGCCTGGACTGACTCTTGCGTTGTTCTTGCTTGGTTGAGTAATCATCCTTGTAAGTGGAAAACTTTTGTGGCTAAGAGAGTCAGTGAAGTGTTAGATACTATGGATAGTAGTCAATGGTCCCACGTATCATCTGAAGATAATCCTGCAGATTGTGCGTCGCGTGGTGTTAATCCTGGAGACTTAGCAAAGATTGAATTATGGAAACATGATCCCAAGTGGCTACAAGAAAATACAGTCCATTATAAAATGGGTAATTTTAACGATACAAATATAGAACAAAAGAAAGAGAAAATCTTAACACATATTATTACAGAAAGGGAAAATATTATTACAAGATTTTCTAGTTTAGATAGATTAATTAGAGTAATTGCCTATTGTAGACCATTTTTAAACCTAAAAAATAAAAAAGGATTACATACTAAAAATAAACGTTGGCTAACTACAAAGGAATTAAATGATTCACTACTATCTTGTATTCAGCTTTGTCAGAAAGAAGGTTTCCTGGAAGAAATTGAAAGTTTAAGGAAATCAGAAGGGATAAATAAAAAAAGCAAACTTACCTCGCTAAATCCGTTCCTTGATAGTGAAGGCGTTCTCCGTGTAGGTGGCCGTTTACAGCAGGCTGACGTCTTAGAAAATATGAAACATCCAATTTTGATTCCGCACAAAACGCATTTATCCAACTTAATCGTTGTCGATGCACACAAGCGTACACTTCACGGTGGGCCTCAGTTAATGATAAATTACATAAGAACACGGTATTGGATTGTTAATGCAAAAAACTTAGGCAATATGTGCGTAACTGCGTTGTTTGTATTCGTTACGCCGCTAAAACGAACCAACAATTGATGGGACAATTGCCATCAGCCCGTGTCACAGCGTGTCGCCCCTTTAATCAAAGCGGTGTTGATTATGCTGGTCCCATTGCTATTCGACCCACAAGGGGACGCGGTTATCATAGCACAAAGGGGTACATATGTTTATTTATTTGCATGTCTACTCGTGCTATTAACCTTGAATTAGTCAGCGACTTAAGCTCAGATGCCTTTTTAGCAGCATTTAAGCGGTTCGTAGCAAGAAGAGGCCACTGTGTAGACTTATGGAGTAATAATGGTACGAACTTCGTGGGAGCTAATAGAGAAATGAAACGTATATTTCAAGAAGGTTCGGCAGTGGCACAGGATATTGCTGAGTGGTTAGCTACTAACAAAACTACTTGGCATTTCATTCCGCCCTACTCTCCAAATTTCAGAGGGCTCTGGGAGGCTGGAGTGAAATCCACAAAATATCACTTGAAGAGAGTCATCGGAAATAGTACACTCACGTTTGAGGAAATGACCACCCTTCTTTGTCAAATCGAAGCGTGTCTCAATTACCGTCCGATCACTCAAGTTAGTAACAATCCTGAAGATAGCGTTCCGCTTACTCCTGGTCATTTTCTTGTTGGCGAACCTTTAGTACTAATCCCGGATATTAATTTCGAAAATTCAACATTGAGTACTCTAAAGAGACGGCAATTTGCGCAGCGACTGGTGCAAATATTTTGGCGTCGATGGTCGCGTGAGTATCTCACACAACTTCAACACCGATATAAATGGTCCCACGTAGTTCCTGAACCTAAAGTAGGGGATATAGTGTTAGTTAAGGAAGATGACCTTCCTCCGGCAAAGTGGTTGTACGGCATAATAATGACAAAACACGTTGGTTCGGACAATCTGACACGATTGGTTTCTTTAAAATGAAAGGGATCTGTTATTAAGAGGCCAGTATCAAAACTTATTGTTCTGCCAAATACGAAATGAATTATTGTATCCTATTGTTGATTGTGTATTTTGCAAACGTTTAGAAATAATAAATTCAGATTTAGTTGTTCATATAGAAAAAATTGTTTACCTTTTATTGATGTTTGTGAACTCATTTGTATACATTTATTATGTTACACTGCTAGTTTGTTATTGACATTGCGTCCATGGCAGGCGGAATGTTTGTACTTGAATATATTTTAAATGATTTGTTTTTATATATGATGTAAATGAAAGTAATTTTACTTTTACACCAATAGATAGCGCTGCCACGATTTCGTACAAGCTATCGAATGGTATTGTGTATAGTGATTGTATTTCTTTATTAATAAATTATCTCGACCTAACCAGGTGTTTTCTTTGTCAATCGCCATAAATACCTAGGTGAACATTAGGATCGTTTTTTGGAATAAATATTCAGTTTTGTGGTGAGAATAGAGCTCCGTCCGCTTTACAGCAGAAGGAACGGTCCGATAGGTAAGCGAGGATTATGCGGACTAGTCTGTCCGGTACTTGAAAGAGATTGAATTTAAATATGAGGCCTTCATGCCAGACCTGATCGAATGTATGTCGAAAGATACGGCAAGCGTGCGCCTAGGACGGCATGGCTCCGTGAAATTGGATAGAATATGCTCCGTGAGGCGAAGCACTTGGTGGGTACACGAGTGCTTCGGTCGAGAGCCAAATTACTCGCGTAGTAAGAGAAATTTGTTTGAGACAACGGATTGAAGTCGGTTCAGAAGGTACCAAAACTAAAAGAACAACGATTATAGGTGATACGAAGTTCACCGGGTCAGCTAGTTATTATATAATAATTACAATAAATAAAAATGCTGCAATTTTTCAGATATTAAAGTAAAATTTACTATTCTTCTGGTATTTTCTGAAAAGAATGTCTTCAAAAAGTACTCACTCAAACACGTACTAACAGGTAATCATAATACCTCACATTAATATGTTATCCATGATTAAATTACCAGAAAATATACGAACACTTATTACTTATAATATAACGAAAGTTGTCTATAATAAATATGCTACGTTATAGAAATTTGCTCAAGAAAAAGAATGATCACGGCCAAAGTCAACGTTAAACAAAGAAGATTCTTTTCTTGCCAAAAACATAAAAAACCTGTGTACATTACAATGCTGTGTAAGTAAGTGCGGATAAGCTAAGGTTTTAATTTAAGACTAAAGTCAAGAGAGATTTAAATAACAATAAACCATCAGTATTTTTTTATGTTATTTGATCCTAAAAGTCAGTTGTTCTTATATAGAAACAAAAAATGGCAACATCAACTGTAAATACCTATAAAATCAATGACTTTTAAAAACATTGTCGGTGAGCCGTATTATATTGTAGCAGAACAATAAGGCCTGAGATTTTAAAATACATAAATAATCAAATTAGGCTTCTAACATTTGCTATCTCAAGTCAATAATTATGTATTACTCATTTTAAAGTCTTAAAAAATAATAACAAATTTCTTTGTTTAACAGTCATCACGATACTCAACATTTATTAAGCTGGTTCATATACTGATAGTACAAGAGTCAGTGGCCGACTACCTCCATGTATTTGACCAGACGTAGATTTTTGTACAGTGAGTCCCCTATAACTACCATGCATGAAGTGGGGACTCACTAAGCCCAGCGCGATGATTACAGTTAGAGCAGTGGTAGGCCAGGTATAAAAATTTACGAAATTTAAACGCATTTGACAGTATCTACCTTTTGTAAATTTAGGAATCTGACCATTATCGTGCGACTAACATCGTGACAAATAATTTTGATTATCCTAAAAATAAGCAATTTTGAAATCAATTGACCATGTCTGCGGTTAATATATTTTGGTTCATATAGTTTTAGAAGCTTATGTTTTTCACAGCAAACGATTTTGATGTAAACAGACATAGGCAAGCAAGAAAATTTTATCTACTGCCCGAGCAGATTTATATATAGCCTGTATTCTGTCTCTCATTTATTTTACTTGTTTGTAATTAAATTTATTGTTATATGTATAAATATTAATATTATTAAAGAAATTAACATATTTAGGATAGAATTACCGATTGTGGGTACTGAACTTTTTTTGGCCAGTTAATAACCAAATCACCGTGTAAATAAATTATAAACGTAATGACATCGTAAATTCTGTTCAATAAGTGTAAAAAATCTATGATTCTACTATTTTACATAAAAAATTTCTACTCAATTTCGTTTGCTTTCTATATCTAACTTCCATACAAATTAAAATTTACAAAAAAGGACTAAGATCGCTAAAACTGGTTCTTCTTCCAACTCCAGTAAGATGTATGAAAATAGGTCTATTACGAAGTAATAAGTATTATTAGAGTATAATAATGATAACAAATTACAATTAAAATCGTGTTGTTTATTTTACTTGATCGAGGCAAAGTTTAATGATAATTTAAAAAATGATTAATATATATGTTAACAATATATATTACTTCAGTCATATCGAGCAATGCTAGCAAATTTTGTAGAGCAAGCGTCAGAAAACCCACGGTGTTACGGGTACCGAGAATCATATTTCAAAAAATCTTAAAATTTTCTTAACAAGGTAAGTTCCTCTTCCGAGATTATGGGCCTAGAGATTTTTTATCACATGGATTCGCTTTTTTGAGTATTTATGAAATGGCTATTTGCCATTGTTTAAAAAAAGACCCAAGCGTCAATGGTTCATATGTACACAATTATCCAAGCGGTATAATAAATATTTAGTAGATATATTTAAAACTGTATGCAGTATTTTTTTTTTTTTTTTTTATACATAAGGTTTTAGCATTATGGCCATAATCTCACCTGATCTTAAGTGACGATACGGCCCAAGTTGGTAGACACGCTAAAACCTGTGGAGAAACTGGCTCTCAAGTGCTGCTGCCGGAACACACCTATTGGTATTTGGCGGCAGGTTTACAACTTGAGGGTGGAAGCTAGCCAGGCGGGCATTAGAAAAAGCCCTACCACCATGCTATGGTTTCCTCACGATGTTTTCCTTCACCGAAAGCTCAAGCTCATTGTAGGTGCTTGGGTTCGAACCCACGTCCCTTGACGCGAAGTCGTGCACACTACCACTGAGCTATCATCGCTTAAAATATTAGTATACCATCTGGTCCCACACCTTTATTAAAATTTAAGTTATATAAAGTTCTAGACACCTCAGATAGACAAGTTAAGATCACACAGTGTCGAAGTATTGGAAGGACTATTAGAGATAAACTGATATGTATCACAATGTGATACACTTTTATATAACATTAAAATAGTCAATAAAGGTGTTGTAAATCTCTTGGCCTCCATTCGCAATTCCTTATTCAAGAAAAACATTATAATATAAGTAACTAATTTTAGATTTCAGTTCATTTACGTTAGCCCAGATATATGTATTAAGGGTTCCTACGAAAAGGTGTAGTAGATGAACATTTGAAAGTCTTCACACAATTTTTAATCACAGTAAGTTTATCTGTCAACGGTTTGACAGGTTTAATCTCCGTATCCTACTTTCTGTTCAGAATTCTTTTCTCTTCTTTCTGTCGAGAATGAACATTCATCTGCTATGCTTTTATTCGATAATAATAATAATAATAATAATAATAATAATAATAATTTTATTTCAATACAAAATATTACAGGTACAAATATAAGGAAACTCTGCCTCCTACCTTAGTAGTAACTTTCTTGTAGGAGACAGTTACATAATAAGACGTTGAGCGTTTACATACACTATAATAATACAAAACAATTTTAAAAAAGAAAAGAATTACAACATACTGTGCATTTTTAAAGCACTTTATAACCTCAGATATTGCTGATTCCTGACCCTTGACGTAAAGCATTAATCTACATATACTCTTTCATCTTTAACGTCAGTAAGCTTTAAACTCCGGTAGAATAGTTTCGGTCTCCGATAGTGAACATCTGACACATTTGCATTTTGACTTCTCATAGTTTGTATATATAAACCTTGATCATGGGTGTTCTCATCATTTAAATTGTTGTAATTCAACATCAAGGACAAAGCGACAAAAGCAGGCATTTATCTAAGACGGAAAAAAACGCCACGAGGATCTGCCTAAAGGGCCTGTCCGCGGTCTCTTTCTGTGACATAACCTGGTCGTAGAATGAGGCCATCTCCGCAAAGATACATTCGCTGTCGAACATCATTTTAACACGCTCAGCAGCGAGAGAACCGTTACAATCGCCGCATTACATAACAAATGGCAGTTGACTCTCTGCGTGCGATATTTTGCTGGCACCATCCCATGTATCCATGCTTGGACAGCACCCGCAAAAGACGAAATTATAGAGAGCCGAATTCCAAGTCACACTACTTTTGGAATACCTGACGGTTTGTATTAATGGTATACGTAATACTACGGTAATAATAGGCGACCAGTTTATAGACAAGGTAATTGTATCTAATGCAGACCATATGGTGAAAAAAAATATTAAAATACAAAATGATTTAATTTAATCCATTTTATTAGGTAATTTTAAAAAAGGTTTCCCATTATATTAAATTCGAACACAAAACTATTTTAGATTACTTCTCCATGTAGTTTAGCGGAATATAGAAACTACCATCTCTAAATATTATAATACGCCATATCAATCAATCTATTAAAAAACGTTGTGAACATTCCTCTGATGTGCTTGCTAAACAGAATTTACTCGTATGTACAGGGTTGAGTGCTTAGAACTAATTAAAAACGTCTAAGCTTTAACAAAGTTCGTTTATCGCATTTATCACAAAAAATTTTTTCGTTCTATACTATTCAGGATCTACAAGGAGAAATAAATATAGTACACATATTAATTCTTAACAATACTTAAGATCCAATCTAAGTAAAGATAGACGTTCGTATATAGGGAGGGTACAGATGTCCCACAATCGTAGTCTGATCGCTTTCCACTAACTATACCGACGATAACGTTCTTTTTTTCGTAATTCATCGATAAGGGGCCGCCGGAATCGCCTTTACATGTGTCCTCACCAGTATGGCCGACAGCGCACAACTGCTGTGGGATCAAGTTTGGATAATATCTTTTACATTCTTCGTACGGTACTAAGTTGACCACTGCTGATTGTTTAATATCGGATCTGTAGGGCCCGTTTTGACCCCAGCCGGCCACTGCTAGAAGCAGATTTGAATTTTCACGTCTGTCCACATTAAAGTTCGGCAAATATATTGTCTGTATATATTCTGGAAACAATAAAAAAAACATTTTTGTTAGGTACAAATGATATTATAAGCGCTTGTAAAAAATATAGCTTTAGATTATGGTTGATATTTATGAAGACTAGGGTGAGCAATGTGCGCCTAAAATGTTGACTGTTGCTTGCTAAAAAAATATAATAGTTTTCTAAAACGTAGTACACAGTCTTGAAAAAGCTTTCCCATACATGATTTAGAAGTTAAGATTTTTTAAGAACCTATTGTCTACAATTAAGAGTATCGTGTCCTGTATATAAGATTTTATTTTTTAAATAAAATATTCACTACTTACTGGAGTTAGGTGCATTTCCTCGAAGTCTTATCAGCGCTATGTCATGAAATAGCCATCTGGAGTTGTACTCCGAATGTAGAAAAACATCATCTCCGTACATTAGTATGTTCTCAACACATTCTTTACCAACGCCAAAAACGTTTATGCAGTCTATTGGATACGTTCGTTTATTGTATTCGGCTAGGTAAACTTCAAGACTGAAAAATGTTTAAAATAACATAAAATGGATACCAAATATTACATATAATATACCTACACGTTTCGATAAAAAGATGACAGTTTAGACTAGAAAAATATTCATCTGATATTCAAAGGTTCTATGTAATGAACCGTTTTTGTTTTAATTGTTATATATATAATAGCAATTTTAATTGATGTTATATCGATTAAGAGTTATGTTGAATATTGAAATAATATCTCAATGCTTCAAAATAAGTTACGTAAATAAAGAATGAACTGCTGCAATTATTCTATTTGTAAGTTTCAATCAAAAATACTTATATGTGACATTTAGTCGAAGACGGACTTACTTGCTAAGAGTACCACCATTTTCGTCTTGCAAACAATGAGCAGCGGTGAGAACGTATCTGGAACTGATTAGAGACCCTCCACAGTTGATTACTTTTTTATTGTTATTACTAAATGTTATTTTTAATAGTACTGTCCAGGGAAACTGTTCAAGTAGTGTTGGTTCTCCACCTAGAACAGCAATCGTAATATATTTTATAAAACATATATATGGTTGATTTCAACTCATACATTTATTGCAATAAGTAACAAATATTACCTGATATCCGTGGATCAATCGTAATATTTGTTGGATTTTCTAAAGTGTCACGTCTTGTCCGGTTTCTAGCAAATTCTGTCCTTACATTTGGCAAACCTAGATTATCAAGCAAAAATGGAAAAGTGTTATTTTCGGTCATCCGATGCCTTGGCAAACTTTCAGGATCAGTAGTTATAGGTGCATTTTCTGCTCCTGTACAGATGTTTGAAAAATTTAGTTTTAGTTTGGAAGTTAGTTGTAGTTAATTGTGTTTCTGTTAGCTTTAACCGCTTATAACCAGTTATAGAACGGACTTTTGTACATCCTAATTTACACTTAATACTTTTCAATTATACGTGTTTTGAAATCAAACACGTTATGTGCACGGGTGCAATAGATACATTTAGTTTAATTTGGCTTTGGCTTAATAAATACTTTAAAGCAGTGGCTCTCGACAATTTGTGCACCAGAAACCAATACTATCGTGAGCCATATAACTCAAGCAAAAACAATGTTATTATTAAAATTAACTATTTAAATTTTTTACCCTCCCTCGCTGCTAGTGTTATTGTAATCGCTAATGTGATAATAAAGGTTTTACTAAGTCCCATGATTACGGTGTATTCTATATTACAAAGCAACTATATCAAACACACAACACGTTATTTTCTTGTCACTACGACTTTAGAACTGGTCAAGTAATTGCAATAATGCTATATAAATATTGTGTTATTGATGATTACTGCAGGGATGGGGGTATTGCTGACTAACTGCATCAATGACTAGCGAGCCGCCCCGGTTATAGACAAAAATGTTGGTGATCCGATCTTTACCAAATTTCACAAGACCATCCGTTTGGCTAATCTGACGATTACATGAAAATGTCACCAAAAACGATCCAATCGTTTTAAAGTCCATAGGTAATATAATATACACATATGTATATTTAGTATAAGACGAAGCTATTGACGGACATGTACAATAACAGACAAATGAACGATGTATTTTCTTACCTAAGAGTAGGATAAGTATCTTTTTTAGTTTAGTGAACAAAAATCATGGATTGTGATACGAAATACGCTTTTAATCCACTATTTAACTTATTTTATATTAGCTATAGCCGCAACTACGTTCGCGTGAACTTGAATAATTGAAAACAGAATCATTTTAACCTTCAATTTTTTTTTAAGTATAATTTCCGTTATTAGCAAGAGTGTAATGCAATTTGCAGTTGTGGATGAACAGTAAACGTATTATGATATGTTTTATTGCCATTTTAATCTGTTTTTCGTATTTAAGCTGCTCGTATTTTTAACGATGGAGAAGTTTATTGTTGACGTCTATCACGGGTACTAGAAAGTGAATTACGATGTATAATTTGGAGTCAAATTGCGTTAAAAAAAATAATTTTAATAATTTTAGCATAGCACTATCGATGTTAATATTGATAACAATTCATAAAATGAATTATATAGAACTTTGTATTTTGGAAGAAGACGAATTTTTCATATATCCACGTAGAGGAATACATTTTGCATTGTCATTTTCTAAATTGTGATTTTTTTTAGCAAGGACTGCCAGTAGACAATACATACTAACTCTTAATGAACTTCACCTGATTACAGCGACTATGACAAATAGGAATATGTAATTGAAGAATTTTCGATTCTTAAAAGAACTTATTACACAGTAAAATTGTCATGGGTAACGATGCTATAGCGGTACTTAGATTAATCATAAAACTTACACTTTGGAAAATACATACAGTTTAATTATGACTGTAAATTCCGTTAACATTCTCACTGCATTGTCAACGTTATTCATTTTTTGCGAAAACATCATGAGGAAACCACGACATGGTAGTAGGGCTTTTTCTAATAGCCGCCTGGCTATCACCCTCAAGTTGAAAGTCTGCCGTCAAATACCAATAGGTGTGTTCTGGCAGTTGCACCAACTTAGACCGTATCGTCACTTAAGATTAGGTGAGATTATGGCTATAACGCTCAACCTTAACTATAAAAAAATACAAAGAAGTTTGTAAAGCTCGGCTGTCTCAGTCGACTCAGTTTTTTGTTGACAGGAATGAGGGTTTCTATGAGAGAGACATAAAGAAATTACCTTCAAAACGCCAGCAAGTTATCGATATTGCATATTTGGTCTGATTTGAATATTCTATCTTAAAGATACCTTTAAATTTAATGCATAAAATACATTTTATTCTTAATACATCTATTACATCTTTCATACCTACAAATAAATCTCTTCCTTGATGGCATTCTTATACCAATTCGAAATCTATAATGACATTTCAAAGTTGCAATAATGTTATCATATCACATAAGAAGCCTCTGTATTTACGTTTATTTAGATAAAAGGTTTGTCACATGCTAACTAAAATCATCCACAGGTTGGTAGCTAGTCAGACGGGCATTTATCAAGAGTTCAAACAGTAAAATGGCAACATCAACTGTAAATACCTATAAAATCAATGACTTTTAAAAACATTGTCGGTGAGCCGTATTATATTGTAGCAGAACAATAAGGCCTGAGATTTTAAAATACATAAATAATCAAATTAGGCTTCTAACATTTGCTATCTCAAGTCAATAATTATGTATTACTCATTTTAAAGTCTTAAAAAATAATAACAAATTTCTTTGTTTAACAGTCATCACGATACTCAACATTTATTAAGCTGGTTCATATACTGATAGTACAAGAGTCAGTGGCCGACTACCTCCATGTATTTGACCAGACGTAGGTTTTTGTACAGTGAGTCCCCTATAACTACCATGCATGAAGTGGGGACTCACTAAGCCCAGCGCGATGATTACAGTTAGAGCAGTGGTAGGCCAGGTATAAAAATTTACGAAATTTAAACGCATTTGACAGTATCTACCTTTTGTAAATTTAGGAATCTGACCATTATCGTGCGACTAACATCGTGACAAATAATTTTGATTATCCTAAAAATAAGCAATTTTGAAATCAATTGACCATGTCTGTGGTTAATATATTTTGGTTCATATAGTTTTAGAAGCTTATGTTTTTCACAGCAAACGATTTTGATGTAAACAGACATAGGCAAGCAAGAAAATTTTATCTACTGCCCGAGCAGATTTATATATAGCCTGTATTCTGTCTCTCATTTATTTTACTTGTTTGTAATTAAATTTATTGTTATATGTATAAATATTAATATTATTAAAGAAATTAACATATTTAGGATAGAATTACCGATTGTGGGTACTGAACTTTTTTTGGCCAGTTAATAACCAAATCACCGTGTAAATAAATTATAAACGTAATGACATCGTAAATTCTGTTCAATAAGTGTAAAAAATCTATGATTCTACTATTTTACATAAAAAATTTCTACTCAATTTCGTTTGCTTTCTATATCTAACTTCCATACAAATTAAAATTTACAAAAAAGGACTAAGATCGCTAAAACTGGTTCTTCTTCCAACTCCAGTAAGATGTATGAAAATAGGTCTATTACGAAGTAATAAGTATTATTAGAGTATAATAATGATAACAAATTACAATTAAAATCGTGTTGTTTATTTTACTTGATCGAGGCAAAGTTTAATGATAATTTAAAAAATGATTAATATATATGTTAACAATATATATTACTTCAGTCATATCGAGCAATGCTAGCAAATTTTGTAGAGCAAGCGTCAGAAAACCCACGGTGTTACGGGTACCGAGAATCATATTTCAAAAAATCTTAAAATTTTCTTAACAAGGTAAGTTCCTCTTCCGAGATTATGGGCCTAGAGATTTTTTATCACATGGATTCGCTTTTTTGAGTATTTATGAAATGGCTATTTGCCATTGTTTAAAAAAAGACCCAAGCGTCAATGGTTCATATGTACACAATTATCCAAGCGGTATAATAAATATTTAGTAGATATATTTAAAACTGTATGCAGTATACCATCTGGTCCCACATCTTTATTAAAATTTAAGTTATATAAAGTTCTAGACACCTCAGATAGACAAGTTAAGATCACACAGTGTCGAAGTATTGGAAGGACTATTAGAGATAAACTGATATGTATCACAATGTGATACACTTTTATATAACATTAAAATAGTCAATAAAGGTGTTGTAAATCTCTTGGCCTCCATTCGCAATTCCTTATTCAAGAAAAACATTATAATATAAGTAACTAATTTTAGATTTCAGTTCATTTACGTTAGCCCAGATATATGTATTAAGGGTTCCTACGAAAAGGTGTAGTAGATGAACATTTGAAAGTCTTCACACAATTTTTAATCACAGTAGGTTTATCTGTCAACGGTTTGACAGGTTTAATCTCCGTATCCTACTTTCTGTTCAGAATTCTTTTCTCTTCTTTCTGTCGAGAATGAACATTCATCTGCTATGCTTTTATTCGATAATAATAATAATAATAATAATAATAATAATAATAATAATAATAATAATTTTATTTCAATACAAAATATTACAGGTACAAATATAAGGAAACTCTGCCTCCTACCTTAGTAGTAACTTTCTTGTAGGAGACAGTTACATAATAAGACGTTGAGCGTTTACATACACTATAATAATACAAAACAATTTTAAAAAAGAAAAGAATTACAACATACTGTGCATTTTTAAAGCACTTTATAACCTCAGATATTGCTGATTCCTGACCCTTGACGTAAAGCATTAATCTACATATACTCTTTCATCTTTAACGTCAGTAAGCTTTAAACTCCGGTAGAATAGTTTCGGTCTCCGATAGTGAACATCTGACACATTTGCATTTTGACTTCTCATAGTTTGTATATATAAACCTTGATCATGGGTGTTCTCATCATTTAAATTGTTGTAATTCAACATCAAGGACAAAGCGACAAAAGCAGGCATTTATCTAAGACGGAAAAAAACGCCACGAGGATCTGCCTAAAGGGCCTGTCCGCGGTCTCTTTCTGTGACATAACCTGGTCGTAGAATGAGGCCATCTCCGCAAAGATACATTCGCTGTCGAACATCATTTTAACACGCTCAGCAGCGAGAGAACCGTTACAATCGCCGCATTACATAACAAATGGCAGTTGACTCTCTGCGTGCGATATTTTGCTGGCACCATCCCATGTATCCATGCTTGGACAGCACCCGCAAAAGACGAAATTATAGAGAGCCGAATTCCAAGTCACACTACTTTTGGAATACCTGACGGTTTGTATTAATGGTATACGTAATACTACGGTAATAATAGGCGACCAGTTTATAGACAAGGTAATTGTATCTAATGCAGACCATATGGTGAAAAAAAATATTAAAATACAAAATGATTTAATTTAATCCATTTTATTAGGTAATTTTAAAAAAGGTTTCCCATTATACTAAATTCGAACACAAAACTATTTTAGATTACTTCTCCATGTAGTTTAGCGGAATATAGAAACTACCATCTCTAAATATTATAATACGCCATATCAATCAATCTATTAAAAAACGTTGTGAACATTCCTCTGATGTGCTTGCTAAACAGAATTTACTCGTATGTACAGGGCTGAGTGCTTAGAACTAATTAAAAACGTCTAAGCTTTAACAAAGTTCGTTTATCGCATTTATCACAAAAAATTTTTTCGTTCTATACTATTCAGGATCTACAAGGAGAAATAAATATAGTACACATATTAATTCTTAACAATACTTAAGATCCAATCTAAGTAAAGATAGACGTTCGTATATAGGGAGGGTACAGATGTCCCACAATCGTAGTCTGATCGCTTTCCACTAACTATACCGACGATAACGTTCTTTTTTTCGTAATTCATCGATAAGGGGCCGCCGGAATCGCCTTTACATGTGTCCTCACCAGTATGGCCGACAGCGCACAACTGCTGTGGGATCAAGTTTGGATAATATCTTTTACATTCTTCGTACGGTACTAAGTTGACCACTGCTGATTGTTTAATATCGGATCTGTAGGGCCCGTTTTGACCCCAGCCGGCCACTGCTAGAAGCAGATTTGAATTTTCACGTCTGTCCACATTAAAGTTCGGCAAATATATTGTCTGTATATATTCTGGAAACAATAAAAAAAACATTTTTGTTAGGTACAAATGATATTATAAGCGCTTGTAAAAAATATAGCTTTAGATTATGGTTGATATTTATGAAGACTAGGGTGAGCAATGTGCGCCTAAAATGTTGACTGTTGCTTGCTAAAAAAATATAATAGTTTTCTAAAACGTAGTACACAGTCTTGAAAAAGCTTTCCCATACATGATTTAGAAGTTAAGATTTTTTAAGAACCTATTGTCTACAATTAAGAGTATCGTGTCCTGTATATAAGATTTTATTTTTTAAATAAAATATTCACTACTTACTGGAGTTAGGTGCATTTCCTCGAAGTCTTATCAGCGCTATGTCATGAAATAGCCATCTGGAGTTGTACTCCGAATGTAGAAAAACATCATCTCCGTACATTAGTATGTTCTCAACACATTCTTTACCAACGCCAAAAACGTTTATGCAGTCTATTGGATACGTTCGTTTATTGTATTCGGCTAGGTAAACTTCAAGACTGAAAAATGTTTAAAATAACATAAAATGGATACCAAATATTACATATAATATACCTACACGTTTCGATAAAAAGATGACAGTTTAGACTAGAAAAATATTCATCTGATATTCAAAGGTTCTATGTAATGAACCGTTTTTGTTTTAATTGTTATATATATAATAGCAATTTTAATTGATGTTATATCGATTAAGAGTTATGTTGAATATTGAAATAATATCTCAATGCTTCAAAATAAGTTACGTAAATAAAGAATGAACTGCTGCAATTATTCTATTTGTAAGTTTCAATCAAAAATACTTATATGTGACATTTAGTCGAAGACGGACTTACTTGCTAAGAGTACCACCATTTTCGTCTTGCAAACAATGAGCAGCGGTGAGAACGTATCTGGAACTGATTAGAGACCCTCCACAGTTGATTACTTTTTTATTGTTATTACTAAATGTTATTTTTAATAGTACTGTCCAGGGAAACTGTTCAAGTAGTGTTGGTTCTCCACCTAGAACAGCAATCGTAATATATTTTATAAAACATATATATGGTTGATTTCAACTCATACATTTATTGCAATAAGTAACAAATATTACCTGATATCCGTGGATCAATCGTAATATTTGTTGGATTTTCTAAAGTGTCACGTCTTGTCCGGTTTCTAGCAAATTCTGTCCTTACATTTGGCAAACCTAGATTATCAAGCAAAAATGGAAAAGTGTTATTTTCGGTCATCCGATGCCTTGGCAAACTTTCAGGATCAGTAGTTATAGGTGCATTTTCTGCTCCTGTACAGATGTTTGAAAAATTTAGTTTTAGTTTGGAAGTTAGTTGTAGTTAATTGTGTTTCTGTTAGCTTTAACCGCTTATAACCAGTTATAGAACGGACTTTTGTACATCCTAATTTACACTTAATACTTTTCAATTATACGTGTTTTGAAATCAAACACGTTATGTGCACGGGTGCAATAGATACATTTAGTTTAATTTGGCTTTGGCTTAATAAATACTTTAAAGCAGTGGCTCTCGACAATTTGTGCACCAGAAACCAATACTATCGTGAGCCATATAACTCAAGCAAAAACAATGTTATTATTAAAATTAACTATTTAAATTTTTTACCCTCCCTCGCTGCTAGTGTTATTGTAATCGCTAATGTGATAATAAAGGTTTTACTAAGTCCCATGATTACGGTGTATTCTATATTACAAAGCAACTATATCAAACACACAACACGTTATTTTCTTGTCACTACGACTTTAGAACTGGTCAAGTAATTGCAATAATGCTATATAAATATTGTGTTATTGATGATTACTGCAGGGATGGGGGTATTGCTGACTAACTGCATCAATGACTAGCGAGCCGCCCCGGTTATAGACAAAAATGTTGGTGATCCGATCTTTACCAAATTTCACAAGACCATCCGTTTGGCTAATCTGACGATTACATGAAAATGTCACCAAAAACGATCCAATCGTTTTAAAGTCCATAGGTAATATAATATACACATATGTATATTTAGTATAAGACGAAGCTATTGACGGACATGTACAATAACAGACAAATGAACGATGTATTTTCTTACCTAAGAGTAGGATAAGTATCTTTTTTAGTTTAGTGAACAAAAATCATGGATTGTGATACGAAATACGCTTTTAATCCACTATTTAACTTATTTTATATTAGCTATAGCCGCAACTACGTTCGCGTGAACTTGAATAATTGAAAACAGAATCATTTTAACCTTCAATTTTTTTTTAAGTATAATTTCCGTTATTAGCAAGAGTGTAATGCAATTTGCAGTTGTGGATGAACAGTAAACGTATTATGATATGTTTTATTGCCATTTTAATCTGTTTTTCGTATTTAAGCTGCTCGTATTTTTAACGATGGAGAAGTTTATTGTTGACGTCTATCACGGGTACTAGAAAGTGAATTACGATGTATAATTTGGAGTCAAATTGCGTTAAAAAAAATAATTTTAATAATTTTAGCATAGCACTATCGATGTTAATATTGATAACAATTCATAAAATGAATTATATAGAACTTTGTATTTTGGAAGAAGACGAATTTTTCATATATCCACGTAGAGGAATACATTTTGCATTGTCATTTTCTAAATTGTGATTTTTTTTAGCAAGGACTGCCAGTAGACAATACATACTAACTCTTAATGAACTTCACCTGATTACAGCGACTATGACAAATAGGAATATGTAATTGAAGAATTTTCGATTCTTAAAAGAACTTATTACACAGTAAAATTGTCATGGGTAACGATGCTATAGCGGTACTTAGATTAATCATAAAACTTACACTTTGGAAAATACATACAGTTTAATTATGACTGTAAATTCCGTTAACATTCTCACTGCATTGTCAACGTTATTCATTTTTTGCGAAAACATCATGAGGAAACCACGACATGGTAGTAGGGCTTTTTCTAATAGCCGCCTGGCTATCACCCTCAAGTTGAAAGTCTGCCGTCAAATACCAATAGGTGTGTTCTGGCAGTTGCACCAACTTAGACCGTATCGTCACTTAAGATTAGGTGAGATTATGGCTATAACGCTCAACCTTAACTATAAAAAAAATACAAAGAAGTTTGTAAAGCTCGGCTGTCTCAGTCGACTCAGTTTTTTGTTGACAGGAATGAGGGTTTCTATGAGAGAGACATAAAGAAATTACCTTCAAAACGCCAGCAAGTTATCGATATTGCATATTTGGTCTGATTTGAATATTCTATCTTAAAGATACCTTTAAATTTAATGCATAAAATACATTTTATTCTTAATACATCTATTACATCTTTCATACCTACAAATAAATCTCTTCCTTGATGGCATTCTTATACCAATTCGAAATCTATAATGACATTTCAAAGTTGCAATAATGTTATCATATCACATAAGAAGCCTCTGTATTTACGTTTATTTAGATAAAAGGTTTGTCACATGCTAACTAAAATCATCCACAGGTTGGTAGCTAGTCAGACGGGCATTTATCAAGAGTTCAAACAGTAAAATGGCAACATCAACTGTAAATACCTATAAAATCAATGACTTTTAAAAACATTGTCGGTGAGCCGTATTATATTGTAGCAGAACAATAAGGCCTGAGATTTTAAAATACATAAATAATCAAATTAGGCTTCTAACATTTGCTATCTCAAGTCAATAATTATGTATTACTCATTTTAAAGTCTTAAAAAATAATAACAAATTTCTTTGTTTAACAGTCATCACGATACTCAACATTTATTAAGCTGGTTCATATACTGATAGTACAAGAGTCAGTGGCCGACTACCTCCATGTATTTGACCAGACGTAGATTTTTGTACAGTGAGTCCCCTATAACTACCATGCATGAAGTGGGGACTCACTAAGCCCAGCGCGATGATTACAGTTAGAGCAGTGGTAGGCCAGGTATAAAAATTTACGAAATTTAAACGCATTTGACAGTATCTACCTTTTGTAAATTTAGGAATCTGACCATTATCGTGCGACTAACATCGTGACAAATAATTTTGATTATCCTAAAAATAAGCAATTTTGAAATCAATTGACCATGTCTGCGGTTAATATATTTTGGTTCATATAGTTTTAGAAGCTTATGTTTTTCACAGCAAACGATTTTGATGTAAACAGACATAGGCAAGCAAGAAAATTTTATCTACTGCCCGAGCAGATTTATATATAGCCTGTATTCTGTCTCTCATTTATTTTACTTGTTTGTAATTAAATTTATTGTTATATGTATAAATATTAATATTATTAAAGAAATTAACATATTTAGGATAGAATTACCGATTGTGGGTACTGAACTTTTTTTGGCCAGTTAATAACCAAATCACCGTGTAAATAAATTATAAACGTAATGACATCGTAAATTCTGTTCAATAAGTGTAAAAAATCTATGATTCTACTATTTTACATAAAACATTTCTACTCAATTTCGTTTGCTTTCTATATCTAACTTCCATACAAATTAAAATTTACAAAAAAGGACTAAGATCGCTAAAACTGGTTCTTCTTCCAACTCCAGTAAGATGTATGAAAATAGGTCTATTACGAAGTAATAAGTATTATTAGAGTATAATAATGATAACAAATTACAATTAAAATCGTGTTGTTTATTTTACTTGATCGAGGCAAAGTTTAATGATAATTTAAAAAATGATTAATATATATGTTAACAATATATATTACTTCAGTCATATCGAGCAATGCTAGCAAATTTTGTAGAGCAAGCGTCAGAAAACCGACGGTGTTACGGGTACCGAGAATCATATTTCAAAAAATCTTAAAATTTTCTTAACAAGGTAAGTTCCTCTTCCGAGATTATGGGCCTAGAGATTTTTTATCACATGGATTCGCTTTTTTGAGTATTTATGAAATGGCTATTTGCCATTGTTTAAAAAAAGACGCAAGCGTCAATGGTTCATATGTACACAATTATCCAAGCGGTATAATAAATATTTAGTAGATATATTTAAAACTGTATGCAGTATACCATCTGGTCCCACACCTTTATTAAAATTTAAGTTATATAAAGTTCTAGACACCTCAGATAGACAAGTTAAGATCACACAGTGTCGAAGTATTGGAAGGACTATTAGAGATAAACTGATATGTATCACAATGTGATACACTTTTATATAACATTAAAATAGTCAATAAAGGTGTTGTAAATCTCTTGGCCTCCATTCGCAATTCCTTATTCAAGAAAAACATTATAATATAAGTAACTAATTTTAGATTTCAGTTCATTTACGTTAGCCCAGATATATGTATTAAGGGTTCCTACGAAAAGGTGTAGTAGATGAACATTTGAAAGTCTTCACACAATTTTTAATCACAGTAGGTTTATCTGTCAACGGTTTGACAGGTTTAATCTCCGTATCCTACTTTCTGTTCAGAATTCTTTTCTCTTCTTTCTGTCGAGAATGAACATTCATCTGCTATGCTTTTATTCGATAATAATAATAATAATAATAATAATAATAATAATAATAATAATAATAATAATAATAATAATAATTTTATTTCAATACAAAATATTACAGGTACAAATATAAGGAAACTCTGCCTCCTACCTTAGTAGTAACTTTCTTGTAGGAGACAGTTACATAATAAGACGTTGAGCGTTTACATACACTATAATAATACAAAACAATTTTAAAAAAGAAAAGAATTACAACATACTGTGCATTTTTAAAGCACTTTATAACCTCAGATATTGCTGATTCCTGACCCTTGACGTAAAGCATTAATCTACATATACTCTTTCATCTTTAACGTCAGTAAGCTTTAAACTCCGGTAGAATAGTTTCGGTCTCCGATAGTGAACATCTGACACATTTGCATTTTGACTTCTCATAGTTTGTATATATAAACCTTGATCATGGGTGTTCTCATCATTTAAATTGTTGTAATTCAACATCAAGGACAAAGCGACAAAAGCAGGCATTTATCTAAGACGGAAAAAAACGCCACGAGGATCTGCCTAAAGGGCCTGTCCGCGGTCTCTTTCTGTGACATAACCTGGTCGTAGAATGAGGCCATCTCCGCAAAGATACATTCGCTGTCGAACATCATTTTAACACGCTCAGCAGCGAGAGAACCGTTACAATCGCCGCATTACATAACAAATGGCAGTTGACTCTCTGCGTGCGATATTTTGCTGGCACCATCCCATGTATCCATGCTTGGACAGCACCCGCAAAAGACGAAATTATAGAGAGCCGAATTCCAAGTCACACTACTTTTGGAATACCTGACGGTTTGTATTAATGGTATACGTAATACTACGGTAATAATAGGCGACCAGTTTATAGACAAGGTAATTGTATCTAATGCAGACCATATGGTGAAAAAAAATATTAAAATACAAAATGATTTAATTTAATCCATTTTATTAGGTAATTTTAAAAAAGGTTTCCCATTATACTAAATTCGAACACAAAACTATTTTAGATTACTTCTCCATGTAGTTTAGCGGAATATAGAAACTACCATCTCTAAATATTATAATACGCCATATCAATCAATCTATTAAAAAACGTTGTGAACATTCCTCTGATGTGCTTGCTAAACAGAATTTACTCGTATGTACAGGGTTGAGTGCTTAGAACTAATTAAAAACGTCTAAGCTTTAACAAAGTTCGTTTATCGCATTTATCACAAAAAATTTTTTCGTTCTATACTATTCAGGATCTACAAGGAGAAATAAATATAGTACACATATTAATTCTTAACAATACTTAAGATCCAATCTAAGTAAAGATAGACGTTCGTATATAGGGAGGGTACAGATGTCCCACAATCGTAGTCTGATCGCTTTCCACTAACTATACCGACGATAACGTTCTTTTTTTCGTAATTCATCGATAAGGGGCCGCCGGAATCGCCTTTACATGTGTCCTCACCAGTATGGCCGACAGCGCACAACTGCTGTGGGATCAAGTTTGGATAATATCTTTTACATTCTTCGTACGGTACTAAGTTGACCACTGCTGATTGTTTAATATCGGATCTGTAGGGCCCGTTTTGACCCCAGCCGGCCACTGCTAGAAGCAGATTTGAATTTTCACGTCTGTCCACATTAAAGTTCGGCAAATATATTGTCTGTATATATTCTGGAAACAATAAAAAAAACATTTTTGTTAGGTACAAATGATATTATAAGCGCTTGTAAAAAATATAGCTTTAGATTATGGTTGATATTTATGAAGACTAGGGTGAGCAATGTGCGCCTAAAATGTTGACTGTTGCTTGCTAAAAAAATATAATAGTTTTCTAAAATGTAGTACACAGTCTTGAAAAAGCTTTCCCATACATGATTTAGAAGTTAAGATTTTTTAAGAACCTATTGTCTACAATTAAGAGTATCGTGTCCTGTATATAAGATTTTATTTTTTAAATAAAATATTCACTACTTACTGGAGTTAGGTGCATTTCCTCGAAGTCTTATCAGCGCTATGTCATGAAATAGCCATCTGGAGTTGTACTCCGAATGTAGAAAAACATCATCTCCGTACATTAGTATGTTCTCAACACATTCTTTACCAACGCCAAAAACGTTTATGCAGTCTATTGGATACGTTCGTTTATTGTATTCGGCTAGGTAAACTTCAAGACTGAAAAATGTTTAAAATAACATAAAATGGATACCAAATATTACATATAATATACCTACACGTTTCGATAAAAAGATGACAGTTTAGACTAGAAAAATATTCATCTGATATTCAAAGGTTCTATGTAATGAACCGTTTTTGTTTTAATTGTTATATATATAATAGCAATTTTAATTGATGTTATATCGATTAAGAGTTATGTTGAATATTGAAATAATATCTCAATGCTTCAAAATAAGTTACGTAAATAAAGAATGAACTGCTGCAATTATTCTATTTGTAAGTTTCAATCAAAAATACTTATATGTGACATTTAGTCGAAGACGGACTTACTTGCTAAGAGTACCACCATTTTCGTCTTGCAAACAATGAGCAGCGGTGAGAACGTATCTGGAACTGATTAGAGACCCTCCACAGTTGATTACTTTTTTATTGTTATTACTAAATGTTATTTTTAATAGTACTGTCCAGGGAAACTGTTCAAGTAGTGTTGGTTCTCCACCTAGAACAGCAATCGTAATATATTTTATAAAACATATATATGGTTGATTTCAACTCATACATTTATTGCAATAAGTAACAAATATTACCTGATATCCGTGGATCAATCGTAATATTTGTTGGATTTTCTAAAGTGTCACGTCTTGTCCGGTTTCTAGCAAATTCTGTCCTTACATTTGGCAAACCTAGATTATCAAGCAAAAATGGAAAAGTGTTATTTTCGGTCATCCGATGCCTTGGCAAACTTTCAGGATCAGTAGTTATAGGTGCATTTTCTGCTCCTGTACAGATGTTTGAAAAATTTAGTTTTAGTTTGGAAGTTAGTTGTAGTTAATTGTGTTTCTGTTAGCTTTAACCGCTTATAACCAGTTATAGAACGGACTTTTGTACATCCTAATTTACACTTAATACTTTTCAATTATACGTGTTTTGAAATCAAACACGTTATGTGCACGGGTGCAATAGATACATTTAGTTTAATTTGGCTTTGGCTTAATAAATACTTTAAAGCAGTGGCTCTCGACAATTTGTGCACCAGAAACCAATACTATCGTGAGCCATATAACTCAAGCAAAAACAATGTTATTATTAAAATTAACTATTTAAATTTTTTACCCTCCCTCGCTGCTAGTGTTATTGTAATCGCTAATGTGATAATAAAGGTTTTACTAAGTCCCATGATTACGGTGTATTCTATATTACAAAGCAACTATATCAAACACACAACACGTTATTTTCTTGTCACTACGACTTTAGAACTGGTCAAGTAATTGCAATAATGCTATATAAATATTGTGTTATTGATGATTACTGCAGGGATGGGGGTATTGCTGACTAACTGCATCAATGACTAGCGAGCCGCCCCGGTTATAGACAAAAATGTTGGTGATCCGATCTTTACCAAATTTCACAAGACCATCCGTTTGGCTAATCTGACGATTACATGAAAATGTCACCAAAAACGATCCAATCGTTTTAAAGTCCATAGGTAATATAATATACACATATGTATATTTAGTATAAGACGAAGCTATTGACGGACATGTACAATAACAGACAAATGAACGATGTATTTTCTTACCTAAGAGTAGGATAAGTATCTTTTTTAGTTTAGTGAACAAAAATCATGGATTGTGATACGAAATACGCTTTTAATCCACTATTTAACTTATTTTATATTAGCTATAGCCGCAACTACGTTCGCGTGAACTTGAATAATTGAAAACAGAATCATTTTAACCTTCAATTTTTTTTTAAGTATAATTTCCGTTATTAGCAAGAGTGTAATGCAATTTGCAGTTGTGGATGAACAGTAAACGTATTATGATATGTTTTATTGCCATTTTAATCTGTTTTTCGTATTTAAGCTGCTCGTATTTTTAACGATGGAGAAGTTTATTGTTGACGTCTATCACGGGTACTAGAAAGTGAATTACGATGTATAATTTGGAGTCAAATTGCGTTAAAAAAAATAATTTTAATAATTTTAGCATAGCACTATCGATGTTAATATTGATAACAATTCATAAAATGAATTATATAGAACTTTGTATTTTGGAAGAAGACGAATTTTTCATATATCCACGTAGAGGAATACATTTTGCATTGTCATTTTCTAAATTGTGATTTTTTTTAGCAAGGACTGCCAGTAGACAATACATACTAACTCTTAATGAACTTCACCTGATTACAGCGACTATGACAAATAGGAATATGTAATTGAAGAATTTTCGATTCTTAAAAGAACTTATTACACAGTAAAATTGTCATGGGTAACGATGCTATAGCGGTACTTAGATTAATCATAAAACTTACACTTTGGAAAATACATACAGTTTAATTATGACTGTAAATTCCGTTAACATTCTCACTGCATTGTCAACGTTATTCATTTTTTGCGAAAACATCATGAGGAAACCACGACATGGTAGTAGGGCTTTTTCTAATAGCCGCCTGGCTATCACCCTCAAGTTGAAAGTCTGCCGTCAAATACCAATAGGTGTGTTCTGGCAGTTGCACCAACTTAGACCGTATCGTCACTTAAGATTAGGTGAGATTATGGCTATAACGCTCAACCTTAACTATAAAAAAATACAAAGAAGTTTGTAAAGCTCGGCTGTCTCAGTCGACTCAGTTTTTTGTTGACAGGAATGAGGGTTTCTATGAGAGAGACATAAAGAAATTACCTTCAAAACGCCAGCAAGTTATCGATATTGCATATTTGGTCTGATTTGAATATTCTATCTTAAAGATACCTTTAAATTTAATGCATAAAATACATTTTATTCTTAATACATCTATTACATCTTTCATACCTACAAATAAATCTCTTCCTTGATGGCATTCTTATACCAATTCGAAATCTATAATGACATTTCAAAGTTGCAATAATGTTATCATATCACATAAGAAGCCTCTGTATTTACGTTTATTTAGATAAAAGGTTTGTCACATGCTAACTAAAATCATCCACAGGTTGGTAGCTAGTCAGACGGGCATTTATCAAGAGTTCAAACAGTAAAATGGCAACATCAACTGTAAATACCTATAAAATCAATGACTTTTAAAAACATTGTCGGTGAGCCGTATTATATTGTAGCAGAACAATAAGGCCTGAGATTTTAAAATACATAAATAATCAAATTAGGCTTCTAACATTTGCTATCTCAAGTCAATAATTATGTATTACTCATTTTAAAGTCTTAAAAAATAATAACAAATTTCTTTGTTTAACAGTCATCACGATACTCAACATTTATTAAGCTGGTTCATATACTGATAGTACAAGAGTCAGTGGCCGACTACCTCCATGTATTTGACCAGACGTAGATTTTTGTACAGTGAGTCCCCTATAACTACCATGCATGAAGTGGGGACTCACTAAGCCCAGCGCGATGATTACAGTTAGAGCAGTGGTAGGCCAGGTATAAAAATTTACGAAATTTAAACGCATTTGACAGTATCTACCTTTTGTAAATTTAGGAATCTGACCATTATCGTGCGACTAACATCGTGACAAATAATTTTGATTATCCTAAAAATAAGCAATTTTGAAATCAATTGACCATGTCTGCGGTTAATATATTTTGGTTCATATAGTTTTAGAAGCTTATGTTTTTCACAGCAAACGATTTTGATGTAAACAGACATAGGCAAGCAAGAAAATTTTATCTACTGCCCGAGCAGATTTATATATAGCCTGTATTCTGTCTCTCATTTATTTTACTTGTTTGTAATTAAATTTATTGTTATATGTATAAATATTAATATTATTAAAGAAATTAACATATTTAGGATAGAATTACCGATTGTGGGTACTGAACTTTTTTTGGCCAGTTAATAACCAAATCACCGTGTAAATAAATTATAAACGTAATGACATCGTAAATTCTGTTCAATAAGTGTAAAAAATCTATGATTCTACTATTTTACATAAAAAATTTCTACTCAATTTCGTTTGCTTTCTATATCTAACTTCCATACAAATTAAAATTTACAAAAAAGGACTAAGATCGCTAAAACTGGTTCTTCTTCCAACTCCAGTAAGATGTATGAAAATAGGTCTATTACGAAGTAATAAGTATTATTAGAGTATAATAATGATAACAAATTACAATTAAAATCGTGTTGTTTATTTTACTTGATCGAGGCAAAGTTTAATGATAATTTAAAAAATGATTAATATATATGTTAACAATATATATTACTTCAGTCATATCGAGCAATGCTAGCAAATTTTGTAGAGCAAGCGTCAGAAAACCCACGGTGTTACGGGTACCGAGAATCATATTTCAAAAAATCTTAAAATTTTCTTAACAAGGTAAGTTCCTCTTCCGAGATTATGGGCCTAGAGATTTTTTATCACATGGATTCGCTTTTTTGAGTATTTATGAAATGGCTATTTGCCATTGTTTAAAAAAAGACCCAAGCGTCAATGGTTCATATGTACACAATTATCCAAGCGGTATAATAAATATTTAGTAGATATATTTAAAACTGTATGCAGTATACCATCTGGTCCCACATCTTTATTAAAATTTAAGTTATATAAAGTTCTAGACACCTCAGATAGACAAGTTAAGATCACACAGTGTCGAAGTATTGGAAGGACTATTAGAGATAAACTGATATGTATCACAATGTGATACACTTTTATATAACATTAAAATAGTCAATAAAGGTGTTGTAAATCTCTTGGCCTCCATTCGCAATTCCTTATTCAAGAAAAACATTATAATATAAGTAACTAATTTTAGATTTCAGTTCATTTACGTTAGCCCAGATATATGTATTAAGGGTTCCTACGAAAAGGTGTAGTAGATGAACATTTGAAAGTCTTCACACAATTTTTAATCACAGTAGGTTTATCTGTCAACGGTTTGACAGGTTTAATCTCCGTATCCTACTTTCTGTTCAGAATTCTTTTCTCTTCTTTCTGTCGAGAATGAACATTCATCTGCTATGCTTTTATTCGATAATAATAATAATAATAATAATAATAATAATAATAATAATAATTTTATTTCAATACAAAATATTACAGGTACAAATATAAGGAAACTCTGCCTCCTACCTTAGTAGTAACTTTCTTGTAGGAGACAGTTACATAATAAGACGTTGAGCGTTTACATACACTATAATAATACAAAACAATTTTAAAAAAGAAAAGAATTACAACATACTGTGCATTTTTAAAGCACTTTATAACCTCAGATATTGCTGATTCCTGACCCTTGACGTAAAGCATTAATCTACATATACTCTTTCATCTTTAACGTCAGTAAGCTTTAAACTCCGGTAGAATAGTTTCGGTCTCCGATAGTGAACATCTGACACATTTGCATTTTGACTTCTCATAGTTTGTATATATAAACCTTGATCATGGGTGTTCTCATCATTTAAATTGTTGTAATTCAACATCAAGGACAAAGCGACAAAAGCAGGCATTTATCTAAGACGGAAAAAAACGCCACGAGGATCTGCCTAAAGGGCCTGTCCGCGGTCTCTTTCTGTGACATAACCTGGTCGTAGAATGAGGCCATCTCCGCAAAGATACATTCGCTGTCGAACATCATTTTAACACGCTCAGCAGCGAGAGAACCGTTACAATCGCCGCATTACATAACAAATGGCAGTTGACTCTCTGCGTGCGATATTTTGCTGGCACCATCCCATGTATCCATGCTTGGACAGCACCCGCAAAAGACGAAATTATAGAGAGCCGAATTCCAAGTCACACTACTTTTGGAATACCTGACGGTTTGTATTAATGGTATACGTAATACTACGGTAATAATAGGCGACCAGTTTATAGACAAGGTAATTGTATCTAATGCAGACCATATGGTGAAAAAAAATATTAAAATACAAAATGATTTAATTTAATCCATTTTATTAGGTAATTTTAAAAAAGGTTTCCCATTATATTAAATTCGAACACAAATCTATTTTAGATTACTTCTCCATGTAGTTTAGCGGAATATAGAAACTACCATCTCTAAATATTATAATACGCCATATCAATCAATCTATTAAAAAACGTTGTGAACATTCCTCTGATGTGCTTGCTAAACAGAATTTACTCGTATGTACAGGGTTGAGTGCTTAGAACTAATTAAAAACGTCTAAGCTTTAACAAAGTTCGTTTATCGCATTTATCACAAAAAATTTTTTCGTTCTATACTATTCAGGATCTACAAGGAGAAATAAATATAGTACACATATTAATTCTTAACAATACTTAAGATCCAATCTAAGTAAAGATAGACGTTCGTATATAGGGAGGGTACAGATGTCCCACAATCGTAGTCTGATCGCTTTCCACTAACTATACCGACGATAACGTTCTTTTTTTCGTAATTCATCGATAAGGGGCCGCCGGAATCGCCTTTACATGTGTCCTCACCAGTATGGCCGACAGCGCACAACTGCTGTGGGATCAAGTTTGGATAATATCTTTTACATTCTTCGTACGGTACTAAGTTGACCACTGCTGATTGTTTAATATCGGATCTGTAGGGCCCGTTTTGACCCCAGCCGGCCACTGCTAGAAGCAGATTTGAATTTTCACGTCTGTCCACATTAAAGTTCGGCAAATATATTGTCTGTATATATTCTGGAAACAATAAAAAAAACATTTTTGTTAGGTACAAATGATATTATAAGCGCTTGTAAAAAATATAGCTTTAGATTATGGTTGATATTTATGAAGACTAGGGTGAGCAATGTGCGCCTAAAATGTTGACTGTTGCTTGCTAAAAAAATATAATAGTTTTCTAAAACGTAGTACACAGTCTTGAAAAAGCTTTCCCATACATGATTTAGAAGTTAAGATTTTTTAAGAACCTATTGTCTACAATTAAGAGTATCGTGTCCTGTATATAAGATTTTATTTTTTAAATAAAATATTCACTACTTACTGGAGTTAGGTGCATTTCCTCGAAGTCTTATCAGCGCTATGTCATGATATAGCCATCTGGAGTTGTACTCCGAATGTAGAAAAACATCATCTCCGTACATTAGTATGTTCTCAACACATTCTTTACCAACGCCAAAAACGTTTATGCAGTCTATTGGATACGTTCGTTTATTGTATTCGGCTAGGTAAACTTCAAGACTGAAAAATGTTTAAAATAACATAAAATGGATACCAAATATTACATATAATATACCTACACGTTTCGATAAAAAGATGACAGTTTAGACTAGAAAAATATTCATCTGATATTCAAAGGTTCTATGTAATGAACCGTTTTTGTTTTAATTGTTATATATATAATAGCAATTTTAATTGATGTTATATCGATTAAGAGTTATGTTGAATATTGAAATAATATCTCAATGCTTCAAAATAAGTTACGTAAATAAAGAATGAACTGCTGCAATTATTCTATTTGTAAGTTTCAATCAAAAATACTTATATGTGACATTTAGTCGAAGACGGACTTACTTGCTAAGAGTACCACCATTTTCGTCTTGCAAACAATGAGCAGCGGTGAGAACGTATCTGGAACTGATTAGAGACCCTCCACAGTTGATTACTTTTTTATTGTTATTACTAAATGTTATTTTTAATAGTACTGTCCAGGGAAACTGTTCAAGTAGTGTTGGTTCTCCACCTAGAACAGCAATCGTAATATATTTTATAAAACATATATATGGTTGATTTCAACTCATACATTTATTGCAATAAGTAACAAATATTACCTGATATCCGTGGATCAATCGTAATATTTGTTGGATTTTCTAAAGTGTCACGTCTTGTCCGGTTTCTAGCAAATTCTGTCCTTACATTTGGCAAACCTAGATTATCAAGCAAAAATGGAAAAGTGTTATTTTCGGTCATCCGATGCCTTGGCAAACTTTCAGGATCAGTAGTTATAGGTGCATTTTCTGCTCCTGTACAGATGTTTGAAAAATTTAGTTTTAGTTTGGAAGTTAGTTGTAGTTAATTGTGTTGCTGTTAGCTTTAACCGCTTATAACCAGTTATAGAACGGACTTTTGTACATCCTAATTTACACTTAATACTTTTCAATTATACGTGTTTTGAAATCAAACACGTTATGTGCACGGGTGCAATAGATACATTTAGTTTAATTTGGCTTTGGCTTAATAAATACTTTAAAGCAGTGGCTCTCGACAATTTGTGCACCAGAAACCAATACTATCGTGAGCCATATAACTCAAGCAAAAACAATGTTATTATTAAAATTAACTATTTAAATTTTTTACCCTCCCTCGCTGCTAGTGTTATTGTAATCGCTAATGTGATAATAAAGGTTTTACTAAGTCCCATGATTACGGTGTATTCTATATTACAAAGCAACTATATCAAACACACAACACGTTATTTTCTTGTCACTACGACTTTAGAACTGGTCAAGTAATTGCAATAATGCTATATAAATATTGTGTTATTGATGATTACTGCAGGGATGGGGGTATTGCTGACTAACTGCATCAATGACTAGCGAGCCGCCCCGGTTATAGACAAAAATGTTGGTGATCCGATCTTTACCAAATTTCACAAGACCATCCGTTTGGCTAATCTGACGATTACATGAAAATGTCACCAAAAACGATCCAATCGTTTTAAAGTCCATAGGTAATATAATATACACATATGTATATTTAGTATAAGACGAAGCTATTGACGGACATGTACAATAACAGACAAATGAACGATGTATTTTCTTACCTAAGAGTAGGATAAGTATCTTTTTTAGTTTAGTGAACAAAAATCATGGATTGTGATACGAAATACGCTTTTAATCCACTATTTAACTTATTTTATATTAGCTATAGCCGCAACTACGTTCGCGTGAACTTGAATAATTGAAAACAGAATCATTTTAACCTTCAATTTTTTTTTAAGTATAATTTCCGTTATTAGCAAGAGTGTAATGCAATTTGCAGTTGTGGATGAACAGTAAACGTATTATGATATGTTTTATTGCCATTTTAATCTGTTTTTCGTATTTAAGCTGCTCGTATTTTTAACGATGGAGAAGTTTATTGTTGACGTCTATCACGGGTACTAGAAAGTGAATTACGATGTATAATTTGGAGTCAAATTGCGTTAAAAAAAATAATTTTAATAATTTTAGCATAGCACTATCGATGTTAATATTGATAACAATTCATAAAATGAATTATATAGAACTTTGTATTTTGGAAGAAGACGAATTTTTCATATATCCACGTAGAGGAATACATTTTGCATTGTCATTTTCTAAATTGTGATTTTTTTTAGCAAGGACTGCCAGTAGACAATACATACTAACTCTTAATGAACTTCACCTGATTACAGCGACTATGACAAATAGGAATATGTAATTGAAGAATTTTCGATTCTTAAAAGAACTTATTACACAGTAAAATTGTCATGGGTAACGATGCTATAGCGGTACTTAGATTAATCATAAAACTTACACTTTGGAAAATACATACAGTTTAATTATGACTGTAAATTCCGTTAACATTCTCACTGCATTGTCAACGTTATTCATTTTTTGCGAAAACATCATGAGGAAACCACGACATGGTAGTAGGGCTTTTTCTAATAGCCGCCTGGCTATCACCCTCAAGTTGAAAGTCTGCCGTCAAATACCAATAGGTGTGTTCTGGCAGTTGCACCAACTTAGACCGTATCGTCACTTAAGATTAGGTGAGATTATGGCTATAACGCTCAACCTTAACTATAAAAAAAATACAAAGAAGTTTGTAAAGCTCGGCTGTCTCAGTCGACTCAGTTTTTTGTTGACAGGAATGAGGGTTTCTATGAGAGAGACATAAAGAAATTACCTTCAAAACGCCAGCAAGTTATCGATATTGCATATTTGGTCTGATTTGAATATTCTATCTTAAAGATACCTTTAAATTTAATGCATAAAATACATTTTATTCTTAATACATCTATTACATCTTTCATACCTACAAATAAATCTCTTCCTTGATGGCATTCTTATACCAATTCGAAATCTATAATGACATTTCAAAGTTGCAATAATGTTATCATATCACATAAGAAGCCTCTGTATTTACGTTTATTTAGATAAAAGGTTTGTCACATGCTAACTAAAATCATCCACAGGTTGGTAGCTAGTCAGACGGGCATTTATCAAGAGTTCAAACAGTAACAGCAAATAACTGCAGAAGAATTGAAAAAACAAAGAGATGACAGCAGGCACAGTTTGTTTAAAAGGAAAAATAGTCCTCAATCACAACTAAATAACAATATAATATTTCTTAAGACTTTCCCTTATAATAATATGGGTTTATCCTTCAACATATATACCAAGAAACAATAGAAATGTATGGATTATACATACATACCTCTGACAAATGATTAAGCGGGAAAATAATTTCAACATATGAACAGAATTTCAAGCTACGATAATGAGAACAGTTAAGTGTACAGTTTATATATTTTTTTGTAAATTTTATGTTAAGGTGCGGACTTCAGTAATAAAAAAGCTTCAGGAGGTAGATTGAGAAATCAGAGCATTACTTCAAGATTATTGATCGGTATGTATGAACAGGAAAATAATGTACCTAATCAAGATTTGCCTCGAGTTACCTAATTTCAACCAGAATTAAGTACCAAGTGCACATACAGTTATACTTCATTACATTTACTAATACCTGACATTCTAACATATCTTCCCAATACACAAGAGGATTTTGCTGGTTGTTAGTGTTCGGAGCATTTCTCAAGCGGAATTCTCTTTTTTTATAATTTTTTTTTTCATTGTTAATTTTTGCCTTGTTCTTGCCTTGCCTTGCCTTGCCTTGTTTTTCCCAAGATCAATACCAGGACCAAGACCGCCTAATTGTATTACATTAGCAAAACAAGAATGAGCCTGCGAGACTCTTGCGTCCTCGCAGATAATTTGAAGGCATTCGTTCGTACTTACCTTGTATCTGTTCGTACCTTGTATTATGTATGTATTATTTCGGATTTTTTTCAGATTTCTAAGAATATCTGCTGTTATTATTCAAAAGTACTTTTTAAAGAGGACAGCATTTATCTGAAATGAGGTGTTGTTAAGCCTCCTATCCATAACAAATGATATTAAATATCAATACCGACATCGTAAGAAATATTGTAGTTTTAAGAGAAGGTTGATATCAGAATATATTGTAACAATATTATTATTATAGCTTTATACCGGACTGTACACACATTTACTATACATCAGCTCCTATCGTAGATACTCTATGTACCTAGCTATTAGGTACATAAATACAGAAAAAAAAAGTTCCTAAGTAACTGTTATTAAACATATATCAATGGGCTAACAGGTTATTGCGAGACTTGCAAGATCGAGACCAAGAATGACAGCACAAGAACAAGACCAGGTGTATTTACGCAAGATCAATAACAAAACTCGCTTAAGTCTTGTCTTGGTCTTGCATTTGGGCAACCCTATTCATTTTACAGTTAATAGTGCTGTTTTAGTAGACATTCAATGTTTATATGTTTGTTTAGTAATATTACACGTGGCTCTAGACGTAATAAATGTATAAAAATATGATTACCCTCTAAAGTTAAATTATTTATTTAATAATAATAGTTTGAATATTTACGACTTAAAATTTTCTGCTTTTTCTTTCATGCGAATTCAATTTGGAATCTGTTGTATTTGTTAGAAAAATCTAAGGTTACATAACGAACGTATTCTTAATGATTTCTTAGGTTTACGCGAATATTATTCATTGAAATAAAACTAATTTAAACGGATTTTATCGCGGTTATTTATTAAATTTTGATCCCGACGTTTCGAAAGCTTTTCAGCCTTCGTGGTCACGGGGCGGACTGAGGTGTAGGTTGTCCAGAAAAGTAACATAAACTTTTCTGGACAACCTACACCTCAGTCCACCCCGTACTTTTCTGGACAACCTACACCTCAGTCCGCCCCGTGACCACGAAGGCTGAAAAGCTTTCGAAACGTCGGGATCAAAATTTAATAAATAACCGCGATAAAATCCGTTTAAATTAGTTTTATTTCAATGAACGTATTCTTTTGAGGTGAGTTATAAAATTAATAAATTTTGAATACGCTGTTATTGAAAAGAATTGCAGTGATTGTCTTGAACAAAGTATGCATGAAACCGTCGGAAAGCTTGCTGTCAGCCGTTTGTTCATAAATCGTGCTATTGATGTATGTTACATATATATAAACACCTCTTTGTAGAAAATCTTAAAAGATCGAGACAGCTGCATACTATTAAAAGAAAATAATAATATATTATTTTTCTGTTAAGGTCAGAATTCGCCGAAACTCCACAAGGAAAACACTTATAAGTCTGCGGCTCGGTTTATATCGTCGATATACCTATATAACGAACTCTTAATCTATCTATAGAGTAAAGGAAGTGAATTAGTTAAAGGGATGCGATGCGATGATGCGAAATTGAAGCAATGATAGCTCGTCGCCAATGATAGAATTGACTTTTTTTTTAATAAAAGAAGCAACACATCAAAATGCTAGTTGTGTGATTCAGAAGAAGACATATTAATCATAAAATTTTAATGGATTGTGCCCGTAACGAATCTCTATGACGACAAATATTTAAACATTGTTACAATTTAGTTATATGCAACAATATAATGGCTCGCTCAATAACGGAAAAAGTCAAATTAATTTATGACGTGGTTGAAGTCGATATTGCGCTGAACAAACCTTTCATATAAACAAAGATAAAAAAAAAAAAGTTTAACATCAAATTATTTTGACGTCATCACTTGCAAATGTTATTAATTTATTTTGGCAATCCTTTGACATCTTCCCACGATTCTAGAACGTAATAGAATTTTAATTCATCGGCATGCATTTTGAACTTGCAGTTAATGAAGTTACCCAAGTCATTAACCAAGTTTGAGAACAGTAGAGGTCTCATATGTAATCTTTGCAATACGCCCGAAGGCATAGTGGACGTTCTTGATGCATAATCTTGAAGCACTTATAGTTAGGAACGGGATTGTAAGTATTTTTCATACTAGTGTCATAGGGAACCAATTGTGGATAACCACTTTCAACATTTTATACAACAGATCTAGCTTGATAAGGCGAAACGCTTCACTGAACTCTATATAATATACAAATATATTTTTGTAAATGATTGATAATGTAATAACGAAACATTTCTCAACATTAAGGTACATAAAATTGTTAATACACTAACAGGACCATAAAAATTATCCTCCATGTGTTGATTGAGAACACTAATTTTGGACGAATACACAATGGCTTTATTAAATACTCATACTGCTGATATTATTGTTACCCGAGCAATGTAGCGCACTAATTTTCATTTACTCATAATCTATCTTGAACCCTATTTGCAGCTGCTTTTACAATTCAGTAGTATACCATCATTCCGAAAAAACAAATCGTTTAATCTACACTAATATTCTGCCGAGTAATTTATAAACGCAGCAAAGAACATGTGACCGGTTTCGAGAAAATTGCGTCAAACTTAAGATTTTATTTTTGGTTGCCTGCAATTACTACTATGCAAGATTAGTAAAAATATATAAATGGGCTCAAAGAGCAAATTTTGGAGATGAACTTGAGATTGCATTTTTGCTTTTTATTTAATATTTTGTGTATAAAATATTTAAAATACTGCTTCTGTTACGGCTTCTCTTAATTTTTACTCGATACTAAATACACTCTTATGCAGTATGAGTGTTGCTAATTGCATTTATCTGTAGTTTCCTGTACTTACCGCACATATAATTTATATTTAGATGTTTAAAGCGATGATAGCTAAGTGGTAGTATGTACGGACATCGCGTCGACGGACGTCAGTTAGAAGTCACCTACAATAAGCTTGAGCTTTCGGCGAAGGAAAAGATCGTGAGGAAATCATAGCATGGTAGCAGGGCTTTTTCTAATGTCCGCCTGGCTAGCTACCATCCTCAAGCTGAAAATCTACCGCCAAATACCAATAGGTGTCTTCCGGCAGTTAGGCCGTATTGTCACATAAGATCAGGTGAGATTATGACCATAACGCTAAACCTTAACGATAAAAAAAAATGCAATTGAATGGTAGATCTTACAACATTATATAAGCGCTGCATTTATGAGTAGGAACATGAAACGAAATAGTCCATCAAAATTTATACTGCACTTTAATATTACAATTATACTGCGTTTATCTTATGTCAATACCGGTTTCGTGTTGAACTTGAGCAAACCTACCTACCAACTAGCTAGTACTAGCTAGCTACTAGCTACCAAATGAGCAATGAGTAAATGAAAAAAGGAAGACAAATAATATATTTATTTTATTTAATACATCACAGATTAATTATAATTGACTAGATACCAGTGGCGAAGGGTGGTAAATAAATTTGGGCCTAACAGAATATCAACTTTTCACCATCGTTCTCAATCACATCAATTATTTTTAATATATAAGACATACATGGAAATGTTTAGCAAATCCGCTCCGCCTCTATATCGATTGTCATATCTCGAAAAGCACGGCTTAATTGGATTACATATGTTAGGTTTATTTATTACATAACACTAATATTTGTTAGGTGTATTTATTACATAACAGTAATATTGTATTATTAAATATTTGTAATAGTAAATTAGGGTACTTAAGTCAAACTGTCAACTGATTAATGTACTTAAAACATATTGTAAATATTTTAACTAATAAATTAGGATATTTTATGGTACTATAAGTCAAATTGTCAACTTATAACCAGCACTGCACTTAAAACATATTGTAAATATGTGAAGTAATAAATTAGGGTACTTTAGGGTTCTATAAGTCAAATTGTCATCACATACTAATCGAAGCACCACACTTAAAATATATTTTAAATATTTGTAGAAATAAATTAGAGTACTTTATGGTACTAAAAGTCAAGTTGTCGCATTTAAATACGAGACGGCTGTAGAAGTCGGCACGATTCGATCGGAAGTCGTTGTTTTGTGCTGTATAGAGTAAGACGTGCAAAGTAGAAGATTGTGAAACAATATAGTTTTGTTACCTAGAGGAAGTTCTTTATTATATACAGCTATATCCCCTGACCTAAGCCTATAGATCAGAATTGGGATAGACAAGAAAATTCTATATTTTCTTAACACGTCCACGGCTCGGATACACAAAAAGAACCGTAAGTAATGAAGATATTTTTTTTTTCTCATTTCTTCGTCTTGAAAACGTTTGTGTTTGATTTATTTATTAACCGTGTGAAATCTAAATTATATAGTACATTACAGCTTAAAAGAATTAATTTCAAATAACAAAGTTCATAAAAAAAAAAAAAACTTATTAACTAGTAATTATGGGTTTTAATTATTAATTATTGACAATATTTTTAGTTGTATCTGAATTTTGATCGCCTGCCTCGTCATAACTGTTCAGTCAAATGACAACATGACCGTTAACATGTATATTGACCTCTAAAAGGTCGCAAGCGCCAAAATTGACCATTATAGACCTTATTGACATGAAAAGTCGAAACCGAAAAAGTGGTAAAAATACCACAGATTAAAATGTGATATATTTTAGGGTAATTTTCTATACTAGTGATATTATTATACACAACACAGTTATCGATAAAATTATTTTGGATATACTATTTTATTTTTTTGATATCTCACTACAAAAATAGCAGTACTATTGCACTCGTACATTTCTCAACGTAATGAAATAAAAATAGAAATTATAAACAAAATATATGAATTATTTTGATCATATCCACGTCGTCCTAAACAGATAAACCATCCTCGCTCTCAGAATCAAAAATACCTTAATTCGAAGATTCCTATTATAAAAAAAGTATATAGTAATAAGTTTTTTTTTATATAACATAATAAAGAGACATATTGTAAATTTAATTCTTATAATATACCCAACGTTTCATAGTATAATGAAAATACATTTCAAAAGTCGATAATATTATCGACAGCACTTCAACAATAAGCAAAAAACACGCGAGTCCCGTTACATGTAAACAAAATGGGTTATGTGATTATAAACAAATCTTTTGCTTTTATAAAATGGTATTTATGTTTCAAATATAATTCATAGAATATAGCATGAGGTTTTTAATATTTGGAACACAAATGCATAATGATATATTCACATTTCTATTATGAAAACAGATTCAAAGTATTACAAGAAAATCAAATATTTTGAATTGAAAAATATGAATATGTATATGTATTATACTGAGAAATGTATAATTATGGTAGAAAATACTCCCAATTTTTTTAGATTTTATAAAACTCAACTGATATGTAAGTCACAATAATATGATAATCACATAATAATTTGCCGCATTCGTTAATGTTGCCAAAAATTTTGTTTCACATTTCCACTAATCGCAAAAATATAAAACGGATTATATATTGTTAGATTATTCTTTTATTTATTATAATACTGCAACTTTATAGAAGTTCATAGTTAACTTATATATAGGTACCGAATAATGTGTAATTTTATTAACGCCTCTGTAAGAGCTTCGGAATTTCTTAAAAGTTTCAGGTAAAATTCTGAATTGGCAATATGGCGATAATATTTTAATTTGTATATAAAGACGTCCCTTTTGTACAAGGTTTTATGACGTCACGTATATAATCTCCGATGTCGTTTTTGCTCTCGTTCATGCTTCACGGGTTAAAAGCATTAAGACAATTATAGTCATTACAGTAAATGCTTGACCTTTATTTATAGAATCAGAAATTGATTATGCTACACTGTCCGTATTAATTATAAATATATATTAAGCTTACTCCTGTGAGTTACAGATATCTTCTATGATGGACGATAATAGTGGAACCCGAGGTAAAGGGTCTGATGATATGGAAACCCGAGGTAAAAGGTCTGATGATATGGAAACCCGAGGTAAAGGGTCTGATGAGATGGAAATCCGAGGTAAAGGGTCTGATTAGATGGAAACCAGAGGTAAAGGGTCTGATGATATGGAAACCCGAGGTAAAGGGTCTGATAATATGGAAACCCGAGGTAAAGGGTCTGATGATATGGAAACCCGAGGTAAAGGGTTAGGCGCCAGGAAAACCCGAGGTAAAGGGTCCAAGGCGAAGGAAGCCTGAGGTAAAGGGTACAATGAAAAGAAAATTCGAGGTAAAGAGTTTTCTGAAGTGAAAACCCGAGGTAAAGGGTTAGGTGCCACGGAAACCCGAGGTAAAGGGTCCAAGGCGAAGGAAGCCCGAGGTAAAGGGTACTATGTAAAGAAAACTCGAGGTAAAGAGTTTTCTGAAGTGAAAACCCGAAGCAAAGGGTTAAATGGAGAGGATACCCGAGGTAATGCGTCCTCGTGGACTGGCGATCGAAATAAATTTAAGTTAAGGGGGGCAAAGTAGAAGCCAAAATTCGGAGTATCTGGATATGATTTAATGGATAAATTTTTAACAATTTCGAATAATGTCAAGAGCTAGGATAAACCTAAAATGACTTTTAACACTAATGTAATACCGGAGTTCGACCCTATATCGAAAGAACAAACCGCAATGAACTTGGTTGCCAAACGTAGAGGAATGTGCAGAAATTCAAAATTACGGTTGGGAAGAGAGGGAGATAGTCCACTGCTCTCTACCTAAATTAACTGGCATAGCTAAAACATAGTATCAGAGTCTAACTTCGATATTGCATTCTTGTTCCGAATGGGAAAAGAAGCTCATCAAACGTTTTCCATGCAGAAAGGAGTATGCCGAGCTCCTGACAGAAATGTTGGCTAAGAAAGCAAGGTATGGTGAGTCATTGGAACATTATTACTATGATAAGATTAATTTATTAAATAGGTGCAAAAATCCGTGGGAAACAGGCAGTGGACTGTCTTTTGTATGGGATAGATGGCCGCGCGGTAAAGGTCATTCACTGAACCAGGTACTAAAATATTTCAGAACAGTTAAAAGCGGGCAGAGCAGGCATCTTCAGGATTTTAGTAGAAGACCTTACGACAAGCGACTGGGAAGCGCCACGAATCGAACGAGTTCATCTAAATCAGGTACAAGTACATTTAATTTTAACACAAAATGTTATAATTGCAATGAAATTGGACACCCAAGCTTTAAATGCAAGTAACTCGCGGTATATATCACAACTTGTGGTCGTATGGGGCACCAGACCTCCAATTGTTTCAGAAATACGAAATGGTCTATGATACCGAATAAAGTTAAAACGCCAGGTAATGAATATAATCAAAAACAGGTATCAGAAGTAACTGCTGAGGACACTGGACTAAGCAAATATGTACTGGATATCAAAATCACTAAACCTCCAAATTACAACATGTACAAACTTGACCTTACTTAGGGGTATAGGTGGAAATCTAATTAGCCCGATAGGGGTAGTCGTAACGTCCGTCGAGGTCCAAGAATTGAAAGAAACAATCATAATAATAATAATTTTATTGACAAGAATTTTTACACTACAATACATAAAAATTATCTTAAGACATAGTATCGCTATACATTTTTGAATCCTAGCGCCTGAACTAGGCCGAGCCTGTATCTCAGACGCTGTTTTCTTCCCGTATAATAGTATGTCCTAAATATGACTTACATATATTTTAATATAACTACAAGATATATAAATATGACATAAGGTATACTGCGATTTATTTTTATCTTATCCTACCTTACTTTTAATAATAGTGTAACGAGTTACACTACAATATTTTTAACTTATTTTTTTTGCGCAACTTTAAGATTTATGTAAAAAAAAAACCAACAAAATATTTACCAAATACTATAAACAATGAATTTAAAATTTGGGTGTGCCTCAAACTTATTCTTATATAACAAGTGTATATGGATAAATATGAGCAGAGTAATCCATATGTGAAGATGTTATTTATAATTCTACTAGACAATTATCGTACGATTACAAATAAGTTTTCTATGTCTTCATATTTCTGCGTCTTCAACCAGGATGTAATTACTTCTTTAAATTTATTCAGTAAATATATGTCAATAATTTTATTTAGTTTGTTGTATCTCTACGTCGTAGAGGACTATGTTTTAATTCATCCTGTCCTGTTAGGCCATTCATTTACTGATCGATCTGATACCCTTGTTATTAAAAACTCTCGACGAAGTCAAATTTCAGCGAATTCCTCCTAATAAAATAAATGTAACGGTATCCAAAGACACCGAGATCCAGGGTGATACATGACAAGCAGTGAAGATCTGTACAAATACTCAGTCTGTGGTAAGGCGGAAGTCCCGCCATCTAGTTTGTTTTATATGAGATTGTGTTCTTACGGGGGGTGACGTTTGACATTAACAACGACGCGCTGATTGCAAAAATTCCGCACAACCGTTCTCGATATCTAACCCGCATACCGCCGCAAAAATCTTGGTTTGAACTAAAACCATCTCCATTTTGGAGCGCTTGTGAAATATATAAATATAGATGTTGCAGAACATTATTTAAAGTGAAGTGAGTGGACGTTTTGCTGGTGACCACCAAGCTCCGTGACTGTTGGAACCTTGGAAGATTGGCAGCTGCAATAAGGGAAGATCGGTAAGCGAATTTACGCATTAAGTGCTGAGTTGAGTGCCAGATCCACCCTCTTCCGTTCACGATCTCACTATAAGCAAACAGACAAAGTTAGACTGACACGCTTCCCCGTGTTCAGCCATAAAGTGTTCTCAAGCCGCTGAGTGAGCACGGCTATTTACACGCCTGCCTCACCAGTCTGACTGTTACGTATATGTAAACGGTGTATTACGGGCGCCCGAGGGCATAGAATACTACATACTTCCTGGTCTGTATGAGATCAAAAACGGACGTGGTGCCATCTTTAATCTATAATATATTAACAACCCCAATGATGGTTACTAAGGGTTCTGTCTTGACACAGTCTCTACAGCGAGACCCAATCTCTTCAACCGATACTCTAAACTCGTTCTGCGTAACGATTGGTGATGCCGAAATGGAGTCTACGGTGAATTGCAATCCTCTCTTGGACGAAGACCAGTGTCAAGAACTACAAGGTTTGCTTTCGAAATATACCCATTGCTTTTCCAGTGAGCTCCATGACTTGGGTTTTATTAAATAATTTTTTTATTATATTAAATTAAATTCCTATACCCGACGAGTCCCGTCCTAAGACCGCCTTCGTGACACCAGATGAATACAACCGCATGCCGTTTGGCCTAGTCAAAGCGCCATCAGTTTTTCAGCGCACTATCAATAAGATCCTTTTTGAAGTCAAAATTAAGTGTGCGATTGTATACATGGATGATATACTCATCCCCTCCAAGACATTCGCTGAAGTACTGCAACTGCTCAGGAAAGGTGAATTAACTTTAAAATTAAGTAAGTGCTATTTCTTCTTAGACTTTATAGATTTCCTCGGCTTTGATGTAAGTGCCAGCGGCATCAGGCCTGGCTCGTACCACGAGGAGAGCGCTGTCAAATTCTCAAATTGAACCATGACGATGTTGGTCATTGTGGATTTGAGAAAACACTCCATCGCATTAAGGAGCATTACTGGTTCCGGAAAATGCGACGGTTCATAAAAAAGTAATAATAAAAAAATATGTGTCGTCCTGTTTGGAGTGTGCCTCATCACAAAGCCCCCGGTGGCAAACTAGAGGAAAATTGCATCCCATAGAAAAGGTTAGTACATCCTTCCATACCGTGCACGCAGACCACTTGAGACCGTTCAGTCTGGAAACTGTTACTTGTTAGTGATAGTAGATGATTTTACCAAATACGTAAGTATAAATCCAGTTAATAGTTAAAAGTTAAGTATAAACACCAAATCAGCCACTTCAGTCAGAGTTATGATGCAGTACGTAGGTAATCTTTGAGTCCCTACACGATTAATTACAGACAAGGGCACTAGTTTCACCAGCAAAACATTCCAACACTTTATACAAAGCTATGCTGTAAAGCATATCCATAATGCCGTCGCCACGCCAGGAGCAAACGGACAAGTGGAAAGATTTAACCGGACAATCTTGGATGCATTATCTACTTCAAACCACGGCAAAGATGACAAATGTTGGAACGAACACGTTTCCGACATACAGAACACCTGGAGAGCAGCTGGACGAGTTGAGACAAGATGCGAGCGAAAAGATTTAAGAGCAACAGTCAAAAGATTCTGCTAATTACGATAAGCGCAGAAAAGATCCAACGCAGTATAGGGAGGGCATTTGGTCCGGGTCAAAACACAAGTACCAAATGACGATTCCTGATTGGTGACACACCTCTGACTCGTAAACACGGTCAAAAATACAAAGGTATGAATGTAGAGTAGATTCATCTGAAGACGATTGTATCAGTGAAAACGAGTAAGAGGCGTGACTAACAATCATTATAAATTTAATATAATTATATCATTGCTTAGATTAATTAATTTAATTCTTAAGTATAAGTTTATTGGATAAATCTTGCGCTATAATTATGTTTAAGCAGGATTATAATATTTTAATAACCAATTAAGTAGAGAAAGCGGATGGAACTCGCTTGATGTTAGGTTTATTTATTACATAACACTAATATTTGTTAGGTGTATTTATTACATAACAGTAATATTGTATTATTAAATATTTGTTATAGTAAATTAGGGTACTTAAGTCAAACTGTCATCTGATTAATGTACTTAAAACATATTGTAAATATTTTAACTAATAAATTAGGATATTTTATGGTACTATAAGTCAAATTGTCAACTTATAACCAGCACCGCACTTAAAACATATTGTAAATATTTGAAGTAATAAATTAGGGTACTTTAGGGTTCTATAAGTCAAATTGTCATCACATACTAATCGAAGCACCACACTTAAAATATATTTTAAATATTTGTAGAAATAAATTAGAGTACTTTATGGTACTATAAGTCAAGTTGTCGCATTTAAATACGAGACGGCTGTAGAAGTCGGCACGATTCGATCGGAAGTCGTGGTTTTGTGCTGTATAGAGTAAGACGTGCAAAGTAGAAGATTGTGAAACAATATAGTTTTGTTACCTAGAGGAAGTTCTTTATTATATACGCCTATATCCCCTGACCTAAGCCTTTAGTAATATATAGTATATACTAATATAGATCTCCATAAAGATATGGACCTTCCGTCCATGTATACATATATTAAAGTCATTACAAAGAAATTTTTTGCAAGTGCCGAACATCATCCTAACCCCAAAATAGTGCACGCAGTTAGTTACACTTCCAATCCGCATGCCAAAGGCTTTGCTCGCCGGCCACGTAATTGCTTCTACGACCCCGTCAATAAAATAATGAAATTAAACGCGCTTCTCCCTGCGTCTCCACCAATCGCACGTGCCCGCGCACACGTCCGCATAAGCGCCATCCTCGCCGCGGTCTCCTTCCGCAGACGCCTGAGCTTATGTTCGATCCTCCGGACAGGAGCCCTCGAGTGACTCTGATCGCGCGATACAATGACACTCTTCATTACTGAGAGTACATCATCACACCGCATACCATTCGTGCACACTCACACGTTAAGTACACGGTTCTGTAAGGGACTACTCTCGCGGCCCTTGATTTACCTGATAAAGATTTACCTTTACCTGATAAAGTCGTAGTTAGTATCACTAATTTAGTAATAAAGAACCTGTTGGTTAGTCAGGATCATGAATCTTTTTTCATTTACCGGCAGCAGCCCTAGCCAAGGTCCGGCTGTTCTGGCACCCTTGTGTCTACTGCCTCGGGGCTGAGTGCCCTCAGCACTCGCCCCCAGAAGTTCGGTGAAGCTGTCAAAGCCCTTGGGCTAACAGTGTACGTCAGATCGAAAAAAAAAAAGAATCCTTGGACTACGTAGGGACATAGGATCTCTCTGTATTTTCTACCGCATGTACAACGGGGACTATTTGATATGGTGCCATCATCACAGTTTCAAGGCCGCACCTCTCACCGTTGGCTAGCTGCTCCCCCGCATACTTTAAAACCTGGCCGGGCTGTGAAAACAGTTAGGTTCTCTAGAACATTCCTGCCGCCCACAATAGATATTTGAAACAGACTGCCCGGTACGATATTCCCCCAAGGTTATGATATGGAGCTCTTCAAAAAGGGATTGAAATACGGTCTCTATGGTCGGCAACACGGCTGCAATGCCCCTGGTGTTGCAGTTGGTCATAGGCGACGGTAACTATTTAAAATCAGATGGGCCGTCTGCCTGTTTGCTGCCCATTAACATAAAAAAAATATGTGACTAGTATTCGTTTGTTGACAACTTACATAATTCTAGCAGAAACATCCAGTCGTCATGTAATATTTATTTTTATTTATATTTCTCACTGTATGTTCCAACCCGCAAGTTTTATCAATCAAATGGTTTTATTGATAATAAAATGTATATTTATCCTTCTGAAACGTTTTAATTTAATACGATTCTAAAGTAACATTTTTATACGATGATTCAATCATCTTGAAACGTTTTAACAAGCCCATGTAATGTATATTTTCTTTGGAAATAATGATCCAATGTATTTGGAAAGTTTAAGCAGCAAAAGTGATGAATAAATGATTCAATAATCTTGAAACGTTTTAGCAAACCCATGTGATGTATGTTTTCCTTGAAAATATTTTATGTATATGTTTTTAAATACTTTTTACGATTCAAAGAGTCACTGTGATTCTAAAAAAAACTTGATATTGTGTGCCGATCAAGGATGGTAGGGGTGTCAATATAGGCGATATGAATAAATATGAATCACATTACAGAAGGGAAACTAATTATATTTACAACCGGGGATAATATTAGGCAAAATTTATGATATATAATGGGCGAAAGTACACGGAAAAGTATGGTGAAGAGTACAAGTACAAGTACGCCTCCTTGTACTCTGTGAAAAAATATTTTATTTTAAATTTAACCCGTCAATCATGAATCCAACAACTTACAATGAGCATGAGCTTTCGGTGAAGGAAAAACATCGTGAGGAAACCATAGCATGGTAGTATGGCTTTTTCTAATGCCCGCCTGGCTAGCAACCACCCTCAAGTTGAAAATCTGCCGCCAAATACCACTAGATGTGTTCCGGCAGTTGCACTTGAGAGCCAGTCCCGCCTCAGGTTTAGCGTGTCTACTATCCAGGGCCGTATTGTCACTTAAGATCAGGTGAGATTATGGCCATAACGCTAAACGTTATGTATAAAAAAAATATCACCATATTGCCAATTAAGAATTTTACCTGCAATAAGAGATTCTGAAGCACTTACCATAGGTTTTTATAAAATTACTCATTATAATTCGGTTGCTGTAGATAAGTTTATTATGAACTCCTATAAAATTACAGTGTTATAATATATACATATATATATATACATTACACTTAAGGTTTAGCGTTATGGCCATAATCTCACCTGATCTTAAGTGATGATACAGCCCAAGTTGGTAGACACGCTAAACCTGTGGAGAAACTGGCTCTCAAGTGCAGCGCCGGAACACACCTATTGGTATTTGGCGGCAGGTTTACTACTTGAGGGTGGTTGCTAGCCAGGCGAGCATTAGAAAAAGCCCTACCACCATGCAAATGCATGGATGTAAATAACTAATGTAATGTAAAATAGTATATAAATAAATAAAATAATAATCTAACTATGTACAGTCCGTTTTATATTTTTGCGATTACTGGAATTGTGAAAAGATTTTTGGCAGCACTGATAAAAGTTTATATTGTCTAAAACGCGGCAAAAATTATTGTGTAAACATTATATTTTTGTGATCTATATATCCGTTGAGTTTTATAAAACATAAAGACATGGAGATTATTTTCTACCATAATTATGCACTTCGCGGTGTAATACATATACATATTAATAATTGTCAATTCAAAATTTTGATTTCTTTGTAATGCTTTGAATCTGTTTACGTAATAGAAATGTCAATATATCATTATATATTTGTGTTCCAAATGTTGAAAACCACATGCTGTGATCTACGATTGCCATTTCAAACATTTTATAGGAATCTTCGAAATAAGACATTTTTGATTCTGGGAGCGAGGATGGTTTATCGGTTTTGAACGACGGGGATATGGTTAATATAATTCATATTTGTTAATAATTTATAGTTTTATTTGATTACGTTGTGAAATGTATGAGTGTAATTATACTATTTTTTTAGGGAGATATCAGAGTGCATTTTATTATACGTTATGCTACGGTACATACAGCGGAAGGCGATCGCCGCTCAACGGACCGGCGTCGATGTAAATAATGCTTGTTTCGAGAAAGACGACACAGAAAAACAGTATATATGTGTGAGAGTTCAAATTGCCGATTAAAATGGTGACCAACGTTCACCGTTGTTTGTAGATAGTACCATACTGTCAATCATTTTATCATTTCTTACCATTCTGTACAATTATTTTATCAAGGTATCATGACAACAGGCAATTCTGTAGTCTTCTCGATCCACTATATAAAAGTCCAGTCCAGTCAGTATATAATATCCACTCGATTATATAAAAGCGGCTACAAATACGGTCTAGGCTTTTCAGATAAATTAAAAGAGAAACAAATTAGCACGCTACATTGCTCGTTAAACAAGAATACCAGTAGTATGTAGTTAATAAAGGCATTGTGTATTCGTCCAAAATTAGTGTTCTCAAACAACTCATGGTGGATCGTTTTATGGTCCTGTTGGAGTATTAAAAACTTTGTGTACCTTGATGTTGATATGTTTCGTTATTACATTATCAATCATTTACAAAATAAAAACCTGGTATATTATATAGACTTCAATAAAGCATTTCACCTTATTAAGCTTGATTTGTTTTATAAAATGTTGAAAGTGGGTATTCACGATAGGTTCCGTATGACGCTAGTATGAATAATATTTAAAGCCGTTCCCAACTATTAATGCTTCAAGGTTATGGATCAAATACGACCACTATACCATCGGGTGTATTCCAAGGATTACACATGAAGCCTCTAGTATTCTCAATTTTGGCTAATGATCTGGGTAACTTCATTAACTGGAAGTTCCAAATGCACGCTGATGAATTAAAATTCTGTTACGTTATAGAATCGTGGGAAGATGTTAAAGTGTTGCCAACCAAATTAATAACATTTGTAGGTTATGACGTCAAAATAATATGATATTGAATTCCAATAAATGTTATTTTATGTACATTTCCGAAATAAATGTGTATATCTAAGCAACGAACTATTCCAACTATACTATATAACAAGCAAAAGATTATACTAACTGTAGTGTTAAATATGCGTAACTCGGGAGTGATTATCGATGATCATAAGCTTTCGTTTTAATATTGATAGAATATTCCGTAGAAAGGAAAGGGCCTTCCAAATATTTTAGAGATTCAAAGGTTAATAATCTCCGTATAGAACTGCATTATACGTAGCGTTCTGGAATATGGAAGTAAAATCTAGAATCTATCTTACGTGGTACAATAAGATATTATTGAGGAAATACTATATTGAGTGTGTGCTAGAGCGCTTTCTGTATTATTTGATTTTAATAATAAAAGTCAAATCATATTAATCTAGGCAGATATACTTTAAAATGAGAATTTTGTCGAGTAGACGGTAAGTAGCGACGTTATCTTACTTTATAAGTTTTTCAATTGTTGAGATTGAGTATAAGTACAAATTTGAGGAAATAAACTTTGAAGAGGAAAACATTATTATTCAACAATCTAGAAACAATATAAGACACTGTAGCTATACTTTCTTGTTCTGAGTTTCAGTAAAGCCAAAGCTGAACTCTTTTTAATATGTTTCAACTGAACTATTTAAGTTATAAGCACTCTTCTTGTAAGTCTTTTGAGACACAAGTCACTTATTTTTTATTGTAAAAGAATTGTATGTTGTCACTGTGATATCTAGTTTATGATATATAACAATAGCCACCTGTAAGTATGATGTAGGTCTTTAATATCTATGGCGATTAATTTCCGCTGTTTCCATGGAAAATTTAGTTACTGCGAGCTGTAGAGATTACCTAAAAAACTCGATGCTCAGAGTATACGCAGTGTGTCTTGTAAATCTGATTATAATTTGTAATTGTAACAGTTTACCCCCATGCTAGACAAGGGTCTGTCTTAGATCGGATCGAAAACTTCGATTTAGACCCGAGCTAGACTTGCCTTCAAACCGGGCGCAGATTCTACTTGTAAAGTGTACAAAATTTAAAAATATTAATTTAAAAAGTTTTACAACTTGATCTAAAGTATTCTCGTGAATAAGTTTCGCTGAAACCTGTACTTTTTTTTTTTTTTTGTATAGTTAAGGTTTAGCTTAATGGCTATAATCTCACCTGATATTAAGTGACGATACGGCCCAGTTTGGTAGACACGCTAAACCTGTGGAGGAACTGGCTCTCAAGTGCAGCTGCCGGAATACACCTATTGGTATTTGGCAGCAAATTTTTAACTTAAGGGTGGTAAGCTAGCCAGACGGGCATTAGAAAAAGACCTGCCGCCATGCTATGGTTTCCTCACGTTGTTTTCCTTCATCGAAAGCTCAAGCTTATTGTAGGTGGTTGGATTCGAACTCCCGTCCCTTGACGCAAAGTCGTACACATTACCACTGAGCTATCATCACTTCTTGCCCACAAAAACGAACTTTTGTGGCTCCTATATAATATACCCTCACTAAACCATAACTGACACGAATGCGATGGCAACTTTCGAATTACTTATGAAATTTCTTGAGCATGCACTATGTTAGTTTTGCTTGTTGTAGTGCTCTTCAATCATGGGACCGAAAGACTCTCGCAGGCTCATTCTTGTCTTGCTAAAGTAATGCAGGGTCCATTCTAGGTCTTGTTCTTGGTCTTGCTACATTTAGGCGGTGTTGGCTCTGGTATCGGTCTGGCGAAAATGCAAGAACAAGACCAAGAGTGATTTTGGGCAACACTAAAAATGAATTCCGCTAGAGAAATGCTCCGAACACTAACAACCAGCAAAATCCTCTTGTGTATTGGAAACAAATGTTAGAATTATATTATTGATTTTGAAATTGTACAAGAATGCCATCAAGGACGAGTTAAGTTGTAGGGATGAAAGATGTAATAAATGTAGTAAATAAATCTATAATTTTGGGTTAAATTTGAAGATTTATTTAAGACAGAGTAATCAAATCAGATCAAGTAGGCAATATCTATAACTTGTTGCCGATTTGAAGGTAATTTCATTGTGCCCCCTCGTAGAAACCCTTGTTCCTATTAACAAAAAACTGTCAGCCGATCTCTACAAACTTTTCTATATTCATTAATATTAATAATTTATAGGATTTAAAAATCTATTAAAATTGCTGCAAATGCTAAAATTAATAGCTATTTATGATATATTTAAAAATATTTCTATGGACATGAAAGTAGTGCCTAAATAACTGATAAACCCATATAATACAAAAATTGCTAAACGTTGACGTTACAAAAATTCATAGTCATTCATTAGTCAGTCATTCATTCATTAGTCATAATTAAACATGTATTTCCCAATATGTAACTTTTATGATTAACCTAACTACCGTTTCGACAATATTTGCCATGATAATCTTACTATGTAATATATACTTTTAACAATCGTGTGTTTCTAGGGTTCCGCATTCCTATTTGTCGAAGTTGCTGTAATTAGGGTCTAGGAAGATGTAATTATCAATTGAATTTAGAACTTATATCGACTAAGAATTGTAATGCATTTGAACACTAGCCTAAAAAGTTCGTAATAACAAGGAATTATTTATTTTTCAGTCCCTTTACAAATCATACATCGCATGTGATATAATCAAGATACTTATCCTATTCTTCACAACCGTCAATAACTTAATCTTACACTAAATGGGTATATGTATTTACCTGTGAACTCAAAAAGGCTTGGATCAATTTTGGTGACATTTTCAGGCAATCTTCAGATTAGCCATGTAATGAATTGATTTAAAATCAATTATTATATTTCCCCCAGAATATGCATATATATATATATATATATATATATATATATATATATATATATATATACACACACATGCTGTTTTTTTATTGTACAATCTTTTAGTATAGTTTTATTATCTTTTAGGTTTTTTATAAACATTCCATTTCGTTTTTATTTCTTTTCTATTTAGTCACGGCATTTTCTACATTTTATACATTGTCTAATTTAAATCGAATTTATAAAAATGTAAAGTTACATGTTATGTATATTATACTTAGTATTTACATTTGACTTAACTATGATATTAAACTGATTAAGTATCTAGATACGCAGTAGCGTGTCAAGCTAAGTTCAAGCCAATATAACTAGCGAGCACGAACCCTTTGGAACCAATTTTGACACCCTAATAATTCAAAAACTATTTCACATAAACATGCCAATTATATATATTGAGATTAATAATATATTGAGGTTTGCGAGATACATATAAGCTCCAAATTTCAGAAACACACCTTAAACAGTTATTTAGATATTAACGTCCAAAAATCTTCATTTTTTTACTGACTGACTTATAGACCTAAGTTCTAACCCAGTTCCAGATAACCTAGAAAGTTCAAATGTGGCATCCAGATAGGTAGTTAGGTTAACACAAAGGAATAAATCAAAACTGATGAGAGATGGTCTTTACTCACAAGACAGTCAATAAAATGCCTCGGTACGGGTCGCCCTTATTTCTCTACGAAATCTTGTATCAATTGTACTCTCATTTTAATTAAATGTTTAAAATAAGTTAAAACTTTAATAAACCTTGTTTTGGAACGAAGTTCTTTATGGGACGATGTGGAGGGGTACCCTAGCCGGCAAAAAACGTCCGTAACAAAAATGTGTAAGATTTTGTTATGTATTTTATTGGACTGATATAAATCTATACTAATATTATAAAAGCGGAAGAGGATTACAAAAAATCTTTTTGCGCTTGATAGAGTAATCATTGAGGGTTTAGGTAATTTAACATCACACTACCACTAATAGGAGCAAACCAGTATTGATAAAAGTGACAAAAACGGGAACAAATATTTTTTCGGGCAACTTCCCTAGCGTGCGCTAGCTATATTATTAAAATTAGATTAATATATTGTATGAGAGAAATATTCCGCTTAAAAAGTTGTAAAATAAATCCGCGATAGCATATATTTTTTTTTTATATGTATAGGGGGTAAACGAGCAAGCGTGTCACCTGATGGTAAGCGATTACCGCTGCCCATGGACACTCACAACACCAGAGGAATAGCAGGTGCGTTGCCGGCCTTCATAAGAAGGACTGGCTCGCAAGTGCCACTGCCTGAACACAGCTAATGGTATTTGGCGGCAGATTTTCGACTTGAGGGTAGTAGCTAGCCAGGCGGGCATTAGGAAAAGCCCTACCACCATGCTATGGTTTCCTGACGATGTTTTCCTTCACCGAAAGCTCAAGCTTATTGCAGGTGGTTGGATACGAACTCACGTCTCTTGACGCGGCGTTCCTACACGCTACCACTAAGCTGTCATCACTATCTATCTTTTCTGGTTTCCTTAGAATAACCAACCATTTTTATCATTTACAATTTAGTTCCAAAATATCACTTCATCTGTGAAGATGTTTTATCAACATAGTATTATTCCTTATGTAACTAAACTTTTAATCATTAGGAGAATGTAATTGAGAACAACTTTTCAGTTTATAGTATTCAATTAAAATAAGTAACATAGGAAAAATCAGATTCAAAATATAAGACGTACCAAAAAAATATATGTCTTTTATATGTTTTTATAAATCATTATGAATAATTAAAAAGTGTTAAGATAATTTTGTTAAGTAGCTTATGATGTTTATAGATATTTTTTTTGTAATAAAAAATGTATACACAGATAATTATTTTCTTGTTACCTTGGCTAGAACTTGAAATTAATATTTATGTAAAACTTTGTTCCTGTTTGGTGTCCAACAACACCACACGTTTTTTTCCTGTTAGAATAAAATATACTTTTTTAAAAGAGGTTAGGCCCTTCCCTATTCCAGCTCATTCCGGTAAAGTCGGCTCGAGGCAACTAAGGTTGCAAGATAGTGATGTTTCATTTTTGTTGTGTCATCTTAAACACATACCGTTTTTATTTTAATTAATATACTACTTATTTATACGGCCCTATCTGGAGTTATATTAATGACACGTGATAAAGATTGCCTAAAGTTCATTCTTGAAGTGAATTATGAATAATGATGTGAAAGATTATACAGTAGAACCTCTATAGGTCGAACATCAAAGGGGACGCCAAAAATTTGAGTATGGAGTTTTTGACTTATAGAGAATAGAGGTTTTGGTGGTTGAATCGATGGAAACTCAACATTTTATTGAGATTTGGAGGTATTCAACTTAACAAGATTCTACTGTATATTAGGCACTTCAAAAACTCTCTGGACTGTTTTAACTACAGAGCTACCTATCCTGGGACACATCCTTTACTAACTCTTTTAGATGCAGATAAATATATTTCTACTGATTCTAACACGTATGATTTACATTCTAGTACTGATGTAAGGAAAAAATTAAGATGCAAACTAATACAGTCATATAAATCAATAAAAGAAAAACCTATTCAAGATGGTAAGCGGACTTTGGTTATTAATAAAACTTCTCAAACCAGTCTTCCTTTATCCTCTAAGGGTTCAGAGGTGGGAAATGATTTGAATTCTGATAAAATCACTAATAGGGCATCATAATTTTCAACTAGACAACTGTACAAGGACACAGATTCTGGGCCATATGTTGTGGCAGTGGAATTAGTATCAGAGGATCCAAAATCAGGGACAATTCTGCATCCTCTTAAATTTTATACAGAAAACAACAGGAAACATACTAGAAAATGACATTAATAAAAAATTAATAGAAATCATCTGATGGTAACATTTCAGTCAGTTTTGTCGGCCAATATGTTTTTGAACAACTCTTTAGTAAGTAGTAATAATTATAAAACTTTTATTGCAACTTATAATATATGCACGTTAGGAATTCTTTGGGTAAAGATTCCTATTGAATGGTCTCATAACGACATTGTAAATAATTTAAGAATTTCTATTAGCTTTAGGTTAATAATACATTCCCGTAGGCTTAGTAGGAAGGCCAGTAGCTCTAAAGCCTCTATTTAGATCCCTACACAAACAGTGGTGCCATGCATTGATGGTCAAGCTATGCCTTCTCGGCTATTTTGGTTTTATTCATTTCTTCCTGTTGAACAATATATTTATTCTGTAGTTAAATGTTTCAATTGCTGTAATTTTGGACAAACACACACATGTTCAATGCAGAAGTAGATCCGGGTTTTATAATTGTGGTTAAATCATGATGGCTCATCATGTGATTTAGATGGTGAGTATAACTTTATTAATTATTCTAATCGTCACAAGGCTATACACAAATGTTGTTCAGAGTTTGTGTGGCAAAAAAACAATACATTATATGTTCAATCTTTCAGTTTCCTACCAAGAGGCTGAGAAAAAATTTAATTTACCAAAATAATCATTTGTTGAGGTTTTAACACCCACTTCTAATCAGGAAAAAACTTAAATGAACCTCCGTCAGATAATTCAAAAAGAGACACTGTCTCATACAAAAAAACTATTTTATTGTAACCAAAAACATATGCTCCTTTATGCAAGGGATATAATATTAAAGAACAAAAAGATCTAATTAAAAATGATGATATACCTCTTATAGGTAATGGTTGTGCCTTCAACAATAATAAGGATTCCAATGATGAAAATGTAGATATAAATGCCTTGATTATTTTATTGATGAATTTTATTTCCGATTCTTGTTTACTTGATGATGTCTTTGATGATAAGTAAAGAATTGAACTAGCTGGTTTATTAGATGAGTTAAACTTATGTGTCTTAAATGATGACTCTGAAACTCGTCGAGGCAATCCGGGACAATCTAAAAGTTTTTTAGATGTTTCTCTTTGTTCTTCAGCCCTCTTTTCTTGTTTAATGTGGAAGTGCTTTGAGTTATCATATGGTAGTGATCACTTTCCAATAATTATCTCGAAGTCTATTTCAATATCTGGCTTAACTCCACTACCTCCGTTACTGAAGTATAAACTAAGAAACTGTGATTGGAAATTATTTGGTTCTGTTCTGGACGATAAAATTACATCACAACCTGAAGTTTCTTTATACAATATAGAACAATCACATAATATCCTTACTATTACTTTGACGTTCACAGCTGATGAAATTTTTTTGTAAAAATGTTGCTAGTAGTAATATTCTGTCTCCATCTTGGTGGGACAAAAAATGTACTCAGGCGATTCATGGAAGAAATATGTCTGAAAAAGATTGCAACTTAATGTTGTATTTAATTTTGTTACAATACAAAATATTTATGTAGCAACTAAAATACTTCTAAAACAGAAAAATTCCCCCTGAAATTTCTCTATCTGTAGTATGGAAAAGTATTCATCATTTTAGGTCGTCCACAAAAAGTACTTGTACTGCCTTCTCACCTAAGTGGTTCGAACCCTTTTTGAATAAACTGGCCCCAAGTTATGTTCTTAATTTTGATCAAATGCTTTACAATTATATTTATGATGGTAATAACGATTTTCAGTCCTTAAATGTCCCTTTTTTAATACAGGAATTAAAATTAGTCTTGATCCGTGTTTCTGATTCTTCACCTAGGATTGATGGCATACCGTATTCATTTATTGTTTATGGAAAACCTGTAACATTGTTATTTATTTTAAATATAATAAGAATTATTGTTGAAACCGGTCGCATCCCAATCTCTTGAAAACAGCAAATTGTATTTCTTATTTAATAACCTAATAAAGACTCTTTAGATTCTAATTCCTTTTGGCCTGTGGCATTGTCATCTATTCTCTCTAAATTGGCAGAACATCTAATCAAAAATAGGTTAGAATGGTTTGTAGAGTATCATAATATTTTAAGTGCGTCTCAATTTGGATTAAGAAAGGGCACAGTGTTTCTGATAGTCATTCAATTTTATCGACAGATATTCAAATTGCCTTAACTAGACATGAATCTCTGGTGGCTGCATTTCTTGATGTTGAACATGCTTATTATAATGTTGACTTGAGAGTATTAAAATATTTATTTATTTAGACTTTATGTGTGTTACAATGGCGGACTTAATGCCATAGGCATTCTCTAACAGTCAACCTTAAGGTGGTGCAGATATAAAAGACGTTAGGTGTAAAGTAAACAACGAATGAAAGAAAAAAATCTATCTACTAGAATACTAAGACTAACTATGATACATATATAAACGTATGTGTATATAAGGAAATACAATAATTAATATACTATTAAATTTTATACATAAATACTAATATATAAATATAATAAATACAATAAATAATTATGTCAATACTCGTGAAACATAATGAAGAAATTTAATGAACTATATCTGCCAAAAGAGTCTTATAAAACTGACGTAGCTTAGCTTTGAAGCTCAAGCGATTAGTCGACATCCTCGTATCTAGTGGAAGCGCATTCCATAGAAGAATAGATTGGACATAGCAAGAAGAGTGTACAAGACCAGAAGTATGAGCTGGACAGTGTAGGAGACGATTATCTGAAGAACGTAGATTTAAACAGTGATTAGATCATAAGAACTGGAAATGTGGTGTTAAGTAGGAGGGTGCATCGGGGGAAAATATAAGAGAATAGAGTGTTGTTAATGCTCGCATGTTGAGACGCTGGCGTATGGGTAACCAATTTAACTCTAAACGTAGGCGCGATACGTGATCATATTTGCGTAGATTATAGACGAATCTAATGAAAATATTGAGTAATCGATCGAGTTTTCTCAGAAGGTCCGCATTCAAGTCGTAGTAACACACTTCACCATTATCGATGATTGGGAAGATCAAGGTCTGCACAAGAGTTGCTTTCGTTTTAACGGGGAGAAAGTTTTTCAAGCGGTAGAGAGATCTAAAGGTTCCAGTAATTTTCCGACTAACATTCGAAACTTGAGATTTTCAATCCAAAGCAGAATAGATGTATATACCTAGATCTTTTACAACAGAGCTAAATGGAATGACAGAACCATTAAACATAATCCGGGACAGTGTATTAAAGTCTATTCTAGTTGTCATACGTGGGCTCCCTATAATAATACCTTGACACTTAGAAGGATTAACTGATAAGCCAAACCTATCAGACCATTCTCTTAAGGAATCCAAATCTCTATTCACATTATTGATCGCTGTTGATAAATTTTCTACTTCAGCCTGCATATATAACTGGAGGTCGTCAGCGATAGGTGGTACTGACATTTGAGTTGAAGAGTTAAAAGGTTAATAAATAAAGAAAAAAGAAGAGGAGAGATTATGCCACCCTGAGGAATACCAGCATCAAGCCTGCACCAATCAGACAGAGAACCATCGACGCGAACTAGTTGTTGTCGTCCCTGAAGATAAGAGGCAAACCAACGCCGTGCCTGAGAAAAGATTTTAAAGTGGGACAGAATAGCTAGAAGAATATCATGGCAGACAGCATTGAAAGCATTAGAAAAGTCTATTAAGACCACCACGGTAATCATTTTATTTTCAACTCCTGTTCTGATATCGCCAGTCACTTTAAGTAAGGCTGAAACAGTGCTGTGCGCGGGCCTGAAGCCTGATTGTAATGGACTCAGCATATTATTAGCAAGTACAAAAAAATATAGTTGCTTGTGTACACATGCTTCGAGCACTTTAGAAAGAAAATGAAAAATAGATATGGGTCGGAAGAGACTCGGAAGGGAAGGGTTGTCAATTTTGGGTAAAGGTCGGACATAGGCTTTACTCCATACAGAGGGAAAAACCCCAGAAGAAAGAAAAAAGTTTATAAGGTGGGATATAGTAGGGAGAATCTGGTCAAGGATAGGGGTGATCATTTGGCGACTAATGTTGTCACAACCTACGGCTTTAGATCTTATTGAAAGGATAGCTTTTTTGATTTGATTATATGTAACCGAAGAAAAATTGAAAGGGTCAATATCGTTACATGGTAAACCAGCTATAAAGTATATAGTATTACGTATAGTAGGATCACATAATTTATCAGTAGCAATGAAATGTCGCTTAATGTTATCTAATCCCATCGTGATAGGTAGATCTATATGTCGAGATTTTCCAATACCTAGAGTACCGAGAAACTTCCGCATATCGGCGGGTGAAGAAGAAGAAGAGATATTACTATAGATATATCGGCATTTGGCATTGCGTATCATCTGGTTACACCGATTTCTAGCGGTCTTATATAAACTCCAACTTAAATCAGATCGATCTTTTCTACATTTGCAATAGGCTCGGTCTTTACGTCTCATCGCCATCCGGATCCCAGACGTCATCCAGGGTGCCGGCGATCACTTTACTTTAACCTTTTTAATGGGTCCATGAGTGTCATACAACTTAGTGATAAGATTATTGAAAATACGAACTTTACCATCAATATCATTAGCACTCAATAGTGGTTCCTAATTGATTATTATAGCATCCGCTTGAAACATCGACATCCATTCGTGTAAAACAACGCATGTGCAGTACTTTTGAAAGAAGTTTAGGTGGCCTAAGAATAAAGGAATTGAAAATATGGTCATGATGGGAAAAGCCTGGTGCTGGGTGTTGACCATGATGGAAAACAAGTGAAGGATTAGAAGTGAGGATAATATCAAGCCAGATATCATCCCCGGTAACATAGTAGCTTGAAGGGGTAGGACATAAAGATTGACAGATTCAGTGATGAGGAGAAGTTTAAGAGTACGCGGAGAACCGTGAGTAAGAAGATTAGTTTTAAAGTCGCCCATAATTATGTGATGTGCATAATCAAACCCCAAAGTTTCTAAAGCAGATTCAAGTTTAGTAAAGTAATCTATCGAAGGGGGACAATAAACGACACCAATAATGGTTTTGACTCCTTTGACACAAACGTCAAGAAAAAGAAACTCTGCTGATGCTGTATAGTAAGAAGTAGATGAAGCAACAATTGTAAAAAAAATCACTATGGCAGCACCACCAACCCTTCTGTCAGCACGGTGATTTCGAATAAGAATGAAACTAGGAAGAGGATATGTAGTAGAAAGTAAATGTGGTTTGAGCCAGCTCTCAGAAAATTGTATGGCATGTATATCAGTATTAGTAAACGCTTCCAAAAAATCATTATAATGACTGGGCAAGCTTTGAGCATTAATATGACAATCATTAAATAACTTATTTATTTGACGATTGAAGCTTCGCCTTAAAACGTCGCTTAGGGTGTCAGTCGTAGTGCAATAACTGTTATCATCGAGTGTGGCAGCAAAATCGTTAGCAGTATCAAAGGATGAATCATTATAAGCTATTGACATATCAACACTAAATATAATCTAATAAATAAACTATATAGTAAATATAAAATAAACACTATAATAATAATTAATATTAAATAAATAAGATAAATATTGTAAATAACAAGTAAAGTGATAAAAACAAAATTAACTATATTATGAATATGCGGTTTCAGTGGAGTATGTAGTCACAACACCACCCGCCAGCTAATTTACACTTATAGTAAAGTTTTTATATATGATATACACTACATACCCAAATTTCTACAAAATTAAAAAGTACGTGTGTAAAAATCACAAATAGACTGTAAATATTAATAATTAGCTCAGAATAATCTTACATGATATTACTTGCTAGCAGTTAACAAAATGATAAAAATAAATAAGAGTTTAAAAAAACAAAAAACACGATTTTTATAGAAAACTGAACTAAAAAAATAGAAAACAAGTTTTAATAAATTTAAATTAAGAATAGTATTAAAAATTTCAATAAATATAAATTAATTTATGAATAAACTAATAATTTATAATTAAAAATAGGGTTTCGTAATTTAGTAAAAGATAGGATAGATGACAGGTCACAAGGAAGAATCGCCTTATAATTACATAAAATATCATACAGTGGTAAAGAATTATAAAGAGAACAGTTAAAAAGAATATAATTTACCCTCTTTCAGGCCACACTCACAGATAGATGTATATCTAATTGTTAATATGTTCAGGTGGACTGGCCAAGAGAAGTGGCCATGCGTTAGCCTCGAAATAATAGTTGTAATTTTCTTAATAACTATTCGCAGACCCACAGTTTTAGAGCAATTTTAGGTTAATGTTTTTATAAAATCGACCTTTATTTGATTGATTCCAGTCCAAATTTCATTTTGCAACCAAGTCTTGATGAGGTAGAAAAGAAACTAAATCCTGACTATATAAAGACTTATCAGAAGCGCCTTTGGAAAGCAGCCAGTTTTGCCCATTTATCAACATTTTCATTACCCTGGATATCTGAGTACTCAGTAATCCATACCAAGGAAACTTGTAATCGTAGTTGGGAACAAACTTTCTGTTTATTTTTTATTTCTAGAGAGATCGGTGACCAATTCGTTTTTTTAAGGATTATGCACAAGAGATTGTAGACAACTTAAAGAATCTGTGAATATTACAGCTCTTGCTATTCTTTCTCCTATAATATAGCTGATACATTCCAAAAAAGCCAAACATTTCCTCAAAAAGTTAGATATTAGAAAAAATATTTAAGTTTAAAATATCCAGTGGATATATGATAAAAAGCAGCTCTCACTCCTTAATACTTATTATTTGAAAAGCAGAAACATTCTCAAAAAAATTACGGATTTATTAACAAGGCAAAGTGTGAAAGAGCCATAGTTTAAAAAACTTTTAATCATTGCATTATAAATTAACTTTAACAAAAAACGAGGAGCACCCCACCAAATCAAAAAAAGGACTCTCATGATGTTAATGTTTCTTTCACACTTAGCAACTATGTGATTAACATGCGGAACACCAGTACATTTGCTATGAAATAGTTTAACTAGGAAAGTAATTTAGTTACAGAAAGGTAACGGCAACTGATTCAAAAACAATAATATTAGGATTTGTTTTACTTTTAGAAACAGAAAATGAAAGATAATGTTCAGACATCCATTGCAATAATCTATTCAACGACTGTTCCACAATTTTAGCAGCCAATCCTATTGAACTGTCAGAGGAATATATTAATAAATCATCAGTATACTGACGAAACGGCATACAGATAAATCTGCAAATTTGATACAAAATATATAATTCGTTTAGCTGTCATAATTTATAGTTTCACGCATTGCCGGCCGTAGCGCAGTACAATGATTACACAACACAACTAAACGATTCAAGTAAGAAGGTATACACACCTATGTATACGTAAACAGTCACTTAACACTGTCATAGATATATTAAGTAGTAGTATGAACATATTACAACTAATATGCAGTAAAAATCTGTTTAAAGTTTTTGCAACCTGTAAAAATCCTATATTTATCTTTATGAACCCTTTAATTTACAATACAGTCATAATAATAACAACAATAAGTACGAATAAAGGAAATAGCTAAATAATAAAAATCTAATTAAGTGACAGAGATTGTATTAAACGATACTAGTTATTTTATTAATTGAACAATACATTTTATAACCATAATACCCGCAACATTACATTAAATTTCATCTTTTTGAAACTTTGACTCGGCCCACTGTGTCACAATAGTATTTGTAATAACTTCACAACAAATCTCATTATTGTTTTCGGGAATCCATGAAAAATTATGAACTTTCTTCGATTACTCATCTCATTACGATCATGAATCTTAAGCAATAGATCCATCTGATTTTTCAGCATAGTAACCGCCTTTCAGATACTACTATTAAATGAATGAAACTCAGCTTATAAACTATTAATATCGGTAGACACTCCCTTCGTAGCTGACAAATTGGCTTGAAAATCACTCATTTTACTATCAAAAAACTCAATCATCTTGTCCATATTGGTCTTCAGTTCTGTGTACAATTCCATTTCACAAATAGTTACCACTGCACTGCACTGGTGTAGGAATGAAATTCGTTATCACAGCAATTGGTGATGAAATTTAAACTAATTGATTTGCACTTTGTTAAAGGAAAATAACTGCAAGCAAGTTATATCAATTCTTTTACCACATTTTAGAATAGGTACACTGTTAAAGTAAATACCATTAACAATTTTAGTGAAGTAATTTTAACAGAGCTAAATATGTGCGTACTACACACTGTAACTGTACAAACTGTAGAACCATAATGTTCCTTCAATGTTTGTGGATTTAATTATTCATCTTTTTTCCGGTAGAACTATAATCTTAAGGTTCTAGGAGTAAAACATGAAAGTAGAGTACTATGGAACGGCGTTCCACGGGGATCTGTACTCAGTCCTATATTGTATGATGTGTACACAAGTGATTTAGATTCTGCAGATTTATCTGTATGCCGTTTCGTCAGTATACTGATGATTTATTAATATATTCCTCTGACAGTTCAATAGGATTGGCTGCTAAAAGTGTGGAACAGTCGTTGAATAGATTATTGCAATGGATGTCTGATCATTATCTTTCATTTTCTGTTTCTAAAAGTAAAACAAATCCTAATATTGTTGTTTTTGAATCAGTCGCCGTTACCTTTCTGTAACTAAATTACTTTCCTAGTTAAACTATTTGATAGCAAATGTACTGGTGTTCCGCATGTTAATCACATAGTTGCTAAGTGTGAAAGAAACATTAACATCATGAGAGTCCTTTTTTTGATTTGGTGGGGTGCTCCTCGTTTTTTGTTAAAGTTAATTTATAATGTAATGATTAAAAGTTTTTTAAACTATGGCTCTTTCACACTTTGCCTTGTTAATAAATCCGTAATTTTTTTGAGAATGTTTCTGCTTTTCAAATAATAAGTATTAAGGAGTGAGAGCTGCTTTTTATCATATATCCACTGGATATTTTAAACTTAAATATTTTTTCTAATATCTAACTTTTCGAGGAAATGTTTGGCTTTTTTGGAATGTATCAGCTATATTATAGGAGAAAGAATAGCAAGAGCTGTAATATTCACAGATTCTTTAAGTTGTCTACAATCTCTTGTGCATAATCCTTAAAAAAAACGAATTGGTTACCGATCTCTATAGAAATTAAAAATAAACAGAAAGTTTGTTCCCAACTACGATTACAAGTTTCCTTGGTATGGATTCCTGAGTACTCAGATATCCAGGGTAATGAAAATGTTGATAAATTGGCAAAACTGGCTGCTTTCCAAAGGCGCTTCTGATAAGTCTTTATATAGTCAGGGTTTAGTTTCTTTTCTACCTCATCAAGACTTGGTTGCAAAATGAAATTTGGACTGGAATCAATCAAATAAAGGTCGATTTTATAAAAACATTAACCTAAAATTGCTCTAAAACTGTGGGTCTGCGAATAGTTATTAAGAAAATTACAACTATTATTTCGAGGCTAAGGCATGGCCACTGCTCTTGGCCAGTCCACCTGAACATATTAACAATTAGATATACATCTATCTGTGAGTGTGGCTTGGAAGAGGGTAAATTATATTCTTTTTAACTGTTCTCTTTATAATTCTTTACCACTGTATGATATTTTATGTAATTATAAGGCAATTCTTCCTTGTGACCTGTCATCTATCCTATCTTTTACTAAATTACCAAACCCTATCACTTAAAAAAGGCAGTAATAGGCTCTAAAGAGGACTGAGTTTCCAAGATTTAAAAAGACGAAAATGAAGTTTTTGTGGCAACTTAAAATCCTTTTTCTAGTCACTATTCTACTATATTACAAAGTATATCAAGCACAATTCTATACAACTCATGCCCCATTAAGTTAGGATTAGCAGAAATATAGGCTTTCAAAAGCACTTCCCGATCGAGGCATTTAAGAAATTTATGCACATTGGCCCCTGCAGTGATCTCTGAGAAGGGTTAGTCCACAAATTGAGTACTGGTGGTCTTGAACATAGCACGCAGCGTGCAGAATCGGGGGCGTAGCTAGTTATTTCATAAAATCCGAACACTTTTGTTTGTTGCTAGTTGGCAAAGAGTAAATACAACAAATAGAGAAAGATGAGTTAGTCTAACATTATATATATAATGATTACCAATAAAACATATATTTCTTATAATTAAAATAAACAAAAACAATAACACAAAAATTGTAAATATCAGGCTTGATGTAACTAGAAGTACTGGAACATTTAATTTTAATGAAAAATTCAATTAATATAATGCACCATTGATTAAATTTGATTAATTTTTTCTAAAGATTTGTACATTTTACATCAATGTTACATTAATACTAAATACACACATTTATAATTTAGACAATTGAATACAAAAAAATATTATTAATAAAATTTATACATTAAGGAATTGTCCCGTTTGAATTTGAATTTTTTTTACAAATTAAAATGCATCTGGCATTGTGAAATAAAACCGATAAATATCACGTGACGATTTCTATTCGTTCAATTTAAATCCAATTTAAATTTCTGGAAAATTTAAGAACTTTTTTATTAACCATAATTGTATAAACTCAGGAAAAGGTAACTTAAACAGATTGTAATAAAACATGTATCTCCAAGATTCTACTTTATACATTTGTTTGGGATTATTGTCCAATAATGCTTTCATGAATGTTTCTATTATATTTTCATCCGTCATTGAATCATATTTAGATTCATGTGCAGAAGCTAATTGTAAGTAATTATTGAGTGTTGTTATCTTTTGCTCGTAGAAAGATTTTTGTTCTTGATTTAAATACCTTAGCATAGCTTCTCCGTGCAGCCCTTGACTGGCAATTATATTGCTGAAATTAACGAAACCACCTAAAACCAGAAAATTTTATGATTTTATTTAGTTTTTTTTTGTACCTTTTTGTACCTACCTAAACCCTAGTTTAGTTTTGTGGCCATCATCTTACCTGATCTTAAGTGACGACTTGGCCCAAGTTGGTAGACACGCTAAACCTTTGGAGGGACTGGCACTCAAGTGCAACTGCCTGAACACACCTATTTGTATTTGGAGGCAGATTTTCAACTTGAGGGTGGTAGCTATCCATGCGGGCATCAGAAAAAGGCCTACCACCATGCAAACTATATTACTTACTTATTATTATTTACTGAATTGAAATTCGATAAAAAATAAATAGAAACCATTTTGGGGTGATGGCAATCGTATGACTCAAATGGTGCACTTAACCAAACCATGATTTAATATCTATTATGATTACTGCATATTTTACTAGAATCTATCGCTGCATTGGAATATTTTAGAATTAATACTGAAAATTCGAAAAAAAAATGTTATTAATTTTACTCGAGAGACTTTTAACTGGCTTAAATGAGTTTTCAGGCGAAGGTCAAGTAATGTTGCACCTGAATTGTCATAATACTCCTTAATCGGTATTCTCTTTTACAATAGCTTTAAACAAAGTTAACATAACGATTATAAGTATGAGGCTTATTACAAAAATTATTTTATTTAAGTACCTACTAATGACGTCCAGTTAAACTACTTAAGCAATTTATTTATTTGTAATTCATTGTTTTAATTTAGCGATTTTATTGTGTACAGTCAGTTATTCATAATGACAGATATTTTTTATACCGAAAAAAATTTACAGTTTATCTATTTTTTTATATTTAATTTTTGTTTAATATTGATTTCCAAATATATATATATATATGCTATAGCAGTTTGCCATAGCATATGCTGAGCTTGGGTCCTTTTTCGATGTTGTATTAGGTTTTAGTTTATAAAGCTGTATTTGTGTATTGCCACTGTATGTATTGTATATCATCGAAATAAATATTCTTTCTTTCTCTATTATACGGCGTTTGGTAACAATAATACGTAAAATATTTGCGCGAATCAATATTATAGTATTACAGATATTATTTTTTCTTTTTTAGGTTATTTTTGGCGCTAATGATAAAGATGTAACATTATTATTAGAATATTAATGTAAAATGAGAAAGCTGTAACTATGTGTACAAATTCTTTATTTTAATATCCGGTTACTGATAAAATGACAGTATATAGTGAACACCAGGAGTAACATTCGTCATTCTGCTGTATATAGTAACGTCGGTTTACGGGATCAGTCAGTATATATCCAGTGTTTAAGCTGAGTGATAAGAATCTATATTCGATTGAGTTGTGCATTTGATGCTCGAGCCAATAAACTCGTCATAGTAAGTTACTTTTTGTTCGTGTATTTTAATGTATGACTAGCTGCTGAGAGGCTTAAAGACTGGTAGAACATCGACGAGTGACAATAGATTACCGCTCTCTCGGTGGTCACCGTTGTTTTTTGGTAATACTGTGTTTAAACATAGACAACGTGCAGTAACTTTGCTATCCTACCATAAAAACACCATTTATTTTTGAAATGAAAACTTCTTAAGTATATTTGTAATTTGAAACTCAATGAAACGAGAGACAGCAACCACATCCATCTAAAGGATATAACGTGCGAGAAAATGAGGTAAAAGGCATTATACAGTGTTTCTTAGCGTTGTACGTGTGTTAATATTAATATGTGTATGCGTGCCTGCGCGCAACGAACGAATTTTTGCTGGTTTCACTTCTATCACGTGTGAACTACACACCGATTTTTTTTTAACTGATGGGACATGTGTGGACGTGGTGCACCTTATTCATGACGTATGCAAAAAATACCGATGTTTTCGATTTTCAATTTAAAAATGGGTTATGAAAAAACTTTTAAGAGTAAATCATAAATAATGTCATCTCATTCGTAGTACATTGAAAAATTATTACTAAAAGTAAAAATAATATTACTTCCTAAATTTGATAAAAATAATTATTTATTTACCAGGTACAAAAGCAACGAAACTTAATCCATGTTCTCTGTGTTCGAGTCGTAAGCAGCGCGTCCACGCTAGCAGACCGGCTTTGCTTGCACTGTAAGCACCAAAACCTGGTAGCGGTTGCAAACCGCAATGGCTGGCCACGTTGATTATACGGGCTTTTAATATGTTCTCGTTCTGTAATATAATTTACAAAATCAGAATATACACTTAGACGTTGTAACGATGTGGTAATGATGGTGGATACGCTAAGCCTAGTGGCGAGACTGGCTCTGAAGTGCAACTGCCGGAATACACCTATACGTTTTTGGTGGTAAATTTTCAACTTGAGGCTTGTGGCTAGCCAGATGTAAACCTATTGGAGGGGCTGGCTCTGAAGTGCAACTGCCGGAATACACCTATAGGTTTTTGACGGCAGATTTTAAACTTGGGGCTTGTGGCTAGCCAGATGGGTATTAGAAAAAGTTTTATCGCTGTACTATGGTTTCGCAATGACGTTTTTCTTCACCGTGAGCTGAAGCTCATTGCAGGAATTCGAACTGAGAGGTCGTAAATGTTACCAACTGAACCATCATTGCTTCTAAATAAATAATACAGGTTGTAATGATCGTGGCGATATAACTTGTTTTTTTTTTGTAAGAATAAATTTGGATATTCGCCTGCAATATTAACGACTAGTAAGCATAACAAATTTATATTACGTTAAATAAATGATAAAATTATTCAGTGTAGTAAAAAATATAAAAAAAAATGTTATTTATCTTTCCATGAAAAAAATATATGTATTAGAGACCGAAATATATTAGTTGTTTACTATAACAAAAGATTAAAACAAATGACGATCGTAATATAAGTAAAACTACTTGGTATTTGGATCAAATTGATCATACTCCAAAACAAAGCATAATCATTACCTCACTGAGAATACTATTAATTTATATACTGAAATATGAGATCTGATTCTTAATTAAAGTACATTGTATTTATTTAACTATATAAAAATAAATAACAACCTATGGATTACTATATTTATGTAAAACACTTTAAAAACCAGTAGAACATTGTTGAGTAAAGTCGTTCTTACGACTATAATATTACTTGATTATGGTTATGACACTATGGGGTATGAAATTATTGGACAGCCCAGCAATTTATCTACTGATCAGAATTTTATTTTGAATAGCTACATACTTCATAAAATACATACATTTAAAGCACTCTGTCGCATGTCCGGTAGGAAGGCAGATACGACTCTCATAGCGCCAAGTAAATTGACGTTTACTGTGTTTTCTATCATCGCAGTTGTTTGCCATTCGTAATTTCCAATTGTCATAACGCCAGCATTATTTACGACAGCATGAAGTTCTGTAAAACCATTAGTTAATATTAGTTAATTTATTATTAATTTTATAAAACCTTATTAAGCTATGTCATGATATGCAAGCTACGTATATCATCTATTTGAAGTTGTTTTGTGTCGATGGATGTCCTGGCCAATACGAAAGTTATAAGATTTAATTTTGAAGGTACATTATAAATTATTCTAATTTCATAACTTTTAATTAAGGGAATGAATACTTACCTGGATATATATTACGAATATAAATAACTAAATTAATATAGAATCCATGAAATGTGATTATTTTTACTAATAAAATAATCTGAAACTTACTGTAATCTGGGTTGTCTTTTAATAGACGCTTCACATAATCTCGAAACTCAGCAACGCTTTTTGGATCACTGACATCTAAAGAGCAAGGATGAGCACAAAGTTGCCTTAAACCATCAGCTGCTTTTGTGTCGGTTCCCTTAAACATTCCAGCAACAGTGACGAGGCCTTCTCGAGCACAACGAGCCGCTATAGCCCAACCAAGGCCACTATCGCACCCTGTTATTGCTACAACACGTGTCAGTGACATTCTAGCTCGTCCTTTGTTGTCCAAGCGTAAATAAACCGGCACACCTTATGAATCTAAGAGGGAGGAGTAACTTGATTTTAAAATGAACTGTAGTCTCAATAATCTGGAAGTCAGATAGATACTGACGATTGTGGATGATATTCTCGGTCTTGTTGCATATGAAACGAGTTTCGGGTTTCTTTGTATATTTCAATATGGAATAATGAATTTAAAGTTTCGATTTTTATTATATTTGCCTTTTAAATCTACCTAACTTTGAGTCCAGGTAAAGAAGTATATTTACATTATTACAACGAAAACGTTTTAAGCTGATGCCTGTGTTTATAAAGTGGCTTTCAAGACAGATACGTATTGTTCATTCAAAGATTTAAAAAAAATCTTACTTCTGTATATTCTTATATTTAGGAGGTCAGCGTACCTACTCACATATGAATTAAATATTTTACTACAAGAACTGTGTATTATGCAAAAATATTTATAATTCACAAATTTTAGAAATAAAATTGTTTTCTGACGCGCTAAACCAATTTAGGTATTTCGGTGGACAAATATAGCAGTTCAAGAAGAAATTATGTAATTAAAAGATGAGAATACAGAGATAACCACTGACGGAGGATAGTGCTTGAGAAAAGCATTTTATGCCGACCCCATTTATAATAACTTAGAGATTTATTTTTTTAGGTTGTTTACCGATTATAAAATAACGATATTAGTGATGTAAGTAAATTCAAATCTTTATCTGTATCTATGATAAATTTGAAAAATTAATCATCGCCTGAAGTAATTCTGATACCCTTCCAGGAAAGATGAATATCACAAAGTTGTTTAACAACTTTATTTTATGGATATATAGGATTCAATTATTTGGAGATAACGGCTGAATCTAACTTATTATTTGTGAAAATAATTTCAGAATCCGATTAAGCTCATGAGATTACCTTCTATAAACACATTCACAAAGTTTATCTCTACAAAACATTAATATAGAGGAAAAATCTGTGATTTCTTATTATGATTTTTGAGTGGAAGTATGTGGTTGTGTGATCTTATTTTTATATTTTACGTTTATTATAATTTAAGTTTATTTACAAATATCAATACTTTCAAACAACCATGGAAAGTAAAGATATCGAAAACGTACGTTTTAAAGCATATTTTATAATACTAAAATTATAATACTTCGCCTTAACGTCCTTAATGCGTATTCAGGTAATTCCAAAAGTTTCTCCGAAAACTAAAATTAGTCTGGGGTGGCAGATGAAAATGTCGAATAGTTCGACAAAGAGACGCCAATAAAAGAGGATCGTTTCGGCACGAATACCCATCTGAGAGATTAGACCTATTGAACGGAAAACAATCTTGTATTTTCTGGATGACTTAATCGAAGATCGGATATTAGCCTGAAAATGTTTCGTTAATATATTTGGAACCGAAACGTTAACAGATTATGTTTATGTATAATTAAGTAATTCTATTTCAAAACTGGAGACACGATGTTGAATAGATATTTCTTTTATTTATTTTTATTTTTTACTATTTCAAGTCCCGTATTTCGTATACATCTATGCATTTTGTATTAAAGTTACAATATTCAATACGATAACCCAAATATTACGTTGCTTAGTTTTTATTACACGATATACCAGTGTATTCAATTAGTTACAGTAATGTAATAAATTAAATATATTTTATGATTATTTCTTTTAATATTGAATTAAAACTTAAAATTATGTTAATTTCATTATCATTTTTAAAGTTTACAGTAGATTCACTTTTTCGTAAAATTAAAACTGAACAACTGACAAGTCATCCACAGAATTATAGAGTTTTGTGCAGATATTTTTATTGATAAATCGCTATTATAATTTACCTTAACATAAAACGGTTTACCCTCTTAATTCTAGATAATCTAAGAATATAAATCTCATATTAATATAAAATACAACATACCGTACGTATCTATTCCTCGCTTAGGAAAGTTAGAATGTAACAAACACAATTTAACGTTATGTAATATTATTTATCATCAATTCCCTTTAACATACACTCTGATCACTATTTTCTCGTCTACTCGATATACTTATATGTACTCAGTTACTAATAATATAAAAGGAAAACCACATTCATAAGTATACCAGATTAAGGAAAAAATTTAATTATAAACTGCGTATAAATAGAACCGAATAAGCTATAAGTTGTTTTATTGATTTACCCTCATTCGTTTTACTTTAAATTCCCTGTGTTTCTATAAACAGATGTTTGAAAGTTAAACAAACACCAATACTCACATAATATATTTGTTTTGCACATAACTAAGTCAAGCTGTATCAACGTGCGGTAAATTGAACTGTTGTAGTTATTAGAAATTCTTTTATTTTTAAAAATAATCAACTTACAATGTATATTAGATTAAACTTTACAGAATCCGGACCCAAGAAACAAGCTGAGTTTTATTTGTGTGATTTTAACCATCAAGAGCAGAATATTTACCAGGCCGTCTAGCTAAATACAAATGTAATATTCAAGTATAAAAATATAAGTCTATGATCGAAATATGCGGGGATTACAAGTGACTTGTAAATTTGCAAAAAAGGAATAGATAAGTATAAATAAACAAGGGTGGTCGCCTTTGTGATAATAAGCTCAGCAGGTTGCTACTTAGGTAATTACTTAGGTAATTGTAGCACAACATAGGTAGTATAGTAGGTAACGGATTCTTTATTTGATGCATTGATTTTAAATAAATTTCTCACCCGCAGTGCCAGTAGAATTGATAGGCAGAGTTCGTGTAACAGCACGGTGTCTGGGGATCACCGATGAAAGCCCTTATAAATTACGTCACGTTTTTTGTGAGACAGTTTTTGCTGTATACAGATGTTTTGTTGATAATGTTTTGTTACGTTTATACCGTATATTTAATAGGAGGTATGTTTGTGAATATTTTATGTGTGAGTTTTGTTTAAGTAGCTTACATTTTCTTGATTATAAGGTCAAGAAAACGTTTTGACCTAACTAGGCTAACCTTGAAATATATAATACACAGAAGAATAGTATTCCTGGAGGAACTATTTTCTATTCTTTCATATTCGCGTGTTATGGTTATATATTTAAGATATTAAAATTGATGAAATTAGTTAACTAAGTAAATGATGCTCTGGGTTTATTTTATATTTAGTTTAAATGTGTTTGTTTGTCATCAGAGTAAAATTTCGTTTCTATCTTCTATTATTGAATATACTCTTTGTTTTGGATTCTGTATTTAGTCTATAGATTCAGAAAAAAACATCCACGAATCATGCAGTGAATAGCGGTCATTCAACCGCCACTTTTAAGGGGTAAGGGCGCTCTTGAGAAATCTGCACACCCTCGATATACTTCAAGTAATAGTGTTTGTTCATTTGAGTGTTCTTCCACTGGGTTTTGTTTCGTAATGGTTAATGGTATAGGGAACGTAGTGGCTGCCTTTAAGAGCCTCGTTTTCTTACCGTACTCATAAACACTGCGTTAAGGTACTTTAATGATAATTAAGAGAACGTATAATATAAATATTCGTTGATGAACCTTAACATTGGACAACTTGTTTTTAGAAATGGTAACCGTAGTTACTGTAGATCATATTGTGAAAAAATAAATGAATATTTACTTTCATAAATTTTTGTAAGAATTTAATTTTTTTAGTATTTGTATGTAATTCGGATACAAAAGTATTATTTTTAGTCTATGTCTTCATCTATATTGGTGAAATAAAGCAATTACCTTTTCTTAATATTATAATAAACTATTCAATATTAATCCTATCAGCCTATTAAGCAATGTTAGTTAAATATTATAGGGGAGAAATACACAAATATATAAAAAGCCAGATGTTATAAACAGGTTTTCAGTGAAATTAATTAATCTTAACACTGTATAATTTCGCAGTTGTTTACGCTGTAAAAGGGCTGGTAATTTACGTCGAATATTGTGAGCGTCCTTCTGTGTACTATATACCTACGGAACTTACTCGTATGTGCAGAGTTGATGTATAAGTGCTCAAAACATGTTTATTCATCCAAAACATAGAGCTCTTACAAAATCCGTTTACCGCATTCATTTCCATTCCACGTAACATAATACTTTTTTTTGGGTATAAAGTGAATTTTTATTTTAGGCATTCAAAGTTTTATCATAGAAAAGTTAGGATCTACAAAGAGAACTAAATATAGCACATATATGTGTTACTTCTTAATATTACTTAAGATCCAATCTAAGTATTGATAGACGTTAGTATATAGGGAGGGTACAGACGTCCCACAAGGGTAGTCTGCTCGCTTTCCACTCACTATACCTACGACAAAGTGCTTCCCGCCGTATACCGTCATTAAGGGGCCACCGGAATCGCCTTTACATGTGTCCTCGCCAGTATGGCCGACAGCACACAGCTGCTTTGTAGTTAACAAAGGATAATATTTTTTACATTCTCCGTTTGGTACTAAATTGACGACTGCTGATTGTTTAATATCAGATCTGTAGGGGCCGTTGCGACCCCAGCCGGCCACTGACAGAGGCAGATTTGAATTTTCACGGCTATCCAAATTAATGGACGGTAGGCATATTGGCCTTATATAATCTGGAAACAATAAAAACTTGACAAATTTTTAAGTACTATTAAATGGTATTCTATGATTTTGTAATGATGATAACTAAAGACTATGGCTAACATTTATTACGGCTCGGTTGACAAACGCGTGACTAAAAATATTGACAATTACTTTCTATATATAATATATAATGTGGTACGTATCATAATATCATTTTAATGTTATATTTTTATTCCTTCAGAAACTAAATAAACCTATTTGTTATTTCTATTAGACTAAACAATCCTTTAAGCTTTGTATCACTTCGTGGGACACGATAACATCGCAATATTTTTCACTATGCGTCCCAAAACAATTCCGATTTCTAAAACATGAAATTTAAAAACTTTGCTATAATTTATGACCGAAAAATTCAAATTTCTTGCTGTTTTCAATTATATTTGCTGTCTTTAATTGTCGTATAGTGGTCTGTATCTAAGACAATCATGTTTCAATAAAATATTAATTACTTACTGGTATATGGTACGATACCCCGAAGTGATATCAGCGCTATGTCATTACTTAGACTTTCAGAGTTATAATCCGAATGTAGGATAACATTTTCTCCGTAGGCTAACATGTTTTCGATGCATTTTTCACCAACGCCTAAAACGTTTTTACAGTCCTTCGGAAAAGTTTGTTTACTGTATTCGGCTAAATAAACTTCGACACTGAAAAATGTTTATATATGTTTATATATATATACATATTTATTTGAAGGTTTGCGCTTCGACATATACTAAGAAGTTTTATTAATTGGTGTAAATTTAACTAATACTGAAGTTATGAAATATAGTAATAAAATCACAATACTCGAAAATTAATACATAACCAATCTGCTTTTGAGAAAGTAAAAAAAAAACAATTTCATTTTATGTAACTACTTTCAATTTCCCAAGCAACTTTTAATTTTTTTTTTTATTAAAATAATTTAAATAATTAAATTTCGAATTTAATATTAAAATAAAATTTAAATGATTAAAATAATAATTAATTAAAATAATTAAGAGAATTAAAGATTGTTAAATAATGTTAAATATAAAAAAATAAGAGTAGCCATAAATACTAAAATTAATTAAAAGATTAAATATAATTGCACATTTAAAAATATACCTGAATTGGGCCAACCTTTCTCGGTGACTGCGTAAAGCGCTAACCAACGCACAGCATTACAATTATATCTACGTTTATGTAGATTCAATATCAGATAATATAAGATTCAAATCGTATATTCGATGGCAGTAAAAAAATATTGACATTATATATATCTAGGTAATTTTAACTAATATGAACTATTATACTCATATACATACTAAAACTCTGTTCGGGAAATATTCTTAAAACTACAAATGCTATTGACTTGGTAAGGACATGTCTTTTACTAGGTAGTTACCAACTAACAACGGACTTTAAGATCAGGCGTAGTTAACGGGAAATTGCAAGTAAGGTCGAGGGCTTCAGCTTGCCTCTTATGACTTATGCCTCTTAAGACACTTTGACATATACAATTATACATGTATAACTATTGGAACCGCTCAATTTATAAGTTACACTCAAAAATATTTAGTTACATTTAATCGAAGACTTACCTAAACAGTGTACCACCATTTTTATCGTGCAAACAATGAGCGGCGGTAAGTACGTATTTGGAACTGATTAGAGACCCTCCACAACTGAATTGTGCTTGTTGATCTCCATAAGTAAAGGTAATTTTCAATAGTACTGTCCAGGGAAACTGTTCAAATTCGGTTGCATGCCCACCTGGAACAGTAATCGTAATATATATTTCAAAGATATGCCTTATTTTATCTCATATAATTTTTGCTGTAATGTTACCTGATATACGTGAATCTAACGTAATGTTTGTTGTTTTTCCTAAAATATTACGTTTTATCCGGTTTCTAGTAAATTCCGACCTTTGCCAAAGATTATCAAGCATAGATGGAAATATGATATTATCAGCCACCCAACGCTTTGGAAGAACATTGGTTGCAGGTGAACTTTCTGGTCCTGTATAGTTTTGTGAAGAATGTTGTTAGTTTGGAAGCTAGTGTGCGTTCATTACACTGCAGTTAATGTTGTTTTAACTAATTATACAACGAATATTTGTATATTCTTTAATTGTTGTAGTAATACTTAATAGTTTTTAACTATAAGTGCTTTGTTATCAAACATGTTATAAAAATGTGTTAAATAGATAATTCTAGCTATTTTATGTTAAACCAGTGGCTTCCAACCTTTTCTAAACCAGAGGCCACATCGATTTCTTTCTCATTATCAGGGACCACACAAGCAATAAAAAAATAAGCTATTGAATTTTTGACATATTTGGTTCGTAGCATTATTCCCGCCTCCAAGCCGGTAATAAGGTATTAATAATAACTATAACAATAATTACGTGATTACAAATATTTATTTATATATATAGTAAATTTTAGCTTATATGAATCGCTAGTATTCTGTGAATAACTGGTTAGAAACCATGATATTAGAGTAAATTAATTACAATTTAATGTAGTCATCTTAAAGCAGTTCGTTTTGTGATTATTGAATTTTAATTACCTACGTTATTTTCTAAAACGCTATGCAATACTCATGCAAGATTTTATTTAATATTAAATGTAAGTTTAAATGGAGAATAATTTATGGATGTTTACCTGTGATTCTGCCAACATCAGTAGCTTCCCGACCACAGCACTCTGTTTTAGGTTCTGGAGGAAAAATTGTTTTGACACACTGTTTTCCTACATTTCGTTCATTACCAAAGGATGGCACAGCGGAAACGTATGACTCCCGTGGTAATGGCTTATTTTTGATGTAGGGCTGATTTGGTTTAACTGTCATCGAGTTGTACACACTATTACTTGACCGTTTGTAAATCACATGCACATTGGATTGAATACCATCATTGCCTTCTGGATAGTTAGAAGGTTCTTTTTGATAATCGTTTACATCAAAACTATTTGTTGTCTCCATAAGTTTCCTCAAGTTATTTTCAATTTCAAGTATAATACTCGTACAACACACCTGAAATTATTTTTCAATATAGGTGTGAGACCTTTTTGTAAAACGTACATATGTAAACGTAGTTATTACATTTTTTACCACAAATTATCTTTACCCAGTTTATTAATATTCACTGAATGTTGTTGTCACAAGTTGATGTTATATATAAATGTAGATATTTGAAAATCTTAACAAAAAAGTTATCGAATGCTTACAAAATTTTGACCGTTGTCAGGAACGAATTTACTGGTACTGCCATCATATAAAGGATTTTGACATGCATAGTTCGTCAACCACGTTTGTTGCTGTTGTAAATTGTATATGTTCATTATGTAACAATTGTCTTTATGAAGACAAGCATCACAATTATCTGTAAAATATATATTTTTTAATATCTTCAAAAGTAATAGCTATGAGTAACAAAATTTTGATACATGGAAATACTTGTTATTGACATTTTATATTTAATTTATTTTACCCTTCTTCGCTGCTTCTGTTATTACAATTACTATTGTAATAATAAAGGTTTCGGTAAGTCTCATAATTACGGTGTCTTCTATATCACAACACAAGTATATCGAACCCACAACACGTTATTTTCTTTTCATTACAACTTAATAACTGGTCAAGTTATTGTACTAATACCGTATATATACTGTCTAATTGACAATTAATAGAGGGACTCAGGTATTTCTGACTAACTGCATCAACGACAAGCGACCCACCTCGGTTTCTTACGGAAAAAAAAGTGTTGGTCCGATCGCTATAAAACTTTACAGGTACAGCCGCTGAGCTATCCTGAAGATTGTCTATAACCGTTATTGGAATCAGACCAGCGGTTTTGAAGTCCACAGAGAACATATATAAATGATCTTTTATATGGGACTACTCGTATTACCTACTGCTACGTTCGCGTCAATATTGATTTTGTCAACCAATTCTGGTTGTATATTAGTAATATTGGTAAAGAAAAGGATAAACAATTATTCAGCAACGTTTGAAACTAATCGAATGATGCAATAAAACGTTGCATGCTAAGTTAATCTTTAACCCACTTCTTATCTGATTTTCGTGAGAAAAAATATCCTATCACAGTCTTCAAGCGTACCATCTATCTCTATACCAAAATTCATTGTAAGCTATGCAGCAGTCTAGATTTGAAAGTGTAACAAACAAACTCACTTTCGCATTTATAATATTAGTAAAGATTACGCTATTATCAGTTTTGCTGGCAAACACATAAACTAAAAGACAAATGAACAATGTATTTTCCTATATAAAGAAAGGATGATTATCTTACGTTTGTCGGATACGACGGAAGATTTGCAGAGGACAACAAAAGTAGGTAATTATGTCTTATTACGCAGCACTTAGGCAATTATTCAATAGCTATACAATCTTTAATTGATATAAGTTTTAGATTCCATTGACAATTACATCTTTCTAGAACGCGTAGTTTAAAACTATTATAAGGAAAAGGAAACAATATAATTCCGATATTAGGTCCTTTTTCCTTTTTTTCGGTAGGTATTTGTAGTATTTGGCAGGAAGCATTGATTAGTGATGCTTGTGATGTGAAATATGCTTTTTAATACTTCTCCATATCTTATGTTATTGTAGCTATCCCACAATTACGTTTACTTGAACTTGAATAATTAAAAACAACCCCTATCGGTTCGATCTAGGGAAATGATTTTTCAAAAATTCCGAAAACATTTAAATTCTTCATAAAAACATAAATATGAAGTTATAAATCTCTAATATTACAACTGGTAGATTCTTAAATAAATCTTTTTCTCCTATTTCACTTCTTTTAATTTTATATTCTTGACTATACGTAGCCTACGTTCAGCTCCAAGTATTTTATTTTATGTTTATTTATCGGTTTATGCTTGAAAGCTTAGGAGAACTACTTTCGCGTTTATAATAATATTAGCCTAGATTTACTTTTATATAGAAGTAATTTTATTATTTTTTCTTATATAACAACCTTCTGCAATGATATGTATTAATCGAACGATAAAAATGATGTTAAGTTAAATAAATAAAAAATAAGTAATCCCATTTATTAAAAATAAGTGATTTGTGAATGAACCAGATGTTACTTAAGTTCGTAGAGATTATTTATTTATATAAGTACATTGTTTCGTTAAGGAGCTGCCTTTTCAATATTATAACAGTCTCCTTATTGCATAACATTTTTATGGTAAATTCCATACACGAATAAAAATGTTTAGAATATCTTTGTTTACACCGTATCGTCAAGCTGCGGAACTGTCCCTTGGGTTTCGTTACTTCTTTTGGCATAGGATTAGTACTTGATATGCTAGATATACTAGATATGCATATTGACGACTATTTACGGATTGCTGAACACCCGATCTTTGCTTTTGTTTTGAATAACAATCAGATTTTCGTCAAGCACAGTCCTCATGAATTTGCTGTGTAATTACAAAAACCAGGAAGACCTTTTTCTCCTATTTACTTAGCATCAATGTTCTATATTGAACATTAATGCTTAAAGCTTAAGCGATGATAGCTCAGTGGTAGTGTGTACAGACTCTGCGTCAAGGGATGTGAGTTCGAATACACCTACAATGAGCGTTAGCTTTCGGTTAAGAAAAATATAAAGAGGAAACCATATCATGGTGGTAGGCCTTTTTTTAATACCCACCTGGCTAGCTACCACCCAGAAGTTGAAAATCTGCCGCCAAATATCAATAGGTGTGTTCCGGCAGTTTCACTTAAGAGCCAGTTCATCCACAGGTTTAGCGTGTCTACCAACTTGGGCCGAATTGTGACTTAAGGTCATGTGAGATTATGACAATAACGCTAAACTTGTTTTGCAGATCTCCAAAATGCAATAAAAATAGATATAATAACTGTTATCTATATGTAAAGCATTTGTATATATGCATCCGAAGGGACAAATTTAAACAACTCCCCACATGAATTCCTCGTATTCACAAAGTGAATCGAAAATCGGTGCTAATTGGCCAGTTGATACAACAAAACTGAGGTACATAGTTTTGTGAGTCTGAAATTCCATTAACGAGCTTGTAGCTGTTCTTTACATCCGATACAACTTGAAATCAAATAGACATCCCTTTAACATGTCTCGTTGTTAACAGTGAGAAAAAATTGTATCTATGTATTCCAGAATAAATTTTATTGACAGTTGTGAAAACTGTATAAAAATTACATAGATTTTTTTGTTGATAATCTGTTCTTGTATTTTCATAATAGTCTAACCCTATACTTAGATTTTGAAGCGATTATGGTTCAATTGGGATTGTGCACGGACGACGTGTCAATAGACATCGTGATGAAACCGTAATATAGTGGTAGGACTTTTTGTAATGCTTACCTGGCTAAATACCACCCTCAATTTGAAAAGATGCCACTTAATACCTATAGATGTGTCCCAGTAGTTGCGATTGAGAGCGCGGCCCTCTCCTAGACTTAGCGTGTCTACAACTAGTAACAATGCTAAAACTATAAGGTACTATAAGGTATAAAAAACATATAGACATATAGATAGGAGGTAACAGGCAACTGTGAATCATAGATGATATACCACATAGATTCCAATATAACCTGACTCCCTTTATATAAAAATCTGATTTCGATTGTGGATTAAAAAGGGTTACTCAAAATATAAAATATTTAGCACTGAAGTATTTTAGTAAGAGTAGATTTCGATAGTCTCTAAATAGTTACGATGAAGTCACTATATTCTATTTTTCACTTAATAGTAGGGGTCAGCATCAAATTATATTTGCTTAGTATATTACAGTAAGTATATTAATCACGTAATTTTGCTGAATCATATAGGGGAAAGCAGGCCTGGGTTTGTGCCTTTGACCGTGATTGAGCACAATAACTCAAAATATCTAGGTAAAAGCTAAACATGCCATCACGTTCACTTTGTCGCCTTGTTAGTCAAGAGGTATAATTTACAAAGGTGTTTGAAGTACAATGGGAATGCAATGGTTAAAATCCATGCCTTTTAAATAAATTATAAATGTAGAACAAATCGAGCCTTCTCCGGAAAAACTGACTCTTTTAGCTCCCATTTTTATAGCACGAATTTTTAAAGATTTGTTTTAGCTAAAATTTATCACTTATAACGGATACATGTTTTATTTATAGTAAGTTGTAAAAAATCCGTAAGGGCCTTCTCACAGCGATGTGGGACGTAGATTCGAGAGTCTAAGCTGAGGTGTAAGGAAAGTAGAGAACGAACTTAACTGGCGGCATCGTTAGGAGTAAAGTATGGCACCATAAACTTCCAGTTGTCACTGGTGTGCACGGGAAGCGGTTGTTTCTGAAGTCACCTGTGTTTCATCGGAAGTTATTTGTGTTGCTTTGGAAGTTACTTCTTTTGCTTCGGTCGACAGATCGCACGCAGAGGTGCGATCATTGATATTGCACGTTCAACGATGCTAATTACACTCTTGTAGACTATTTATTCCCTGTGGAAATCGGATGGCTGCGTTCTAATTGCAAACGTAGGTGCTGATTTCTTATTAAATGAAGTGAATAGCAATATGGTACTAAAACACATTCCTATATCATACTATTATTATAAATGCGAAAGTGAGTTTGTTTGTTTGTTTGATACGCTTTCACGCCTAGACCGCTTAGTTGATTATAATGTATTTTGTTATAGAGATAAATACCCGGAGATGATGACAGGCTACTATTTCTCAAGAAAACCTTATGTAACCGTAAGTGGGGTAAAGAGAGGTATAAACTTTGTCTGAAATTTTATATGGCGTCATCCGATTTGGTTCACAAAATCAATATTAACGCGAGCGAAGCCGCACGTAAAATTTAGTTGCTAGTAAAAAACTAATTCTTTATCCCCTACTGTTCAATTGTATGTTCTGAAACAACACAAGAAAAATGTTTATAGATCTCTATTATGTAGTAGTCTTATTATTGCTATTCGCTCACGCTTCACGCACCACCCTTCGCAAACTACAAGTATTGCAAAACATATTCATGCGCATAGCCGTCCAAGCCCCGTTTTACGTCCGTAATGTAGATCTCCATAGAGACATGGACCTTCCTTCCATGTATGCATATATTAAAGACATTACAAAGAAATTTTTTGCAAATTCCGAATTGCATCCTAACCCCAAAATAGTACACGCAGTTAGCTACACTTCCAATCCGCATGCTAAAGGCTTTGCTCGCCGGCCACGTAACTGCTTCTCCGACGCCGTCGATAAAATAACGAGATTAAACGCGCTTCTCCCTGCCGTCTCCACCAATCGCACGTGTCCGCGCACACATCCGCGTAACCGCTGTCCTCGCCGCCGAGGCCGAGCGGATAATTTCGCTCCCGCATACCCGCCGCGGCCTCCTTCCGCAGACGCCTGAGCCTAGGTTCGATCCTCCGGACAGGAGGCCTCGAGTGACTCAGCTCGCGCGATACAGTGACACTCTACATCACTGAAATTACATCATCACACCGCATACCATTCTTGCACACTCACATGTTAAGTACACGGTTCTGTAAGGGACTACCCTCGCGGCCCTTGAGCTGCTTACCTGATAAGGTCGTAGTTATTATCACTAATTTAGTAATAAAGAACCTGTTGGTTAGTCAGGATCATGAATCTTTTTCATTTACCGGCAGCAGCCCTAGCCGAGGTTCGGCCGTCCTGGCACCCTTGTGCCTGCTGCCTCGGGGCTGAGTGCCCTCAGCACTCGCCCCCAAAAGTCCGGTGAAGCTGTCAAAGCCCTTGGGGCAGACAGCGTAAGTCAGGTCGAAAAAAAAAAAAAAAAAAAAAAAAAAAAGTCTTATTATTGCTCTGAATACAAGACTATAGTAAACAGATCTGTATTCAATCATTGTTTATTTTTCTTATCAGTATATTTATTTGTGCTTAAATATATACATTATCAACAGAAAACATTATTGAATTACTTTAATGTAATTTTAATTAATTTACTATTTAATCTTCATTAAGATTTCATAGGTTAATTAACATAGAACTATATTAAATGTCTTGATTTTCTCGACTGTTTAATACACTTTTTATATAATGATATTGATTATATTTTAAACTAGTTACAAATTATCGATAACTTCATTTAACGATTTAGATAGATGATATAATGTTTTCGATTTCATTAACGTAATTCTTTATCACTCGCCAGTCGCCACGCAATTTCTACAACGCTTGTCAGGAGTTTGAAGGATCTCAGCTCACAGCAAATATCTGGTTTCAATTTTCTCTCAATTAACTTCAGGTTGCGTTCGATTCGAGAAGTGCCACTTAGTTCTAATGGGATATTAGAGTGAGCGGGTTTTTCTTAGGGGGTCTCGCCCCTACATTGACAGATAATAAATCTGTCGAAAGAGTTGTCTTTAGAAAGTTATAGACTACATGTACATATATATCAATCTATACATGTAATATATCTGTAATTTTAGTATAGGGGCGGCCGAAGCATGTATAGTCACTAAACTTTAAAGTTAGTAAAATTAGTATATATGCTTACAATCAAATCAATTAAAAATGATTTATCTATATATATACACAAATTAATCTGTATTTCCCTTGGTCATCGCATCACGCGTGAACGGATGGAATAATTTCGTTAACTCTTTTTTTGCTGTGTTAAGTATTGTCAGGAGAACGTCCATATGAAAGGAAAATTAGGGAAGTTGAGTGGAACATTAGAAAATTTACGAAAACTTAACGCCAATATTATTTTACATAACTGTCAGTTGTCTTATAACATTACAATAGTAATTATACTATGTTTTTGAATAATATTTTTTATTAATTATACCAGTTCTAATTTAATATTCATAGTTAAGCAAGACAACGTCTTTTTGGGTCAGCTAGTTTATTTATATTTTTATTTATTTCTCTTTATTATCAGAAAAAGAAGCGTATTTTAATCGAAAAAATAAATAAATAGCACAGTTGCACTGGCAGCGCCATCTTATGACAGCAAAACAAACTATTAAGTTCATTACGTCATCGATTTTTTTGGTGAACGCGCATCAATGCGAACTTAGTGCATAGATTTTAATGAAATTTGGGAGGGTGGTAGCTAATATTACGGTTCAACATTAAGGATATTTTTATTCCATAAAACGATAGGGTTCCTGCGGCATAAGAGATAAAAATTAAAAATTTGTACATTGACAAGATATAATTGTAATTACGATTTCCCTGAAGAACCTGTACGGTAGTGTAGTTTGTACAGACACAGCGTCAGAGGACGTAAGTTCGAATCCCTACAACGAGTCTGAGCTTGTGGTGAAGGTAAACATCGTGATGACACCATAGCGAGGTGGTATGGCTTTTTCTAATACTCGCCTAGCTACCTACTATACTATCCTCAAATTGAAAATCTGCTGCCAATTACTTGTGGGTTTTTTTCGACAGTTGCACAAGAGAGCCAGTCCCACCACTAGGCTTAACGTGCACATCATCTTAGGTCACATCGTCACATAACGTCAGTTAAGTTTGTACCCATAACGCTAAATTTTAACTATAAAAAAGGGAGATTGTGGCCATAACGTTAAGCCTTTAAAGAATACTAAAAAAACGAATAGAATAAAAAAATAATGCTGTTGCGTCATTTGGATTTATTAGAGGATAACGCTGTAAAACTTAAAAAGAAAAAAATGTGCAATAAATAAAATAATTACGGCAAAAATTGTGACTGCTGAACAATATAGCAAAGAGGTACATATACCAAGTAAAACTCTAGACTCATTAAAGGGTCAACTGGGATGTAGGTAACTTGTAGCGACACCAATTCCCAGTAAGATCTGCATTTTTCATGACAGTACATAAATCTCAAGGCCAAACATTCGAATTTGTCAGCATGGACTCGAGGTCGTCAGTTTTCATGTACAGAGTGTTGTGTGTAGCATTCTCTTGAGTGAAGCGAACATCAACGTCCAAAGTACTTCTACCACATGAAAATCCGCGACCAGTCGACGTACTCGCAACATAGTATAGAAAGAATTATTAGGTTAACATCCGATTTTGCCATAATAAAACTGAGTATGATCCGGTATTTCCGTAATGATAATAGATAAACTAAAAATGCGTAATCCATATCTACATATATAAAAATAAATCGCCGTAATTTATATACGCGCATAGCTTCTGAACGACTGTACCTAATTGAATAGTTCTACTGCAATAATTTTATTGTATTCGTTATTGTCAGTACGAAGATTGAATAAAAAAACCAAAAGAACTTTTTTGTTTAAACTCATAATATGTAAAGTAATGAAGCGATGATAGCTAAGTTTGAAGCGATGATAGTTAAGTTGGTAGTGTGTACGGACGCCGCGTCAAGGGACCTGGGTTTGAATTACACAGAACAGAACAGTGGGGAAATAGAAAATTATTTCATTGGAATTTTAAACAAGTTTTATTAAATAACCAAAGAAAATGAAAAATGGAAACGATATTAGATATAGCTAGTTCTATTGATCTTAACGAATTGAAGTTGCAAGGTTGAGTAGGATTGTTTATAGCTAAAGAAAATGTAAAAAAAATACTAATCGGTCAAACCATTTTTGAGTTTCAGCAAGAATAAAGAATATTGACTTTAGGTGATACTAAGTTCACCGGGTCAGCTAGTAAGTAATCTATAAATATTAAGTATGAACTAGGCTCTGGATTATAATATACATGAACTGACCGCTTACCTTCTTTGTGCTTACATTATTGACTTCTCTTTTAATTATGGATGGGTCTGTAATTAATGTTAATCGATTTTTAATTTAAAATACAATTAAATTATTCGAATTAGGGCTTATGTCTTTTTACGATAGAGTTCTCGGTATCAATCCCGAATCACTAAAATAATTATTTAGTTATTTTAATAGAATAAAGGGAAACGGAATATTATGAGTTAGATGTAAAGTTAATCTGTGAAACTAATAACAGAATTCTTAATATTTTTACATTAATGGGAAAGGGTATAGGCTCATTCTTATTATCCTGGTACAGATACTATTAACACGGGTGAAACCTTAAAGTGTGAATTTTATTAAAACAGAATATTATATTCGATCATCTAATAAAGCCATAATAGTCGTAATGACAGCAATACATGTATTTTACCCATCGGTTAATGTCCATCTATAAAATTATTTCCAATTTTAACTAATTATATTCTCATTAATATTTATAATGTATAGTAGACAGAATAGACACCTGTGACAAGTTTTAATTTCACCACCAAAACTCTTTAAAAGTACTTGGCTTTCGTTCAGTTCAAAATCCAACAAAGAATGTACACAAAAGTCTATATACAGGTTATAGTAATTCTTATTTGACAAAATCTTATGGCATTTTACCCCAAAGCAAAAGTTAATAAATGATGTGCATCGCCCTAACAGCACGTGTCGAAACATCGATCATAGTTCTTAAGCGTACACAGAAAATGGGGTTGTTACCCTATGAACTATTCTACACACTCCCATAACTGCAGTAAGAAATTATTTTAATACAAAATTCTTATAAATAAATAACGTTTTTTGCAATACACATTGCATTTTATTACTTTGTGATAATTCCCACTAATAAATGGTATTTGTATTTTTAAAATTCCTATATATGCCTAAATATACATGCATTTATGTAGACTATTTTTGTTTGTGTGTAATACTTTCATAATTTTATATTCATACCGTTATTAATGCTAATATTAAGAAATTAACGACTTAGAAGGTGTGTAACGTTGATATTACCAACATAAAATAAATAGAAACTTCATAGATTTTCTTCTAATTGACAAGGGCACATGAAAAATTAGTGCATAAGTTTTGAAGTGAAATTTTAAATACGATCAATCACGCTGTGATAGGCGTGTTTTGTTTTTAGCAACCCTAAATAAAACGACGAATAAAAAATAAATGACTTCAGTGTATACAACAGTAAATCTAAAAAAGGGATAATAGAATGCAAAAACCGTAGAACCATCGGTAAAACTTCACATCGAATGGTAATAATCCTATTCCGATAAGTTTAGTAACTTTGACGTGATTGACAATAATAATAAATATATTAACTGATTCGGCAGATGTTGCCTTACTCTTACCACCAGTTTCCATCAATAACTTCATTTGATACCAAATTTTATCTTTTATCCGCAATCTCAGAGTAACCCCTTCGTTTTATAGGTTAAAAAGTATCCTATATGTTGGTTCATAGTTTTAGTTATCACAGTATAAATTTGATAAAAATCTAGCTTCAAAGTGATGCATGGATAATAGGATATAGTGAGAAAAATAAATAAAATATTTTAGGCCTCTGTAATGATAATAAGACACATACCATTTATAATCGTCAAAAAAATTATTAAATGTAAAAAATTTGGGTCTGTAACAGTTTTGTTCTATGTGTAGATAGAAATATGGATTAATCAAAATGAAGGACTGTCACTTCAAAAGCAATATATTGTATTAATATCCGCAGTGACATTTGTCTTCCCTGAAACCAATTTGACTGTGAGCCTCTTTCGGAGATTACAAATCTTCCATAATGTAATTATTAAGTGAAATGCTTTAATACCAACAATTACAACAAAATGCCTGTGAGCGTATGCTCGTTAGAAATTCTACAACTAAACAGTTCTACTATTTTTAATCTATATTAATAATATAAAGCGAAAAGGTTTGTTTGTTTGAATGCGCTAATATTAGAAACTACCAGTCGGATTCTAAAAAACATTTTTGTACTTTATAGAGCAATCGTTGAAGAGGGCTTTATAACATCACGCTACCATTAATAGGAGCAAAGCTATAAGTTGAAAAAAGTTACAAAAATAGGTAAAAATCATTCAATAATTTTTAATCCCATGCAAATAAAGTCGCGGACACAGCTATAAAATGTAAAAATTCAGTCGTAGAAGTCAGTAACAGTTCAGTAGTCAGAAGTGAAATTTCTTAGCTAAACTTATACCTGTAGGAACACACAAATGTTTGTTTTTGTGTATCAGAGCGTGACGGTCACGTGAGTTCTGTGTTATCCCCATTCGAAAATTGCCTAACGTGTCTAAAGATGTATTCATTAAAAAAAAATTGTTTACTGGATAACCTTGATGATTCTTAACTACAATTGGAGCCAGTAGGTAATGCTGTTGTTGACATCCCGATTATTTTCTTTCCTTTTATGATTTTGTTTTAAATTGCTTGCACTTTACATCAAAGGCGCAATTAATGATTTTCATCCTCTCAGTGCCTATTAACACTTTAGCAAGACGTCGATTAATAGTGTCCGCTGATTTAATATACAATGACATATACATAAATAAACGGTTAAAATCTGAAAAAATATTATTTAACTTGTTGTATAAGTGAATAATTAATAAATAAACGCTTGACGCAGCTAATTTACAATGGGCATGGAACATCTTTATCATTCTACATATTAAGATTCGACTTTTTTTACTAAGAACTTGTTTCTTAGTATTTCATCATCATCACCATCCTGCTCCCAATTTGTTATTTGGGGTCGGCGCAGTATGTCTTCTTCTTCCATGCATCTCTATCAGTCACCATATCTTCATTCACCTCTTTTGCCTTCATATCTTCCCTCTCCCTCTCCATCCCTCAACATTCATAGTCATCACTTTCTTCTTCACATGCGTTTCGTCTCTTCTCAAAACTTGTCCATACCAAAATAAACGATTCCCTTTCATCTTTTCTGTCACTGGCGCCACTTTCAAACTTCTTCTAACATACTAATTCCTGATCTTATCCATTCTGGTCACGCCAAACATCCATCTCAACATTCGCATCTCTGCTATATGCAGTCGTTTGTCATCCATCTTCTTACTAGCCCAACATTCTGATCCATACAATATGACAGGTCTTATATCGGACTTATATATTCTGCCCTTCAGTTTGACGGGCATCCTACAGTCGCAAGTTATGCCTGAGACCTGTCGCCATTTCATCCAACCTGAGTTAGTTCTCTGCCTCACCTTTCGAACGATGTCACCGTCACTTTGTATGAGTGACCCGAGGTAGCGAAAGTCGGAACAGACCGGTAGGGGTACTCCCGCTAGCGTTATTGGCCGAGCACCGGAGATGCCGCCAAAGTCGCAGAACATATATTCTGATTTATTTTGACTTACTTTAGGCCTACATTCTCCAGTCTCTGCCTCCACACCTCCAGTCTGTTCTGCACCTCTTGGCCACTTTCACCGATCAGCACGATGTCGCCGGCAAAAAACATACACCAGGGTGCCTCCTCCTGTATATCCGACGTAACGGCGTACATAATTAACAGGAAGAGCTACGGGCTATGAGCCTACCCCTGGTGCAGGCCAATAGTCAAATCGAAACTCTCTGTGACACCCACTGCGGATCGAACTTGCGTACTATATCTGTAGTATATGGCCTGAATCAACTGCAGGTAATTTCCAGGCACTCCTTTCTTCTTAAGGGCCCACAACAACACTTCACGAGGATCTCTATCATACGCCTTCTAGAGGTCAATGAACACTATATGCAGATTTTTGTGCATCTCTCTAAATTTCTCGCACAATTGGCAAACGACAAAAATTGCATCCACTGTCCCTCGACCCGGCATAAAACTAAACTGATTTCATGAAATTTCACTCTCTTCTCTCAGGCGTAGCTCAATTATTCTTTCCCATACTTTCATAATATGAGGTATTAACTTTGTTCCCCGATAATTACGACATTCCTGCACATCTCCCTTTTTTTTAAAAATGGGCACGAGATAACTCTTGCACCTTTCCTCAGGTATAGCTTCTTCCTGCAATAATTTATTGAAGAATAAAGCCAACCACCTCCATCCCTCTGGTCCTAGTACCTTCCATACTTCTACTGGTATTCCATCAGGTCCTAACACTTTCTTATTCTTCATTCCGCTTACAGCCATCTTCACTTCATCAACACTTATTTCCTTCACTAATCCCATATTTATTGATTCATTTTCAAGCACTCTACTCCAATTATTCTCTTCGTTCAATAACTTCGCGGAATATGACTTCCATCTATCTTTTATTCTCTCATCATCCGGAATTATCACACCTGCTTCATCACTCATGCATTTCATATGTGATATATCTCGCATTCTTCTTTCTATCTCCTTCGCTAGCCGGTACACATGATTATGGGCTTCCGGACTTTCTAGTGCACAATATAAGGCATCTTGTGCTTTTGCCCTTGCTACGGCTACAACGTTTTTTGCTCTTTTCTTGCATTCATCATATTCATTCTTCTTTCTTTCTTTCAGTGAATCATTGCCTTCTTCAATAGCTTGCCATTCTCTGAATCTTATTTTCTTTTCCTTATCAACTGTTTGTACTTCTTTCGTCCACCACCATGTTTCCTTATCTTTCATACGTTTCCCTTTTGATTCTCCTAGGACTTGCTTTGCCACATTTCTTACAAATTTGCTCATTTCATTCCAACATTCATTCACGCATAGATCTTTCATAACTCCCATTTTTATCATTTTCTCTAGCACTTGTTCCTTTATCTTACTGGCATTCTCGCCTTTAAACTTGAGCCATTTTATTTTAGGGGTAAATGGTTTTTTGAACTTTACAAGCATTTTGTGTTCTTGTTCTTGTTTCTAAGAATTTATGTGCCTTTATTAACACAGTAAAATATTATATGTATAAATATTTATAAGTATTATTTTTGTACAGTTTATGTTTAAATTTTTTTTGTCATAAACCTATACAATATTATGGTTACACCGGACCTAGATATTTGAAAATTGGTTCTAATGTTTTGCTACATTTCATAGTTTTGGTTCGGGACATGTACAAGGACAAGTATTTCGTATTTGATTCAATAGTAGATATATTTATAAAAGTAAGTTTAAAATACCCAACATTCATGACAGTATTCAAATACAGTTTGAAAACTGACACACCTAGCGTCAGTGTCTCCAATGTTTTCATATTTGAAATTTAAATCCTATATTAGGATAATATCTGTTTAAAATTCAAGTTTATGTGTCACGACGGAAATAAATTTCCAATATTATACTACTAACAACGTAGATATGCCATATACGCCTCGAAAATAGCACTCGGACTTTGTGTCAGTTCGCCTACTCAATCCTCAGTATCGCGTCGGTGTTCATGGATGTAGGTTGTGTACCGATTATTATTTCAAGTGTTTCAAAACAACAGAAAATTTCTTCGTGCGTGATTCGATGTTGTACAAATTATACAAACAAAACTTTTAAAGAACATGATCTTTACACACACACACACATATTTCGTTACTGGAGTTTTGCTTTTTCCTAGATAAATGAATTGTCTCTTTACGTATCAATAAATCAGTACGTTGCTATACAAATATTGTTAAATAGGTTAGGCTAAATATAGCCTAAGTAAAATCTGTTAACGTCTACAGTAAAAATATTATTGTAAACTTCAAATTATGCTAAAATTAGAATTCCTTTTATAAACAAGAGGGATTTAATGAAATCAAATGGAGTCCTTTTATGCGCATATTTATGGGTCGCTTAAAAATATAAATTCTAGAGCCGGCAACCGTAAATGTAGGCAGGAATTGTCGAAAGTGTATTGCGATGAACCGTAAACATATTAGGATATATTCAGGTTTTTTTATACCAGTTTAATCCTTTTCTTTTGTCTGTTTTCAAATAGCGATTTTGTGAGGTACTCGTTTATGATTGACTTCTATCATATCTTCTAGAAAGTGAAACCGATGTTGGATTTGGAGTGAAATTTGTAAAAGAATTTAAATATTCGTTTTCATAATTCATAACAATTCGCGATAAGAATTATATAGCAAATCTCATCTTGGAATAAGTCCTATGTTTGATATATTCATGTAAATGAATTATTCCTGGTTCTCATATTAACAGTTCTGATTTTTTTCAAGATTTGCTAATCTATAATTAATAAACTTCTCTAACAGATTTGGGGTGTGAGGGATATCAAATACCATCTGAGCTACCCTAGTCAACCACACCTGCATGCGGTGTACTCTACCGACTAACCGACGTTAAACAAAATGACCTGCATTACTATTTCTATATCAAAAAGAGAAGAAACTACGCAGTCCTGAGCTACATTAGATTGTATATCTGCTAGTTTCTTTAGTGTCAAAATGGTGAAAATCGCTTCCAGTGGGTTGCGATTGTGATAATAAATATTCTAAGAAATATCACAAATTATTTAACTTGTACGTTTTGTTGACCTCAGTCGTGTTTTAATATAAAACTCATAATTAATCTATTTGAGACATCACCTATTTGTTTAGCAAAATATAATAATTGCCATAAATAAAAGTACTTACGTCTTCTTAGGTATTAAAGTAAATTTATCTTTCGTCTGTTATTTTTGACTTAAAGGAATGTGTAAAATGTTGATCATTTCAAATAACAATTAACTGGTAATTATAATATTGTGGGTTAATATTCTTACACATAATGCAATTATTGAAGTAAACACATCATACTTTATACAATGAAAATAAAATGCTATGCTACAGAAATTTAAACAAGAATTAAAATTATCACGGCCGAAGATATCGTTAAAACACAGAAGTTTCCTTTCTTGGTAAAGACCTAAAAAAATAAAAAGTGTGTATTTTAGTACCGCCGTCCATTCAGAAGCCCCGTAAAATTTGAAAGTTAATGAAATATGATAATTTCTTTAGGCACTCTAATCATAATATGTTTTGAATACTTGCAAAGTTTAAATTTAAAAATGATACTAAGTCATTTGTAATTTTTTAAAACATGTTTCGTCTGCATTTAATCTTTAAGAGAACTTCTTGACTCCATTGTTTCATACTTTCACTCGCACGTCATTCGCAAAGAGCGTCTGTGTCGACCGGTAGTTCATAACAATGATCTATTCAAATTCACCCAGCTACAGCGACGGCTAGGTAGCACTCGAGAAGTATGCGGAGTTAAAAGTGCAACTTTTAATACTTGAAAAATTAGACTGTTACATAATTAGTGAACTTTGTCGTTAGTATATGTAATGCGAAGCTTGGATGCAGCTTTTAATTCTGAATTTGCTAATGCTTACACACCATTATTAAAACATTGCACCTTTAATTATTTTTTAATATCCTAATTGATAGTAATATAAAAAAAGAGATTGCAGTTTCTTTCACTGTAAGCAGAGCAGATACAGCCCAGTAATAGCCCATTACTAAGTAAGAGAGTTTGGAAATACGATTTTTAAGACTCGTTGGCTGAATATATACATGCTGATTTCTGATGTGATGATGGCGCAGTTGGTAGTGTGTACAGACGCCATCTCAATGGACGTTAGTTCGAATCTATGTAATGGGCGTGAGCTTTCGGTAAAGGAAAACATTGTGATGAATTCAGAGAATGATGGTAGGGCTTTTTTAGTGCCCGCCTGGCTAACCACCACTCTTAATTGAAAATCTGCCACTAAATGCTTATAAGTGTGTTCTGGCAGCGGTACTTGATAGCCAGTCTCTCCATTAGTCTAAGCGTGTCTGAACCATCTTGGGCCTCATCGTCACACAACATCAGATGAGATTATGGCCATAACGCTAAACCCATAAACTATAAATAAATAAAAAACGCAACAAACCAAAGGAGTAAATTTGACAAGTTTACGAACATGTACATAATAACCACAGCCCGATTAAGTATAGATTCCTACCACTCCGCTAGATTACTACATACATAAAAGCTTATCCTTGAACGAGAAACACTTAAGCATACTATTATTTTAGTTCTTCTACTAGGTGTATGGTTTTCGCGATCCGGTTAGACACATGTGTGATACAATACCATCACAGTATTGTATAATTATACTTCAGAACTTGTAAGTTTCAAGAAGTTTTACGTTGATTGGCTTTCATGTTTTGTTAATATTCAAAGTTTACTTTAAATATTTTGCATTTGTTTGGAGACTTTCTAAGAGTTTCTATTTCAAATATATTAAGAAATCTCAAAAATTATTAAGAGTAATTATTGTTTTTAATGCAATATATAAGCCGCTGTTTTCAGGACTATTATACTCATATGTACAAAATGTGGATTAAAAAAAAAAACAATTTGGAAATTTGTGGCGTAGTAGTACCCGTACCCGAATGAGTTGCGATCATCATACACATAGAGGCAAACACATCGCAGTGTCTGTCTTTTAGAATGTAACGTTTCAGGACTAACCAGAGCATACTTAATTATTCTCTATTTATTGCACACTTCCTAAGGACAGCTTTTCTGTGTGTATTGGGCGCCATTGTTTTGCATTATAGTTTGCTTACTATTACATATAGTGCTATCACGTGGTTATGCCACTATAAAACTAAAAAAAAAAAGCTTTAGTAAGTTGATTTTAACAAATAAGACTGTGGTTGAAAACTTGACTGTGGTTGTGGTGTGGTTTAAAAAAATAATCTCTTAATTTAAGTTTAAAATTATACTTTCCAAGCCTAACGTAACTTCGGACTTTTTAGTTCATAGGAATCTTATTTATGCGGTAAATATCGAGTTGTGACTAAATGTAAGAAAACGGTTTAATTATGTTGTGTAAATATCATGGGCAAAACTCCCGATGGTTTACCGCAATCAAAACTGTTTCTACACTACTAATGCAGAACTATAAACTCTAAGGGCGACAAATTTATACAAATATTATTATTAAATTCTTACCTATTATAAAAGTTAAGGTATCCTTGTCCTTTTATCTATTCGATAGTGTGCTTATAACTGAAGAACAAGTGAGCTAATTTACAAGATTTTTTAAAATCATAATTGTACTATGAGATAGTTTTAATACATTTTGTTGCATGGGTTAATATATGAAACGAATTATAAGGACGACAGTAAATGCTTACAGTAATTATAATGAAATTAACACGTAGACATATAGCTTTAGTCGCACGCATAGTTTAAAAGGCATAATCAGTAGACTATAAGGTTTAGCTTTTGTTTGGGCCAATTCTACTGCTGGATCTCATATTGTTAATAACGGGGAAAGGAGGTCTTACTGCCTGTGGACGAGGTTCGTGGTGACGATGCCAATTTAAAAAACAAGAACGTTTTCGAAGCGTCTCCATGGCGACAGACAATCGTTATTATTTCATAGGCGATTATTAATTTTTCAGAAAAGACATAAAATACCGCTGGAGAATAATATACATGGAGAATAATATTTATGAGCAAAAAAAACGGAAAAATAACGTTTATTTACGATAAATTTTGTTCTAATATATCTACTACGCGGCTCTTCATCTATTTAGTCGGGTTACACCCGAACGTTCATAACAATTTGAAACCACATATGTGTGCGTTGCGGACGGCTCTGGGTTGGAGTTTTATTAGCGTTACTTCATCTTTTGCGATCTCGGACCACCACCAGGTTAATGAGACTTTCCTTTTCCTCGGTATTGGTGAGAGGGGATCCAGGGGCGTAAGCCCGGCCCTACCGGCTCTTTACTGCCCATCCCGCCGCGCCATAGGTCGGGATAGCGGTGGGAAATAATTAATTTTAATATTTCACGATCGCCGCTATAATTTTATAAATTTGATAATCTATTATTGTTTATCTTTACCTTTAATAATATGGATTTAAACCTTTACATATATATTATGAAATATGGATATGTATGAACAATACAAACCGCTGATATACTATTAAGCAGGACAATAATGAAAACAAATCCCTAAACGAATATAAAACTTTTTATATAAATTATGGCAATTACTGATCACATCCGAATCAAATATTTAAAGTAAATAATAGGCACATCTAGTAATTTATGGATAGACGGATAATGACATAGATGAACTCATTTCAAAGTACAAACCTAATTGCAAGCTATGATAGTCAGAGGAGCTTTAGTTTACAGAATATATTACTTTTGTAAATTCTGTTATTACATTTCCTCCGTATCTACAAGAGATTGATGAAGTAAAAAATGATTTTTTATTATATTAATTTAATTAATTAGTTTAATGTTTAACATTTGTCTATAAATATAGGTATGAATGAACGAGAAGAAAAAGCTTTGATTAGGTTTGTAACATTTTTCGGAAGTTCCATTATTATTATAATACATATTTACAAATGTAGTTTACTTATTCAATTTCAACTACAATTGAGTGCAAAGTGCGCATTCAGATATATTCCATTACAAATGGAATACTAGCGCCTGACAAGCTAACATTTGTTTCCAATACACAAGAGGATTTTGCTCGTTGTTGGCATTCGGAGCATTTTTCTACCGGAATACATTTTATAGTGATAGGTGATGGTAAGGTAGATATCTTATATCTATATATTTATTTAATAATATTACACGTGGCTTTATACGTAGAAAATGTATAAAATTAAAAATATAATGATTCCGCTAAACTTTAAATATCTATTTAATGTATAACTAGTTTGACCATATGCATTGTTACGACTTAAGAGTTTCTAATTTTGTTTTTTTTTCTCTCGAATCACAATTGTAACAGAATTTATTGCAACTTTAAGTTACATGGCACTTTCCTACATTTTTTAGTTTTTGTCTTAAATTGCAATATTATTAAAGAAAACTGAGTTGTATTGATTACCTTGCAGAAAATACGTATGGATCTGTTGGTATTCTTCAAAACACTTAAAACGGTAATGTAAAGCGTACGTTCATAAATCGTATTATCGACAGATATATATCAATACTTCTTTGTCATAAATCATAAAAGACCAGGCGGCCACGTAATGTTAAAAGTACGAAATCTATTAGTACTGATAAGGTCAGAATTCACCAAAGCGACATAAGAAAACAAAAACAAAAATCGCTAAAGTCAAAATTCCCGCTAACATTACGTACTGTATCATGAAACAAGAACTGAGGTTAATAAGGAATAAAGATAGAAATAGATTTCTTAAATCAATTCTGACAATGGACGAAATTGACCGGGGCTGATGCTTTTGAAAATGGTAAAAAGTGAAAAAATATAATAGTAAGATGAAACCCATTGGAAAACGAAGAGAATATAACAAAAATGAAACGAAAAATAATTTACGGGTTATCTGAGGTCGGCAAGTGGAAGGGGGTGAGTTTTTAAGGGTAAAAAACGGTTTAAGTCGATGGTATAAAAAATAAGCTATGTTAAATAATCGATCTCAGAAAATCGATTAAAGCTTGCTGCGCCCATATGCGAGTGTACAAAAATAATCTTTGACTGCTGAAAAAAATTTCACGATTGTAGTATATTATAAAAAGCGAAATAGCATACTGTACGTTCGTAGCTATAAATAAACTTAGTGAGTGCCTGAAAAAGTGCAACATGGTTATTATCCTGCGTCAGGTATTGTTCGGTTGGGCTGTTTTATGAAAGGGTCATAAAACTTCATTTTTCAATAAATAAGGCTTTAAGGAAAGTATACCAAAAGCAAGTCTTAGATCGAGTTCTGAAATTTCTCAACGTTTTATATAATGTATCGTGGATTTTCCAGTAAAATTCTGCATCTGGTCACGAAATACCTTAGCCTGCCTTGAAAGCAACATGCCTTACGTGGGTTTAGACTAGTCCTTGTCTAGCGCAGATGCTAAACCGTTTGGATTATAAATTATGTACATAATATACTGTAAGAATTGTGTCAAGTCTCTTAAGAAACCTCTAGAGTAAGCTAAATATCACATAAATCGGTAAGTCCGTAGATTAATTGCCATTAAGATTAAAGGCCTTTATCACACCAAAACGATACGAAACCAAAATTGATAATTGTCACAATAAATATTTGAACATAAATTATATTAATATTACATTACTTTGTAATAGATTAAACACATATTCATTTGCAAACAAATATATGTGGCATAGTGTGCTGTAAAAAAAATTACTCTTGTGACTAAATTATTCATTGCCAGTTTAATGTTTACATATATAATATACTAGTGGTCTGTCCCGGGTTCGCCCGGGTGGACATTTACATGAATAAAATTAGGATAAATGCATCGTTATGCAGGATATAAGTAGTTTTTTTTTAATTAATATCTATATTTTATATTAATTATTTTGCCAGCGCATGCGATGAAAGATAGTTTATGGCTATATTTTTACACCTAGGGTTACAGTATTGGTAGGGATCCCTATTATTTTCTAGTAATAAATACAGCCTATGTTACTCAGTAATAATGGTAAAAGAAAATTTTGATATCGCTCCAGTATTTTTGAGTTTATTCGTTACAAACATAAAAATACAAATGTTTCTTCTTGTAATATTAGTGTAGATAATAATTATATTCTCAGAAAAAAAGGTGTAATTAAATATAAAAACATAGTATGGTGGTAAGACTATTTCTAATTCTACCTTCTGCGAGTTGAACATCTGCCCCCAAGTATCTGTTGTTTGATGCGTTCCCTCACTAGGCCTACCATGTTACTATCTTAGGCCATAATTTTACTTAACATCAGGTAATATTACGGTGAAACGCAAAACCTATAGATGATAAAAATGCTTGAAACTTTAGCCATAGTAATTTATTGCTCTAGTATTCTGTCATGACAAATATGAAAACTTCAGAATAATATAGTATGAAATCTGTATAAACCAGAATATCTACATAATAATATATGTTCATATAACCTACTTACTATCTTTGTTTTAAACGAGGCTATAGCCTTTTAATTTGTGCGATGATATTATATGTATAGGAGGTATCATGACAAAGTTATCCTCCATGCGACGGGTGTGAAATCACAAAGTTAGTTGTTCCATCTGTTCGCAGTTGATCTCTAACTATTCAGACGATGAAGGGCCGATGGGTATAGAACTACACGTACCTACCAACTCGAGTAGTAAAATAAATGAGTTTGTCTCGAATTTTATACCTTCCATTTAGAAATAACTTACCTATGCTTGGTTTAAAAACAAGTATTTACTGTATAATATTGTAGTAATATTATTTTATATTCGTGTATTATAATAGTTTTAAATTATATAACTTTATAATTCTTTAACTTTTGAATTCGCTGCTTCCTTTGTGTGAATACGATATTCCATGGGCTACGTATTTTATCTGATTTTAAAATAACTGTTTATTTTTAGTGAAACTTCCTAAGATGTGTAGCGGAACAGATGATGTACGGTATAAAAAAAATCACGTTTTCCTGTCAGATTTGGTGGTCACGTTGTTCTGTTATGTCTACAGATATGTATGTATTTACAAAAAAATCTTTACAGTTTAAATTTTCTTTTCTACAACATAGGATTTAGTTATATAGTAAACAATCTCTTTTGTATAAATCACATTAATCTTACTTATTTTATGCATAAAATAAGAATTATATTACACGTAAGTTTCTTTTTCTACGCGTGTAAACTGATACACTTATCCTTTTATTAAACCTTAACTTTATAATTATTGATTAGCTCCTATGAAAAAGTGGTACAATATGTAGATTAGTTTACTTTTTGAAATATCCGTCAACAATATCGTCATGCTTTGGCTATTGTAATACGTAAATAACTATTACAGCTTAAAAATAGTTCTGCATATTAAAATGAAACCTGTACTCAAAATGACCTCAATCAATAACAATATCAAAGGGCTGTGCTAAATAATACCAGTTTAATTTTGTAGATACAATATATTCTTCATTTAAAATAATAATACCTGTTACGGATAGCTCAGACTGGGTGTTGACTAGGGATCTTATATTGGACACACGAAGACTGACAATATAATTTTTCATATAAAAACAATTCGAATATTAAAACAAAACTATAAAACAAAAAATAAGAAATCACTAGAAAATGCTAATAGATGAAGGTTGAATTCCCAACAATACCCATAATATTAGGTTTGTCCGCAGCCAACTATGAAAATACTGCTACTAGTTTTTCAATATATAAAACTTTATTGAGATACGAAAGCTTGGATATAGCGATGTAGAACATGAAGATCTACAAGTTTCAATTTTAGAGCCTAAGACCTCTCTCCTAATGAGAGTTCATTACGTTATTATAAATAAAGACATAAACACATATAGATATACATGAAGATGTAGATAGACGTATACATGAAAAACATAATTCTTTTTATAGTAGCTACTTATTACTAAGTTGTATTTTTTATGTAGCCAATAGGCTTCAGTTTTATGCTTTTATCTACTTTATTTACAGCGATGATACCCAAAGTGGTTTATATCGACCACCAGGACTAACGACGGTTTACAAATGATCCATGTGAATAGAATAAGAATAGGGGGTTCACGATAACGATTTAATTTTAGTAGGTTATGACTTTCATTTTAAAATCTTCCATTGTTAAAATCATCTACACAAAAAGATGATTTGCTATTAGATTTTTACATGATAATACGAGAAGTACATGAGAGTACTATTGTACTAACAATAAATATAATACTCTGGAATAAGTTTTGTAAAAATTCGCAATATTATAACATTAATAGCGAACTATAACATCTCATAAAGTTGTGTAGCTTACGAGTATTAAGATAACAATAAGTTACAGATTAATGTAAGTAGCATATGTGTTCGTAAGACACATTGAACTTTGAGTACTAAAATCTTGCACATACATATAATAATGATAAACAAGAAGTCTTTTTCAACAATCGTTAACGTAAAGAGGAAATGTATGGGAAGACATTCTAAATATTAAATCGACGACATATATCAATATTAAACCCCGTTAGTGGCGTCTTTACTATTATCAGTGAAATAAACATTAATGTCAATATTTACTTACCAATAAGGCACATAATTTTAAAGATAATAAAGTCATTACATTGGAGACCACTAGGCCGTAAATTTCTCGTGATTTCGTGAGTGTTTTTTGTGTGAGAATGTACCGATTACATGATTTATTCATCATTTCACTTAGTTGTTTTTGTTACATGTATGTACTCAAAAATAAAGTAATAACAAAAACCTATATTTTAGTATAAACCCACTTTTGGCTTAAACCTCGAACACAACCCGGAACAGCTTGCAAAAGGCATTTAAAATAGCTTGTAATACATTCATAATACAGTTATTCATTATACACCCAGTAATGATATTAAACCACGTCTAAGACTATAAAAAATCCGGCATTGGACACTTTATGCGAAGAACAGTTAAAATATCTATATAAGTATAGAAGACTCAGGTTTGCTGTGTATATAGCTTTTCCTTAAAACAAAAGGCTAAATGAAAAGTGAATAACTGAGAAGTGTTAAGATTAAAACAAAATAGAATAAAATCTTTCATTAGTGTCTGGATAAAAGTGACGATGTATTATGGCCAAAAGAATATCACTAACCTCAGTTTTGTTTAATATATCTATTTAGTGGAAACCAAATAAGACAAAATAAATAAAAACCACACTTTTTTTTTGATAATCTATAATAGTAGTAAAACATTCAATAATTACCTTTGATACCCGTAGTAATGGACATAAAGTAAGCTCATAATTATTTGTCTGGAAAACAAAAAGTTGTTTATAGCAGTAAATGAACTACTTAGTTGTGAATCGAGCTAATTTAGCGTTTCGCGTAATGTTGGGCTTATTTATATTTAACGGCATAATGTAAGCCTTTACTGCGATGAAAATTACTTTTACATTGGTCGAAGGAACAAACATACGTCATCAACACGAATACCGACGTACCAGTACCACTGTAATTTGCAGTATCGTCATACTTCATCGATACGATACCTTACTAATTGTACTAAAATCGCATAGTATCATACCGTACTCATACCATACTTACTATCGATTGACGCAATTCCTAAGACTAGTAGACATTGCTAAAATAAATGGTATCCGTTTCTTAACTGGGACCTTAGCAGATACCCATATTGAAACTGTACTTTAGCTGATACATGTTTCTGAATTAAAGCTAAGCTGTTATCCACTACCTAACTGTGCCTTAACTGATAGACTTTTCTTAACTGTGTTGTACCCTTACAGAGACGTGTATCGTAATTGTAGCTTACTTAATACCTGTTTCATAAGTGTATCTTATCTGTTACAATTTAATTGATACTCGTTAAACGTATTATATTTATATTTTCGTTATATAGTCGTTAGTGCAGCTGTATATAAAATTATCCTAAAGCTGATACGTTTCAGTGTTAGTTGAATATACCAAATAGATTTTACTGTCAAAAACCTGTTCAAAGGGAAGTTATTATTTTAAGGGTTATTATGATACGTAATAATTATATCCCTGTATATACATAATGATTAACTTTAAAATGCACTTATAATTAAAAAAATGCATATGAATAAAACCGTACAAGTTCCTTAACAAGATTTTTTCAAAGCCTAATATTTTCATATTAGTATTTTAACGTTTGTCAACACATTTACATGGTAAAAACTGAATGCATTATTTGTAATTTTCAATAAAAGATTTCTGTTTTATATGGTTGTTCCAACAATGTACTATTTGTTAAATTATTACTTTTATACGACCACTTAAAAATGTGTGTTTTCCATAATAAAAACTTGTTTTTTATGGAAATTATATGACTATTCCTGGAAGGCCGGATGTATTGAGAATAAATGTAAGTCGTAAATTGGAAACAACTGCGATTTGAATATTACATGAGAAAACATATAAATAAGGAAATCGATTCGCTTAGTTTTACCAGTTACGTAAAATATTATATTAATTTAATGATACTATAAAATAAAAAGTCGCTATTTATTTTCTATTTTATGCTTTGGTTATTATTCATTCAGTCTGCATAAAATTTATTGGACAAAGCTTAATCTCATTCACATTGGATGGCTATGCACTTACAAACTCTATCAACGAGTAAAAGTAAAGAGGTAAATTAAATTTTCAAGTAGTATTTAGTTTATATACATGGTTTCAGATTTTTGTTTATAAACTAGGTATCGTGTAAAATAAACGACTATTGTGAAACTGCACCATAACTTTGGAATATAAATGTATTTTACTATATAAAAAGTATTTATAAATTAGTATTTAGTCATTACCTAATGTTGAGTGACGATGTGGCTGATGATGGTAACACATTAATCTGGCTCTTAAGGGGAGCTGCCAGAATACAACTACTTAGCTTAGCATTAGGTTTCCATCTATATATCTAAGAAAATACGTTACATTTCAACATTAGTATATTTTTATTTAGATTTTTAAATCATGTAATACTTTCAATTATAGAAACAATATTTAGTTACAAGAACTTTTACTTTCAGTGAGAATGTGCCCGGGTAAAAAAACACGATGGCTGTGTCCAGATGAATCTCGATCACAATACACTTGGTGTAACATCTGTTATAGTGGCAAACTTAATTATAGCTTATCGGATTCCGGGATCAACTAGTGTATATCAAGCGATAAAGTGGAAAGGTAGATGCTTTTTTATCTGACTAGGACGCTATTAATATGCTTCTTAGGGTTTTATTGATGGCAACACTGCTCACGGAAGCCTTGAATAGGCCTGCACCAACTTTCGGGAAAGTAAGTACATCTGAGTCGTTCGTACATGATTATAAAATCGTGCGCAAATTTTTCTATAAAATTGAAATTAAAACAAATTGTGGTGTGTGCTCCTGAAAACGGTTTGTGATGCAAATAAACGTTCAGAGACGGAGAATTATGCTTGTGTCGCACATGTAAGTGAGTTCATGTAATGCTAAATAGTGTGAAAAAAAATCCTTATATCTTAACCGTCTTGTTTAATAGGCTGCACGTACTATTCAGTTCTTCATGTCACTAATACTTCAGTCCACTGATTCGTTCTGGAGCTCCACTGTTTGCCTCAGTATTATAAGACGTATTTATATTCCCACAACCGGAAACTAAGAGCGCTAAAAACGAACTAGTGTGAATATGATTATTAAAGCTATTTTTATAAAATCTCATCATTACAATTTGAATTTATAAAGTTAAATATAACCAAATGTAAATATTAACTTAAATCCATGAAGTTATTTTGAACTAACGTATGGTGAATATTGAAACCCCTGCAATATGACATTTAATGTATAGAGAAGATCAACGATAAGGCTAAAAATAAAGAGGCGACCAATGATAAAGCTAACAATAGACATTTAGTTTTTAACAAGCTGGCGACTTATGGTACTAAAGTCGCTCCAGTAAGTTTATTATGGCATACCACGTGCTTGGAATCAAACAGAGTAGATGTAGGTGCTAAGAGCCCTGCAGGTTGGCATGATAGAGGCAACCTCCTATGAATGCTTCTGCAGTGGTTGTCATTCCTTGTGCATTGTATGTAAAATGCCGCTTCTTTGCAGTACCACTATGAAAATTATTAGGAGAAATCATTTTTCAAATCCTATTAATCATGTGAACAAAGATAATTCTTTTCGTGTTATGTGATTAACGAAATAATTTATAGCTCTACATTAATCCTCTTGGTCAGACTACGAAAGCCACCTGGTTATCGTCTTCCAGGCAATTTAACTCTAGTAAGTGACGCAACCAAACAAACTAGGTCTCAGAGTTTTCTTTTTCATTGTTAATTAATCAGAGGGCAGGTGAGGTCACAATAAATTGGCGTTATGTATTACGAATGTTCACCCGTGGCTAATGGGCTTGCTCTAACTTGTCCCGGCGTTTTCAAGCACCACTCAAGCTACGGGATTACTTTTATTTTTCTTCGTTGTCTTTCCCATAAAAGAGAGTATAATCGCAAGAACAAATATGATGTTATAAAAATTTATTTACTGGTAAACAAAACTGCGAGTACTTATGGATATTTAAGTAATCAATGTTAGTATAAAATAACAATTAAATAGAATTTAGTGTATAGATGTGTTACTTAAGTATATGTTCCTATTTTATTATATTGTTTGCACTATGATAATTTGCATGTACTTTACTTTTTTATGGAATAGGGGGCAAACGAGCAAACAAGTCACCTGATGGTAAGTGATAACCGCCGCCCATGGACACCCACAACACCAGAAGAATCGCAGGTGCGTTGCCAGCCCTTATAGAAGGAACTGGCTATCAAGTGCCACTGCCGGAACACACCTAATGGTATTTTGGTTGCAGATTTTCAGCTTGAGGGTGGTAGATATTAGAAAAATCCCTACCACCATGCTATGGTATCCTGACAAAGTTTTTCTTCGCCGATAACTCAAGCTCATTTTTGGTGGTTAGATTCGAAATAACGTCCCATGATGCGGAGTTGTTACACGCTACCAATGAGCTATCATTGCTTCAATCTATCATCATCTTCAAACTATTGTTCGCGGTTTCAAAAGATCGCTCATGTAATGATTGAGATTGAGATTGGTATTGAGATACCGAATTGGTTGGAACGTTTACATTTTTATTTCCTTTGTAAGTTTAACATTCACTTGCACTGGTATTTGAACTGATACGGCGGTAAACGGTTAATGCAATGTATGCGGTACCTAGAAGTTTCAATACAATAAATCAGGATGCTTTTGGTGCTTACATTGATAATTTTGGGTGTGAAAAGTAAATGAAGCTTCATTCTAATATATATATTTAATATTTGGATGATATTTTGTGTGAACCATAATTTAAACCAGTTTAATTTACTTACAGTTTACTTACTGTAAATACCTGACTTAAAGTTGGGCGTGGTAGTTACTATTTGAGTAAAGCTCATAGTGGTTCATACTGTGTATCTATATTATTATTATAAACCGAATTTGTTTGTTTGTTTGAACGCGCTAAGGTTAGGAACCAAAAGTCGGATTTTAAAAATCATTATTGTTATTGATAGAGAAAACACTGAGAAAGGCTTTAGACTATTTAATATCACGGTACCACTAATAGAAGCAAAGTTGTATTGAAAAAAGTAGCAAAAACGGATAAAAATTATTAATTAACTATTACTTCCATGCGAACGAAGTCGCGGAGACAGCTAGTTATAAAATAATATATTGTGATAACTATATTATACCGAGATACCAATTAAATTTTTCACAAATAATATGAATGTAATTATCTACGATGTATATTACAATAAATTCAAATAAAACACTATAAGATATATTACAGTTTTGACAATTTTACTAATTCTTCAGCCATTAAGTTACTTTTAATTACGAAAGGATTGATCATTTGAGGACTGCTATGTCCACATCTACCTACAATAATGGTAGGTTCGTACCTACAGTATAATGATGCTTTAGTCATTAGAAGAGTTTTTGCAACTAATACAAATAGGTATATTGTAACTGGTGTTAAAATGATCAAAATCAGGTATTTAGTTTTTTACTTCTTTCATCTAAAACATCTTTCAGTACGTTAAGTGAAATCATTAACACAATTTCTTGTAGCAACAAAATGATATGTACAGTCATTTAAATTTAATAAAATAATTCTTTCGTACCACAATACAGTTGTATAGTTAACAGTTCAATTAGTACTCGAAGTTATACTCTTCTTAAAAAGTGAAAACTACTCTAGGAAGATTTAAACAGGAAGTAAATTCATGTAAATCGTCATCGACATAGTCACGTGACGTGTTAACGATAACACTATATGTGTTCCTATTAGTATAACTTATTGCGCTGTAAACAGTTTTGATTCAAGATCAAACTATTAATTTGGATATCTAAAAATAAAAACTGTTTGTTTATAGTTGTTATTCTGTTGGCAGTGCTCCCGACTGCGCTGACTTTTTTTTACTCTATAACGTGTTAACATCTATGTGTTTTCTGATTATTGACTCAAATAAAGCAAAAAATTATTGCACTAAGATTATTGCACATTTGTTATTGCAACATTTGAATTAGTTTATTTACATAAAATATATTATACGTGGAACAGAAGCACTATGACTGATATTAAGCACTGATCTTTGCTATGAGGGCTTGTAAACCTTTTGACATCTGGAAATAGGTAGGCTGATCCAGAACGTGCCAAACTGAGAAACATTAATTTTTAAGAGTTTACCTTGATGTAATGGACGCAACTCAGTCGTGTACAGGCGGTTCAGGAACTACGCAGCTTAATGCCCACTATAAAAATGGAAATTCAGATGAGATATCGAAGCGATGATGGCTCAGTTGGTAGTATGTACGGACACACGTCAATAGATGTGAGTTCAAATCTTGCAATGAGCCTGAGCCTTCGGTGAAGGAAAATATCTTGATGAAACCATAGCATGGTGGTACGGCTTTTTGTAATGCTCATCTGACTAGCTATAATTCTTATTTTTACAGAAGACTTTCCTTTTTATACTTACACGATTGTGCTCTAGCATGAAAGTTTTTACATTTGCCAACGGTTTGCATATTTACTTATAGTTAAGTACAAGAGTTATTTGAAAACTTACCTACCTTCCTACTCCTACCTAATGTTATAAATACGAATGTGAGCTTGTTTCTGACGTTTTCACACCTTAGTCAGCTGCTCGACATGAAATTTTGCATACATATTATCATGGGTGCTGAGGAACAGATATTATACTTTTCTTAGTACTACTACGGTAGCTTTCATTCTTAATTATTTTATGTTTATTATCAGATTTGCTGTATTATAATCTTGTTATAAACAGTAATACTGACTTCATGATCAACAATGCTGAAATATCTATGTATATTTAATATAATGGATATGAGAAATAAGTAAAAATAAAAAAGAATACTTCTGAAATTAATATGTAACACTTAGCTACTTATAACTAGCATATAAGCTACTTTAAAATGTCAATTAGCTCAAACTGATTTTACGCCTTTTGTAGTCATAGAGATAATACACTAACTAGCAAGAGATGTGACTGTGTACCTGATTTTTTTACTGACAGTTTTTTTAGAGCAGTTTGAAGGTCTTCGACAGCGTTACTTTACGCGTTAATTACATATACAATTACAATATAACTCTATAGTAATAAATAATTCTATAGCAATGAGGAGTAACGTACTTTGGTACTAGTGAAATAATTGTTTGGAACTAGTTCTGGAGATAACATGTTCATAATTTTAAATCCTTATAATATTAGTATAATTATAAATCGGTTACCAGTATCACAGTGAGTGCAAATAATAGTTGTGTGCTAGAGTTATATGTAAGGGTAATAGGTACATCCAAAAAGTTACTCCAAGTACGGTAACAAAGCTGAAAAGATACAACACCCTCCTTTCTTTATTATCTACCCCCATTCCGAATCAGATGAGCAACGACATTCGATTTCCTTATTTGTATGTTTTCTCTAGTGAGATTCAATTCACCTTTGTTCCCAATTTGTTCCCATTTCCCTAGCGAGAATTTTTGAAACATCATAAACTCGTTTTTGTATTAGACAAAAATCATTTTTTGACGTTTTTCCTTATAAACTTATTACAAATACTCGAATCTCCCTGTAAAATGTCTTAACACCTCGGCAAAATAAATTACACGGAATAAAGCCAGTACTCATTCAATTGTAATATTTCAGTGAGGATATAAATCATCGTCAAACAAACCTGGCAGGTTTGGAGGAAGATAAAAATCTCAGAAAATACTACCGTGAAAGAAAAGTACTTGAGATTTTTGTTAACGTATACTACTGTTGAATATTAAAAAAAATCGTTAATATATACTAAAATCGTCAAAGAAATCTTGTTCGAATAATATCATAACCTGTTTTTATAATAAAAACATAAACATTTTTTACGTGTATGTCTATTCTAATATTTAAAATTACCTCAATTTAAAAAAGTTAAAAGGTACTGCAGTGCCTAAGAGTTTTTGGCTTAAAACCCGACACGACAAAATATTGGCTTTGGTCACCATTTATTTTAGATACAATTTTGTTATTTATTTATGTTTATAAAAGGGTTACATGTAATACAGTTTTGAAATCAGCTGTTATCAGTGAGAAATAATACATATAATTATATTTTTAAATAAAATACTAATAAACTTTGTATGCTTCATGTATCAACTTATACGCGAAAATCTACTTATAATTTAAACTTACAATACTACATATTGATTATTAAAAAATAAATCTCTTTAGCAAGTGAAGTAAAACCGCGAAATTGACACCCATATCATTTTATTATAAAACATAATATTCGCCGTATCCAGTACCCGTTTAGCAAGTATTATGTATGCTCGCCATGTTTGTATAACTTTACAAAATATTATGAAAAGTGTACCATCATCATATCATATCATCATACTAATATTATAAAGCGAAAGTGAGTTTGCTTGTTTTTTACGCTTTCACGCCTGATTCGGTGAATCAATTGTAATGAATTTTGGTAAAAAGACAGTTGGGATCCAGAAGACGGAGATAGGCTACTTTTTCATTCGAAATCTTTATTGGAAGTGGGGTAAATAGAGGGATGATAAACTTTGTATGAAACTTTTAGTTGCAACATTCGATTTATTTGACAAAATCGATATTAACGCGAGCGAAGCCGCACGTAAAATCCAGTAATAATAAAAGTACTTTCTGTCATATGTGGTAATTGATTAAATCAAACTTCTTTGTTTATACGATACGATGATTGCGATATCTTAAAGTACATGTCTCCTGCTCATATAAGAATAAAGGTGTGTTAGCCCTAGAAATAGTATCCCGAGCTATTAAGTTACACTAACACAATGGAATAAACATTTTGGTTTCGACTTACTTGCGATGGACAACTATGTGGATTTATTACAGGCTATAAAATATAATAACTTCTCATACTTTCAAGGTGTTAAATAAGCAAATGATCTGGCTAATGCTGAGTGATTACTTTAGCATAGAAAAGCTGTAATTGCATGGCGTTTAATTACTAACGTTAATTTTGAACTATGCTTCTTTATAGAGCTCTATAGACCTATAGGTGCCGTGAGCTGCTAGTATACGACAAGGTTATTTAACCACGATTTTCTGTAGGTTCAAGATTTATAACCAGTGAAACTACGAAAATTTACCAAAAGACTTTTTTCACTGTCCTACCTATTCATTTAGTAAACAAAACCCTTTACAATAGTAAACAAAATGTAATATTAAGTTAAGATAGTGTCACTTATTATTAAACTATGCCTGTATAACAATATCCCGTTTGGGTAAATAAACTGCAGAACGTGCGCTGACTATAATCGTATCAAAGTGTCAAAGGTAAGTATTTGTTTTCGACACAGATCCGTATCACGGGCTTTATATCTCAGAGTGTCTAGACACTTATTTACATTTAGATTTACATGAAATTTTTATATAAAAAATACACGTCTTCCAAGTCTTTTTTTTTAGTCTTTTTGAAATTAAATTGCTTCTTTATACATAATAACATTGATATTTAAAACTCGGTTTGTCACATGAAATGTTAAGCAACAATATTTACGTAATTAAATCTATTGCAAACAGGCAGATCAGTTGGCAAAACGTTTCCAAACATCCTGTGCAAAGGAACTCGTTGATGAGGAAAACAAGCAGAGCCAGTCGCTCGCTGTCAAGACGTTAATTCGTTATCTAATTAGTCGAATTGCCGGAGGGCAGCGGCACCTCTCGCCTTCGACTGCACTAATGAACCTATCTAATATATAAATGTATGATATACATGAGAATACTTGTCATATTCGAATTATTTTATGTCGTACCTAGTCAATTAAGTATAAAGCTCAACATTTTAAATACGTATTTATTACTTGAAATATATAAGATCCGTCCTTTATCGTCTCAATGTCTTACATAGTATTAAATTCATTTTGTAAATCTCGATAACTTTGATACGTAGATACGTTGATAGATCTGAAAGTGCCATATATGAATAAGCATTTATTATCCTACTTAGTTCAGTATCGATTTAAATGTATAAAACGTCTTTTATATTTATGTTTAAAGGTACCGTATAGTGATTATTTCTTATTGATTTTTGTAAATAATTTGTAAAAGTAATGTTGTTAAATAAAAAATATCAAGTACAAAAACAGAATGTTTGCATAATAAAATTATTTCGTTCATTCATTGCATCGTTTTTGGTGAAACTAATGTAAGTATAATCTTTTTGAAGGATATTTTCAATATTAGGATATTATACTACGTGCATAAGATGTTCTATACTTTGAAGTACATGACCTAATATATTGGTAGGTCGATATAAGGATCACTGAATTAGTAAGTTAGGACCTGTTGATTAGTTAGGCTCGCGAATCTTTGTGCATTTTCCGGCAGCAGTCCAAGACGAAGTTCGGCCATTCTGGCACCTTTGCGCATGTTGCCTCGGAGCTGAGTGCCCTGAGCACTCGCCCCAAAAAGTTCAGTGAAGCTGTCAAAGTCCTTAATGCAAACAGCGTATGTCAATTCGAAAAAAAAAAAATCTATTATTTAGTTCGATGCTATTTCTTCTACTATCAGTCGTTGATGAAACAATTTCCCGTTCTCCAAGGTTTAACGGTTGTTGTAGAAAGCCATTACTATCGTTTAAGAAGGCTCTAATGTTTAAAACTTTCATTGAGAACATTTTCATACAAAATTTTGATGTAATAACTATTTATGCAGCACACGCTATGTAAGATTTCGGACCAGCGAGTTGTATCCTTTTTTGTAATATTTTTCAATACTACTTTACTCTTATTATATATTTTGTTTGATGTTCAATAAAAATAGTCTTCTTTAATTATTGCACTGACAAAAGCAATAGACTTTTTAAATTCCTCTTAAATTCTAATTCCTTCCTAAATCTTAAATTCCTGGTAATTACTAAAATTACAGCTTCAAATCATGAAACTTTTCAAACTTTATGATACTGGTATGAATTACTTATTTAAATCTCAAAAATAAACAAAATTGCCTTTTGAAGCGATGATAGCTCAGTGGTAGTGTGCACGACTTCGCGTCAAAGGACGTGAGTTCGAACCCAAGCACCTACAATGAGCTTGACCTTTCGGTGAAGGAAAACATCGTGAGGAAACCATAGCATGGTGGTAGGGCTTTTTCTTATGCCCGCCTGGCTAGCTACCACCCTCTAGTTGTGAACCTGCCGCCAAATACCAATAGGTGTGTTCCGGCAGCAGCACTTGAGAGCCAGTTGCTCCACAGGTTTAGCGTGTCTACCAACTTGGGCCGTATCGTCACTTAAGATCAGGTGAGATTACGGCCATAACGGTAAACCTTAAGTATAAAAAAAAATAATTATAAAATACAAACTCTTGTTAAAACAGCAGAAAGAAAATTTACTTGTAAGATCTGGCAAAGATCAAGGAAAATAAAAGTTTCTAAGAATAAAATTGACTAGGTTTTTGGATAAAAAGTAGAAATTTCATTAACACTTTTAGGAGATCGTTTCTTCATGTGAATAAATTTTAAAATATTTTATGCCTAACATAAAAATAATACAGAAATAAGTGATTTTCAAGTACATTTTGAAATCTCTAATATTAAAATCTAGTTAAGCATATTTTGGGTGAATTTTATATGTCTTCATTAGGATATTATTATTCATATAGTAGGTACTTCTCTACATGATTATATTATTTTTTATTTATATTGTATGGTACACAATAATATATGTTTTATAACTATTTACTTCAACTTAACATCCTATCATCTCATCGTATTTATGAGATACTCATTGAATTTAAAATTCAAACTGGCAGTTTAAGAAATTAAGGAGGCTCAAACATAAAAGTTTTACCTTTAATATTAGTAATAAATATGTATGTTAAATATTTTTTTCCATTCTACTCTTTATCAAATCACTTAGATAGGCTTGCAACTTCTACATAAGATATTTAGGCTATACATAAAATTTATGAAAATATGAGATAGCTTCGAAGTATAGAAGTTCTGTGTAAAAGTAATAAATGTATTGTATATAATGTTGTTATAATTTTAAATATATCACTTTTGTAATTTATAAACATAACCATTTTACGCTATACGATAATTTTAACATTTATACAAATTTTATCATGAAGTAAATTAGTGAAACAATATGTACATGTTTTTGTATTTGTATATAATATACTTCCTCACATTTTACAAATAAACTAAAAGCTTTTACGAAATAACTAAGAACCCAACGTAAGTACATCTCCCGCGAGATGCCAATGAAATTTCCAACCACATCCCTCGTGACGTTGTAAGCATGTCGTAGACGTCGAGAATTTCTTAATAGCATTTTAGATGATAGTTTTACTTACACCATCAGTTTTCACATAACATCACAAACATTCTGCGAAATATTTGAAACTTTTGCTCCTGTATTTATGGGTTATCTTAAAAAATAAATCTAACAAAGTCTTTAACACATATATTAATTTACGTATAAAGTTTATTAAAATGTTTTTTTTGGGTGTGTATTTTTATAATTAAGGTTTTGCGTTATGGCCATAATCTCACCAGGTCTTAAGTGACGATACGGCTCAAGTTGGTAGACACACTAAACCTGTGGAGGGACTGGCTCTCAAGAGCAACTGCCGGAACATATCTATTGGTATATGACGGCAGATTTTCTATTTGAGGGTGGTTGCTAGCCAGGCGGGCATTAGAAAACGCCCTACTACCATGCTATGGTTTCCTCACGATGTTTTCCTTCACCGAAAGCTCAAGCTCACTGTAGGTGGTTCGATTTGAACTCACGTACTTTGACGCAAATTCGTACACATGCTACCACAGAGTCATCATCGCTTCAAAAATAGTAAATAGTAATATAATTATCATTCTATATAAATAGTATTATTATTATTTAATACTAATATATTCAGTTATACAAGTATAGTTTACTAATTATATACAACTGTGTTTAATTATAATAACAGTTGTTCAGATATTATAATGTCATAAAAGGCTATGCTAAATAAAAATAACATATTTATATAACATCTACTAAACAACTATATGGTTAACGACTAGCTTCAGTCCTAAAATATTGTCGCTAAAAACTATCGGATTGCTCCATTAGTTGCAATTGAAAAGCAGTATCTTGTGATGTGTTATTCTTTTCGTAACGTAACATCAGGTGAGAGTGTAGTGAAATATCAAAACCCAATATAATCCTATTATAAAAAATGAACAAATCGTTAGAAAATGTAAAAAGCAGTATCTTGTTATGTTTTAATCTTTTCGTAACGTAACATCAGGTGAGAGTGTAGTGAAATATCAAAAACCAATATAATCCTATTAAAAAAAAAAAGCAAATCATTAGAAAATGTAAAAGCAAAAAAGTATTATATTAAAAAAATTATAATTAAGTTATACGGAATCAATTGGTATTAAGTTGTCTTAGAAGATTATTTTTCTTCCTCTTAGATTTACATGAAACCATTGAAACCATATAAATCAAACTCAAAATAATGTAATTGATCTTGAGCCTTATGATGGTTCAATAATAGCGTAGATGAATATAGATCATTAAGGTTCAAATCTAGACAATAAGTTTGAGCTTTTGGCAAAACATCGTGATGGTAATCTTAGCATGTTTGTAGGATATTTTTATAACACGTGCCTGCTTGCTATCATACTCTAGTTAAAAATATTTCTCCAAGGACCTTTAGGTATAATTAGGTAGTTCCATTTCAATGTCAGTTACTTTATTAGGCTTACCATCTAAACATGTATGAAAAACAGGACACATTTCAAATTTTAAATTTGACTGTAAACCGTATAAGCTTTTTATCTCGTACAACCACAATCCTTGAGACATTATTAATGGACAGTAGAAACTATTATTTACTTTTATACGTAGGTACGGTTATCATAAGTTGGTGACAAGTAATAATCCTTAAAATTCATCCTTGTGACTCAAATTTCTCTGTTTAGGCGGCTGAAGCTACGGTTGGTGCAACAATAGACGAACAATACTGCCTAGGATATTGAATGGAGAAGCAGCTTGTAAAAGAAAGGCTTGCACAATACCTTTGTCTTCGCTGAGTTGCTCCTGTATGTTGTCCAAATTTAATATTAACGCGAATAAAACAGTATTTTTAATAATAGTGAAATACGCGACATAATGCGCAGCAACGGTTACGATTTCGAGCTGTACACAGCGCTATCTGACTTTAGATATGTGCTAGGAAGGGAGGGGAATGAGGAATGCCCCAACCAATAGCGTTATATATGCATAAAGGCGCAAAAATTCTGCTTTTGACACATGTAGAGGTTGAATTTTTGAAAACGCTGAAACACTTGTTTATTTATTTTTATTAAAGAGTGTTTTTGCTTTTTGCTTTTCTCTCCTCACTACCTCGCAACCAAATTTTTGACGAATAATGTGTTGGTTTTTATACATCTCTCTTGTGGTTAAGGGTTACCAGTTAAGGTTACTGTCGCCTAGGGATAACTGCAACACCAAGCCATGTTGCTGACCTTGGAGACCGTATATTAACCCCTTTTTTAAGACCCGCATGCAATTTCCCGGCGGGAAAATCGTGCATGGTAAACCGTTTCGTTGATCTAATGTACGCGACAAGAAGGTGCTACGCAACATAACTATTTTTATGACACGGGCATGCTTTACGGTATGTGGATGAACAGCCAGCAATTGGTTCAATGGCGACAGGTGCGAGCTTAAAAGAGTGATGAAGGCAACATATCAAAAAGTTGTACAAAGCACTCCCCGTTATACATGCGGTAGAAAATACAGACTAATTCTCTTAAATATGAATATACGTATTCATAAGCTTTTATTTCTTCTTATATTAAATAATAGTACTTCATTTTTGCGTAATGTACTTTGGTTTTCATTTTTACGTTAAGCAGGTTATAGCTAATTTTTAGAAACAGGCGCAACTTGTATTGCCGTTTAAACTTTCTAGAGCAAGGGTTCCCAAAGTGTGTGCCGTAGAAGGGGCCGTGAAGCGATTCTCTTCACCATACTTGTATCAATGTCTCTATCTATTTTGACCAGCGAGATAAGTTAGGGCATTGCGATGAAATAGTAAACATGTATGTGCGCCGCCAAATGGATATGATTGGGAGACCCTGTCCTAGAGAGCTTAATCAAAAGCGTTTGTTTAGAATTTTCTTTTAAGGTTTTTTCGTACATTTTCTCTCCAACTAGTTAAATTCGGCAGTCAGTTACGCATATTTTATTTAATCGATAGTAAAGTGAAACACTAGAAGATCTTATGCTTTACAAGTATCTGATACGATTAGATTTCTTTTTTCTCTTAGACTTATTATTTTATTACGTTTAGTCTATTTCAGTTATTTCCATAGTGTAATGTCTTATATTGCTGTAAGTGTGGAGATAGGTTGCTGATGTTCAAACAGTTTTCGTGCTGCGATAAAGGACTGTTTGAGTAATCTATAATTTATCCAGTATATATAAAAGTGTGAAAGCTATCCCTGTTCTTTGCCAACACGGAAGTTTGAAGTGTCGCCGTGGTTTTTTAATACTTCGTAGGTTTTAACCTTATCACCACAATATCACCTGATGTTGAGTGAGGGTGTGGCCACAGACTATGGACACGCTAAGCCTAGTGGAAGGTCTGGCTCTCAAGTGTAACTGCCGGAGCAGGTATTTGGAGGAAGATTTTCAACTTGAAGGTGGTATGTGGTTTCGATGAGGAAGTGCGCAAAGAATAGGATTCTGAACACCACATTAATAAAAATAGGGCGTTAAATAGTACCAAAAACTGACAGTCTCATTTTTATATTAATCAAAATATGTTGTGGGTATTTATAAGGATAGAAAATCTACTAACGTAAAAGATTTCTAATAATATAATATAAAATTATGTATACAAACTTCGAAAAGAGCTGGCTGATGAAGGTAAATTTATGTTATATATTTGTGTTATCAAGACGATGGGTCGTAGTTATAGATAATATGATAGATGGTGCTGTGGTCGACTTATAATGTATCAAACAGGGCAGAACAAGGTGTTCCGGGCCAGTCAATGTAGTTTAATTTGGTACACAGGAATTACATTTATATAATAACCCAGTAAACTTGATATTAATACACCTAAATTTTCTAGCTATCACTGCAAATAGTATCGTAAAGTGTTATAAATTCTTTTTCAACTCGTGAAGTATCTAACTTCGAAACTCACGCGAGAAGTATCACTAACTTTAACACATCAGTACCGAAATCACAGAAACTTAAATTCTTTTTTGAAGTAAATCAAATAAAATATTTACATATGCAATATAATTTAATCAAAATGAGGAAACTTGTGGATATTTCTTGTAAAGGTGCAGAAAAAATGATTTCCAAATATTTTGTTGTAGTATAGTACATCCGTTTTATTGAAATGATGGCATATATCTTTTCTAAGCTACGTCAGGTGGTATTTTGGTCGAGTCATTAGATTTTATTTATTTAGAAGTATTTATATTTTAGTACATAACTCAGCGAGTAGGCAATAGCTAACATTATATATTTGCATACACATTAATCTCGTCAAGTGACGTGAGTTCGAATCTTTACAATCAGATTGAGCTTTCGATAGAAAACACATCCTGATAAAATCATAGTATGGTGGTAAGGTATTATTAAATGCTGACCGGGCTAACTATTATTCTCACCTTCGTGTATTCAGACAGCTGCAGTTCCTCAACTAGATTTAGATCGTGGCCAAACGCTTAATCAGCACAGAATAAAAAATAATACTTAGTCTATATATTAATAGACACAGACAAGCTAGTTCAGTATATTTACATATATTATCTCTTATGTTTGTCAATTATTTTTTAATATTTAATGAAGAGTGTTATCAATAAAATATTTGGGAACAGCTGTTTTTATAATTTGTACAACAATTTCACAAAACTGCCAAAAATTATTATAGTCAAATATCGAATTAGAAATTCAAACTATCATGACAGAGAAGTTTCAAACGTTGCCCTAGCTCCTAGAGCAAATAACACATGATAGTTACATAAGTTTAGCGCCCTTGGGTTATGATGTTAGAGGAAATTGCAGACCTACAATTGCTTAATTATCTGCGACTCAAAATAGAAAATGAGTATTATATTTAACATATTATACTTGTATCTTTTTCCGGTCAAGATTTTTTACGTTATAATATACAACCCAGAAAAGGAGGTACTTGAAGCTCCACTGTACCCCTAGAGGGGGCTTTTGTATAATATACTCTATTGACATTTACTTTCCCTCAGTAAACATTGCGAGAGCGGTTGTCTGTCTTGCCTTCACCGCATAATGCCACTTTACCTTTCCCATTGTTTTTGCTATCAAAATGCCGATTTATCGATAAAATATTTTTAGATAACGCAAACTCTATTATATTTGAACATTCATAGAATATAGAAATGCCTTGTTTTTTTATTAATATAAACAGTATTTTTGCATTTCATGCAAAAAATCTACTTTTGATAATTTATTAATTTATAGGAATACTGTCCCTTTGATCTATTAGGTTTTGTTGGTCTATAAATTTAAAGGTGTTAACAAAATACTTTAAATCTATTAGTAACTGTGCCTGCGACTTCGTTCGCACGTTTCTGAGTTTATTCGTTACAAACAAAAATACAAATCTTTCCTTTTTATAATTTTAGTATAGACTAGTTGGGCAGGCAGACTTGTTGTGCATTTCTTAAAGTGCACATGGAAACATTCCAAGGATAATAAACGAAACAAAACAACTGTTATGCATATTCACCGTTTGAATCGTAAGTAATAGCCCTACATGCATATAAAAATCCTGTAAAAAACACATTAAATTTTTCTTCTAATTTTTAAGTTTTTATGGCACATTTTATAATATGTCTTTCTACAGTAATGTATTATGTAACAGTTCTCCATTACGGACTTAGAAGAAAATACTGTCTTATGTGTATCTACGTTCGAACTTGATTATTGAAGAATTACATTTACAAGTGAGACTTTTAAATATACAGAGAGTATATAGTAAAAGTAACACCTGAAAATGTCTTCTTCTAGTATAATGACTATACAAATAATTTGAAATGAAGTTGGAAAATTTGACCATAATTTAAAGCTATCTACTTACACAAACAAATGTCTTTAGTCCATGAAGTACTTGGCAAAGTTGCAAGTGGGACAATAACAAACGAAGGCGACATAAAGTAAGAATGTCAATTGCAAGTATCTCACTTTTTGTTAAGTCTAGACGCATTAACTTTTAAGCGTGCATTATGCACAATATTTTAGAAGATGCGATTCTAAAATAGTTTTATTAAGGTTAAAACAAGTTTAATTTATGTACATACATCTAAGGATTATAATACTGTGTAAAATAAATGTATTTAATGCTAGTAAGTGACAAATTTTTGTCAATATATATGTATAATAGCTGTTCCTGCGATTTCGTGCATGTGTAACTAAAAATTATTTAATCATTTTTGCTATTTTTGTAACTTTTATCGATACAGTTTTGCCCCTGTTGGTAGTAGCGTGATGTTAAATAGCCTTCTTCAATGATTGCACTATCAAATACAAAAATATTTTTTACATGAATGCCATTGGATAGTTGAATGTAATTGGTTTCTATAAAACCTCCGAAAGTATATAGACTAAATTTTATAAATCATTTTATGTTAAAAAAAAATGTTTTACTTTATCTACATACTTGCGAGTTCACCTTAATAGGCGTATAATTTGATTTTTGTTAGATACTGAGTAAATCTACTTATAGTCTCGAGCAAAAAACAATTGATATGTTTTAATGCTTAATTTTTTTTTTTTGTTATAAATTTAACATATTTAAATAGTCTAATAAGATAATTAATGAGTATAATGTTAAACATTGTATTAACCTATATGATTTTAAAAACGAATTGAATAAATCTTTCAGTATTTACCTTACATTACAATTTGTCTAGGGTAGCTACAAATTTTAAGTTTTATGGTTGTTAAAACTGTGAAATAAAACATTTCTACACAATTTTATGAATTTGTTTAGATAATACAAATAAATATATTAAATTGAGTAAAAAATCAAGGTTTTTTTTATAGTTACGGTTTTAGCGTTATGGTCACAATCTTATCTGATCTTAAGTGACGATACGGCCCAAGTTAGTAGACACGCTAAACCTGTAGAGGGACTGGTTCGCAGGTGCAACTGCCAGAACACACCTATTAGTATTAGGCGGCAGATTTTCAACTTGAGAGTGGTAGCTAGCCACACAGCTATTAGAAAAAGCCCAACCACCATGCCAGGTAAAAATATATTAAATCCAGAATGAATTGAACTCAGAAACGAAGCTCTAAAAATATGTGAAGCAATTCTGTGTCAGTATATGGAGCATCAATGCTGTAATTTATAATAAAGTTTAGATAAAGCTTTTTAGGCAAGACATTACACATGAATTTCAGGTACAACGTTTTTTAGGCAAAAGATTAATTTACGCCCAAAGAAAACGTATGCAAATATGTCAATGTCTATATTTGACGTTGATATATGTTTGAAACAGGTAAACTTTTTCTTTTATCTAATAACAACATTGTGGGAATGTTTTTCTCAGGGGAAATTCTTAAATGTAATCTTTACGAATTATAAAAGGCAATGTCTGTCACTGTGTCTATCAGTCCGTTAATGTCCTCTTTTATAGTTTATTGGTTTTAGCGTAAGGCCGCAATCTTACCTGATGTTAAGTGACTGTGTGGCCTAAGATAGTGGACACACTAAGCTCAGTGGAGGGACTGACTTTCAAGTGCACCTGCCAGAATACTACTATACGTATTTGGTGGTAGATTTTGAGCTTAAGGGTTAACCTAGGGAGACAGGCGAAAATTAGAAAAATCCCCTGTCACCATGCTAAACCTATAGCTTACTTTGTACTTATGTAACTATAGGTCCTTGTACTGAATCAGTTTTTAATATTCCTTTTTTAATAGGTATGTTCTGTGGTCAAATTTTAGGATACGTTTATTTAAGTAAGTAATATTAAGATAATCTTATATAAGAATAATGATAAAAAATTTAAACAAAAAAAAACATAAGAGATTGAGTCTAAGAAGCAGTGAGAGGTAATTATCCCAGAAGAAATACAATAAAACTATGTATTAAGTGCAAATTAATGTATAGCTCCCTTTCTTTCTCTTTAAGTTAAGTTTTATCTAAGTTATATCTTGATTCACTCTCATATAACGAACTGTGTCAAAATCTAAATCTGATGATGTTCACTGACTGAAATCTGATAATTCTAGTTCAATTAGTTCCACTTACGAAAGAATAATAAGTAATAAAATAAAAGAAGAAGAAAATAGAGAAAATTGATTTTCTGATTTGAGGAATACCGTGTCATGGGACGTGAGTTCGAATCCTACCAAGTACAATGAGATTGAGCTTTCGGTGAAGGAAAACAACGTTAGAAAACCATAGAATGGTGATAGGGCTTTTTTTAACGCCCGTTTGGCTAGCTACCACCCTCAGGTTAGTAATCTTCCGCTAAATACCAATAGATGTGTTCCAGTAGTTGCACTTGAGAGCCAGTCCCGCCAATAAAGGCCGGCAACGCACCTGCGATTCCCCCGGTGTTGTGGGTGTCCATGGGCGGTGGTGATCACTTACCATCAAGTGAAACGCTAGCACGTTTGCCCCCTATTTTATAAAAAATAAAATAAAATTGTTGTGATTATATATAACTATTTAATATAAATTGGGACAATGAACTAAAATAGCTGTCTGTGTTGTGTGCTCGGGTCTGCGGGTTGGCATCGAAATGTGATAGAAGCCTTGCGCCATTGCCAAATTGCCCTGAACACTTATCATGTGGATTACAACGCAGCGTCGGCGTAGTCGCGTTGTATCATGAGAGCATTCTACGTTTTAAATTTGAATATAGACGAGATTTCACGAAGCTCAGATAATTTGTAAATGTTATCTTACATCTTTTTGCGTTGAATCTTAAATAAAGTTAGAAAAAAGGATTTTCCTAAGTTGGAGCGAAAGTTAATAGGCATTCTATTAAAGATATCATTTAGAACAAATTTTGACAATAATTCCGTGGGATTTCTATGTTTAATGCGGATTACAAGAAATGTGGATGTTATAATCTTAACCTTTATTAACATCACTTGAATTAAAACGGCCTCAAAATACGAAAGAAAACATTATAAGCTATGGACCGTCTAATCTTTGAACTGTTTACACAACTTCTAAAGCTATTAACTATTTGTATCTTAATTACATTCACTAATTTATCGTATAACGCGAGAAGATGATCCTTATCACGTATGCTGTTAATTCTAGCAAACAATAAAAGCAATAGATGCGTTATGTTCCTAGTCTAGTAAGAAAATATTAAATAAATAGCATTTATTTGTAAAATTAGTAAATTAAATAAAACGAGTAATATTTAAAATTATATTCAACTACAGTATTGATTTTGTATTTGAATGCTCTTCTTCTTCCTTGCTTCTTCGTGATTACTTTTTTGTGTACAAAACTGTATGTCTAATTTAATAGATACATACCTTCTTACCATCATCGTTAAAATATGAAGCAGTATTATCTCATGTATTAAATAAATTGTGTTAAACGTAACATTTTTTTCTAATTTTGCAATACACAGCAAGTATATGAGTAAGTTTGTAAAAAAAGCTCTTGTGTATGGATTATTATTTTTTAAAACTCTACATTTAATTTTTTTTTCACTTCGCTGCGATAGGATTAAAATGAAATCTATTTTCGATTCGTCGTATGTGTGTTGGATGCAAACGCATCCATGCATTTTAAACTCTCTGCATATTTTATACACACATATAGATTTTTCCAGGCCAAGGCGCATAAGGGAGTCGATGACTTGGAAAGCATTGGTCTGCTCGCTCGATTTGCACTGCAAATTGATTTTTGTACGGTACGAGTATGATGTTTCTTGCCGTTTGTTATTGCGTCAATACTTTGAAGTTTTATGCTAACAAAGTTATATGGTTGAATGAAGTTGAATAACACAAAATAACTTTTGTAACTTTAAAAGTAGAGCTGGTAGGGATTTTACTTTCACTAGTAAATATAAACAATATTTGACCTTTAACGTTGTATGTGTAGTTAATGCTATTTTAATATATACGATAAAACATTGTCGTTACTTCGTTAATCCTTAATCTTTTTATACCAAAATAAAATGTATATATTAAAAGTAAAGATTTTCGTAAACTCAATTAAACAGGCATAATCATATTATTATATATATTAAAAAATGATTTCATTATTAAATCTATGTATTGAAAACGAAGAGTAATGTTAATGTATTATATATTATATCATATGCCTGAAGTGTATTAAGATTCTTGACTATTTTGATAGGAGAATTTATGTATCATTAATTATACTGTGTTATGTTAAGTGTCAAAATTTGATTTAGGTACAACTACTTAATAGTACGCTCACTTAGTTCGCGTTACAATGAAAAATATGAAACAAGATTTCAGTAAACATAATGTAACTTAATAAAAAGATTCATTTACCAGTATTTATTTAGTAGTAATAAAGATCTTATTGTAAAATAAGCGTTTGGTCATGGACGCATTTTTTTTTACTAAACACAACTTATAACTAATATTTGTTTTTAATAAAGACTAACATCTAAATACGAGATATTTAAATAATGTCTTGTACTTTATGTGACATGGCCGAACAATTAAAGTCACGATAAGTTTTTTAAGGATTTTTGAAAATAAAACCTTATGTTATAAAAAGTTAATTTAGAAATAGAGTGAACCTAAGTAAAATGCTGGAAATTCTTTCAGAACATTACAGAAAGTTTGACCACGTAACACTGTACGTCCGATACTCTGTTTATCTGTTTGCTCTGTCCAATCGAGAGCTCGTTTACTCTCAACAGTTATCGGTTTTGTATCAAATTTACCCAGCGATTGCTTGGTTTAACTTATTTCAATATTATTCTATATCTGTAAGCTAATTTTCGTTTAGCAGTTTGTTTGTTAAACTTAGTGTTTGTCAAACACTAAGTTTTATACAACAACCTTTACAGAAATTAACTTGATAAGTTCACACGAAACGTTAATTTTATCTAGCTAAAATTATTGAATTGAACATCAAATAATTATAATAATTACAATCAAAGTAATAAAACGTTACAGACAGCTGTATATTAAAAGAAAAATGAAATAAAACATCTCTCTCTGCATACGCAAGTGTTGAGAGATGAGAAGTGGTCCCTTAATGCAAATAACATATTGCGAGAAATATTTCCTTTAGTGACAGTGTTGGCGTTTCACTTCCAGTTTGAAACCCCCACTGGTGACAGAAACGTTATAAATCATTGCATTGTGGCGCAAGGCATTTGACGTTTATTTTTCTCCTGTACTTATGACATTGGCGTTATTTTCATTTGTGTTATTGATAACATTATTTTGCTATTTCTTGTATCAAATAGTGATAGCAGTTTTAATTATGTTTTATAATAAATACCCATAAACAACTAAAAAAAAAGTAAAAATGAAACCATTGTTTGTTATTGTAAAAAATGTGATATATTTCTTTGTTAAACTATGAATATTTAACTGTACAAAATAAATCATGGGTCTAATTTACATTTAATATTAATTAACAAAATACATAATCATAATAATATACGCGTATAAAATATTACATTATTCAATGGCCGGTGATGATCGATCGTTTGTTAAGGCCTTCCTTAGCTTCACTGTGGCAAATTGTTGGGGCCTGAAAAATACACTATCCTATAACATTAATTAATAATATTCCCATTAGAGAAGCATTATTTTAAACACGATTCTATGTATTTCTAAAATATGCCAAATATATTCAATGTAAATACACTTACTATTAAATATTTAATGACATTCAATTCTTAGTAACCTAAAACATATACAGAACAACCACCTATATAAAAACAATAATAACAAGGCAAGTTGTTTATTTATATGCTAAAAAAGCGAAAACTTAAACAGACCTTTTAACAAATTATTTGTAGACTGCAGTCTCCCTACCCCACAAATCATACCACGGTCCAAACGTATGTCCTTCCTCTGGCAAGTCATTTCCATCTACGGTTCTTTTAAGCAGTTTCGTACGCGGTAGAAGTTGTGGTCTTTGTTGTTTTAAAGCTTCGTTAAATTTCTGGTCGTCTGACTCACTGTATGGACCCTCACTTCGCCTTTCGGCGAATCGTCTTGCTTCTAATCTCGCTTCTTCTTGACGAATTTTAGATTTCTCAGCTTTCTTTGAATCAGTTTCATAGTCGTACCGGGAAACGCGCTTCTCCTGGTCGCTGAAGTATGATATATTTGCTTCATAATATCTCTCTTCTCGTCGTCCGTTATATGGTAATGTACTGTCATCGTAGCTTCTATGCGCTCTATTTCTATTTCTCGAATCTCTAGTTTTAGAGTCCGTAAATTCCTTTTTCATTTGCCGTCTATCTAAAGAGTAATCGATTCTTGGTTCTCTTTCACGGTTCTCATAAGACAATCTCATTTCCTTTTTCTGAATTCGGATAGCTGTAGGGGAAAAATTATTTTTATGATTTTTATCGTTTTCAAAATTGGTTTGTGTACGGTTCTTTTCTTCGTTACTGGGCCGTTTTTTATATTTGAGAGTTCCTTCATCATGGCCATTATAAGTATTGTCATTACTGATATCATTATTGTTATTTTCTAAAGGAATACCATAGCGATCAGTGCGTTGTTCATTATCTTTGTACTTCAATGTTTCTGATGAAGCAGAAAATGTTTTTATCTCCTTAGAAGAATCTTTAAATGTTTTAAATTCCATAACTTTTGGCGATGACCTTTCTTGCGTAGAATTTTTAACTTTTTCAGATGGTAATGTTGCGCGTACATGGGGCTTAATGGGATTTACTTCAATTTCTTCAAACTCGGGCATATAAGCGTTTTCTTTCCGTTTTTTTACTTCATCTTCTTTAGTTTGAGCTTGCCGACGTCTTTCTAATTCTTGTTGCTTTCTGGAGGTCATATGATCATCTACTATGATACAGTCATATGGATCTGTACTTGAGGCAACGGAATTCACGTCCGAACTACTATCATTATCATATCTCTGCAAGATTTCTCTGCGTTTAACAGTTTTCATAACAAAACCATCACCATTTTCATCATTGTAGAAACTATTTTCAAAATTAGTTTTAATAGTACTTGTGTTAGTTAAATCCGAATGTCTTGACTCATTCCTAGGTACAAAATCTTCTTGCTTTTCTTCAACGATTGATTTTTCAGACATGCTTTTCTTGTTTATAACATGAGTTTGTTGATAAGTTTCTAGGGCTTTTCTACTTTTTTCAATACGTTCTTCGTTTTGAATAGAACTTAGACTTCTTGCCTGACGTATTCCATTTGTGACTTTTATGTCTTTTCTCTCTATGGTGTCTTTTTTATCAATGGTTTCATTTGAGGAGGGTTGTACGTTCTCTTTTACTGGGCTAGCTTGTTTCCGTATATCTGGTATTTCAGGTGCTGGACGCAATTCCTTTTTAATTTTTACGAAAAGCTTCTTCTTGAACTCCGGCACAGTATCTACAATATCCCGATGTTGCCAAAGAGACATACCCTCCATTATTTCTTCTGTCGTAGTACGGCCAAATTTCCAAAAGGATTTAGTTCTTTTTACTTTTTGGGAATCTTTATCCATGTCCAACATGTTACGTAACAATAATTGCTGATCGTCAGTAAGGTATCCATTTGCAGTTCCATTCACTTTAGGGCCACGTTTTAAACTTTGAGTTTTGAGTAGGTATGCTCTATGTTCATTGGCTTGTCGAGCAGTCTTACTACAAACAAAAACAAAAAAGAAAAATGTACTACTTAGCATTTCTACGAAGCAACTAAAACTTGTAATCACAAACAAGCAGGCTTGCAATTTGAGATATAAGATTGATACCTGATGGGAACGCGTAGTCGTTGAGCTTCTTCGTCGCTATAATCAACATCAGGTTGCGGTGGAGGTTCATTAGAAAATCCTGAATCATTAGAACTATGAAGTGATACATTTCCTATAACAGCCGATACCGCCGTCTTCGCCGGGCCCGCTTTGTTTTGGATTACCTAAAATAAATCATTGTCAATGATCCGAGCTTTAAACAATTACTTTAATCAATAAAATAATTACCAACAGTTCATACCTGAGAACGCATGGGCAGTGTCTGTGGTCCAAAACTCCTAGCTTCTATAACAGCATGTGTAGTGAAGCTTGCAGCAGAAGTAGAATTCTTGATAGCGGTGGTTGCTGCTGAAGTTGGATTAGAAGTATGGAATGTCGCACTAGCAGAAGAACTTAGTGCACTTGGTGATGGTGCAGGTAAAGTTGGAGGTAATCCAGGTGAATTACTACCGAGACGACCCTGTAGTAAATAAATATAATAGTAATTATAATTAATCATATAAAATAAATAAAATAAATAATATAAATAATAAAATAAATAATATAATTGATATTTTATTATTGACTTTCTTATTTAGTGCAACCCTAAAGTATTGCATGGCTAGAAATTCAGAGTTTTCTACAATATATACTTCTAGTTTATATTTCTTTTAGGTACTATAAATATTTAAATTTAAAATTGACATATAAAAAAGTTATTTCAAATTTTTTGTAAGATTATTTTTGATTTTTATTAACACCTAATAATACGTTAACTGTTATAGTCACAAGTAATAAGTTTGTCACTAAGTGTGTATTAATATTTTTATTCTCAATCAGAATATATTTTATTATTGATATACATACCAAAAATAGTTATTTATTTTTCATAAAGCTTAACACAGTGATAATTAAAATTAAAATATAAGCTTAAATATATAAAATGTAACGGTTTTGCGGGACAGAAAATAAAAGTTAATATTTCATTGCGAATGAATTTTTTAGCGATATTTGGTATGCAATTTTGTAAGTTTGACATTTGACGAAATAACTAAAACATAAACAAAATGTATGTATAAAATAGATACATACGTTAATATATTATTAGTTGTTGAACTACAATACAGATTTACCGATCACTACATAAATATTGCATATAATACATATATGTATGTATATTTTCATGGAAAAAGTTTTTGTGCTTTCCCTGATCGCACTGTAACAGAGGACAACGTCTGCCGGAGTAGACAGGCTTATAATATAATAAATATTAATATGAATATAAATGTACCTTTGTAACGTGATGAGCAGTAACTGTATCACCGAACATACGAGTCGACGGATGTGAATGAGTATGCACTTGTGCAGTGGTAGGTGTTATTTGCGCATGAGCTACTGGAGCCGGCGGAGGAGTTTCATTTGGAGTTTGGGCAGTACTCCATCTTGCTGGAGAATTATTTCTGAAAATAAAAGTATTTTTACCATGCATATTATTCACACATTGTATGCAAACTAAAAACGTACTCCGATATTTATTTAAACGGGAATCCTTAAATTTTTATTTACTAACCCCGCATCATCGTTAGCAATGGGTTCAGTATATGCTAACGGAAACCACCCAGCTTGATGTGTCCGCAAGTTTTCACCATATTGCCAGCCTTTAGTTCTTTCACCCAACAAAGCCAATATGTCTCCTTGCTGAAAACTTAGTTGATTGTCCCCAGCTGCAGCGTAAGCGTAAAGAGCTCGAGCTAGTGGAGGGTCTCTGGTAGTGCAGGCTGGTGGAGCTAAAGATGATGGACGGGTTGATGTACGTGGGTCTGTATCTGTGTGCAAAGAATAAAATTTATAATTATAATTTATGTTCATAGGCAAACAAATAAAAAGAAATCCAAGGTTTCATTTAGATGATTATGTTATACATAACAATAAAGTAATTCGTTAACTCACCGTGATCTTCGTTATGTGAGCTCGCTTGTAGGTTAAAGTCAGACTTGGCTCTTGATAATCCTTGAGTAGGTGAACCCAATTCTCCGATAGATCGCACGTCTAGACAAGAAGCATCAACAGATCTGGTCTTCCTCAAAGCTGAACCAACTGAGGCGCGATCATCGTCGTCACCCGCTCGAGGACTAGCGTATACGTCTTCGTCGGTCCAGAATGACACTTGCTGTTTCAGGAAACAAAATATCAAAGACTAATTTTAAGTTTTAGGAAAAAATATAGTAAACCAAAATTCTGTAATATACACGTAATATTAAATACAGTATTTATTTCTCTACATTATTTCTCAGTTTAGATTTACAATTAATATAATATATGTAATGGTTATACTACGATTAAAAATAATATCAACATTAATACAATACCTAAATTAAAACATTATAAATAACTAAAGGTAAAGAAATTAAAAGCGTTATTTATATTGATTATATTTATAATTCATTATGATTATGATTATAATCATACTTACTCTCATCCTGCTGACGAACATTGCTTCAACATTAGGCGGGAGATATTCCCTTGTCCTGGAAACTTCAAGCCATTCGTCAATGCCGGCATTGTAAGACGCCGCACCTGATGTGTGGTATGCAAGCCAGTGCTTGGCGAGCGAACATTGCCTTTCTAACACAAAGCCATATCGCCGTCGTTCTTGAGTCATAGCCTGTCAAATGAATCTAAGTCAAAATTGATATTGTTGCATATTGTTTTAGTTATTTTAATTATAACCAAGGTTTACTTTATCATCGATAGAGACCAAAAATATGTATTTATTCATTGTTTTTTGTCTTTGAATTCCCTTTGAATCACTATGAAAGGACTGCATAAATTTTGATAAAATTTGACACGATGATAACTTATATTATAAATCAATATTAAGAATACTTTTTATTCTATAAAACGAAAGAGATAATCCAAGATAGAGGGCACAGTCTAGCCGTCGGATAGGACAGCTTGCTAGTCTGGCCGGATGGAGGCCCGGCTTACCATCAGGATAGGTGGCAACCGGGGCGACACGGTGATTGCTAGTTTGGCTAGTTCGAACCCACGTCATCCTAGTAAAGCTACAGATAGCCGTGGACTTTTAGTGGGTCACTCCCACATAACCCTCTCATTCCCCTCAGATTATAAGGGTAAATGCTTTCCCCGCGTTAAAAAAAAGGATAGAGAAGACAAGTTCAAAAGATTTTAAGGAATAAACTTGTTTACGAATTCTGGTACAATTTTCTCAATTCGATACAAAACTAAAGTTATAAGATACTTTTCATCTCTCAGCGTTATTTGAGTGCTAGAAAATAGCAAGTCGAAGACAAAATTTAGTGTGCAGCATCGGTAAAATCTCTAATACGACATAGCAAAGATGGTTCAAATCCCGTGCTAAGGGTTGTCTGTTTATCTTTAAGGGATTTTTTTTCTTTAGTTTCTTTTTTATTTATTAATATATATTAAAAATCAATGGCAGTTATATTTTATATGCAAAAGTAGATACTTACATTTTTTAGGCTTTGTTCGCAGAAAGCGTCGAGCTTAGTTTTCTCTTCTTCCAAAATTTGCATACTCTGTAAGTAATATACTTTTGTGTTTAATTAAAATCTAATATATTATATTCATTGATAATATTGTTAGGAATGTAATTATAGGAGAATAGTTTATAACACCGATAAATATATAAGTGCGGCACATTCCGGCTTTGGGTCCAATCAAAGGCGAAGCATTCAAGGCGTATTCTGCGTACGTAGCTGGAGCGTTACCAAAAGGACTTAAGAGTCATATTTCTCTATCATTGGTGCTTGTGCTGTAAATCATTATCGCGAATGATTTATACTGGACAGAAAGAGAAATACGATCGGTGAAGGTGAGTGTTAACAATTGTCGAAAGGCCTCCTTAAACCTAAATCCAAAGTCACAAGTCTCAGACACTGTTTCGGTGATATCCTCTCTCAGCCATACGATGTCTCTCATCATGTCATTATTATATAACCGATTATACGTCTTAAAACTACTACGCTTCTGAGTTTTTTCAACAATATAATATAAAAATAATAAGATTAGAAAAAAATGATATTTTATTTTTAAGTATCATTACTTTAATGACAAGTAATAAAAGATAGTGAATTTTGGTAGAAAAAATTAAATCATACAAAATTGAATATCACTTTAATATTTTGTATTTAACTGTGAAACAAACTTACTTGTTAACTGGTTAAATGATTAATATGTTTGTGATATTCTGATATCTAAACTGATTAACTTGAATTACTTAGTAACCAATATATAGCAACAATGAATTAAGAAATGTTTTTATAACGATTTAACTGAGGTCACTTTCTACGAAACTCAGAATCGCTACCCAACAGTAACTAAAAGTAACTATTTTATTCCATATAAATAACATACATATAATTTTTTTTTTTGTAATTACAACCGTAACACATACTTTCATTTCTTTGTCCATAGCGGATCCAACTTTAGAAACGTTTGTTTTCTTCTTTCTTTGTTTTTTTATATTTGCTGCCGCTTTACTGTAGCTCTCAGAGCGTAGTTTGTGTTGTTGAAGAAACCTCTTCTGTTCAGACTGCAAAGACAATGATATTAATTAACGATATATTATTTCTATCCATACGAAAATTGAAAATTGAAATGTAAAAATTTTTTTAAGAAATTCAAGGTGTTTTAGCTACAGTTTTGATGATATGTGCATACATTAATACTATTTTTTGGGTAAATTGTAACTACTTAATACGAAAAAAAATAAATTAATATAATTTGTTTTAAAGAATCGTTATTATTATTAAAAATCCTTAGATTAAAATTTGTTATTAATCATGTATACAAAACATACTATTAATATATAACCAATTTAACCAAATTATGCAACAAAAAAGACTAATTAAGTGAAAACATTATTTTAAAATTTTAATAATTTATACAATAAACTATAAAGTAAACCATAAGCTCCTATTTTTTTCTGAAATGATGTTATTATAAATATGTAAAATATTGAAGTTCATAAAATAATATAATCCATACGACCAAATTTAATCATGGAACAATTACAGCAATTATAACCGAAGACTATACTCCTTTCTTCATGTAAGAAATATCATAATGACATTAATAGACAAAAAATATTTATTTCATATGAAAATTGATCAAACTTTGAAGTTAAAATAATACCTCCTATCATATAACACAATTAAAAGTACGAGAAACCTCAAATCTGTTTTAAAGAAAATTGTTCTTTGTTGAAAACTTTTTAATATAAGTTCTTCTCTCACCGGCAAACGCGATGCTAAGCTTATTTCAACTTCTATCCTATTCTCTGTATCAAGTAAACAATCCCAACTAACTTGGGGACATTATATAAAAGATTATGAAAAGAAAAAAATCTTATTGACAGACCTGAACCACTTTCGTATCCTTCTCAAGATTCGTTTCCAAGGGTACCAACAAATCTACGTAGAACGCCTTTAACTGAAACAAACAAATAACTTGTGGATTATTGAATAGGGACACAATCACAACGAGTTTCGGTTCATTGATAAAAAACATAAGTAGAAAATGGTATTTTATTTGTTATTACGATTTATGAGGACAACATTGAGAGTCCTCATATAACATATTGTAACAAATAAGAAACTAAACTTACAATATTCATTTGTTGATCCTGGATTTCACGATACACTTCTACTACTTTCATCAGTGCAGTTCCTGTAAAAGAAAAGTTATAAAATTGAATTCTTCCTAATCACAACCATTGTAAATTAAGACATATGTATTACTTTTATGAAAATAAATAATTGTCAAAAATAATAAAGCAGTTAATATAAAAATCTAAATTATTTTTGTGGCAACTACAAAAGATAATTAAATATAAAAGTAAATAAATATAAGTTCTAAAATAAAAAAGGCCTGAAGGAAACTATATTATAACAACTATTATAGTTTCTTTTCCGACGTATAAATCTGGATCCATTTATTTTGCTAATTTGAATCTCAGCGAGGGTCGAGTAGTATCTGATTCTCGGCGTGGTTGTTTTGGTAAATATTTTTTGTTCAAGATTACCCGAGAATAGAAAATTTTGTTCACGTAAACGTACGGAATGAAATAATTGATATTATCTGTAAAAGATTTTCGTTACAATAAAATTTAACCTGAATTGGTTTTTAATATGCCACAATTTCTGATGTTGCAAAAGAATTTTAATGCAAATGATTGAAAGTTTATATAATATACTCTATATGAAATCTGCGTGTTATGTAGTTTCTACACAGTTCAGAAATTACCTATGTCTGCACATCCTCCCCATGTTCCTTGTTGTGCTTGTCTACCGAGTTTCCCCACGGCATCCACGTATAGACGAGATGCAGCTGCCGCACCTAAAGTAAAAAATAATACGAATTTCTTTAATCCTCGTTACCTGCTTTTATTATGTCATTACTGGAAATGGAATAATCAATAAGTAATGCTATGAACTTTCAAAGTGTACAGAGGATTTTAAGATTTTGTTTGTGTACTTTGGAAGGATATCACAGAATTTCACATTCTTATTTTGTAATGTTGTAATATTTCATAAATTTTATATATTATCTTAAATCTGAGATTAAAACTCTTATGGTTTTAGTTATATTTTTCTTTCTCACAAAGATTAATAAAATAAAAAGTATCAATGATTTTTAATCATTTGCAACTAATGTTTATCGCGTCGTGTCAATAAAACATTTATCTATTACTATATACATATTTTGACACAAGTGTGACCGTGACATGTCAGTCACTATTATCCGTTTGAAAGAAAAATAATAATCATGAAGCTAATTTTATTTAAAATGTTATTGAAACGACGATGTAAAAATATACTTTTTTTGTTTACAGGCTTAGCGTTATGGCAGCAATCTCATCTTGTTAAATGGCGATGTGGCCCAAGATGGTGAACGCGCTAAGCCTATTGAAGGGGCTGGGTCTAAAGAGCAACTTCCGGAACATACCTATAAATAAGTATTTGATAGCAAATTTTCAACTTAATTCTATGGTTTCATCACGTTGTTCTACTTCTCCGAAAGCTTAAGCTCATTCCTGGTGGATTCGAACTTACGTCCATTGACATGGCATCCGTAAATACTACCAACTACGCTATCATCGCTTCAAAACTGATTTGTGCCTAAAAAGTTACATTGAATAATCATTTGTTAATCCTAAATTGTTTGTACTATAGGCACATCGTTGATGAAACGACATGTATATATTTAACACAGTGACATTCTCCATACTAATAGAGAAATTACTGTAATAAATTAATTTGATAACATATTTACAAATGTTTACGTAATAAAAATATTATTGTTATAGATATTTTATTTTTCTCGGATACGAATATCCTTGGCATTTGAAAAATCTTATTATAGCGTATAATATAAAAAAGTGCCTGTTTACATTATTTATATATATATTTATTAATAGTGTTACTTTTTCATAACAATTATCTGTTATTTTATATTCACATATTATTTAAAATTACAGTGATATAATAATTGTTTGATTTTTAAGCTACTAGCTGACCCCGCAAAGTTAGTACCACGTAATAGTCAATGAATATAGTGTTTTTAGGTAAAGGTAGCTTTCAGCTAAACATAATTTAAGATTTTATTTATGTCTTTTCTCCTTTTCTGGACGGCTGTAAATCCAACACATCAGGGATCATTAAAATGGATTCAGCCGTTCTTGAGGTATAAATGGTGTAAATAACCTGACTTTATAATTATTATAATAAAGGGTGTCCAGTGGCAGATTTCAATGTTTGGAAAATTGTAAAAAAAAAACTACAGCTCTAATACAAAGTAGGTTTATTTTAATTTAATAACAATTAACGCGGATTTCATTTTTTAAAAACCACGTTCTCCAAATGGCGGCCCTCAAGTCTGACACACTCTTCGAGTCTAGCACGCATGTTTTCGAAAACGCGTTTACAGAGCGACTGGGGAATACTGCTGACTTCGGCTCGAATATTTTCTTTAAGTTGTGTCACAGTGGTCGGATTTGTCTTGTAAACCATGGATTTTAAGTATCCCCATAAGAAAAATTCACATGGGCTTTAATCGGGTAACCTAGGTGGCCACGGTATGGTACCGTTTCGGGATATGTTTTTTTCAGGGAATAACTGCTGCACTGCATTCATGGACACATTAGCAGTATGAGCTGTGGCCCCGTCCTGCTGGAACCATGTGTTTCGGTTGAAGGATGGACTATTCTGAAGTTCTAGTCTGAAAAAGTCATTTAACATCTGGGCATATCTCTCCGAATTAACAGTTACAGTTTGGCCACGTCCATTTTCAAAGAAATAAGGCCCTATGATTGCAGATGCAGATATGGCACACCAAACTGTTACTTTAGGCTTATGTAAAGGCTCTTGATGCATTTGTCTGGGGTTGCGGACATCCCAGTAATGGAAATTCTGCTTATTTACATATCCTCCGATATGAAAGTGGGCTTCGTCACTGAAGAATATGTTGCCCATCCGAGTAGCAGTAGGAAATCTCAACAACATTACCTCTGCGTAAGTTTTTCTTAATTCAAAGTCAGAATCGTGTAAATCTTGCACGATTTGAATTTTATATGGATGAAACTTGAGTTTTTTTCGCATTATAACCTGCAAAGTTGATTTCGAAATTTCCAATATCGATGAACGTGCACGCAGTGATAATCGGGGATTTTCAACGACAGAAACCATAACACGCTCGCAATTTTCATCCGTGGCTACCGATGGCGTAGGTCCTGGCCTGGGTCTATTTAACGTTGATCCTGTAGATCTGAACCTTACTACCCATGACTGAATGAGGTTGATCGATGGTCCATCACTTAATCGACGAATACCGTAACGATTATTAAATCGACGGCGTGCTTCAGTCAGCGAAAATCCACTCGAAATGTACGCCTCGACGGCAAAAGCGCGATGCTCTCCACTCCACTGTTTCATGGCTACTAAAAAATCCGCAGCGTTTGCGCTTCTAAAGACGTCCCCCGCGCCCCTCTAGCGTGTTGCGTTCAAAAACTGTTTGTTCAAAGTTTGAAATCTGCCACTGGACATCCTGTATATATATTTATTAATGGAAACTAACTTTTTAGTCCGGTGATTTGACAAATAATATATCGGTCGATGGCATCGTAAGTTTTCAGGTACAATGATTGATCAAGCGATTATTGTTAAAAAAAACGACAAAGTATGTATTTTACGAATTTCATAGGTTTCTGTAAACCTGGAACAATTGTAACTTAAAATTATTTATACAACTTTACTATTAATTATGTATACGGACAACTTATCTCTAGATATCAATTAGAGAACAGGATTTAATACCATGGTCGTGACCTTGAAACTTGGATCCGATCGCATCTGGTATATTATATTACTAGAACAGGTTTACAAAGGTCATTGCAGTCGTGCGGTAGTAGATAAACCAAAATTAACTACAAAGCATCCTTATATAAAGTAGGGCCGAACTTTAAGTGCCATACATCGTGAACAATGCCCAAGTTTATTGCTACAACAAAGTCGGGTATAATACTCTAGATAAGCCAACAAACACAATTTGGCACAAACTACGCCCCAATTCTGTAGCCAAGCAAGCGTGCTGCTTCGAGGCACTAAGGTTTTGCATATAGATGCGTCTATTTGGCGTACACTGCATAAATTAATTGTCTCCATTTCACTGAATGTGTGTCAGTCAGATTTACGAATGTCATGTCGAGAATTTCTCTTTCTTGTGAGATTACATCATATCAGAAACTGTAACGTGTTAAGCCCCCGCGACATTAACGTCAAGCAATTGTGGAACCTTTTACAATCGGATATGTCTTATCTATATTGTTTGGGGTTCTTAGCGGTAAATTATAGAGAGATTTTAAACGTTAACTAAAAATCTACTTTTTTATTAGCAAAGCGTGAAGATATCGTTATTAAATTGGTTCCCATATTTCGATGTATATTTATCTACCTTTTCAATTTACGTAACATGATAGTACTCGCCATTTAAGTGTACAATACAATTTTAATCAAAAGTTAATTTTACCAGCGATAGCTTTTAATGAAGGCCAGACAAATACTTTTACGTGAAAATATCACAGTTCCTTTGCAAAATATATACTGAATATATTTATATATATATTTCACTTAACGAGTAAATAGTGTTTGCTCTATGTTACATTAAGCAGTATAATGGAAAAATAACTAGTCAACTTTTTAATAACATTGTGCTTATACTTTGGCTTGTAGAATAATGTTACCGTTCCGTAGTTATCTTACATAATAAAATTGCCGGCTTACCATGTAATGCTTTTAAATAAGCTTTTCCAGCTGTGATCATTTGTCTTGCTCCTGGATTGAATTTATCCAGGATATTCTGAAACAAAGAACAAATTAGATTAATTAATATGCTATATTAATACATTAATTTATTAAATTAGTAATAAGATAAATCTTAACTTTATGTAATAAGATAATATTCATATAATACCTATACCACAGTTTACAGTTCATTACAATGTAGTCAACTTTGTTATTTCTTCATGATTCATAAAAAAAAAAACAAAGGTTATAATATAATTAAATTTAATTACTGTTATAATGTGTTATTATTCTTATCTATGATCATAATAATTAACCACAATTAAAAAATACAAACTGAATCTACATGTAAATCTTATTATAACTATTCCTGCGATTTCGTATGAACCCAAAAGCTATTTTTCTATCCTTCTAGAATAATACTTTTTAGTTAAAAGTTATCGTAAGAAAACGTGTACCTAAAATTTCATAATGATCAGTTTAGTAGGTAAGGTGTACAAGAATAACAAACAAAAAAACTCACATTCGCATTTATAGTATAAGTTACACTTAAATAAGTCAAAAAGTATATATATCTACATATAATAAACCTGTAGAAAAGTGGTCTTTGTATATTGAAAATATTTCCATAAAAAAGCCAGAGTGTTAAAGGATAAACAATAGACCATATTTTCAGTATTTTTGGAGTTTGTATCTGTTTGTCTGCACGCATTACGCAAAATGTACAACACTAATGTAAATAACTTTTATACATAAAAATTTTACGTAACTTGGAAATTACTAAGTTTCACTATCAAGAAATATCAAGTGATATATGATATTAACTGTGTTTTTTTGTTGGTTTATAATGGCTTATCTCTAGAACTACTAGACCGTTTTTTTTTAATTCTTTATAGGTTAGTTACAATATTTTATTAGAAGTAACAGAGGCTATGTAGCATCACGCCAACACCAATAGTTAAAAGTTACGATACGGGTAAAAATATTATTTCTAAAAGATTTATGTCATGTTGTTTGTCCCCAATGAACTCCTAAACTACTGAACCAATTTTAAACAAATTTTGTACACTGTGTGCAGTTTAATCCAACTTAAGAGATAAGATACTTTTTATCTCGATAAGTGATCATAACACGATGGATCATGCTGTAGGCGATGTGATTGACTACTCGAAAAGGCACAACAAGGTCTGCCAAGTTATCTAGTATCGAATAAAATAGTTATATGAATGAATAACTGTGACTCAATAATTTCAAACAGCGCTAATGAACGAATATCGTAATAAATGATACGATAGTGTAAATAATAAAAAGTAATTGTTCTCTTAAATATCTGTTATGCAAGTGTCATTGAACTTATATTTTCCTTCAAACGACAAGATTGCGACAGAGCGCTTTACAGTGTTGATAGATATTTCATATGCAATAACTAGTCGCAATAGAAAATTAGCACTTAGATCGTAAATAGACTATGGTGCAGGAATGTGGCCTTTCAAGGATGCTGCTGCTTGCGGAGCGCTGGCCTCGTTAGAAGGAGGTGTGGCCGACTTACTTGCCAGCAGACTGACAGCATTCCTTTACAAAACAACTAAAGCCCACATCTTCTTAGAAGTCTTAGCATCAATAAAATCAATCGTTCCTTTGTATACGTAAGTGAAGATACACTTTGTTGAATACAAACCATTTATACAATATATTCTATAACTCGAACAAAAAAAAACGACATCTGCCTTGTCTATATATATATATATATATATATATACAATAACAGCCACTCGACGAAGGTGTTTCGGAATTTTTCAACAAAAACAAGTACCAATTTATTTTTATCACATGCTAAATTCGTGAAACAGGCGCTATATGAGAAAACAAAATGTTTTCTAAACTGGTAACTCCGAGTTTATAATACAAATAAGCATACGTGCTTTCCGCTTTGTGAATATCCGAGAGCTTAATATGTTCTTCCTTTGGACATTTATGAAGCATAATATATGTTGAACTAATTTTTATCATTCATTTCCTTTTTTTAAATAATTAAGTAAATACAGAAAATAAAATATCATATGGTAGGTACTTTTAGCCTCCAGTGAAAACTAAAGATAAAAAGGCATGTTATGATACATTAATAGCTTAATTTAAAATTTTATATATATAACATAATGATTTCTTAGGTTTACGCGAATATTATTCATTGAAATAAAACTAATTTAAACGGATTTTATTGCGGTTATTTATTAAATTTTGATCCCGACGTTTCGAAAGCTTTTCAGCCTTCGTGGTCACGGGGCGGACTGAGGTGTAGGTTGTCCAGAAAAGTTTATGTTACTGTGTCTACCTTCAATTTAATTTTTATTATTGATAGTGTTCCGATCTACGCAGAAAGAGCTCACAGTGTCTTGACGTCTGGCAATTGGTCTTTTGGGTTCCGATTTAATTAAATGTATTATTGGATCCCAGGCTTGTGCTAGCTTCCAACCATCTTCTCTATTGAAATTTGGATGTTTTTTAATTTCAATAGCCTCACGAATCATCCTAGGTAGGAATCGGTGTTCTTTTGCAAGGATTTGTGGCTTGTCAAATCGAAGATAATGTTTGGAGCCTTCTTCTGAATGTTCAGCAACTGCAGACTTCGTAGAGCGTCGGTGTTTAACATCAGCTATATGTTCTTTTACGCGGGTCCCTATGTTTCTTTTAGTTTGTCCGATATAGGAGAGGCCACAGTCACATTCTATTTTGTATACGCCCTGTTCTTGTAGAGGTATATGACACTTGACAGGTGGTAAAAATTGACTAATCTTCTTGGGTGGCTTGAAGTAAGTTTTAATTGAAGCACGCTTCAGTACATAGCCAATCTTGTCTGTGACCCCTCTTACAAAAGGTAACACAACAGGTACACGTTCTACTGTGGCTGGTTTCACTCGGTTTCCGTGACGGCGGCGTGGAATTTGGAGCTTGTTATCACGCAGTACTTGCTTGACATGTCGCAGCTCAGCAGCCAGATGTTCCTCGTCACAGATTCCTTGTGCTCTCTGAAACAAAGATTTACCCACGGTAGCTAACTGTTTCGGATGGTGGTGAGATTCACCATTCAGGTATTTATCTGTATGGGTCATTTTTCTGTACACAGTATGGCCTAAAGACTGATCAGGATTACGGATAACTAAAACATCTAAGAAAGGAAGAGATTTCTTTTGCTCTAACTCCACAGTGAATTGTATGTTATTGTTAATGGAGTTAAGATGATCTAAAAATGCAGCTACTTTGTCAGACGGTAAAATTGTGAAAGTATCATCTACGTACCGTTTGTAAAACCTGGGGGTGACGGGGGCAGTGCTTAGGGCTGTCTCCTCGAAGTCCTCCATGAAAATATCGGCGACTACTGGAGATACAGGTGAGCCCATAGCTACTCCATTCACTTGTACATAAAACTGATTCCTCCACAACATGTAGCCAGATGTGAGGCAATGTTTAAGTAATGCTGCATACTCTATGGGCATGTTATTATCTGCTAACCTCTTAAACACAATTTCGATGCAGTCTTGTACTGGTAAGCTTGTGAATAGAGACTGGACATCAAAACTAACCATGGTTTCATTGTCAGCTAATTGTAGGTGTTTAATATCACTGACAAATTGGTATGAATCCTTCACAGATGCTCTAGTGTTGCCTCTTAGTGGTGATAACACTTTTGCTACGTGCTGAGCCAATCTGTAGGTTGGTGTGTCGACCTGACTCACGATGGGACGTAGTGGAGCATTTGGCTTGTGTATTTTCGGTAACCCATACAGTTTAGGAGGTTTTGCACACGATGGGACGAGTAAGTTTACGTCAAGATTTAATGTGTCGGAGTAACTGCTTATTAAAGAGCTGGTAGCCTTTAAAACTTTGTTGGTTGGGTCTGTTTTAACCTTCTTGTATGTACTTTCATCCGACAAAAGTTGTTCTATTTTATTATTGTAATCTGACGTATCCATTACTACTGTCGCATTACCTTTATCTGCACGGAGAATAGTTACATCCTTCTGTGAACGCAAGTTCTTTAAAGCGATATATTGTTGTTTTGGAAGATTTGGTTTGGGCGCTTTCACTTGTCGTAATATTGACGAAATGTCTTGACGTATCGCCTCCGAATCCTCCTTTTGCAAATTATTTTTCACGAGACTATTCTCAACGTTACAAATAATGTCTTCATACGGTATCCTTCGTGGTGTTACGGCAAAATTTAATCCTTTTGATAAAACCTGAATTGTGTTATCGTCCAATGTTTGTTTTGACAGATTGATGATATATAACATTTTACATTTTAACATTTAGCCGAGTAAATCCGATCTAGCCTTACCGACCCGAGGATGACGTTTCACTTTCCTTTGCTGTTTAACAATAATACGCAAAACAAGTCTAAAAGTTTTGATATCTAAAACTTTATGTAAGCCATAGTGACCATCTAATCTCTAAAGGAGTGGACCTGTTTATGTCCTATTCACATAATGTATTTATTTTATTAAGCTGATAGTTCATAAGTATTCTAAAATTTGAAAAGTGAAACTGTAAAGAATTAGTTATCAACGATAATTGCATCAATAAATTTTTATAAACAAAATTCACTTTATACAAAATACTAACATAATACCTCTTATTATGAAGTAATAAGCAAACGATGTGGTAAAAGGTATGTTATAACAAACCCTTAGTCATAAATATAAAAAGTTATATAATTTTTACTCACCAATAACTTTAGAAATTTTTCGTAATTACTATCGACATGTCAAACGTGTTCACGTTACAAGTCTTTGTCTGAACGTCGTGTAACTACCAGTAAGGTTCATATTAACGTTTACAGGATCGCAAGTTTAACGTTATATATTCTATGCGGTAACCACTTTAAGGTATAGTAAGTGCGTGGAACAGAAAATGGTCGAATATTCGCTTCGGCATCGACCGTCCTAATCCCCAGGTTATAGCCACATTACAAAAAGCCAATGCATTTTCCCTTTTGCCCCAATATCGTTGGTCTTCCGTCGGCATGTGTGAGGTCGAACTACGTGCTAATGTGTTTTACGATCTTGCCAACTCAAAATTTTTTGCACCACATATTCGTGTAATGGGTGTTTGATGTTCAATTCATGATGTGTTTATTTGTCGGACGCTAAATTTGTGAAACTATAGATTTTTTATATTTTAAAATTCAATAAATTTAATTGTTAATGAAATGTTTTGTTTATGAGTATATTTAAGATTATATATAAAAATCTTGTGTGTGTGTGTGTTAGAGATAATATAAGTTTTAAACGAGTTAGTCGTATATATGTGAATACAATATATTTGTTTTATCGAGACGATTGTCCACAGTTACTACAATATTTGATAGGTAAAGTTGTGATTGGGTTACTATAATAACATTATTTGCTGGAACAGTTAATTTATTGTATTTATTCACGTTATATATTTTTGTATTAGAATGGTAGCTATCAAATTTTATTTTTCAATTATTAAAGAACACACTATGGTTGGTATACTTAGTTAAAAAAATTGTTTTCTTTTTCATTTATCAGTATCAAATAGTAATTTAGATTTAGTAAAGTGAAAATGTAACGGAATATATCTAACAATTGCATTATGTAAACAACTTTAGAGAAACCACATCTAAATGCGAAATGAACCTATTTAAATTAAAGAAATACCTACATAAAACGTTTCAAGTAAATTAATATATATAAAGAGTTTTTATTCAAATTCCAGACTTGCCCCCTAAAGTATTATTTAGCAATTTGCCATTGATAATTGTAAGTAATCACTGTAAAATAGTCTCAGTTAACATCAGAATATCAATCTGCACAGTAAGTGTAAGTAAGGGCTTAAATAAGTTATCTATTCCTCGTCTTCCTTCGTTTACAGGATGACTGGAATATATGGTTTCTTGGCCGGGACGGGAGGAAAGTAATTTTTCACCGCATTCAGACATACCTTTTTAAAATACCGAACAGTCTGTCGTGCGTAGGCCCGTTTCCGTCGCTTATTGCAACCGTCTCGTTCGTAAATCTCTCGGAGGGTGTTTCGTACGCAGATGGCCAAGGGTAAAAAATAGATTCGCACTTACAAAAATTAAGTAATAAAACTAAAAAGAAATAACAGCTTTTTACACGTTTAATATACTTTTAAACGTTCACTTTGTAATAGATCTGAACATGATCATTATTTTATATTTATATTCTTGCATAAATGAAGTTAGCGATGCAAATAATTATTTTTAGATTCCTAGGACATCTCGAATCTTATAAGATCTATTCGGAGGTAGATATAATTAAATAATGATCAAAATTTAATATACACATCTGGGGCAGACCTGACGGCCTCGACCATTATCGCTGTTATGAACTAGTGACATTTAAAAAACAGGATGATTAAGTGAATTGAGGCACTGATTTTTATCAGATTTAAACAAAATCACATATAAATCTACCACATTATAAATACTCAAATAATTAAAATTTAAGAGTTCAACAGTTATATAAGATTCACGTATCGTTTAAATAACCACATTATTTACCAAGGCATTCGCAGGAACATATTTTTATTATAATAAATTGATATTTTATCATGACACTATATTAATGGAAGCGATGATAGCTCAAAGGTATTGCGTATGGACGCCGTATCAAGGGACGTGGGTTCGAATTCACCTACAATAAGCTTGAGTTTTCGGTGAAGGAAAATATCGGGATGTAACCTTAGCATGGTGGTAGGGCGAATTGAAAATCTGCCGCCAAATACCAATAGGTGTATTCCGGCAGCTGCACTTGAGAGCTAGTCCTTCCACAGGTTTAGTGTGTCCACCAACTGGGGCCGTGTCGTCACTTAAGATCAGGTGCGATTGTGGCTATAAAACTATATATATATATATACAAAACTTAATAATAATTATGTGACTCTCTTCGCTGTATAAAGGTTTTAAGAGTCAAAATAATTAAGCATTATAATAATGTTATAAGATCTAAGCATTGTCACGATGTTTCTTAACCTATAAATGAACTGAGTAAATATTTGCACTTTACCTGAGCTAAATAAGAGCTGGTAACAATGTGGATCGGATTGACATTCAATTTGTATGAAATATACAGTAACAGAGTGAACATTCGAGATGAAATCGTAGTGCACGTCCAGTGGCCAAATGCCAAATGTTCATAAAAATGTACACTGAGTTAAGTGAAGCGTTTAGCATAGTTTGTTAGCCAAAATATGAAAACTACTATTCTGACTTGACAAGCCGCCTTAGTTTCTTTAAGTGCGTATTTTGCTACAAATATACCAGTAGAAAATGCGACATTTGGTTTACATGGGATTTTGGTTTATAATTTTGTTCAATTACACACCTTCTTACACAATATAATCTTCTCGAAGAGCTGTTATCACGTTGTGCCAGTGTCCACGTACAATAAGGCACTAGGGTTAGAATGGGATTTTTTCCTCGTATATATGTAGAAATGTATAAGCAAAGGTTTCCGGTTGTACTATATGAACTGAACATGATATCATCACCATTTAATAAACTATTAAAATACAATGTTAAATTTATACATCTATAAAATTAATTTATAAATAAAATCGGGCTATAAACTGGTTACTACTTTAACTAATATTTAATTATTATATTAAATTTTGAACTGATTAAAAATCACATTTGTTATGTAAAATATTATTTGTTTAAAACGATATCAAATGCACATTGTGGGTGCTTCGTTGTTGGTAAAATAGGCGTCTTTATTCAGCCTCTTTATTTGTGAGGCACGTACCGCGCGACATTCGGTAGCAAATTGCCTCAAGCAGACTTCGTGACGTTCCCGGCTCCCTTCCTTATCCTTTCGGGCTTAATGCCTTACGCACACGTACTATATTTTTTGTATCGCCGACCAAATGATATTCTGCATTGAAATTCATATGCGACTTCTGAGTTCGTTGGTTTAATAAAAAAAACTATTATATATCCGCATGTAACTGTATTATTAGTATTTTATTATACTTGATTTAAATACAATGTTTAGTTTGAATTTATATGTAGAATTCTGTTTGAAAATTTAGTTCAACAAGCATAATATGTTTATAATCAGCCAGACAATTTTAAGCAGTATATATATGTACACGTATATAATATATAAAAAAGATTTATAGGCAATCAATCAGAGAGCTAGTTTTTCATTAGTCTTACCGTGTTCACAATTTTGGGCCACATCGTCACTTAACATCAGATCAGACTGTGTTCATAATGCTAAACCTATAAAAATCATCTGAATCTGAAATAAGAGGTACTATGTAAAAGGCATTATTACAAACATTACTTTATTAAAAATTTGTTAATTTTGTGAGGGTTTAATACAATATAAATAATTTGTTTTTGTTAGTTTAAATCAGTTGACAATACATGAGGTCTAGCAGTAGTCATAATATCATTTAATGTTATGTATACGATACGTGCTTAATAGTGATTGCTAGACAGACCTCACAATTGTACTATGGTTTCATAACGATATTTTTTCAGTAACTGTTCAAGCTCATTCTAATACTCTATGCCAATTGGGTTATGCAAACACACTGCGTCTGTGCCTTCATCGCCTTAAAAAGATATATAATTCCATAACCTATTGTAGCATAGTGTTATGACAGCTGCCCCTGAGAGCCAGTTTCCTTATTAGGTTTAGTATCTTAAGATTCTAGCTTAACACTAAACATATAAAGAAATGGAAAAACAGAAAATTACAAACAAAATGGACTTAAATATTACTCAACTTGGAGGAATGATAGTTGTGTTACTGGTCACTTAGTTATTTTGTATTAGGGTAAGAATATGCCTGATGATAATGATATTAAGTGAAAATGCGGCTGCGGATAACGAGCTAGATCTAGAAAAGTAAGCTTCTATTAAGGGCAGCTGTCGGCACATATAATTAGTTGCTTGATGATAAAGTTTAAATTGAAATTTGACAAGGCAAACACTAGGAAATGTTTCATTACGATGCTACATTTTCCTAAGGCTGTTTTTTCAACTGTTCAATTGTTTTTTTTGTATGATTCAAAGAACTGAAATGTTTAGTCATGTCATCGTTAAATATAACGTTTTATTCATTATATCTCTAGAAATTATTTCAATTGTATTTTTATTAATTATCTATTGCTCCTCATGGGTTACGATAAATTCCTAAAAACTTTTCACTTTTTCGAGCCCGAATTCTAATGTAAAGGTGAAAGCGAACTTACCGTTAAAACACCTCTCACATATAATATAATACAGCGGGCGGTTTAAATAGTATATACATATGTGTGTACGTATAAAACGGCTTTAGTGTATGTTTTCATATTAGGCATTTTAAGAACAATATTTGCTATTTGTATTGTTCAAATCTTTACTACTTTTAAACGACGGTTGAAATTGCTATAAATATAATGTTGATATAAGGTTCTTCCAACATATGTAAATGTATTTGATGTAATCTAATTCATACTCCAAGATTTTAAATGCTGTTTGAATACATATTTTAACGTTAATACTGATCAAAGTTCTTTCGTAGTAATTTAGTAGTAAAGTAGTAATTTCGTAGGGCCTAATAGTTATGCTTTGCGGCTATCTTATCTTCGTAGTACATTTTATATACCTTGGAGGGAAAATAACCGGCTTCTGAATATCTTGTTTGAAAATACACAATATCTCTGCACTCTATAGGAAAGAAGTTCAAATTAATGCCTTGTATACACTGAACTTCATCTCTAATTGCAAGTTACATTTAGATGCGAGTATCAAGTCGTTCGAAGTCTGTAGAGTATGTTGTAATGATTAAAACTGCGGTGCATATATTAAATTGTAGTACATAGTTTAGTGATACTTTTTGACATTTTTTTTATAGGTAAATAGTATGCACTCTAAACTATAAAATATCAAAAACGCCTTTTTCAGGTTTAGGCATTAATAAATATAACAATAATTCGGTAAAACACCAAAAATCAATAAGACTATAGATAAATGTATGCAAATCCTTAATGTTGAAGTCTTATTAATTAAAAGAACTTATTAAAATATGAATAAAACATAATAAACGGAATCTCAATATAATATCAAGCACAGTTAACATCCCATCGAACATTATTTATATGCATAATTCAACTCAGACTGAACGAGAGAATCGTATCGCAATATAGTAATAATTAATTTAAAAGTTTCCAAATAACGATAAATTAAATATTTTAGCATTGAAAAGAATTTGCGCTTGATTATTTACATATTGATTGACTACACAAAAGGTCAAGTATATTCATTCAATTAATATTATATAGCGGAAAACTATGTTTGTTTGAATACCAGTCGGATTTCAAAAATTACTTTTGTATTTGATAGAGCATTCGTTGAGGAAGGATTTAGGCTGTTTACATCACGCTACCAACAATAGGAAGCTGTATTTAATAAAGTTGCAAAATCGGTACAACATGACTAAAACCTTTTAAATCCACGCGATCGAAATAGCGAACACTGTTAGTATATAAATAAAATTATGTTAAATATATTAGAGATTTAATAGAAAAGTTGTAGGTACGCTAACATAAATAAGTATATTCAAAACACTTGTTGTTGTAAGCTGTGGTATATACGAAAAATAAGAAAATTTGAAAACAAAGTGAAAATACAAGCAATAATGAATATTTATCTGTATCTCTATAAAGATAAATGACAAATACATAATTAGTGGCAACAACCTTAATAGATAATTTTCTAGTGAATAATAAAAAAAAACACGGAAATCTCGGAAAATTGAAAGAATCATAAAAGCAAGTGTTATGCATAATTCTTAATGGGTACCTTCTTCTCTTTATATATTTATTAATGAAAAAAATATACGTAATATCTAACTATCTATACTAGATTTTTTTTTTTTTTATTATGGCAGAAAAACGATGTATTTTAAGATCAAAAGTTTGTGTAAACAAACTAACACAAAAAGATTCTTGATAGTGTAGTGACACATTTTAAAATCTATTCTTATACCACCTAATTATTACACTATTTGATTTTAACAACAACTGAGGGTAGTTTATTAACATAGATTGCTATACAAGAGTGACGCGATGGCGACTAGGGTCAGTCAAAACGAAGCACTCGAGGCCAAATATTCACGTCTTCCTCTTGTCCTGTTCCCAAGTTATATGAGGTAGGCGCAGTACGTTTTCTTCTTCCATAAATCTAAATCAACCGCTATCTCTTCATTTATTTCCTATTCTTTCATCTCATTCCTCATACACTCCATCCATTTTTTCTTAGGCTTTCCTCTTCCATGCCATCCTTCAACATTTATATCCATTACTTATCTCAATACACGTGTTTCCTCTCTTCCGAGGCCAGATATTCATGTAAGATTGATATTTTGTATGATTAACTAGACTGTTTTGATATATTTGGTATTTATGTTGTAAATCATTATCGAGATGATTTATACTGGGCAAGCGTGAAGGTGAGTTTTGACAATTGTCGAAAGGGAGCCCCTGAAACCTACATTCGTAGTCGTATATTAAAATACTAAACTCTTTGTCAAGTACAGAAAATAAAGTACTTTATTACTCGGTTAATCAAAAAGTGTTACAAATGTAAACGTACCATATTTTACAACAACAAACTGCTGGTAATTTATTACGAAAATTATTTTAGTGGGACACCGTCTCCGAACACGTATTAATATCTTCAATAACAAATAAGTACCTATATTTTGTTAATCTCATGTTCATTATGTGTTAAATGTTTCCATATCTATGAGTTTGAACGTTTCGTACTCGAAAGTATACAGGATTGTTATATCGTCATAAATAAGAACGAATATGATCTAATCTACCAATGTCAATCGCATTTGAATATGTATACCTACACACATTATCTAAAGTTAACATAAAATGCTAGTACGGCAAAAAAATATTGATGCGTATTCTTTTAAACACGGCGTCATTTCGAAGGATGTACATCTAGAAAATAAGTTAAAGAAAAAATATATAGCAATTCCAATGAAACAATTTAAATTAATTGAAATGAAAGTAGGATAACTGGTAAATTACAATCTAAACCCCGTCCCACCTTTATTCGACGACGAAGTTCTTAACGTAATCACGGCGTGCAATTTGTTACGGATTCAACAATGCACCTCTTAAGTTCTTTGCTAGGGGCAAAATAAAAGAGTTTCCTTTAAGTTCGCTAAATGAAGTCGACTACAAAAGGCGGAGCGAACGTAATTCAAATGAACGCGGGCGAGCGCCGACCGCTTCTGGCTTTGATTCTGTACATTGAAAAGTTAAATTTTTGCAAAGTTTCACTTGCTGGACTTTAGAAATAGTCCCGACTCTCGTTCGAACTTCAATCAGGTAATTTTTAAATCTGATTAAATTATCAGATTTTTAAACGCTTAATATGCACAAAAAATCGTCTATCGAGTATATCACATTCTACATGTTATAACTAACGTTAGTGATTTTATTTGCATAATCAATAAAGTGTGTGATTGTGGTTAAAACTTGTATCTAGAATTGATATTGTTCAAGGTTGATCAGGACGACATGTGTCTGTATTCCGTATTAAATTAAATAAAATAGTTTTATAATGTGTGTTGAAGTATTTATGATTTGCGAGGTGGTAGAACACAACAATTATATCTGACTGGATTGAGGCAAGATTGGCTGTGTGGTGTTCTGGGATCAACCGGAGTGTGTGCAGCTGCCGAGGAACTGGCAGATCTGCATGATAGTGACAACGGTCAATGAATTACCATTCTCTATGATCATCCCTCTTTTATATCAACCACCATGCTGTAACATTCCTGTGTTACTATTAAATAATAGGCATAACAACAATTTTGATTTTTGATATGAAAGCTTTTTTAGGCGCTTTGAGCACTTTTTGAGTGAACAAAAATCATCCAACTCGCTTCATCGTCACCGAACGCTTATCATTTGTGTAAAGAATGTATGCAGATTGCTAATTACGAACTAGTCATATATTAACCCTTGGTTGATCGGTTTGACGTACGACTTAACAATCACGCTTAAGCAAGGTCGTAGGCTCCAAACTACAAGAAATTAGTATGAGTTTTACTTCTTTTTATTTAATTATTTTGTGAAATATAGTTTTCACTTCTGTCGGCAGTCCTCCTGACTGCAATTTTTTTTATTGTTATAGGTTTAGCGCTATGGTCATAATTATGATGATGGGTTTATCGAGACGGTGGACACTCTATGCCAAGTGGAGGAACTGGCTCAAAAGTGCAACTGGCGGAACACGCCTATAGGTATTTGGCGGCAGATTTTCGACTTAAGGGTAATACCTAGTTTGGCAGGCATTAGAAAAAGCCCTGCCACATTGCACCATGCATGCAGCATTCGCCCCAAAACAACATTTGCTACAAAACAGCATTCGCCCTAAAGAGCCCGGCGAAGCTGTAAAACCTCCTCAGGCTAAGAGCGTATGTCTTTTCGAAAAAAAAGCACCCGCAATGTCATTTTTTCGAAAATACTTGAGGAATTAATTTATTTAATATCGTATATCGCAGTTTTTAAATGTTCCACTGTAATCTAATAGTATATTAGATAAGTATATAATATCTTTAACAGGTCACGATGCCGGAAATTTAGTTAATTAACCTGTAACGATATAGTACACATGACGAATATCACAAGTAAGAAATCACAAGGCCGACGTCTCAAGTAATAACTATTTATAAGTACGCATATTACTTTGAGTCCAGAGTCATTGTTGCGTCGTAATTATGTTGATTTATTTGCTACCCATTCGCTGTCATTTATAACCAACAAGGTCGGACGCTAAAATGACTCTATTAGTGTTTTAGTTGATAAACGTTGGTATGCTACATAGAATTCTTGAACTTGACATTTGATATTTTTCTTTATACATCTGTCATATCCTTTAATATTATCTGTTTAATTATTACGTTTAGCAAATAAGAGTTTACGTGTATATAATTAATACAATATTTCGATATCCGATTTTTTTTTTGTGCTTTACTAAAAAACCCAATTAAGGCAAATTCAGAAAGTCAAACCAGTAAATAAAAATATTATCCTAATCGGTGTAGTTATTTCCAAGAGATCAGTTATATAAATTTGCTATAATTGTTCACTTGACATTATTAGATACTTATTTAATTCCACATGTTAACTTTTTCATATTATTATTTATGTATTTGGCATAGATTTAATTTTAATGATTATTATGATTTTAGTTTTAATTTAGTATTGTTATTATTTTAGTATCCTGTGTAAATACGTATATGGTCGTATAATTTATACTAATTTTGTGAATCCTTTACTTACACTATCAATTCAAAATTTGCTAATATTATTTGTATTTTTTTTTAATACGAATAAAATAAATATATTCTACACACAAAAAAATTATATAAAACATTGCCATACCATGTGTTTTGTTATTTTTATTACTGGAATTAAACATAATTTCCTAAGTTTTAGTATGTTGTATGTATTAAGTTTAGTATGATCTATAAGCTTAATATTCGTCTACTCAAGGGAAAACATAGTTGCTACCTAAACGTCAAAAGGTTGATGCCACTTGAATCACTATGCAATAATATAAATGTCTCACGCTTACAGAACTTAAACTTAAATTGGAGCTAAAATTATACTATGTACTCTATTAATCCTGTTGGCTATGTTATGAGATAATAGTTAGTATAATGGTAATTATGTTTATTAAGTATATTCCTATCTATATTCATATTATAAAGTTGATAATTTAACCCACGCGAGGTCGCGGGTGTAGCTAGTATAGTATATATCCACTGTCATAATTCCTTAAATAGTATAAAAGAGTGATATTAAATTTTTCTTCTTTTGTACTGTTGGTCCAAGTCTTGTTTTAAATAAAAATAGCACATAAAGAAATGCTTGTACAGTAAAGGTATAACTGTCCCGAATGCGCCGGATGCACTCGGATATCACCGTCCGAGGAAGATCATTTCATGCATGCCATTGTTGTATTAGGACCTTCCGGGATTATGTATTTGATTTTTGAAGAGTATGATACCTCTGTCTGGCCTTTTGTATTGTAATTCTTTTATTAGGGTTTTTGAATCTGCAACCTTTCAATGAACCTGAACAAATAGGTAAAAGAAAACGTCGCTTATTCGGTATTTGGTGGCAGATTTTCAACTTGAGGGTAATAGCTAGCCAGGCGGGTATTACAATAAGCGTTTCCATCTGACTATGGTTTTATCATGATGTTTTGTTTCACACACAGGTGGATTCGAACCCACGTCTATTGACGTGGCCTCCAGCCACACTATCAACCGAGACACAATGCCTTCCAAGAGCCCACCTATTAGTTATGGGTCCAATTTTGCAAATAGGTCGATATGATTTTGGCGTAAGTAAGATTAATGACTGCTTTAGTGATGTGTTCGCCACGACCATAACGACCATGATTTAATTGGAACGGCAGTAGATATGATTTTTACATTATGAACGCCTAACTGGAACGTAGTGGCATGCTTAAACCCGTAATGTGACTTAATCAGAATATTTTAACCTAGTAATACGCCACTAGTTCCGATCTGTACCCGAATGAGGCGGGACATCGACAATGAAGGTCTTTCGGTATGTCGAGTTTTTGGGTCAGCCAGTATTTTTAATTCATATTCGGTTACCGAGAGGCGTACAGGTTAAAATGACTGCAGTGATTGGCGATCTCTCAGTGATCACCGTTGTTTTTGTTATTGTAATTTTTATCAAGTAGTATGTTAGTTTCGGTCAATGTATATTAAGCAGAATATCTTAATTTTGCCTTTTTTCACTATATTTTGTGTAGAGGCTTTTAACAGCATTTATATCAGTCTCATCATACCCTGATAATACTAAAAGCGAACTCTTTCATGAAATCACTTTTCACTCATTTCATATAACATTTTAGCAGCCGCATTCGATTTTGTCATAGAAGTAATAAAAACACAAATTTAGTTTTAACAATGCATACAGGGGGTAGTGACAAACATAAGTATAAAACTTTTAACACGCCGCATAAATTATTATTGAAACATTTTTAACAAAGAATGCAAACGTGTTTTTGTGTTCACGAATTTCTTCCGTGATGTAAACACAAACAACCAGTTCTATTACTCGTGCTCTAAGCTTCCACTTAAACTGGGATCAGTTTATCATACTGCGCATACTGTATACTATATCATCGGTGTCGTTATCCGATGCCGATGAACAATATATTATTAATTTATTTTGTATTACCGCATTCTCTATAAAATTATTGATTACACTTATTAAAGCTATGAAACGTAGTTTTTATTCTGCTACTTTAATAATTTATATAAAAATTTATCAACATAACTCTGATTGAACCTAAGAATGATTTGGTTTTTTAAATGTATAGGTATACATTAACTTACATTATTGGTTTGACGATTAAGTATTTGTTAGTTTATCAAACAATTAGACAAGGACCTAACTGAATTTGAAAAACAGGAAAATAAAAAACGAGCATCACTGTTACATATGCACTTAATAAGTAAATAAACAATAATAATGAAACGAAACATTACTAAACAAATTAAAGTAAGCAAATTAAAACGAAACATTTCATGTTCTTGTACATATATTTTGTTGATTTTATTTATAATTGATATGTGCGTATAGGATGGATGCGCCTCAAATCAACCATATATAATTTGGAGGTGATGAGTTCTTCAGCCTCGTCGCCATATCACTTTTTTACTCGGATTCACAATAAAAAATATCATAAAAATTAACTCCACTTCACGTGGTGCTGTAGTAATAAGCCTTTCTATTAAAATTGTAGTTTACGGGTTCGGTCCTGACACCTTACCTACTTTTGAGTAAAAAACATAATTGTCAGTCAAATACGTATTTTATATATAAACAGATTCATATATTTATACTTGTATAGATTTGTTTCAATTCCTGTCCGTATATTTATGTAGTTTTTATGTATATAGAAACGGTTCTGATATAACGATGAATAGCTTTATTTATATATATTTGCTTATAATTCTGGATCAACTCCCCGATGCGGTTTATAATGAAACAGCCGCAACGTATTTCATTGTGGCACGGAGTAATTTGCGGTTTGTATCCGAAGTACGCCGAATTTTTGCGAAACCTATATAATTTAACGTTTCAAATCGAACAAAATGTATGTAGTACCCACAGTGCTTTTATTAAAAGTAAATTAATATTCTTACTGTAATGTTTTTAAAAATATTTCTATTTTTTCTTATATATAGTATATAAGAAAAAATAAATTTCATACATAATTCTAGTTGAGCCTAGGTTACAAATATAGAATATAATTCAAGACAAATAAAATATAATCTTAAATTTAAGGCTGAGATGTCATATGTCCTGTTTTGTTACATTCATTTTGTTACAGATAATAAGTTCCTGTTGGCCGTTCTAAGTTCTCTAAGCTAAATTTATAATCAAATTTATATTGTTAGTCTTGATGTCCTTGAAATTTTTTTTTTGTTAAACATGAAATATTTTAATTTGGTTAATAAATTATTCACTTTTACATGACTAAATTTTTCAGTAGTCAGACCTGCGCACAGATAACACAATACCGTACAGGATACAACTATTTATTATGTACTAGCTAGCCCGGCAAACTTCGTACCGCCTAACATCCATGTTATCGTGTTATCTTTTAAGCTCAATATGGTTTTTTTTATGTATAAAATGAATATTTACAAATTATGGACAGACACGAATCCAACAATCTGACATAGTTCTTAAATTATAAATGGTTTAACTAACCCGACTTTGTTTTAATTATGAATATATACAATAAATAATTGTTATAGAGCTCGATTTAAGCTTTAACCAACAGTACATACATAAACAAAAGTACATAAAACGGTCCAATTTTTATATAAAATAAAAGTTGTTTTTTCTTTCTATAAAGATGTTAACGGCAACTCTTGAGTAGTTATAATCTGCGTATTACGCAGTGTAATTTAATCTCTACATCCAGTCACGAATTCAGCAAACACAACCGCATTCCGAACGTTCTGAATCAAGATATGTACTCCACACCTATGACTGGTGTATACAAATAAGTGTATTTCAAATGTATAATTTGATATTCATTGGCATTGACCAATATTGAACAGATTAAGTACTCGGTTATAGCCTTGGAAAGTGTAATAGAGTGATTTTTGGGTTGATTAATAACTTTATAATTTACAATTTTATGAAAAAATAATGTATACATACACAATCCACACAAATCATTAATTATTACCGAAGAAACTTAATATTTAAGGGCCGTTCATAAAATACGCCACGCAAAATTTAAATTTTTTGCCCCCCATTCTTCATGCTATGTACCATTTTCTGCGACCATTATTCCGTCCTAAATGCTAGACACCCCCGTACATGATATATTACAATGTATAGCAATACATGAATTACAATATTTTTAAACATTTAGTATATAATAAAAAAAAAATAAGTATTATATATAACAAATAAAATTTAAAAACTTGTTTTATGAGCTGCGAAGGTCACGTTTTCTTGGACACCCATGGCCCTCCATATCACACTTGGTCATAGTAGCACCCCCTGCCCTCACATAATTGTGAACGTATTTTTTTTATAATACCTTAATAGTCGTAGTTTATTCGATTTAATTTTAAATTTAAAAACACAACAGCCTATTTTATATTTGATTATTGAAGTCATAATTAAAGTTTCAAGTTTATTAACTACAATACTTCGAAATAAAATTAACCTATTCCTATTAAAGCCACCCGCTGTATTTCATCTCTTTCCTAGTTTAAATTAATAAAATAATAACAAAAGTTTGCTTTAGAAAAAACTTCAATATAATTTGAAATGGTTTTTGCTGGTGCTTTTGAAACGAAATGAATTCCGACGTTACTGTTGGAAGAGTTTGCGCCGTAATGAAATTCTTTAAAATCATCATCCTCACTTCTGTGTGAATTAAATTTCATATGAACTGCGTATACGTTTTTCAATGAAGATAGCCAATAAAAGAAGTTTACAATGTGGATGTAAATAGTACTTTGTGTTAATCCAAGAGATAGTTAAGTCCAAAATATATTGTATATAACATTAAATTTCTGCGTGCCAAGTGTAATAATAAGAAGAAAGAGAATAATAAGAAGACATACTTAATAGTCACACACAAGCGCACTTATTGCACAAGTCCATAAAGCAGTCGCCGTAACTGAATTCACGATTCGGAAATTGCATGTGTGTATTCAGAAATCAAACATGGTGGTAGGGATCAACATCTAAGTGGGTTGCGACCACCATACCACAACCCAATTGCATATACTCAGCTCCATACAGATTTGCAAGCTGGTATTATAGTGACGATTTTCAGTAGACTGATCACCACAAGACAGTCGTCCTCGTTTTTGTATTATACACTATGATATAAATTACAATAATTCTGCCGTGCTACACTAATAAATCCTAGTTACTTCATAAAGCATTACGTAGATAAAAGCACGAGCTATAAAAACTCAGTATTCCATACGTAATAAGGTGACATTAGCCCGTTTATAATTTTCTTCAGAAACGTTATCACTTTAATTATTTTTACAGGATATAACATAGTACCTATGTCTGCGACTCCGTACGCATGGAACTAAAATTTTATTTAATAATTTTCATAAAAAAATGGTAAATAACCTATGTTACTCGAGGCTAATGTAGCATTCTAATGCTGAAAGAATATTTGAAATCGTTCCAGTAGTTCTTGAGTTTATTCGTTACAAGCAAAAATATAAATCTTTCCTCTTTATAATATTAGTATAGATATTTATGTTTCCTAAGGGGGATTTCCCCTTTTTTGTATAAAAAGAAATAAATACGTATTCATTTCACCTTAATATAACTCTGTAACTTTGATTACTTATAGGTAAATTTATTTTTTCTAATTAGGTACTGTCCTAATATTCCTAATTTATGTCAATTATAGCGCGTGTTCAAAATAATATTATTGCGTATAAAGTTTTTTTAAAAGCTCATATATACAGAGATACGGTCGAGTAACTGTGTCCCGACTATTAACTGCCCGGGGCACGTACGGTTTACAACCTGTCGTGCAAATATTTATCCACATCGGATTTACGTGTTAAACGTACGGAATTGTAATCAGCTTTGATTGGGAATGCGCAGCCGATTCCCATCTCTGATCGGTGAGCTTAATGATTTAACTATGCACTATGCTATATACATAAGCAGCTAATAGACCTGCAGGACATAATGGGACAATTGCGTTGGATCATAAACCTATTAGCGTAGTCTCTGAATATTTGGTCTACAATACACAATCGCAACTACGTAGCGAAAGGAAAAAGAGTAAATAAGCTCCTCCCTTAGTCAACCTTTGATAGTTTCTACCAACTTAAAAGTATAAAAACAAAGTTTCTACATTTCGTAATATAGCTATAAGTTTTTACGCACATAAAAATAATATATTACCGTCATGAATATTTCATCATTTTGACATGAAAGCGGTAGATAATTTGATTAGAAAGGTATTGAGACATCTTAAAAGTTACAAGAAGAACAGTTTATCTCGAATTTATCTATTTTTGTTAAAATTTCTGTGCTCGAAATTGTTTATCAGTTAGCAAAAATCGGAGTTCGTAGTAAGCGAAACCATGTCGTAACAACATGTCACAACTTAGGACTATACATTATAAAACAGTGACTTAGCAAAAAATGACAATGCTTATGTAATAAAAAGTGCAAATAATAATCTAGGTGCCACTCCAAATTAGATATCTTTGGTTACAATAATATATAGTTTATTACCTTACAAGATAGCAGGGTGAATATAGTGTTTTTTTTAGTTTAATTTCGAGGATCTAAAAATGGACTATTAAAACTGTTCACTTCGATAATATAAAAAGAATAAATAACGAGGTGTGTTTAAATGAAAAAAGTGGGTCGCTCTTAAACAAAATACGGACAAATTTAGTCTAATACAAGTTTTAAAGATAGGCACTTAAGAATTTTAAAATTGAATAACCTTATCCGCATTTTATAGCGAACGATTCGACAACTATATTCAAATTTCTTGTTCAGAACTCATAAAATTTATATTTAAAAATAAAATTTTCACTATATTTGTTCCACCAAGGCCTAATGCTAATTGTTGTAAAATACCGTATTTGGTAACCAATATACTTATATATATACATTTTATTTACAATGAAATAAATTATTTGTTAGTTACTTGTGATGTAAGAAAGAAGTGTCTGAAAAACGGTTTTGTATCTATATTTTGTAGTTAGTAGTCAGTGAAGCGCGGATACTCGGATCCGTTTTGAATAAATCGAATTTCGTGGTTGCCACTAGGTACTATTTCGTTTAGAAAGTATGAACACCTAATTCATATACAAGAAGGTCAAAAGTAATTGTGAAATGTCGATTTTATATAAAACACGGAAGAAAGTGATGTTTATGTTACATAATACCGATCAAACACAACCAATGCGATAACAACGTTATTTTTTTGCTAATGATGTATATTTTACTTTCAATTAAAGTTAGCTACATAATGTTTCCGTTACATCCCCGGGTTTCGATAATAAATTTGTATCGACTTACACGATCGTCTTTTGTTCTCTAATAAAGATACCATGGGATCAATGGGCAAGCTTCATGCAGTATTTACTATACTATATGCAAGGGCATAGACACTGAAGTAGTTCATGATCTATATTGGTTATAACGACTCCAATTAAAAACAAATTTTTTAATTATTGATTTATAACCATGAAAAATACAGTAGCCGACTGTTCGATAAAGAATATAATAATAATAATGAAAAGAAACATACTACACTGAAGCTCAAAGACATTGTCAAAGCTAACTAATAAAAATATTAACTCAATTATTATTTTATGTAACACTAAATAAGAACTTCATGTGACATATGAACTTAAAAAAATCAAGAATAAATGAAAAAGTGAGAATTAACAACTAAATTTATTAAAAAAACAGTTGTAGTAATTAGTTAATTAAATAAAACAATTGGTATTTAATAATTTGTTTTTTGATTATAAAACAAATATGAAGTTCTTTAAATACTAACACAGCACCATTTCAAACTTTATTATTATAAGTTTAACTGAAGTTTACCATAAAAATGATTATGCTACATTACGTAATGATATAATCACTATAACAGGATCGTGTTTTGTGTCTCAGCGCAATTAAGACATTATTTCGTATACGGTAACTAATTTGCTATGATGGCTCGAGATGACGGCCGTGAGCCGTGATGTTACTAGAGCGTTGGCAATTATATAAACGACAATCAACGCTAGAGAGTGGGACGAAAAGTCGGGTAATATAATTATACAGATGTGCCACGTTAGCGCCGCACACTGTGACGGCTGACACGCCGCTAGCGAAATGCTACGCTAACGTAATTATAATGTTTCCAGAACATACGTTCGTACACTCTAGATAAGGATCTTTGTATTACTTTATATTAAATGTTGTTCACGCTTGATCGTCTCATTGTGACATTATATTCCTTTATTTAAGTATAAGACATAAGTAAAAAGTTGGTCATGATATATTTTTACACCTATACTTCTACACATTTAATCTGTTTAGTATTACTATGAAACAAATTAACAATATAAAAAAAATATTTCTTGTTTTTGATATTATTTATATAGCTTTAATCATCATTTATCGCAAACTTTTCTTTGGTAAATAAAAAAAAGTGCTATAGATAGGTAATTATTTTTGTTTTATTGTTTTCGATTTTATTAAAGTTACTTTATTTTTATCGCAGATCCAACTAATATTTAATACATATAAAACATAAATATTTCTCGATGTTGTTAGTTAATAAGCTAACAACAATAGATCAGCTAAGTCATACGCAAGTATGTTACAAATGGTGGCCAAAAGACAAAGCGAGATAATGTTACTTTTTTCTTATTTACAAGCCTATTCATTACAGTCTAGCGGTGTATAAAAAGAATAAAAATATTATCATTTTACTACAAAGAATATTTAATACTCAAGATTCAATCGAACATGTGAGTTGTGGTCTATGGACCGTAAACTGTACTATAAATAACAAAGACGCATCGACACTAGTACCTCAGCTCGATGAGAAGTAGTGTCAATACTTACGGCCATGAAATTACAGGCTTAATGTATTGCGTAATTCTATAAAATGATTATAAATAGTATAAGGTCAGTCGGTCAGTAACAAGCCGTCGCGCCGTCGAGCAAAATATAGTTATCAAGTAATAACATTCTTTATTGATTTTATTTTTTAAGTTCGGTACCACAGTTAAGACGCGATTCCGTCGAAGACATTTTCGTAGTAAATCTTGAATGCGGTGTAAGATCAACAATTGGAGTATCGACAAGCAATTGATAACAGATTTTTAAGTTTAAGTTAAGACATATTTGTATGGTATTTTATCGAATAAAACCACCGGGCTTATCATACTTTTTCTCAACACATAAGACTTTAACTGATTTAGTGTGAATTGTATTATATACAGTTGAAACACGTTAAGGCGAACGTCGATAAGTTGAAAGCATCCAAATCTCGAAAAAATGTTTGGTCCCTTCGCTTCAAATACCAAAACCTCCATTCCCTAAAAGTCGAAAACTCCATAACTTGATTTTTTGGTCGTGACATTGATGTTCGACTTACAGAGGTTCTATTGTATATCAACTAACTAAAGTGGCAGACCTTGATGAACCCTTTCCGATAGGCAATAAATTCGACTACAGGGCCTTCTATCCAATTTAGAGTTAGGGTCACTTATTGAGATTTTATCTATAAAAATGGACCAATCAATATTTACAAAACTTCATTAAAATATATTAATCGATTATCGAGACCAGTGAAGACGAATGTAGAGAACAAGTTTTTTTTTTTTTGGTATGAAGGTTAATACAAATTTGCTTAATTAGGGATTATTCTAGTTTCATATACAAATTATATCAATTTCATGTATACATAAAATTTGTCTTTCTAAGCAATGAACATTAATGAAATTCAGGCAAATACTGAAACAGTTAAATTTGCTCTTATTAACTGTATTTGAGTTACTGTTTAAAGCTTTCTCATTGATACCTTCTATTCTCATTTAATTAATTAAAATAGGATTATTCGAATTATATTAAAGCTGAATTATCTAGAAGAACCGTTTCAGTTTCATTTGTTTTACATTTATTCATCATTTTTCCATTTTTAACTTTATCTTAACATGAGTAATATTGTAAGTATTTTGAAGGCACTCTTACAAAAATATATACTATCAAATAATCTAATGCTGGCAGATTTTAATAAGCTTTACAAGAAAATGCTTAATGAAAGCATTTTGCATAATGCATCTGTATTAATTGCAGGTATTGGAGAAAGTGCTCTTAATATATCAGATAAATAAAATTGACTTGTAATTAATTGTAAAAAAAAACAGATCTCGCAACAGTTAACAAGAAAAAGACCCCAGGGTCGAAAGTTAAGCGGATTGCGAAATAAAATTTACGTTTGTTTACAGACTGCCGCAGTCGGGGTCTGATAAAACGAAAACAAACTAATCCGTTCTGTCCGGGTCTCAACTTTTATACGCGATTCGGTAGTTTAATATATGTAATGAAATCAATCAAATTGTAACTATTGCTTTCATTTACTTATATGAGTATCCTAATAGAAGCTACTTGAGAAGTATTTGCTAATAATTGCATATGCAATTATTATTGATTGATTGATGATTGATTATCGATAAATTAACAAAAATTGGAAATTCAAGTAAATTCTTAACTAACAAAAAGTATTATAAACAAAGTATGAACATTTTTTTAACTTATATGGCGTGATCTTGTTAAGTATGTATTTAAGAAAGGTTCCGAAAAGCGAAAAATTATTACGACAATTATTTAAACATTTTTTTTCATTTACAATGTAGACGGAAGTTTAAGAAAATTGTGTTAGTTAAAAATTGTTTAACTTTTTGAAAAAAGAACTTTACGTTTTTAACAGGAATACATTTTTGAAGTGTCCATATTTTTTTTTAATATAAAAAATTATTCAATTATTTTTTAATTAATCAAAGTGTCGTACTCGCTTTTGACGCCATGCGCCAAACCTAAACATGTGGCGCGGAGAATAATCGCTAATACACGCTTGTGGCACATTTTTCTAGGAGTCATTCTGGATCCAATAAGTCATACATATCATACATAATTTTAAGAACAGTATCTCAATTTTAGACCATGTTCAACTTTTCGACTAGACTATACACCATTTATTGGTATTTTTTAAATTAAATAAATTAACCTGAAAAAGTATATTCTCGATTATTCAATACTCAGATCTATAATTATCGACACCAGAGAAATTTGAATAATGAAGTAGTAAAGAATTAAAAGTTTATATATAAGTATAATTTAAGACTTATTTTATTTCGTCACAAGGTTAAAACAATAAAGCCTTGTTTTATAACTATTTAAAATTAATATCAAAATACTCTTGTTAAAATATCAATCGGAATTTTAAAGTAAATCTAATTGAAGCAAAGATATTTTAAATTTTATATTTTAATTTTATTTCACACTAGCTATGCTAGCGACTTCATTCGCGTGTACAAAGTTATTTTTCTACCACTCTCGAATAGTACTTTTTTCTTAAACAAAAGGTACCTTGTGTCCTTTCTGTACCCCTGAAAATGTGTATGTGAAATTCTATGATGATTGCTGGAGTAATTGACACATGAAAGAGTAAGAAACTCACATTTGCATTTATAATATTAGTAAGTATGCAACAAATTACAAATATGGCATTATCTGGGTCACAAAATGTAAATCATTTTTTGAGGAACACTACCTACAATGATTGCGTATTATCAATTGGTGATATGTGATAACATTCCTGCTCTATAAATAATTTAAATAAATTTTCCTTACGAATATTTTTATGAATCCTATTTTTACACTATTGATCAATTAAATTAGAAATGTGATAATACATCACTGTAGCAGTAGATATTTCATTTAAATTAATATAATATGGATATGTCTATTAGAAACTCTTTATAAATAGTGAATAAAAGGCCTAAGATATTTTCACAGCTTGTAATATTTTATTTGCAGTATTAAAATTCTGTTTCTATTCTTCATGCATAGTATTCCAAAGGAAGAAGCCCTGTGAATACATGCAAAATACTACAACAAAAAGTTGTTTCCACTGTCAACGGACCATTTATATTGCCTATATACATTTTCTCAAAGCACCTTTCTATCAGCAGTTATTTATATCCATTCTTGTTTAATCTTTTGTAAGATCGCGTCTGATCCCGCACATCTGGCAGTTTCCGTTCTTCATACAAAAGCGACAGTGGGCGGACTTAGGCCTTAATATCTTCATCGCGTTTATATTTATGCTTTTATATATTTTCAATCATATTTCGAGAACATTTATGCCTTTTAAATTTACACTAAGAGACAAATCTTAAGACTACTTAATACATTTAAATCTTAAAACTGTGTTAATTAAAAAAAGAGCATTGATTTACATATTAAAGGTGTAAAATGAATGATTTTACTTTAAAATAATATTATCAGACAAATAATAAATATTTTACAATTTACTAAAAAACGTGCATAGAAACATGTATGGGGATAATAGGATATAGATAAATATATATAGAGATTAAATTGATATAATTTAATGGGTATCTGCGTAAGTATATAAGCGCAATATTTCATTAGCTAATTATCTAAGCGGAGTACTTCAAGTCCTTCTAGGAAATAAAAAAAAAAACGGTTAAGTAGATTTTGGGAACGGAAATTTCTCTTGGAAGTGATAATGATTTTTACAGTTGCCGCAACATTGGGCTACGTAGTTTTTTCAAGGCGCATAAAACGTTCGATATATATGTAAAATACAATTTAACAACCGTAGGCTCGGTATGATTATGATTTCTTCAAAAGATCGACTTTATAATTGAACATCAAACGACTTCTTCTTACTGTGTTTCTCAGTAAATGAAGTTAATTTTTATGCTTACAGTAATGTAACGAAAAGTAATATTATATTTGGTTAAAATTGTCATAGAAAAAAATACAATTTCGTTCGCAATGACTTATTTTTGTGGAGTCTCAGTAAGCTGTAGGTACTCTGCAGTCCTAATAACAGTCAACAGATTTAATATCGCACCTTCCACTTTGTACGGCTTCTACCAGCAGGCAATTTCCTTTCTAAAATTGTATTTGGACGAAAACGCGTAAACTTAATACATATGCGACCCTCGAAGACGAAATTTATTTATAAATTCACTCACAAAACCATACACAGGTTTAATAATTTTCTGTTATATATTATAAACGTTTTATAATCATGTTTACGTTTTTGCTATTCATATTAGAAAATGTGTTACTTATATATGTGAAGTAAAGTAAATCACAATGAAAGCGTAGGTTAATGAGAGAATGAAACCTTACTAATAAAGGCAAAAAACATTCACCAACTCATGAGATATTTGTTCATTTTACGAAGTACAAGTATTATTTTGCTTTAATTATATTATTTCTGGAATAAGTGTAGATAATAAGAAATTCCAAATACATCTACAATTATGTAACATATAAATAATCTGTTTTTAAATATTTTAAAACTTGATAATATATTGACTGAGCGGTTGACGGAATGGTTCTTAATTATAGTTGGATCCAATGGGTGTCCCCTGCTATCTGCGTATTGGGTTCGTAGGTTTAGCGTTATGACCAAAATTTTATCTGATGTTAATTAATGGGACAAGATGGTAAACATGCTAAGACTAGTAGAGCCTGGCTCTCAAACGCAACTGCCAAAACACACAAGTATTTGGAGGCAGATTTTCCACTTAAGGGTGGTATCTAGGCAGGAGAACATTAAAAAAACCCCCTAAGCCCCACCACCATGCTATGGATTAATCACGATGTTAAAGAGATTCGAACTCACGTCCATTGACGCGGCGTCCTTACACAGTCACAACTGAGCCACCACCGCTTCAAAATTACTTACACTATATATGAATAGTTCATTTGTTATGCCTTTATTTTATATAGGGACTTGAGTCTACAACGACCCTGTCGATACCATCGCACCCTGAACTTATTATTTTTGCAAAAAAATATTAAATTAAATAAATTAAGAATTTATGACGAAATTTCATAGTATCATAGTTATTCATTTGCAAAATAGTCGTTCCAGTTTAAATTATTATAAAATAGAATTATAATAATTTATTCATTGTATATATGCGTTACATTTATACGATAAGGTATACTACAAAATTATGTAAGCATAAATTTTCAAACCTATATTACTAATTCTATGCGTCATAGTTGACAAATCGACTTCATTTCTACAAAGGACATTTGTCGTTTCTTACAGACTTCCTAAAACGATCTATAAGGTCGCAAACAATTTTCTTTATCTGATTTTATGGAAGGGTTAAACTGTTCAAATAAATTCTGATGGTGTTAGCTACGTTAGATAGAAACTTTCTATCAACTTTGTAGATAGATGTAGGATATATATTATTATACTGTATGGTAAATATTTTATTGTTGATATTTTTTATAAATATAGTCTCTGCATTTCTACGTATTGTCATAGTTAAACCAATCTCTACTATCTGCAAAAGGTGTCACTATTAGATATTAAAGAAAATTTTAATTTGTCAATGTTCTGACTGATGCACACCGCGTATTTTTTAGCAGCCACAATTCAACATATAATGTGTTTTGATACAAAAAAAATGATTAGTTAACTAGTCTTTATAATAAAAAAGTCGAAGTATCAAAGCACACATGTAAGCACAAAGTTGTAGCTTAGGTTTTAATTTTATCATTAAAACCCAATTAACAAGTACAGAAAAAAAAGGAATGGAGAGTTGCCAATTTTCTTTCTTCTTTGTTACTATTAATTAATTAATATCAATTACGAGGCTTGAACGGCTTCTTACAATTTCTATGAGTTATTATATTAAGATATCCAAATTACATAAAGTGGTTTGGTTACATGCAAACTAGTCACGGTGAATTGGCGTCTAACCGTGTCCCGGGAGAGAGTACACTTGACCGTTCTTATTCAAATAAGTGAGGGCAGCGATTTACCCAAGGGAGTCATGAGCATGTACAATGTACATATAGAGGGCAGACAGCACACAGTGCCGACAATAGCTTGAATACTAGTATACTCTAGCCAGCTAACTTTGGAAAGGAACGGAAATCTGCAGAGAGACTGTATAATAATGTGTAAGTTGTTTGAATATTCTCCTAGAATGAGATTTGAATAAATTTAGAATACTTTGTACATAGAAAAATTAAAATAGTTTATCACATATTATTATGATAACTTCATATATAGAAAAACTCTTAATTTTTTTTTATTTGCATAATAACAATTATAACATAATTAACACTTACGTCCAATGTTGCAAGTAAATTAAATTTAATCTGTATTTATAAATATATACGCCATATTTTAATAATATGCATATGCCTATATGTATAAGTAAAACCGTTAAGCAGTTCCGTCTAACGATTAAAGAATAGTTCCACAATATCTTGTGGTTTTGCTACATATACATATTCACTGCATCGTTGAAACATCTTAAACAGTAATCGCTTTAAAATATTAACACGCAATGGAGTAAACAACTTAGATGCACTTTTGTACTTAATAAACCTTTATAATGCCCTTAAGACCTTATTGTATCTACATACGATATAGGTACAGTGTATGATTAATTGGTTATGAAAGGTAACGCTGTTTCCACAGAAGAATTTCGAACTGATTAACCTTAATTTCGTCCTAAATACCTACCGCTTCAGTGATGATACATTATAAACATTTCGTACAGAGGAAACCTCTCAATGACAGTAAGAATCCACTTCTTGCCTGTGCGTCCCAACACAAACAGACGTGTAATAACGGCGAAAATTTACATCGGCCCGGTTTAATGTCGCGAGACAATCTCATTTTGTGAAGGAAACAGAACGCAATCCGGCCGACGAATATTGACCTCTAAAATATCATTGTATTCCTCGAAACGAAGGTCGCGTAGTAATAGCCAGATTATATCAGTTACGAAGAGCGTACGGTGTTACAACAGTGACATATATGTTGTATATCGCGAAAGTATATGAAACGATGGCTTTCTCATTATCTTCTGAGACATAAGTAATAAGAAATGTTATAAATGATACAACGTATTGTTTCGAATGTAGATGAAGCAATTGCGGAACTATACTTTCAATTATTCAATATAAAACCTACCCATGATAGCTTGTTCACACCATTTCTCATCTCGTTGGAAAGACGATACTAATAGCAGTTATCAACAATTTACTGTGTTCTAATGAATCTTTTTAAAGTTAGTAAGTTTCTCTATTCATTTTTATTGAAGTCACATACTTTTATTTTTAACTAGCTGTCACGGGCCTGTTACGCTAGGCGTCTATTGTTTATATACACCTTGTGTTACATTATTAAGGTTTTAATAAGAATCCCTCAAATTTTTCTACAACAAATATAGTCTATGTTACTCAGAGACAATTTAGCATTCTACTGGTGAAAGAAATTTTGAAATCGGTCTGGTAGATTTCGAGTTTATTCGTCACAAACATACAAAAATACAAATTTTTCCTATTTATAATATTAGTGTAGATAGTGATAAAACTGTATAAAAATTGTAAGTTTTTAGTTAAAAATTGTTTAATAATTTTAAGTAAGATTGTCGTATTTTCATTTTGACTACGTATTTAACAAAATTATCGTCGTTTATTTAATTTTGAGCAATAAATTTAAACTATTCTTCTATTAATTATACGAAAAACTGATAATAAAACCATTTATATTGTTAATCATTTATCACAGGATCTCAGTGTCTCGATCTGTCGAAAGATAACAGGACTTTAATGGAGGACACCAACGTTCGGCAATATTTAACTGTCTAATATTTACTCTCCAATAAAGCGAACTTAAATGGTGGACATAGCACTATTGACTTTTAAAATTAATAGTAAAAATGTGGTAACTCTGTAATTTATCAAAAAAAAAAAATATTTAAAGATTATCTTGTTAAATAATTGGCTCTAATGGAAGAATAAAATACTTTCCTATATAATAATCGAAGAAAAAAAGGAATATAATAAAACTTAATATGAAATTAATTATAAGAGTTTACTCGCAATAATATTACATAAAAATATGCATGTGAACAGTTTCAACTCCCAAACAAGTATCTTGAATTTATCTGGCTACAGTTTTATATATAAACGAGGTTTTAAAATTTATAAGTATACCAGCTGTCCTCTGCCTTTTCGAGTAGTCGATCACATCGACTAAAGCGTCATCTATCGCGTTCTGATCACTTATTGAGATAAAAAGTATCCTATCTCTCAAGTTGGATGAAACCATACAGTGTGAAAAATTTGATTCAAATTTGTTCAGTAGTTTAGGAGGAGTTCATCGCTGACAAACAACGTGACACGAAATTTTTATATATAAAGATAAAAAAATTAAACAGAGTAATAATGGTATAGAAATCGATTTTCTATGTATGTAATACATACCTAAACATATACTTCTAGGAACCTATTATCTAGTAAAGCAATTGCCATACCATTACGCTTTATGTGAAAGCCACTCTATTAAAAATATGTATTACAGTAAATAACATTTAGATTTTATAAATAAATGGTACTCAGTCAACTGATTCAAATGCCACGTAATTGCGCTGTTGAGGCAAAAACTCCTAATTTCCCCTCTCGCATTTCCATTTAAGTGTCAACGAAGTAAAAACTGGAAAATTTATAACAGTCACGTAAAACGTTATCACAGTTTTAAATAATATCGTCGTCCTGTTTAGATTTTTTCCGAGTTACCACCTTTTTTCAAAGATGTAATACTACGTGGAAATGTTCACAAAGTTCTTATATTATTATTAAATAGGACCAATTACTATGAGTTCGATTTCAACCGCGGTCGTGAACGGACGTGTCCGTGAGCTCTCGTTGATTGTTCTCGAAACCGATCGCGCTGCGTCTTACCGCGCCGCCTATTGTTTCTCTGTGCTGTTCTCACGCCTTATCGGCAATAATCCGTCTATTGTTGCCGACATTCCAGTTCGTGTTACCGATAATTAGTCCTTTGTTAATCTCAACCTATTGTTTGGTTATCGTGTCAAGTTTTTATTGTGAGAGATATCGTAGTTTATTATTGCGAATTCCAAGTATTGCTTTTCGTCATTGTGAATTTAGTGCAGTGTTTAAAGTGCCGACACTGTAAGTAAGCCGGTCACCGGCTACCAACAAAGGTAAAACTTACTTTCCCTTAAGCCTTTTATTATTATTAAGCCATAGATATTATTATTGTCTTTTTTTTTTCTTTTTCCTTTCTCTTTCTGATTTGCACGTGCAGTACATTGTATTTAAATGTTATTTCTCCGAACTTGGGATAGTTTGTTAGTTTTTTGCTAACCGCGCCCCCCTGCCCTTCCGGCAGGGAGGTTTCACCTAGGCTTACGAGCAAATTTTCTAGCCCCAAGCCCTACATCCGGACCATGGCCAATCGTCCGGAAGATTTATATTTAAGGCTACGTGCCTTCATAGGTAGAGAGCAACCAGACTTGCTCAAGGCGTTCCTCGCCTCCCAACCGGTCCAACGCGTTCGCACTCCACCGACCGCGGCGAATGCACCAACTCGTGCTCGACCGGCGTCCCCTCCATCCACATTACTACCCCTCCGCACCCCATCTACCGCAGCGACAGCACCGGTGCGTCGCCCAGCATCTCCACACTCACGCTCCCGATCCCGCTCGCCTGTGTTAATTCACTCGCAGGCACCTGCTGTCAACATAACAAGTACACAGTCGCCTTCAGCGACCCCCACCCCTACGCTTGCGCCTCGTCCTTTCGAGGAGCAAATATCGTACGCACCACGGCCAATACCAACGGCGAACTCTTTCTCGCTATTATCCTCCGACCCGACCCCCGAAAACGAGGCTGAAATGAGGGACCTCGATTTGGAACCTGAAAGCAATCCTGAAGTCGACTTTATAATAGTCACCAAGGCCAAGAACAAGAGGGTGCTATCACCCTCAACAGTTGAAACTGCTGTCGCAAAAACAAGGCGCGTACCTACTGCATCCGAGAACGCTAATACCCCAATGACCCAACCTCCCACATCCGCTAGCTCGACTGAGAAAGCGGTACGCCCACCGCCCCCCGTTACGATCTGCGATAAGGCTTCCTGGGTAAGCATCTCGGCCCAGCTCAACTCAAGGAAAATTGCATACACTAGGGCCACCAGCACCCCTTCAGGGATACAGGTTAAAGTCCCGTCTATTAAAGATTATAAGAATTTAACGTCCTTTCTCCGGGAAGGAAAACACCAGTTCTATACCTACACAACTGAAGAAGAGCGCCTTCTGCGCGTCGTTCTTAGGCGCGTTCCTAAAGAGCTCCCCGAGGAGCTAATCCTAGCCTCCCTTAAGGAGCAAAATTTACCGGTCCACGAGGTACATCGAATGTACCATAATATAACAAAAAAACTATACGACCTAGTTCTAGTCACTTTGGACCGATCCAAGGAAGGGAAAGAAATTTTCTCCCTCCAATCCGTCTGCGGCCTCTCCGGCATAGTTGTAGAGATCCCTCATAAGAGGCATACCCCCACTCAATGCCATAACTGTCAAGCATACGGCCACTCTGCTCGCAACTGCTTTATCAACCCGCGTTGCGTCAAATGTTTAGAAAACCACTCCACTAAGGAGTGCTCTCGCACCCGTGACTCTCCAACTCCACCGAGCTGCGTCCTATGTGGTAAAGCCGGGCACCCCGCGAACTATCGCGGGTGTGAACGCGCTCCACGCCCAAGACACACGCGTTTCTTTAATCAGGCGCCCTCAGCGCAAACAACGGCTGCACGTACCGCACCTCCGCCACTCATGTCTAATCAGGATTTCCCGAGCCTGGGTAAGTCAGCGCGGGTCACTTCTGCGAACCCATCTTCTCCCCAAAGACCCACACTAGCTCCGACCAACGCGTGGACCACCAATCAGCAGCCTCCGAAGGCTAAACCCGCGAAACTCACCGCGGCCGGCCCTTCTACTGGTTTCAAAGGCATCGACTGGCTCGCCGAACTACTAGAAGAACACTCCGTAGATGATATCATTGCGTTCGACGACATGATTAGCGCTAGTCAAGATTTTGGACGTCTAAAAGCCATTAAGTGCTTCCCAGGCATTGCAAGGACCATGCAACGCCTTATCCGCGCTTCTCCTAATTAAACTCGCAATGGAGGATAAGATTAGACCCCGAGGCCTATCTTTGTCCTTTTTTAACGCGCGCAACCTGAAACCCCAACGCGACTTGGTAGCTAGCTTCCTTTAGGAGCGGCAAATAGACGTGTTTCTAGCACAAGAAACTCTTTTAAAACCGAGCGTTCGCAATCCCGCGATTGCGAACTACAAGATAGTAAGAAATGATCGTATCGGCGTAAGAGGCGGCGGCACGCTCATATACTATAGAAAGTCACTGTACTGCATGCCAATAGATCCTCCCGAACTTAAAAATTTAGAAGTCTCGGTGTGTAGAGTGGGTATGACCGGTCATCCCACTATCTTTATCGTTTCCGCGTACCTTTCGCCTAATAAAACTCTCCTCCAGTCGGATCTGGAGACGCTTTTCGCGCTCGGTGACTCTGTTATAGTGGCTGGCGATCTAAACAGCGGGCACATTCAATACAACAACCCGCGTAGTACCACTAATGGTAGGACTCTATACTGGCTAGAAAATACGCTTACGTTCGACGTAATTGCTCCTTCTGAGCCAACTCATTATCAACCTAACTGCCGCCCTTCAGTTTTAGACATAGCTATTTTAAAAGGGATTGCGCTTCAGATACGACAAATCGATGTCGTACATGAACTAGATTCCGATCACCGCCCAGTAGTTTTGCAACTAGGTCACCCGGGTGACCACACACCTGCTTCAGTCAAAGTGGCTGACTATCCTAAGCTCAAACACTATCTCTCAAATAATCTCTCCTCCCCTTTTTTAGATAGGATCCCCGACGAGATAAAGTCTGTGACCGATGCCGATATGGCAATTGACTCCCTGGTCGGTCACCTCCAGAATGCCATCAGCGAAACCTCGAAAGAGGTAAAGGCGGCAAACGATCGCCGCTTTATACTCCCTGATGACATTCGAAGACTGATCACGGAAAAAAACGCCGCGACTCGCGCCCATGATTCTTATCCGACGGAGGAAAATCGCGTACGGCTACGTAACTTACAACGATTAGTTAAAACTCGTATCTCCGAACTCCGCGGTCAAAGATGGGACAGTCTTTTAGAGGAAATCAAACCATCTCATCTTGCCTTCTGGGATCTTGTCCGTAAACAAAAGAGCAGCTACTCGTCCTCAATGCCACCGCTGGATAGAGGCTCCGGCAATCTGCCCGCCTTCGAAAGTATAGACAAGGCAGAGTATCTCGCTACCACTCTCGAACAACAGTGTTCTCCTAATTTCTATGAATATCATACCATAGATCCCGGACACATCGGGAGGGTCAATCGAACAATTCAATCAATAAGAGAGACCCCACCAGTTGAAAATTTAGACCCGGTCACAAATGACGAAGTTGTCGCGATCATAAAACGCCTCAAGCCAAGGAAAGCCCCTGGTCCCGATGGAATCAAGAACGAAGCCCTAAAACTTCTCCCTGATAAACTTATAGCTCTTCTGGTCTGTATCTTCAATGCGGCCATAATTCACTGCCATTTTCCAGCCGCTTGGAAAAAGGCAACGGTAATAGGTATCCGCAAACCCGGGAAAAAGGCATCTCTCCCAGAAAGCTACCGCCCAATTAGCCTCCTCAATACGTTAGGTAAAATATACGAGCGGCTCCTTCTGAACCGACTTCAATCCATTGTCTCAGAGAAATGTCTCTTACCACACGAGCAATTCGGCTTTCGACCGAAGCACTCGTGTACCCACCAAGTGCTCCGCCTCACGGAGCATATTCTCTCCAATTTCACGGAGCCACGCCGTCCTAGGCGCATGCTTGCCGTATTTTTCGACATAGCCAAAGCTTTCGATAAGGTCTGGCACGAAGGCCTCATATTTAAACTCAATCTCTTTCAAGTCCCGGACAGACTAGTCCGCATAATCCTCGCTTACCTATCAGACCGTACATTCTGCTATAAAGCGGACGGAACTCTATCCTCACCACATTCAATAAGATCAGGGGTCCCGCAAGGTTCTATCCTAGCCCCTTGCCTCTTCAACCTGTTTGTTAGTGACATCCCCGAATTCCCCGACACCGCAGTAGGCTCTTACGCAGACGACACGGTCATCTTCAGCTCAGGCAGGAATAGGATTCACTTATACTACCGCGTCCAAAGGGCTGTGTCTACGTTCGGGTCCTGGTGCCTCAAATGGCGCATAGGAATAAACCCAGACAAAAGCGCGGCTATTATGTTCGATCCTCACGCGAGGAAGAATATAAAAAGAACATTGCATCTTTTTGGTGTCAATATCCCCTGGGCTAACCAAACTAAATACCTTGGTGTAGTTTTAGATAAACATCTCACCTTTAACAAACATATAGATTATGTACAGAAAAAAGCCACCACAGCTATGGCTCTACTACGCAACCTAACCTCCTCTAAGAGCAAGATGTCACTCAGACATAAGCTCACAATATACAAAGTATGCATCCGCCCCATACTTACCTACAGTTGCCCCGTATTCGCTCACGCTTCGCACACCACTCTTCGCAAACTACAAGTTCTGCAAAATAAATTCATGCGTATAGCCGTCCAAGCCCCTCCGTACGTCCGTAATGTAGATCTCCATAAAGATATGGATATTCCGTCCATATATGCATATATCAAAGACCTTACAAAGCAATTCTTCGAAAAAGCCGAAGTTCATCCCAACCCCAAAATAGTACACATAGTGAGCTACAATGCTAATCCGCACGCCAAAGGTTTCGCGCGACGGCCACGTAATTGTTTCACTGATCCCGTCGATAAAATAACGAGATTGAACGCACTTCTTCCTACCTTCTCCACCAATCGTACGTGTCCGCGTACACGCCCGCGCAACCGCCGCCCTCGCCGCCGAGGCTGAGCGGTTAATTTCGCTCCCGCACACCCGCCGCGGCCTCCCTCTGCAGACGTTTGAGCCTAGGTTCGATCCTCCGGATAGGAGCCCTCAAGTGACTCTGCTCGCGCGATACAATGACACTCTACATCACTGAAAGTACATCATCACACCGCATACCATCCATGCACACCTATACGTTAAGTACACGGTTCTGTAAGGGACTACCCCCACGATCCTTGTTTGTTTTTCCCGCAGCATCCCAAGCCGAGGTTCGGCCATTCTGGCACCCTTGCGCTCGCTGCCTCGGAGCTGAGTGCCCTCAGCACTCGCCCCAAAAAGTTCGGTGAAGCTGTCAAAGCCCTTACGGCTAACAGCGTATGTAAATTCAAAAAAAAAAAAAAAAAAAAAAACCAATTACTAATGGCTATACTGCTCTGGCCGTATATAACTATACTATCAGGGCCGGATTTAGATGAAGCGATAATAGCTCAGTGGTAGTGTGTACGGACTCCGCGTCAAGAGACGTTAGTTCGAATCCGCCTACAATGAGGTTGAAATTTCGGTGAAAAAAAATATAGGAAACCATAGCATGGTGGTAGGGCTTTTTCTAATGCCCACCTGGCTAGCTGCCATCCTCAAGTTAAAATCTGCTGCCAAATATGCATAAGTGTATTCCGGCAATTGCACTTGAGAGCCAGTCCTTCCACAGGTTTAGCGCATCTACCAACTTGGGCCGTATCGTCATTTAAGATAAGGTGAGATTATGGCCATAACGCTAAAACCTTAACTAAAAAATAAATGAAAAGAGACCCTAGGCTACTTCACTTATGAGGCCCTTTCATCTCTCGCGTTGATGTTAACCAATACATTATTATGTTTGTTGGTTATATGCGTAGATTTTTTCCTTATTTTCGATCCACTGTTTTAGTATTCACTGTTGTTAGAATAGTATAATTTAAATTTTGCTAACAACTTGAATGTAAGCCCCTCTTGATCTTGAGGCCGCAGGATGGAGCCTAGTTAGTCTATAGGAAAATCCGGCCCTGTATACTGAAAGGGTTAAACCGTGCAAATTGTACCGTACCGTGCAAACTTTATATTGCCATACTAAAAGCGCTATTGAGAATGTCATTATGTCGTCGTTTTTAAGGGCATTTTCGTGTAATCGAGTGGCGTTATATGGATTTAAAATAATGAAATATTAACAAAATCATTAAATTTTGTAACCTTTGATAGTAAACAATTATTATTACGTATGCTTATTTATTAAATATGGTATCTGCAATATTTATCTTTGAGCAGTAATAAAAACATTACATTTTGATCTTTTTACTAAATTTAAAAATTCAATTATATCCATACCTAATTATGAAACCTCTGATACCTTTATCCCCAGAGACCCAAGTGTATCGCTACTAACTTTATAAGCTTTAATTAAGATTTAAAAATAATATAAATAAAAAGTTACCTGAACAAAAACAACACTTCCGATCAGCAAAGAAATAATTAGAATCATATCAGTATTTCGACGGATTACCTTACATATTCATACAGTTGTATAACAATAAAGTAGGTAATATACTTGATGAACAGTTCGTTAAAAAATTTAAAGCACTTTTCAAAAATTATCTCTTGTTCCAACAATGCCGATACAGTGCATTAAACATTAAATTGAACAAAGAACACTATTAAAGCTCATAATACAAAGGAAATAGCTGAAATAATCAACATTGAATTGTCAATTTTTTTTAATTCTATAATACATATCTCCATGGTAGGAGATATTAATATTTAAAATCAATTTAATATAAAACTGTTACAAAAATTTCAGATTTATGTTATACAACGTTTAGAAGTGCCCACATATAAAATAACTTTGTAATTATATAATGAATGTTTCTATTCATATTTGAACTCCCCTTGAATATAAACATTAAATTTTGTAGTAATTTCTCAACTTTCACTAGTTATTAATTGTTGGTCGTTGACATAATCTTCAAATAAATGTTGATGATGTATTCGATCCAATCAACGTGCTTTATGAAGTTATTAAGGCAGTTCTTTATTCACATCCGCTTGTCTGATTAATCACGATGAAATCCATCACATAACATCGCTATAGAAAACTAATTTTTATTTATGTTTTTTAATGAACTAATTTAAAACGGCTACCGCTGGAAAACATCATCACAGTTATTATTTAATGAGAGTCGCGGAGATACCGAAAATAATCATGGAAATAAGTTCATCATAAAACGCCTAATAATTTAACAATCTTCACAAATTATCATAACTTTTGCCTAAACTCGTTTAAAAACTTACGGAGCGACAAAAGGAAAGTCGGAATGTCCAACTACGGAATGCGAATGAATATACATATTTATACAATAAACATGGCAGAGAAATCGACGTGGATCCATTGGCATTTAAGCTCTTTCGGCCGACCTTAGCATTTATAAGGCAGGTGTACACATAACACGCTAAAGAGGAATCGCAATTAATAAACGACTTTAGGTCCCTTTGTACCTTACGATTCTTTATTACCATATTCTCGGAATGATTAAATTATATAACAGAACATCGATTAATTTGAATTTTTCTCTCCAGTAAGCCGTTAATTCTCTAATTCCTGTCCAGTTAAATCATATTTTATGTTGTAACGTTCGCTTTATACATACTTATTAAGACCTTCGTTAAAATGACGGTGATTCTCAGTTAAATGTTTTTAAAAATAAATACCTACATATGATATTTCGTTTCTAAAACACTCGTGTACAAGTGATTGATATACGCATAAAATACAAAACGATCAGTTTGTATTTATATTGCTTACGTAGAGTTATAGGTGATGTAACATAATTATCGAAAAAACCTTTTCTTAAAGTATCGCCTATAGTCAAAATAGAGCTTATATACACTATATCCTGTAATAATATGTTAGAATATATCAGTGGCCTACATTCCATGAAATATCATTAATTATTTCTAAAGACAATAATAAAAGTTATGGTACATGGCTGTATACGAGCAAAATATCAGGTATTCCGTCCTCGTAAGGCATACGTACATGACATCATACATAGTTGTATACATAAATATACAATGAAATATATTTAATAATGACAGTTTTTACACCCACTAAATTTATTTTACCTTTTTAATCTCAAGAAGTATTTTAACGAGATGTATAGGTGCTTGCGTCATTGTAAGTAAGGCTTTTATATTACTACTAACTTGGGTCATGATTATGAACAAAATATTTTGGCGATTTCTTGATTGATAGTACACTCTTAGCATGTTATCTAGGGTTTTTTTTTTTTTGCTTCACCATTGCAGATTAGAATGACACTTTACGAGCAGTATTAATTATTATAGTGGAAATATTGATAATGAACATTCATTTACAAAATCTTACCTTGTAGATACCGTCCACAAGTTTCGTAAGCTCCTCTGTCTCCATGGCTTAATATGTTTAGTATACTATGATAATGATACTACACGTGAAACTTCATCGAGACGTAAACAATAATTCAAGAAAGTACGAACAAAGTTCGATTTTAACACTGTGTACACAAAATTCACATTTCAATACGCGGTCCTCAATACTAGCCGCGTTCGGCGGTCTAATCACTCAAGCAAGCAAATTCACTTTCGAAGACATCTGCAACAAAGAAAAATAACAATTAACTTTCGACTTCAAAAACAAAAGCTTTTTTCACTATTTAAATATAAGAAAAGTGTTTGAAAACGGCATCCCTATATCGCACCATTAAACAAAAATAAAAACATTTTATAAAATCAAAACACTCTTTGTGAAAAAAAAAAATCACCTATTCATTGCGATGGTGTCAATGTTGCAAAGCGTGCGTCCGGCTCGAGGTTTGCCAGTAAAGTCACCTATCGCCTCAGCTCGATAGGTGTAGGTATGGATGTCGATTAGAGACAAACTGGCTGTGTAGTGTATAAGATCACTATGAACTCGGTCTGGTGTCTAAACGGCGAATGTTTACATTATGTGGCTGGTTTGTACAGAAGTCGGAATTTCGAGTGATCATCCTAAATTGGAGAGTTCGTTGACATGTAGATTGCAGAATAAAGCTGAATATTTTTTTCTACGTTTAAAGTGAGCTCTTTACGTTTTCTGCAAATGAGAGTATTTATAACTACTTATATAATTATATGTTTATAATGCGTATCTTACTTAATCCAGTATCATTGTGCACTTATTATATTTAACGAATTCTGCTCTTTATCACCGTCGTGTTACTAACAGTACTAGGCTCTTTGAATTTTTATAAAGTCGAAGTACTAAATTATCACAGAATTAATCTTTTAAACAAAGTATCTCACAGAAGCATAGTCTGACCGATAATAATGACGTGTTCAACTTCATTCACTCTTTTTTTAGGAAATTATTTGTTTACCTGATGCGAATATTTCCTTAATTTACCAATGTGTATTTTAGATTCTACAATATTACTAGGACCAAAAGTGTATGTGCTTAGATATTTGGCAAATTGAAAACAAACATAACGAAGTTCGTGACACAAGGCATTAAGCATGATGTTACGAAACACTTAACTTCAATGTCACAATTGCAATCAACATCTGTACTAAATATCTACAAGCAATTTGCGTGGCAGCTGTTACCGGGCTACAACGAAGCGTGCATCGTGACTGACATTTTGGTTACGTTTGCATGAAGGCCAGTTTACAGCTCCTTTAATGAAAAGAGCGATACAAAATAATACAAAAATAAATGTTTATTTATTATCACAAATAAATTATATCTGATTAATTTTATGATTGTAATCTAAACTAATCTACAAATATATACAGTATACATATCATTCAAATTGAAATAACATTTACAGTACTAGCATATAAGTGTCTAACCATTAGGCGCTGGACTATTCCTAGACAAAGTATAAGCTTAAACGACGCGCCAGTCTGCGACACTAACGATTTCAAATGCACAATTCTTACTACTATACAATACTAGAAGTAGCGTTCAGGTTTTTCTCACGACGTTTTCCTTCATCATAGGCCGATATAGCTTCAAATTCGAATTAGTAAATATTCACCAATTCTCGAAATTTTATCGATACACGCCAAAATTAAAACCTGCAAACATCCTATCTATATTTCGTTGCAATAAAAATTCAGTTACTATGACTATCATATTTGTCAGAACCATTTCCATACCTCTTATACATTAAATGTTTTTTGAAGAACAAAATTCGTGCTGAAAATTCAAGTTTGTGAATAAACGTAGCTGACATTGCAAAGAAAGTAAACAAAGTGGTACTAAGTTGATCAAATCTATCGAAGAATAGACAACTGATGAAGTAGAAAATGATTTAGATGGAGAGATTATGTTTTTGCAAGCATGGTGTATAACGCCCTTAAACCTCATAATGCGATAACTTGCGTGAGGCTGTTAAAAGAGACTGCATGTTACAGAATGAGGAATATTGGAGATCGGATTCGGTGAACTACCTTGGATAGGGCTTACGTTCATGTGATGATAAAATAATAAATAATTTTGATTTAAATTTATGTTTTTTTTTTTTTATATTTATAGGTATAGCGTTTGTTCATAATCTCACCTGATGCTAAGTGACTATGTGGCCTAGGACAGCGGCTCCCAATCATTTTCAATGCGTGGCGCACATACATTTTTATTGTTTTGTCGGGGCGCCCTAACCTATCCAGTTGGTCGAAATAGATAGGTACAGTGATAGGAGAATGGTAAAGAGAATCGCTTCACGGTGACCTACTTCTCTTCTTCACTCCCTACGGCGCACCAGGGCGCTGCGGCGCACACTGTGAGAGCCCCTGGATTAAGATGATGAACATGCTTAGCCTAGTAGTGGGACTGACTATCAAATGCAATTTGTCAATACCTATGACCTACCATTATGCTATGTTTTCACCAAAAGCTCAGGCATATTGTAAGAAATCGTACTCGGGTCAATCGAGGCGGTGTCCAAACACACTACCACTCAGCAACCATTGCTTAGGACCTAGGATAACCTTTTTAAATACTATATCAGCGCCCGCCCCTTACACTGCAAACTCAAGTGTTTTATTTAATGTTTTAAAGCAAAACACTGAGGTGTTTTTTTAAACTAAATGTTTTGTTTTAAAACGTTTTAGGTGATTAATAAAATTATGTTAAACATTTTAGCATTTTGTTTTAAAACTCTTTATCTGTTTTACCAATAAATATACTTTAAACTGTTTTATAATAAAACATTTTTAATTTGTGAAACGTTTAGTATACGTTCTAACGTTTTAAAACTAATCAGGTATTAGCAAATAAAACGTTTCTAGAAAAAAAAACGGTTTATGTGTACATCTCTACACATTGACGCTACGCTGCTTCTCAGTCTGGCGCTTGTTACACACACACGCACGTACGTCGTTCTTATTTTGTTTTCCCGCTTTTAAGCTGCATTCCATAATAAGTTTAACCCTTATCGTGTTAATAACAAATGAAAATTTATTGTTACTAATAATTAATTTAAAAAATAGAATACGTTAGAGTATATATTCGTAAAGTAATTTCTTTATTAATAAAAATTACAAAAATGGACAAAAAAGTATTTTGTTCTTTGCAAAGGCGTTCAAAATGTGTGAAGTTTTAATGTGATCCAAGTGTCTCTGACGTTGCCATGATACGAGAAACAATTCGTGACATTTGTAAACGCGATACGTATTTAAAAAAGTTTATTGAAAATAAAGTTATTGTTGTACAAAAAAAAGATAATGATGAAGATGTGTGGATCGACGTGGAAGATGATGACATTATTGAAGATAGAGACAAGTTGAATATTATTTTACTGCCAACACCTGAATCTGCACCTGATGTTTTAGAAGGAAATGATGGAAGTTTTCCCTATAAAATTCTATATACAAAACCGCTGAATGATTTAGGATCAGAAAAATTAATTGATAATCCAAATGATGATGCATCAGATGAAGAAGTTTCTAAGGTTAGTAAATTGAGTTAATTATTAAGTTAATGAAACTTAATGATTGTCATCATCAATTAAAATTAATATGTAATTTATTGATTGCTTCTAACTGTTATTTATTTATTTAACTTTATTTTTTTTAGTCTCAAATCCCGCTAGATAGTGACGTTAATGTTGACGAAAAAAAAATTGATCAGTCAAAAAAAAATATAAGTATAGTTAAAACTGGACCAGGTTCTATCAAGATGCTAGCAATTTTACCTTCTTTAACTTATGATTTGAAACAAAAATTGAAGATTTGGGAGTTCTAGCATCACAAAAAGATTTGATTTATCATTGGGGATCGTTTTTATGGGAAATAACTGATGGACAGCCGATGAAAATTGACTACCAGAATCTTGCTAGCACCATTGTATCAGCTTATCCATTGCTAAAAGGTGGTCCGAAAGGTTATGTAAGTATTTTTTTTTATTAGTAAATAATTCAATTACAATAATCTAATAAAAATAATAGTACATTTACTAGACTTACAGTTAAAATAAAAACTTTTTCTTATTAAAGGATATAGTGAGGAGTCAATTAAGTACCTGGATAAGAAATCACAGAACCACATTAAAAAAACAAAGAAAAAAAAGAAATGCAGATACAAATATCAATCATGTCCTGAAAATGTCTAAAGTGGAAATATCAAATGAAAGGTATGTTTTAAATAATTCTTCAAATAATAAATATTTATTAGATTAAGAAAGAACATGCTTTTTTATAGATATTATATTTTTTTCACTTGAGAAATTTTCCTATTGAAATATTTTAATTTGAAATGTATTTTGATTTTGAAAACAGCTGACGAATTTCTGTTGATAAGAATTTATTAAGCATAAATCTCTTTAGCCAAATATATTTTTTTTATAAAAATATTTTTTTCTCTCAGTACTTATGATTATTTATTAAAATTATTTGTAATAAATGAATTAAATTTTCTAGTTCTGAGGTTTTGAAATTGACCTTTTAATCAAACTAAATGATGCTGTGACCAGAAAATTAAAGAAAGAAGTCAAGCCTTTGTTTACTTTCAAACCGGTAAGGTTTATTATATTTTCTATTATTATAAAGTGCATTTATTAATTAACACTCAAGTTGTATAGAAACTAAAACTTTAAAAAGCTAGATCATTTTTTATTGTGCCTTTAATATGTATTTAAACAAATAAATATTATGAATGTAAATATTAAAGGACCCAGTTATTGACACTGGCCTAGTTGTTTGACACTTGCAATTTTATTCTAATTAAAAAAATAAAATGTTCTCAAAAAATCAAATATTTTAAAATTTATGATTTATAAAATATATTTATTAATTTAATAGAGTTGTTTTTTTTTTATTAAAAAAAATTTTAAGTTTCAATAACTAGGCTAATATCAACAACTGGGTCTTTTGTCTTACTAAAAACTTATTTTATTACAGACACGTTCATCTACTGATTGTCTTGTGATTGAAGAGAACGAGTCTCCTCGAGCTATTATATACTCTGATAATAAATAAATCAGCGCTGCTTTTATTGTGGCTGATACCAATGTCAGAGTTCAAATTTCGAGTCCTACAGTACCAAAGGTGGTAGCTACTTCATTAGCAGCTTATTATGTTTGGGACACGGTATTTCCTAAACAATACTTAAATATGTTAGAGTACATCGACAGCCAAGTATTGGGAACACTAATTCAAAAAAATCAAGTTTTGTTGAAGTTCATTCGAAAACGAGAAGAAAAAGAAAAATAAAATAAATAAGTAATGTATTGGACTTAATTTTTACTTTGATAGTTACCAAGCATTTTATTTAATTTTAATTTATTGAAAAAAAAATTTTTTTTTTTTTTTTTGTTATTAATGTAAGACTCAGATCGTTAATAGATACACGAATACTATAAAATAGTTACTATAAGAAAAACAAATAAGTTTTAATAGAAAAAAAAAATTGGATTTGTAATGTGAGAATCTGAAATGTTTTTTGTTTAAATGTTTTCTCTTTCTGTTATCATTTAATTTAATTAAAGATTATTTTTTATTAAAAGTATAAAACAACAGATACTTTAAAAAAAATCCTTCCATAGTTTATAAACAACAAAAATGTAATTTGCATGTACAAGAGAAATTTCCCTAAGAATATTCATTATAATTTTATGTAATTTCTATTCATTTATAAATTAAAACTTAAAATAAATAAATAAATAATTCTAAAAAAATAATTAAATGATTTTTATTTTTTTATGTATTAATCAAAAATTTATAAAACCCTTAAAATGTTTTAGATCAGAACACACTTCAAGTGCTTTAATAAAAACACTTTTGTGCATTAAAATTAAACGCTTAAAACGTTTCCATTACATAAAACACCATAAAATGTTTAAAAAGTGACTACAAGATTTAAAACATTTTATGTGTTTAAAAGTAAAACACTTGAGTTTGCAGTGTATTAATTAAATATTTATACATGTGTATGTGTATGTGTATGTGTATTATTTATACATTGTGTGATAAAAAAATTGTAATGTGTACAAAGAAAACATGTACATATACTAGATATAACTTGTGACATTAATTATAAACATCGAAATCCCTAGAAACGAAATATACTTTAAAATGTATGTATTTCCGTTTGTATGGGAAGAGTTTATAATAAAGACTGGTTTTAATGTGAAGAAGTAATAATATATCTCGGTTGAGGCAACATTTCACGAGTATACTACGACAGTAACCTGTATGAAATGGGTATATTATACTCATATTTTGTTTTTCATTTATTTAAACAATCAAATAAACACAAGAATTGTTATTAATTATATGTGTATATTCTTTAATTTTTTTTAATTTCCTCAAGGCTTCTAATTAGTAGCTTGTGTTGCATAGCAGCGTACACAACTGCAACAATTTGTATGACATCATATATTAAACTTTCGTTTTTATCACTACCCACTTATATTAAAGGTGAGGCTCTGTATGAAAATTGCCCACGGAAATGTTGAGTACTTGCTAGCTGGCCCCAGATAAAATTTAAATATTTGATTTCGTTGACATCGGCCACTCCCAGACGGTTTCACTTTTTTAAATGCTCGTATATTTAAATAAAAACTTGTTTAAATGTCTAAACAAACAGCTGTGCAGGAAATTTATGCACTTAGACTGTTTAATATATTTATAAATATTAATTAGGTTTACACACATATCGGTATTATGCATACATACTATGAAATGTGAAGAATTCCTGAAATTGTATTATAATGCCGGCTCTATATTTGTAAAAACAATAAGAATATGCTTACGATATTTGCAAGAAATAACTATGTAATATACACTATGTATTATTTGCTGAAAAATGTGCGATGCTCTAACTTACTAGTTTTACTCTTTATATAGTTAATAGGTTTAGCGTTATGGTGACAATCACACCTGTTTTTAAGTGATGATGTGGCCCAAGATGGTAGACACGCTAAGCCTTGTGGAGAAACTGGCTCTCAAGTGCAACTGCCGAAATACGCCAATAGGTATTTTGTGGCTGATTTACAACTTGAGGGTTGTAGCAAGCCAGGCGGGCATTAGAAATGCTATGCTATGATTTCATCGCGATGTTTTCTATAACCGAAAGCACGATCTAACTGCACGTGAATTCGAACCCAATTCTTTTGACGCGACGTTCTTACACACTACCAAATGAGTAATCATCTCTTCAAACACTCATAAAATAGACACATGTATACAATGTACATTTTATTACTTTAGTATTTAATTAATTGCTGAAATAATAGGAATACATTTTATAAAAAAAGGTAAAAGGTTATGATAAAAAAATGCATCTCAAACCATCTAGAGTTTATTTCGTTTAAAGTACAGTGGAAAACATAAAATACAATTTGTCTACGAATCCGTAACTAAGTTTTGAAGAGGAGAGATTCGCACTCTGACCCCGACGCCAGCGAGCTGCGAGTTGCCTCCCGGTAGCCCACCCTTACATATGCAACCATACAGGAAATGGAGCTACCTCTTTACTCGAGTCCCCGAAGTGAAAAGAAACAAGTGTGTGACGGGTGTTTATTTCACTTGGAATTTGTTTATCCTGAATCGGAATTGTTGAACTCGGATTTTGTAGTTGGGAAACTCATAAGTAACACGAGCTTTGCAAACTTCGTAGATATTGAACTGAGAAATATAAGTTATTCGTTTAAAGAAGACGTAAAAACTTTGATTCTTCTTTTAAATTTTCGCAAATGTCTTCGGATTCTCAATCAGGGAAATTTGATAATCCATTGAAATAACGTGATCGCTAAAGACTACAGACGACCAATGCCAAGAAAAGAAGTGAAGTTATATGACATGTCATGTTGAAAGCAATCAGTCGCAGTCAAGACACGATGTTCGCACGATTTGCTGACGAACCTTGTTATCGCAAGTACTATACGAGTAGTAATATGTGAATGCATATTGCAGTTGAATCTTCTTATTCGTTTTCTAGTCTGGCTGACGCGCGACGCTTTAAAATGAATGTAAACTTTATTTCAATGAATTCGACTCACATTTACCAAGTCTATTAATTTTTAACCTATTGGTAACATGAGTATAAATCCAAATTCTTAGTATTATTCAATACTAGCTTTTATTATATATTAATTAGTAAGGATTTTTTCCAAATTGTGATATTGTACATGTCCAAACATGAGTTTATTTCATTTGTACCGTTGCTCAAATGTAATTAACTGACCTAACAAATGCACATTGACGAAAGTCGTAGTGTTAACTATCGTCTTAATAGCTTCATACAATTTAGGTGACAGAGACATGTTGAAATGTATTACCACAATTTCGCACTACCTATTGTCACAAGTTCGTGGCGTAATTACTGTTGGTATTTTTCCATCCAGTTTTAACATCGTTACAAATTTTAAAAACATAATTAACATTACACTTAATATTCTATATATAGTAGTATAAGTAGTATAATAGTCTATATTTTATTTTTACACCATACATTTCTTGTTGTTTTATGATGTAAGATATTTTTTGGTGTATTTGATTATTACTTAGTATCAAAGTTTACATATAATTATTTTTTATGTAATAACATAATGATAATGATAGTTATGGGCGCGATTTTATATAAAGCGCCTGTTCTTCCTTAAGGGCGCATTTTTGTAGATTGTCACAGACCCATTCGGTGTGCGGGAGATTTCTGTTCACGCATGCCAAAGAGATCGCATACTGTAATCGTTTTCATTAGTCGATAAGACCCGCATGCTGGATATGGGAGAGCTTTTGGTTTAAGCATTCTATAGGGTCAGCATGCGATGACCGTTTTCACTTGTTGATAGGGCTCGCCTCGCGGATTGTTTCATGTACTTCGTCGCACATTTGTTTTAAAAGAGTGAGACTGATTAGACGTATCCTACTGCTGTGGATCAATAATTGATGTTGTCTAGAGCAATTTTATCTGTTTGTGAGTTACTAAAGAAGAAATTATTAAAAATAGAAAGAAGTGTCAGTAACATTTTGCATGAAGTTAAATTTAGACTTGAAGTGTGATGTAGAACATCAGAATACCTAATGACTTATTTGAGAATTTATTACAGAAGATAGAAACAAAGATGAAAAAGAACACTTCACTTCGTGAAACGGTATGTGCAAGATTAAAACTTGAGATGACATTACGTTATTTAGCAACTGGAGACTCTTATTTTATTATTTATTACGCGTGTCTCTTTCAATTATGAACGTATTTTGCCATCATGATGTTATCTATGATTAACTAGCAGTTTTTTCTAATAGATAATCATAAGAATATATTTGTACATTTGCTTTTAATAAACGGAAAAATCTAATCCAGATAGTGAGCTGAGTAAATTATAAATATAAAGATTAATACAAAAACAATTAGTAGAATGAAAGTCTCGTATTACAGTATATTGAAATAAAGTATTAAATTATAAATCAATTTTGTGTTATATTAATGCACTAGGATAATCAATTACCTTATCATACTCATACTAACATTATAAAGGCGAAAGTGAGTTTGCTTGTTTGTTTGGTACGCTTTCATGCCTAAACCGCTGAACCGATTATGATGCATTTTGGTATAGACATAGATAGGAATCTGAAGACGGTGATAGATTGCTTCTTCTCGCGAAAACCTTATTTAAAGTAGGGTAAAGACAGGAATATATACTTTGTATGACGCTTTTTATTAGGTCATCCTATTTGTTTGACAAAATTAATAATAACGTAAGCGCAGCCGCACGTAAAATCTTGTATTACTATTTATGAAACTTCATAACTTATCAATACAAAGGTTACTGATTAAACATTTTTTAAATTTTTATATATAACAACTTTTTAACAAGTAAACACTTATAAACATTAAGTTGATATAAAAAATGATTGATTAGAAATTTTATTTTCTGTCTCTTTTAATAGAAATCATAGAAGTTTGATGGTTAAATGTAATTTTTTTTTTATTACGTCGCAGTAATGGGCAATTGAATAGCTTCAAACAACCCGAGATTCAAGGTCAGCAATCTTTTAAACTGAAATACAATACGAACCATTTATTTTATATGAACAATTGTTTATTAACTGTTGCGCAAAGGTTATTGATAATAATGTAGGCCTTTCAACCTGTGTTAAAAAATTAAATAAAAAACGACGCTTTGACAATTAAAATCCTGAGGAACAATTTTTTTTTTCGATAACTAAGTAGGTATATGTGTGCAATGCAAAATTACATTCATATTATTAATCCTTATTTTTAGTGATCTTTTTCGGACAGCATTTATAAAATTGTAATTCCATATTAATTTGAACTGTTCCCTGGTTTATTGGATTGCTCTGTCTTAGGTCCACAATTGTAGTGACTCTTTTGTTCATACATTTCATAGTTTTTTAAAACAGAATATGATATATATTATAGAATATATATCGTCATATTATATTATCGTGAATTTTATTTCAATTCAAACTTAAGAATGTTATGAACATATCTACCAGTACAACATCCATTCTAATAGACTTGGGGTTTATGACACTAAACGAAAACACGACAAAATATTCAAAGAGAATATATACTCAATTGACAGATTTCGGGCGTTAAGCAAAACGAATCGTTTTGTGGATATAGGAACCAGCCATAAATCTCTTTGTTATTGTCTTTTGTGCAATATAAAATAACGAGGGGCCGAAACCTAATTATTGTGTTTGTATATATTATAGGATATTGCGTTATGGTTACAATCTCATCTGATGTTAAGTGACGATGTGACCCAAACTGGCAATCACGCTAAACATCTGGAAGGGCTAGCTTTCAAGTGCAACTGCAGAAACACACCTATAAGTATTTATCGGCAGATTTTCAAATTGAGGGTGGTAGCTAACCAGACGGACATTAGAAAAAGCCCTTGAACCATGCAAGTGTAAATTTATATTTATAAATGTAAAAATATATATGTATTATAAATCTATTTTCATATACTTTCACAATGAATCACTGAACTAAAGTTAACATTTAATATAAATAATGTTATGATCTAAATTCTGTTTAAGCAAAAGATTTAAAGATTTAGTTTTCTATAAAAGATTTATTTTGAAAATCTCTACTTTTACACCGACCGATCAATTTCATTAGTTGGTAGGCCGCGTGCGGGCACTCCCCGCGTTCGGTATAACGACAGAGTTATCGAACAGTGAAAATGCGCCCTTACAAGGAACATCATTGATAAATAATATTAATAACCACTAAAAAGGCATAAGATCAAGGTTTATTGAATTCATTTAAACTGATACCAATACCCTAGGGGAAAGTTAGATAGATCAACTTGACGAAATAGATTAATGATATAATAAAAAAAATACAAAATGTGAAATTAATAAAGAGAATTTATGCGAAATTAAATTATTTAAAAATATAATTTAATTTGCAAGATTCATTAGTCAGGATTCCCTAAAAAGCAATACCCAAGTCCAAGTGTTGAGTGAATGTATGAAATCATTCATCTGTCAGTCGCACATGTGGACTTTCCCCATTAATGAGAATTCCATTCGCTCCTGGGAAATTTCCCATAATGTACTCGTGCACGTCGACGTCGTTTGCGTTCAATCATTCACGGTCTCTCTAGCAGGCATCAGCTTCGATATTGTAATAGCAATTAAGTAATCAGTGAAGCACTGATTGATTCCTCCACTATCCAATCGATTTACAGGTATACATTTGAAAATGAGATTTCTGTTAAAATTATTGCGTAACTGTAGATGTACCTACACCTAATTTATAATATTCTATTTCTATATAAGCTTTGGGATTATAAGCTTTCATTTGAATATGAGAATGATTTTTTTATTGTTATTACAATATTCGTATCTACAAAGATTATTTTCTTATTATTGATAGTACGATCTGTATAAGTACAGAAAATAATAAAATTATGTACTAAAAAAATAAAAAAACAGAGATATTGATTAATATTTTTGTGTATTCTATTCCCTTCTATTCCCTTTTCTACCCTCTCCAGTAGTCTGTAACTAGACCACAGCGCCACCTATTACTTTTAGGTCACTTAATGAGATAAAAAGTATCATATCTGTCAAGTTGGATAAAACTGTACACAGTGTGCAAAATTTTTTTCGGAGTTCATAGCAGACAACCCTAGCCTCTTCACTAAACAGCGCCGTTTAACTAACGGCCGTGTAACCAGCAATAATGATAGATAATAAAGAAATAACTTGTAGACGGAGTATGTAACGGTAAGGTGGTCGCTGTAGTAGAGATGTTTGCTGGGTTAGGTTAGGTTGGACTTGTGATAACAAACAGCGCGAGCCGACAGCGGTAGCGGCCGGTGAGCGCCCTTTTATTATAAGTTGGGAGTATATATTGTAGGCAGTTAATTGAACGGCTAATTAGACTAACTAGTCTGTCTAGTCAACTGGCTGCGACATATTTATACCTAAATAATTTATAAATAAAAGTTTTCATTATTTCCTATTATTTGAAAGGAAATTCAAAAATGCATACACAATGTAAATTGCACATATTATTTAAGTATATTTATATTTTTTACCTACTAATGTAAAATTCAGAAATATACTTATGTACAAGGCTAGAAGAAAATACAATATTTGCTACTTCTATTACATCCCTACCTGAATACAATTTTTATTTGCATTTTTATATATAACGTGACCGGAGGGAGGTTGATTGTTGCAATTTTGAATAATACCCCATGTGGCCTGTCCACAATCTGCATTTGACAACTTGCAAAATTGAGTACGTAGTTACCCATACCAGATAAAGCTAAAGTGAACTCTAAGCGAAAACATATGTAATATTAACTTTTACCTGCGGCTTCTTGGGTTGGGTCTTTACACCAGTGAAATTGACACTACTATACTAAACGTATCAAACATAAAAAAATACGCTGTCGTAAAATTACATTTATGTGAAGTTAAAGATCATTACTGAGCTATAAATTTCCAGTTTCTCTTTAAAAATGATAGTAACCCTGCAATATATTTTAATGTTAAGTGTGACAGCTTCATTATTGCCCGTTTTAAAGTCGAAGGTCCAAAGTTTATTCACCGTTGTATGTATTATAAAACCTGCAATTGAAAATGTTTAAACGGAGCAGTCATATCCATATGTTACATATTTATTTTTCCAAAATGTGTTCAAAATGAAATTAAAAGGGCTTCTATTAAACAGGCGATAAAACACGAATTGCAAATGATTAGCTGTAATATTTTGTGGTAGGTGATTATAGTGACATATTATAGTTGTTATAGCCAATTCTCCTACTAGATCTTATATATAAGATAACAGGTCTCGCTGCCTACAACTGAACATCGTGGTGCCGCCACAAGTTTGAAAAAATAATAATTTCAAAATAACATTCCAAGCGCCATCATAGCGATGTGTAGTTGAATTTTGGTTGTTGATTTTCCGGAAAAATAAGAAGTCACGGATGAAAAAGTTTAAACATATTTTTTGTGAATATTATGGAAAACTAGATATTATTCATAACAAAATTAGTATGTGAAAATAGCGGGTTATAAAACTGTTATGATGGGTGTACCCGACTACATATTAATAAAGCCGATAGTCTTATATGTTTTAAATGTGTGTGACAGATAGCGTTGTGCTGAAACATATTGGCTCTGACTTCATCGTCTGGGATCTCGGACTACCACCAGGTAAGGCTTTCATTTCTTCGGTATTGGTGAGAGGAGATCGAGTAGTATAAGCCCAGCCATACCAACTCTGCTCTGAGTCGGCTTAGCAGTGAGAATTTTATTTTTATCATTTTATGATCACCGCTACAATAGTATACAAAGTAATATTATTTTATTCGAATTGAATATTGATCATAAACCAGCAACTTTTTTTGTGATATTTATACAGATAGGTAAAATAATTAAAAAATAGACTTCAATAAATAAAAGCTTATTAATAACGTGTTTATCAAGCTAAGCTAGATTGTGTAGTCGGTAACATCAAATTCGAATCAATTCTTATAGTGTATTGGGGGCCGTGAAGATTTCCAAACTGTTGTAAATAAGCAAAATATATCACACATATATTTAACTTCATACAAATCTAATAAGTAATCACATAATTAGTTTCTTTTTTTTGTTGGACCTCCTACATAATGTAAACAACGTTACCAATTTTAAATAGTAATTATTATCTTCAAACAGCAACATATTGACTCGCTTGTTGAAACTGTAATAGAACTTTAATGCTATCTTCAAAAAGTAAGTAAAATAAAGTAAGTAAAATCCATTTACTTACTTATTTCTTATAAATCACTACATTTGCACATAGAAAAAAACAAACTACAACACACAAAATGCTATCAAAATTTCTTAATAAAGAGCCATCTAAACACCTAAATAGTGTTACAAAAGATTTTATTTAAAAAAAACTAAAATATAGTGATATTATATAAGTATTATAAAATAGTCATCAGTACATAATTCTCTACAATTTTTAAAAATAGTTATAATTAAGGTAACTTAGTGGGCCGGCAAGATAGTTGCGACTGACGGAGAACATTTGCCCCTACGGCAGTCACTACTGTTACTGGACTGTACTGAAACTTACCATCAGGTGAAGTATAGTCACTTTGCCGAGCTAGGATAAAAAAAAACTGATTACCTCAATTGCACATAAAATACATTTTTATTTAGTCTGCCAAATCATATTAAATTGTAAAGGATTCCGATATTAGTTGATTATTATATTAGATTAGCAAATAGTAGATAGGTCATTAGGTTGTTAACTAGTACATAAACACAGAGGAATGTATTGCTACTGAGTTAGAGCTATATCAACTCTGATTGCTCTTTACATAACTACCCAAAAATTATGGCTCCCCAGTGATTTATCTGTATAAATCCTTAGAAATGTCAAAACTAGATGAAATAAGTCAAGATAGCCTTCTATTTATCTGTATAGATAACATAGTATTATAGTAACGTTCATATTCAGACACAACATGAAGAACCATTACAAGGAATAAAACAATAATAGTCCCTATAGATATAACTAAAAGTAAAATATTGTTAGTCTTACATTAACTTTTAAAAATATTTAAATTAATAGATGTAAGATAATTATTTATCTAAATTACTGATTAAAACTCTTAAAAAAATTGATAAATTATTAGTAAAGGTGAAATTAATAAACTGTTTCTAATTTTTTTTTTATTGACTACAATAAGGTTCCTCTATAACTACTAAACAAAAAAAAACAATTGGCGAAAAAGAAGAACAAAAAAGACTCTTTTGCCTTTGCCTATTTATATGTAAAATACATAATTTTTATCTTTTTCTAATCATAATATTAACATAAAAATTCATTAATAATTGTTTTTAATAAATCTTCTTGTATATACAATGTTCTTTTAGTTTTTGCACTCATTTACATCAAGTTACTTAGGATAATTACTCAGAATTTAAAACCTCTTCTTTTTTTCTAATTATATTAATATTAAACTTATTAGTTTTATGCTTATAAGTTTACTATAAAATATTAAGCTTATTAGATTGAACAAAGCATATGGTATGATTAGTATCACGTGTTTAAATAAATTGACAAGAAAAAACATATACTTTGCTAACAATATCTGTACTTATACACTAGCGTTACGAGGGTGTTAGTATAAACGTTTTTATTATAAACGAGATATCTAATACCGTCGAGTTACCGTTACACCCCCGATGCGGTTGTTCAATTGGCGAGAAATTGCGACGCGAGTAAGCTTGCGTAAAATTGGCGATATCGTTAATATTCACCGAAAACCTGCGGTTCACGTGGCGACTACAAATAACAAGCAGACAGCCCCCATAGATTTATGTTCTGTCGTTTTAAGTAATATATAGGCTTCACCCGACTATCCTACAACCCGTCGTTCTCAAGTACCGGTGTTGTAAGATGATATGTTCAAATTTATATCTCCAATCAAATTTGTAGAAACGAAGTATATTTGGTATAATATGAGTTTTAAAGGTACGTACTAGCTGACTGGATTTTGCGGTCGAGTTTTAAATGCTTATATTTTTTCCTCTAATCCATCTTTATTTATATTAAAATTTTGGATATGGAAGTTTTTAAATATTATAAACCAGCCGGTGTGTACATCTTGTGTTCACGTAATAATGCTTTCGATATTTTATTAGATTTATTATGTATCTTATCTAGATACAAAAATGACATATGTCTTAAATTTCTTCCCTGGGTATATGTTATGATACGTAAAAATACTTTATAAATTTGAAAAGCAATATGTGCAACTACATTTCCTTACGTAGCCAGCGTTAAACATCACTGAAAACTTTTAAGCGTATTTTGTGTGTTTATACAGAACTATTCAGAACTTACATAGTAGAACACCATTATTCACATACTAAGTAAACTAATAAGAAGTAGTGAGCTGTTTACTTTATCACTTTACATTAAAAAAACTTCTAACAGCGGCTATTTTCGTGTTACAAAGTTTTCCGTCGGCAGTTTCTATATTCAGTTCATAGTATCAGCACCCGCTTTAGACTATTACGGCGCACAGAACAAAAAGAAAAATTGCCGCCTCTTATAAATTTTAATATAGTGTCAATATACAAATACATTATATAACCATTATATTTTTAGTGAAGAAGGGATTAATACTTGTAATTATAGCTGATGTTAATAAAAAAACAACTTTATTTACACAAAACACGAATTTATTATAACTGCAAATAGTATTTATCACCAATTCCAACCATTCAAATGAAATAGGAAAATATCATAATGTATTTATTTTTATTTTATACTCAAATTTATACGTATGTTTTTACGTGATGAATCTGTAACGATATAATACGTAATAATTACAGTGAAAATGGTTCTGTACATAATATTTACAATATACTGGAATATTACCGCTATGAGAGTATATTTAGATAACTTTGATTTATTAAGTTAAATAATTAAAAAAATTACTTCTATTTTTATAATATTTATCTATTTGTCTGACAGTTTCCATTTTAAATAAACTAATATGACCCAAAAAAAATATGTTAGATAAAAAACTGTACATTTTGATTTATTTAGTTAATTAATTAAAAAAATAACTTATATTTTTATAATATTTATCTATTTGTCTGACAGTTTCCATTTTAAATAAACTAATATAACCCAAAAAATATGTGAGATAAAAAACTATACATTAAGTTTTAGCTTACAACAAAACAATAAGATCTCCAATAAGTGAAAATAATATAACCATCACATCACAGTCTAATTTATGTTTTTTGTATACTTTATAGGTTTAGCATTTGGAAACCATCTGACCTGATGTTAAGTGACGATGTTGTCCGAGATAGTGGATATGCTGATGCTGAGGATAGTAGAGAGACGTGCCTTTGGTTAAGCCATAATTCAACTAAGCTAAAACATAAACATATAGTTTAGCAGGCAAAAATACAGCATTGTAATTTTATCGTAAATTATATAGTAAATACGAGAAGGACTACAATTTGTTTTCATTTTTAATAATAATTGAAACAGCAAACATTACTTAATACTTTTCAATTTTTGTTAGTATATCGTTCAAATATTTTCATGGTTGGACGCATGTTAGTAAGCTGGCATGTTTCGATGTAATCCATACATAAATTGCATACCGTGGACACAGGGAAAAACTACAACATAATTGAAGTAGCATTCGAATCTTTAGTTACTTCATATTTTTCTATAAATCACGCCATGCATCTATCTTTATCTCAATCATGTATACTTCAATATTAATTAGAAATTTAGGCCTTTTATGATCTCTGTTGATGTTTTCAGAGTATATGAAACAAGTGTCAAAAACATCTTTGTAAAAAAAAGAAGTTTTTACACGAATAGATTTTTAACGACTAGTTTTTCCAACGCGGCATTTTCCTTCAGAATATAAGACTTGTGTGGATTTTATTGTAATTTATGATCCGTTATTACATATTAGCACGGAATTTGATGTCGGTCAAAACCGATCTTAAATTAGCGTTATACGCTGGTGGTACTTGAATTTATGTGTTTTGTAATTTATAAAAATATTTTCTTCGTTGATACATCATATAATTTATCGTCATTGATGGTAAAAATGTAATTAAATGGGTAGTTTCGATGACCTGGAAAATAAAACAGACAACTTTTCTAAAAGAATAGGTTCAATTTTAATAGAATTCTTCTTGATACATCTGTACCAAACAAAAGAAGGTAATGAATATAAAAATACTGATAACTAGTAGTATCATGATTTCACCGTTAAAATTACGACCGACGTATCAGAATTTTAAATAAAAGATAGGAAACGTAATGCAGTGAGAAACTCGAGGATACAGTTTAATTGAATTGAAGAAGCGAAAGATCTGTAAAGGTTAACAAAATTTGCTTCATCCTTAACTTATATCTATAATGGAGACATTTTGTCTTACTACATAAGACTGTTCGAGTAACTACATTAACTAAAAACATTGTATATAGAACAACATGGACCACACGAAACCAAGAGTATCAAGCCAGTTAATTACCCGGGAAACTTCATCTGAAGTACAGAAGTTCGTGTTTCAATCTAGTATCATTGCGAGAGACGTTTTTCCTCATTAGAGGCTCACGAGGCCTTAATAACCGCACCTAACGAACGATCCCACAACAAAAATACGATGCTACTTTCAAAAACTTTCCTTGCCCGTGTTTTATTTCACATCGGCTCTCTAATGAATGTTTAAAATTGGTCACTGAAAACAAAACTGAGTGATGTAGAAGAATGCGTTTTATGATTATTTATAATTTCTTAATTTAAATAAAAGATCAATTTATTCTAAATAAAATATATCTCTGTTTAGAAATTGGATTATAATTTATAGCTATCGTGACATTAAAATAAAAATCAATAAAACGAGTCATATAATAAAATACTATTTCGAACCTATTCTGGATTCTATCTCATAACAAAAGTATTCACACTAGTCTTAAACAGGAGGTCAAGACAGTACATTATGGTGTGTACTTTATCAAGTAAATACGTAAAAAAGTAGAATCTTAGCTCAACATGGGGCGATTTAAATTGTTTTGAGCTCAAACCACTTTAGAAATAAATGAAAATATTATGACCGTATAGTAATAGTAATAATTAATTAAACTGCAGTTAAACTCATTTAGGCTAAAACTAATTATTACGGTATTTGCATTTGATTATAATATGTTTGGTTTCTTTTCATATTCCAGTATTCAGGGCTCTATTTATTTTTATGATATAATAGTACTATAATAAAAATAAAATATGTTAGCTTGTTAAAAATATGTTTCATTAACAATATCTGCTAGATATACCTTAATAGGTTTATTCGCATTTTCTGTTCATAGCCTTTGTTTTATTTACACAATTCTCTGCCGACATGTTACTATAGGCTAAAGTATAGACACATAATACTGGTAAACCTCACAATTACGTCATACCCTTTACTGACCTTCACATTCAACAAAAACAAAGCGTGACGACGTGAATCATCATAAAATAACACACCAATTTGTGCACGACCAACCTTATAACAGGCTTCAAATAATACACTCACAATTGAGCAATACAATAACCTTAACAAAAACCCACCCTTCAGGTATGCAATGAGGATATTTTATAAGCTCCAAACCCTTGTTATTATAGAAGCTTATTCTTAATATATTCAAAACACAACGTTAACATGAATCAATGGTTAAACCAATGTAGTCATTCTAGATTCTGTTAAAGAATATTTTAAAGTAAATTTATTGTATTCAAAGTCTATAAATTTTAATTTTTTATTTCAAATAGTGATCTAAAAATAGTTTTTAATTAAATTACTTGTAGCTACTTACAAAATTATATACTTTTAAAGATTGGACCCCCAAGGAAGCTCTGGCTGCACGTCTGCCGGTCTCTATTTACCGGCTGGTTAAATACAACGTTTATATCCATTAAGGGCACTTCCGACACGTAACTGGGTAATCATATTCCGGGCAGGCACAGTATAAATCATGAGAGGATAACCGGGGGCAAAAAACAACGCGACCGGACTCACGCACCCGCCTTAACCACTGTTTATTGTAGGTTTTACATTCACTTTATTGCACCTCCTATCCGATGTAGATAGCACACCTATTTCGTTTAAGTCTGGCTATGTTTATTGTAGTATGAACTTTACTCGTTATTACAATATAATATAAACTGAAAAAACTTCAGTCTTACGAATTGTTTTATGTATACATATGTATTTAGAGATATTATTATATGTAGTGCAAGTAATACAGAAATAATGGCACTTGAAAATCATTCTTTCCACTAGTATTGTACTGTACTCACTTCCCATGGTCACATAACATCAGATGAGAGTATGGTAAGATGGTAATACGTATTAACTATAAAAAATATTATTTGTAATTTTTTCTAGTACGCATAAAAAGACTGATAGCTACTTATCTCTATACTTGGGGCAGCCCGATTGGTGAAATATCTCCTCTATATAGAATTACACAGTCGTATAACCTTGCTTTATATCCTTCAGATGAGTACAATTTTCAGAACACCTTTGGAATATGGCAGCTCAATTACAGTTATGCGTTTTGGGGCTATATTTTAAAAGGTTACGATGACAACCTTAGTTGTTACAACCTTAATAATAAAAAACGACTAAAATTTTATGCTAACAAAAGACGTTGTATAATTCACTTAACATTACAGAGTCATCATAGCCTATAATTATAAAAATAATTACATACAACCGATGTCAAAAAGATGTCATTCGTACATGAGGTCAGCCAGTAATATGTTCCTACGTTGACGGACTCATTTTGAATGTCTCGTATGACGGCGGATGTTGCTAACCTTCCGACCGGAACACAGCCGCGCTGAAATGAATGTAGCGGTCTTGCTTCCGCAGTAGAAAAGATCTTTTTTACTTAGCAGCACACCTATGTTCTTTCTACTTCTTTTGAATTTAAGTATTCAAATATACTCTGTCATAGTTCACAAAAAACATAAAATTTGTTTCATAGCTCTAAAAATCTTCTTCGATAACATAATCTTGTGTTTTGATTAATGAGACAATGGTTCCTAAAACATTTTTCTTTTTAGCCCATTTCTATACGCGTAAGTACATACTCATGACTATTTGCAAAAACGCATACTTTAAAATTATGCATAATAAGTATGTTATATTGCAGCATAGCAATGTAAAGAAGTTTCAATTGTTTTAGATTTTTATTACGTTTTGACTATAATCTCAGATAAAGTCAAATCATATGTGACTTAAGGTAGTCTTATGCTGAGAACTAAACCTCTATTCTCAGTTTAGCTGTCGAGTAAAGATACCGGAACATAAATATAGTTGCTTTATGATTTATTTTTGAATGAGTTTCGATTTATAATTGGATGTTCAATTGGCGAGTGTTTTACAGGCCAACACGGAAGCGACAACCCCTTAACGTTTGTTTACGTCTCGATCATCATTGTTTTTGGATTATACACGTGCTTTCCATGTCTGGTGTCTATACTTTGTCGTAATAAAAACGCATAATCTAAATTAATGATTTTGATTGTATATGATTCAATTATGTTTTTATTATTACATATTTATAACCATTTTGTTTAGTATATTTTACTATAATTACACTTATCATCCAAGTATGGACTACCTAGTAAAATCCTATTACAATTATTTGAGTGATCCACAAATATCTTTTAGGACCTTGGTTGTTACTCTGTATTCGTTCTGTTTATAAAATCCTTCTCATTTGATATTGGCGAAGCTGCTTTCATAGGCAAATAATCAAATAAAAAAGAATCAGATGTCAAGACTCTTCGTTTATTTGGTACATTGCTTTTATGCGTGGTTTTGTCTGATGGTAAGTCATGATATGGCCAAAGATGGTGGGCACGCTAGGCCGTGTGGAGGGACTGACTCTCAAGTGCAACTGTCAGAACACAACTATAGGTAATTGGCGACAGATTTTCAATTTCAGAGAGGGTATTAGACAGGCTAGCTTTAGAAAAATCCCTACCACCATGCTATGGTTTCATCACGATACATTTCCTTCACCGGCAGCTCAGGCTTATTGCAGGAATCGAACTCGCGTCCATTGACGCGCGATGGCCGTACACACTATCGACTGACCTATCATCTCTTCAGAACACAGTAGTTTTGACTAAACAAAAAATTGTAGTTATGTATAAAAGAATGCTGAAGGAACTTTGAAAATAATTTCGTACAATATCACCGTTACACTATATCTGCGGTTTAAGTATAACCGGCTCTAGATTAATGTGTCCACGCTCACCCAACGGTTTAATAGGCGTGAAGATTTTTATATGGTTTTGCAGTATCAAACCTGAATTTATACTAGAAATTATTAACTAATTTTTAAGGTTAATTTCATTTTATAATATCTCAACTTATATCACTTAACTTATAAAATTATTTTATTTCATTTCTATGTATATTTTTAATTTATTTAATACTAGCTTTTCCGATGACTTATTTCGCGTGAACTTGGAATAAAATTAGCCTATTTTGACATTATAAAAAGACATTTCATTGTTATTTCATTATATACGGACTTTGCTAGTTTTATACATCAAAATATTAACGTATTTAAGCTCCATGCGAAATGATTTCTACAAATAGAACTTTAATACAGAAAGAACGTAAACTCTTCGCTTGTCTACTTTCACCACCTACCGAGTTAAGCTGCTTACACTGAAAATAAATGTTTATTAACGTTAGCGCGGTAAGGGCGGAAAAAAACATTTTACTTATTACAACTACCATAACACTAAGTTAAGGTAGCTGTCATCTTATGACATGGTCACTGTAATGTACAATAATTGAAGGTTTTTTCACGCATAAATTCCATAAAGTTATTCCATATAATTTATCCATATCCATCCATTTCCATATTAAATTCCATAAGTTTTTTTATAGTTAGGGTTTTAGCATTATGGCCACAATCTCATCTGTTGTTAAGTGACGTTGTGGCCCAATATAGTGGACACGGTAAGCCTAGTGGAAGGACTCACTCTCAAGTGCAACTGCCGGAAAACACCTATAGGTATCTTGCGGGATATTTTCAACTTGAGGGTGGTAGATACTTAGGTGGGCATTAGAAAAATCGCTACCTCTGTCCTATGTTTCATCACGATGTATTCCTTCATCGAAAGCTCAAACTCATTGTATGTGGACTTTACCTCACGTCCCTTGACGTGGCGTCTTTGCACACTACTGACTGAGCTAACATCGCTTCAAAATCCTAATCCCAGGAACGCGATACGCATATGTTACAATGACGGACTTTATAGCTGGTGTGTGGTGGTCGCAATTTAGACTCACTTGCCGTATCAACTACACAGTAGTGTAGCTTTTTAAATATTCTTTTTTGAGTATGCGCGTTCGTAACATAATGATAGGAAGTCATCTAAGTAACTAATTTTATGAATTATCATAGATCATAAACATTACAATAGAAAACTGAGGCATAAATTGTTTATTACCAAGTCAATGCAACTTTAATACTCGAATATCAATGTTTCTCATTCTGAAGTTCAATTTTATTTATCCTTGCATAGTATAACAGGAAAGTAATGTAAAAAGCACTCGAACAGTTAACAACGTTTGCCACAACATAAAATAAGTAATACACCTGAACGTTCAACTTCAAGGCGTTTGTTTAAAATAGTTTTCAGTTCTTGTTGTGAGCGAAATCGTAACATTATATTTTAACATGCGAAAAGATGACGTTGTTTCCCATTCAACTTCAACGAATGTGGAAGTTAGCGGGCAAAAGTTAAGGTAACGCGGTCGTACCGTTTTTGACGACATAACATACAAAAATATTCCGTAAGTGACATAAATTGTACAGGTTTTTCTTCTTAGAGTGAATTGCCATCTAAATCTAGTCTTATGAGATGTTTATATCTTATAAAGTAGCGATAACATTAATATATAAAATAACAGTTTTATTATTTTGCCTTAAAATTGATTTATATCTTAACTTACTGTTATCCTCATAACTTAAACGGTATATTACCTAAAGTAACAAAAACCTTCATTGGTTCAGCTGTTTTGTAGTCCACGGGGAACATACATACACACGTCGATTGTTATATATGTAATTAAAAATGTAAACATGTCAACAAACTACTGGCCAATATAGATATTTGAAATATAAAACATCTAATTAATTTACATAGTAACGAAAATAACCAATGCAATTAAATAAAATCCAAATGTATATAATTCATACCTTCTGTATTGCTTTGCTTATATTGTAGCAAAGGTGAATGGGATATTTCGCAAGACATTGCAATTTGCACTATACAGAACCTGTGTATACAAGCATTATGATACCACCTGTTTACTGTTAAATAAAACGGGATTTCAAAACGAACGAATACAGTCTTTGGTTTCTATTTTATATATTGATTGATGAATAATATATTCTGTGGTAAAAAGCTATAGTTATTATTGTATATACAATAACTGTACAAACAAAATTCCTAGAAAAATATAAAGTCAAAGAAAAAGTTTCATGAATAACAATATTTTGAGTTACTTGGTATTATTAGGTTTAAGTAACATCTCAATTCTTTACTTTATTTATTGACAATAATAAACTTTTCGAACTTATTTTTTAATTCTTGTCATTTTTTTTTCCGAAACATATAACAGCTATATATCAATCAAGTTATTTAATTGTGATTATATCGAACAGTTTTATTGCTTAAATTAAACTCAAAATTGTTCAGAAACATACTAAAAAATATACATATAACCTGGCATACTTTGTACTGCCTTTTCGAGTAGTCAATCACATCGACTACAGCGACAGCTATCGCGTTATGAGCACTTATCGAGATAAAAAGTAACCTATCTCTCAAGCAGGATCAAACTGCATACAGTGTGCAAAATTTGATTAAAATCGGTTCAGTAGTTTAGGAGTTCATCGCGAACAAACAACGTAACATGAAATTTTTATGTATACATATAGCAAAAATGTTTTATTTATTATGCGTTATTTTTATTAGCAAAGATGCACACGCGTTAAAAAAAATAAGGACGTCGAATCATAATCTATGTTTTTCAATAACCAGTGAGATTTCTCTGACATTACTAACTGGAATTTTATGTATACGCCGTACACCGTTGATTGTCTTATACCACCACCATTTTCATTCAATTCATTTGTTTGAATTTTATTACATCAATTTATGCACTCACATTTAAATAATTTATGAAATAATTTGAGATAGAAAATAACGTTTTTAAAAATCAGACACGGTTTAAGATGGTGGAGAAGTAATATAAAGTATTATTATCGAGTCAGGAGATCCTAAGTTAGATCCCCGCTCAGACATCAAACAATTTTTTTTAATACAATTTATGATCGCTCGCTCATTCACTCAGCAAACATATAGTATATGTGTGCTTTAACGGGTGCAATGAGAGCCAATCCACACCGCGTACTACAATCTTTACCATCACTTAATAATAGATTAGATTGTAGTCAAAATATAACTTTAGAATCAATGTAAAAAAAAACACAATTTTTACATGCTATTATTAATTTCTATCTTGTATCTAGATATTAAGTATATTTAGATATAATTGCACTATAACTGGAATAAAAGTGTGTTGAGTTGTGTTGTTCTCTGATAAAAAAAAAACTATTCTGATACACTAACAAAGTAAAACAATCAGGTAGTTCCTGTGATTTATTAATGAAGCGCCAACACTGCAGAAGTTTAAATGCAGTAGGTACTGGTATATCCTGTTTGTAACTGTATTTTCGGTACGGGTGGTTGTAATCGGTTTAGAAGGCCGGCAGACGTGCCGAGCCTACATGCCGTTCTGAACATTTCGTGTGCTTCGTACCTTACTATTGTCTCTAAAACTTTGCCAAAATAAACATTTATATTTAACACTATGCTTAAAAACATACGCGAATACGTCAACTACTACTTATTCTGATTTTAGAAATTTTAGAATAAGACAATACCGGTAACAATACCGAAAAGAAATGTGTCCTCATTTCACAAAGAATGTACAAAACCGTAAGTTTTATTGTACGAAGATGTTCGTGTAGAACCAGTAAAACTGGTCACAGATAAGTTTTCTCGTTTATACAGTTATACCTACTAAAATATTTTGTGTTAGTATATAAATAAGATAATAAATACGATATTCTAATAATCCGAGCATTATATAAAACTTATATTTCATAATCTTGTGACAGATTTATAATATGAAATAAAACATCGAAATGTACAAGAATATGAGACACTTGAATGTCTGATATGTATTATGAAATATTTTTATATGACTTATTTTTATCCTAACAGAATATAGTAAATATATTTTACTGAGCAATATTCGTCACTACAAACCCTATATCACGTAGAGAGCCCTCCGTAGACGATTGAGCCTAGGTTCGATCCTGCGGATAGGAGCCCTCCAGTGACTTTGCTCGCGCAGTACAGTCACACTTTACATTACTGAGAGTACATCATCACACCGCACACCATTCATGCACGCCCACACGTTAAGTACACGGTTCTGTAAGGAATCACACCCGCACCCTATACTCGGCTTGCTTGTTAGGAAGACTTAATTAGTATGTTACGACCTGATGGTTAATTAGGCTCGCAAATCGTTGTTCATTTTCCGGCAGCAGCCCAAGCCGAGGTTCGGCCATTCTGGCACCCTTACGGCCACTGCCTCGGAGCTGAGTGTCCTCAGCATTCGCCTCAAAAAGTTCGCTGAAGATGTCATAGCCCTTAATGCTAACAGCGTATGTCACTTCGAAAAAAATAAAATAGAACCTATATATTTAAATGATTAGCGCATTTTTTCTGTGGGTTTAAAGGTCACGTCTGTAAAAGTTTCGTATTAATATTAAGTTGGTATATTCCATATATCATATTAAATACTAAATTAAACAACAAAAAATACTTAAAGCATATTATTTTATAATACCCAGACCATAAATATCTAAGATATTAAATATTATTACTAAAATGGTTATACCGTAACGCACAAATTTACACGTAATATAACATTGAAAATAAATACATAGGTATCGTTTCGACGTTGATAAATATTTTAACAAAATTGCGACCGTAATTAAATGCGATTAGTCCAGACACCACAAATTAAGTTGGCAGATCAAGGAATTGACAAAATATTTGAATGTGTAATGTTGTAGACTACAGAATTGTACGAGTTTGTGTTACTAGTTTGGAAAAATATTCAGTTTAACTAAAAACACACGTGTGATAAATCGATGACCTTATCGAAAGAGTTCTCAAACAATCAACAATGTACTTTATGTAGGTTTACATCCGTCATAAAACAAGAGAAGCGATTAAATGCTTTCTTATTATTTTGTCGACGTCAAAACGGGAGCGGCCGGCACTCGTCGGAAATAAGATGAATGGAAATAAATCAATCAAATTCTTGTTGGCTTCTGACAGACTGAATTATAAAAGCATACAATATGCATAACGATTCTTTTGTTGTTGATGTTCATATAATCTTAAATTGTAATGCAGTAACAATATTTAAGTGTGTCAAGAATGGGCCATATTCTTTATTTCTTTTTATTATTTCGTGTCTGTTATATATAAATTGATAATTGTGATTTACGATATGTCAACATGAGAATTCATTAGTTTCATTATTATTCCTGGAAATACAGGTAACTTACAATAGATACTATATGTGACTAAAATCTCGGGGTTATATAAAATAGTATAATTTTAATTTTAAAATTTTTTTTACCTACGGATCAGTTACTTGAACCCTTTTAGTCTGAAACTAAAAATAAATAGAGTCCTTCCAAATAATTTGTTGTTACAAATATATTTGAACTGAAATGAATAATAACTTGTTATTTCTTAAAATCCAGTACGAGACTATTATTATTCTTCTGAGATATTAAAAGGAAATAGCACCTTACAATAACTTCCTTCCTTGAAATTTATATACATATAGGATTACTCTATATATTGTGACCTACGCTCATTAATTATAATCGCTAAATCATTATAAAGCGAGACATTTTTACTGTGGCATATACCACAATAAATTTTTAACTTAATGTTAACAATAGAAAAGAGACCATAAAAATAAATAAATTAATTAATTAATTAAAAAAGAGAAAGTTTTTAATACAAAACAGTAATAATTACCTGAATAAATTAACTTTTATGTAAGTACATTGGCGACAGTTCATACTGATCTTTGCGCACCTTTCTTATTGAAGACTACAGATATTTAGATAAATGTAAATGTACAATATGTATACATAATTATAATTGTTCTTATTATGGAAAATCAATGATGTAAATTTTCTCTTAGTAACAACAAAATTGACTAAAAGTTCATAAAGAGTTTTAATAACATCGTATAGGATATCGCTTGATATTAATATCGCAAATTATTACTAAATAGTCGGCATCAGCCACGTGAACCACTTTCGTCTCGATATGGATTCGAATCATATAACCAAACCGTGTTAGGGGAGCTGACCGCATCACAAATTCAGAACGTAAAACACGTTCACACGGACTGCATTGTAATAGTTGACCCGCCACACTTGTACGTTTAAACGCTGTGTCCTTATTGATTGCAACAAATATGTTTTATTGATCATTTTTATTTCAGCTCCTTTTGCACATGACAGCTGGCACAAACCATTTTACTACAGAAACACGGTCAAAAGTTTCCAATTTAACTAAACAAAAATCATTGCTTTAGAACTTATTTATAGTTACAATAAATTTTTAGTAGGGAAAAAAAACAAAACAACCAAAAAAAAAAATACGTATCATATCAAATAAATTACTTTTTGTGAACTTGTCATATGATTTTTTTTCCTAATAAACTATATTTTTTTAAAATAGCTCAAACTTCTGCGATAAAATTTAGCATCAGCATGTATTGAACAATTAAGCGAAATAATGTGTAATAGTAATAAGAGTCCGATACCAAAAGATCAGAGCGAGTAATTTGTAGGGTTTCAGACCAACGAACGGAAAATTATGCGTGAGTTCAGAATGAAAGTATTCGTCTCTATTTTGAATCTGTTTTTAATTTTAACTAATGTTTCGGTACATAAAACAAATGTGGAACCAACGATTAATGAAGGAACCATAAAACAATTATTTGATTTATCATAATTAATCAATTCTTTATTTGTACAAAACGAATCTTAACAGATTCTTAAAAAAAGATCATAGGTGTGGATATTAGATGATATATAAAAATTAAAATAATTTTATAGCAAAGTGTGTAGAAAGATTATTATTAACAACAAGCTGGCTTGGCTAACGTGCTGCCCTATGCGGTATTTAAAAAATCTGCTACATCTATCTATCCCGTCATCATATCACGTCAATTCCGTCACATATATCCCGTTAAGATATATCATAAAAATCTTCATATAAAAATATATGTATATGCCGCCAAATGGTGTAGGAGTTAGGCATTTTAAACCATATCCTGTAGAAACCCATTGGCTTTTTGGGCTTAAAAATATTCTATATGTTGATTCATAATATACGTTATGCCCATGCCAAATATCAAAATCTATCTAGTAGTTTTAGAATTATGTAAAAGGGGTTATGTATAAACAGAAAAAAACCTATCGCTAAGACCTATATGACCCATATATTTTTTCTAAATTTAGATTACAATTTCTTCTTTCAAAGTTTCCATTTTAACTACTTATTAATGGTATATTGAGGTATAAGTACTTTACTTTCGTATCATATCATAGATTCTAGCTACAAAAGAAAAGTCCCGGGTATATGCGGTTATCGCTCACCTTTATATGACACTAATAATGAATTACGATCACTTCTCGAACCCTGCCTGAGATTCAAATGACAATTGACGACGAGGTAGTTAAAAGGCGGCTTGTAAAATTAGATCGTATCAAGAGGAAGAAACCAATGCGGTCGGAATCTTTTTTCTGCAGTATTTTATAACGTTTTAAATAACAGGTTTTATCCCAAATTAATTCATTAATATTTATTAATATTTATTTTACACTAATATGCATTAATTATATATTTCTTCTACATTTAAATAGGAACCGCTTAATTTATTACAGTGATTTAAAATTTAAAAATATACGTTTATATTTAAACTAATTTTTGAATTAGGAAATTAATAAAATAAACTAAAAATGAAGTAATTAATCCTAAAGTAAACGATTATGTTGTTATATAAAATAAAATAAACGTAAAATTAGTATTTTATTGTAAAAAAAAGTGTGATTAAGAGCAAACGACATAAGTGAAATCTCACTATATCTCTGTCTCTCCCTTAGTCCCCTGGAGAGAATTTTAAAGGTCTCCCATAAAAAGTTTTGTTTAAAAAGTCGATCCCAAGTATATGCAAATGTAAAAGAATCACTCTTATGTGAAGGCGTTAAAACATATAGATAAAAGTGATTGAATAAATATGTATTCTCCTATTACCGCAATCACGAAACACGAAACTATGGGTTCGTTAGTATGTTAATTAAAGCAGCTTCTTCCCTTGTAAGGAGACCGCTGCTTATTAAAGTCTGACTTACAAACTGATATGATATTCTTATTATTCTCTTATATAAAATTGCGTTTTACGTATGTTCGCAATACTTTCCCTCTGATATTTTTTATGTATACTTATCAAACCCTAGTGGGATAGTTCTTAGCTATAGTTAGCCCCGATAGGGTTTCCTGATGAAGATATCCAGTTTTTTTTCTTAACCATGTTTTTGAAAATAACATATAATCTACAGTCTCTAAGCAGTTCTATTTTTTTTCTTTGGTATCGTGGCCTGTGATGGAAAAAACGGCCAATCTGGCACGTTAGGTATTTTATGTGAATGCACAATATGTCAAATTAAAACGGTAATGTAGAATACCCTTCTCAAAAAACCTTTTTACGATCTCGAAGGATTTTATAAAATTTGTATATTAACAGTACCAATGAAAAGTTTATTTACTCTTATACCCACAAAACGTTTGAAAACCGGGTAAATAAAAAAATTTCACGATGAAATTTAATCGCGTCGGTGGTTATGACCAATGGAAACGAGTTGCAAAGGAAATAACACGGATAGTGGAGACCAATGCAAATAGCTTGCAGCGTCGTTCAAAAATATATCTTTCCTCTGCATTATGCACACAATTTCTGAAGATGTATCGATTAAGGTTAAAGCCAAATTTCTATATAGACTTTATTTTTATATAAAGAGATCTATGGCCGTTTCAGTCTCATGATAAGTATTGTTACGATTGATGAGATCATCATGCTTAACCTAAAATGTGAGCAAAATCATAAAACAATCAACGTTAACCTGAATAGAATAATAACCCTGAGCTTAAAAGAAGGACATCAGATAAATTAATAGCATGGTGTTTTATAAGGCCGACATCTAGTTACAATCTTCCAATTATAACTATGTAGTTATGTATGATCATTTGAAAAGTACTATAATACAGCAATTACATAAAGTTTTTTGTCTATATTAATGTTTCAACATGTAAGTAATTTATGTATTATACGACATTTAATCTTAAAACCTAACACTAACAAGACGAGGGATCGGTTTATAAATATAACCAGGATTTTATTCTTAGTTTTTATTTTTTATTTCATTTTAAATATGTATATACTATAACACGAAAGTAATACAATTATAGCACCACTAAAATAAAATACACTAAAATGCTGCCAAAGTTAGAGAATATAAGGCCAAATATTATTGTAAGTAAAAATAACTATAACCACTCAAATAATATGGGTATTATTTTTTATCATATTGGATTTAGATTTAAACTTTAATTTTGTTTTGAGTTAGTGTTTGGTTATCTATTTTTTATCTTAATAACGATATTAAAAATAGTAGGATTGTGAATTTTAACATTGATAATAGTACAAGCTAATATTATTTTATAATAATAATCGAAGACTACATACTAATTTACTAAGCCCCGATCGGTTCTCGAATCCACTGTAGATTTCTTAAGGCCTCATAGAAGGTAAGCAGAGGATACCTAAAGTTAGTAAAATGTTTTAGCAAATTATGATATATAGTAAAATAATAGATTGATTTCGGCAAAATACTTTTTTTTGCTGTAAGTTTGTTTTGTTTTATATTATTTTTACCTACCTCAATTTATTCACAAATTACAATTTTATTCACAAATTTTAATAGATCTATCATACTGGAGATATATAAACTTTACAAACTGTTTATAAAGTCGTAGACAACATAAAAATAATGCAATATTTTTTCTGGGTTTTAATAGTGCTGAAAGATAAGTAAAAATAAAGAATTAACAAAAGGTGACCTTTAATTTACGGTATAAGAATTGCGAAGCTATTTTAGGGGTGCCATAAATTAAATGGCAAAGAAAAAACCCCGGTGGCGTTAGAGGCGACCAAGCTGGTGCTATGGGCTTGTTTGTCGCGTTCATATTGATTTATTCACGCAATAAATCTAGAGCCGGATTAATCAAGCTGAGTTTTGTCAACTCGGCAATATGTCGATTGTGTTACGGCACAGGATTACTCGTATAGAGAGTATTTCATAAATCCAAAAACAATACTCTGGTTTACAGTCATTCGACCACTTTGCAACAAATGTTTATTATATATGTATGTACTACATTTCTTAGTTGTATGATTTATTGTATACTAGCTGACCCGACAGACATTGTCCTGTCTTAACTATGAATATGGAATTCTAATTGGTGTAATTTATAAAAAATATTTATGATTCAAAAACAGTGTTTATCATTGTAATGCTCTATGACAACTGACAGTTAAATAAAATTAATATTGTCATTAAATTGTTTATATTTTCATAAATTTTCTAATGCCCCGCTCAACTTCCTTAATTTGTTCTTACATAAGAAACTTCTCCTCACAATAATTAACACAACAAAAAAAGAATTAACGAAATTGTTCCATCCTTTTACGAGTGATGCGATGACCTAGACAAATAAATATTAATTTATATATATATATATATATATAGATGTATAACATTATAATGATGATACTATGCACGTACCTGAATACGTAATCAGAAGCAAATTAATATTTGAAGTACGTTTATAGAAGTGTATTTTTTTTAATATAAAAAAAAAATGAAAAAAATGCGCTGTAGTCACTAAAACCATATTATAGTAAAATAAGTTAAGACTTTGTTCTGTACTTGTTATACACCTACATGATAAGTTACTTTTGTTATTATCCAAATTTAGGATAATTTAAAACTAAAAACTACCTTCGACGGTACAGAAATTTAAAAGAACATGAAGACATTCGTTTAATAGAAAGTGCGTTAAATTGGGGTAGATATAAAATATAAAAAGAGGTTGTAAAAAGCCCAATTGATGTAATCAATAATAGAATATAAATTAATATGGCGCAGAAAATTAAGGAAAAAGAAAATGAAAAATATATTTATTTAACATAAATTAATAACACAATGCATACAAATTATCTGTTGATCGTCGCACTAGGAAATACATCCTGTATCGCGGGTAATCGACCAAAACCGAGTTACAAAATTTATATCCTCTTAGTGCCATGAATGTACCAGTTAGAAACAATAAAATATTAGATTATAATAAATGCATAAATTGATAAATTAAGAAACAAAAACAAAAACAAAAAACTATTAATTTTATACAATCTTATAAGCTAAAAATAAAAAAGAATAATCACATACACACACATCATATATACATTTAACGTGAATTGTTGTTAATTGTTTAAATTCATTACTAATGTGTCTATTATGAGGGTATATGGTAACATCCCTGTACCACTCTAATCAATTATTCCTCAACTTCCCTATCACGGTAGCAATTAGCGTACTTTCTCCAATATAGTAATTTCTAGTCGTTTTGATCCTAGTTACATCAAAAATAGCAATCGCATCAAACATTCACATCTCTTCGACGTGTAATCTTTTTTCTCCAGGGTTTCCAATCCCAGTATTATATGACGCATCTTATAATGCTGTTTAAATGTTTCTCCTAAGTTGTAATATTTATGATAATCACAATAATTAAAAATCGCAAGTACACAGATTTTAATAGCAAACAATAAACCCTTTTATGACAGAAAGTGTTTACTTAAAACCTACCAGTTTACAGCAGTTACTTGAAACAGCCGCGATAGAACGGAATTTTGTCTAGAAGCCAAATTGTTTAACCGCCCGGAGCACAAGCTAACGTTTTATTGCTCGGTAAGAGCACTGTAAAATTTTGTCCCTTCTTCCTGAGTTTTATAGAGAGTCGTAAGCCCAGGCAACTGCTATGAAAACATTCTTAAAAATAACCAACGGTGATTACAAGCGTCGTCTTAGAATTGCCGCCTACAGACTTAGAGATTTTTTTTTATGTTTATAATATCTTATGATTTTGCTTGCATGACGGTCATAGGTTGAATTTTATTTTCACATTGTTTTCGACTTGCCGAACGCTATTGATTTGAGGGACTGTTGCAGCTTCATCGAGCAATTTAGAATGCTCAGAAGGCATGCTGACAAAATATAAAAGTGGCCAGAGAGATAAAACATCAAACATTACTCTATTCATATGTCTTATAAATATTACTCTGCAAGATAAACACGTAACAAAGCTAATTGAAATAATGTAAGCTTCCACAGTAATTAAACAGTAAATCACAACGGATGGTAATTGACATGTATAAACAAAAAGGGTAGGTAATCTATACTAAGTAACTTTCAAATAGTGTACTTCATATATGTATGTACATTTAAAGTCAATTTAAACATCCAATAATTTATTTAATAATAAAACAGAATAATAACCGTATAATATATGCACATGGAACTGTATAACTTTATTTCAATCATGATAAATTTACAAAACATTGATACGGACCACATTAGATTTTTTTACAAAATATTTTTTTTACAAATATGACCGTAAATTTCAAAACGTAGTGGATAACTTATTACTAATAAAACTTAATATTTACTTTCCGTTTTATTACTATGATGTATCGTGCATAAGAGAAGACAAAATTAATTAAGATGTTTCGTAGGCGTCCGTCACTTTCACTCCCAAGCGGGTCATTACAATGTGCGTATTACTGGCAAGATTAACTTCAGCTATAACGTTTTCTGTCCTAAAACAACAACAAATAAGGCTAAGGTTGGTTTATTACTTTAAGTACTGTAGCGTAAATATATAAAAGTTCATGATGTGCCCAAAAAAATTATCACTGTAGACTTAGTTTTATATTGACTAGCTATGCCTGGGAATTCGTTCACTTGGTACTGAAAGTTATTTTTATATATCTCTGGAACAATAGTTTGTTCCTGGATGAAAAGATGATCGGTTGAATAGTTAAGACAAAAAACATCTCAACAATCCGTAGATGACATTGTTAGCACATATAATACAAAAAAAGGAATTTATCTGGTGTAGCAAGTTAATTATTAGTGTCAATCATATATATAAAAGACTTTAGAAAATATATTAAAGAACGTTAAAAGTAGGCGGCATACTCACATATCTTCGTATAATTTCAATTGCAACATACCCTTGCCTCTTCACGTGATATTAAGTTACGGCGATGTATTTGTTGCGATTAAATGAAAGTATAATTTTAATTTGTGGTTAAAAAGATCTAGTAGAAAAACCTAAAAAATTGCGGCCTAGAACGTATAATATAAGCTATAAATAAAAACGTAAGCTAACAAGTTATAGAAAAACGTAATATTTCAAGTTGCTGCTATGAACGTATAATTTTGAGTGGCAGCAAAAACGTATTATTTTAACTTGTAGATAAAATGCTATAAGAAAAGTATATCATTGTGATACCATTATATACGATCACCTTGTTAAATTTAAAAGAAATGTGTATCAGTATTTACCAGAGTAGTACAATGAGTAAAAAATCAAAATGAAATATTGTTGCTCTCTTTTTTTCCAAAAACACGTACAAACTTAAGTTATTAACAGTTTCATTACGTGCATTATAGATTGATATTATTGATCCTATACCCTCTCGTTTCGCTGTTTAGTTTCTTGGTTAATTTAAGCTACTTTAAATATTACACTTTGACGTTAAATTTAGGTACATTTTTAGCTTTTGAACAAGTGAAACTGTATTAAAATCCGTCCAACGGTTAATTTACTACAAACTTTTAACTTTTATCCCCTATCCTGTGGGAATCCTATCGTTTTATGGTTTAAAATATATTATATATGTTGATCTATAATATTACCTGTCACCCTGTTAATTTTTATTGAAATAGTTTCAGATATTTCCATGTAAACACGGATACAAATTAATATATAATAATTTTTCGTCTCTATATTAATAACAAAGTACACTGCGGTTAAAATTTCCAAAAATATTTTATGTACACATTTGGCTCCTTTACAGTTTTATTAATTTTTAGATAGTAACACGTTGAGTGGAACTCATTTTTTTTAATATTATATAGGCTTAACGTTATGGCCAGAATCTTACCTGATATTAAGTGACTATAAGGCCAAAGATATAGATATGGTGCGTATGCTAAGCCTAGTGGAGTGACCGGCTCTCTAATGCAACTGCCGGAACACACCTACATGTATTTGGCGGCCGATTTTCAAAATGAGGGTGGCAGCTAGCAAGGCGGCCATTAGAAAAAGCCCTACTACCATGATATGGTTTTATCTCGATGTTTTTCCTTCACCGAAAGTCAAGCTCATTGCAGGTGAAATCGAACTCGCGTCCAATGGCGTAGCGTCCGTACACACTACATACTGAGTTATCATCGCTTTAAAATATCTATTAGTTATAGTCGATATTATATTAGTAGTAAATCTATAATGTTTTTGTAATTACCAGGCTGTTCAAATTTCAGTCCCGTTTTTACGCATTATTACCTTACCTAATAGGCTGCAACGTCACTTAGCGTTTGTGGTAAGCTCGTAACCCATAAACACAATAGCAAAAAGCAAAATTTAATGTAAACTTTAGACCGCAAACAACCATTTTTTCACTTAATGTTCTATGCACCTCTCTTACATGTTAGATGTCGGGAAAGTATTACACGAGTTAACAAAGTTACCATGTCATTATGTACGTTTGTCAGTTCATGTGTTATTTAAAAGTTTATTAATCGGTTTGGCTTTTGCAGTAATATAGAAATTGTCTTTTTTTCCGAGTTTCTCAAGTCGCCATACTTTCTGTAGAAAATACGATAACGTACTAATAATAACTACAGACATTGGGTTTGAAATAAGCATTAGTAAGTGAACACTGATAAAAATTAGACTCATAAGGTATCAAATCATTTTTTAAATTGTAAAACAATTTAGTAATAAAAATTTTTAAATTTCAATTCAAATTATTAAATTTAAACACAAATCAATCCGGTAGGAAAAGATGCGGCCGATATAGACTGACTAAATAAAATATGCTCAACGAGGAAAAAATAATAATAGTATTGAGAACTAAAGGATAAGTATAAATTCAATAAGTCTACAAGGATACGGAGGAATACTTTAGTATGACCCCAATCTATCTGAAGACATTAAATCTTAACATTTTTTTTATGGAATAGAAAGCAAACTAGCATGCGTGTCAACTGATGGTAGGTCATCACCGCTACCCATGAACACCCACAACACCAGAGGAATCGTAGGTGCTTTGCAGACCTTTATAGGAGGGACTGGCTCTCAAGTGCCACTGACGGAACACACCTAATGGTTGAGGGTAGTAGCTAGCCAGACGGGCTTTAGAAAAAGCCCTACCACCATTCTATGGTTTCCTCACTATGTTTTCCTTCAACAAAAGGTCAAGCTCATTGCAGGTGGTTGGATTCGAACTCACGTCCCATGATGCGGCTTTCCTACACACTACCATTGAGCTATCATCGCTTCAAACACTTATTTACTTCATTTGAATGCAATATGATGTGAATTACTTAAATCTTCATCATAATAATTCTAACGTTAAATAAAATAAATGAAGGAACAGTTAGCAAACTAGTTTGTGCTATTCGATTATTATGATGTGGTGAAGCAGGAAATTGAATTTATTTACACCTTATAAATATTACCTCGTGTTCTGCCCGCTTTTGCTTGCTGCTTTTATTTTTTTACATCGATACAAAATTCTTCTATTTTCTTATGCTCCATCAGTTTTTAAGGAACCAACGCCCATACATCCACATCCATAATATTATAGGTATAGTACATAGGTTCCCATCATCGGATATAAATAACAATATATATAAACGATTAACTGAAGTCGTTCAGTGAGAATAAAAATATATAAATTGTAATATTTTGAAACAGAAAAGTTTATTTGTTTGTTTATGCGCTAATCATAAGAACTACCAGTAAAATCTATAAAATTATTTTTGTATTAATCATTGAGGAAGGCTTTATGCTATATAACATCACATTACAGTAATAGGAGCAAAGTAATATAGAAAAAAGTTACAGAACCGACCAAAATTTTTTGAAATCCGACGTGTAGTTCTGGAACTACTATGTTAGCGCGTTAAAACAAACAGCCATTTTTGCTTTGTACTATTAATATAGATAATACAAAGGTAAACGAAGTAATTCAAAGAATACTATATGGAACGCTAGGTTATGTATTATATGAACGAATGTACAGAGAACTCCAAAACTTTAAGAGATCGAGAAGTACAAAAAATCTTTTATAAAAATTAATAATCGAACCTAATCGTCTTCTTATCTCGTATCAACACAAGCTTATATTAATAAGTTGCTTATAAAAATAACCAGTCTTTGAAATTAGGATTGGGACTGATGTGCCAAATCGGGATTTTCCGAACGTACGCCGGATGGTAAGGTTTGTAAAGGACGCTCTTTTCTTAGACCCCAACCTAAAAATTTCAAATTTAAAACGTATCTACGTTAATTAGATTAAAAACTAATAGTATAGGTATAAAGAACACTGAATATATATAAGACCTATGTGGGACCTGTAACTAAAAGATAATGCTATATTTATTGTATATTGAAGAATTACAGTTGACCTCTTTTCTCGATACTATAATAATCAACTGAAAGGTTAAGTATACAACAAATATGTGTGAATATAAATCAATCAAAATTAATTACAGATAAGTATTACTTGATAATACGATTAGTATTTACATTTACGTTAATGAGCAAATCTCGTTTGATATCACATATGCAACTAAAATTCAATCACGATTCGGTTATATGTAATTATCGGTACAATTGATTCCCCACCCCGTACGTGTACTATTGGCAAGCGATTATCCTCGATATTACCTTCAGATAAAGACTACACTCGACCGAATCGTAGCCTCCTATATATAGACTCCACTTCGGCATTGGGACACCTTGAAGCTTCTATACCGTCATCAAAACAGGATCGGAGGATATAGTTCGGTCGTATGCAACAAAAGCTAGCTAATGAGAAAATCCTGTTGACGTAGCGCTACGTACTTAACCTTTGGTACACGATTGTGTGAAATTTCTACGATATAGTAACGGTGATACTGATAACAATGATATGTTAAAAAGCATGTGTGATATCTAGGATAGGTTATTTATAAAATTATTAAGTGTATTTACAAATTTCCCATATTTTAGCCGTAACGTATAATCTATACACCTATGTACTATACAAAATATTTATTTATAATCTAATACAATCGACTTGAACCAAGAATGAGTCAAATAGCCAGTATGATGTAATGATATCTCAGTTGGTAGTGTCTACGCCGCGTCCATAGGCGTGAGTTTGGGAGTTGACTCTTGCAATGAGTTTGAGCTATCAGTGAAGGAAAACATCGAGACGAAACCATTGTCTGGTTACATACATTTTGAACATGTACATAAAATAAATAAAATCTTTAATCGTGTATAAGTAAAATCTTAATCCAGTTAAAACGCATTTCAAATTTATAAACGTGTAAAAAATCAATATTTATACGTTTCGATCATCATGACCATTAAATCTCTAATTAAAAACGTGATTGGATTCAGTCCAAAAGTTTAGTACCCTCTCTGTCAGAATTTACAATAACGGTACATACATTTTTGCTTGATTATTAAAATGTACATATTGATTAAATTCTGTTAACATTCCCAGCTTACAGGAACGTATAACCTATCGTCATAACTGACTGTTTAAGTATGTGTTTTGTCAAGTTCATAAAAATTTATTATGTACAAATTGGGGCGGTTGAGATACGTACTTTTTATTACAAAAACAATACCTCGATTAAATGGTCAGAACGGTTTCTGATATGAATACATATCCGATAAGAGTATATCCCACTTAGATGAACAAGTAAATTTTAATAATTCACGAGTACATATAAATTCTATATTGACAATATTATATACAGTAAAATATTACAAAAATCTCGAATGATAATTAATTAAATTTTAATGGAAAAACTAAAAAAGGTAGTTTTTATTTGTATGAAACTGAATTAAAAATAAATGGTTTATGGTATAGAATTATCATTCGCAAGTGTATATGTAACAATATTTATTATCAACTAACTGGCTCAGCAAGTGCTGTTCTGTCCTACTAGACACACACACAGTACCATAGCTCCGCTATTTTAAAGGCCGGCAACACACCTGCTATTCCTCTGGTGTTGTGGGTGTACATGGGTAGCGGTGACCAATTACCGTCAGGTGACCCGCTTGCTCGCTTGCCCACTAATCCTTTAAAACATTTTTTTTAGGGGGAATTAAAAAAACAATTCAAAGTTTATAAAATACTCCCATGGAAAGAGCTCTTTCATTTACTAGTAAATTTCCTAAATCTGACAAAACTACCCCATTTTCCTTTTCCTACAAACCTTACAGACAAATTATTCATATAGACTTTATTAATAATTGTACAAAAATAATAGATAAATTGGTCTATCGATTCTCTGGTATTTCAGTTAAAAATAAACATAATTTAAGTTTTTGTATAAATTGCGTAGTATCTCTTGATATAAAACAATTTTACCAGATTAAATATAGGTATGAAATATATAGATAATGTTAGCCACAACGATTTATTCTATATAATATTACTTACGCGTTATATTAGTTTATTACTTGATATGTTATATTCGTTATGTGAATATATTAAATAAGTTCATGCTCACCCGGTCACCGTGTCAGAATATTTGCAAAGTTCACGAGCACATAAACCTAATGAGTGAGAACGTATGGGAAAATTTTAATTATTTTGATTCGTTACACACAAACCGTTCACACGACTTTGTTATTAAATTTTCAACGCAATCGTGCTTACTTACATAATGTATTGCTTCATTGGAAATAACTTGAACTACTTTTTTATTTTTACATTGTGTAATGTTTATCGAACTTATAAAATATAATTGTTTGAGGACGTATAATTTTGTTGAAAATAGGCCCATCTAAATGTATAAATAAATTTATACTCTTATCTGATGGTATCTTATTTTTTGAAATTTTGCAATAGATCACAGATATCGATTATGTAATTTTTTTATCTGACTAATTAGTAATATAATATAATCTTAAGAATAGATGAAGAAATTTTGGAATTAAAATTAAGTTTTTAAATATAAGAATAAAAAACATGTTATAAATTTTACGGATTTTTTTACAAGGCAGTTAACAAGAATGAAACAAAAAATCTTAAATTATAATTATAGTAGTAGACCCGGTAGGTACAGGTATTTTCGTCGAGGACACAAAGTCATCAATATAAAAAAAATCTAACATCTGTTGTAATATATTTGGAGGCTAAATATTAGGGGACTCTAAGTTTGTAAATGTAAGAAACCAAAAAAATAATAAGAAATTACACTAGGCCCAAATTAACAAGTATACAAAAAAATCATATAAATAAGCCAAGTCGTTTAAGAGAATCAGAAAACATATACGCACTTTTTTATATAAAGATTAAAAATAAACACACAACGTTAATACTGTTATTTTGGTATATTCACATATTGTGACGTAATAATAATGTAATGTTATTGTCATGATATTGTCTAAATTACGTGAATAATAATGAACAAAATATATAAATATGGTTATGGTCTTTACCACCATCCTTTTGTCTCGTCCGGCTGTAAGCTAGGCGATAAAGACACACGCATTTATTACAACGGTTATGATTTACTATTGGATGTCACGATTATCGGGAAATGCTCTGACATGACAAATGACGTGAGATTTTGAAGGAAATATACATTACCTACACTTCGATACACTAAGACTATGTGTTAATAATTTGTCTTAATGTTTTATAAAAATAATTCCTTGATAAACTAAATAAAAGGTCCCAAATGTAATATATACTTCCATTTAATACAACATATACAATATATATTTACATTCCTGTATCAGCGGCTCTGTTCCCGTAAATAACAAAACTCATTTAATGGCTTAGATACAGGTTTGCAATGAAACGTATTAGGTTATTTACTTTTGTCCCATTAGTTTACTATTACGAACTATATATTACCTAATATAATATATAAACTAAAGCTTGGTTAGAGAACACAAATATTATTAAGAAAAATAACTATGTACAATAGGTTCAGTGGTTGTCCAGATATAAACACACGAACCCTCAATCATGTCAAAACTACTGAACTTATCGGCATGGGACTGTAAACATTCGAAACGAAAACGTTCGTAGATGGTTCTGGACTTCTTAGTTTTTGGATTCCATTGGCTCTTTGTCAGTTTTTTTGATTTGCTATTGTATGCCAAGCGTAGCAGGTTAGTGATAGCTAGTATTACATAAGGATAAAAAGTGACGTAATTTCTAGAAAAAATAATAGTGGTGGCATTCCTAAATCGTAATCGTAATGACAGTCTAAGATAAAATGAAAATATTCTTAATAAGGTTACCCTTTACAGGTATGAAATCTATCTTTCTGACATCTGTAATCAAAATTTATTTGTATGCTGATACATAAGACTCCAAAGAGATTTCGAAACAACAACTCTTTTAGAAATTATATATTTTTTTGTAAAAGCTGATAATAATACGTATACTTAGTAAAACTGTTAAATTATTTTAATTATATACCTGTTAATGTAAGGATTCCTATCATGTAATGAAATAGCTTTTTGAATGTGTTGTACAATTTATTTGAGACTTACTCAATATTTCAATAGAATGTATTTGTATTCGATTCTAGGATACATAATCTATTTTAATGTAACATTTTATCTACTATTGCCAGTCATAGTTTAAAAGTAAGGATTTCTCAAATAGGGTTCCTATTTGATTCTATGTGATCCTACTTGATTCAAGAATATTTAATACTAAACATATAATCTAACACGAATTACAAAATGAATAAACCGGTAATCCCCATCTAATTACATAACTCATGTTTTTTATACAACATTAATAATATTTAAACATCACATTGTCAAAATGATTTCTTATGTTTACGCGAATATTACTCATCGAAATAAAACTAATATAAACGGATTTTATCGCGCTTATTTATTCATTTTGATCCCGACCTTTCGAAAGCTTTTCAGCCTTCGTGATCACGAGGTGGACATGGTCACTTTATTTCGATCACAGTGTCACTTTACTTGGACGATACCGTACAGAATACTAAAGTTACATAATCAAGACTTTGAAATACTTAAGCCTAATAGAAGCTAAAAACCCTAGATCTTACTTTTGTGAATAAGTTGTTATTATGCTAAAACACAAATTTACTTTAAGCATTAAGGTAATAAATATATGTATGTTGTATGAAGAAAAGAAAAGCGTGGTTATCGAAAGATAAAATTCGCTTCGTTTTCCAAACTGCCAATGATAACTTAGTCGTAAAGCCCATTTTAGACAAAATTTATGGCTGATTTAACTCGTTTATTTCGCAAAAGAACTTTCTTTCTTTACCGATGGAACATTGTGATAGGGTAATGGCACAGTTATTTCTAAATAAATGCGAGAGAAAATTAGATTCTTGGTTTTAATAACTCTACGGTGAAGAGAAATTATTATGTAAATCACCTAATTTATTCACTCGATACTATAAAAATATTAAAAAATAAATATTTAATGACATATTAAAAATTATTATGATTATTATTAAAAAAAATATTTTAATAAATTCAAATCAAGCTTGAATATTGTTTAACTGTTTCTTGGTCTATTGTCTATGTTATTATATATCATTAGTATTATAGCTGGGCAACCGACTCCATATTAGTCACCAATGTAAAATTCCGGAAGTAATTGTGAAAACAAACTTATAACAAAGTACTTGTTTACTTTTCGAAAACAATATCGACGGAGTCATAAGTAAACACGTGTCGATAATTGATTTTGCGTGTGTGATAACGGTAATGTATACAGCATCCGATATCGGTTCCCGATGACACGTGCGTACTCCGAACCGGGCAACTCAGGCGCGTGATCTGAATGTTGCCAATTCGATACGTTACAATTATCGACAGCATCAATAGCCAAATTTGATAACGTTATACATCATTGGATATTTAATACTTGTGTAGTTATTACAATGTGTTTTTGAAATAAAACTTCTTGTGGGAAGGTTTTGAAATTCTGATCCGAAACGTTTTATGTGATGCTCGTTCGGGTAAAATCAGCTCGGGGTGACTGAGAGAGAATATTAGATATAGTAATGTTTCGCTTCTGCCGTTTTACCGTTATGTATTTTCAATATCCGTATTATCTTAATCTAGCAGGCGTTTCTGAAAAAGCCAACAGCTTAAGAACACCGCAGGGAAAAAATACTAATTTTCTTTCATGGTAATCGGTCAAGCAATATCAGAGTTTATCGATCTATATAATATATGCCGAGTTCTCTCCGCTTATAAAAAATCGTTATCTCTGATTCGCTATTTCAGCTCTTCATTACCATATATACTCGAATCATAGCTTAGTACTGTTTATGTCAGTTGTCAGTTAGTGAACCGAGAAAATTGTATTAAAATTCGTCAAAAGTTGATCTTTAAATTCCAAAAATTTCAAAGTATATTATTTTTGGTTCCTATATCGATATCAAAGTACAACCCAATTATAAAATATTTAATTTACACATTTGGGTCAGTTATAAATATTATTTATTATATAAAGTTTAAATGATAATAAGTGATAATACGTTCGAGTTAACTGACATTAATATATTACGGAAATTGCTTATAAGGTAGAAAAGAAATACCAAAAGCCTTGAAGTGATTTGAATATGTACATACAAGCCTAAATATTAGCCATGACATATATGTGGTTAGTAATACTTTATATATCTACATAAAATAAACAAAATATTGCTCTTAACAAAACTTTTAAATAAACCAATGGTAATTTTAATATAGAGATAAAGTTTTACTTTAAGTTAAAGATATGTCAAAAACCTTTATTTAAATCTTCATTTAAAAATATGTCATTACAATTATGTAGTATCGCTTTAGTCTACTTAGCAGTTTCAAATAATTAACTATTCTTTCTAATACCGCGGATATATTGCAAGATGCATTAAATTCTGCTTATCCTAACGGCTTGCATAGGATCTCGCCTTAATTACAAAGTGCAACGTCAGCTAAGATTTATCAATTAAGAGAATTGGGAGCAGAACCGCTTGCCCACTCAGCTAGCTTGCTTTGCTACACTGAGCTCAGCAAGCTCAATCAATTTACCAGATCGTGTGCATATACACATCGAATCCATTATACTGGAGAACAGAACTTACCTATTATAGTTACTTCAACAATCATACAATAACTATTTGAAATCGATGTATTAAGAAATATTCTATAATCTTTACGTAGAGTTCATATACAATTCCCTCTTTTACACTTTTGTACGGAAATGAAAGAGCAGTTTTAGCGATAGCATGAAGCGATGATAGCTCAGTTGGTGATGTGTATGGATGTAGCGTCAATGGACGTGATTTCGGACCCCTGCCACGAGCCTGAGCTTTTGGTAAAGCAAAAAATCGTGATGAAAGCATAGCATGATGGTAGAACTTTTTGTAATACCCATCTATCAAAGCCAATATTTCTCTGTCGTCTATATTTGTCGTCAAATATGTGTAGGTGTGTTCCGACAGTTGCACTTGAGAGCTTGTCCCTCTACCAGGCTTAGAGTTTCCACCATCATGGGCCACATCGTCACTTAACATCAAGTGCGATTGTGGCAGTAACGTTAAACCTATAAAGTATAAAAAATATTGTTAACAATGTATAAATAAAATAAAAAACAACAACAGCAAAACAGAAACAATATAAGCTATAATTGTTTCAGTAATGTAAATGCTTCTTTAGACCGTTTTCCGTAGGTTGTGGCTTTTATGGAATTAAAATATGCGGCGAATAATGTATGGCTTAGATACTACTCTGTCTAATCCCAAATGAATTTAGAACAATTTATAAACTTGATCGCGACCTACGTACTACGTGAACTACCTGCCTTAGTGGTACGTTTAGGTGTTTCGCGTAAGGGGAACTTTCGATGTATATACATCATTCAAGCCGGTAAACCATTAGGTTACGATCGCTATGTACATGATTATAAACCCACCACAGTGACTCGCTATTGATATGTCACGTTTCGACATCAGTAAAGCCTCTTGCACACGTAACGATATATCGTATAGATTTTAGAAAATACAGTTAAATCGAACGCCCCTAGTGTCTCATCACACAACACTGATATCGGTGTCGATCGTCAGTTCTCCAAAGAAACCAGTAAAAGAAACATGTAATTTTATTAAGCTCTTTATTATATGCAGATCTAAGATTATTTTTCTTCATACCACTATATACCTTTTGGTATTTGGATCAATGGCTTTGTATTTTTTGACAAGCCTCTTGTAGGCGACATTTTTTTTTTTGTAATCATGGTACTCCTTTGATTTTGTCTGCCAAAGGTAAGTTAAGCTTCTGTAGCTTTCTATAAACTCTTACAGTTGTTCGCGGTGTCCTCCTCTTTCGTCTTCCAACATGTTGTAAAGATTTCAAACGCAATCGACAACAATGAACGATAATCTGCAACAACTTATCATACACATGATCGATAAATCTGCGCAAATCGATTTGTACAGATTAATCGCTACGATATATCGTTACGTTTGTAGCAGGCTTTAGTTATATCAAAATGCGCTAGCTCAGTGAAGCAATGATAGCTCAGTCGTATAGTGTGCATAAACCACGTAGAAAGTCAAATGCCTGCCATCAGTCTAAACGTTTGATAGTTACACTTGAAAGGTAATCCTTCCACTAGGCTTAGTGATTCTACCACCTTGAGCCACATCGTCACTTAACACTAGATGAGAGTGTGGTCAAACGCTAAACTATAAAAGTAGATATTATAAAAAAATGGTTTTATTCAGCTGCTTAGAGGCTAGCTAACTAACATCATAGCGATGGATTGCTGATCTTTGAATGGTTGTTTTGGATGGTTCTGTATTTACTATCAGATCACGTCACTACATAATAAAAGTTAACTCTTTATATGTTTATAAAAAAAAGTAATGCTCATTGCATTCAGTTCCACGAAATTGACAATATAACTTTAACCATCTGTCTAAAATATAATCGCAATTTTATTAAAAATACAATTCAATTCTTTTCTTTTAGCAACAAAGAATATTAGGCCAACAATTTTCATAAAAAAAATACTTATCAAGACGAAAAGTAATTCGGTTTTAACGAGGCAGGGTCGGAATTCTCCAATAATAATGTCTTCAGGACCCAAACTGGGCCGCAGTGTTGGAGTGCTTGCACAATAATGAGATTAAAGGAAGTACCTATTTCGTAAACTTATCTATATTACGACCAAGTGAACCCTCGGTATGTAATAAAAGACAAAAAGGGCAAGAATTAGAATAAGGCAAATTAAACAAAAAATAAATGTTCACACGAATAAATGTGATTCTTTCAGCTGTTGGAAAGAGAACTGCATTTTAATTTATTATAATATGAATTTAAATACGTTTTCTAACGAGAAAAAGCACCAATAAATTTACTGTTGATTAGAATAGAATATATTGTTTTAGCGGAAAAAATTGTGACACGTACATAAAAAATTAAAGAGTGAAGAGTGTAATTTGAACTCGTATTATATTTTTATGTAACATAGACCAAATTTTTTTTTTTTCATTTTTGAGGTTTGCGTTATGGCCATAATCTCACCTGATCTTAAGTGACGATACGGCCCTAGTTGGTTGACACACTAAACTGGCTCTCAAGTGCAACTGCCGGAACACACCTATTGCTATTTGACGGTAGATTTTCAACTTAAGGGTGACAGCCAGCTAGGCGGGCATTAGAAAAAGCCCTACAACCATGCTATGGTTTACTCACGATGTTTTCCTTGTCAAACTCATTGTAGATGGAGTGGATTCGAACTCACGTCCCTTGACGCGAAGTCGTAAACACTACCACTGAGCTATCATCACATCAATGCTATTCTCTTCTTGAATGTGACTAAAGTCCGTACAATACAAGAATAATGGCGACTGCCGAGAGATCCTTAGTCCATCTAGGCAGTTGGATACAATCTAACTTATCCAGAATCGCGACAAACCAAACGAGAGACACTGTGACAAGGAGTATTATTATTCTGTGCATTGCGATGTTATTGCCTTATGCATGGTGGGCCTAGTCAAGCACGGATCCACCGTTGTGGGCACGATGGGCATGCCCACTGTCGTTAATGGGCTTGTGACGTCACACTTTCACGGTTAATGTATGCACCACAGTTTTTATAACGTCCATATATTTTAGAAATATCTCTGTAGGAATGCACTATATCGATCATTAGCAAGTTAATACAGCGATCCGTATTTGGCCGAGTTTCTGGTGGCTGTGACTACAATCCTTTTTTGAAGGCTGGATCCGCGTCTGGTCCTATTTAGGTACAGATCCCTTGATTAAACTTGACCTGTTCATAATGTTATTATAGGTAAATAATCAAGAACAAAATACAGACTCTATCTAACATATAACATTCCAAAGTTTCTAAGCACATATCAAATCCAATCTAATTTTGCTTAGACATAAGCAAAACAGATTATCCCTTCTTGACATAAACTCATTTGTCGACATCAAAAATTAATTAAAAGTTGATGTTATTTCCCGTAGCGCTGTGGTGAATAATTTTACACGACTTCCTCGTTTATGTATACATTTCGGTTGATGTTTTCGACAGCATTGGTAGAGATCAATTTATATTCCGGGAAAAGAAAAGGGGTTCTTTAGACGAATTTTGACAATCTCCTTCGAATATAATATAATACCATCTGAAAATATCGTAGATGGCGTATGTTGTTTGATTAATTTACCAAACGGGTAACGCAAGAAGCTCATATAATTTCGACTACTTTAGAAACTTTCCCCATATATATACTACATAATTTACGTAAATGTTTAATTTTCATAATGTAATGTTTAATAATGTTTAAAAGTTACTATCACTAATGATTTCTTAGGTTTACGCGAATATTATTCATTGAAATAAAACTAATTTAAACGGATTTTATCGCGGTTATTTATTAAATTTTTGATCCCGACGTTTCGAAAGCTTTTCAGCCTTCGTGGTCACGGGGCCGACTGAGGTGTAGGTTGTCCAGAAAAGTTTAAGTTAACTAAACAAAATAACCGCGATAAAATCCGTTTAAATTAGTTTTATTTCAGTTACTATCACTGTTTATTTGTAATAAATATGTACATATTTTTTTAACCTAGTTCGGATTAACGGCTGTACATCATCTGATGGTAAGTTTAGTATGGTCCAAGAACAGTAGTGACTGGCGTACGGAAAATGGACACCGTTAGTAGCAACTATCATGCCAGCATTCTAAATACCTCTGTACGCATTGTTTAAAAAACTCAATATTATAGAAGGAGGAAACGTCCAGATCGGAAGACTTTTCCGCTGCTCCTAAGTGAGACAAAGATAAGAGTTTTCAAACTTTTTGGCACGTTGCAGATACTCAGTCCAAATTTTTATAACTCACATTTTATTTGGATTATACTAGTTTCTTAAATATAGGGACTTAAAATTAGATTGTGTCCAATTTTCTTTTATCGTGAATGTTTGATTTTTGTTTTTGAATTTTTTAGTATCGTTAACAAAATAGTATGAAAATCTTCTACAGAATGTTCCATGGGATTTCAAAATGCGGCTCAGTAAATTGAGCTATCTGACATTAATATTGTACGTCATTTTTAAATGTACTATTCTTGCAAATACAAAAACATATTGAATTTGGCATGCAAGAAGAAAAGTAATCATATCACGTGTATCTTCACCATTTCCATTCAAGCAGTTTTACCATTATCTAGCATTAAGAGGCTAGGTATCGATATTACACGTACAATGTAATTTCGGTCCATTAATTACACGGCTATTTAGAATTCAGCGTGCTTCGAGCCGATAAAGTGGATGGACCTAATAACTGGCAATAATATCCACTCAGCAGTTCTGTTATTGCGAACCCGGACTATTTCGCTTCGTTCCTACAATGCTCCTTTAATTGAATGTCCTTTGTTTACTTTATGTCACAATGTATTTACTTTATGTAAATTGGATTTTAGCCGCACACCACTGGGATTTGCGGGTACACTATTATGTAGAGTTTAAATTCAATTATGATGTATATTTCATTAAATTAAAAAAAGGAACTGAATCAAATTGTTCTGTCGGTGATTAAACAGCTAAACAACACCGAAGGTCTATTCATGCCAAAATCGTTTCTTATATTAAGGATATAATATACCTTTATCGGCAGATGCTTTTATTAACAGGCCCGGTTGAATGGTAAAGCACGAACAAAGTCGAGGACAATGGCTAATTGTGTATTAGGGATGTTACGGAGTTTCTTCTCTTAAGTTTTATGGAAGATACCAAATTACGTCGCTTATTACAATTCCTAGTATCGAATAATAATATTCTATTATATTTCTACCACTGAGTTATCATTGCTTTAAAAGTAAGGATTCTCTCACAAATACTTAATCTAATCAAAAATATTATTATAATACAGCTAACTATATATACTCGGCTAACATTTGAATTTAATTTGTGCTTTCAACTCAAGATAATGGATAAACAATACAAACCTAGTTATTTTATATAAACAAAGTATCATTTTAAACTTAATAAGAATAATTCTATTTTTCCGATAACAGATTAGACGTAGAAATGAGGTATAGAAACAAAAGCATTCACATATTACAGTAAAGCGAAATGTACAAGTATCTACAATGAGTCTAATATCGTGTCGAGGCTGTCCTGTTCCTATGTTGTTTGTTTGGTACAGGTGTCACGATATACAAAGCGCAATAACCCTGCGTATGTCGGAGGCTGAAGCTCGATTTGTATCCAGATTATTTGTAGTACAAACTTTAAAGTGAGCATAGCGCGTTCCAGTATATTATTACTTTGCACACTTCCGTATTACAGTTCTCACTTCTGTTTAGAAAAGGTAGTTTACTTTTTTATCTAATTCTATTCAATATAATATTTTACATATGTATGTGCGTTTCATTTATTTTCTCAAAATGGCTCTAATTGTTAATATCCATAAACTGGTACCTTGTTTTCTGTTAAGTTTCTGTGTTATTTTATCATCATCTTTCAAGACATTCAGCAAACCTTAATCACCTTAATATTTATAACTTCCTAGCTGTGCCCGTGACTTCGTACCTGTAGAATTAAACAGTATTTCATATTTTTTACCCGTGTTTGTAACTTTTTTCCACATAGCTATGCTCCTTTTGGTGATAGCGTGATATTAAATAGCCTAAAGTTTTTGACAATGATTGTGCTATCAAATATAAAAAGAATTTTAGACATATGACTTGTAGTTGCTATGATCAGCGCGTTCAAACTAATTTTTCGCTTTATAATATTAAAATATAAAAATTCGATCAACAACTTTCAAAAAGAGTACTTTGTAAATAGGTTAAATAGAGTTTGAGCATAATCTTACTTGATGGGTACTGACCGTGAGCAATAATCTCCACTAAGCCTAGACATGGGACTAATTCTCAAGTGCAGATAACAAAATAAGTAATTAGCTACTTACGGACAGATTATTTATTTGAGAACACTAGCTAACTGGGCCTTTACTAGAAATCTATACCATAATTAATAGCTTAAGTTCTTTTAAAAAATAATAATTCTTATGAATGAAATAATAAATACGTAGAGAATAGATGTTACATTCAACGCACCCTACAGATATTCAAATAACCAACCCCAAAGAAACCAATCAGTGAAACAATAAATATCATTAAATGAAGTATCTGTTATATAATTATGTGCAGAATACATAATATTTTTGTTATTACACCGAATGTCTATCCGGATACAAAATAATAATATAGCTAAAACTGACGCTCACGTTTATGTATAAAAATGGTTTGGGCATTTATATGTTTGATGCTTAGGTACCTATGTTAACAGGTTAGGTTATGATGAATTCTGTGTTTGATTTATTTATTTTTAAGCATACTGAAAGCTTTTTTTAATGCCTAAAATTAAATACGTAATAAAATGTTAAAATAAACAGTGTAGTATTCTATATTATTATATATGATTATATTATATTTACGTGACGTAATATTTTATGATTTTCTAAGTAGTTATGGTCTAGACTACTGGGCCTTGATCCGATATCTTACAAAAAACTCCTATAGAAATAAAATGAATGGGTAATAACACATTATCTAAATGCAAAATCTCATCCAAATTGGTACGGTAGTTACCGAGTAACGAATTACATATATGTATATACAAGAATTTCTCATTTAGTAGCATTAGATAGATAACAAAATATTTTATGACAAGTATTACGTAAGCCGCTTTATAATTTCATGTGGCTTATTTTGGTTCTCCCGTTTTGAATTTGAATGTTCGAATAATTATGAAATACGGGCGGACAATTTTACATTTGTTGTCACCGCCGCTTTGGATATCTAGATATTGTAACAAACCATTCAATATAATATAATTCAGAAATATTTATGTAGTACCTGTTGGTTTTATGTAATAATACAAATAAAACTATTCTAAGAATAGAATAAAAACGTTGAAACTCGGAAATACAACACTTTAATCAATAAAACAATATTCAATCAAAAATCTACGTACAATGTAGATATATGTAAACTTTCGCAAAAATTAATAGTCTATCGTCCTAATATTATTATAATCGCAATCATAAAGTACAAAATAATATATAATTTATAATGTACAATTAAATATAATAAAGAGAAAGTACAAGACAATTAAAATTAACATAATTACTTTTATAGAAAATAATAAATACAATTCTACTTTTCCTGGCCTTGTATAAAATGCAAAGTGTGCTTGTTATCTAAAAACAATCAGCAACACACTTGTTGCTCACAATATTGAAATATAATTACACATTGCGGCAATCAATTTATTAGAGCATGATAATACTTATCTACCAATTGAGAAACGGCACTAATCGCGATGAATAAAAGGTGAAATATTTAAAAATCAGACCGATATAGTAACCCTCGTACTGGTGTCGCTGCGCAGACCGGAGCTGAGCGCTGAATTGGCCACTATCCTTTTTAGTATGTAGTTTGATTCATTTTATTTGTTGCCGGGCATTTTCCGATCCCCATTCGCATGAATCAAACCGAACGGACTCATTTATTTGATACCAACCGACAAGATACATTCGTATCCACTATAAATTTGTAAACGCGGACAAAATTTTATCGGGGTGCTGAAGTATATCACGGTTAATCTTAATTAATTAACACTGATTTACGATTATTGTCATATATGAATATATATTGGAAATTAAGTAATTTACAAAGATTTCATCGTAGAACTACTAAAATAAAATCATCATCGTAAGATAGACGAGAGGAAACCAAATAACAATTAATTAAATGTTTTTATTTTATCAAAACTTAAAAATTTGTAATTTATAAGTTATATCTCAAGTATTTAAAATCAATTTGCCTTAAAACAATATTACAAGTTTCCAGTTTTTTTTAATTATTTATTCGATTCTCACAAAAATCCTTATTTGAATAATTTATTTCAAACGTTATGTGTAGATCACTTGAGGCATATAGTGTACTTTCACTCTATCACTAATTTTATAAAAGCTGATTAGACAACAAGACACAAAAACAACTTTCTGAAGAATGTTTTATTTAAAATTTATATATAATAATTTATATATAATATTTTAATGTTACCAAAAATGAATTTTGTTTTATTATTCATGTATACATTTTATTAATTTAAAATGTATGCTGTATATGTATACTGTGTAACTAATATACACATTTTTTTTTTTCAACATTATTAAAATACCTAATTTACGCTTGTATTTATCAGATACGTTTTGAGTTTTATTCAGTTTCAGCGACTCTGAAACCCAACAGCTAACCCGTCCAAAATAGCTAATCTTAATTTTCCTATTAGAGAATCTTGTTTGATACAAGTTATCTTACTTCATTTTATTAATGAAGAATACCAAAGTAACCCAATTCTATTTTCTAATTAACACCACAGAAACTTACAAAATATATTTATTCAAATGCTCCAAAAATATTTTCAATGGGTGTACATGTTTATACATATAATTAGACAACCTAGCATTATAATAACGATGCGGTATTATACAATATAACTTTGTTAGAATTAAACTTTTTATGGACATTTAATTTGTTAATTTATTGTTTCATCTTAATCATCTTTAAAAATATGCTAAAATCAAGTAAGAAATAGTTGTAGTAATATAGGTATTGTAATTAAATTTTTCTGTTTTACCTCATTTAATTTTTTCAAATTGTACATATAAATCAGTTGATGGTGAAAGCAGCATATTTTGAAGAAACCTGAATACTTGCGTTTAAAATCGTCAGTACTATGTGGACTTAATTAAGAATGTGTAATCCCTGTTGGGAAGGACATAATTAATATTGAAAATTGAGCACGTGTAGTAATGTATTATGTTTTACATATAGTTTTATTCTTGACGTGTAATATTTACGATATAATTGTACATCCTTCGTTTTATATGTACAATGTTCAGTACAGTCAGTACATACATACAGACCAATAAGGTTCTCATGTTGTGTATAAATTTATATAAGTTATTATAAATAGTTTATGCAATTACAGAGGCTATTTTGAATTGTAAGAAGAAACTTAAAAATAGATTTATCAATAAAAACAATAAAAGGTGCCGAATACTTTCAATTTCGGACGTAATTAGCGATAGACTTTTCCAAAAATTAATTAAAAGTCGTCGTACAGTCCGCTCGGGGCATCTCACGAGGACGAACGTGCCTAAAATACTTTCCAGCCTCCCCTTTATCCTATAATTTCTGAATGAATACCAATTAAAAAAAATCTGTAAAAAAATCTACAACGAGATACCACGTTTATTCGAATCTATTTCACGTTAGATGATCGTTTTAGATATGAAATTTGCTTGTAGAATTATTTTTTCGTATTACAATATGGTTATATTAAAATAACTTGGCATCATATAAAAATGCGAAGGTAATAGGTATAGTAAATGAAGTTGTTTTAAGTTAACACATCACATTTGGTACGGATATTTCTCGTGATACTTATATTAAAAAAAATATTTCATTTAAACTATATTTTGTTTTGGTAAATCCATCTCTAAAATATTGAATTATACATAATATAGAAATGTTATGAATAATTTAAAATAACTTTCAATAGAACAGCACAGAATATCAATCTAAGCTTTTTAATAACTTTGCAGGTCCTTAAAAAATCAATTATTGTATTCGTAGCTTATAATAAAAATTATCATTAATAACTTATTTTCGTTCGGTTAAAATTTATCTGACAGTTTAATAGATTAATTCAATTTCATTACAGCCGTAACAAATTTAAGTTTTAAGTATATAAAGTAGGTATATAAAAGTAATCATAATAAGATGATATTATAATGAATAGTATAGTCTACAAAACTATGTATATGACTAAATCACAACAATATGAATTCAGTAAGCTTTTTTATGTTAACCAGATGTCGATTTTTATTTTAAAAAAGTTTACATGTTGTAGAGCGTGGCGCGTTTTGGTCTACTGAGCGCTATCGCCCATTCAATAACTTGCACTGAATAATGTGTTATACAGTTTGTTCATTTATGCTGTAGATTTAAACTAGTAATACCGCGTACATTTTAGAGCAAACAATATTAAAATTAATCATTGTTGTAACTGTGAATTATAATTTCCGTTAAATATGAAGTGCATGGTTCAGCATCGACACAATTACAATTATTAACATAACACACACGGTTTACATTGCATCCAGCATTAGATATTTAAATAGGTGAGCGTATGAAATGATACGAATTCATCACAATTTTTTTCGTCACTGTGGAGGTTTAACTAAGTTGATCGACGTCATGAACTTTCACCCTACAACTAAGATATCATTACTTCAAAATGATAATTACTTACCTATCAAATATTGATCTAAAAATGTATATTTATGGCTTTTAAATCAACAAATATGATACGTATAAATACGATTACGATCACCTATTAACGTTATACGTACCCCATTCAATACTTTGTTTTCCCACAGCAAATCATATCTTGTTCTCCAACAAGATTGTGAAGTACCTGTAATACGAAACATGAAATAAAGTATGCCCTTATATAATGCGTATTTGTTTCCACTTCGATTTTTTTCATAGAAACATACATATATATATATACGTTCAATATATACGCTTCTTTAACTGTTATATCGCAACGATAAAGTAATAACAACTTATTTTTTTTAATTTAAGTAATATACTTCAATATAGCCTATTTCCTTATATATACACACAAGAGTATTCCAGATAAGCAAATGTACGCAAATTTACCTAAATAATTATTATAACATCAAAGTAAAATATCTGAAACATGGGAAAATTAATCATGTAAAATTAAGAACATTTACATGTTCCACAGAGATAATTGCAAAACGCTGAATTATATTGTATAACAAAGCTTGATTTCTCGTCAATAGTAATCAGATTAAAACTGAAATTAACAACTGTCCATGTTTTCATTGTCCGTTCAAAATATTCGAGTTTATAATTGAATTAATCTCTTCAACGTGTTTTTAATCACAGTTTGTCATAAACACATGGGCAATATCGATAATTCATTTATAACCTCAAAATTATGTGTCTATTTTCGTTATATATCGAAAAGTTTGTGAGACACAATTGAATATATGTTTACGGCCATTTCATTTTAAGTAAGGACAAATTTCTATTAGTTTATATAAACAAATTACATTTAATTTATAAAATAAACCTTCTACTTCACTTAAATTAAACTAAACTATAGTAAAAATCTTGTAGGCGTCTGTTAGTGATAGCGTAACTTACAAACTATTCGACGGATTGAGGTTATAACATATATGTTTTATCGATACGAAGGTTTAAATTTATTCTAAAATCTAATAAATGACGTTGTGGTTAAAATATTAACTGCCGAAAAAAACTGAAAAAAGTCAGATGGATCAGCTAGCACTTATATAAATATTTAACACATAACTAACAATTATGCTCGTGACACTAAAATCATACATATGCGGGGATCAAACCGTCAATCTCTTAACTCAATCGTAAAAGTTACTTACTTCCGTACCACAATGTTTATACAAAATAACAATTCACGAGAAAAACCTTTACCAAGGTCAGTGGCGTAATGAAAACTAAGATAGGTTTTTATACCACTCTTATTCATAAAAATCCAGTATAAGTTAAGCCATAGGTTATAATAGTGAACATTTATTTTTCTCATTCGCTGATGTTATAGGACGATGTGTTCATAAAAGTTTGAACTTAAATATGGTAGTGAGTCAGGTTAGCATCAGAAAATGTTCTACAATCATAGCATAGATAAAATCACGGTGATTTTATTTATGGAAAACTCAACCTGCGTCGCCCTAGCAAGGCAACAGATGGCCGTGGGGTTTTAGTGGATATTCCCGGCGACTTATCGCCAGGCGAGTCCCACATAACCCTCTCAGTCCATCCGGACTGGGAGGGTATACATAAATGCATTACTTCATGGTAAAAAAATGCCGTTGCAATTTGATCCTCCATCGACCGCAGAAGTGTCTGAATATGCTACCATTGATTATTCGAAGCATACCGTGGGAGCATTATAACTAAATTATTTTAGGTATTCATTTTTTAAAACAAATAGTGTAATAGAATGACTAAATTAAAACGTATGCACATGAGTGTGAAATTTATTTTGTATATAAAAATAATATTGTCACTATGTTTGTCTACTCCAGTCACGGAAAACGATCAATCTTTTCTATTAAGTTTTAAAGTGTATTACTTCATTCAACTTGAGAGATGGGATAATGTTATCACTGTAATGTAATCCTGAACGCAATAGAAGGCGACAATGTTGAATTATTGACTACAAATAAGGCCAGAATTAGGTCTGCCAAGCTAGCTAATTAAATAATTAAATAAATAATAATAAGGTAAAGCTTAAATTTCAAAACGCTTAATGCATTCCCAAACAACCGATAATTAAATCGAGATATCTACTTGCTCAATTTAAACTTTAACCGCGACAGCTTATTTCAAATGCAACATCCATCAATATTAATAAAACATGGATAGTACCCGTAGCTTCGCGTTTTAATATCGCTAAAAGCGTCCATCTCATTGTGGTCGAATGGATGATCTGGAATTATGGTGTCCACATGGAACTGTCCTGTTGCTGTATATATTTCGTATCAGCAAATTCTCAATTTGTCGTGTTTACTGAAAGCACATGTTTATCACTACCTTTACTTTTGAAACTGAATATCTATCGAGAAATGCAATTAGCACGATAATTATTAAGCGGTTTACAACAGAGCCTAGATCTATATTTCGTGATTTAAATTTGGTTTAAGTACATGGAAATAACTAGGTATTTGAAACGTCTACAAAAAATTGTTCACAATATTCAAAAAGGGTTATTAAAGAATAAAAATAGAATTTTTAGCTTCCACTAGCATCAAAACCAAACTGGATAACGTTGAAATATAATAATATTGATATATTTTAGCCAAATAATGTAATGGCAAGATCTGTATATTAACAACAACAAAGCATGGCAAGGGTGTTCGACGCTAACTTACTACGGAGACTCGCAGGTGCTTTCTAACGAGTATTCTGACTAAAATCGAAAGTCATTCATTCCACTAACCCTCGCAATCCTTTTTCAGTCCCACTGGTTCCGAGTCCTTATTTACTTTTATGTGATTTATGTTACTGTTTTATATAAAACTACATTTTATTATTATTCTGGTGTGCGTCCACTTAATAATAACATGTCAATTTCTAAAAACATCACCATCATATGCCGGCCGTACTTTCACAGTTAAACGTATTATAAGATCGACCAACAACTATAACCGTCAATGGACTATCTCAGTGGCTACCGTCGTTTGAGGATTACTTCGCTTATCATCATGTACTATGCCCGTGTAACTCTAAAAAATAACTTAAATTTATATATTTTTTTTTTATTAATAGGCAGTAAACAGGCAAACGGTCCATCTGATGGTAAATGGTTAGCGACGCCTTTGGACGACAGCAACACCAGGGGTATTACAGCTTTGTTGCTGATCTTGGAAACAATATTTCAAATGTATTTTATCAGGACGTGTACACTTTCATTAAAAATATAAAAGACTTTTTGTTTAATTATTATTTTATTTCAATTTAAGATTACGTTATTTATCAAAAGAATTTACATATTTAGATATAGATACATAGATGCATAGTTTATACCAATAAAAATTCCCATTTATACTATTATCCTAAATGAGGTAACTATAATATTGCATTAGATAAGCAAGATCATAATAAAAATATATTATAAATTGTTATGAAGAAAAATCCCATAACATTATTTACCTGCTTAAATCTGTCTGCAGGTTCTTTGTTCTCGAGATATTTTATGGTTACAGAAGGCCATTATCTATATAAGAATTTATATCTTTACACAGCAAATCATTTAAATTCAGTCGTAAGCTTAATAAACTTTAAATATATTTTGTTAAAATGATATTAAAGAAAGATACTTTAAAATGTTTAATAATGAATGGAAACTAAAGAATGTAATCGAAAAAGATATTTTTAATTAACAATAATTAATTTTATATTAATACCGTTTAGGTACTATATTAGGTATAGGTATATTAGGTATGGGTACTATTTAGGATATTTTTTATATTATGTTCTTCTGCTTATTATTTGCAGTTTACATAAACAATCGTCGCGTGTGGAACTAGAACCGACAACACTTCGGCACGGGGTTTCAACGAGTTAACTGCTGTAGTCGCTACTAACTATTTAATCCACGATTTCTTTTGGTATTGTTAGGTTAAGCGTTTTAGTTGAAATTTAATTTAGCTTAAACTTAGCAGAATATTACAAATTGAAGAACAATATAAATAAATCATTTAGATAAGTGGTGCTATAATCAAAATATCAATATAACGCCTATGCCACGTTGACAGGGGACTGTGTAAATGTTTGTATTTTGAATAACGTAATGAGGTATCTGGTTTTATTTTAATTAGGGAAAATAAACGGTAACCAAACAAATGATAATACATGATACGATGTTTGAATAACGTATATTCTTTCAATTTTGTGTATATATATTTAGCTGTGGTAAGTAGAAAGAAAATGGTAATCTGTATTAATACTTAACTTGGACAATTTCAAATGAAATAATTAGTGTTAAAACAACGTCTATTTGAAAGTAGTTGATTAGTTTGAAAGTAGTAGAAGTAAAGTAGTAGGACCATAATGCTAGCTACTTACTTTCTAGCTCAGCAAATGAGTATCGCCATACAACGTGGTAATGGTGCTAGGAAATATGGAGACCTGACTTCCAGCCTTGGTATGATGATTTTACAACATTTTTTTTATATTTTTAGTTTGCTTTTGTATATTGTTATTTTATACTTATTATGAACAATATGTTATAAAAATAAATTTGGATAAAAAATATCGATTATTTACATGTAACAATTTTCACTTTCAAGTCGATAAAGAGTAAGTCCTTGGAATCCAAGTACACGATACTATTTATTTTATATTTTGGAATCGTATATATTTCACTCATTTAGTTTAGTTGCATATCTTTAAAACTTAGATTTATCTGGTCATTTCTTTTTTTTAGCGTGCATGTAATACATTTATCTATCTTCCTTCGCAATATGCAGGGTAGGCTATATGAGAAGTATGTAGGGCTCGATTGGAAATCGTAAACTAGTATTCCACCAGCAAAAATCCCTATACTCGTCAAAGCCAGGAACTCTTTGTTTCTGTTCAATCATATTTAAATAGATCTCATTTTTCTGTAGGATTATCTCGTTATACGTGTTCTTGAAAAAAAAAATTAGACAGTCGATAATTATGTTAATATACTAGAAAAACGCTTCGTATTTATATGATAAAAATGACAGCCCATGTAATATCGAGCCTTTTCAGGAAAAACAAAGTAAGCGACGATTTGTTTTTTTGTCAGCAGAGATATTTTTTCATAATTCAAAAGTATTTATTTATTTAATAATTTGAGGGCCGTCAACGTATAATGATTACGACTTGTTCATAATTAACCACTAATCAATTAAAATATTGGCTATTAACATACGGCTTCTAATTTAGAAAGATCATTGTAGAATGTTATAATAAAAAACATTTTTTTTAGAATCTTTGGCACTTACGATGTTATTCCTGAAACGGTCGATATGTTCATATAACGTGTTATAAAGGTAACATAGTAAATTAACGTTTCCTTAATTAATAATTAAAACTGTATTACACTAATTCATATTATACAGCAATTTAACAAATGTCCTCGTCATAAAATATAAACTTACTTGATTATTCCAGTAGAAAGTATCTTATAAAACGAAACTTAGCGTCCACATAAATGAAATTTCAAATAATGAATACCTTTTATTGGCGTTATATTGAGTTGTTTTTCTATGTATATATGTAAAGAAGAAGATCTCTAGCGAGAAACAAAAGTTATTACTGTTTCACTACAAATTCAAATTTATGGCAGATACTGAATGCCATGGGTAATATATTCCCTAATATTATGTTAATATACTAAAATCGTCTGCAAAATTTCTGCCTGGTTATTTATTCATTCTCGTTGAAATAGACCAAGTATAGCGGTTGAAGCGCGTTAAATTGAACGCTTTCCTGAGTATATATTTTGTATGTAGATCGTATTGTATGAAAAAATTAGATCCAAAAAGAGAACCAAACTTTTAGTCTATTCGGACAATTTATTATGTAATCGCTAACTTACATCCTTCCATATTAAAATACCAATATGCGATAGCTTTTACTGCATTATGTATAGGCCTGGACTAGAGGGGAAATTATAGGATCATGACTCCCTATACAAAATATATTTACAAATATTTTATTAATCATTTATAGTTTTAGCGTTATAGCCGCAAACTTACCCGATGTAAAGTGACGATGTAGCCCAAGATGGTGTACACGTTAGGTGTAGTAGAGGGAGTGGCTTTCGAGTGCAACTGTCGGAATACATACATACATATAGGTATTTGGCGGCAGATATTCAACTTGAGGATGGTAACTAGCCAGGCGGACATTAGAAAAAGCCTTACCATCATGCTATGGATTCATCACGATGTTTCCTTCATAGAAAGCTCAAGCTAATTGCAGGTGGATTCAAACCACCAAGTGAGCTATCATCACTTCGAAATCTTATTTTTTAAATATTTATTATATATTCAGTTTTGTTCAATCAATGCCAAATCAATCAAAAAATATAAAGTAACGATAAACGAAAATGTCAACCCAAAATTTATATTTATAAGAAAAAATCATATCTATCATTAGTCCAAAATAAATGAAATTTAATGATTATATATGTAAGTTCATAGTATTCATATTCTATGATTTGCACTATAAAATGTGCTTATATCATTTCTAAAATATATTTGTAAATGTAAACTGAAGAAAGTTATACAACAGAACAATAAATTATCTAATAATTATTACCAAAAATAGATTTATGCTAAATGAAGACAATTGAATACAACTACTCAGATCAATCCCTTAATTATGTCACTGGAAACTTTAGGAGAAATAACTAAATATCGGCTTGAAAATTGCTAGTTTAGATTAGGTTTGGTAGCTCTTAGCTGATTCGTAATCTAAATTACCCATTTTGATGCTGACATCTACCTACTTCTGCTATGACATTGCTCTTGCCAAATATGTAATTATGACACTGATTTAAATACACTTTTAGATATTCCTAAATAATGACCGTATTTTTTGTCTTATAGGTTAATAGATATTATCGATATATAAAATATTATATTCTTTTGTATTTATATTACTTATTCAATACGAAAAACATTATCGAACCTGTTTTATATTTTTAGATCTTATTAACCTTATAATTTGATTTTGATAGCTTTTTTAGATGGTTCATAGATTTGTCAAAATCCTGTTTCTTTACATTTTTCTAAATAAAATAATTTAAATATTTTTCTTGGATTAATTACATAAAAAATATAATCCTTAATTTTTAGTGTCCCAGAAAGAGAAAACTATTTAATTTTGTTATATGTGTGTTGGGATTATCGGAAGCGATTTCCGGTCTGTGGTGAGTAAGGGGAATGAAAGGCCACCTTGGAGATTTTAGTGAGAAATACTGGTTCTCATCTCGTTGCCAGTCCTGGCAAATTTGAGAAGGTTTTCCGTAAAGGGATTAAACCATACTAAAAAAATGGTCTGTGGTTGACCATCTGTCTCTTATGTATAATAGGATTTATATCAAATATCCTTAGAAAGTGTATTAAGGTTAAAATATTTATTTCACGTTGCTACAAGTTTGTTTATATTGAATAAATAAAATAATAAATACGCGATATATAACCAGGCAATGTAATATACATATCCTAAAGAGAAAAGGTATACAAAACATAAACATAACAATTAAAATTAACGACTTAATAAAGAGATTCAATGAACTTGTGTTAATATTAAAATTATTCGCTTAATAGGACAGGGATAGCGAAGAGAAACCATACGCGGCAATTGTTTTAAATGGAAAACAATTAAATATACTGCAACTTAAACAAAACTACCGTATTTGCTTTTCCACTAGCGCAAACAATACACTTGTCTTCTTTTTATAGAAAACACAGTATATGTTTTAACTTTATTAAAATAAACCTTTTATGTTCAGAATCCGTTTATCGTTTGTTATTTTTTATATTATTGAATGTTCCTATTCTATATTTATACCTACTTTTTCTCTGCAATTGTATTAAATGTTGTCTTGTATGTATTGCATTTAAAAGAATTGTAGTTATTGTATTATATTGTTATAAATGCTTTTAATATTTATTTATGCAAAGAGCAGATATATATTTAATCAGGTATATCGAATTCGATGAAATATTTTATCCATATAACGTTTTACTATCTAATTTTACTTTGGTTTATATACAGCAATCAAGTTAGATGGTAGGTATTAATACCTAAGTGAATCTAGATACCCTAGGAAAGTAGGTAGATAGGTAGACATATATACGTCTAGACATACGGTACAATAACCATGTTGGTGACGATTTTTATTTGTCACGGTTCTAGTTGGCGAGAGGCCTGCAGGTCTGCATGACAGAGATAACCTCTTATGAATCGTTGACTTATTGAATACCCTTTTTTTACTGTATTTTACTCATAATTAGGTATAAAGCCGCCACTTTGCCGGCAACTTTGAAAGGTAACACGCCATTCTTACACAACCTACAAAATGGCTAACCTTTTCAGAAAAGTATAGTACAGGTATATATAAGTACAGGAATCATCCGCAATGAGTTTTGTATAATCGTGTGGATATGCAAACTCTGGGCGAGGGGTCACCGCCCAATATTGCGTTAGGTCAGACAAATTGGGATCAACCAGTGAATATATTACGGTCCCCTATACAAGGCATTACTTTATTAATCGTTTCCAGTTATTTATAGTTGTTTTAACTGTTTATCCTTGGGACGCGCCTGATGTAATTTGTTCTTTAATTATAATAGTTTTATTACTTTGCAGTTCGTTTAAATATTATGAAAAGGTTTTTTCTTTTTATCACAGTGTACGAGTCTCAATTCCGTTATTCTCAAAATGTTTTGTAAAACACTTTCTAATATTTTACTTTTAAACATAAACACACAAAACACTCAATAAATATAAATATGTGTAGAAAATGAGTAAATATTGATTATAATCAATTCGATATAATGTTTAAATGATTTTCCCATTGAAGCAGGTAAAACGGACGACCATCAATGTTTATTTCTTTGTTACCACCGTTTTCATTATTAACACATTGAAGTTAATATACGAAACGGTCCACGCCTTTTAACGTTTTCGAAAACTGTCAAAACCAATACTAGTGGACTGACATCTTTGTTCGTTTTTCTCCGCTTTCCATGTATAAAGCAGACCGTAGACATAAATAGTAGGGTCGGAACAAATTACACGCCGTCTATTCCAACGCAACGTATTCCGTAAAGTATATTCCGACACTCGTTCACATGTGTCAGATGGATGAATTCAACTAAATGAAAATTTTCACTTGCTTTTCATACTTGTTCCACTCTACTCAGATTAAGATATTATTTTATACATTTAAATAAATTTAATTTACGTGAAAATTGTTCAATTATTTTGACACTCACAGGGATTTAGAATCTACTTACATTGCATACGTAATTAACTTCGCATATGCTTAAGCCCTGACTGTGGCTATTAAAATGATGCAATTCACGAACGTGCTATTGTCTTTTCTTGACTAAAGCTGTTCTATAGTTTTAAAAGGTACTTAAATAGTCCATAAATCAATGCGATATGTCGGCGAAATGCCCTGTTTCATCGGGAGCTTTGCTCCTGTGAAATATTGCCAGGATTATATCTACTTGCTAGCGTAGAAATTTTCTCTTAGATAATAATATTATTTAGTTTGCTTTATTGCCAATTTTGCTAACATTTCCTTATTGCGGTATACATTAATATTATTTTATTCTAAGTTAGCTTTAATTTCTGCATAAAGCTAATATTAAAAATCGTTTACTTTTTTTCCTATAAATTAACATATTTAAGATATAAGTGGGAAGTTTCAAAGATATAGTTAAAAAATGGGCTATTACATAAAGAGTAAAACTATTGCCTATTCAAAGTGAATGGATTTTATTGTTCGCCTCAAAGGACTACCTCGTGGACGTTTAATTAAAGGCCCCTTCACATTCTCTATTATACAGGACATTTTTACAACCCCTGCCTCAAACATCTATAGCTTTTGTACAGTCTACATATTTTAATTGAACAAACTGGATTTGTTTTAACTTTAAAGGGAATTAATACTAAGTATTTAAGAACGGTTCTTTTTCAATATATTTAGAACCTACCATTATATTTAGGATATTTTAGTTTCCATATAATTACTATGTATTTGTACCTTTATAAATTATTTATTGTCGATTAATCTGTATTATCAGTTTCATTTGCATAAAGTTAGTTTTATGAAAATTTTCTAAGAACATTTTTATCTTGTTTTAATTCCTTTATAAGCTAAACTCTTAATTTCAAATTTTTAGAGGATTACAAATTTTTAATTAAATAAATATACAAATATATAAAATATAAAAATTTACTTATAAAATCTTACCTCTTATTTTACACTTTTAAACAGCTTATTTACCAGACATATAAATTTGTATAGTTATTTATTCTTCATATACAGTTTGATACATCGTTTACATGGTAAAATGGTTTTAGAGACTTTTAACATGCTTAATAGAAAAAAAATGTGGTTTTACTTCCATATTTATAAATCAAAAGTATATATTATTTATCAATCAGTCAGAACATATTTTCTAATATTTACCTCTGAAAAATATTTAGTTTATATCTATACTAATATTATAAAACCGAAAGTGTGTTTGTTTGTCCTTCCTTCACACCCTAACCAAGCAAGCAACCGATTTAATTTTTGGTATAGAGAAAGTTGAAAGGATGGTGAGTAACATAGGATACTTTTTTCCTGGAAAAATTTCAAATTCCCAGTAAAGATTTACAGGAAAATCCATAAAATTGTTCTTCCTTCATGTCCTGTCAAAACAAACAATCGACTTGATTTTTGGCATTGAGAGGATTCCCTAAAGCTGTCAGGTGTGCCCTTACATAAACTGCAATTGAAATTTGGCTTTCTGGTTATGTTCATGCGTAATTTGGATATAATTGCCACGATTATGCAACGGGACAAGGCTTCGCGTCACATAACTGGGGTGGAATATTGTTGGAAAATGTAATAAATCCTCGGATCCCTATAATACCCATAGATCTTACATTTCAATTCAAAATACTGCAATTCCTCCTCAAGCTCAGTTTTGCCATAACTATAAACAAGGCACAAGGCTAGACACCACAGGTAGCCGGGTTACACTTAGAAAAGCCGTGCATGCCGTCTTATATGAGCAGCTATATGTGGCATGTTCGCGAGTGTCCATTACTTAAAATTTTCATGTCTTAGCGGTTAATGGAAAGGCTCACAATATTGTTTACATTAGCGTCCTTAAATAATGTTATGTTTTGTATACATGGTCGGTATCTTATTCCCCCTAACAAAGTTTTTCAAATTACCATGCGAGTGATGCTTCGGGTAAAATACCTTAACCCGAATATAATAAATGCAAAAGTAAGGATGTATGTTTGTTTGTTCCTTTGTTCAATTATCACGCTTAAACCGTAGAACAAATTACAACGACTGTTGGTACACAAATAGACCACTGTCTTGGTTAACACATATTATACTTTTTATCCCGGTAATGTATTCCAATGGGATAATATTTCAAGTTTAATGTTATTTTAACTTTTTACGTGGGCAAAGCCGTGGGCAGAAGCTAGCTTACACATAGTTTTCTGTTATAAAGATATAAACAAGAAATTAAAAAAATCGATTTCTGTCAATGTTTATAAATTTAATCATTGGTGTTTAGCCGATTAAACAGCATGCAATAAATTGATTTCTCAGTAAACTTGTCAATAGGTACCAAATGTAAGAACACCAGATATAAAATATACTCTAGTCAAATACATTTAAAAAAACCTTTTTTCCTATATAAAATAATAACAGTAGCAATAATTATTAATTATGGTACTAGATTTCATTCCTATAATTATTGTCAATTGTCCCTGTAAATTTTAAATCAATTATATGAATTCACTTTCACTTAATTGACAGGCGTCCCCCTATATTCTGTTATTTTGAAGTTTAAAACGGTTTAATTTAATGAATTTAAACAAGCTAAACTTCTCGAACAAATACTGGCAAAGACATCGCATAACTTTCGTTACAAAGTTTATTTAAGCGGATGTACTCCGCAGATCCCAACGATTATTACAGAACCTACCAAGGAGATACGCATTTATTAATTACCAAAGCGTCAAATTTATATTCTATAGTTACAAAGAATCATCTAAACTTTAGTCACTAGCTGTACGTATCAGAAAGGTTTACTATGTTACTACACATCTACTATTGTCAAAGTGGTATTCATATCTTAGTCTAATTCAGTGTTTCCCAAAGTAGACTGGGCCGTGTTAAAAACTTCCGAATTCGGAACTCACTGCTTGGCTTGGGGGGTTCGTATCGTCCTATTTTTCAGGATCCCCTCAATAGTCGCTCGCAACCCACCGGTAGAGTCGCAACACATAATTTGAGGAATGCCAATCTAATGAAAATAATCGATATAGTAGCAATACGTTTTGTGATACACAATAGTACTAAGCATTTGTCTGTGTTTTTTTTTTTTTTGTAAATTATAATTCAGAGCGACAAAATACGTCAATTGGGTCTGACTGTACCACGTCAACCATTTTTTTTTAATTAAGGTTTTAGCGTTGTGTCCATAATATCACCTAATCTTAAGTGACGATACAGTCCAAATTGGTAAATACGCTAAGCCTGTGGAGGGACTGGCTCAAGTACAACTGCCGGAACACACCTATTAGTATTTGGCGGCAGATTCTCATGCTATGGTTTCCTCACGATGTTTTCCTTCACCGTAAGCTCACGCCTATTGTAGATGGATTTGAACTCACGTCCCTTGACGCGGAGTCCGTACATACTACCACTGAGCTATCATCGCTTCAACCATAAACCGAATGAAACGCCTAGTATAGTAGCATGCTTAAGTGTAGTGTGTGGTTTCAGGGTCTGCCACTTGCAAACCATAGATTTATAGGTCTCATGTAACTTTAAGGGCAATAAGTTCATATAAAGAATACAAAATAAATATAAAATCTTGTAAAACAAAAATATTATAATTTAAAAAAATCTTATAACATAATATTCATAAAACCTTTGAAGTTTAGAAATGTATTAGCATATTATCATCAAATATAATATTAATGTTCTTTTAATATAAGATAAAGGGATGTAATGCCAATTTATTTTAATAAATTATAAATATAATAACAAGAAGTATCTCCTGATCTTTGACGCAATAGATTACGAATATTAAAGCACCTCGTCATGTAATTAATACATTGATATATTTTCTGGTGCATTTGGTCCATACAAACACTCCTTACTTAAAAACTACAATAAAATATAACCGAATTTAATAACCTTACCTTTATATATTACATTTATTTGTCCCTCCACAAGTTTAGCGTGTTTACTAACTTGGACTGTATCGTCACTTAAAATCAGGTGAGATTGTGGCCATAATACTCAACCTATAAACTACAAAAATAAATGCATACAACACTACATTGCAGCAAATACCGATATGACGGTATGACATTTTGAATGTAACATTGCGAAGGTTCTACCACTAGGACAATTATCTTGTTACAAAAATATTAATTAAATGTTATTATTAAAATGAAAAGTTATGTTACTTCAAACATATCATATAACATAATTATCATATAATAAAAACAACAAATACTTTAACTGTTGTAGACCTTCAAATGGCTGTTGTATAAGAAATACAGATATAATAAATTGACACAAGATATTTGTTTCAGTAAATGTAAAGATGTCTGAATATTTGGAGTACTCGGTAATGGTGAGGGAGCAGGAAATGATTTATATTGGTATGAAAGTAAACTGAATACGTAAACATGTTATAAGCGAAACATATATTTTTTAATTATTATGCTTTAATTTAACATTTCAAGCCACTTTATATTGAAATGTTCATTTCTTAAATCATTTTGAAACAGTGAATATATCTATTTATAATATCCGTGAAAACCGTAATCCAACAATTTTGTTATTAATAATTGTTATTTAAAATCGCCTTTTGTATAGCATACAAAACATGTATTACAACCATTTTGAATATACATATTTTTATATAATAGTAATAACAATCAGGAAGGACCAAGTGTTATTTTATAATAAATAAATAAATCAAGCTAAAGCGTATTGTTATAGACAAGAGCTTAATAAAAGTTTTCAAAAAATACATTAAATAGTATGATAAATCGACAGAGGCACTACAATGTAAAATCAGTTTTGCTCTTTGCTCAAAAATGGCATTTGAACAAATTGAGTTAGGGCAGGAACAGCTACCCTTTTTATTCATTACTATCTCTTGATACTATCTTTTCGCCTTACTGAATTTTACTAGTTCACTAAATTTGCGGTCTCAGTAAATTGGCCCTATATAAATAATAGGGTCAACCTAACCTACATTTTACGAATTGATATCAACTAGTTTTTTTTACGTTTTAACTTAATAATACGTAATTGAAAGACAAAAAAAAGTCTCGGAACTCCTAAGAATTAAATAGTAAAGCCACTTACATTACACTTAATAAATTAATAATAAATGTGCCACAATTGGGTGAAAAACCGCGAGAAGGCACGCCCCGACCATGTAAACCCACTGTGTATTTTCTATTTAATGACACTAACAGTACGTGCGATCGATTAAATCAATAGCTGACTATGTTTGTTATTATATATTTTATTATTATTTATTTATTTGTTATTATTTTGTTATTATTTATCTTCAGTTAGAATCAATTTTTAAGCTCATTGGTAAGTTAGTTTAAAATCCATTACAAAATTCCACTCAGATGGACATACGAGAAAGCAAGTTAATAAAACCATAGTAAAATGGTGAATTTCGTAACTGTGTGGTTATCTTTGATATGTGAGGCTTAATTTTAAAGTTTCTTTAACTGATAGAAATCAAAGTTCAAGCTAAAAGTTATAAAATATTACTTATAAGTATTTATTGTTATGAAATTTTATATTAAATGTACCAAGTCGCGGGAAGTTGCTAGTTAAGTAGTTACAGAACGTGATTTGTATGAACCAAATTTTAAGAGTTTGTATGTATTTATTTTATTAATTAATATTGTTATGTTTCCCTATACTATATAAATATTATACAATCTCTTAGGCCCATTCGGAGGTCAATTCTATATTCTGTCTGAAACAATCGATAGTTCTTAATGCAATATTATTCTTCATTTAATCCTGTTTCTATTACTATCTTTAATAAATCTTTATAAATGTGGTTTATTTCATTCGCATAAAGTGTTAGCGACGCATAAAGGCTATAACGAGTAATATACGAAAATAGAAATGGCGTCCGGAATAATAGTTCCGCACAGGTGGCGCTGTTAGCGACGCATAACAAGTTAATACGAAAATAGAAATGGCGTCCGGAATAATAGTTCCGCACAGGTGGCGCTGATGGTAAATAGGACGCACGCGTTACCGTAGGGAGAGCGCCTGAGACGCTAGACGAGTTCTCGTTCGAGTATTAACTTGTACCGGACGAATAAACAGTGTTTTTGTGTTATATAAATATAAATATTGAAAATATAAGTATTAAGAATATGAGTATGGAGATCGAGTATTGAGAATATTGAGATTATTGAGATTATTGAGATTATTGAGATTATTGAGATTATTGAGAATTATTAATATTAAGCTTGTGGATATATTGAGATATAAGTATTAAGAATTATTAACATTGAGTTTATGGATATATCGAGAATTAATAATATTGAGATTGATAGTATTGAGAATTAATAATATTGAGATTGCTAGTATTGAGAATTAATAATATTGAGATTGCTAGTATTGAGAATTAATAATATTGAGATTAATAATATTGAGAATTAATAATATTGACATATATTAATAAATGAGAACATAAAGAATGTTATGTTAAAGTCGTAAGGCGTACGTTATAATCGACGTCTACCGTTGGGGACGCACACATTCATTTGCCAAGGATTCGTGGGAGTTCGGGTAATGATTGTGCCGAGTAGGTTTTTTGCGTCTCCTTCGCGTATTTTATGTATATTTGTATCGAAATTGATGTTTGCATGTTTAGTTTATAGATATGTTTAAGATTAATGTGCATGTTAGTTTTAAAATAGATAATTTACCGAGCAATACTTACCTAAATATTAGACCGGAAAATATGTATAGAGAATTGAGGGATTTCACACGATGAGTGTGAAATCCAACAATAGAGACATCGCGTTGCTTGTATTTGATATAGAAACCCGAAATATGGGAATATGTAAGTTTATATAGTAAGAACGTGATAGAGAAAAATTGAAATAGAGAAAGTTTAGCGTAAGTATTGCTCGATTTCGAGTATTATGCGTGTATCCTAGGATAAGTGATATTTATAAGATAGAGTGTAACCTAGGGTATAAGATTGTATATAGATATTAAGGATATTATGTGAAATAAAATAAATATAGCGCAGAAACCGAGCCAACGGTAGTGAAAATAGAAACGAATAGAAATTAGAAAGCGTCGCGATCGAGTGGCTCTCTGTAAAGTCACGCATCGGCATGGGTAACCTCCGAAGGGGCGTTACCTAATCATGTTCCACGATTGAGTCACCGATCGCCCATTGGCTACAAGTAAGAAGAGCAACTACCTGAAGAATATCGACCGTTGGCTCGGGTTCACGTTTTATTGAGAAGAATTCCGAGTATTATTTCGTCACACGTCTCGACCGGTGCACGCATTATTGCATCCTTACGGCCCCTTACGGCAAACTGACATCTTCCTGCTGCCACCGAGGCGGGTATCCGGCATTCTCGTTTATAACAAACGAGGACTTTACGCCCGTCCAAAACGGGGATACACAACGTCGCACTTTGACCAGGGGGCGGTGGTCCACCACCGCTAGACGTACCGTGCCCCAACAGTTGGTCCTTCGAGCCGGATTTTCGCAGCAGTCAAGATGCCAGTCACGAGAAGCCATAAGGAATCGCCGAAGGAGCAACCGACCGAGACAGACGCTGCACAACAGAGCAGCGCGACGGAAACAACGTCGTATGAAACATACGAAACTTCAGTCACGGGCATCACTGGAACATCAAAAGCCACCGAAGCATCCACAATGAAGAGACACAGGCCAGCCTCCACAAAGTCACAAAGAAGACGTAAGGAGCTGGAAGCCCGTGCGGAACTAGCCGAAAAGGAGCTTCGGGAGGCACAAGCGGCTACAGCGGCAGCCAGGCTACGCTTAGAGGTCATCCAAGCAGATGACGAGGACGAAGACTCGGTTATCGAGGAGCCTGCGGATAGAGAAGATCAGGTCAGAGACTGGGTCCATAAGGCGGCGGGACATAAGGAAGTTATGGAGCGGATAGAGAGTGCTCCCGCCCCCGACTCTAAGCACGACGGCCAACATATGGAGAAGAGTCAAGAGCACCGTAGCCTAGCCAACGCCATAGCCGAAGCGATGAGGATTTCGCATCACGGGTTGATACCACAACCCGACTACATGCACCATCTACCAGCGTTCGAGGGTGACTGCAGAGAATGGGTGGCCTTCAAAGCCGTCTATGAAGACACCGCTCCGCTCTTCTCCGACGTGCAAAATATGGCACGTTTGAGAAGAGCATTGAAGGGCGAAGCGAGAGAAGGGGTTCGTAGCTTGCTGTACTCAGAGAGTACACCCCAGGAAATAATGGAAGCGCTGAGGCGGTCGTACGGAAGAGCGGACGCGCTGGTCCTGGCAGAGCTGCAGAAAATAAGGAAGCTGCCAGTGATAAGCGACTCCGCATACGATATATGCATGCTAGCAAGCTGCATTAATAACACCGTCGCCGCGATAAGGGGGCTACAGAAACCGCAGTATCTGCAGTCACCGGAGATACTGAAGAGCATCACCGACAAGATGCCAACCATATTGAAGTTCCGGTGGTATGACTACACCGCGGACACGGTGGATAAAGGAGACCCAGACTTGAACACGATGGCGAAATTCCTCAACAAAATCGCAGACAGATGTGGACCTCACGCCGTACCTGGAGAAGCGGCTTCGAGAAAACCGCAGCAACGGAGACAGGCCTCGCATACTACTGTTGATATACAATCAGAAAAGCAGGCAGCGAATAGTTCAGCAAGACAGAAGCCAGCATGCCCACACTGCCGCGAGGGGCACCAGTTGTACGAGTGTCCGAAGTTCCGGCAGGCTCCGGTGCCAAAGAGGTGGGACATAGCCAAGCAATCTCGCTTGTGCTATAATTGCCTGCACGGGTGGCACCGTAAGGAAACCTGCCAGCGACCACCGTGTCGGACCTGCAAGCGGCGGCATCATCACTTGCTGCATAACGACAAAACGGAAGCTGCGGTTGTAGAAGAGGTCAAAGTTAAGGAGGTAGCCAACAATGTACGGCTACCCGTAAACTTCATGCGGATGTCGAGAGCCTACCTAAAGATGGTTCCAGTGGAAGTGTATGGACCAGCAGGGTCGACCCGAGTCCTGGCCTTGTTAGATGAGGGCTCCACCGTTTCCTTATTGGACTCGGCGGTAGCGGAACAAGTAGGCCTTAAAGGACCCAAGGAGACCCTGCAGCTGGAAACCGTGGGTGGTAGAACGGTCACCAAGACCGACTCGATGAAGCTCGACATCAAGGTTAGGGGGCTCCACCGAAGTAGCAAGTTGTCCGTCAATGGGGTTCGCACGATGGATGGTCTGCACCTGACGCCGCAGCGATTAGAAAGGGAAGTGATCGAGCGCTGCGTGCACCTAAAGAAGCTGGTAGATCACCTGTGCTACGAAGAAGAGTCTCCTAGGTTGTTGATCGGTCAAGACAATTGGGGACTGATCATCACCAGGAAGACGCGCAAGGGAAAGAAAAACCAACCAGTAGCATCCTTCACTCACTTAGGATGGGTGCTACACGGCGTCGACGGAAGTAACTCCAAGGAAGTCAACTTTCTATGCGCGCATGTAACCGCGCGTGAAGACGCGCTGGATGCGCTCATGAAAGAACACTTCGCGATAGAGTCATTGGGAGTTGCGCCGAAGCGGCCGAGCACGGACATGGAAGCGAGAGCCCTTAGCGTTCTGGAGAGGACGACCAAGAGACGAGAGGACGGCAGATTCGAAGTCGGCCTCTTGTGGAAAAACGAAGACGACGTACTGCCCGACAATTACAAGTCGGCCGAGATGAGACTAAGGGGCGTCGAAAGGAAGTTGAACAGGGACCTCGATCTGCAAATAGAATATAATGAGCAGATTAATAATCTAATTGAAAATGGATACGCAGAAGAGGTCCCGCGCGAGTCGTCTTCGAAGCGGAAGTGGTACTTGCCCCACTTTGCCGTCACGCACCCTACTAAGAAGAAAAAGAGGTTGGTTTTCGACGCTTCCGCGAAATTCGGGGAAAGATGTCTCAACGACTTGCTTCTGACGGGACCAGATCTATTACAATCTCTTTTCGGAGTATTGCTGCGTTTCCGACAGAAGCCCGTGGCCGTAGTCGCAAACATTAAGGAGATGTTCCTGCAGATCAGGATTAGAGACGAAGATCGCGACAGCCTACGATTTTTATGGAGAGGAGAGCAACGCGACCGGGTCCCCAAGGAATACAGGATGACATCCGTCACATTCGGGGCCGCTTGCTCTCCCAGTACGGCGATCTTCGTCAAAAACAGGAACGCGGCAGACTACGCGAAACAGTTCCCGGAAGCGGCGCGAGCGATAGAGTCGAACCACTACATGGACGACTATCTGCAGAGCTTCGCCACGGAAGACGAAGCTGTGAAGGTAGCAAACGAGGTGGACGCCATCCATAGAAAAGCGAAGTTCCAATTGAGAGGATGGGCGTCCAACAGTGAAGGCGTGTTGAGACAGTTCACAAGTAAAAGTGAACAGCTCGAAGTGGAACTCGGCTCGAAGGAGGAAAAAACATTAGGGCTACGCTGGTTTCCGGGAAACGACGAATTAGGGTTCCGCGCGCGTCTCAGCCACGCAGCGACGGAGAAATCCGAGGACTATCGAGCTCCTACGAAAAGAGAAGTGACGAGCATGGTGATGTCCACCTTCGACCCTATGGGGGTGGCGTCGCCTGTTCTAGTACAGGGCAAGGTGCTCATCCAGAGCATATGGAGGAGTGGCGTCGGCTGGGACGAGGCTATCGCTGAAAAGGACATAGAGGCTTGGTGTGACTACAATAGGAACGTTCGAGTGCTGGAGGATCTACGAATACCGAGATGCTTCACGCGCTCGAACGACGAGGGGGAGCTGCACGTATCCACGGACTCGATGATACTAGCACTTCGACGTATGGCAGCCAGGCGGGGTATGCCGAAAGTCATATTTAGCGACAACGGCACCAACTTCGTCAAGGCGAACAAAGAGTTGAAAGAAGCCGTGGGACAGGTAGGTATGGAGGCGGTCGCTACCAGATCGAACCTCAAGTGGAAGTTCATTCCACCTGGAGCACCGAACATGGGAGGAGCGTGGGAGCGCTTGGTCCGTTCCATCAAGACGGCTCTAGCCGTTACATTGAAAGAGAGGAATCCACACGAGGAGACATTGCATACACTTCTCCTAGAAGCGGAGCACGTGGTCAATTCCAGACCACTTGTCGCGGCGGAACCGGACAGCGACGACGTAGCTCTCACTCCCAACCACTTCCTAATCGGGAGGTCTTGTGGGCTACCTGGCATTGGAGGTTCCAGCGAAGCAGACCTCATCGGGCGGCGAACATGGAGGACGGCACAACGAATGGCCGATCATTTTTGGAGCAGGTGGCTTAAGGAATATCTGCCCACTCTGCTCCCCAGACGGATCGGCGGAGAGGTCGTCACGAGAGATTTACAGTGTGGAGACACCGTCCTCATAGTGGACTCCACACTGCCACGAAACACCTGGCCGAGGGGCGAAGTAGTCAAAACATATCCTGGACCCGACGGCCGCACGCGAGTCCTAGATGTACGCACAGCGGGTGGAGTGCTGCGTCGACCGAGCTCCAAAGCGGTGCTACTAGTACCAGCATCGACAAGCGACGAACGACGAGCCACCAACGAGCCACGGGTCACCGACGAGCCTGGGACATCGTCTGCGGAGCCTAGGACATCGTCTGCCGAGCTTGGAGATACAGCGGCGTCGCTAGGACAAGGAGTTGGTGCTGTGCACGAGGGGGAGGATGTTAGCGACGCATAAAGGCTATAACGAGTAATATACGAAAATAGAAATGGCGTCCGGAATAATAGTTCCGCACAGGTGGCGCTGTTAGCGACGCATAACAAGTTAATACGAAAATAGAAATGGCGTCCGGAATAATAGTTCCGCACAGGTGGCGCTGATGGTAAATAGGACGCACGCGTTACCGTAGGGAGAGCGCCTGAGACGCTAGACGAGTTCTCGTTCGAGTATTAACTTGTACCGGACGAATAAACAGTGTTTTTGTGTTATATAAATATAAATATTGAAAATATAAGTATTAAGAATATGAGTATGGAGATCGAGTATTGAGAATATTGAGATTATTGAGATTATTGAGATTATTGAGATTATTGAGAATTATTAATATTAAGCTTGTGGATATATTGAGATATAAGTATTAAGAATTATTAACATTGAGTTTATGGATATATCGAGAATTAATAATATTGAGATTGATAGTATTGAGAATTAATAATATTGAGATTGCTAGTATTGAGAATTAATAATATTGAGATTGCTAGTATTGAGAATTAATAATATTGAGATTAATAATATTGAGAATTAATAATATTGACATATATTAATAAATGAGAACATAAAGAATGTTATGTTAAAGTCGTAAGGCGTACGTTATAATCGACGTCTACCGTTGGGGACGCACACATTCATTTGCCAAGGATTCGTGGGAGTTCGGGTAATGATTGTGCCGAGTAGGTTTTTTGCGTCTCCTTCGCGTATTTTATGTATATTTGTATCGAAATTGATGTTTGCATGTTTAGTTTATAGATATGTTTAAGATTAATGTGCATGTTAGTTTTAAAATAGATAATTTACCGAGCAATACTTACCTAAATATTAGACCGGAAAATATGTATAGAGAATTGAGGGATTTCACACGATGAGTGTGAAATCCAACAATAGAGACATCGCGTTGCTTGTATTTGATATAGAAACCCGAAATATGGGAATATGTAAGTTTATATAGTAAGAACGTGATAGAGAAAAATTGAAATAGAGAAAGTTTAGCGTAAGTATTGCTCGATTTCGAGTATTATGCGTGTATCCTAGGATAAGTGATATTTATAAGATAGAGTGTAACCTAGGGTATAAGATTGTATATAGATATTAAGGATATTATGTGAAATAAAATAAATATAGCGCAGAAACCGAGCCAACGGTAGTGAAAATAGAAACGAATAGAAATTAGAAAGCGTCGCGATCGAGTGGCTCTCTGTAAAGTCACGCATCGGCATGGGTAACCTCCGAAGGGGCGTTACCTAATCATGTTCCACGATTGAGTCACCGATCGCCCATTGGCTACAAGTAAGAAGAGCAACTACCTGAAGAATATCGACCGTTGGCTCGGGTTCACGTTTTATTGAGAAGAATTCCGAGTATTATTTCGTCACACGTCTCGACCGGTGCACGCATTATTGCATCCTTACGGCCCCTTACGGCAAACTGACATCTTCCTGCTGCCACCGAGGCGGGTATCCGGCATCCTCGTTTATAACAAACGAGGACTTTACGCCCGTCCAAAACGGGGATACACAACGTCGCACTTTGACCAGGGGGCGGTGGTCCACCACCGCTAGACGTACCGTGCCCCAACATAAAGAGACCTAATATTTATATACTATCAGCCAGAAACAAATTAGGGTACTTCAATGAATCGGCAGAAATGTTATCAGATTTATATGATATTTTGATATATTTTATTACGTAAGTACAAACTTGTGTGGACATATAAGCACATTTACACTTAACTTTACTACGTTTGTTTAAAACACTTATAAATATAATGGTAATTTAAAAAAAAAACATCACCTACTTAATCATAGCAGACGCGCGTTATGAAGTCATTAAAATATGTAATACAAAAATGTTTACTAGAATATAACATTTTACGTTGGGAAAGTTGAGACCACATGAAGCTTTAAAGTAAATTGAACATTAATACAAACATGAATTTTAGATTTTACCCTTTAGTAGCAAACATTTTTTTGTATTTTTTTACATTACCAATTGCTGAACGACAACTAAAGTTGGGGCGCAGGTAAATGTAGCGGAAAATTATATGGTTTTCAGAGGTAACATTGTATTTTTATTATATTATAATTTATATTATACACTTTTATCTTTTTTACAGCTATGATATCTTGTTTTGATTAATTCTCTGTATTTTTACTGACACCATTAACTGCTTGACTTATATTAGGTCATCTTCTAGTTGAATGACATAATAAGGCTCTTACAAGGTCTCTATAAGGAAAAAAATGTGTAGTTGATCTTGTTGTAATATTATTTCTCTCAATATAAAATGGTATGTTTGAAGGTTTAAATTTTTTCATATTAAACTTATACAGTATATTTTCTATACAACTTTCCTGTGTTAATAATATTCCGTCCGTGTTAGTGTTTATTTCATAGCCATTGGGACTCGTATTAATTTTTCTTTCAAAGTCCTTCTCAATTATTTTTAACATTTGTAATAGTTTTTTCTTGTCTTTAGTTATGAACAATCCATCATCGACTAATATAGCCAGGATAATTGATTTATCTTCATTTATAAAAACACATTAATCTATTTTAGTTGGCTTCAGCCCTATATCTAACACTGATTTTGTAAAAGTCTTGTTCAATGTAATCGCAGCTTGTTTAAGACCATACAATGCTTTCTTTAAACGATATATTTGGTTAGGTTGTTTTTCATATCCTTCTGAAATATTCTATTTCCCATATTCCATTCCATTTATGTCCCATACAAAAAAGCTGTCTTTATAACAAAACTTATCATGTTATAATTATTAGAGGCGGCAGTTGCAAATATAGATCTCCATGCTGATTGACTTATCACTGAACTTATCAACTTATCAAACTTATTAATGTACCATTATAATCGATGTCATCTTGTTCAAATCCTCTCACTACAAGTATCGCTTTGTAAATACCATTTTCGTTTCATTTAAACACCCATTTATTGATAAGTATCTTTTTTTCTTTTGCTACCATCTTATTATTATTTCCAAGTATTATTTATATCCAGAGATTCCTTCTCTGAATTTATGGCTGTCTGCTATTTCTTTTTATCAGCTGATATTATAGCTTCATCGTAGGTAAGTAATTCATAGTAATTTCAGTAAGCTGGATTCTTAATTTTTCGATTGCTTCTTCTTAGAATAATGTTATCATTTTGTTCACTCATTTCAGTTACTTCATCTTTATATGTTATATTTATTTCACTTATATCCTTATTTTCATTTTCATCATTTTGTTCTATAATCTTTGTGTCATTGAAATCCATATTTTTATTTTCAATACTTTCTTGTTCACACATTTGTTTTTATTTATATCATTAGTTTGATTTATGTTTTCTAAGTTTTGTTCATTAGATATTAATTCAATACTCCTCTGTTCCCTATTCTTGTTTTTATCTTCTTTAATTTTTATTATATCTCTAGCCAAATCTATTTTCTTATCTTTAATATTCCATAATCTATATAATTTTCTCCCCACATTTCATTTCCAAGTTTTGAATCAAATAATAATGCACGGCTCTTTATAAATTATAAGTATTCTGTTTGATCTTCCCGATTTACCGTTGAGCTGCGTTGTGTATGAAATTGTATAGTCTAATGTAATACCTTTAGCTTACATCATTCTTTTAATTCATGATTTAAATACTCTCCACCATTATCACATCGTATCATGGACACTTTTTCTTTTAGTTCTCTCTCGGATTCTTCAATATAATGTTTAATGTATTCTGTAACTTTTTTAAATTTTAGCAAGTATATTTTTGTAAAGTGAGTATAATCATCTAGAATCAAGATATATTTAATACCATTATATGTTTCTGTCATTTGCCCACAGACATCTGTATGTGTGAGTAGTAATAGACTAGTTGCTCGACTTCTTATGGTGTGAATAGAATTCTTGTTTGCTATGACAGTATACATGTTTCACACTGTTCTTCTATATTTATAACATTATTGATTGCAATACCTTCCACTAATTTAGGTAGTTTTTTCAATACTTTGTTTGATGGGTGCCCTAATCTTTTATTTCCATTCATTGACTCATCTGTATTAGTTATACGCGATATATTCATTGGTTTTTCATGGTTTTTTTAATTAATGCTTTAAAGTCCAATTTCTTTATTATCTTTTATAATTGATTTTATGTTTTTAAATATTGATCTTTACAAAAATTAACCGAACCTCCATTGTCAGTTAAAGCATTCACAGAAGTTAAGTTCTGTGACATGTCTAGTATATAAAGAGTATTTTTCAAATCACAATTATCTGCTATAATATTTCCTTCACCTTTAACTAACATTTTATTATTATTTGACGTTAAAACTGTTGAGTTTATTTCTTTAAATTCACTAAAAAATTCTATTCATTGTCATGTGATGTGTACATTCAGAGTCTACTATAAATTTTATTTCAGGTGGTGGTATATAATAAGAAGTGAGAAAAGCTGTATTTTGTTGATTATTCCTTTTCTTTCTAAAAAGCGTAGATATTGTGTATGATTTGTTTCTTTTTAGTGTGGCCTGTTTGGTTATACTTATAAAATTTCAAGTTATTTGGTTTGTTTCTAGTTTCTACTCTAAATATAACTTATTTATTATCAATTACTTCTTCATTTCTGTTTGTTTCTGCTAATAATCTGTTGGTTAAGTTTGTTACTGTTTTCTTTTCATCCGGAGTTGATTCCCAACAGGTTATAAAATAATTTAATGTACTTGGCAAACATGTCAATATCTTGGACATTACTATTTTATCATATTTTTTTGTCCTAATTTATTAAGTCTTAATTGTAGATTTTTAATGCCTGTTATTAATACATTTATAGACTAATTTCCTTGTAGTTGGAATTTGTAATTGATAAACTATTGTAGTAATGTACATTTATTTCTTTTTTCGGACCTTTAAAACATATTGCAATGTTTTGTATACATGTGTGTCGTATGCTGTTTTACAGTCCATAATGTGACATTTTAATTTTCTGTCAATCGTATGCAAAATTATGCTTTGGGCTTTTGCATTCAGTGTTTCGAAATCTTTGTGCTCTTTTGTTAAATCACCCTTCATAACTTCACTTAATTTGTGAGAATATATATTTATTAAGAACTTCCAAGCTGAAAAACTCTCACTGTTTGATAATAGTTCGATCTTGCAAACTCATTATTGTGTTTAATATATTTCAAAATTTAGAACACAACACGTGTTTTAACTTCGTAGTTTTTAATTTCACTGTTTTGTCGGATCCTTGATGCCTGCTGCCTGGTACCTGGGTACATAACCTTTTATGGTTTTAAAAGAAAACAATGTATTTTTATCATATTATAACCAGCAGCGAAACCGTACGTTGCTCGGGTAAAATACATCGGATATTTAATTATATAAAAAGTATATAAGGATCCATTTTCTCCCATTTCTAACTAAATTATTAAGAGACTTATTCTGCCATTAAATATACGGTCTATATAGAGTATATCTAACAGAGTAAACTAATTAACGAATTTAAATTACACATTTTAAATGATCGTTATACATATTACATGTTACATTATACATTGACATATATTATACATTTACATTTTTTATTTTGGTATATTATTGCTTGTTTTAAATTTATTTTTGCAATACTTGCTTTATAGTTTCATTGTTCGGACTGTAAATAATCAAATTTCTAGGTGATCCTACTCTTGAGCATGCGACGTATAATTGGCCGTGTCCAAGCATGGTTCCTTTAAGTCAAAGCCATAGTATAGGAATGTTTGGTCCTATGATTTGTTGACAGTCATGCTGTAAGCCAACTTTACTGGGAATTGTAAGTGTTTAAAAGGAATGGGCCATCTTGTTTTGACTCTGAATTCATAAGGGTTTCATTATCGTTATCATTCTAAATCGATTATAATAGTTTGCAATCATTTTAGAATTTTATAGATCATTCCAGAAATTTTTAAAACTTTCCGGAACGTTCCAGATCGATAATAACAGTTTTACACATTTCGGATCTTTCTAGATCATTCCAGAAATTTCGAGATCTTTCCAGACGTTCTCATGAGTTAGAAAGGACAGAAATGTATATTTTCACATTTTTGCCACCAAACTCCCTTATTCCCACCTGGACACAAAGGGATATTTACCACCCCAACTTCCCGAGTTGATTAGATTTGGTGGTGATAGAGAAAATCTAATGTTGTTGTACTAATGTACGATAGTAGACGAAGTTAGTTAATAGTTACCGTCCCCTATGGACAGCCGTAACATCAAGTGTATTACAGCCATGTTGCTGACTTTGGCGGAAAGGCCTGGGTTCACGTCCACTATGCCGGAACACAAAGGCTCATACTGAACCTTTATTTTGCGGCAGTCTAAACCCGAGGATAGTCCCTAAATAGTTGGGAAGTAGCCCTACCACCAAGCTGTGACGGATCAAACATTGTATAGTTAAACGTCATGACCAAAAATCAAATTTGGGACCAACATTTGCCAAAGCATCGTCGGTTACACGGCAGGGTGCACCAAGTGCAAGTGAGGTGGTATTCGGTACCCCTTACACCCCACATTTTGTCGCTTATTGGGATTTTCCAGTCTATATAGCTGAGAATCTTGTACAGCATGATAGCGACGACGGGCAAGAGATTCTTGGTGTTTCGATAGTCTCAATTGGTTTTACACTGTACTGTACTTCCTATAAAACACAGAGTTATCAATTTACCAGACTACTTACATTAACAATATAATATATGTTTAGTGGTTTACACAAACTATAAACAATATCTATCTAATTGATTTTAACAAAGTTATAGTTATAAATGAATTTATATATAGAGAGATTTACTTATTACATCTAACTACAAATATAATTAGCAGTGTAACTAATGGGGTATTGATTAGGTAAACATGAAGCATTTTGATTTCGCGATTCATGACAATTATCAAATGAAATTCAATTACAGCGAACGTTCATAGTTGCATATATCTAACCCAGGAATAGGGGAATATCAAGGAATTTGCGGCGACGCGTTTTAATGAACTTTAGTCCGCTTATTAACGATATTAGCAAATTGTTTGAGTAGAGTGGGTCATGGAGCGAGTTCCAATTAGCACTAAGTATTCAACAATACTCTGCGCATGTTTCTAAAGAGATGAATTATCTTTTCATAATTCGGATATTTTCTTACTTCTTATATCCTAAACATGTCACAAAACAGTCGGTTAGTCAATAGATATTATTGATCAGTTGGCATCAATTTAATAGAATATAATAGTATCATTATCACTCAAACAAGCTGCAAAAATTGTATAATTTTAAAATATTAAATTGTTTATCTAACCTTCAGGACCACTGTGTATAAAAAACTTATTTTATTAAAACTAGGATCTAATTGATACTACGTTGATCAAGTTACTTTATTTTATGATAATAAATGTTCTACATGATGTGATTACAAATTAAAAATATTAAAGTTAAAAGTATAATGTTATCCTTTTTCTTTAGAGTCTGATCGAAGCCATTATAGATCCAAGGCACTATTTTAGTTAGAAATTGTATAATGCTATACATACAGTATTGTTATAAAACGTATTAGGGGTAATGTTTTTTATATATGAATTTACTGTTATCATCCATTTTTTTTATAAGTTTACTGTAAGAAGCTGAATATTAAATCTAGGTAAGAAAAAACAAACACCTGTGATTAAAAAACAATTTAACACATCATAGATGAATACCCACTTAGAAAATACAACGGTCCCCGATGACGAGATCACTCTTACAGCCGATGCCCTATAAAAGCGAATAGAATTAAATATTCAATTATAATAAAATATAAGATACTCTATTTTATAAAATAAAATAAATAAAAAACATAGATTATATACTATCAGCTTAGTAGTTTTTCAGTTATTAGATCACTAACGAAATGATAAGCAGAAAGACGTTATCTTTTATAATACGTAATAATGTATAGTAATAAAATAAATCGTATAGGTATGAATAAATATCAAATTCGATCCTACAATGGTTTTTTTTTCTACCTTTTTTATCTACCTATGTATAAAATGGGCATCACATAAAAAAAAAGTTTATATATAGTATATACCTATGACAAAGTGGAGGCTTTAAACTTTCTGATGTAACTGTTGATGTTCATATCAAGGTAAACTTCCACCTGACAAAATCGAACTTCATTCTTAGACAGGACTAAACTTTCCACTTTATCTGCTACTTGAAGTACTAAGTATACGTAAACTCCAGTGTCACTTGATAATATAAAATTTCATTTAAAACGTTCTAAAGCAGTGGCTTTAAAGCTTAATTTTTTTATTACTATAACATTATAATTAAAATAAATCATAACATTTATAATCATGTCATTCAAGATTATGTACGGTTTTTGTAAGCTCAAGATGTAAATAATTTAAAAGAAACAACTTTCATTTATTTATTTATTCTGCTATAAATTTGATCGCGACATAATGTAGGACAGATTTTTTTCGATATAATTTGTTATTAATTATTGATTAGGTCCATTCTATCACGTGATCTCTTATCGCCAATCGCGGGGATAACAGGTCTCTCTACCTATAACCGACCTTCGTGGTAAGATCATAAATTCGAAAAACCCAATAATTATATTATAATAAATTGTCGTTCAGTTGTTTTTTAGTGTTCGATTTTTCGGAGAAACTAGAAAACATGACTGGAGAATTTACTACTTTTTATTACAATAATTATAATAAATTTAGTACAAAAATATCTGCCGGGGTTCGTCAGACTGTTTAGTGTTAAGCTAAACCCGAATATAAATAACGTCAAAAACCTTATATGCGTGCATTGTGGACGGCGCTGTATTGGAAAATAGTGGCTCTAACTTCAGGAGACCTCGGACCAACATTAGGTAAATGAGGCTTTCCTTTCCCCTTTTCCTTTGGCTCTCTACTGGCTATCCTGCCACGCAATTTGGGTTGTTTTAGCGGTGTGAATTTAATTTACTTTTTTTTTTCATGGTTCATGTCTATATGTTTTGTATAATTTTATCCTTTAAAGTCGTTTTGATTTAACTTGTAAACTTAAATTCATTTCTAACTTTACTTGTTGTAGGCCATAGAAAAAGATTACGTATGTACTGATGTTCCTTCGACGCTTTTTTAATACTAGGATAAATACAACCATCTTATTTATTTCCTACTAATTCAATCACATAAGTACAGTTTTCAATGTTATATAAGTGTGAAATAGTTGTGTTATTTTAAATAACAGTTCATTTACTGTGTTGATTTTCAACATTGATCCACAAGTCTTAAGGGTATAGTAAGATATTTTCACTTACTGTTATATTCACTAATTATTCCCTATATAGTAGGAGTTCCCTATATTACAGCAGTAGGGATAACCTATATAATTCAGTGCAAAAACAACGAGTTGGGAGAATCCTTAATAATAAACATTAAAAACAAAATCATTGTCTAATAGAAGTAAGCAATAGAATTGAAGCGATGATAGCTTAGTTGTTTGCATGTACGAACCGCGTCAAGGGACGTGAGTTCGAATCCACCTATAATGAGATTGACCTTTCGGTGAAGGTAAACATGGTGATGAAACCATAGCATGGTGGTGGGACTTTTCTTAATGCCTGCCTCACTAGGTACCACCCTTAAGTTGAAAACCTGCCGCTAAATATCTATAAGTATGTTCCGGCCGTTGCACTCGAGAGCCAGACCTTCCCTAAGCTTAGCGTGTCCACCATCTTAGGCCACATAGTTACTTAACATCAAACGAGGTTATTGCCATTATGCAAAACCTTAATTATATAATTAAAACAGTGTAACAATCACAATTTTGTATAAAAATAACAGGGGAAATTGAACAAATAATAAGTAAACCTTTATAAATCAAATAGTATTACATTATGATACAAGTAAAGCTCTCAATGTAAAAAAACTGTAAGTGTTTATCAATTTAAAACGTACAGTTCCATTAACTATCGACTACTTAATATCACAATTGATTCACCTTAACCCCAAATGTATAATATACATCGGAAGCGCCACAGTCAAAGCAGCCTTATAATTAAATTCATCTATTCTATTACATTACGAAGACATCGCTTGGATAGCTTAAATAACTAAGTTTAGTAACTCCAGTTATACTGCAATCATTCCTAATAACACTGAATTCCGGTTTAATCACTGTAATTCAATTTTACTTATCGAATTAATATGTAAAAGCTAAGTTGAACGTATCCAATACATTTAATTCATTATAGAGCGATGAACTCAAAATATTTTAATACATATTAGCAAAATTAAGATATCATCAATAGGAATAAATATCGTTTATTCTTTCAGATAAGGTAAGGGCAATGTACTCTAACCCTTATCACTTTTTAAACGTTCACATATTCTGAAACTATTCGGAGAACGCTTGAAATATGTACAAAGTATAGTCGTATGTTCATATAAAACGAAGTAATGTAATAAATGCCAATGCAATGTTCTTTTAAGTACCAAGTTAAACCGTTGGTCAACTATTTTTCTTATCAGATGTAATAACAAGTTCATCAAGGATAAAGTAACAAAATTCCAAGAACCAGGGTCGTAATAAACAAAAGGCAACAATTTTATAGAATAAAATTTGCAAGCCTACATGATAAACACAATTTGTATAAATAATCCAGCCTGCAAAATGAAGAATTGGAGTTACAGACTAAAATATATATATATATATATATATATATATACATATGTATACATAATTCTAATTTAAATATAAAAAAGAGGTCTTCTAAATCTACTTAGAGCAACTAATCAATTAAGCAAAGTATTAAACTAATCTATTTATTTAAACATTAAAACTGCTTGGTGGTAGGGCTTTTTCTAATGCCCGCCGGGCTAGCTACCACCCTCAAGTTGTAAACCTGCCGCCAAATACCAATAGGTGTGTTCCAGCAGTAGCACTTGAGAGCCAGCCCCTCCACAGGTTTAGCGTGTCTACTAACTTGGGCCGTATCATCACTTAAGATCAGGTGAGATTATGGCCATAATGCTAAGCCTTAAGTATAAAAAAAAAAAAATGCTTCACTTTTTGAAGCGATGATAGCTCAGCGGTAGTGTGTACGACTTCGCGTCAAGAGACTTGAGTTCGAATCCAATCACCTATAATGAGCTTGAGATTACGGTGAAGGAAAACATCGTGAGCAAACCATAGCATGATGTAAGTAAGGTATGTGGTAAGGAAATGCAATTATTTTTACGGAGATCTAAGCAATCACACATTCCCATACGTTCAGGCAGCATACTAACTCGAAGGCAAACTTGTTCAGCTACAATCTCTTTGATAAACTTGTTCTGGGGAACTTGGCTCTTCGCACGGCTGTTTGCAAACTTGCACTTAACGTGCAACTTAATTGAATTGTCCAGAAGTCAATTTGATTCTTCATTGGAACTACGTTGTTTCAGTTTTCATTGAGTTACGTAACGTACTTATTTGATACTGAAACTTGTATGCTGACAATTGTATATACATTACTAGAAAGCGAATTACACAGTAGTTCTGACAATAAGTTTCACATTCTGGTGATTCTTAGTGTTATTGCTAATTGCATTTATTTTATTAATTATGCATTCTTAGAATAATTACGTTTTTGGAGTCTAGAAATTATATTTATAACTAGTAGCATTCAATTTTATCTTAGACTACAAATCTTTTTTTTTCTTTGCATAAATACTTTTTTACAATTGTTTAATTCTTCATAAATTTAACCTTTAGCTATAACCTTATCATATTTTAAGTTTCAATATAAATAGTTGAGATTAGTAGCATGCCAAATCTAGTGAGAGAACTGCTTCTCAAGCATAACTGTTGCAATACACATATAAGAGCTTGTCGATAAACTCAAAACTTGATGGTTGATGGTTGTTAGCTAACCAATTGGATATTAGAAAAAGCCGTGTCACCATGTTATGATTAGTTAATTAAATTTTCCTTTTCCAAAATCTCAGTCTGAGTATAAAATTGACTTAATGACAATCGATATAGTATTGTAACCAATCACTACTCAACTTGCTACTTACTACTGTCGCCAAATATCAATAGGTGTGTTCTGGCAGTTGCACTTGAAAGCCAATCCCTCCAAAATAAAGGTCAGCAATGCACCTGCGATTCCACTGGTGTTGTGGGTGTCCACACACACACGGCGGTGAATACTTACCATCAGATGACTAGCATGCTCGTTTGCCCGCTATTACATTAAAAAAACTTTTATTACTTTTAATGTACTTAGTACATAGCAAAGAGAATTAATACATTATTATTATCAGATGGCTACAAATGATTAACAAAATTATACCGAGCCAATTATTAAACAAATATTATTATTTTAAAACCATAAAATAAGATTTTTTGTTCTATTATAAAGTAATGATAATATTTTGAATTAGGACTAAAAACTTGTCTTTTAAATCATTCATTTTCATATGGACTTGACAGCCAAACCCTCCACTGGGCTTAGCGTGTCCACCATTTTGGGCTGTATCGTCACCTACTATCAGATAAGATTGTGATCATAATGCTAAAGACATTAAAAAACTTTATTTAATTTAATTTTTAGCCCTCATTCCGATATCAGACAGACTTAATTTTTTTCACTTTATTTAGTTTTGGCTACTTTTATATATGTATGTACAAGACAACTTACAAACGCTAATTATATCTCTTACTAATACGAATAATATTGCTCAATTATTTTGAATAAGACTAATGGATCCTAATGTTCTTTATGTCAAGATCCTTTATTATTTGTAAATAATGGAAAAGAAAATGAAAACCCATAATTATTATATAGTTATATCTATTTATATATTAATTGTAAGTAACATTTATACTTTAGGAGTATGTACATATAAATATAAAATCTCAGGAAAAAAAATTGAAGTAATAATTATAGTTGATACCCAGAAAACCGAAAAGTGCCTAAAGAGGAATGTGAATAACGCGGGAATGATTAGGGAACCATGGAGTGGTAATTCGAATATGCCGTGATCCAGTTCAATTATTCGAGAACGGATCATATCTTCAAATTAACGTTAATAATAGCTCTCTCTAAATTGCGTAATAAATATTATGTGTCGTCTTTTATAAACGATAAACCTATTATCAATATAATTCTGCAAGTTTGCTGGATAGTATTATACACTAGTGCCCTTAACCAAGATTTGATTCTAAACCTGCTAACGTAAAGATATGTTTATCCCGTGTCAATATACATTTACTTAGTTATATTAGCAAAAAGACAACTTGTAACACAAATCAAAATGAGAATTTTAGGCTACTCGGCCATTGTGACTCAATGTACATGTAGTAATCAAACGGAATGGTAGGAATCTACACACTGCTATATACTAATCATACACAGGGTGATAAGTTCGTCAAATTGACAGACTTTTTGGCTATGTGATCATCCAGGACCAGCTAGCGTATATCCAATTCCAAAGTGGCTTAAAAACCGACATTATAGCAAAGATATATTTGAACTTTAAATAACAGTCTTTTTTGGATTCTGAAAAAAAAAATTTACTCCACGATTGACCTAGCAGTACATACGGTCGTCTGACTGCTGGACTGTGCTGAGTTCCGTTGGTTTCAATCTCAACCGTGACAATTATTTGAGTGATCTACAAATGATTGCTTCGAATCTGGAAGTTACTTAGTGTTCTTTAATTTTATGTTTGTGAAGTGTCTCGTGATACAGAAATTCTTTACGAACATAGATTTATTACTGTAAAATATATTTGATTTTAAAAATTAAATCGAATAATATTTCATGCCAAAATTCATATCGCAGGTTTTTTAATGCACAAACGACAATTTTTGTTGCAATACGTGCGTACCTACAAATGGCGTCTGTATAGTTGTTTACTGTTCTCCATCGATTGCTTTTGGCATGGTTTCAGCCATCATCTGCGTAATAAAATAGTTCATTAATATTCACGAGCGTTGCCAACGCGTTTCCATCTTCCACTGAATACGTAGCATCAGCGGCGTTAATCAAGGGGCGATTATGCTTTCCTTGACAGGATAGACATGGTCAGTAGCTTTATCTGATAAACATTACGTATGACATATTGCATATTAACACATCGCTATCTATTACAACTTTGCCAGTAGTACTTTTATAATATATTTTCTTAATGCTCTGAATATTTATCACTTATAAAAATAATTCTGAAATTTATTTTATTTTGGTAAGTCGTTAATAAGTTTGAATATCACCAAGGCGTCTACCAAATATTTTTTTTGCATACTTTTGTTTTATACGAATGTCAGTTGGTGCTCTTACAATATTGAAAATCCAGAAGAAGAATAAATTTTTAATTTACATAAATAAAAAACTTTACCTTCAAGCTAATCTTATTATTCTTTTAATATTTATTGTAATGATTATTAGAATAGTTTGAGCTTGTCTATAAGGCGTTGAAATTTTTTTTTTGTTAATTTGATCTGTCATTTAAATAAGCAAACGAACTAATGTTATTTATTATTTAAAAACCCCTTAATTAATACTTTCTCACAACTGAACATAAAAATTATAACATATCATGTATTTAAACTGAAATACTATTAACTCTTTATTTTAGTTATACACAATCCAGTACATCGGATATGCATTATATATTTTCAACTGATATACCTATTATTATGTAATTATATAAAACATGGATTCAAAGTAAAAGAAACAGGTTAATAAAATATCTCAGACATCAATCATGGATTCATTTTCATCGAATAATATTCTGTTTAATCATTGCAGGATGAAATCGATACCGATCTCCTCTTAATTTTTTTTTCCAAATAGTATGCGATACATCCTGATCTGTCAATAGCAAAGTTAATTTGTGAGACCTTGTGAGACCTAAACAAAGAGCTCCCCAACTATACCTATTTCTCAAAAATGTAAAAAATTCAAACAACTTAAAAATGAATTTAACTAAGCCGATAGCTACAAAAATAAAATTTTCAGCGTATTAAAATGTATATAGAAAGCTAAAAGTTGGCAATATATTCATTCTCAAATTTAATATAATTACTTACTCGTGCGAAAAGACGTAGTTCCACTACAATTAAGTTTTGCAAATAGTCAATTCTAATAAAATACTTTCAATAAAGCAAAGCTTTAGAAAAAAAATGAAATAACAACTTTGAATTAGAGGTGTAAGGGTTAACAAGATATTTGTTTTCAAATTTTACACGAAAACTTAGTCATTATTATTACATATATTTCAAAATATTTGAAATGCCGGCTGCCTACAAATTCTATGTATGTTTTACCTCTTAATTAACAAATATCGTTTTAGTAATTAAAATATTCATTTTAGGCTTCGGTCGTAACTTTATTTTAAACAGTAATTTACATATACATAATTCTTATTAAGTACAAAATAAACTCAGAACATTCTAATTGCACGTTCTAAACTTTCTAGAACACAAATCATTCTTGTAACAAAGCTGAGACGTCTTCCGGAGACATTCTTAGACACACCTGGTACAAAAGTCGGTTTGAAGTAAAGAAAACTACTATAAATCTTTACCCAACTAATCCAAAGAGAAACGCCGAAAGAAAAAGTGCCCACAAAAGTGTATCACGTACCGGGAGTATTTTTATAAACTGAGAACGTTTTCGTGTAATGGCGTATACAGTAAAATGTGGATTGGGATCGTATCTCGGAAGAAAGAATAAAAAATTACAAGATTTCTGCATCTCGATGTACCTATATACTACCTTACTGACATTTTGAACTTATTTATATATTACACTAGCTGACCCGATGAAGTTCGTATCAACTAAAATCGATATTCTTTATTCCCGCTAAAACTCAAAAACAATTTTACCGATTTGTATATATTTTTTACATTTTGATTAGCTATAATAAATCTTAATCTACCATCCAACTTCAATTCGTTAAGACCAATAGAACTGGTTATATTTAACATCGTTTCCATTTTTCATTTATTTTGGTTATTGAATGAAACTTGTTTATAACTCCAAGTAATTAAATGTCTTTTAATTATATGAAATTTTATTATAGGTGGATTCGAACCCACGTTCCTTGATGCAGCGTTCGTACGTACACTCTACCTATTGAGCAATCATCGCATCATTCCTTTTCATAAAAAGTGAGATAAAAAAAATGTCGATTTTTTGTATTTTTTTCTTATACACAAACCTTGTCCTAGAACAAGTTCTTATTCTATTGTGTTAGTAATTGTAAGCTTACAATAACTAACACAATAGAAAAAGAATTATCCAATTTGGTATAGACGTTCGGAAGTTAGGCGCGCACATACATTTCTGCATTTCATTAAAACATCATTCAATTCAATTAGATTAAAACAATTTAAATTAAAGCAAATTACATATATTATAAAAAATTCAAGTAGTAAGATATTTCACTGATGAAGAATTTATGGATTTATTTTGTTGCTTATAAGGTATTGTATTCATTTATTTATTATTGTTTTTAATTATTATATGTAAATAAAACCATATAAACAAAAATAATCATTTAAAAATATATAGTAATGTTTGTTTATTTTATTACTGCTAGATTACACTTTAAGCTTTATTCCTGTAATCTTATCAATAATCTTAAAAATTTGTTAGTCTCGGTGAACAATATTAAAACATGTTTTTTTTTTCAGAAATTGAAGACAACATTTAAATATGCTGTTTCGTTTAGATTAGTAAAGAGCATATTTGGATGTATCACTTCTTCTTGCGGAAGTAAAAATAGCAATATCCACAATAATACTGCGAAGAATAACTGGTAAACTACTTTGTGAAAAATACTCTTTTAGAAATCATTCACATTACTTATTTTTAAGAAGACTCGTATGATATTATATAATATTGCATGCAATTACAGTATGGAGCTAGGCAATTTCATTCAACACTCTGGCTTCTACTATGAATTTATAGTGTTGTTGATGAAGTTTTTATTATTATATGTAATGAGTAAAATTTGTCGTCGTATAATTTTCTAGAACAGTACTAATGTTTGTAAATATTTGATGTTTGTAAATGTTGTATTGTTTCTAAAGTAACGGTACTATATCTTTGTATTAACATTTGAATGCGCAAGTTCTCGCTACTTATTGTTATGTTTACCTAAAATAATAATACATTCCATTTATATTGTAACTTTTTTCGATAATAAGACATTGATGTATTGTCTATCAGCGACTTAAATAAATTCGAATAAACCTAATAGAGAATATTTTCTAGGAAATTGTACAGATTCAATAGCAGAACGCAATTAATAAAGTCTTCTTGGATAAAGATAAACCGCTGTAAGACACAGGATCTCACAAGGGTTCCGGCACTAAATTGTTTCCCCGCAATTAAATAATAAATTCAATATAGACTGTTCTCCCATAATTCTAAGCTTACTTTTTTAATGAAATACACTGTAGAAACATTCTAATCACGATGTAATATTATTAAGGCCTTGACGAATGGTCATAAGTCATTCGCTATTAGATTTGGCATCAAATACTAAATTCTTAAGAAGTATTCAATTATATCCATTCAATACTAATATAAAACGACTCTAACGATTTGCATGAAATTTCATATTTACACAGTTTCTTGCTTTTTGAATTCACTTTTATAGTTATATTTTTCTTAGTATCGCAGTTTTTAAGCAAATTATTTCGAATAAAATTATTAATTTAATTCGTGGTCAGACACGTATAATAACACCATCAAATGTAAATATTAATTCAATATGTGATTCTTATTTAAACATATATTTTAATAAGCACAAATAACAAAATACCGAACTGAGGTAAAATATTATAATACATTTTCTCAATACAAACTCTTATCCATTAAGGGAACAGTCATTGTTTATGTAGATTGACTTGAACTAAAACATGGCACCTGTACACTTACACAGACCAACGAAATTAAGCGTACTATTGCGAAATGTTACAACCCATTTTTATGGTTAATTCTCTACACTTTACTGATCGTGTGGCGAATACTCATTTAGTGACTAGCACTGTCAAAAGCCCACTAAGACCACCACTGCCGTAGATCAAGGACAACTTTCTCACTTTTTATAGTCTCCGCTGGGAGTAGTATTCAATGACCTAAATGAAAACTGCAGTTCTATTTGCTAATCCTTATAAATTCCTGCAGACATCAGTAACCACTTAAAATTGTGCAAGTACAACTGCAATGCACACTGCATATATTAGTACTTCCTTAGCATACTAATATACACAAATGTTAACACTGTAATTAGTTTAAAAATGTCATGTTATGCATGAGGTGATGTAATATAAATAATTAAAAAATATATTAACTTTTTCGGGCACAATAAAGATAATATAATTATAAGTTATACTAGCTGCACCTCCAACTTCGTTCGCGTGGAACTAAGAAATAAATATATTTTTTTGCACCTTTTTTTATAACGGCTTTGCATCTATTGGTGGTAGCGCGATATTAAGTATCCCAAAAACTACTTCAATATTTCTGCATTAAATACAAAAATATTTTTTGTAATCCGACTGTAGTTCCTAATATTAGCATATTCAAACAAACAAACTTTTTTTTATAATATCAATACAGATTTGTAATAATAAAACATGTTATGAAGGTTTAAGTAATAATAATTTCAATTTATTCTTTTAAACTGATTTGTAATTGTGTACCATCCAAAAGCCAATTATATTCGAAATTACTGAATATATGTTTATCTATGTGCTTATTTTAACTCGTTAAAACTCGTAGCTACTAAAGTACGTAAATATTGCAAAAGCGTCGTGATGTAACTTTGACAAATTACCTTGTTATTACACAGGTACATATACCGTATACACACTAAATAACAAACTCTAGCTACATAAACAAAACTTGATTTCATGGTTTATCTTGAATACCTTATTGTATGTCGTTCAATTTTAAATTAATTCATGCAATACTCAAAACTTGTATGCGAATCCTGTCACCCTTGACATATACTGCACGCATTACACCTAAGAATACGATAACAATATGAACAACGAACCAAAAACATGGGCCTTATATTTGGAGTGATAAAGATCATAATGATTATGAAGTTCGTTAAAGTTACTACGTAGAGAGCTTGTGAGCGTTGACAGGTACTTAAAAGCACGGCTGCGCTCCATCAAATATGCATAAGGCCGCCTACATCACTTATGAAAAACACCTCACACTTGCATGCTTGTAAGTAGTTAATTATCTCGACAACGTGCAATTTATTTCAACGATACTTATAAATTTTATCAATTCTTTAAATAACTTGCTTATAGGCACTATATGTACAAGGTATATAGGAAAAATAGTAGACGAAATCATATTCCGTTATTATACTAAAAATAAATATTTTAATTTTAAAGAATAACATATACAGCGTTTTTGTAAATCTACTTCTATTCTTATTGAATTATTCTTGAACCTAAAATTTAAGTGTTTTTATCTTCTATTGTATACTATTTTATTACATATTTAGTTAGAAATTCTTCGCAGTCTAATTTATTGCAATATATGACTTAAGGCAGTGAAAAAGTATATCTAAAAATAAAACTAACGCTCAAATGGGCAGTTGTAATTTGTATTAAGTTGATGTTCGCTAACAGAATTTCAATTTTAACGTATTAGCCAACCGGGTTTACAATTTTACTATCACGGTACTCGATATATTTTGATTCGATGAAAACATAGACTTATTGTGTGCCAAGTTAATTAGGGCGGTAGCCATGTGTTGGTCCGGTAGCCTTTCATCCACACTTATTTTTGTTAATTGCAATTATTCCTATTTCACATTATAAACATATAGCACAGATTCAACGTCTAACATAGAATATAAAATGTATAAGATTAGTAAAAAATGTATGGAAAGAAGTATCAAAGTAGCACCGTCAAGCACGACCAAGCCAAGAAGCGGTGGAGTACACATAAGTACATAAGCAAAAAGGAGTTATAGGTTTGTTAATGGAAGACTTTTAATTAAGAGAGTGGAAAGATCTTAAGTTAAAAAACACTGTATACATTGCGATATACACACAGTAATTACATAGCGAATGTTATAAAAAGGTATGAGACTGATATAACAGTTCATACAGAAGTGCTGAAGAGGAAAATATGTTGTGCCGAACCTACAATCTATATTCTAAGGTGAGGACAATGTTAATATTTTATGCTGAAATATCTACAATAAAAAGCCATAAAGTTTTATAACAATGCGTAATTTGCAAATGGAATATTTAATGCACAAAACGACTTGCAATCTAATATTTCTAACCCTCCGGCTAAATGTAAAATTAGCAATTTAATAAATTACACTAGCAGGGAGTTCCTGGTAATTGTGGCCTCTTACTAACACCATCTCGGTCTATTGGCATCGTTAAATAAATTGAAGCAGAAAAAGACGTAGAAAAATCTTGTTAAAGAGTTGTCGATTTATTTGAGCTATACTAACATTGCAAGCAGTGTTTACTTAAAAAATTGGACATCGTAGTCAATGTTTTAAGAAATCGTATCGTAGTCGATGTAACAATGATTGTAAACCAATAAAAAATAAATAAATTCCCACAAACGAATAAAGTTATTAAATTATTCGTACTGTTTATACTTACTAAATGTATTCAAATATGTATCACTATGAATATTTATGCTATTGTATTATGTCAAATATTGCATACAATGCAACCTACACTGTTTTAAGGTGTGATGTAATAATAGTCTAATGTAATTTTATATTAACTGTTCCTTGGGTTTTGATTTTCTTCCAGCATAAATATATCTTAAGCGTTATTATTACGGCTATTATGCTATCACACATCATTCGTTGTTATTTACCTAATTCTGATGTATCTCTCGAAATCTTTCTGTTATTATAATGTATTTTGTGCCATTTATACTAAAATAAATATTATGTAATTATATTGGTTGAGTTAAACTTAACCTACTCGAAAAACAGGAAAAGTACTAAAACGTCCTAATTATGCTGGCTAGTCTCGATAAGCATTATTCTGCCATGTTTGTTATTTAATATTTTGATTACAATGTTTTTATTAAATCTTAGAATAGCTATGAAATATCGTTTCGCCAAAACGAATATATTATGTAACATAATAATAAACAAGTATACTTGTTTAGAAGTTGCACGATGACTAATAGGCGTACTCAAGAATTTTATAAATAAAGATGAATCTATTTATTCTATTAGTACCCGAAGATCCCTTGTCAACATAAAACATATTGAAGTAATTGAATAAATCGAGAAATCGACATTAGCGTATTAATTGAATAAAAGGAAAACTAAATGTACAAAAGTTTGAGTGTGAAGGTACACCTGCATGTGACATTTGATAGTAGAGGGCTTCATACCTCTAAAATTACTAACGGTACATGAAGACCGTGACAAAATTGACTCCCTTGTTGCGGGAATAACCCAATTTGCAATGACAGTAACGTATCCAAGGGACTAGTGAAATGTGCGTAGGACTATCAGTGCTGAGTAAGACGTGCTATTTATTTTACTGACGCGATTTATAACTTATATTAATATAAATATCGCGTTGGAAAATACAGTTAAAATATCAGAAGCTGCAATAAATGTTCAGAAATTAGATTCATGTCAATAAATCGTTGTTACATGATTATTTTTACGAAAAAATGTTGTTTATAGCCAATTAATTCACTCTATTACAGAATAACTCAATATTGCGTTGGTTAACGTTTATGAAATTGTTCTGGTTACCGCTCTGTAGGCTTATACAAAATATAATGAAACAATTAAAAATAACTTTGTTTTTTACCACAAATTAATGTTAATTAAAATTCTTTTGATTATCTATTTGCAATCAGTATCAAAGAAAACTATTCCTATAGTCTAGATGTCGATAAATCAATCTCTTTACGATTTTGCCTTTATATATGGAACAGATTAAAGCGTCAAGAATTCGGTAAGGGCTGTCGCGACCCTGCACGGTGTGGCACGATTTACACTTCAAATAACGTTTGAAAACATAAATATCCATTTCAATCGTGATTTCAAGCGAAATGCGCTATGAATTATCCTTATCGGAAAGATTATTCATCCGATTACAATATTTTCCCATTTCACCTATGTTATTGGGAAACTCTTATTATAATTTGAATTCGACACTAATCATTTTCAATTTTTTTTAAACTGATTTTTAACTTTTTACAAGAAAAATGATTTACTGCTAATTAGTCATGAAATGCTATAGATATTAAAAACTACTATCACAAAATTATTTTACATCTATGTGTTAAAGTAATCTTTTCAGTGTCTCAATACACTATATTACTAGGGTGAAAGGAAACATGACTAGAACAAGTGTGAAAGTTATTGTTGGTCTCTAACAATATGGGGTGAGTGTCACAGCAGTCCGTTGCTCAGTGGTTATTTGACAATGCTTGTCATCCGAGGATTGCTGCCACACATCCCTGTCAAATCCTAACCATGCATTGCGATTACGAATTTCGTGAGCAAGTCCGTAAAAGGTTTTTTTACAATGATACCAAAACAATGGGTAGGAGGAAACAACAAGACAGTTATTAGCAAATAAAAAAAATAACTGAGCCGGAATATTAATTCAATCGCTTGCGCATTCGACTGTAATTTACAAAAAACGCAAATACTCATACAAAACGCTACTTACTTAACTTACATCAAGGTGGGCCCATTACGGTTCAAATAAGTTAAATAGGCAAAGAACAAGCCATTCGACAAATTCCTGTTTCTGTAAAGCGCCTATTGAATAATAAAAGTGGCTGTTGACTTTAATTACGCCGTAACCAACAGTTCAGTCCGGATACGCCGCTTTTACCACAAGTACTTAAATGAACGTTGATTAACGAACCGTAAATGTCATTTAAAAAGATATAAACGTCTCGAATGAGAAGGAAGAGAAAAAGAATTGCTATTTCAAAATATGGTCAGAATAAATCTCATGTTCTCAAACTAGATCGTCATACATCATACTAATATTATAAATGCGAAAGTGAGTTTGTTACGCCTTCATGCCTAAACGATAAGCTACTTCTTCTATCGAAATCTTTTTTGGAAGTGAAGAAAAAGAGACGGATAAACATTGTATGAAATTATTTATTGCGTCATCCGATCTGTTTGACAAAATCAATATTAACGCGAGCAAAGCCACAGGTAAAAGCTAGTCTATACATATAATAAAACTGTATTTAAGCAGAATTTATTAAAAGCAATATACTTTATAGGTTAACGATAGGACCATATTTTGATAGAGATTCTTCTCATCTTATGTTAAGTGACGATGTAGCCTAAGATGGAAGACACGGTAGGACGGACTGGCTCTGAAGTGCAATTACTAGAATATACATATAGGTAGGGTAGTAGCTAGCTAGGTGAGTATTAGATAAAAATCGTTAATATCGTGACCAGAAACATTAGTGTACGCAAACAAACTCGTAGGCACAGCTAGTATGTAGTAAAAATATTGTCTGGAATTGTAATTAATTACATCTAAAACGCTAGTATTATATTATTCGGTGTCGTTAGACACATTACAATTTAAAATAATTCTTTAAAAGTTTACTTGAAACATTCAACTTGTTGGTTTTGTTTAATCCATAGTAGACTTTATCGAAAACAACTCAACAATAATTTATGCGATAGAGTAAATAAGAATTAATTTGCTTTCCCTCCAACAACAATTTACATATTTATCGAAGCGTTAGTTTACTAATTGTCATTTACACGAGAATACACAGGGACAACACAAAATAGTCTCATTTCCATTGCATTGTTTAAGGGACTTCTAAAATATATTTCTTATTGTTAAAAATAATTGAATAAATATACTCAATATTTCAGTGCATACGGCATTGAAAATTTTAGTTATTAATTTTATAAAACTAAAGTTTTTCATTTCAACACTAAGGAAAGTATTATCCTTAATAATATTATAAATACGAAAGTGAGTTTGTTTGTTTCTTACGCTTTCACGCCTAGACCGCTGAATCAATTATGATGATTTTTGATGTAGAGATATTTGGGACCCTGACAATGGTGAAGACTTCACTCGTTAAAAACTTATAAGAAGTAGGGTAAACAGAAGAATAAACTTCGTATGAAACTTTTTATTTCGTTATCCTCTATAAACATGAGCGGAGCTGCTGGTAAAAGCTAGTTATTAATAATAAAGACTCATTATGTAACAAAGAACTGGTAGAATACAATAATTGTGTAAGACGAGATCTCGACCATCACATACTAGGAGTAACACCAACAGTAGTAGTATGCTCAGTGGGATTCTTTATGTAATGATGAAATAGTAGGATGCAATAATTATATTCGACCAGATCTCAACCACCACATACCAGGTGAAACCGCCGAGAGTAGTACTATACTCAGTGGGATTCGTAGGTGATAAACCTGTTTTATGTAATGACCGTCAATGAACCATTGATCTACCGATGATTGGCGTTATTTTTGGATTACACTGTGCTTACTATCTGGCATAGTGACATTTTCCTATCCTACGATTTTAAAATGTATTGTTATAAAAACCCGACTCCTGTATATACATATAATGCCTTTTTATTGGGTCTCTCAATATTTATACTTACAAAAAACAAACTGTAAAAAATAAAAAGCGTGTAAAAAATCATACCTAGTTCCGTGAACCCAAATGAATCATCATCAACAATAAAAACCATAGATTACTTATAAATAATAGAATTGATCTAAAGCCTCTACTGTGCTTTATTTTTCGATGGGCAACTTTTATATATTAAGTTTTCAAAACTTATTAAATAAAACATGACACACTGTACACCTATATAATATTGCGATGTTCGTAAATCTGATAAAATTCTTTATGCGCAATTATCAAGTCATTTGGTAAGTTCTTGATTATAGTTGACTCCAGTAAGTAAGTAAGATCTTTGTTAACAATTTTTTTAATATTCCAAACAATATATCTCTATATATAAAGCTCGTCTTACGATGTTTTTCCGTGTTAATTTCCGAAACTACTGGATTGATTTTAATTAAATTTTGCACAGATAAGAACTTTGTCCAACTGAAAATATAGGCTGTATTTTATTTGGATCAATGACTGCAATATTTTTATCTTTTATTAATTTTGAACGAAGTTTTATAATGCTATTGTTATTTAATCTACAAATTAAACTATTATTCAATACGCTATTAAATGCGTATTATTATTAGCAATGAAGTACAAGACAGGAGAGTAGTAGCTCGAAAGATATCTAATGTTTATATTGCGGCCAGTGGCGTCATTAGCATAGTTATTCGAGCGTAAAATCGTTTATTGACTCTCGTCATAATAACTAGTACCTAAGTATACAATCATTATAAATCTATTGATAGTATAGTTACAAACTTCACATACATTTCGCAGTAATTTCCTGATTTTTTTGTACTTTATTTACAACATAAACTGAGTTTGATTAAAAACCATTTGCATGAAATGTATTTGGTTGAAACACAAATATCAGTTTCTGATTTTAGAAGATTTTGTCTGTCCTGTTATTAAAAAGTAAAATATTTGATTAGTACCCTAATTATTATCTATTTATTTACTTATACCCCTGCACACAATAATTAATTATTTATCGTATATTTGTAAGAAATGCCTAATTTATTTTACTATATTACATATTCATTTTGTTGTTAGAGTTGTTATTAAGATTAATGTGACAAGTTTTTAACGCACCGTAACTGGACTTAGGTTCCAGCTGAAAATCCGCGCTGAGTGCTTCGGACACCTCAGGATAGGGTGAGCTGGACGCCCTATGCTATTAATAAGATATGTACTATTATGATGTGTAACTGTATTTTCTTTTCCTTCTGTTGTGTTTTGTATGTTTTTATTTATAATTTTCCTTTATTATAATCCTTTATAGCTGGCATGTCTTTTATTAGCATTAAACGATTTCATTTTTCCTTTAAATTTTTTTACGTATTAATATACACAACGGGCTATATTTTTATTTTATTAAGGCATGTAGTTCATTTTAACCGTATTTCAACAAAAACAATTCGGGCTTAAAAGTAAAATGTGTATACCTAATATATTTCTTTTATAAAGATGATGATACATAACTATTGCGTGATATGATATTTAGTGCTGTGGTTGAGCTATTAACTACCGAAAGGGGCAGGAAACGTCTACGGGTCAACTAGTAAATATCTAAAATATAAACAAATAATTTAAACGTACCTACTAAAATAATATATTAAATATTAATTAATTGTTGTGATAGGTATTTCTGCTAAGAATTCTTTATACTAGCTCAGAAAATACGTAATACTGCCTCTGATGGTATGTGCAGTATAGTTCATGAACAAAGATTTCATAGGTAGTCATCCAAGTCCTGCCGATGTACTTAAACACTACTTTACGTATTCTTTTGATAGACTCAATTTCGTAGGACAGAGGAACTACGTTTGCTAATAGACTATAACTCATAAAACGTTACGCTTAAGAAAATATCATAAACTTGTTCGGTCAAAGATGGATGCCGGCGTAAAGCGAAGGCACCAAAGATGAAGAAATAAAACCAGGACTAGTCTACACGTTAATAAATATTGGGCAGGTATTTACTTGATTGCTAATTAGACATTTATTATAAAAGTTATTGTACTGTTATAGCGCCACTTATAATTAGATAAAGCAATAACTTTTAATATAAAGTGCGTGATATTAATATAGCAGATAAATATCTACGTGTAATAGATATAGACCCATTCAAACTACGGTACTCATTCGGATATAACTCTCAATTCAATTTTATGAACACAAGCGGCAGGTACCAAAACACTTTAAACATCTCCAGTTAATTTAAATCAAAATGAGTAAAAGTTACACCAGCTTAAAATTAAATAAACTTTTACAATAAAACCGTTGTTTTTACATTTTAGAATCAAGATAACAATACTTTACTAGATTTGTATGAAATCTACAAACGAGTTCGTGAACATTTAATTAGCCAACGAAATAGGAGGAACAGACTCAGACTTAACAGCCGTGCGAGAATTCTTTACTAAATTCTACTTTCTTGAAGAAATTTTTTTCCTTTCCGTTTATTGTAAATACGTTCGCGAGTCCTTTGAAAGACCGGCGCGTGGAGAACAAAATGGCACTTTAGATTCACAAGAGGAAAAACTTTAAACAAAACGGGTGCTTTCTCTATGCAAACGCCGCGACTACGGCGAAGGTCTGCGGGAGAAAGTTTTCAACAACTATGCCCAAGGTAACAGCTGCGCCAACGGTCAACAAGACAAAATTCATAATATACGGTTGAGTGTACATATAAAAATTTCAAATGCTTATAAATAAAACTTTTTTTCGTAGCATAAACATAAATATAAAATATTAAACTATTGGCTTAAGATGATTCTAGATTCTTAATATTTTTTATAAACAAGTTAATCAGTTCAACAAACCGAACATCTGAACTTGTAAATTCAAATGTAAAACGTGATTTATACAATAAAATGTATTAAAAATATTAAACGCCATTTACAGTTGTATCATTTATTTTTTAATTCCAAGCGTACATAAGTTGTTTAAAGCAAATTTTGCACATACGAGTAGATTAGAATATCGTCTCGATTCGATAGTAAATATATCTACTCGTACATATAATCATAAACTGCACACATAGCTATACAGTCTAGTCACGTAAAGCGAGGTCATTCTTAGCAACATTGTAGAGATTCCAGATTTTTTATAATACCTAGCACGTTGCAAACTTCTTTAAGCTTCAGAGCAGCGCACACAGCTCGTCGTAGGTACGTTTTTGTTTTTATTTCACAGTGGCTTATAACGCTTTTACGCTTTTTATCCATTACCTATGCTTTCATACATAGAAGGATTTTTTTTTTTTAATTATTAGTTTTATTTTACTGTAGCATAATGGGCTTCAATAATTATTTTCGTATCTAAGACTTAAATGACTACACTGTTGACATACTAGTTTAAGTGACCGCAACAACGCCTAGTTCAGTGTTGTAGATTCGAGTCCCACACAGGGAAATTAATTATGCGATCCAAATTATTTTGTTCCAAATTTAGATGTACTTTATGTACGTTTATTGTATTTGTAAAATTCCCTGCGACAAAAGGATTAAACTCTAGTGTGGTTTTTAAATAAAAATGTTTAGTAATAATACCATTAATATCAACAAAAAAAAATATAATTTTTATCTTAACTAATGACTGGTAGTAACTGCTATTTTTAAATATGATTTTTAAGTCATACTAAGTAAACTGTTCTGTTTCGTTATACCAGACGATCATAATATACTAATCCATATATCAGTTATATTATTTAGTAAATATACAAAACGGATGATAATTTATTACAAAATAACATTAGGTCAGGTAGCTAACTTAAATGGTATTGTAGTATATCAATCATATCAAGATATTACCTTAAAATACAGGTCTTCACAACAATAACAACACTTGTAAAATGATTAATCGGTGTTGATATTTCACGTCGCCGGACAGCAAAACAAACTTTCATCAATTTGTTGTTTCTATATCTAGTTCTACTAATTTATCAAACAAATAACAATTTGTTGAACAAAGTTCGGGTAGTAATTGATACCACTACACGAACACTTAAACATTAATTAACTGTGTAACTAATAATGACTGATAACAATAATCTTCGTAGTACCAAGATTTTGGCAACGAGATTATGGTAAAGTGATACAAATACACATTTTATTTATCATTTGTCCTAAATATGTGTTGGGTACAGTACATTTTGTTCAAGCTTTAAAGATCACATAAAAATAATTAAAAATCTCTCCTGACTTCAGCTAGACGCGAACATGGATGCAACGTTTATTTGAAAACGGTAAAGGAAAATTCGAAATAACGTCAAGTAGAAAACGCATCAAGCTCAAAGCGGTGCAAGCACAACATTTCCAGTAGTATATTTTTCTCTCAAAACGATTTAATAAAGATTTTCCCTTGAGCTATTACATGGTTTACACAGTGAAATGAAATGTCTTGCACATGTGTTCAGTTAGAGGGAGATGACTATAGTACAGTCGCTTACAACCGTTGACAAAATATGCCACCATGTTTTATATTATATATTTAGCAAATTCTTATTTAATTATAACATTGATAGCTTTACTTAGTTTTAATTTACCTGTTAGTTATGTAATAAATCGTAGTAAAGAACGTTCTAAAATGGGTGTCTTAGAATGAGTCAGTGTGTACTTTTAATATAAGAGAGAACTATGTGAAGGCCATTGTTTTATGCTTGTAGGCTAACCTACACTCTCAAGTTATAAATTTGTCATTAAATACGTAACGGTGTGTTCAAACAGTTATACTTATGAGCCAGTCCCCTTACTAGGCTTAGCATGTTACTATCTCCTAAATTTTTACTATTCAATACCCGGGGAAGCTATGGCCTAACACTAAATATATAAAGGATAAATATTTACTTTTTTACTACTACTACCATAATAAGTATTGTTATGATCTGGGAGTCCATTTTCTTCCTCAGCCCTATTTTTTTCGGAAATACCTATGCTGTTAGCCGGAGGGACATTAACAGCTTTAACGGACTTGTAGGGCGAGTGTGGAAGGCACTCAGCCCAGGTTAGCTCTTTTACATTGGACGTCTTCTCATAGCGTTAGGCATCTTATAGATCTTTTTGTTTATTTTAAGGGGTAACGTAGCTTTTAATTGTACATATATGATGATAATAATAATTTCAGCCTGATAGTAACCTACTGCAGTCTCCTTTTAGTTGTACGTTTTCAACCGCTTAAATATACTAGATATACTAACTTAACACACGTTAATTCTGACAAATCGTTAGCCACGACAGATACAAATACATAAGCAAGATGTCAAATTATAACCAAGCCTACCCAACTACATATTTATTTATTCAAATAAAAATCGGAGCCCCTTTATATAACTTACTTCGGAGCTTATAGTTCTATTTTAATTTCACAAACAACTCATTTAATCCAGACATCTAGGTCACGTATAGGGCGTCGATATCAACTAAATAAAGTAATATGCAAATAAATATTTTAATTCATAGTAAGTTAAGGTGTGCATACTATTCAGTGAGTGTTTATTCTATACATAAATAATTAGTAAATAATATTGATAAAACTTTATATGAAAATTACATTATACCTTCTACTATTACCTAGATATTATTTTTCTTTCCCTTAGACACCGAGTGAAGTTGCACCACCAGAATATTTTTTAATATTCAACACAGATATACCAATTTAATTATACTAACACTAAACTAACAAGTTAAACCTTTTCTACGCATAGCATTTCACTTATGTATGTTAAAACCAGTTAAAAAAAAAACACTAATTTCACTTCAAACATTCAACAATTTAATAAGCTTGGCTTAACAAATGTTCGGTATAATGTTCTAGTACGAGCCTTAATGTGATGAAATCTCACATTTTATTACCAAACCTATACGTGACCAGAGTATTAACGTTATACATAACAGCCACTTGAGGATCTATGCACATTTAATAATTTACCGTGGAACTTCTCTAATCTCGTATTACTGGTATCTTATCTGCCACTTAAGGGCGAAACTTCGTACTCTTGCCGTAATAAAGATCCTGAACAGAATTACCCCTAACGTTTTACCGTGTCGGCGCCTGTGTGTTATCACTAGTTCTGTACCCTCGGGAACTATATTTACACTTGCTGTGTTATTCATGAGCGTCGTTTGAATAAAGATGAACGGTTTTCGTTCCCGTTGGTGTACTTTCCAAACAGAACGAACGAACATTTAAGACGTATATAGACGTCTAAACATCCATTCGATGTTCTTATAAATTTACACAATGTATCGGAGTTTACAGTCAATATCTCACTGTCGAGTAAACTTATTGTATCGAACAATGACTGCGTATTCTTTATAACTAAAAATAAAAATGGATCCATAATCTCATATAAAATGCCCCTCGCGAGTAACAAAATGTTTCTTAAGGGAGTACTAAGCGGAAAATTATTACCCAGAAGAATTTCAAGGAAAATAGAAAACAAAGCTCTTCTGAGAGCTGCTTTCATCAGTACCTCGAGCAATAACTTTTCTTTTAAGTTGTGCCAGTTAAGTCTGTAATCTGCGATGAAGTGGAAAATTTGTGGAGGCTATTCATTCCGTATGATTTATCGTTCGATCGTCAACAATGGACGATGATAGGACAAAGGGAGAGATTTAGAAAAAAGTAACTCTCAAATTTGTAAGCAACACAACTGTGAAAAATGCAGATGATATACATGGATAATGGTATATAATTACAAACAATAACTAAGAACATATGTAATAGGTTGCCCCGAAAACTCGCTGGACATTTTTGACAAGTATTGCGCTATCTTTTAGACTTAAGTATCACGATTGTATTAAACACTTGACTCTGGTAAAATTACAAAGACAGAAGTAATATAAAAGAATGTACTTTGTGTATCACGATTTTATATGTATATGGTAAATTATAGTTTTAGTAATATACTTGAATACAAAAACAAAAGAATAGATAAAACTATAGTTTATCTGAAAAAAAAAAAACAATTCATAAAGATATATGTATTTATACTGAGTCATAGGGCATGACATTTCAGTGACTGAATTGTGATCACCAAACATGATCTGTAAAAGCCATAGTAACATACTTAGATGTGGTGCATCCAGGAATCTTTAGGGCTCTAAAGACTGACTAAATAAGAGTATAGACTAAAGACTAGCAGAAACCAGTAAATAAGCATGACCGCGACGATCATTGATAGGTTGTCGATCTCTTAGTGATTGAGGTTTATTTTCAGTTTATACTAACCTTAAAATCAAGCACAATCCTTGGCATACCGTACTGCTTTAAAAAATACATTCATAATCGATTTACGTAAATAAAAAACTATTTCAATTTATTTTAGTATAACATGCCTTATTCGCAAAAGCCATAGCAAAAGTCATAAATAATGCTTAATAGATTGACACATTAAGTAGACAAATGCTATTTAATGCAGCGATTATTAAAATGTATAATGATTTTTAAAAGCGCGAAAAATACGTTTCACTGTAAAGGAAATTTGGCTTTAGTATTCCGATTTCGAGAGCTATCTCAACAATGTGCATGACGCTATTACCGCAAGATAAAACCGAGATATCATGCAAAACACTCTACACCGATGCTGAAAAACGTCAAACAACCACAAGAAGAGGCATCTGTAATTCACCAGCATAAGTTGGATTTATTAAGCTATAAAAAAGTACAAGAATAAGGTAGACTTTACAAATCAATATTTTATTAATTTATTCAGTACTAGATAATACATGGTGTAGCTTCGCTCGCGTTATTATTGATATTGTCAAATAAATCGGATTACACAATAAAAAGGTTTCAAAGAAAGTTAATCCCTCTGATTACCGCACTTACATTGAAGTGTCGGCGAGAAAAAGTAGCCTATCACCGTCTCCAGGTTCCTATTTACCTCTATAGTAAAATTTATCATAATCGGTTCAGTGGTTTAGGCGTAGAAGTGTAACAAACAAACTCACTCTCGCTATTATAATGGTACTATAATATATTATAATTACTTTGCTACTAGATAATTATAATACTAGATAATACTAGATAATTTGGGCCGTATCGTCACTTAAGATCAGGTGAGATCATGGCCATAACACTAAACCTTAAGTATAAAAAAAAAATATAGTTTTAATATTTTTTATAATTTAAAATTAATATTTTAAGATAATTATAATAAAATATAATATATAATTATATTATAAATAATTTGCTACTAGAAAGAATGTTGATTACCTAACATTATGTCATATGCCGCGTGCGTTTTTTCGAATGGTTGTATACATTGAAACCCTTTTATTTTCTTTGCTGAGAATTACAATTTAATTTCAAACGTATAATACTAGTTGTATACACTTCTTCCTCTTTTGCATGCATTATTTTATCATAAATTAATGTGAGATTATAACGAATAAATTAATCACGACTATATTGGTTGAACTCAGATCGGTGATCATTAGAAATATATAATTTTGTCTTAATTGGGCGGATAAGCTATGTAATCCGCATTGCCGTGTTGCCTCATAAAGAAATATATTTTCAGATTTTGTGCAAAATTTTACAATATCTATATTCAATAGACTTATATTCAATAATGATTTATTCGAGTAAATATAAGGGCCAACTATGAGATAAAATCCCTGTAAAGCAAGTTTATATATTACTTCGAAACCAAATACTTTTCTATTCTTAAAATGTTTCACACCGTAGCAATTATGAAAAGATTCATAAAAACGTAAATATATATATATATAACTAATTAAGCAAAAATAATAAGGAATATTTCTCAACGTTGCCTTCAATAGGAAACCAAAAGCGCCACATTATGTTGAAACAAGTGAAACGCGCAGACTGTTTACGCTCTACCTCTTCTTAAGTTAGTACCTTAGTGGGGGTGACCGTAACGAGCACGTGGCGTACTATAACTCCGGCAACACTCATTTATCACAACAGATGAGAGGCATAAGTAGCTGTAAAAGTGCTGCCCAGTCAAGGGTATTGCGTTCACTTTTTTCATAAACGAAGATTGATGTGGCCAGTTGCATTTAGATACAATTAGTTATTAAAAAACCTTTTTTCTTGATCTCATATAACACTGGTCATTACGTATATAAATCATAATACATTTTTCTTTGTATGTCTACATCTGTGCGGTCCTGAGTCCCTTATCTATATTCATTAAATTCTGTTGAGTTATGCTATACACACTTGCGAAGGTTCCTGTTCAAAAAACATGTGTCCTTTCAATTATTTTGCTACTCGTGCCGGGTACCTGTGGTTATTTATGTAGACACAAAATATTCTTACCTTTTTTATATTTTGCATAGCGGAAAAGTTTATTCTAATGACTGCCAGGTAAATAACTACCACTCAAAGTTAGAAAATCTGACGACACTCGTGAAGTACCTTAAGGAATTTTCTGACAGTTGGACACAATAGCCAGTCTCCTGCAAAGCAAACAACTATTAATATTTGGCAGCAGATTTTCAACTTCAGGGTGGTTCTTAACCAGGCGGGCATTAGAAAGAGCCGTACCAGCATGCAAGGATTTTCTCACGATGTTTTTCCTTCACCGAAATCTCAAGTTCATTGTAGGTGGATTCGAACTCACGTCTCTTGAGACGGAGTCCATACAGACTACCACTAAGCTATCATCGCTACTTTGTTTATGGTGGTTATAAATTGAACTTAGTACTGAATAATAATTTTACTCATATAATACATCATTTTACTTACTAAAAACCTTCATCAAATTTACTTTTACTACTTTAGAGACGTAAACTATATTTATATAAGTACTTTATTGTATTGTAACTAAATAAGATAACAAAAATGAAAAATGTAATATATCTTTTAGTTCTTCCACCACCGTACGACTGCTGTTGCATTCTACTACCGTACGACGCGTCATACACTTAAATTCCATCCTAACCATCTGGATGAATGGCCATCTACGACGGTGCGTTTGATGTGAAATTTCTTTCCGCCCAGGTGTACCTTGTGGAACCAATTTGCGTTGTCGGTATTGCCGAACCGTTATGACTTAGGAATCTTCAAGAAGATAGCTTACTCTTTCCTAAAAAGCCGGCAGCACACCTCCGATTCCGCTTCTGTTATGGGTGTCCATGAGCGGCGCTGATCACTAACCATCAGGTGATGTGCTAGTTCTTTTGCCCCCTTTTCCATAAAAAAAAACACATACACAAATTTGTGTTTCAGATTAATTATAAAGAGAACTTCAAAAAATGTTAATATGACGCTCCTAACGTTATGTTGAAACATCTGAACAGATAAAAGTTCTTAAAAACGTCCGCTCCCAGTTTCATTGCAGACACAGCTTTTATACAGCTGGCAACTAATTAGGGCTCTCTCTCTTGCAATCATATTTTGTTTTTGTTATTTTAAAAGCAGTCACGTTCCACCAGAATGTTTTTTTCTAAATTTATTTTTAATTTTATATACAATGACATATTTGCATTTTTCAATAATTATTATGACTGCACAGCTCACGACGTAGAAAACATGCAGAAATATAAATGTATATTATTAGTATCCACTAATACAGTTGTGTTATTTTATATTTTAATTACCGTTGTACCACAACAAAGAGTCTAATGTTGAATATATATTTTCATTAATACGTATTACTATTAGCTCCCCAGTCACATTAGCCTCGAGGCGACGATTTTAGCCTTAATATTTTCATCTTTATTCAAAGGAGCTTATGAATAAAACAAGAAACACTTTGTGGGGCCGATTCGGCGACTTCGCAAGATGTTTCACGGTCATCATTGTGTTCTTTAAATTAATTAAAATAGAGGTCTTAATGTAGAAATTGTTTGAATTCATTTTAATTACACCAACAGGTTTCTGTATGTTTTATAAAAGCATGCCGCACCACAGTATACGTAATATGGGATATCGTTGAAAATGTAAATGTGGAAACGTATATTTAAGTCACGTTAAGCTTCAACGCGTTTCACGCTGGTTTTTAATAAAACAAATGTTTTTTCTCTGATTTTAAAATCTTTTATAAACGTAGAATTCTTAATGTGTATTATGTACATTTTTTATAGAAATACGTATTATTGTAACAGTGATGCAATGTCTGCAAAACACTTCTTTTACAACTTAGCGACTGAAGGTCTCCGAGATGTACGCCATAGATTTTGATAATCATTCAGTTAATTCCTACTTTTAAACTTTTGATGTTAAGGGTTGTAGCTGTTTAAAGTGTAAACTTAAAAATCAGATATTGATAGCCGTATTAGGACATAGATCTTGGTAATTGATGTTTATTTCAACTTTATCACATGTACTTTTGGAGAAAAATGATTCTAACACGCAGACACAAAAATAGACAACAAAATAATCCTATAAGTATTCCGTTTTTCCTTATAGTGTGAAATCCTGAAAATAATTAATGTTGAAATACTCGAAAATGTAATCCAAAATAAGTCTTAAATTCATAAAATACAAGTGAAATGTTAACATGCCTGACAAAAAGTTTACATCTATAAGGATATTATCATAAGGCTTAATTACATTTATTAAATATTCATTCCCGGTAATAGAACCACTCAGGGTGAAATGTATTTCAAAATTGGCAGTAACGTTGACAAAGGGCCCGTTGACTCTGTTATTAAGTCAGCATTGTATGCCCACGTGTGACGACGCCCGAGGCATCAATACTTCTCCACCCCAATAAATAAGAAGCGACTGAGCAGCGAACACAATTTAACTTGAAATAAAATTTTGCTACCCTTCGCAATGAATAGGCTAGTATATGGTTCGGAAGGGAAAGGCGCGTTCTTATCTCGCCTTATATCGTTTCGGCTACACCTCGTAAGTTTCCGAACCTCGTGACTTCTTTGTGTTCAGTGCCTAATGACATGAGTAGACTTCCGAATGGCATTAAAGTTAAATCGAATTTGTTGGTAGCCGCGCTTACTTCGAATGTAACTTTTTTATTTTATTTAAGTATGTGTCGGAGAAGGTTTTGTATACCCCACTCACTTTAACACATAATTCACATTTAGAAATCATATACAAAAATGTCAATCAGTCTATAGGTAATTGTAATTGTATATGTGTATACATTATAAACAAATTAAAATATAATAAAACGAAATTTGAAGAAATAATGTATTTTAATACTTCATAGGTTTTACTATTACTAAACTACTATTACTAAAACGATCTCACCTGATTTTAAGTGACAACGTAGCTTAAGATTGTGGGTAAGCTAAAGTTAGTGGAAGGGCTGGGTCTCAATTGAAACTGCTGGAACACACCTATAGGTACTAGGCGGTATATTTTCAACTTGAGAGCGATAACTAGCAAGGCTAGCATTAGAAAAAGCCATACCAACATGCTATGATTTCATCACGATGTTTGCCTTTACTGAAAGCTCAGACTCATTGCAGCGGTTCGAACTACCGTTCATTAACGCGGCGTCCGTACACACTACCAACTGAGCTATCATAACTTCAAAAATATCTCGTTGGTGGCATTATGCAGAATCTAGAATCAACTGACGTGAGTCTAAGTGGTAAGACTTTTTACAATAGCCTGATTACTCCTCTCAAGATAAAAATCAATTTAAGATAAAAGTCAAGAAATTAATAAAAGTTATGTGTTCGTATAATCGCTATTGAAACTGAGCTCTATGTCACGGCTTAGCTTGTTACGATCCAGCGTCACCTCGTATCACTTAACTATAGGTAACGGTTAACCTTTATTTTTATTCGTTTGATTTGGTTATATAAGAGAAATGAACATTACCTTGAATAAATTCTAGCAAAATCACTGAATAAGACAATAATATAATGGAGTTCTATCGAGGAATATTTTCTAATGATTTTATTAACAAGAGATATTTCTCAGCGACATAATTAAAACTGGCACCCATTATTTCTTCTATAACATGACAACAATAAAGTTGAATATTTAGTACTTTAATTCTACATTATTAAATAATAATATTAAATTACGATCCACTATAAGCAAACAAAGGAACGTGCTAGAAGAACTTGGTATCAATTTCACGCAACTTCGTCCATACGTAGGGTTGCCATCTCTACAATTTGACAACCAGAACAAGACGCATAAAAACCCCGAATTTTAAACCCCAAAACCGGGACATGTCAATAGGTTATTTGAAACATAGGCAGTGTAATAAAAAACAGTTAAAATGTCATAAATCACCTTTTTATTTATTTTCAGATTTTAAAATAAAATTTATTCATCTTTTATCTTCATTTTAAATTTACCAAAAAAACATTTTCTTATTAAAGGTTTTTATTTAAATAAAACACAAATTATTAATATATTTTGTTATGATAACAAAACCTTATTAAACCTAACAAAATTCAATTAAATTTTCAAACAAATATCTTAAGAGTACTGAGACCATTTTAGTATTTCGTCTTACAATTTTTTTTATAATTCTTATATTATAAAAATTTGAGTTAATTATCTTCTCTAAATTTTTAAACCCGGACTAGAAATCAAGTCCCGCCAAGGACGCTCCAAGAACAAATAGGACAAATCCGGACGGATGGCAATCCTATCTATTCGGGATGTCTTGAACAAACAGCGTCACATCAGCGAGGGCCGGCATCAGAATCAACATTCGTATGAAATCCACGCTTGTGCTTACCAACACGTGTTTTACTTACATATACACTACCTATGTAAGTATAAATGATAGTAACATGTATCTACATGTACTTTGTATAAATAATCCTAATTATTATGAATAACAGGAGGTTAAAATGAATAATACCTGAATGGAATAATGATACGGGTACTTTTAGAATTAATATTTTTATGAACTACTCACATAATACGAACGCGTACTAATAAAATGTTCGTCGCAATATTTGAATCTCATTCTTTGATTTGATTTGCAGACGTTTAATGGGTAAATTTATATGTTCGCCCATCTCTAGTTTAGTTTATAATGTCCGTATGCTAATACTGACTAAATCATATTGATATGTATAATTTTACTGTTACATAAAAAACTTATTTTCTATGTATAATAATAACTTAAGCTTAACTAAAACCATACAGTTTTTTACTTTTTGTCATGTTAATGGGGCTTATTTTATTATAAAATAAAAAACAGGAACTACATACATATTTTGTACCAGAAGCAGCTTATGTAATTTATTTGGAATTGAAATAAATAGAAATACTATCAGTATTAATTTTATAATATCTAGGCACTGCGTGCGGTCGTCCATAAATCAAGCAAAAAAAGTATCGAATCCAATGAATTTTTAATGTGCAATTCACTACGATAGCGCTCTTGAGAATAAGCTACTTTCGATATAAATTATTATTCTCTTCCAAATATAAATATAAAAATATATATATTTCCCAGAAATGTATTCAGTAATACTAGTAACTACTAGGTTTATTGGACAATAAGCCCGGATGTATTCTACATGCTACGCCTAATGAAGTGAAAGCGAATGATGGATGAGTTCATGATATTGAGCCGAAATATTAATATGTCTATTGCTTTAGGAGATTAGTCCAAAGAATTTCACTAACGAAAACATATTTTTCGCTTTTCGCAAGGACACTCGTGCCCGCAATATATTTTTTATTTACATAACAAGGAAGGATGATTTTTATGTTTACGGTCCACGGTTAAGCTGATATTTTGTTGGGAAATGCGAATTATGTTAGTAGGACAAATTCTCTTCGTATCATCATTATCTATTCGTTTGGTTCAATGTGAAGACCGTGTCAATGTGTACTATGTAGTGGCTTTGTTATATTTGAAAGTAATGTCTCGATTAACAAAATAAGCAATCAGTTGCACTTTTAAATATTACTAACATGCATTATATACATCTAGAGATTTCACTTATATGTTCTTCATATTTTAATATTACATCGCCATTAGTTTACCTAAAAAATAGTTTTCATCATCAGAATTAACACTATTTAACAATTTAATTACTGACAAATATAATAATTAAATAAAAAAGACGATTAAACGTAAAGAAAAAATAAACGAAAGATTTGTAAACGAATAGACAATTAATAAACAATAAATGCTATTTTACTGTAAGTAGAAAAACCTTTTGCAACTCCTCTCCACTATTTGTTTTTCACAATAGTTCCCTAATAAGAATCCAGATCAACATCACCAACATATTTATTTATAATTAAACATTTATAGAAAATTTATTTATAATTGTTTTACTAATATTCAGCTGTAATTTACTTTTATAGTTCCTAAACTACACATTACTGATCATAAACTATTATAAAATACACATTGAAAATATTACATTTTTTGGCTGGTATACTATTCAATTTAAAGTATAGACATGAAGATCAACTAACCATAAAGGATTAAAAGGTATGATAATCGTATGTTTAATTATGTATCATAATCGGCTTAGATTTATGTGAAGTATAGCTAACGTTTAATCCTTGTTATAAACTCTAGAATGTTCCGCGATTAATGTACATGTATTCTTTATTTATCAAACAAGGGTTTCGAATCTCTTTCGGGTAATGGTTGTTGGTTTAATTAACATTTCCTGGGATGTCACCATTAAGGCCACGTTGTCTGCTCGCAACTGTTATACAATAGCTCCAATGAACCTTTATTTGTGCACATCCGTTGTTTGCACAATAAGCATGAAATACAAAACAACAAGTTTATATTGCTACCATTGCAATACGTATCAGATATTCGGTCATTTTTAGTAATATTTATATAAATTTGCTATTATATATAATAATATTTTATCGGGTAGGTTTTTATATTTCATTCTTTCCTTTTCCATTTCATTACACGCTTGTTCTTGAGCTAAATTTTCAAAAACTTTTACTCCCTCATAGCCTTTAACAGTATTTTTTTGCAGTTGGTTTCTGATTTTTAAACCAGGAAGGAATACTCCAATGACTACCTATATATTAAATTCCCATAAGGAACTCACATTAAAAAGATTTTAAATTATTTATGTAATCCTATGTAATGCTAGCTCTGTGTACATTTTAATGCAAACGTCGTGTCATCGAAATGTTAAAAATTTAATCAAAGTTTAGATAAATACGGAGATACATTTAGATCATGGTATATTAAACTCTGTTAAAATAGCGACACAATAATATGTCACACAATTCCGTGATAATAACTGGCATCAAACTAACATCCCTGTATGTCATTCACCTGTTGATATATGTAATTTATACTTTGTATCCAATTAAATTTGAAAATAATGACTTACGTTAATACAATTCCATTAATTCACGAGTAACACGACTTTATTAAACAAGTGCTCGATTTATGTCTCGTATTTGAGTTCAGAATAAAGACATAATTGTGTTTGAAGAGATAAATTGTTTCTTTTTTTAGTAATTCTGCACAATGACAATACTATGGCTAATAAAAGAATAATAAATTCAAATATAACGGCAGCTGCCGAAATTGTAATACAGTGGAATCTCTATAAATCAAATGTCAAGAGAAATATTAAAAATTTCAAATTTGAGCTTTGGACTTTACAACAAGAACTTCGAGATAAAAAGGATTTCAGAAATTTCGTAGGGGCATTTGTAAGTATATTTTTCGAGTTATATTATAATAAGAGTTGTATTATACCGAGACGTTATATTTTAGTAACTACGACATACGACGTCTGCTTTTTTAAATACATCTTATAGAGTATAAATATCTAGTATCCTCGTAGTAAAATAATATTTTGTTCGAGATACAAGATCTCTAAATATTCGATATACCGCGTATTTAGGGGTTCAGCGGAATGGAGTAGCTTTTTTTTCAACTTATTGAGGATTACGACTTCACGAGGTTGGAGTTATAGAGATTCTACCGTAATTCATAAGGGTGATCGTTGTAGCTGGATATACACTGGCTAATTAAACTCTAATAAACCAGAAAAAGTCACCATGAGGAGTTATGGTAGTGGGAACGCAAGCGAGGCCAGATTCCTACAACCCTGTTTAATTAGTAGATTTACGCCAGCTGATCCTAGGACAAGACACACCTAAACGAGTCACTATGACTGCCGTATATATCGCAATCGCGATTCACTCCTTACCAACACAGTAGTCTTTCATTACTCTCATTTATCTTAAATATTGATACTATAGTTACAATTATGAGAAGGTATGTATTGTGAATATCACCATATTTTAAGGGTAAATATGATTTACTTTTAAATATTGAGTTTGGTATGATCAAGGTTTCTATTAATATCTGCTCACGTATTGCCTTATAAAATATCCTTTCTATATGCAACATTATAGACACATTTTCTTTTTATAAGAAAATATTACACTTTAATATGTGGTATATACAATGCGGGCAATAATTATAAAATCTATTTATGTGTTATTTCACATTCATATTTTATCACTATTGAGTTCATTATTATACCTAAATAATGAACATAGTTTTGAGTTAAATAATACCTAAATGATACGCTAATTCACTACAAATGGCTAATAATAAATTGTAGCTTAATATCTCTACATAACGTAAAGACACTTTCAAAGCTAGATGAATATGTAATGCTACTAAAGAAGTTAGAAGGCAATATTCAATAAGGTTATGTGACTAGATTACCAATACAAAAACAAGAGAATACATACATTACCAACGTACAAGCCAATGTAGAGGATGTGCTCATTGCCTAACATGCGTAAAGAATAGTTTGCACTTAAGAATACATGCTACTGAGTGTGGCAATTTCACTATTCGCTCTGGCCTCTAATGTTGGCGTGACAAATGAACGTTAAAGCCTGATTTACAAATATATAATTGGCAAGTTTATGTTATGTGTTATTAATTTAATATAGAATTTTCTTGTATTTAATATTTATGTTACCAAACTTCTATAAGGATTTGGAAAAAATTAATATAATTGCACTTTTTATGAATTATTTTAAATTACTTAAAACTATAAAATGCCAAAAGGTTTTAATAAGATATTTCTTATAAATAGCAAACTCAATTAAGTTTACGGATTGAATTAGTATGAAAGTGTTTTATTTAATTCATTAGTTAAAATTAAATTAAATAAAATTAAAATTAAATTATTCTTACTAAATTTTAGTTATAATGTTATTCAAATTGATATAATTATAGACAAAACATATTCTACATACATTTTAGTATATGATTATAACTATTAAAAGTAATTCTCAATATTTGTAATTATTTAAATGATAATTATTTGAATAATATATATTTTTAGGATATTTTATGTAAAATTTATGTGTTTATAGAATATAACGAGGCTCTTATTCTTAATTTATTCACTATTTTAATGTAGTAAGTAAATATTTGAATTTATAATAATATTATATTAAACATTAAATATGAAAAAGGAAGCCTCAATACTTTCTACTTAGGCAGTAATTTATATTATTTTATATTCGACAAGTAATTTATGCAAAATTATTCTCCGATTCGCTTCATTTAAATTACGAATGCAAAAAAGCTTAGAAAAGAGCAAAACGACCCTCCGAGCTTTTTCTAAACTAATTTTTTTTCTACACCGATATCAGGGTAAAGTAAGTATGAGTTAAAGAAATGAGAGTGCCGGAGTGAAGTAAAGGGCTTATCTAGCAGATTGCGGTAGTATCACTGGGACGCAAATCACCTAATTTAGTTTATGATCGTCGATAAATCAGAAAGTGTATGAAGGCGAGAACACAAAGAATTTTCACGTGAAGTTTTAATATTGTGATTGGATTTCACATTCGGTTATTGGAACACAACATTAGGGTTTGGCTACAGATTTTAACTTGAGAGTGGAAGTTATCTATAGAAATATTGGAAAAGGCATTACCACCATACTATCGTTTTATCACAATATTCTCCGTCATAGAAAGTTTAGATTCATTGCAAAAAGTGGAACTTGGTATGTGCTTCAAAAATTACTTTCTTCTTAGTATCATGTCGAAAGACATTAAACAATAAAGATTTTTTTTTATTTCATTCGGCACAATCACGTTAGATCTAGACATGGAAATTACTTTCAATATGTTACACCATAAGAACTTAGTGACACATTTTTAGCTTCCTTGTTATGGCTAAACAGGATGAGTATTATCCATCAAACGCTTCATTTCATTAACACACGATGATTGACGCTGTATCTAGTACGATAACTCTGAAGTGTTATCACTTATAACGATTATATACGTATCCAACAAGAATATTTACCTCAAAGGGGCATTCCCTGTGTATAAAAAAAATTGAATCCTTAACGAACAATAGAAAAATAACTTTAATCTAGTGCTCAGTTGTAAAAAATATGTAAGTATGTAAATTGTATAATAAAGAAGGCAAACTTGGCTTCCAACTTACAAAAATAAGATCTTTATTCTTCAAATATAAAGAAATGAGGTCAAAAAGCAGCAAAAAAGTTTATGTATCATGATTAACATTGTTCACTTTATCTGTTCTAATTAACTTCGGAACAAAACTCAAATAACTTTTATTGTAATGTTGTTCTACTTAGAACATTGTCTTAATTTCCATTTTGTTCTCAGTTAGACGGATCCCTGCTGACAAGGGGATTACAATAGCGTTGGCTCCGTATACTAACTTGAGGTTAGACGACCCACATCGAGTTATAGACTTCACGATCAACCGCCTGAACTCATATCAAGGATTACCCAGTGCGGAATCCGAGGCCTAACATTGATTGCGTCTGCTTCAATCGTTAATTTAGACCCGAGTAATCTGCCTGAAATTATTGCCTTTAAGAAATAGTCATATATAATCATGATTATAGATTAACTATAAGCACACGTATAGAATGTTTAAATTACCAGTTATGTATTTGAATGTATTAAAAACATCATACTAAAAATATATCAGTTATACTTTTACTATTTGTGAATTTAACACAAAAACAACTTTAACATTTTGTATTATATACGCGATGTATATGACACTCCTCAATGCATTAGCTATAAAGAAACAATACTTTTAGAAATTGTAAAAATGTAGGTATATTAATTCCCAACTGATTCTAATGAAATTTTGTATACGGCAATAAATGTCATTTCTACGTTGCCCAGATACTAAAAAGTAATGAATTTTGTATTTATTATTTAAACCTGTATTCAAAATGATTCCTTATTAATATTAAATAAACCATTACCTTGCGTTTTTATTTCTGTCAAATGACATGACTTTAGCTGCTTAGTACTTTCATTTTTAATTTGATTTGATAAACAAAACGCCCGTAGCGATATCACTTTAAACATATCGTTGGTATATTACTATTCGTTTAATAAATATATGTGAGATCCGAAAGATCTTAACACCGAGTATAATGAGCAACGGTTGGTTGGTTAGAACGGTTGCGCACACATTCGCTATAAATTTAATAAACCACTTCGGTCGGTTGTTATAAAACGAGCCGCACACCTTAATATAAGGAACGATGGTAGATCCTCTGTTTCTATAAACACATAAACACCTTATAAAATTCACACATAAGTTAATGTATTTAATTATATCGTAACGCGTAATCGCACTTTCTTACCAAGAAGATAAAATAAAATAAAATCATTTGTTGTTCGCATGGAATATCATGTTCATCGCGAATAATCGATACTGTGATAGATGTGATAAAATCAGAGTAAGCGTACTACGTGCTTTGACTATGGCAATATTCATAGGCGATTATTATCCAGGCGAAGATGTGAAAGAAATACCTTTAATATTCCGTTGACAAACAGTCCTACATAATCTACCAACAAATACTCAGATATGAATAAGTGTCCAGTCCAGGAATACTCCAAGTTAAATAAAAAACAGTAATTTTACGAATGTTAAGTTTTATAATTAATATTATTTATGTAAGTAAGTTTTATTATGGTGATATCAAGTAATAAAAATTCAATACACGCTTTGTATGTGGAATTTTAATGACAACTACACTAATATTTACCGTGATTTTACTATATAACTAAAGATGTAGAATGTGTTAATGTTATGTAAAATTATAAAACGAAAAGGACTATACTCTTATAGTTACCAGCATGAAACTCATGCAATTTATAATATCTAAAAATTAAAGTTCTTTTTATTCCTTTTTTAGTGTTTTCCTTTAAAATATAACAGGATATTTTATGTAAATGTGAAAACCTGTAGACCTAATGATTTAAGCTATGTTTTGTGTTAGATAATTATAGGATTATTATTAAAAAGTGAAAAGTTTATTTCTTTACTAAAAAAGAATGATATAGTGAGCTTTTCAATTGCTCAATTTCTGTACCGTAATATTTAAAATACTGTTAACTATCATAAATTTTGGTGAGTTCTAGTAAACCGTCTCAAGAATCCACTACATTGTTGACCTTAATATCGTTCCTCACAAACGTCGTGAGTGAGACTAATCGAATGTTCAATTAGGATTCGTGAAGAGTGTCAAATATCTCGCATCTCAAAGGCATCCCTCGACGGCATAACACGTGCCCGTTACCGTATCACGTAGAAACTGCCACGTTTTCTTAGAATTCACGAAAGAATATTGAGATAATTTAGAAATGGTATTATTTATTAGGTAAATGCGTCTCAATATGCATCCATATTATACTGAATAACTTTGTAGCAATATAGAAATGACAGTAATTTCAAAGAAGAAAAGGGAAAAAATGATCTATTATATAATTATATAATACCTAATTTATCTATTATATAATACGAAATTTTACATGCGGCTTCGCTCGCGTTAATATTGAGTTTTAAGAAAATATCGAATGACTCAATAAGACGTTTCATATAAAGTTTATTCTTCTCTTTACCCCACATCCAACAGGTTCTCGCGAGAAAAAGTATCCTATCACCGTCTTCTAGTTTCCATCAATCTCTATACCAAAATTCATAATAATCGATTCAGCGGTTCAGGCATGAAAGCGTAACAAACCAACAAACTCACTTTCGCATTTATAATATTAGTATGAATATAAAGCGGAAAAGTTGAGTTGTGAACGCGCTAATCTCAGTCGGATTTCCGAAATAAAATTCTAAGCGATATAGCAATAATTGAGAAAGGCTTTAGGCGTTTAAGTTATTTAACATCACGGTACTACCAAAAAGACAAAACTGTATTGAAAAAACTTACAAAACGGGTAAAAATTATGTAATAATTTTTATTTTTCACGCAAACGAAAACGCAGGCACAGCTAGTAATAGAAAAAAAATCACTTGCTTAGGTAATTTTCACAGCGCTGCGTAGGTTGATACTGTCTCCTACAGAAACTTTATATCATATCCGATGGCAGTTCTAAAGCTGACACTTGGTGTATTTACTGTCGCACGCGCCTGAGATAACTTAATATCACAATATTACCTGTAACAGCTGTCGGTCCTAGCCCTTTATATACGTATATATCCTACAGTAATTATTCCGTAGTCCCATCTCTATTATTCTATGAAGTGTAAAGGGCGACTGAATTTATAGGGTAAGTTGTGACCGCTCGACGAACTATAACCCTATTGTATGCGATGATATCTATATTATAATGGCGTATAAAGAAAACCGCCGGGGTTGTGGTTAATTACAAATTCTTTAGTAAGACGCCTTTGTGCTTAGTTCGCGCTTGAGAGCGAGCTTTATTAAAATGCACTTAAACCTAGACTTCTTGTGGCGTGTAAGCATACATTAAAGTTCACTGTAACGATGTATGCTTGCTTATCCAAGCTTACCTGAAACAAAAAAAAGTCACATAAATTTTTGTATTGTAATTTCTTAACTTGTCGCCCATGACTTCTCTCTCTCCGTCTTCAGGTCATTTATTTCATTATTCACTAGCATTTACCCGCGGCTTCGCTCTCGTTAATATTGATTTTGTCAAACAAATGCATGAAAGCGTAACAAACAAACATACTCACTTTCGCATTTATAATATTAGTAAGGATGAGGACTAGTAAGTATACGATTATATTAATTTATTCAGTATAGTGACGTATCTATTTATTTCAGAGAATTTAATGTTTTAAGCAGTATGGGGTCATATATTTTAGTATGTAATATTAATGTAAATTCTTATACTTCAAATCGTTCAAGTGACTTGACACAGGAGAAAACAGACATTGATAAAGTGATGCTGTAATATTTTCCTATTTTTTTATTATAACGTAACGAACCTTAACATGTACAAACAATACTGAAGTACAAAATAACATTTTTGGTTTAGAACAAAAACAAAGTAGAACATCATATGTACAATTCAGTGCAATACGTTTTTACGTTGTACCTGAGTCACAAGTTTTAATCTGTGTAAGGTTCATCTGTACTAGAACAAATTTATACACATTAACCACATACGCTACATGCTCGTGATACCTACTATGCTTCACTCACTTAAACTCACTTTCGCACTTATAATATTACTAAGGACGACTGAGCAAAGGAAAGACTTGATTCCTAATATATAGTAGCCTCAACTAGTCTTTTTGATCCTTTATAAATTTTGCATTTGGTCACAATCTGACTCGAAATCAGTTGAGGATCAGAACAAAAAAATAGGTTAAGTCTTGTAAAGGCCTGACTCGCAAGTGTAATTTTTAAAGCGTTTGGCGATATTTTTTTTAAAGTATGCCCTGTGTAACGAACTTCTTCCTCGCCATATCACTATTATTTATTTAGTAATCATAGAATGAATATAATAAGAGAGTAAAAGAGTGTCTGCTTGTTACATTAAATCTTTGGCAATGAGCATCTAGTGATTAGGACTTATATCTACGTGGTGAATTTAAGACAGTTGTAGTAAACAAGTTTTTTAAATCTAGTACTAGTAAATCTTTTTTTTTATCTTAATTATTATTTTTTTATGTTAACTTTTTTTTATCTTTTTTTTTTTTTATCTTAACTTTTTTTTAATCTTAATTTAAATCTAGTAATTAGAACTTAATTAAACACATGACAGTAATATTAAAATCTGTTATAAGTAAAATCGAATCAATTATAAGACAATGAAATCAATCTGAGATTATGGTATTAATATAAATAAATTGTAATTATTTTTATAGGAAGTATAACCAGTTGTATATGAAAGTTGTTCAAATACTGCATGGATTATCGGACATGGATATATTGAGGATAACCTACGCCCTTACAAGTATTGTGGTTAAAAGGGTACAACTGCCTATACATAGTAAAACTAAAACACCCATCAGATTATATTATTGCCTTTTAAATGGTAGACAGAAGCAATAATTGAATACTAATATCGCACTGACTCTAGAAGGAAGTAGATGGGTATTCGAAAATAATATGTGTTGAACGAAATCAATACTAATTTGTTATACTATAAAATAGTATTGTAAAAAATTTAGATAACTAGTTGAACTTCTCCATGGTTCCAGTCAGCATTACTTTAGAATGTGCTAACTGGCACCCACAAAGAATAGTTCATTACCGGTTAATTAATTATCAGCCAAATAAACTTGTTAAATAAACTAGCATTAACTCTATTCAACACACATATAATAGAGTTGGAAGCTGATTGTTTATATATAATAAGGATTTATTTATCCTTTTTTGCAAGGCAAAATATTACCTCTGAACAACCATGTACCATACCAATGACATATGACGTTGTATGTGAAATGTTATGTATTATGGTTGGTACCAAACATGGGCTTTACCAACCCTACCAATATATACATGACATATTATCATGTTTCATATTCACATGAGAATATTAAGCATTATAATTAAAATCAAAATTAAAATTTATCACTATTTATCTTTGTACCTATGCACTCATAATTTTAAATATAAATTGGTACCTACCTATATATCTTAAAGAAATTATTCACAATATATTTTATATAATATAGGAAACCTGAAGAGTTTCCAAACCCGCCAGGCTGCCCGGACGGGGCCCGGCTTACCAACACGCATGCAGATTGCATGCACGAACCTGCTTCGCCCCAGGAAGGCTACAGACAACCGTGGGGTTTAGTGGAAATTCCCGGTGACTAGCGCCGGGTAAGTAGAACAATAACCTTCCCAGTCCCCCGAGCTGGGACGGTAAGCGTTAATGCATTTCAACACGAAAAAAAAAAGAAAAGATATTAAACTCTTCGAAATAAAACACAAGTGTAACCTTCAACTTCTGAAACTCTACTATACTGAAAGAACATATCCGTCATTAATCTTTGACTATTACAAGACGTCTATTACAAGACGCTTCATGATTTTTAACATGGAAATACATCAATTACAACTTTGTTTGTTATGTAAACACTTTTTGTATCCGGTATATGAATATAAGTATACTTTATATTTTAACTCTAAAGTGGTTTATATATAACCTGGAGTTATAATTAATTAACAAGTCACTTCTGAGGGGTCACTTTATGTATATTCCTAGATACTAAATATAATTATTCAAGTGAGATGTAACATTAATTTTATGTATAAAATTCTTATGGACTGCTAGTAATTATTTTCCTAGACAGCTTGAGCAATTTTGATGAAATAATTTTGTTTCTTTATAGAGATACCTACTTGAGTGCCTGTTAATTACAAATAGGATTCGCTTGGGCTCTGTTGTTGACACCCTGCATTTTTTAAATTAAACTATAAAGACAATTTTGATAGAGGCATAAAATTCAAGGTGGCGTCTGTAACATACGTCGCAAACAGAAAAAAAAATTCAAAGCAGATATGAGGACTACCGACAGAAGTGAAAACTTCAGACTATATACAAACAGTTGTTATTTTTGGATATCCAAATTAATTATTTCATGTTAAATTATAACTGTTAAATCAAAACTGTTTATAACGCAATAGGTTACTATTAGGAACAAATACAGTGTAATCGTTAACACGTCACGTGACCATGTCGATGACGACTTACATGAATTTACTGCTTAACCAAACCTTCCTATAGAAGTTTTCACTTCAATAATTTTGGAAATTAAGTACTGTCAAAATTGGTTAAATAACATCAAATAAATTATAATGAGTGGAAGCTATTAGATACAAATAAACTAATTTATTCACTATGGTTGTAAGATAAATAAGAAAATAAATGCTGTCAGAACTTTGACTGTTAGCATAAAACCGTTTTTTTAAGCAAATTGATATTAACCTAAATACAAACACTGGATAAAATATAAATGTTTTAATTGTGATATCAATTAAGCTTTATTTATATTTTGTATTGGGCTTGTGCAGCAGTCTTCTTAGTAAATATTATGTTTTAATGAATAAATAAACCATATACTAAATGAATAACTGATACATTTGAAAACGAGAGGAATGTTAATGATGATTTAAATTTATAATTAATGTTAATTTTCAGGATTTCAGTTCTCACTTTTGGCGGCTCTCGATGCCTGCCTATATTTTTTTTTATTTCAGGTCTGTGATAAAATAACGTCTGTGTGTCGGTTTCGCTAGTATAAAGATATATTTTCTTAACTACGAAGTTGCTTAAACTCAAATAATATCACTAAATAATAATAGTAAAGAAATACATATGTATCTTGATATATAACCGTATAATAAATTTAATTAAAAGAATCATATAACATTTTTAAACAAATACCGTACTGATAAAACTTCCTTTATACTTGTCCCTTGTTCCCCGAACAGGATCATTCCACAACTCAGACTCGTAAAAGTTAAAGGGCACATTAAGGCTAGTAATAAGTAAACAACGGGCCCCTAAATTGGACTGACAAGTCCCATCCTTGATCTATACAGTATTGTCTATTTCAAAGGGTAATTATGTTTAATTACATGTGGCTCAAAACAACTAATTTAGATATCAAGTAACATGTTGTAGTATAAAAATAATCATGACGCTCAATCGTCCAATATCGTTTATTACGATGTTCAAAGATTAATATTATTGTAGAATGAGAAACTTTACTGATTCGGAAACCAGGATAAGAAATAAAATATTTATACGTATATTAGCGGTCCCCCTAGTTAATATGTAGTAATTATTTTTATTTAGGATTTTATGATTCCTATAAACATGATTAATATTTATTTTCGATTATGAATGGACGAGTTAGGTTAGTTCTTTAGGCTCAGTTAGGTTCTTAGTTAGGTTCTAGTTCTTAGTTAGGCTCAGTTGATAGTGTGTATGGAGGCCGCGTCAAGGGGCACGTCCAACATCTGGGGCTACATTGTAATGTAACATCAGGTGAGATTGTGGCCATAACGCTAACCTTATACTCTGCGGTTTACATAATTAATTACAACGTCAACAGAAAATTAATAACTTATTATTGTTTATTATTTCTTTACGATTTCAATATCATTTTCTGCGATTGTTATTTTATTTTCTATTTACACATTTTATAACGTATATGTGATAAATACTTTAGAAAATCCAAAAGTGCACGACTGATAACGTAATTAAAATTTAATTAGCTAGATTTTTATACATAATCATAATATTAATCGTTACACATTAATAGACTCAGCCATCTGCGAAGAAAATTTACCAATAAAATTTTTTTTGTATATTATAACATAATTAAATTTAAAAATCATCTAGTGTGACAGTGAAAGCATTTCTCTGGATAATAAAACATTTGCACGGCCGAAAAACACAAAAGATTTAAAATAATTATCATCGAAATCTCGAAAATTGGTCGACTTTGTAATATTGAGAGTAATGCATAACCTTAAAAGCTTCGTTATGAAGCGTGCAATAGCATATAATTTTACATGTACAAATTTTTCTACAAAATCAAGCCAATCTTTAAATCAATTCGCACAAGAAACTGACACATGGAAAGACATTTTTTATGCCATATTCTTGATCATGTGTCTCCTTTATAATAGACACATATCATAAATTTTGAAGTAAAATTATGTTTAGAATTGTTAATTTATATAGAATGTAGATATTTTCTATAAATACGTTCACATCTTTCAAGCTTTGATAAGAAGTTCGGGTTCTTTATATTCGGTCACAGTTAAGAAAAAGAACAAATTGAATTAGATCTTCTTAGAAAAGTAATTTTTTAGATTCATATTACTTTATAATTACTATATCTCACAAAAATCGTTAATAAATAACTAAACTAAAAGAAGAAGTAATTAGATTTATATGTGCGTAGGCACCTGCAATACTAGGTAGCGCTAACCGCATGTCCTAATTCGTGTTGCACTTTGAATGCAATGTCGAAACCAACCGCCACGCCGTGCGGTTATGTTCAGATATGCCGCAAGATATTATAATATATCGTATAGGCATCTAACATTCTTTGGCTACACGTATCATTTATGTGAGTTATGAAGAATTTAATAGGTGGTAATGAAGTATTCAGTATAAAGATATGTCTGTTTGACATCAATACATCAAATATCGTTCATACAATCAAAAAAGCACAAATAAAATCAAGGAATTTTATAAATAAACATTTTTCTATATCGAATTGCCATATTAATGTGTCGACTTCAAAAATACATATTAAAGCATGAATATTTTCGTATTAATGCAGTAAATTATAAAGTACACTAGACAATAATTGCATAACATATCATTATTAAAGTATAACGTAACTTAAGCCTATCCATCCGGTGATGTTCAACGCCATTTTCTGGAACGCCCCGCTATTAAAAACAGAATTTTGTCAGATTCAAACTAAATTATATCGTACATATCAATGAATACTGAAATAACCAAAAATATCAGAATAAAACAGTTCACAGTTTATTTTATCTATTCAATGTTTTATATTGCATTATATTCATTTTATGTGTAATGTTCTATTTAATTATCTTTGAAAGATTATGAATAAAAATTTTCTACATAAAATTATACTTTTGAATTTCAGTGTTTCCAATAAATAATGTTTTCCGAATTGATTATTATGTAGTCTGTTAGCGCAACCTTTGTTTATAAGGAACATCAAAGAACATATATTATGTCCTGAAGTAAATTAATTTTTGGTATATATGTACTTAATAAAAACTTTAAAATCAATACAATTGCTTAACCAAAATTTACCATTAATTGAAACATAAATTTGCTTTGAATAATTTCCTTTTACCACAGAGCGTCTGTCAAAACTTAGTATGATATAAAAATACTGCAACTCATTTATATAAAGTGCAATCTTTCTAAGACCCAGACGTGTATTTGTCAACTGATTATAACGCATTGCAGTGAGGTACGCTTCAACAATTAATAATAGTTCTATTGTTACTCGAATAGATAAATCTGGGGTTTGCTGATTTAAGTCTAACAATACTCAAACAGCAACTAGAAATCAAAAACCTGATGGAAATCAGTTATGTAATAATTAACAGGGAAAGTACGTTTTTTACTGGTATGTTCTTGTATGCATGCTTAAGTAAATAACAGTTGTATTCGCTTCTAAACTTGTCACGTAGTCTCTGTCCAAGGCAGTAGGAAAGTGGTTGGGTTGCATTTTTAAAGTTTCTCTATGAACAAGCTTTCTCTGCTAGGGGGCAGTTACATTTCTCTCCTTCCTCTTATAAAATAGCGACCCAATATATCAACCATCTGTACTGCTTGCATAAAATAAAATAGTAAAAGTAGTAATTAAGAATGTTTTTTAAATTAAATTATTGTATTTTTATAATATCTGCAGAACTAAGAAGATGGTAAGAAGTGGTCTCGTGGTAAGAAGAAAATCAATGATAGTGTATGATATTTCGCTCAGAGACACCGAATATAAATTAAATATTTATTTAAAATAATAACAAAATAAACTTTATTATTTTGTTCGTAATAGTTACTGTTCAAAACTCTTCACCGAACGGATTCTGTACACCGAAATGTATGTACGATAAATCTTGTACGATAAATGGAATCGTTTGCAAAAAAAGTGCTACAAAACAGAGCGCTACAAACATTTAGGCCTTTTTAAAATTTGCAGTACACTCATGTTTTGGCGGCCACTTTAGAATGAGGTTGTGCAAATGGCTTTTTATTTTATTTTTTAATCTGCTTTTCCTCGTGGTGCAGTGTAGTAAAATGTAGATATAACAAGTATACATTTGCATTAATATTTAAGTAATCCTCACAGTAAAAGCTTATCTTACGTAATACACATGCAATTAACTTAATTCGGAATCATCGGGAATTCATATTTAGTATTGCGCACGCGGCGTCAAAAGCGAGTACGACACATTGTTTTTATTAGGGAACTGAATATTTTTTATTAAATTTGTAAAAATTATGATGTATTTTGAACACTTTAAAAATTGTATCCATTGAGTTGTTTAAGTGTTAAAATACAACATATTATTTTCCAATTTTTAATAAAATATTCAATACCTTAAAATGATGAATCAATGTGTCGTACCCGCTTTTGACGCCGCACGCGCAACCTAAAAATGTCGCGCAGAGACCCATTTTCAGCGTTAAATTAAAATTATAAATAATGGAGATCAGAGTTCCGGGAGCTGGCAGTTTTCATTGAAAATTTCCTCATCTTTGAGAATCTTTACTTGAAAGTTTTTTAATATTAATAGTCTATGAAATATTGGCGATAAACAAAATGCCTTATTTTTCATCTTTAATTGTTTTTTTCTTTCTATATAATAATTCTTTTACAATTATTTTTGTGCAAATATTACACGCTTTTGGCACATTTTTCTAAACGTCATACTGAATTTAATGAGGTATCACACATAATTTTAAGAGCAGTATCTCTATTTTAGACCTTTTTCAACTTATCGCCTAGACTATCAAATCGTAGTACTTTTCGATATACACGCTAGCAAAAATATTACAATTTAAAGAAATCTAGTTTTAAGTTAAACAATTTTGGTCATATGTGTTATTTTCCAACACAAAGACAATCCATATATTTTAAATCCACAAGGCATCGGGTACCGTCAGTTGATAAAAGCTCTGAATACGTTTAGGAGATTACTAATGGGATTGTTCCAATAACACCCGATACTCTCCGTTATCACACTTCGACCCAATTTCCTCAATTACCAGGATCAAGGAGAAGTAATGAAATGAGAGTAATCATTATCTCATTCTTTCCACACGGCTCCGTCGGCGGCTCGGTAAAGCATTAAAGGACTGCTGTGGATTATCACACAATTTATTCAGGTGCTTAATTTGAGCGGCTATCCACTTTAGCACAATTTATTTTTATTTCACTTAAATATGAGCCCGAGGACTGTGGAAATTTACACCCACTTTTCATTAAAAGGTATTATTGTAAATGTTCATAAGGAAGGGAAGTAAAAGTGTGCGTTTATCAATGTATTCGCGTAAGAAGTACAAAATAAATATATATTATTGATACATTTTTATTAATTAAAGAGTTTTATAACATATTGAGTTACACTCTATTATAGAATGTGACACTATATCGTATATCTGCCAATTTTGGTATACTTGTATATGTATCATATACATTCATCTATATATGTAAGAGTACCGAGGGTACTTTCAGGAAATAAGCCATCTTGTTGACTTATGTTTTTACTCGTAAAATGATAACTACCTCTGAATGATCAGGTTCACTCTGGAGTCTCTCAAGATACATGTTAACTAGCGTTATGTAGCGCCTTTTTATAGTATAGTAGAGCCTACGTCACGTAATGCACAATCATCCATTGAAGTACTATTACCCATAATTCGTTGATGTACTCGTAATACACATACATTCGTGGAAGTACTTTTAATGTATTTCCTACCTATATAATATTTGCGCCGATATATATACAAATAAATACCTAACAGACACATATAACGAACAATCGTGAACCTTTTTTAATGTCTGATCCATTTTTTCTGTGTCTGAAGTACCTTTAGTCACTAAGTACAGAAATATTGTAAATATTCGCAGGACTAAATTTTAAACTTGTAAATAAATTGTTTTTATATTTATTTAAGACTCAGTATTCAGAGTCTTAATAGGACAACGCAGTCCCATTTTCGATTTTCAACAAATAAAAATAATGTCCAATATGTATGTAATCGCTTCTTATATTTCCATAAAAATAGATAAGCAAAATGAAGCAATTACCATTTTCGCTATTAAGAGTGAAGTGAGTGAGTGATTTCATTCGAAGTTTCTGAGACGTGGCGACATCAAACTTATAACGAGTTACATGTGTTCCGGGAAGGAATACTGAAGAGTTCTTCAATCCGCATTGGAACTTTCAACAGTTATGGGACTGCAAATATGCATTAGATTAAACACACATTTGAGATGCACTCAAAAGTACGAGCTTCCGGTTAGCATGAATCGAACGTATGCCACGATTACACTCGACCGAACAGTTTGCAGACCAATCGAAACTTTTGATTAAAATCAAGCAAACCAAGAGCATAGTGCATTGCAACTTTATTTGAGTTCGATATACCATGCTCAAATTGGTGATCTCCTATTAGAATGGCATATTTGCACAAACGATTAACCGGGCGGAACACACTGTAATAGGAATAGTTTCTTTTTCAATTTCAATTTTTTTGTTTATCTAGGCAAAAATTTGTCACCATATTTTCTTTAAAAACTGCTTTTATTTGCATATATTTACCTGTTTAATATTTTTTCTCTCTTTACGTTATTACATATTATGTAAAATAATACATATTTCCATTTTTTAAGCTTGACTTTGAACTGTATAAAATTTTTAAATAGTGTAAGATACATTTAATTTATTGTAAAAAATGAAATAAATTAAAACTGAAAAGGTCATCAATTATTGTTAATATATAAAATATACAATTATTATTTATATTAAAGCGAAAAATATCGTTAAGTCATTCATTTAGAGAGCTTTATATTAATATTATATGAGGCACCTAGTTTTTCTGTTAAATTATTTACAAATGTTTGCAACACAATTAATATTGATTACCATTTTAATCCTAACTAAATTATACTGCACCTCTCTGAACTTCAATTGTATTATTAATATTCATTGCTCATTCCGTAGCAAAGACTGGGGGTGCAAGTACCCTATTTTGTTAAAAGTGTTAGATTTAGAGAAGGTTAAAACGTCACATGCAAAAATCATTGAAATACATGCCACGAACCTTATGCGAGGTACTTTTAAGAATTAATCCGATTAATATGAGGGTCGGGGAAGTGTGGGGTCCTGTTGGACTAAACCACTGTTCCCGCCGGACGCGCTCCGCGGCGCGCGTTAGCCTCTGATGCGGAAATTCCATTAACGGACACGAATTTACTACCGTTCAGAGAATTTAGATTGTATCGATTTCATATGAGAATTAACTACCATATTTTTAACTACAAAACTGGAGGATTGTTTTGTAGATTAAAATTATACCTGATATTGCACGTCCATAAATGAAAGCTGTAATAATATTGCTCGCTGCCTGCGAATATATTTCTGTTGCTAAAGTTAATGTATGACCTTAACAGAAAATATTACATAATATTCCATTACGGTGACAAGTACTATAATTTCTAAACGAAATCAAATTACATGCAACCGTAACAAGAACAGCTAAATCGTAACATACATTCTATTTTCAACCATTTTATAAATTATAATTTAAAATAATTTTACTAAATCTATTCATACCAGAAATTATGTAACGGAGACACATATTTTCTTAATATAGTTGGAATATTTACTTTAACATCCTTACTTAGATGAAAGTTGCCATAAGTTACATAAATGATTAGAAACATTCAACGGAAGTTAACGTTCCATAAACGCTGTCATGTTAGTGAAAGGCACACAGCAAGCTGTCACCTCAAATCAGATTAGCTCTAATCACAATATAACATTAAATCTACTTAGTTTTATTTTTACTTGAAAAATATGTAAGAATAAATAGTGATATAAATATTTACTTATTCTTATATATACATTTATTTGGATTTTTCTAGTTTAGTTTATTATCTAAACAATCTAAACTGGATATTCATATCCATACTAATATTATAAGTACGAAAGTGAGTTCGTTTGTTTATTATGCTTTCACGCCTAAACCGCTGAATCAATTGTGATGAATTTTAGTACAGAGATTGATGGGATCCTGGAAACGAAGATAGGCTACTTTTTCTTACTAAAAACTTACAAGAAGTGGGGTAAAGACAGGGACAAACGTTGTATGAAACTTTTTATTGTGCTGTCGAATTAGTTTAACAAAATCAATATTAACGCGAGCGAAGCCATACGTTAAATCTAATACATTATAAACGTTATTTCTTTTATTACAATACAATATAACTAATAATCATAAATAAATTTAAAAGGTTTAGCTGTAGGTAATCATTGCATCGACATGCACTTTACTTTGTATATAATTAAATGTGTAAAACCTTTTGAAATATTAACGCCGATGTTATTACATACAATAAAGACGCATCTTAGTGAAAGGGGCTTATGGGTGATGCCAAAATTTACGATATCACTTAGCACATAGATTTAGTAAATGCACTTTCACTACTAACAACACTATTATTGCTATTTCATTCGGCTACATTAATATATTTATTAAGCGTATGTATTAATTCCTATATTATCTCATTTTATTTAACCAGATTATATGTAGTATATAAGTATCTACAGGTACAATTTTTTGTAAAATCATTTAAGCATATGTATTTTCACATTTAATCTATATTTACTATCTATTTCTGCCTACAATGTTCTACCATTTGCAGTATCCACTCAACTATACTTTAGATTCGCACCTACCCTTAAATTATCATATAGAGTTGGATTATTATCAACTCTTACTTAGTACTTATAATAATAAAAAATAATTGCACGGTTTTTAAATAAATAACACCGCTATACAAAAGCAGATAATTAACATAATATATATATATATATATATATATATATATATAATTTTATTTAATTCATATTCAACTGTAAATGCATTTATAATTAATTAATCAATTAAACATTTGAAAGACTATACAATTTTATTTCTTATTCACAAATCAGTACCCAAACAAAAAATATATGTTGGAGATGAGCACCCATTTTTCCTAACATCTGAAGAATTAAAATAACACTGATGTTATTTATTATACAGATAATTATAATAAAATAATACAGAAGTTTTAGATGAATATTGGTTTAAAAATAAACTTATAAAAATTGGAAGGAAATAACTCTGATGTTAAAACATTTACGGCGTGGAAGTGTTAAAATAAACAAAATTACATTACGTTCATAAAAAAACACGGTAACATAAAAACAAAATAAAAACATTAAAACTTAAATTTAATGTATACAACAAAAATGTGTATTAATAAATAACCACAACAGTAAATATCATGATTTAATTTTATATTAACGTGGTCTATGAAACCATCCCTACATATCCCTACATATTTAGATATTAAATTGTTATAAAATACTTTTGTCTAACATATATACTTCATCATCAAGAGGTGAATAGCTGTCTTCTTTGCATTGGAGCTACAGGTATCTTGCTGATAATATTTGAGAGGTGTGTCCATGACACAGTTCACAGTAAGTCATCGAGCTTCGCCTACGAGCGTAGATTGTTATTGTTATGATTGTTTTTATTTATAAATATTAATTTTTAAATTTACCTTTGAATAATATAACTAACGACAACGCGTAATTTACGATACATTATTACAGTATTTGAAATGATACCACTTTGACATGGCTACTACAAATCTAAACATATACATTTATGTTCAAAGATTGTTATTTATTTTTCTACATGTACACAAATGTATATTTAATTTTCAATCCGTTTCAAGAAGTCACGTTTCACGATGTTACGTCTACGAAAGCTAATATGTAAACGATTATTACAAGTCATCACGCTGTCACAAGTTTGTCTATCACTTTCACCTGATGAAATAATATTATAATGCACACGAAACGTTCTCGAGTTAAGACCGTGACCTTTAATAAGTTAAATAACTTAGGATCTTCATAAGCCAATGAATTAAAATACTACATGATTAAGATATTAGGTTTATTTGACTACTCAAGACAAAATTAGGGCGGTGCGCCGTTCAGTCCATGGCAACACATTTCACTGTTTTATCCCATAGCTAAAGTACTGAAAAGCGATGATAGCTCAGTGATAGCGTGTAGGAACGCCGCGTCATGGGATGCGAGTTCAAATCCGACCACCTACAATGAGCTTGTTGAGCTTTCGGTGAAGAAAACATAGTGAAGAAACCATAGCATGGTGGTAGGGAATTTTCTATTGCCCGCCTGGCTAGATACGAAGCTCAAGTTGAAAATCTGCCGTCAAATACCATTAGGTGTGCTCGGGCAGTGGTACTTGTCAGCCAGTCCCTCCTATAAAGGCCGGCAACGCACCTGCGCTTTCTGGTCGGCGGTGATCACTTACCATCAGGTGACACACATGCTTGTTTGCCGCCTATTCCATTAAAAAAATATATATATATTTTTGTATCTTATACAATCAAATAATTTTTGCTGCTATATATTTATACATACAAATAAAATTGGGGTTTCTGTTTGTAATATTGAAATAACCGTTTTTTACTACATGTATGTGAATATATATGGTATATACACCAAAATAACATTTATTTAAAACATTTTCTGTCTGTCTGTTTGTTCCGGCTAGTCACTGAAATGGCTGGACCGATTTTGACGGGACTTTTATTGGCAGGTAATGTCAGGCAGGTCATGTTGTAATGACCAAGTACTGTCCAGTTCCGCGCGCAGCTCACGCGCATGCCACTGGGTCGTCACGTCGGGCGCCTCCCAACAACGAATTAATATTAGTTAAATATATTCATAGTTAAGACAGGACAAAGTCTGTCGGGTCAGCTAGTTATAAATAAGAATTTAGAGTTTTGTAAGCCAAAGAAAAGAACTCAGCCCCCGTAGACAAGTAATCTTTCGATATTTCTCAACGTTTAAAAAACGCTTAAAAATGTATGGGAATGACATTTCCCTACGCAAAGTGACGTCATCAGATCGATTGTCGATTAGTTCGAAATTATCGAAGGAAATGCGAGCGTTATTATTGTTCGACCAATTTTTTTCATACATTTGGTAGCCAAGTTACAGTTTTGACAAGCGTCAGAGAGACACGCGTAAAAAGTTTTAAAAACATAGCTAGGCATGTGAAAGTGAATGAAATTTTAAAGTTTACTCCTTCATAAGGCCCTTGATATGGAAGTTTTATGAGTACTGAAATAAAGGCAAGCTTTAATTATTCTGTGCAACATACCTTGCATATCTTTCACTTTGACAATCGTAAACTCGTCCGACTTATGGCAAAATCGTATTTAAGGAGTTAACTCCAGTCGTGCATATGAGCTGACATGTACACTTATTGATATGATACATCTAATGCGGCGGGTCAGACCATTTATAGACTTGAAGACTGGAGTCGCGACGCTACGGCGAAGTGTGTGCCGCCACGCTATGTGATAGTATGTAGATATATAAAGAAGTGACTAATGAGAAGAATCAAGTTGTCTCCATATAATTTATGTATTAATTTATTATAAATTTATGTTAAATAAAAATTATCGTTCTCATTAAAAACATCTTAGTACTTCTAAAAATTTTGATTGTGACATATTTATTTCCATTCTTAAGTTATTCCTTTAATGATTTCTTATGTTTACGCGAATATTATTCATCGAAATAAAACTAATGTAAACGGATTTTATCGCGGTTATTTACTGTGAACTGTGGCCTCTCCTATATCGGCCAAACTAAAAGAAATATAGTTACCCGCGTAAAAGAACATATAGCTGACGTTAATCACCGACGCTCTACGAAGTCTGCAGTTGCTGAACATTCAGAAGAAGGCTCCAAACATTATCTTAGATTCGACAAGCCACAAATCCTTGCCAAAGAACACCGATTCTTACCTAGGATGATTCGTGAGGCTATTGAAATTAAAAAACATCCAAATTTCAATAGAGAAGATGGTTGGAAGCTAGCACAAGCCTGGGATCCGATTATATATTTAATTAAATCGGAGCCCAAAAGACCAATTGCCAGACCTCAAAACACTGTGAACTCTTTCTGCGTAGATCGAAACTCTATGAATAACAAAAATTAAAATGAAAGTGGACACAGTAACATGAATTTTTCTGGATAACCTACACCTTAGTCCGCCCCGTGACCACGAAGGTTGAAAAGCTTTCGAACCGTCGGGTTCAAAATTAATAAATAACCGCGATAAAATCCGTTTAAATTATTCCTTTAAATTCATAATTTGTACAAAAAGAAATCGATTTTTCTCATCTGCCAGCAGTTCCGCGACAGATCATATTTTTATTTGTATTAATGAAATAACTATATGCTTTTCTATATAGTAAGAGACATATGGTAATGATTTATGGGAATAAAAAATATCCGATATATATTGGAATAAAATGATAAGTATAAAATATAACTAAAACAACAAATTTCTGCTTTTAAAATAAAATTACTGTCACTTTGACCGATTAAAATGAGCAATTCAGGTCGAAAGGCCACGATTTTTCCCGAAACACTACATTTATACTTTTATGTTATTGTTATTATTTTTAAAATCGATAATATTAATAAAATAGTACACTGCATGAAATGAACATCAAGTAGTTTTCTCATTTCTGAACATAGCATCTAGTGTTTACAGTCAGCTGTAGCTAAAAGTTTGATGTTATGTGTGCAAATCTCGCTTGATTCTTAAAATGCGTATCTACTAAAAAATATTGTGTGGCATACTTAAAATGAAGAAGATTCCTTAAGACGATTTAAAAGAAACTTTACTCGTTAGTGAATGGAAACAATAGCTGATATGTCTGAAACATTGTCGATTCGAATGCATTCTTAAACAAAGCTACGTTTTCAAGACCTTTGTGAGTAACTGAGGAACAGAGCTAATTTAAAAGAAACTTATGAAATGTACACAGTAATTTAGGTAAGTGATTAAATATTATACATTTAAATAATTGTTTTTCCATAAGTAAACGTTTCACGCGTTTTTGGTTGTATGTAAAACCCTATAAACGGACCTAATTTCAATATCTAATATATTCAATTATTATTTCTTTTGTAGGTGTTGGCGCACTTAGTTTTCTAGCCACAGGATCCTATCAGCCAATGTTTGGTATCTCAAAACACTACTAATAGGTGTATTAGACAAGTTGTTAGTACATTGGATCACCCGTATATTATGTCAAAACGGATTGTATTACTCAAAAAACGACAAGGAGGAATGGCCATAAAACAAAAGTAAGTTATTTGTAAAATTTATATGAATGTAACCTAATATAAAGCAAGATGAATATTATGAAAAAAAACATAAACATAAACTTTGTTCCAGATTCCAAAACAAATTTGGGCTGCACCCAGCATTGATTGCACCCTTATTGCTTTAAACTTTACTAACTTTTTAAATATTTCCAAAATAAATAATAATTTTATAATTACCTTACAAATTTGTGATTGTTATATACATATCACAAATGTAAATGAAAAGTTTGCAAAAGAAATACATGACTTGTATATAACATCTTCTAGTGTAGTTGAACGGTATATGCATCAACTTCACCAAAGTAATAAAGTTTGGTTGTTAAATATTTAAGTATTTATATAAATGAAGATTTAACCATAGTTAATTTTTAATTATTTTATTCAATTAATGCTTAATTTCAGGTGCTTTTGAATCCAAAACATTCCTGGCCTATGTCATCTACACCCAATATGGTACTAGGTTCCAGAAAACTTTTATATACAAAAAAGTGTAGGCACATAACTGTATTGATAGGTACTGAAAATAAAGAGGTCTAAATAATCAGTAGTATTTTATTATGTTTTGCCTTTAATTTGAATTAGGTACTATCTATAATTATTTCGTAGCTCAATGTGTGTTATAATTAAAGAACTCAATAAAGAATTTTTCAAAGTGCTTAAAAATATTTTGATTATAGGACCTTTTCCTGAAAATGTACATAATTACTGTTTGGTAATAAATATTGTTTATTGTGCTAATGAAGTAAAATATAAATAGACACAGTTATATGTAATACACTAGTATCAAAACTTTAGTTTTATTTTTGTTATTGACTTGCATTTAATTTATATTAGGTACCTATTATACATATTTAATTCTAATTCAACTTAATATTTTCATAATTAATAATATGTTTATTCACTCATTTTAAAACTAAATAATTTATTTAAAAAGTATTTTATTCAATACTGTTTGTTCTTTAACACAAATCTATATTTACTTTATACTATAGTTAACTTCTTAAAGTTGTTTTATTTGACATACCAATACACAAGTACAAATATAAATATATAGTTCATAAGCTAACTTAGCATGTTTTTATCAATCAGTTTTTTTTTGTTAATTGATACTAATTGCACCAGCCATCTCAATAAGCCTAATATTTAAAAAACTATCGAATTATACATAATTTCTTAATAATTAGGTTATACATTACTTCAAATGTTGTTAAGTTAAACCTTGCTAGTTAACCTGCTAGTTTCTTTGGGCTTGGTATTTTTTTCTATAACATTAGCTAAGATATTTAAAACTCGGTTGCAAATATCCTCCATCAATTCTATGTGATTCTAATTGAAGTATTTATAACCACTTCACTTTCATTGTAATGTTTTTTCGCGAGTTTCTTCTACTTGTAAACGCCTTTGCTCGATGGCTACAAACTCACTTGTAGCTCGATCAAAAAGAGCTTGTACTCTTCTTTTATGTGATTGATTTCGTGATACCGTGGCGTTGAAACTGTTGATTGTGATTGATGGTTTGATGCAGACTGATTCCGTCTTGGATCCCGAATGCATAAATTTACATGTACTTTTATTTACACTTATAATCCGCCTTGTAGAATCAGCGTTCGGAAAAATATTGTCAACTTGGCTAGCTTTTTTTTTTATGGAATACGGGGCAAACGGGCAAGAGGCTCACCTGATTGAAAGTGATCATCGCGGCCCATGAACACCTGCAACACCGGAGGGCTTGCGAGTGCGTTGCCGGCCTTTAAGGAAGGAATACGCTCTCTTCTTGAAGGTTCCCAAGTCGTAACGGTTCGGAAAGACCGCCGGCGACAACTGGTTCTACAGAGTGGCTGTGCGAGGTAGGAAGTGCCTTACAAATTGCACTGTTGTGGAACGCTGGACATCGAGGTGATGTGGGTGAAATTTTTTGTTTTGGCGTGATGTCTGATGGTGAAATTCAGTAGCCGGGATCAATCCAAACAATTCCTCAGAACACTCCCCGTGGTAAATGCGGTAGAAGATGCAGAGTGACCCAACATCTCTACGCAGAGCCAAGGGATCAAGCCGATCGGAAAGAGCTTGATCGTCGTTAATCCGATCCGCCCTACGTTGAATGCGGTCAAATGGAAGTAGCTGGTACTGGAGGGCTCCCGCCCAGAGATAAGAACAGTACTCCACGTGGGACCGAATTTGTGCCTTATACAGGTTCGGGCATTGAGCCGACGTGAAGTACCGTCTCGCCTTACTGAGCACACCTAGCTTCTGTGAGGCCAATTTGGCCTTACCTTCCAATTGACCGCGAAACTGGACGATGCTCGAAATATCGACGCCAAGTATTTCGATACTGGCTTTGGCAGAAAGGAGAGTATTCTCTGAATGAGGAGTTACGAGAAATGGTGACTTTTTAGCGGTTAACGCGCAAACTTGTGTCTTTTTGGAGTTGAATTGGACTAAGTTAAGTCGACCCCAGTCGGATACTTTGGTTAATAAAGACTCGACTACAAACACAAGTTTGTTCCGGCTATTAAACGCTTAAAATTTAAAGCGTAAAAGTTCGACGAAAGAGAGTAGAAACAAAGTGAGTGTGACTTGGCTAGGGCCCCAGTTATACTACCGCTCGATGAAATCCAGTACTCATATTGTTTTTGATCTACTACAGCAGAAGTTTAATATTTTAGTTTTTTCAATAAAGTTATTACTTATCTATGCACACGTGTAATATATGTACATCTGATCAGCAAATACCCTATACTTACTTGCCGTTAAATTTTATAGGATGTTAATTTATTTGAAAATAATTAAAATTTGGGATTAATATTTATTTTAATTTTCAGTTATATATTTTTAGTTTACTAATTCTAAAATCCATTTAAATTTCCTTAGAAGGGTAATTCACTAAATATTGACGCTAATAGCTTTTTCAGCCACGCGAGAATTCTTAAAATTGAAGACGAATAGCTAAGAAACTAAAATGGCGTATAACATAGCGCGGTGCGGCAGTGGAATCTCCAGTTCCCATTTACCTAGTGCTACTGTCTTAAAGGAATTTACTATCTTGGTACAGAAACTAATTATTATAACAGCGAAAAAAATATAGATACTTTAAACCCTGTTATTAGGCAAAAATGGAAATTATTTTAACAATCAAGTTTGGTACTTATTACTTGAATCCACCATAAACTGGTAAAAGATTAATATAATATTGTGAAATAATTAACTTAAACTTTTAGTGTGGTGCTTTACTTAAACACTAAGCATTATAAAACACAAAAATAATGTCAAACTGATAAAAAACGTGTAAGTAGGTCATGCAAAACTACCTTATTTTTCACAATACTCACGTACAAAATCATCGTAAATTCATAGAAAGTGAGTAAAATACTTAAGTTTATAAGAATTTGCAGTCATACTCTAACGAATGCAGTGAAAGTAGCAAATCTGTTAAAATAATTAACTGCTTATAATAAAAGAATATATAAAACAATTATTTTCAATATTTGTTGTTTATCATTTTGAATATAATTATGTATTTGCATTAGCAATTTTTACTGGCACATATACATTTATTAACAACTTGCTTTGCCTGCGACTTTGTTCGCGTGGAACTAATATTATTTAATCTCGCACCATCATTCGTATTGCAATAACTTTATTAACTCAATTGAATAAAACAAAAACTAAATGTTACTTGAGGGTATGCTTTATGAGTTCCTTGGTGACGTTTTATCATAAACATTGTAATTTAGCAATGATTTTTACAAATGATGTAAATAATAATGATCTAAAAATTATGTAAATGTATTTTATTACTTATTCTTAGTGCAATATTTTTTTCACATAAATCTAAAAAGGACAGACATATTAAATTTTCTATCTTATTATATGTACAGTTTATAATACAGAAGTGAACTGCTTAGAACTAAAAACTGTAAATATGAATATACATAATGAAATAAACGAACTAGATAAGTAATAATAAAAAGCAATAACGAAAATCGTTTTTATACAATACATAACATAGATCCGAAAACATATTCAATAATTGAAGAATATCGAAATGGCATGGATAACTACGCAAAGCAATAATAAAGGTAAACATTGGCGATATAAAAAGTTTTAAAATACATTATTTCTCAATGATGAGTATTTGACATCAATAAAATGTCTATTGCATATCTAGGTGTTGTAATTTAACTTTCAAATACACATATATCTTGTAAAAATCTTAGGCAGAAAATACCTAACCAAAAACTCAACAGAAAACAGCTTTAGTAAACAATATAGATTTATCGTTAGCAATATTAGAAAGATAAGGCATCATACATCAAAGATTGGGTTTTAATATTTCAACAAAAAGATCTGTCGGTTGTATTATGCCGTTTGTCGGCATAAAACCAGTTGAGTGAGGTACCTTCACTCACATGGAAATAAGGTCCACAATTATTTCCATTCTCTATAACTTTAATCTTTGACCTATATACACATACCAACAGTGTGATATATTAAAATGTTATTTTATTACAAATTTATAGTTTTACATAATAAATATTTACGTTTCTTACACGAAGGTACTTGTAAGCCTCAAAATGGCATTAGCAAATAATTTTTACAATAATTTAAAAGAAGTAGTAGTTTTTTGTAGTACTTGATAGATTTAGAAATATGGCCACAATCTCACACACTCAGATAAAGGGGCCCACGATGGTGAACAACTGAAGCACAAGCGGTAGACAAGCTAGCAAGGTGGGCATTAAAGAAAGCCCTATCACTGTACATGCGTGATGAAATTCGATGTTTTTCTTTCACCGAAAAGCTCAGGCTTAACGTGGCGTCCAAACACACTACCAACTGAGCTATCATCGCTTTAAACTTTTGTAGTACGTAAAATATACTAATTAAAGAATATGATGTAACGTCAATAATAATATGATTGTAATATTATACTATATTTAAATTTCCTATTCCAGAATCTAATCAATTTCTATGCCAAACTTCATCACAGTCAGCCCAGCGGTTTGATCATGTCTGATGGGCGAACATTCAAACAGACTTTCTCATTTATATTATCGATTAGATTAGATAATAGAGTTGACTATCTTTTTGTTAGATGTGTAGTTGAGTACTAAAGCGTTGTCATCATGAGAGTCCAAAAACATACTGAAATCGTGATTATTCTTTAAACGTACGGTGGTATGTAATGGAGATATTTAAGGGTCATTATCTTAGAAATATAAAAAGTAGTGATGTCGAATATGACCAGTTGTTGTCTTTCAAGAATTGCAAACATAAAGAGAAAATAAAGTGTATATGAGGAAACATTCTATACAGAATGTTAAGGTTGTAATGGTTGGCTTTAAACCAATTTAGTATATTTATATTCATTACATTATTATTATTTATATTTTATGATATTTATTAATTTATTTCATAAAGAAAACCGAAGATTTTTTATTAGTTTACTATTTCAGTGTCAATTGTCAAACAGTTTTATAGAACATTTTTAACACATGCGTTTTGGGTACCATGATGGAGCATGGCATCCAAAGTCAATAATTACAAGATTAAATATATACTGCCACCCCAAACATTTGTTATTATCTCTACACGTATCTAAAAAAATTGGGCGTAAAAAAATAGAAACACTAGTCCACCATAATACCTAACCTGAGCGATAACTCTATATTGCCACTCCGTCGAAAAATATTAATAAAGTGAAATAATAATCGAATGGTTTTCTTGTAAATATCGCAAGTTTTACAACAATTTTAAGTAAACCCTTACTCTGATTATTCAAATGTAACAGTTTACGATACAATCTTAATTACATTTCCTTTTTCTCTTTAGAGATCTGAAACACTATAGAAACCGGTAATAGATATAATAATGAATAATTAAATTTTTATGGAACTTGTAGAACATATCAAATTTCTATACCAAGTCTTAAATTTTTCGAAAAGTTTTAACGTGTAATAAAAGTCTGGAACGTCTGAAAGGTTAACAAAATTTTCGAAAAAGAAACTAAGCAAATATTTTCAAATTAGCTCTCTATTAATTTTTATAAATTTTTCAGCATATCAAACGACTTTTTTACTGGTACTGAAAATAATACTCTATAAATATATTTATGATGGTTGATATTAACGACGTAAATATTTATAAGGCAACTATTTAGTTAGTATATATATATACATATATATATCCTTACTATATACTATTATACTTATTATCGTTACTAATATTATAAATGCGAAAGTGAATTTGTCAGTTCGTTTGTTTGTTACGCTTTCACGACAAAACTATTATACCGATAACGATTAATTTTTGAATAGATGTGAACCTGGTAACGATAGTAAGCTAATTTTTGTCGCGGAAACCTTATTGGAAATGGCGTAAAAAGCAGGACAAAGTTTGTATGAAACAATGTATTGCGTCATCGGATTTGTTTGTCAAAATCAATATTAACACGAGTGAAGCCGCACGTATAATAAATATTTTTTTCGATAGTCAATAAGTCGAACATAGTTCCATGTTGGTATTGTAATTCAGCTTTTAATCCCTTATCACGGAGGATACAAAAAACGGGATAAAAAATTTATATGTGCTTATGACCACACAGAAGAAGTAATACCTTTAATTATTTTTAATTAATATAATAATAAGAATATTATAATAATACATAAACTATAACAGCGATGGGTTGACTATATCTTTCTCGCTTCCTTAGTCGACTCCTGCCGGCTTTACCCTAACGAGCGCTACATAGCCGAGCATGACGGCTCAATCCAATTCAATACCTAGAGAGGATTTCACTTCAAAAGTATCCTATATGTTAATCCATAATATTTGTTATCACCGTTTCAAGTTTCATCAAAGTCTATTAAAATTAGTTTCAAAGTAACAAATGTACAAGGGGGAGATGTATTTTTTTTTATTACTAATCACGATTTTATTTTGTTCTCTGCTTATATTACATCAGTATCAGACCTATGCTAAATTCTCGAGTTCGAACGGTCAATACGATTCCACATATTAGCCGCCAGAAATATATATTTATTATCTACAAGATTTTAATTAAAACATCCGCATGCTATTACAATATTTCAAAATGAAGCTGTAAATATAACTAGTGCACCACATAAATGTACACTTTTTTATAAAAATGACGGTACACTGAACGTCACAAAAGAAAGTCACACCTGCAACTTCTATTGAGAGTGATCGTGCTCAGAGAAAACGATGGTTTCACGGTCAACTGATAATAATATTCTGACATTATTAGTGTTACAACGACTTAGCGCCCAGTTATTGCCCAGAAATCAATATACGTGATAAATTATCGTTACACCCACAAATTCCTACATTAACTAACTTCATTTTTATTTCCACTTCGTTTTCTTTTCTATGGTTATTTTTGTTTTTATATTCATATCAACCGAAATTTACTGACTTTACTCAACAGTTCATGCTTTCGAGAATGCTAATTTATATTGAGTTATTTTTTAATTATGTTAAAAACATATTTTTTTCCAACAATGCTTTTTTTCTTAATATTTCTTTCATTAAAATATTTCCTATTTTTAAACTTTATACTATTTTTTATTTATTTATATTTCGGTATAGGAAAACACCGTGATGAAACCATAGCATAGTAATAGGGCTTTTTTTAATGCCGACCTGGCTAGCCACAAATTGAAAATCTACCAACAAATACCTATAAGTGTGTTCCGGCACTTGTACTTGAGAGCCAGTCCCTCGGCTAATCTTAGCGTGTCCCCCATCTTAGACCACATTTTCAATTAACATCAGCTGAGATTGTAGCCATAATGCTAAACATATAAACTATAAAAAGCAACCTTCATATCCCTTCAAACGTACTGTTTATCCAGTTATTACAATATACCTATAACAATAATGTATGCATTTTACATAAACGTAAGATAACACTAATTGATGTTTTGGTAACAAAATACAGCAATATATCGATATAATTCGAACATTTCACGAATAGTTATAGATTATAATGCTGCTAACAACACAAATATTGCTTATTGTTTGTCAGTGAAGGTCCATCAAGGCCCCGAGCTTCGAACTTTTACAAGACTAACGGTACTTATATGCCAAATACCAGCACGTTCGGTAACGGTCAAACTACAGAATATTAGTCGCTGTCATTACAACTCGAAGATCGCTCAACTACCACGACGCGGCGTCAATAGAATTTAATAACTTTCAAGATTACATACAAACGATCAAATTGATTGGCTTATATTTACGGTTTCATTTGAATTACCTACATTCACACAACCTCTTTACAATCACGAGATACGATCGAGTTTCATTGTTAGTAGTAAAGACGAGTTATCTATTATTCTATTCATATAGTTCGTTTTATGTAGTTAAATATTATTAGTTCTCTATAGTAATGAATAGTTTTATATCTTCTCTTATTACATAATGTAAAACTTTAGTAAATATTGTTAAATAATTACAAGAATTTGTTATGTGAGCAACGATATTGCATGTACTCGTATGTATTCATGCAATCAGTCTGAGCTTTCGGTTAAGGAAATCTTAGTACTTATAGTAGGCAGCTTCTAATCTCCGCCTAGGGCACTGGTGGATACTCATACAATACGAGACAATTGAAGCAATAGTAGTTCGTTGCTTAACGATGGCTCATAATAAAGTTGAGATATTTTTAATTTCGACCGTATTTTTTTTACATATTAAAAATATATAGTTTGTTATAAATTTCTTATTTCGCTTTCTAGCAATTATATAAAAATAAAACTATTTCTATCTGGGAAAACAGTATTGAAAAGTTTCATTATTTTTATTGGACATTGATTTCAAACTGTAATAGTAGATAAGATACAGTAAATCAAGAACGTATATGAGAATTTCCACAGGCGTGGTATTAAAAAACAATATTAATACTAATATCCTATTAAAGTTACGCAGGATATTTATAATGATTATAATAAGTTGCACGTGTGATATTATTTTTAATAGTAACCCAAATGACCTCGGCAACGTCTTGCAAGCAATTATTTATCTGCTTCGAACGAAATATGTAAAAGTGCCAGTTCCTTTCTTAAAATACTTGTAATCGTTTTAAAAGCGAACCATGAAGTCTTTCGCAATAATTATAATTACTGCAGTTACGACATTTTTCTATCTAGGGTTGTTAAAATTATTTAACTATCGAATCTGATCTATTTGATAACTTCATTATTAGTATTGTAGGTTTTTTCAGTAGTGATAATTCTGATGTAGGAAGATATGCTAATTATCCCCACACATATATAAAGGCCAAAACGTCCAAAATTCTATCTTTTTAAACAATGGTCACAAAGCCCAAAAGCTATATTTATTAACGATAAATTTAGATTTAAATCCAATTAAATAGAGATATTTTATATCAAAGAGAATAAGTAACACTTAGTTGCGCTGAATTAGCTTTAGATTTAACAATAGACGTATAGGCCTAACATCATACTATCTGCTGCCTTTTTGCGTAAACAGTTTTAAATTTAATTATTAATTACATCTGATTAGATAAACATTATTTTTTATAAAAATTGTTTCACCTAATTACATATCATTAAAATTTAAGTTTTGAATAACACTGAAATATGTTTCATAAATTGCGTGGGTAACTATAAATACAGGTTATCAATTAAATTAAATTTGAAAAATATTTTTCATTTCAATTTATACTTATAAATATTTTCTAATATAATTCGCTTTGCCGGTAATATCTAATCATATCATCAATCCTCTGGCTATAATATGAAATGATAATTATAACCTAATATCGATATTTTCTTCTTTATTTGTTTGCCTATAATTTGATGTTAATGTTAAGTGATGATGTGGGGTAACACTAAGCATAGTGAGATATTATATGATATGATATGATGAGATATGATAGATAGAGTCTGTATTTGGAAACAGATTTTTAAATGGACGGTGACAGCTAGCCAGATGGTTATTAGAAAATGTTTTACTACCAAGCTACCTACGGTTTTTAACTAAATAAATATTTCAAGTAAATCTATAGCTTTTTATGGTAAAAAAGATAACACTTTTCTTGAATGATTATGTATTTGGAAAAAAAAGAACAAGGTTTTTAATACTATCATAATATTATATATACATGCAATTAAAATTATTTAGGTAAAACCCATATCAAAGTAACAGCCCTCACTTTAACTCGAGAGACCAGTAAATACCGTTATTATAATATGCAGTCTAAGAGATTTTATGAATTGCAAATATTTTCCACGGACTTACGCTAAAGTTAAGAATTTAAGCAAACCGTTTTGCATTTTAAGAATTTTGTGTGCATTTAAATGGAAAATACAACTTTACGAAATGAATCTACACCAGAAATACCTCATTTTAGAACCTTGCAAAATTTGCACACACTGGTTTAGCTTGTTACCATCTTAGCTCCACGCTATAATTTAAATGCACATGAAAATGTAACCAAATGTTAAGCCTATAGAGAATTAAAAAAAAATTGAGCCTTATTAGGAAACACATCGTAAGCGCCAAAAGTCTTTAAAACGTATGTAATTTTAACCTCCAAAAAATATATTTATACATTAAAAGCACTAGTTTTATACAATATACATTAATAGGCACTATTTTAATGATCAGTGGTTAATTATTAATAACAAGTCATATTTTTATAAATATATCATAAATACTTTTAATAAGAATGAAAAAACTCCTGTGTAAAAGTGCAACTTGGCGCTTACGATGTTTTTCTGAAAAGTTAGATATATTTTCAGAGACGTTAAATTACTCGAATATCATTTAAGATTTAATGTAACAACTTTTCACAATATTATCGTGCATTAAATAAATTCACTAAACTGTAGCAAAATATAAATTTTAGTAAATACAATGGTACTTACTCACCTTACAATCCTGTTTATATAAAAAAGGCTCAGCTTGTTAAATCCTAATGTTTGTGATATGTTTCGCCTGAGATTGATTAATAGAAAAAAAAAGAATATTGTTAAAAAAAATATTATATGAGAATTTTGCATAGGAATGTGATGTTGCTGCAGTAATTAAGTAACCTTTACATGTTACCAAAATTTAATAATAAATGGCATAGGTTCACCACGTATACGATAATCAAAGGCTCATGAATTCTTGCATACATAATGACTGTGCCTACTCGTCCACACATGTTTAATACGAAGTAACAACTTACATTTCTTATTTTTACTTTTACTCATATTTTCTGATCTACATATTTATTATTTACTGTTCTTATGGCCTATCTCATATACGGGATATACATATATTTCCCAATATTTATTATTTGGATTTCTAAAATTTTTATCGATTAGATTTTTAACATTAATTTCGGAATGACATATACTTCCCGTATACCAAACGAGCGGGTGCCCCCAACTTCGCTCGCATTTTTCCAGTCATCTGCGAGTTATCGTGAAATTTCTTTTCTTAGTGTGTGTCGACGTGAAATCGATGTCAAATTTCAAATCTATAGATGTAGTAGTTTTGGAAATGTGGTAAGTAAGTCAGAGTTATCTCGCATGTATATGCTTAGCTTTTTTAAAACATTTTAAACATTGATATTTTACCTAAAAGTATTGCAATTCTGTTGCACGCCTGGAAATGTATGCCGATTAGATTTAACCAAAATCAAGCAATTTAAAAATTAAATCCGAGCGCTTAACAACAACACCGACTTTTTTAACACTGTGTTTCCTATAATGATTATAATGAAATTTACAAAATCAAACGGCGACTTATTAATGAAGCTATAGGCCAGTATAGTTGTATAAGTACTCCACTGTTACTAAGCATTTCGTGACAATCATTGCGCTGTCACTGTCGCAACCCGAGACGAAACCAACGTAATCAAATCGACAAGAACTCGTTTTTATCGAGTCACTAGCTACGACGTTAACGAGAACCAATTTAGGGTTAAGTATTTGCTCAGATACATTTTTCTTGTAAAAAAGCGAGAGTTTTTGTGTATGCACTCAGTTTAGGGATACCGGAGTTTTCTAATGTTAACTGGTATTGTAACTTTCACTCACACCTCCATGTATTTCAATTAGCATAGACGTTATTCCCCATAACTTCGTTCATATGATAATTATAGCAGAATGAATAGATACTTGAAGCTTATTTGGTGTTGTAATTCTAAATATTTTTTTTCCTAGATTATTCTTAGGGGATTAGTTCAGTCGATACAGTTGATAGAATTCATTAAGTAAGGCTATATCCCTACGCATTTGAAGCGGTTCCAAATTCTTAATAATGTCTTTATCATCCACAATGTGAACAACCCATGTCCAACACCTGGCCAGGGCGTCTAGAATGTAATTAGTGGATCCGTCCCAAAGATGCGAACAGTATTCCATACACGGCCGAACCTGAGCTTGGTTAGGATTCCGAGTCTCAGCCTCCGTTAGGATTCAGAGTTAGAGATCAGTGCAGGATATGACATACCCGATGTGATCTTTGGAATTCAGGTCGTTGCGAATATCAATACCTAGCATATTGACATTATCGCGGATTGTGAGAGAAATGCCCTGAAAAGATGGGAGTTGGGGTGAACGGTTTACAATTTTGCAGTGAAAGTGCACACCTGGGTTTTGTTCGCGTTGAAATTGACCAGATACTTTATTCCCCGAGATGATATGAGGTTCAAATAAATGGTTTCGAAATTTACCTATTAACCAAATACCTATGCTACAGAATTTTTATCTTGTAGTAATCAATTGTGAGCCAGGGATCAAGCTTGCGACCTCCCGTCGTAATAACACTACTCATTAATACTGCACTATTAGGCCTGGTACAATATATCTTCTACTAAGTAACAAATAAAAATTAAATAATAATAATATAAATTATTTTTGAAACGGCATTGAATATAAACGAATGTATATCAAGAAATCTTTAATTACCCAATGAATTATTTCGAATATTGAATGCAATTAGTTATCTATATTAATATTATAGAACGAAAAAGTTAATTTGTTGGAACGCGTTAATCTTAGCAACTAACAGTTGGTTTGAAATAATTAATTAGAGAAAGGCTTTAGACTATTAAATATGACGATATCACATAAAAATAAAGCAATATTGAAAAAGTTACAAAAATTAGAAAATGTTTTAAATTAATTTTAGTGGCACGTGAACGAAATCGCGAGCACAGCTTGTTTATAATGCGATAGCCGAAAAAATTGCGTAGTAAAATTTCCTAAATTGATATAAACAACACCGAAACAATTATTTTTTAATTATCTATACCTATTTAAGAGCGTTGATACAATTGAAATCTGCCGTTGCCTGATAAATTATAATATAATCACACTATTAATTCTAAACGGCATTGTATCTAGATTGTCATCTTGAAACAATCGTCTCCGCCACAACAATCAAACGGTCTGAGTGATCCATTTTATGTTATTAGATCCCTGCAAGATGAACCTTCGAACGTATCACCATTCGAGAGACGAGGTCAGCTATAATGTATGCGAGTCAAAGTACATCGGCAGAAGTGAACGCGTCGATATTCCAATGATAAAATCCAAAGCTTAGACCGCCACGTAACACCAATTTATCTCTCTAAATTTTTCTTCTAAAAGGAATAGTAGTCTAGAAAAAACTATTTATTGACAGATGTGGTTATAGAACCGGATCTGAGCACTTTCCCGGTTTTCTTATTACGCGTACCAGTAAAACTTAAAGCATCAGTAGAAGGTGTGTATTAGATATTTATTATCATTAAACTCTTGATTTTATAGTACAATAAAATTGTTATTTATGGTTTATCGTTTTAAGCTAATGTATATTTATCGTTTGACTCCTAAGAACACCTGGTGAAAGTGACGCTGAGATTATGAACGCACCTTGCAGGGTAGTGGGTACACAACAAATCACAACTATCAACAAATCTATGGGTGTTCTAAATCTATTTACAGACTTTCTTATCGCAGCGCACGGACTCAGACCAAGTCGAGAAGAGTATATGGCAAGACTCATCAGATAGCAAGCAACCTACACTACCCACTATAAAGCACCACAACGACGCTTCAAACTTCCGTGTTGCCAGAAACCAAGGACAGCTCTTCTTCTAATCTCTAGTGGACACCAGAGACCATAACCAAATTATCTTTTTCTAAAATCGTTATGGTAAATATAAAACAATAATTGTACTGTGTGACATTGTAGACATTAAAGCGATAGCATATCTCAAAACTAAATTCCGTGAACAACATGCGTGAGCGTATCTTGATCGCTTACGCTATAAAACTTTTTCTACAAAATAATTGGATAAAAATTTAACATTCCAGTCAAGGACAACGGTGTGACCATATGGCGAAATAAATAGTTCGACCCCTATCATTATTCTCATCTTTGGCCAGCCAAGTCACGCAATCGTTGGGAGCTGCGAGCAACCAGCCGGCTTCTGAAAACGTATCTACGAGAAGTGCGAAATTATTCTTTTTCAGAGCTATTATTGAAAGTTTATTAAGTTAGTTAAAATTCAGCTTCAATCATTTTCAAATTTAGTAGTTGTCTTCGCGTTATGTTATCATTTTACTAAAGATATGTACCTTATAACTTCGTATTATCATAGTCAAAATTCAGATACTAACAAGTTTGAAGTAATGTTGGCTTAGTGATAGTATGTAATGACACCGCGTCAAAAGACGTGTGTTTGAAGATTGTTGTTACGGTGAAGGAAAGCATCATGATGAAACTATAGCATAGTAGTAAAATATTTTCTAATGTCCGCCTGACTAGCTACCATCCTCGAGTTAAAAATCTATCGCTGTATACTCATAAGTGTGTTTTGACAGTTGCACTTCAGAGGTAGACCCTCCACACCATCTCCAATTTCATCAAAATGTATTCAATGAAGCCTAGCCAAGTTGACTTTTAACAATCGCTAACGTAATAAGAAAACAGAAAATATATAGCATGGCATTCGACACGGAATGTAAAACCTGGGTAGATTAAGTACCTAATTATAGTATTAGTAATTCGCGAACAGGGGGATAGACAGACATACAGACGAAAATTATAAAAAAATATATTTTCTTGCCATAGATGATAGAACATCGATAGAAGTATAAACCCCTTTTTTAATATTGTATGTACAGATTAAACTAAGTCACAGTATTAATATATGTATAAATATAGATATAAGTTGAAGAAAAAACGAACAATATAAATACCAAAATAAAATACCTACAGTAATATTATTCACAAAGATACAGATATGATATATTCTGTACTTTCGAGAGAAAATATTACCTTGTTGTATTTAAATTAAATCTAAAATGATAATTTAATTTATGTTGCTTGTTTACTGAATATATTTTACCAGGAAAGATATTTGTAAATCTAATAAGTTGTTTATAGGCATAATTTTCAAATAAAAAGTAAACAATTAATACATTTACATTCGAAACCTATCTGAAACCACGAATTTAAAAACAAAGCTACTGTTCGTTGTAAGTTTCTTTGAATGAGTGGAGATTTATCTGTTGAAAGTAGTAAATTAGCATGAATCACAATATTATATTATGAATAAAATTACGGTGCTGTACTTGGAAATAACATATAGCAATTTTAAAGAATATTACGGATAATACCCTTTACTCGGATAATACACTTAATTTTTATCATTCTTATCATAATCAATGTCTTTCAGAGTTCTAAATAAATAGCAGCAATAATAGTGTTAGCTTCTGAAAGCCTTGCCGCCGGGTGAAGGACTTATCCCTATGGACGGTACAGACTTAATCACAACACCGAGATATCCACGGTTCTTATTTATCCCACACACAATAATACTAGAAGAGTATTTCATTAAACGTTCCTTCACGATGTTTTCCTTTATCGTCCGCCGGATAGAAAAAAAACCTTGCTTCATACCCGAATTTAAATCTGCTGACATGTAATCTTTGTTCCGCTACTCTAAACCACGCGATGAAACATAATGTTCATAGTTCAAGTGACTTTGATTCAGGTCCTAAGACAGACCATTGTTAGTAAAAGAAAATAATATCAAAAAAACATAAACCAATGTTGATCAAGGGTAAAACAATTTCGCATAATTGCGCTCGAATTTTAATAAGCTCATAGAAACGCTTGAGAATATTTAAATGTGTGTATGGGACCCGAAAACTACGATTAAAACCATTTAAGTGCTTTTAGTTCGTGTTTTTACTGCACTTTTTGCATTTGCCTTCGAGACGTATCATAATAAAGAAGCTAGCTAATACACGAATGTGTTTTTTCACGCGCTCGTGAACTGATAATTAATTGGAAGCATACTATTCTATAAGATATACTTACGTATATAATTACCGAGTTAATTTTTAGACAACGGATCTTATTTTTAAAATATAAAGTTAAATATAAATAAAAAATTCGGAAGCGAATAAAGTAAGAATGTATAAATAATTAAGTTGCTTTGACCGTGAGCGAGTAGGTAAATTAAAATTCTGAAATTTGTATGTATATTCGCGAAAAAATTTGTTTGAGCACAAGACAATAATAAAAACGGAATGTTAAATATCTAGGTACGTATAGTTTTTTTTTACTAAACTTAAAAAATAATATAAAGTCTATGTATACTTCATATAAACATTATAATATTTGTAACTTGAATTTTAGTAAACTGTAACAATATTTTATTACATTTTAGTTCATCATTTACTACTACCTTATTTTAAATCGATTATCCGAAGTAGTTATATACCTATATCATCATCATTAGTACCTTGTATAGTATAAGTGGTACACCATTGGATCCTATCTCTGGATTTTAAAATTTAAACTCTTCCAGTAGTCTTCCGCATATTATCGCTACATCCTTATAACAGTTTTTATGTAGGTAAAATCCAATCACAGATCTTTTTCCCACGTTTTCTTGAACAGGCTTCAAGAGGAGTATGTACAACTCATAGTGCCCCTGCCCAACAAAAATATAAAAAATAACAGTCAATATAGAATGTCCAAATCGATTCTATATCGACTATCATCCCATGCATATTTTTTTTTAGTTTCGGTCCTCCGGACTTGGTACTATCCCCCGGATAGGAGCCTTCGAGTGACTCTACTCGCGCGATACAGTGACACTACATTACTGAGAGTACATCATCAAGCCACATACCATTCATGCACGCCCACACGTTAAGTACAAGGTTCTGTAAGGGACCACCTTCGCAGCTCATGTCCGGCTTGCTTGTTAGGATTACTAAATTAGTATGTTAGTTAGTTGGTTAGTTAGGCTCGCGAATCTTTGTTCATTTTCCGGCAGCAGTCCAAGCCGAGGTTCGGCCATTCTGGCACCCTTACGCTCACAACCTCGGAGCTGAATGCTCTCAGCACTGGCCTCAAAAAGTTCGGTGAAGCTGTCAAAGCGCTTAAGGCTAAGCGCATATGTCAATTAAAAAAAAAATTTTTTTGTTTGCGTTACGTTGAAAGACAATTTGACTAAGAGTACTGATGCGAATCACCGGAAATTCTCAGTAAATATCCCCACGGCGACTCCCTCGTTTTACCAGATACCGAAACCGCTTTTGTTTTACTTCCAGTAAGTACCTCTAGAACATCTAATCTGATAATCTACATAACAATTACAAAAAACAAGGACTAGGTAAAAAATTAAATATAAAAATGCATATATCAATAGTAAACCGAATTGTTTATGTCAAAAAAAGTAGATCAAATTTAAAAATATAAAATATATACTTAAATAAACTGGGCTAAAAGTATACATATGTGTCGTCATTTCATATGTTAATCTTGTTTATTATTGAATATGTCATATCAATAAATAACATAGGTATATAATATTTATTATTCAGTACATTAAAACAATAGCAATTTAGTTATTAATATGAGTATTTGAGTATATTAAATAAAACAAAATATAACAATAATTCTACATTTAAAACTTAATTTATAACATTTGCAAACTATGCACGTTTATATAGGGGGCTGAAACCCTTCAGAATTGTTTTGTGTACGTGCCTGTATACGGTAGAATACGATACATACTAATCAGCTATGTCAATATACGTTATTAGATTGTATCTTTGTTCATAGAAGAAATATCTTTGACAATATACCTGTACCCTCTTTTTTATAATCCAATACGAGTATTAATAAATTAATCATGTTACCTATATAAATATATCTACGTTTCCAGTAGGTATTGATTTCATTTTTTGTTTTGTATAATTGGATTAAGTTCAATTGTTTATTTAAAGTAAAATATACACCAGATTACGAATAATGGCGCATATTGAAAAAGACTAACTTCTTAGCAAACCATTGATTTACAGTGCGGTGCCGGATCCATCGTGTGGCAGAGGGGGAAACTCCGAGCAGCTTCCGAGACTTGTGACATGGATGTAAGTTTAAGGGGCTATTTTCCGACGCGCGTCAACACTTACATTCACTACTCTTGTTTCTCTCCATGCCCAGTCAAATTTGATAGGAGCCTGCTAGCGCAGCTAGGCACGTTCTAGTATAGAACTTACTGCAGTCCCAAACAAACCAAGATCTTTTAAAAGGTTATAGAGACATTTTGCTGGTATTCCTTTCGCGCCCACTTCGACCGCATATAAATTAACCACGTAGCCAATGCTATTCAGGTCATTTACTAACTTGAAGTATTTATTTCTTTTTATAGCGTGGTCCTTAAGTATATTTGTTTACCATGGTTCGGGAAGCTCATCCAGTACTATGTGTTTAGTTGTTCTAGAATAAATAAATATTATCTAGTCTGGAAGTCGAAGCTCCAACATCCTCTGGAATTTTGTAATGTTTTTCATACGTATCCATTAGTATCATCTAGTCATATGCCGCACCCAGAATTGAGGGCTTATTTTTTAATATTACAATTGAGCTTTCTTTTACAAAGATGATTTGTCTTTTTTCTGTAGTCAATCCTTGGGCTCTAGCTACTGAAAGGCTTATTATAGCTTCACGTATGATTTCAAGTACTCTATCGTAGCAATGTGAGTAATCCCCCCTGCCAACCAATATCTTGCATCCATCTTACTAAACTACTCTAGTCTAGGGGGGTCACCTGGAAGACATACTATAAGCTACGGCAATAGGCGTTAGCACTTTCGAAATGAAGAATACATTGGTGAAAAATAAGGGCTTATAATTTGTGCCTAACATAACTATGTAATTATACCATGTATCGTCATTCCGAAAGCACTTATCAGGTGGTCGGTGCCGGTAGCAATCGAGCGTATAACAAATTAATACTATTTTTTTTTAATCTCATTCATGAACAAGGAATCGAACCGGCATCTGTTACGATGAATGCGAGCCTACCATACCTTAAGGTAAGATAAATAGCTAAATATTCTTATTCAACATCATCTCCTCATTCATATTAAATTATTGTCCTTGAATAAACTGCAGCAGCATTTTGCAAACAACATTACCTTTTTTGCGTTCTTTATGAATACTCAAGTCTCCACCCTCCCGCACTTAATAATGTTAGCTAAAGGTTCTTTAAAAAGCAATTTTCATGAATCACGATGATTTTAGTCTATATTTTATTCAGGCAACAAGATTGAATTTTGCCTTCATTTTATATTATTAGTTTATAGATAGTTCTATAAACGTCACATTTTTATTCTTCTAATAGTACCATTAACCGGTATTCACTATAAAAAATATCAACTGTATGATAACAATGTGTTGAAAATATCTTTAAATTGATTTATTACTATATAATATGCTGATAAAAAATTAGTTATTTAATATAAAACGTATTCGAAGAGTAAATTAACATCTATATAAATTACTGATGCAATCATATACATTTTGCATGGTGGTAAGACTTTTTCTAATGCCCGTTTGGCTAGCTACCACCCTCAAGTTGAAAATCTGCTGCCAAATACCAATAGGTGTGTACCGGCAGTTGCACTTGAGAGCCAGTCCCTTCACAGGTTTAGCATGTCTACCAACCTGGGCCGTATCGTCACTTAAGATCAGGTGAGATTATGGCCATAACGCTAACCTTCAGTATACAAAAAATAGCTTTGAGTTTTAAATAATTCATACGTACAATAAAAAAATCATACAGTTACACTCCTCAAGTATACATTTTGATACCGATCGAATTATTTTTTTTTATACATGTAGTCATAAAACTGAAGAATTATTAAATTTCTTGACAGCTTTTTATGTAAAACGAACACTTACCGTTATTGGGAATCTTGACAACGCGTCAACAATCGAGACACAGTTTTTAAAATCAAAACCGCGCTGATATTGAAACGAGTCTTTAAAGTTCACGAAAATCACAAAGCTTTTTCCACTCGAATCACTAAATCAATCAACTTTTAGTAGTTTTTGCACAATCAGTTATCACGTCTTAAATGCAATTTCACTTTCTACAAAGCATTTGTGATCAGTCACGAAGCCGATAAAGGCCGAAGCGAAGCCGGTGAAATATGAGTGCGCGATGTTCGCAAAACTTACACCGAAGTGAATGTATTCGTACCGAGAACTCGATCCGCCCTAAAACAAGCACACCGCCCGACCGCCGAGCAGCGACTGTTCACTCTGATAACGACACTTCCTACGAATGAACCTGCGAAACTCATTCTCATAGAATAGACAGCGAACTCGCCTCTCTCTCACCGCCCGTCAACGCACTTAACCGACCCTCGCATAAACCGATCTGAACTCTCTTTTCATAATGTCAAGAGACAAATTTCATGTAAGTAAGTACCATTCGTCGGACGCTCCTCGTTCGGTACGCGTAACGAGTTTACGGTACGTAAATCGTAGTAGATTTGTTTTGCAACATGGCCAGAGTAATCCGGTTCTTCGCATCGTAGATCACACAGCGCTTTTTTCCGAATCAGTTCCCGTTAAATAAAACCTTCTTTTTATGCAACCTGCTGCCCGATAGCCTATGTAGGGAACGCAGAATAACCGCTATGGACAAGATGGCAACTTTCTAAACTAAACTTACAAGATAGTTCTATTCGAATAGTGAATTGCGTTATTTTTATTGTCTACCAGCTCACTATAATCAATAAGAATAAAGTATTAAGGAAATTGGTTCAACTCAGCAATTGACGCAAACCTTTCGTAATTTTACGGAATGTTTTACAATGTTCGATTGTACTCTACGCAAAGCATTCCGTTTGATATTTTGTGGTTTTACTTTCGGTGTCAATTACGAAGGTTGCGGTCGAAGCCCCACAAAAACGTTGTGATAAATTGGATAGCAGCCCTCCAAAACAGATTAGATCACCTTGTAAAGGTAATGTTGCATAAGATGCTATTGGCCAAGATTTTGAATTGAAAAAAAGTTAAACGTTCGATTTACTTTTACTCAGAGCTAGTGTAATTGAAACGAAAACTGCATTGCTTAAGACATAGCACTATATGCATATAGATAAAGGCCCCCAAATATTGAAATGGTAAACCCTTTCCAGTAATCCTGCGACGATCACAAAGTAGGTCAGCGACCGTAAAGTAAGGTTGAATTCACATGAGAGAATAACCTGAAAAATTGCTTTAGTACATGAACCCACGATGCAGACAGGATATTTTAAATATTGAAATCTTTTCGCTGCTTTATGCATTTTGACTTTTCGATAATTTATCTTTTTTCTATACAGTACACATTGATTTAAACTTCTATAGCTTCTCCCTTATCACATTAGGTATATTTGATCTTAAGATTAAGATTGTTTTATACCTTTATTGTGAAAAGATAGATTAGCAGAAGACATTTCGGTCTATGAAAGCAGCGATGTTTATTTCGTAAGTTATAATCAATCTTGATATTCCTTAAACTTATGGTGGTTGTATACCATAATATCCACGCTAGTCAAGATGTAAGTTACCTGACGGTAAATTATTATCCTACCATTACCTATATCTGTCACAAAATGATTGGAAAAAAAGAAAAACTAAATACAGACTCTATTTTAAAACTGAGCTGTGTATTGCAAATTTAAAACACATTTTTTTATCAACCAATTACTTACATGCATAGATTATGTACGTGGCGATTTCTTATATTCTGCTGTACCTTAATGTCCTCATTTGCATACTTTAATATTGTGAGTTTACGAATCGTAACAGTTTTGAGCTTATTCAAATATTTGCTAAATTATTAATCATTTGATTACTGTATTTAATAAAGCATCAGAAACATTTGTAAATTAGGTCAAGTACAAAATTTTCACCACTGCAATACCGCACCATCTAAACCATTTCTTTCTCGCAATATTACTATATACTCTTCCTTGAAATCCATAAACAGTAACATCAAAAGCGTGTTTACTTGTAAACCAATAAAGCATAAAGAAAATATATATGACTTTTTTCATTTCATATTACGAACCACTGAACTGTTGATAAAATGATAAGAATATTTGATATGTATTCCGAATATTTAAATATTGTTATAATACCTATTATTAGTAGCTAACACTTTTAGTTTTTGTATGAAATGGTGAATTTGTACATAATTTATCTCATGATCTTTTTTCTGCTATTAAGCTGTAACGTTCATGTTACTGAAATGGGAACTGAAAGGTGTGGTTTATTAAACAAAGTGCACATATAAGCTGTATTAACTCATAATCGTAAGTGAATATACAATATTTAATTTAGGTAATAAAATCAAAACCTTAATTAGGAGATATAATTGGTTCCTAAGTCGCCTAAGATTTAAAATTAGTTTATGTCATATAAAACCAATTTCAATTCCATACAATAATATAATCAGGGTATTTTAATTAATGTATTTTATTAAGAAAACAAAATAAAGATCTTTACAGCAATAAGTATGCATTGATTCTATAGCCATCGTAATGCTCATAGATTCGTTTGATAACACGAGCGTTATAGTTCAAGCGGCGAGGGCGACGCGCCGGATACATTTTTATAACCCTGTTATTTTTTATGTTGTCAGCAGTTTGGCTAGGATTTACAAGATACTTTAATAAGACCTCGATGACAGTGTTAATTGCGGCAATTCACATATTTTGTAATAATCTGGAACAAATTATGTAGTTTAGTATTTAAATCTATATAAATTTGAAACAAGAAATAAATTTTATTAATGACTAAGTTTCAAATGGTTGACATAGGTTCCAATTTTATGAACCTGAGCTTACGTAGATGGAAAACATTATGATTAAATCATGGTATGGAGGTAGGGCATTTTCTACCACCACTACAGTTAAGTTAAAAATCTATCGCTAAGAGGATATAGATATATTCTCTCAGCTGGGCTTGAGACTCAGTCTTCCCAATAGGATTTTGTTTTATTATCTTGGGCTACATCTTTACTTATCATGAAGTGGGATTATCGGCAAAGGTTAAATTAATAACGTTTTATTTTATATACAATTTAATACATATGTTATGCATTTGTTTTATTGACTGGTGATAATGCAAATGTTAGCACATTGTACCAATTTCTGGGACAAAATTAGCAATAAAGTTAAACTGATACTTTTAATGAAATTTTTATTAGACGCCTTAAATACTTAAATACTACCAGTAAATCGAAAAATATGATCAAATAAAAATAGTATTTGCCATTTCTACACGAACGTACGGAAATTTCCTATTTCGCAGGAAATCGAGACCGCAAACGACAAACCTACGTAAGTTAGCAAGCTCGGATGGTATCGGTCCTATATGAAACTTCAATAAATACGCTAAGCAGGAAATACTTGTAATACATAAGTATAATGGTTTACTTACAGCCTTAATCAAAATATTCACTTATCCGTAATTGAATTAAAAATAATTTAATAAATTCTTAACAAGTTCTCCATTACCATTAATATCAAATTACTTCTTATTTTCAAAATACACAGTAATTAACAAGTAATACTTTTTTTTAATTATGTTAGAGCTCACAATGTATTAGAATAAAAAAGTGTACATTATAATGAGAACCGTGATATTTGTTATTCCTGTACAAAAACAACAAATAATACAGTTCACATTATAATGGTAATTGAATCAAATACAAATATAATATTTGAAAATAAATTATTTCTCCGCCGAAAACGTAGAAACCAGACTGCTGCCAAGGTAACATAATCCGCAGAGGTCACAGGTTCAATTTGTGTAAGATTAATTCGATTTTTGTTTTACTATATCTTTTCGGGTTTGTGATTTGTAAAATATAGTTTTTTGTGCTAGAAAATAAGTAGATCATATTCTTCATTCAGTAAATTAGAATAGTTAATTATTGTCTGTTATGGTCATTCTAAGGTGAGAAGGAATTCCATTCAAGTAATCATAAGCAAGCAAAAAGGATCTGTAGATTCCAGGCTTACAGTTTTTGTAAATGAAACAACGTATATCTATTTACATAAAATACAATAGTCATACAAAATTGGACGGCATTCAGTAAAGTTTTCTATTATCATATAGGTATACTCATCTATCAATTGTCGAATGGAAAAGATGTAGTATTGAAGTGACACGTTATTGAACGATACCTGAACAGTATCCTGTATACCAAAATAGAATCTATAAGAGCTCTTGTAACTACAATAGATGGCGTGTTATATGAATTATTCATAAAACACTGCTGCCTTTCAGTAAAAATATTAAATTTAGCATAAGATATGAACTACTTAATATAACATTTTTGTGAACTATTTTCTTCTGAACATTCTGCATCTCTCTTCTCTCATCTCGGCTATTCTATAGTATTGTATGTAATTTTCACTAACATCGAAAATTCAGGCAAAGTATTAAAATAATTTAGATAATTTAATACTTATAAAGACCGGTACTAAAATAGCGAAATAAATACGATCAATGAAAACCGTATCGAAAACATGTAAGAACTTTGGAACTTTTAATATAACTACGAACTAATATTGAATATATAATACTATATATATATATATATATATATATATTAAATTTATCAGTGTCGTTTAAAGAAAAAGACGTAGGCTGGAACAGGCAGAACATATACTCTAGGCAACATTCATAAACAAATGTAAAATTTACATATTGTTTAATATAAAAATTATCTACAAGAAAATTAAGAATCCAAAATAAGTTTCATATATATTCAAATTAACCCGATTTTTTCCATTGATCTTTTCAAGTAACATAATAAGTCTGTACTGAAAGCGGAACGATTTATCCCAAACTCTATGAAATATCAGAGTATTTGTCGATATGATAACTATTTTTACTTTAAACTCTTTACTCAGTAGTTATCTACTTAGTCTGGTCATAAGATATGTTGAAATGAAAATGCATTTTTATGTAATAATATATGATGTATTTATGTAGGTAAGTAATATGTCCATACCTATTTCTATCTCGCCATTATAAAAAAAAAACTTTCGAAACAGCCACTATTAGTTTTGGTACATTCATTTGTCTGGCCATAAATACTTATGTGAATTTAAACAGTATACAACAGTTAGTATAGGAAATTTAGCCACTTCTTACTCTAGAGATTTCATAAGAGACTTAATGTCGGGGTGTCGTACAAAGTAGGTGTCCTATCCTCTAAAACTAACCATAATTCGTAGTCTACGAGGCATAAATCTGGGTTGAACGAGGGGCAGTCTTCAGCTCAGTCTTTCTACTTTTTCAACTACTAGCAAAGCTTCTTTAGAGCTACGAGTATACATTTTGTTGTTGTAGTTCTTCAATTCTGAATTTATTTCCATAACAATAATGTTATTATTGTGCCTTTTACTCGCATAACGAGAAATTAAGCGTTTTAATCGATATACTTTCTTTAACTATAAGAAGGGCCTGTACATTAGTAATAAGTACCATACTGCAGGTCTTATTTGATCACACGCAATAGTCTTAGATATCATCTTCATTTCTCGTTATTTTTTTTTTGTTACCTATTGAGATTTTAACTAATGCTGGCCTTAACAGCATAAGAAAACTTTGTAGTTTTGACAATATGCGGCCGTTCTTTTATGATTTATGACAGAAGAGATATTGTTATATCTGTCAATTAATCTATATACGAACATAAGGCGAAGACCAAGCTTTGGTACTATCTTGAAAATAACTGACTGTTCAATACCTATACTGTATATGGCAATCACAGTAAGTCTGTTTCTCTTACAACCCCAGCTCAAATTGTAATTTAACATTATTCTCAAAAACTGTGAAATGATGGGAAAACGGTATTCGTATCTAAAATGATAGGTTCGAAATTTAAATTCAGAAAAACTTGACCATCCAAAGTTTTTAAGTTAGTTTATTATTGTATAGATAAATGTACGAGAGGATACAACTTAGAATGACCTCTCGTTAGTATACCACTCACCACGCCGGCTGTATTTAGCTACACTTATATAATTCAGGTAAGACATTTTTTCAAGGTTACAGGGATAATAACGAACAGAAAAGGACGCTGTAAAAGGTGAAAAGTTAATAAATTTTGTTCCCTGTTGCATGAAGTTAACACCTTAACGCGTAACCCGATTATTTATAGCGGATTTCTTTTAGTGAAGTTAGAAAAAAATTAACATATTTTTATGATAGCACGGTTTATGAAGCGATGATAGCTCAATAATAGCGTGTATGGACGCCGCGTCAAAGGACGTGAGTTCGAATCCCTGCAATGAACTTCAGCTTTCGGTGAATAAAAACATCGTCATAAAACCATAGCATGGTGGTAGGGCTTTTCCTAATGCTCGCCTGGCTAGCTACCACCCTCAAGTTGAAAATCTACCACAAAATACCTGTAAAGTGTCTTCTGGCAGTTGCACTTGAGAGCCAGTCTCTCCACAGGCATAGCGTGTTCACCAGCTTGGGCTACATTGTCACCTAACATCGGGTGAGAATGTAGCCATAACGCTAAAACAAATAAAAAAAACGGCAGAGTGTCCATATTGTACCTGATGGTGGCATGGTAAGCGATATATCAAAGATTATTGATGTAATGCCGGCCGGCAAGTCTCTCGAAACTGAAAGTACACTATCTCGACGCGTCTCAAACGCAAAGAGAGTCGCTATGATGGGCTTATATTCACGACTCAATCGATTAAAAATGTTTTAATTTCAGCAAATAGAAAGCATTTTCATAAAATTAAAAATATTAAATGGAAACAATATTTTACTGTATGTTCACAGTCCTACATATAATTATAAATAATCAATTTCCTACTCACCAAGCTTCTAAAACGTACACACTTTAAACACTAAATTAAAGAAGTTGTATGGACCAATGCGATTTTTTAAATTAAAGTTAAAATGAGGAAATTAATAGTCAATCTCGTCTTGTATAACCAAATTGACAAAATCTCAAAATATAGGTAATGAACCTATTATGTCTAATTAAGTACAAAGACTTTTTTAATATCTGGTATTAATATTATTGGTCCTACAATATTACAATATTTACCAATGCTACAAATAATAGCACAGTATTATATTTTTGTAAAAAGATTGAATAATTTTTTAAAGAATAAATGAATAGCAATATAACTTTATCAATTGAAGACGTATTATAAATATTGCTACAGCAACAATTTAAGTGATTTTTGAATATATTTAACTACAGAGAATCCACCTATTCAGTAGCAAATTAATGGAATATTCTGCGTCATAAGCAACAATGCACTTGTTCAACACAATGTTAGCAAATAACATAAATACTAGGAAACACGACGCAGTAAAGCTCTGCACCACAGCGCGCAACTAGAAATTACACTGATAATTTACCGCCAAAAGTGGACCCATAAAATTACAGATATTGAACGTAATTTTGCCTTATAACCTATGTGAAATGCTTACATGAAATTACTGTCTATGGTAGCTTTAAAGTTGTTCAATCACTGGAGGATTCTTTAAAAAAAATCTTGATCTGTTTCATACACTAATTTATAATTACAGGCTGGAGAGTGACTGAAATTTTAGGTTTTCTATAATTTCCATATTTTTTTAATTTTTGCACAGCATCTTTTTAGCTTAATATGTCATTGTCAATCGCCGCTGAATGAAATTGTAAGTACTGTAATTCACACCAGGTACTTTGTAGCCACTTTGCTACACGGCATAAAAAAACTGTCCTCATCGCAGAAACACAATAACAGGTTATTTTGCTGCAATATTGTCCAGGATATTGAGCTACTTCTAGTATATATAATTCACCATAAAGATATATCGTTTTTTATTTCTGAAAATAACTATAATTAAATATACAGGTATTTTAAAACTAATACCTATAGATTTTTGAAATGAAAACGTCTTTACGCGCATTGAGTACTTTTTAGGTGAACAAAATCATGGAACTCGCGTCATTATCACCAAACGCTTTCCATTTATGTAGAGAGTGTGTGCAGATTATTAATTATGAGCCTGTCATAAACGAATGCTTGATCAAACGGTTTGACGTGCGATTAAAAAATCACGCTTAAGCTAGGTCGTAGGTCCTCCAAACCTGAACTTATGAATACTAGTTTTTCTTTTTTTACATTATTTTAGCAAATATAGTCTTCACTTCTGTCGCCAGTCGTCATGACAGCTTAACTGTTTTTTGTTGTATAAAATAGCACGGTTAGGTTTCGCGTCTGGTTGGCAAACAATCGTAAACACGGTGCAATTCAAAAACAAACAACGACCGCCAAAAAGTCGATGTATCTGCACTCTTCACATTCTTATCATACTACAAGACTCATACTGTATACACGTCAGCGGTTGATCCCTAAATATGAAACACACCTAAACATATCATCATAATAAGTGGTTATTATCATAATAAGTGTAGATAATGTGACTGGAATAAAAAAAAAACTTGTTATTAAGTATATGTACATTTTATTTTATTTTAGTGCATGCATTTTCATTACATTTATTAATAAAAACATTATTACATTAAATATTATATAAATTATATATACACACATCTTCACTATATTTAAAAATTAGGAGAAACATTATTACGTAACTAAACAACAAAGAGAAGCCTTGTGATTTAAACCTCTTAACTAAATAGTATTACCTACTTGCGAGCAGGTAATAAGCAACGACTACGTAATTACTGCATCATTTATATTATATCCTTTTAAAGCTTATTTAATCTTATTAAACAAATGTCTATATTTTCGACATGGTTTACATTACTGTAAGGGCATTAAATAATAAATTAACAATAATAGATGGTAGAACTTTATACTTAATAAATTTGATTCGATATATACAACTTTTTGACGGTTTTTGTTATATGGTGTTTTTATTTTATGTCATAAGTGTATATAACATTAATTTATTATAAAAACTTCTTAAACAGTTTTGATAGGAAGCCGCCAGTTTCTTATTAGAGCTAAGTATGAAACTTCATTCATTTATGACTTCAATTCAACTTATTCATTCAGCTAAAATATAATTAAAAAAAATGTTTATAGTTTTATTATACAATGAATAGTAAATTCTACTATACGACTAGCATTAAAGTTTTTAAAAATTTTAAATCTTACACTAATCTATTATAATAGCAAATACTTCTTTGAAATGCTGAGCTAATATTTTTATACAATACTTGATTGAAGTAAAAGTTTATTTCTACTTAAGGTTCTTTTTATAAAATGTAACTTCACACATAATAATAACTTTCAAGTGTTTTTACAAATCGCACCCTTAATAGTAAAGTGTATAAAATATATTTTTTCAGGTTTTATATAATAAAAGAGCATATACGCGAAAATAATAAATACAGTCCAATAGGCGCTGCATTTTGACCAATACCAGCGACTTATAGAATCGTCCTTTTTATATTATTATTCTTTCGTGTAGCACATAAAATTAACTATTCTATATAGAGGCTGCGCTGATCTAGCAATGTATTAAACGTGATGTCTCAGGAATATTTGACACTCACTAAGTAAGTGTAAACGCTCACTAAGTAATTCCATTTAATAATTGCGTATAAAATTATTAGTTTATAATGAAAATATAGCAGTTCCAGTAAAAGAAATTAAATCGTTTTACTATAATTATTTTAAAGGAATTGTTATGAAAATGGAATACGAAATTTATATAAAAACCCTAATTAAATTAGTTTTTTAATTAGATATAATGAAGAATCTCTTAATTAAGACTATTCCAAAAGCTTAATATAATGAAAACACAGTAACATAAGATCCTACTAATTAAGTTTTTCTATGAATTACTTGTTACATAATAAGCTTTATTTTATACCAACTGTGACCGTGTCATCGTTCGCGTGGAACTAAAATTTATTTATTAATTTTTGCCCGTTGTTATAACATTTTTCAATACACCTTTGCCCCTATCGATGTTAACGAGATAAATAGCATAAAGATTTCCTCTATAATTATTCTATCGAATACAAAAATAATTTTTGAAACCCGACTGGTAGTCCCTAACATTAGCGCGTTCAAAAAAAGAAACGTTTGCGCTTTGTAATATTAATATAAATTATACATAAATAAGGACTTGGCCGAAAATGAGTTCAAATGAGTTATAAGCTAGATGAAAAAAGATTTATAATTACGTAAATTGTATTTTAAAGTACAACTTACCTAAAGTAGGTACACTTTAAAAGAAGGGGTAAGGAAAAGGTAAAATACACGATAGCTCCTTATTTCATTTAAAATTCCGAAACCTGACTTCGTAACATATCACTGCTATTGAAATTCGTACGAATAATAACAGTTACTACTATAGTTTACAACTTTTCATTTTTCAATACCTTTACATTGGCATTTAGATATGTTTAAATAATAAAAAAGATGTAATCTTTTTTAAACTTTTGAATACTAGAATCGACACTAAGTAAACTATAAAAGTAACTACATAAAATCTCAACATATAAAAGTAATTCAGTGAAAATTATTAAATTACCAAATGAATAGTACAGCTAACAAAATACGATATGAATACCTGATCAAAGTTGCGTTAAAAATTACACATCTTTAACGTTCACAGGAAGTCATATAAGCTTAAGCCTTTAAGGTCGACTTTGTGGGTATTCGGAAATTCATTAGACTGGCCGAATCCGCCTGTTCGATGTCACGTGACTGCCGATGATCAAATATATCTCGGTCTTTGAACTCGGAATAAAGACGAAATTAAATATGGAGCCTGGAGGCGACATACTTGGCAGTTCTGAATGGGAATTATTTTATAATTTTTATAACAGTACGCCATTTTATATGATATTTTAGCATGATGGTAGGTAGGGCTTTTTCTACTGCCCGCCTGGCTAGCAACCACCCTCAAGTTCAAAATCTGCCGCCAAGTACCAATAGGTGTGTTGCGGTAATTATACTTGAGAGCCAGTTCCTCCACAGGTTTAGCGTGTCTACCGACTTGGTCCGTATCGTCACTTAAGATTAGGTGAGATTATGGCCATAAGGCTAAACCTTTAACTATAAAAAAATATATAAAGCGTTAAACTTTGCTTGTTTGAACGCGCTAACCTCAGGAACTACCATATAGATTTTAAAATTTATTTTTATATTTGATAGAGCAATTATCGAGTAAGGATTTGAGCTATTTAACATCAAGATACCACCAATAGAAGCAAAGCTATTTTGAAAAAAGTTACAAAAATAGGCACACATTATTAAATAATATTTAGTACCATGTGAACGAAGAACGTCCGAAGTATCAATGGTTTTGAAATAAAATCTTAGAGATATCTACATTTAATTGATCAAATTTAATATAACACAAGGTACTTACATTTTTTACACTCATTACTCATAACGAATTTAACATAATAATTTTATCGCTATATTTACCAACATGGTATTATTGGGCGATACATTTCATGAAGGAATACATTGGATTTTCTGTTATTCTTTCTTAGGTTATGGTAATAAAAAATCTTGGATACAATTTTTTATTAATTTTATAATATACTAGATTTTACCTGCGGATTTGCTCGCGTTAATATTGATTTTGTGTAACAAATAGGATGTTGCAATAAAAAAACATACAAAGTTTATCCCTCTCTTTACGCCACTTACAATATTTTGCGAGAAAAAGTAGTCTAAAAATCATCTCCAGATTCTCATCTAGCACATAGCACATAAATGAAATTAATTTATTCAAACATCATAAGTAGCCACACTGTAAATGTAACGAATTAAGAATATCAATTCGAACCAGGCGCTGTAGAAAATGGATCAATTCTAAATAGTAACAACGCAATTAAGAAATTATGATTATAAACATTAAGCGCTAAAATATTATGAACATAAAAGTACAACCCTCATTACGTTCCTTAGTGAAAAGTAAATAAGTATGTCTACGTCAGGGATATAACGCAATTTTGTAACCTAAACTGTCGGATATCCGAAATAATAGGCGAAGCCGTGTCCGAAATATATATATATGTGTGTGATAATTATCGGTAAAAACAGAGTGTAAAGGGACTGTCGAAAATTAAAAATGACTTAGAATGTAACTAATAATCTACATATATATTGTTAAGATGTCCATATTCATATCCGTGGTCTGAATGTATTATTCATTCTATTATACATGAGATAGTCTCAGCTGGCCAATGTTCGCGATTAAACCCAGTTATGTAGAACGCAATACCGAGATAAAACGCTGGACCGATCGAAGGATGGGAAAAAATGCTTATTCTGCCTACCTAACATATTATCACGGTTATAACCGATCATGTAGTTAACCGCTCGTATGTGATAATCGTAAACCGCGGTGTTTAAAAATAACTTAGATTGTTTTATATCTAAAAAATGTTGCATTGTTGAAAATAATTTGTTATAATTTTACAAGTAAATATTTAAAATTCTTCAAATATTTGTAATAAAGCACAAAAATGTATATGGAATTCCATGAATATGTTTTGCTCATCCATTATACTGATATAGAGTAACTCGTTGTTCGTTATTATACATTATAATTGTGTAATTTCATATTTATTTATTTGAAATCCTTAACTCTTAATAACAAGGGACTCTTTAGAACAAAAAAACCCTGTCATTATTACAGCAGAAAATCATTTATTGATTATCGATTATTTTATCAAGGACATTCAACTATGTATATTGCATTCCAAACTATGTAGCATCATGTAAAATTCTTATAAATCTAATATATAATAATTATACTTTAAAAAAATAAAAGATGTAGTACAATTATATGAAACAACACATAAATCCCTACAAGAGTATTAATTAATATACGTGATAATCACACAATATGAACCAATAAAACCCTTAAGGAAAGTAATTTATTTGTAATATAAATTACTTTGCAGCTATTCTTTATATTTATATATCGTACAAAAACTCTACTGTTATACGCAAAGTTACATTCTGTACTAGAAAAAGAAAGACCAGCATATCCAAAATTATTTACAATTCGTTAATTTTTAGAACACACATAAAAAAAATCTGTTACTAATACAGACTATTACTAATCACCGATAAATTGCTAAATATTATATAGGTATATTAAGTTTTAACTTTTATCAATATAAACTGAAGTATACATGTGTATCCATAACCTTTGCCACGCGTGGTCAAGCGCTCTCTCGCTTTTATCAGCATTGTATGAGACATGGTCCGATCCAGTCCGACGCAATTACACGGCTTGCGCGTACGAGTATCACAATTCACAGACGACCACAATTCACTGCGGTCAGGCGGTGCTCACTGGCCACTGCTTCAGTCATTGCGCCACATTCGTTCGAGTACCGCGTCCATTTATTAACTAACCGACTGTAAAAGAAAATAAAATTGTGAGTAATGGCGCCTTCGTGTGCTGTGTTCGTCGCGCTCGCGTGCATTTTCACTGTTGCGTTCGGTGATTTGCCTCATCCACTCTCAGATGCTTTTATCAATTTAATTAATAATAAACAAAACACATGGAAAGCTGGCCGTAACTTCCCGATAGAAACACCGTTTGCGCACATCAAAAAAATAATGGGATCATTAAAAGATGACAACATACATAAGTTACCTAAAGTGAATCATGACGACGAGCTCATTGCAAGCCTTCCTGACAATTTTGATCCTAGAGATAAGTGGCCCAATTGTCCGACTTTGAACGAGATTCGGGATCAAGGATCGTGTGGTAGTTGCTGGGCTTTCGGTGCGGTAGAAGCGATGACAGATCGAGTTTGCACATACTCTAATGCAACCAAACACTTCCATTTCTCTGCTGAAGATCTGTTGAGTTGCTGTCCTATTTGCGGTCTCGGTTGCAATGGTGGAATGCCAACATTAGCTTGGGAATATTGGAAGCACGTTGGACTTGTATCCGGAGGAAATTACAATTCAAGCCAAGGCTGTCTGCCTTACGAAATTCCACCATGTGAACATCACGTTCCTGGAAACAGAATGCCCTGCAGCGGCGATACTAAAACACCGAAATGTCAAAAGAACTGTGAATCTAGTTACAACGTACCCTATAAGAAAGATAAAAGATATGGTAAACATATTTATTCTATATCAGGACATGAAAATAACATCAAAGCTGAATTGTTTAAAAATGGTCCTGTCGAAGCGGCTTTTACTGTGTATTCAGATTTACTCTCCTACAAGACTGGTGTTTATAAACACACAGAAGGAAACGCTCTCGGCGGACACGCTATTAAAATTTTAGGCTGGGGCGTCGAGAATGGTAACAAATATTGGCTTATTGCAAACTCATGGAATTCAGACTGGGGTGATAATGGCTTCTTCAAAATTCTGCGTGGTGAAGATCACTGCGGCATAGAAAGTTCAGTTGTTGCTGGGGAGCCTTTACTGGCAGATGACTAGTTACTTCAAAACACGAGTTCATTTACTCGTCGATATTGTAACTTGTAAAATATATTTTACAAATTAATATATGAATAAAGTATGATAAACTAAAAACACAAACATTTATTTTCAAATATCCTTGATATTCCGTTTTGTGGTTTTTATTAGTTTACTTGGATAGATATTGAGTTCTGCGGGCACGATAATAAAATGTTAACGTAAACAAGTTTTTTTCATTACCTACATAATAACAAAACAATTTGAATGTTATAACAAATGTATTATTCGCTTTATATATTGTAATGTGAACTAATTATGATTATATTATACCTACGACCCCGTAAATATCAGGCGAATATTAGTAATATTTAGGAAACTAAATGCTTTATGTTTGAAATTCAAAATATATATGCAGCTACGTAGGTAGATATTACGTACGTAGTTTCATTGTTTTCCAACAAATAAATAACTAACACAAGGAAAGTTAAAATACTAATCCTAAATAATACAGGTTCACAGTAAGCGTGTGTATTAACTCAATTATACTTCCCTTTGTGAGGATGACTTAATATCGCCCGTTTCTAATTTGTTAATTAATTCTATATTAGTAATATTTCGTTGCCCTCTATTTGCCAAACTGATATAATAATTGATTATTTTAAACAATAACGTTACTCTAGAAACTCAAATGCAAATAAAATAATTAATTACGTTTTATCTTCGTATACACATTGTAAGTATGTATCGAGATAATAGCAGGCTTTGTAGCCGCTATGATATTACTAACCTGTTGAGTTTGACGACTTTTGTAAATTCAACTATAATCATTGTTTGGATGGTATCTACTATGTTCAAATTATAAGCAAACAATTGTACGTGAAATTAAATACCTATATAACAAATTAATTAATTCATGGAATAATAAAGAAATCATTAGTAATAGTACTTACCTAAACCTGTAAATAAAGGCTTATAATTTATTTTGGTATATAATAAGCTTAGTAATTAATTTGTTCATGAAATACTCTCAACAAATTCCAGGTTTGTTTTTTTTTGTTTGGTTTTAGCAGTACTTCAGAGCTAGTTTGCCCACTAGGCTTAGCCTGTCACCATCCTGGATTACGTTATCACTTAATATAGGTGAGATTATGTTTATACGCAAAACCTATAAACAATAAAAATTATGCTATATTTTTGTTCCTAAGTACAAAATTAATAGATACCCAAATGTTCATAAAGATTAAGGGCTTTTGTTTAAAAAAAAATCTGTTTATCATTCCGCCATGAATCTTCGGAAGTAGTAAAAAGGTATTAATACCAATAATTTATCTAATAGCAAAGAATCTCCATCAATCTTCATTTCTTCACTTCCATATAGGTGCAGGTCAAGCGATGATAGCTCAGTGGTAACGTGTATGGACGCCGCGTCAAGCATTTCTGTGTACGTAACCATGTTTGTTGAAGATTAGGTGCCTATCTAAAACTACACCAAGGTTGGTTAGCCAGGGGATATAGACACCGAAAAAGTGGTTCTTATATTCTTCCTCGCGTGGGAATCGAACGTGATAGCCGCCCTTTTGTCTGAGTTTATTGCTATGCGCCATTGGAGGCACCAGGAAGGACCCAAACGTAGAAACAGCCCTTTGGACGCAGTAGTATATATGAATCCTATTCCCGCCCCAGGCTGAAGATGACTGTGTCGTCTACGTAGGCGCTTACTGCGACATTGGGGAATTCGGGGACGTCAACAAATAAGTTGAACAGGCAAGGCGCTAGGATAGAGCCTTGCGGAACTAATGAGTATATTGAGAGAGGTGAGGATAGGGCTCCGTCTGCTTAGTAGCAGAAAGATCGGTCCCATAGGTAAGCAAGGATTATGCGGACTATTCTGTCCAGAACTTGAAATACAATGAGTTTAAATATTGAGAACTTCGTGCTAGACCTTATCGAAGGCTCTGGTTATGTCGAAAAACACGGCACGGGAGCGCCTAGGCGTTTTTATGAATAAGTTTTTATTCTTTGTAATCACATCCAAAGTCATATTACCTTGTGACAATAACACGTCGTCACCTTCATATCGTACATACCAACTTCATTAAACATACAACTAAACAGATGACATTTGTTGACATGAAAATAACAGTAAAAACATTTAATGTTATTAAATCAAATGATGAATCCGCCCACAGAAATTGATACTGTGATGTCCGTTCTGTATTTATAACATCCACTGATAACAAAATATATGTACCTATTTACGAATAAATTCGCAATATAAATATCACTCTACTAAGTAGGTACATACTTGTTATTGGTTTAGTTTATATTGTTTGTTCGCCGCATGTTTACAAGTAATTATATATATTTGACTTAGATCTAAGTATAACAAATATAATTGAAACATAAAAACAATAAGGTGACTTAATTGGTCGAAAACCGATTACTAAAATAGATATATATATTTATAAATGCCGAGTTTTTCAAACGGTTTATTAAACAATTTTAATCTGCGCCACAGAAAACGAATAAGCACTTTTTAATTTAGCATAGGCGTACAAAATTGTAGTATAGGGGGCGATTTCATTCGACCTATAATAGGTGACGTATTTGTAAATACGCGACTGACTTTAAACTTGTTTTATTGAAAACTACTAATATAATTTTATTAAAACAAGCCGTTCTTAACCATAAATATTACAAAGTAGGGACATTAAGAAACTTTTCTGTTTTAAGATCGTGCTTAAAATTAAACAGTATGGGAGTTGACTTCGCAAATGCGGTTCATTAAAGGGCTCTGAGAAAAGGCTACTTAAAACTGTACTCGTGTATTCGTTACACGATTAAAGAGGCTTAACTCGACATTACTTAAAATGCTTAGACCGCACTTCAAAAGCTCACATTTTATTGTAATGCAAAAAACGAGTGTACTTTTTGGTTGAGTAACCTTTACCCCCGTATTTTGTTTTACCATATTTACATTTAAAATTAATAAAATACAGTAACTACTAAATATAATACAAAATAATTTAAGTGTATTCCAGCAGTAACTAAAAATATTATGAAATGATGATTATTTCATGTAAATGACAAAACACCATAACCTCTAAGTACTTGCTTTACAAAACCGTTATTTACATATTTCTAATCTATAAGCTCAATACATATTATAAAAGGGAAAAATTTTGTTTGTTTGTTTGAAAGCGCTAATTTTAAGTACTACGAATCGTATTAAAAAAATATTTTTCACGCTAACACCAATCGGAGCAAATCTGTATTGAAAAAATAAAAAAAAGCATTAATTATTAAACAATTTTTAGTTCCACGCGAAATCACGGTCACAGCTATATATGTACATATATGATGATGTATGATTAATAATTATTGATCACTTAGCAAAAAAAGGCAAGTTAAATCAATTACTGCGCTTTCAATATTTTGATATTTTTGTTTATTTGTTGAGTTTTACCATGAATACAAAGTCTGTTACACATAGGTATATAACATAAATATGTTTACTTATATGATTACTAGATGACCTAGCAGACATTGACCTGGCCTTTCCAATAGTCAATAACTCAACAACAACGTCACCTAACGCGTTCATAAATAAACTTAATTTGAAAAATTAAAATGAAATCAAGAAAAGAAATTATGAAAAGTTATATACATGCATCCATTTTTATCATAAATTGTCAAAAGCTGTTTAACATCAATTTTTAGACATAGATACAAAAAAAGGTTTTCGTTACAGGTAACGAATGAGTAAACACAGATTTTTAAATACTATTCCCTTAAAAAACATACTCTGTAAAACCGCAAAATAATTAATCCCTATTTAATTAATTAGTTAATTATATATTAAATGTATTTATATTTATTACAGATAGTAAAGTAATTAGTTACTTTGCGGATGTGTAGAGATAGGCATCACTACCTATTTTACCTATTTGAGGAATTATTTAATAAAGACTAGGATTCTCACGGTATATGTGTATGTATAGAATCAGTAAAGTACGTAAGCCGACATGAATGAATACGAAGAAATACTCAAGCCTGGGTGCTGGGCGAACTAGATATGAGAAACAGTTAAAACTTTGAACCGTAAACTGGAAGTTAAAATGCTGCTATGTAAATAGTAATTGTGGTTCGTTTAAAATATTTATCGTAAAATTTAATTTTAGTGAATATCTACGTTGTAAAAGAATGCTCAATTTCATGCCAATAGGTCATACAGTTTTAATTTAAATAGGTGATTTATGGTCGATTCCTATATCAACAAAACGATTCGTTTTGCTGAGAACGGTAGCCTTTCGAATCAAGCATAAACCAAAAACTTCCTATAAAAACGTCCCGTACGATAAGTTACTGACTTTTCACTACGTACGGATGGGAGGCATATGAACAACGGATAGTAACGTAAATATATGAGGATGACGGCTTGTAGTGTTACTATAAATATTTTGATACAGCTACGCGCTGTCAATGAGCTATGCTTTTTTTTTTGTTCACCGTCCGAAACCTGCCGGTTAAATACATATTTCCTTTAAATATTTTACCATGTTTCGTTGTGTCATGAAACCCAAGTCTGTTCTAATAAATGTTGTACTGGTATACACATAGTATGTAGTCAGTCAGTGCCAAATGGTACATAGAAAAAACCTGGACTAGAGTTCAAGCCCTGTGCCGCTAAGGAACATAATAAATATACGAACAACGGACACAACGATGTACAGATGTAGAATAATTTATAGATAACACACATAATTTTCTTGTGTAAAATTGTGCACTCCGTGCATCGGCAGCACCACAGCAACCACTTGAGACTCGTTCAAGCATTATGCAAACAGATTTTTAGTCATTTTTGATTCTCCCCACCAACTTGTCAGCAAAACTAAGCAGAGCTCTTAACCCCTTCCTATGCTTACGTTAACACTAGTATACATATCTGCATACACATATCACTAGTATACATAGTGCTCTTATCGAGCTCCACCCTGAGGCCGAGCATCTCTAAGCGCCTGACTACGAAGGCTGCGCCATCCGTTAACAGGCGCGTCACCGTCTTCCATTTCTATTCTCATTTCTTTGGCTTCGGCCAGGGTATCGTCCGCGAAGTACAGCAGGCGCATTCCATCAGGGAGAGCCTCCCATATCATATCCACGCGGCAGGTTGTTGAAGTCGATCTCCCCGTCCGCCCGCCAAGTCATCAAAAATATACTCACCCGCGCTCTTATGGTGCCTACGTAATACTAAAATGACTAATTATAACGCAAAACCAACCGTGCGAAATATAATCTGCGTCTAGCAAGCATATTTAAAAATATATATTTATAAGTTTACACAGTAATACATATAGCACAGTATTATTATAGAAAATAAGTGTATTTACCAAGTTTTTTTGTGATGGTTTTTGTATTTCTCTCTATATCCCTGTTTATTGGACAAAGATTAATGTGTAGGGTTATTAACTTTAATTAATTAGATATATAACTTACAAATAACAATTTTCACCACAATGTTATCATATTTCTCACAATTTATATGTTCATTGACCTACGATATTTTCAATTTGTAGATAGTATAAACTATTTTGAATCTCATATAATTACAAGATATTATATTTCTCGCAATTTCACTGTTCATTGACCTGAGAATTTGACTCTTCAACGTTCTACCTGAGATAGACATTAAATATGTGTTATATTTTTTTCTCCTTAAATAAATTCACCGACCTAATTTTTTTTAATCATATAAATTCAACATCAGTAGTAAGTAAATGTTATATACTATAGTATACATAATAATTTTATAAAATCTTGCTATATTTTGTACACAACTTTCATGTAAATATCGTATACACCAAAGAATTGCGTATGCGAGATTTTGAAAAGGATATTTATAACAAATACTTATGACTGTCATTTACAACTATAATAAAAATATACGATATAATTTAAAAAAGCAGTTCTATACTCGAATCCCTAAATAGTTAAATCATCAATAAAACGATATAGTACGGGAACCAGTGACAGGTTTACATGACCAAGTTCCTATCAAGCGGTAATCAGTGGAATGCATCAGAAAGTTATATCATAAAGATTCGTGAACGTGCGGTTCGGTGGACGGGAAGAGCGGTGATAGCCTGCCACGAAGTAATAAGAAAATATATATTCAGTCACTACCTCTTAACTAAAAATTTACCTGATGACAGCTTATGGATAAATATATATGTCAGCCGCCTGTGTCTCAGTGGAAAAACCGTCAGCTGATACTTTGAAAATTATAACGCAGGAGTTAGGCTTGACTATCTATTGCCTATTTAAATACATTAGCTGACGAGGTTTCCCTCTACTTACTGCTAGCTATTTTTTATATTAATTACAGCAGTATATTAACAATCAGATAGATATTATCCTTATTATAAGGCTTTAGATATTATCCTAACAAACTGCTATGATTAAAGCTCAAAGCTTTCCATAATCGAAAATTCACACTTACAGTATTATTTGAAACCACATCAATCGTTGAGGAGTTTCAACACGCTACCGTCATCATTGTTTAAAAAACACATGTATTGAAAAATCATTAATCATGTTTACATATTAATATAATTAACCCAGCTGAATTTTATAAATGTTAAGTAGATCTGTAGAGTTTTAGAATCTCTAAAAGATTAAAAGTATAGGAACTGTCTCTGATCTCTAGCAACACGGGAGAATTAAACGTCACTATGGTGCGTTTAGTGGGTAGTTTGACAGTGCTTGCTTGACACCCGATGAGACCCCACATGCCTTGCTTGCCTTGGCCTGAGCCTGGGTAGTGCTATGAGAAAATCCGTAAGCGGATTTACAGTATTTTATTTAAATTAAAAAATGGGACAAGCCGACTTGTGAAGGAACTCTCATCTTAAGGAAAACCATAACCAAATACTTTTACTATCTGTTCTTACCAGTTTAACAGAGGTATTTGAGAAAACGTCGCTTTATAGTCAACGATGCGTTAATGATACCATCTTTGGTGTTACAAGGGTCCACAGGCTACAGTGAATGCAACATTAGATGAGCCACAAGCTAGTTTAAGAAAATTTATTTAGAATACACAAAACTATCAAATTAATAATAAAACACTATTGTCGCAATATAACATTTTATTGTAACTACAAATTAATTACATTTTCGCTGGAGTAAAGTAAAAACTGCTACTTCTAATGGACAAATTTTATTTCAAATATAAAACTTTTTTTACTGAGTTATTTATTTTTTACTGAGAAAGTAAAATATTATCAGAAAACTAAATAATATTACGCTTTCGATAATGCTATTTTACTTTTCAATTATTTAGGTTCTTATAGCCATCTAGTTTAAAAGTTACTAAACCAAATAACTAATGGGAATTGTTATATTATTAAAATATATTATTTAATGAAAACCTGTATTCGTATACCTGACTTCAAGGATCACAAGACCAAAAAAACTGGATATCTTCGTAATAGATGAAACCTTTGAATTATCACTTTCCAATTAATCCTGAGCGATAAAATTAAATACATAGTTTGTCCGATATTTTTAAATTACAAAAACCAACTGTTCAATATTCTAAAGCTATTAAACCATTAGGTTTTCAATTCGAAAAGCAGTTTTTCCTTACTCGTACAATATTATTCAAATTAATACTTATCTCGCAATATACATATCTATTTCGATTAATCCTAATATATCACAAAACATGACTGATTACTTTCTAAATTTTGACAGTCCGTTAGTATTATTATTACCTATATAATAACTATAAATTAAAAATATTAACATAGGATATTATTAAAATTTATTAAATATGATAGGGACAATTCTATCAATTACACTATCTAGACTAGAGTGAAGGTATTTTGCAATCTGACTGGACGTATGACACTTTACTGTTTTTCAACCAACAATCAACGAGAAAGTTATTAGTATATAATACTTTTTTTTAGTTTTATGACTATTACTACCAGCCATTTTTTCTCATCACATCAGGTTTCATATTAGTCAAAATTGAGTTGTTTTCTACGATGTTCAATACTACCGCCAATACGAAAATAAACTCCGTGGGCGTTTCTATAATTTCAATATTTCACAGCAGATATTAGGTAATCATTTTTTTATTAAACTATATTAGAAATACCTATTTGCTTATAACTGTAAATCAGTATTATAAAAATTAAAAATTAATTTATTAACATCTCGAACTTTTTTAATTTAGGAGGAAACAGCTCGAAAGATTTTAATGAAAATTTAAAACATACATAACAGGCACCATGACCTCTGTATTAGAAGTTGTAAATATAATGAAGAACTACTGTTAACGGAAAAACATCCTAGATAATTATTTAAAGACGTAACCATATAGTTAAATGAAAAAGTTAATTCAAAGACTACCAAAAATAAATAAATGTTGTCAGAAACATTTTATATTGCAATAAATAATAATTACTTTTACATGTAGAACAATGGCTAAAGATATTTCTAGTATCATAAAAAATCCTGATGTGATAGACATTTTGAGTAATTGGCAGAGTTCATAGCTTATAACAATATTATCTAATTAAAACCGAAACCAAACCAAAACTATAACTAAAAGAAAACATTTGTTGTTTAAAATGTTACTGAAAAGAATTGTAAAAATTATAGATGAAAAGCCTAACGGAAAAATCATATTCCACTCTAATACATCACTTATGGAATCACTGGTTTAGAATTTCTATAGTTTAATTATTATTATTGCACAAGGACGTTACAGAAAATATTTGAAATCTTAATAAACAAAATAGTAATTTAAATTGTAATCTATACATTAGTAAAACAAACGCGACTGCACTTTTTAGAATTATCTGAAAAAAAATATTGCAAGTGACTAAGAATAAATAATAAAATACATTTACATCATTTTTAAAACGTCTATCTGTCCGTTTGTTTGTGCAAGCATCACTGCTAAAATACAACGTTTAAGATAAAACATCACCAAGAAAGTCATAAGGTGTGTAGGTATATCATCCTCGAGTAACATGTAGTCTTCTTTTTTTTAGAATCGGTTATTATTATATATATTGTAATTCGAATGACGGCAAGAGATTAACTCATTTTAGTTCCACGCGAACGAAGTCGCAGGCACAGCTAGTTATAAATATTTATATAGCAGAATGCAAAAAAAAACGTTTATTATTTTCCAAGTCAAATTAGATTCTCTATATTTAATATCCTAATAGATAGTGTAATTGCTTACAATTAAAAACTACAATAAGAACAACAATAGATGAAATAAAACAACATATATTAAATGAACATCGCTTCCTTCAGTCTGTAGAAGAACCATATTTAAGGCTTCTAAAAAACATGTTACATTTTATTTACATTTTTTGGTATAAATACATAATTTGCACATAAATAGGGAAGAGATTGTCAGAGATCACTTTTTAAAGCTAAGCGTCCGTACACTGGATAATTCTATGCCTGGTTTGGTATTGGCGAAATACATGTATCGCCAGGCTCGGAATTGTATCAATATCCGCATCATTTTTCTATTAATTTTCGATTAACGATTCTTATATTGTGATAAAAAAACAAGTAATAGTTCGTACACAATCTACTGTATATATTGATAATAATAAATCGAATCCTTTATATAAATCGTCTTTTCCATATAATAAAGACGATTAGTAAAAATAATGACATAATTTTATTTGATATAATTATAACGCCTCAGTTTAATATCGTGATAAACTATATGATTTTATTGTTGGAAAATTGCAAAGAAAATGAACAAATCGCTTTGTATTTTCTATAATTATTGTTAAGGATGTTATGTATGTTTTGAATCTGGGTATAGATAGATATATCTTAAAAATATTAAATCGATTTCGGTGATAAATAGGTATGCGAAATTATTTCAGATAGGCTATAGTTTCAGATAATTTTAATTACGAACATTATTACATGTATGAAACAAATCTATTTTATAAGGAAAACAAGTATTAACAAGTATTATTTAGAGATATATAAGTATACAAATATTGATTGTATTTTATATAGTTTTTAATAAAATATTAAGTCATTTTTTGTTATTTTGGATATCCAACAATTTCAGATAAAGTTACACAACAGTTCCATAACACCCTTGCTTATTTTACTAATATATAATATAAAAAAAAACTTCTACGTTAATTTACTTAATCATCATTTTAACACATATTCACTTTTGTATATAAAGATTGATGATTGTTTTAGAGATAATACAAATTAATATTACATTACGATAAACAAAAAACCAAGAAAACGGATTTTCCTATTTTTATATAAATTCAGTTGTACACGTGAAATTTAAAAACATATAAACAGTGGAATGATTTTTACAACAATTTTGGTATCTAACCTCATTGTGTGAGAATATTTAAATTTTATGTCATGGAGTCGTACCTAGTATCAGGTGTTAGAGGATCCGTGTCGTCGACATGGCGGAAACTGAAAGCATTTCTAAAACTGTCCTTTAGTCGTTCTAAAAATGTTTTGTATTCTGGATGCTCTTCACCGAAATCAAAGTCCGCCACTTCGACTGCATGTCTGCAATTTTTACAAGAACTATCAAATTTTATTAAGTAAATTGTAAAATATTTTTTTTTAATGAGCTCTTCTCTGTCGAAATTATTCTGGTCCAACAATTGCTAACGTAGTGAAAAAAACATGTGTTATCCCATACACTGTTTGTTTATTTTTTTAGGTTAGCGATTGTCGAAAGACAATTTATCTAAGAGCAAAAGGCATTTAACATCAGGTTAAGGAAATATTGTATTGTGGTAGTTAAATAGCTGATATGCTATACACATGTAGGTTGATCTTTCACATCCACTTAGTAATTGATAGCGCAAAACTTGTAGCTTTGTGTCAGTAGGAAGTGCTTTCTAAATCAGAATCAAAAAACTTTATTTCATTAAGGCCCTGTGAAGGCTCTTATGAACGTCAAAACGACCACCAGTTCAAAAAATAACCCAGTCATCGAGAAGAATCGGCAATCGATCTGGTCATATATTTTTATGTCGTAATTATTTTTAATTATAACACACGTTTAGAATAATTTTATTCGATTGAATTCGAAGGTTAATCACCTTTTTTCTGATCAAGCCAAATCCCAAACTCTTGTATAAAAGTTATTATATTTGTAAAATATATTTATACAACTGTATATTTCCACAGTACTATGCATCAACTACCAGAGTTCAAGTAAATATTAGTATATTTTACAAAGCCCCATACTTTTTGCACAACATTATTTCAGCCATCATTTATTTTTCGGAATTACATTCCACATTTTAAGAACATATCATACGTACGTATTTTGAAGTGATGATAGCTCAGTTGTTAGTATGCACGAACGCCGCGTCGAAGAATGCGAGTTCGAATTCACCTGCAATAAGCTTGAGCTTTCGGTGAAGGAAAATATCGTGATGAAACGTTAGCGCGGTGGTAGGGCTTTCTTTAATGCCCACCTGGAGGCTAGCTACCACTAGCAAGTTGAAAATCGGCCGTCCAATACATATAGATAAGACCGACAGTTACACTTGAGTCAGTCCCTGTATTAGACTTAGCTTGGCTACTATTTTGGGCCACATCGTGACTTAACATCATGTGGGATTGTGGCCATATCGTTAAACCTACTAACTAAAAAACATCTTAACCAAACTATACCACGGCCTATGTCTTAGCACATACCGTGCTACAAAGAAATCAAACTTATTACAAAAAATAAAAATGATTGAATACCGACCTGGTCCTGTGTTGGTAATACGCTATGCCGAATACGACCAAAATGACAGCCACCAAACAGAAAAACACTGGTACCACGATGACTGACAATTGAGCGTGTACAGACGCTGAAAGGAAACCTGTCGTTACTTTGAAATTAATATTATATTCAACCCAATTTAAACGTAAACATAAAAAGCAACTATTAGCACATAGCACAACCCACTTATTGTTTAGAGGTATAAAACAAAAGGACGTCACAACAAACACTCTTAACCATACATAGTAAGTAATGGCTTACTATGATTATCAGTACTAGCAAACATGCTATATATAAAAGGCAAGAAAAAAATGATCATTATACTATTATTTACAAACGTGCATCTGGTTACGCTCAAATGATACAACGTAACTACATGATACCTTATCGAAAATATGTTTTTTGTATATATTTAAGATTTTGCATTACGGCCATAATCTCACCTAATCTTAAGTGACGATGTGGCCCAACATGGTGGGCACGCTAAACTTAGTGAAGAGATTGGCTTTCAAGTGCAACTACCGGATCAAACCTATAGGTATTTGGCAGCAGTTCTTTAACTTGAGGGTGGTAGCTAGCCAGGCGGGCATTATAAAAAGCCCTACCACCATGCCATGGTTTCCTGACGATGTTTTCTTTCACCAAAAGCTCAAGCTCGTTGTAGGTGGATTCGAACTCACGTATCTTGACGCTGCGTCCGTACAAACCACCACTGAACTATCATCACTTCAATCAATCGATCATCGCTATCATGCACATAAGACAGATCATTACAATATTTTTACAATACCTAAACTTCACGGTAAACCACCCGCTACCCAAAACACGCCATGACGACACTTTTTTATATTTATTAAGACCACCGAATACCAGTTCTTCAAACCGAAATGACGACACTAACAAAACTCCCGTGTCGCCAATAACTAGGGACAAACCTGTTGTTTTCTATGCAAGACTAAATTACGTTGGAGACTGCAAAAGTGTTAGTCTCTAGCGCTACGTGGTTTGGGTATTGCCGAAGTGTTTTAGTTAGTATTTCATGATCCTTGCCACCCGAAGAGTCTCTCCAAACGTCCCTCTCGACTTGGCCTGAGCCCGAGTAAAACGTTTAGGCATAGCAAGAAGGAAGGATTTCTTTTCACCACGTTAAAAAAGTGCTGGAGTTAGTTTGGACCAATGTGACATGCGACTTACTCAAACTAAAATCTATTTTTATTACTCAATCTGTTTTTAGAACAATAAAAAAAAACGTAGTATAAAAAAATATTGTTTTATTACGAGGTTTTTATTAACTCGCTTTCTTGTATGTCTGCCGGGTGGAATTTTGAAAATGATATTAAACTAACTTTACGATAAGTTAGATATTTATAATTTGAACCACAGCTTAGAAGTGGATGACAATGAATGGAAATGAAAATATATTGATTCGTTTGTTTTCGGGATAAAAAAAATTATAATCGTTTTATAACTCCTCGATCAGCTACATATTTGAACGAAGCTCAAATCTATCTAACAGACGAAAGGAATATATCAAAATTTAATTCACATAACCCTAGAAAGCGGAAAATAATAATAAATATAAAAAATCATGTACAATATTTTTATAAAGTACTAAAATTTGAAAAAAAAAAATTGGAAACGAAACACACGCGGCACATGCAATACATAACTATAAACATACGCCCCATGTTTTTCATTTGCAATCTTTTATTTTCTACTTTTTAGTCCGTTGTAATTAGTTAAACATTAATTTATTCTTTATATTATTACTTCATTTATATACAATTTTCTTTAAATGAAATACGTAAGCTTACCTTTATATATATTAATTGTTGCTTTTGTAGCAAACTTTCCTATGTCATTCTCGATTACAACCACAACTGTATGCTGGTCACTATCGGCGAAATAGTGGACCAATGGGAAAGTGTTTGACACTGTCGTTGATTTGCTCGTACATGTTTCGTTGCCGGTAATATTGTACTGGCCTGGTTTGTATTGTATACAATAGCTGAAGGGCGGGGAACCTGTATACTGGACTTGCAAGTTTAGCAGGTCGCCATGTTGTAACCAGTTCAGTCCTGTTATATTAACTGTTGAAATTGGCTCTAAAAAATATGTATATTAATCAACTTTTTAATTCAATTACGACAAATGAAACAGACTTTTTGGTCAAAATCTCACTTGTAAGGGACAGTAAAATGATAATATGGGCCAACATGGAAACCTAGTGGAGGGACTGGTTCTCAAACGCACATACATATAGCCTTAAAGTAATAGATTTTCCACTTATACTTGTCATACTGGCAGACATTGAAAAATACTCATCCAATTTACTATGTATCTATCACAATGTTTTCCATCACCGAAAACTCAAGCTCATTGTGAGATTGGATCACACATCGATCGACAGTGTCCAAACGCACTACCACTAAGCCATCACTGTTCCAAATTTGCATCCCTTGTAGCTTTAGTTTTCATTGTACCGGGATCAACCAGTGTATAATTACGTACTGAGAGATATGCAGGATATCACAGTGACAACCCTAAGTTAACTTACAATAAGTTGGTGATCCCCATTATCCTTTAATTGTACCGGACTTGCTACTAATGGTCGGCACTGTATTATTAAATAATATACGTAAGTACAATGTCATGCTACCTTAAAAAGAGATGAAATAACATTATACTTTTTTTTTTTCAAATCTTTTGTAGTCATCTTTTAATATATGCTATATAATTAAGAATAATATAAAACATAAATATAAAATGCAATACAGTGTTAAATTTCTATCTTAAAATATTTCAACTTGACTACACCAACAATATATATTTGGTCGACTAATTTAATGGAAACATGGATCGTTTTATTGAGTAATTAGAATTAAAAACGAATTAAACCGTATTGTACCACACCACTTAAATAAATTGTTGTTAAAATGTATTATAATTTTTTAAATACTTTATAGATATAAGTATGACCACAATCGCACCTTATATTATGTGATGATGTGGCCCAAGATGGTAGACACACCAAGCCTAGTGGAGGCAATGGTTCTCAACTTGAGGGTGGTAACTAGTCAAGCGGGTATTAGAATAAACACTACCATCATGCTATGGTTTCAAAACAACGTTTTTCTTCACCGAAAGCAAAAGCTAACTGCAAGGATTCCAACACACGTCCATTGACGCGGCGTCTGTACACGCTACCGACTGAGCTTGCATCGCTTTAGTTTTAATAACACTTTTACTTTAAAGAGTGATATAGATTCAAACTTACCCCTGACACTAACAGTCTGTTGAAAACGTCCATAGGTATGTTTCTTCCCAATCGGAATTGTATTATCACAATGCTGCTCAATTTCATATTTTTTAAATGTTCTATTTGAAATCGCTCGTTTTGTTATATTGTGAAACAGTGTTTCATTAGCATTTTCTAATTTTACCGTTGGCCGTGGTGGTGAAGTTGTTGTGGTAGGTATTGTTGTGATTATTGAATGATCAACAATTGGAAGTAAAGTTGTAATTGGAGTTATTGTTGTAGTTGGAGTATTTGGGGTGGTTACGGGGATAATTGTTGTGGTAATGGCATTAGTTGTGGAAATAGTAGTGGTGATAATAGGTGGTAAAGGTTCATTATCGGCTACAACTATCGCTTCTACGTGATGATCGTTCATTGTATCATTGTATGTGTAATTAAGTGAGAAGTCTGTTGTTGAACCAAAAAATACACAATCAATAAACCAGTGGGTTAGAATGGTAGAAGAATTTTTCTTTAAAAACTGCATTTCTTGGTCTGGTAGCTGGACATAGTGTAGAACTGTTTTGTTTACTTCCACAAAACTATTTGGCCGATCTGTGTTATTCTGGTTTAAAATTAATCTCCCATTCAAAGTATCTGGAACAGATATTAAATTACAATAGATAATGAGAGCTCATAAGCGTTTTTCTAAATTAGGTATTATTGGCATTTAATTTAGATTTAAAGCAAGTATAAAATAAAAAAAGTTTCAAAAACTAAAATCCGACAGTTGAAAAACTACGACTCTATGCTGAACATCATTAAACAAAGGTACATACATATTCGTCGAAATATATTACGTTCAATTAATTTATTTTTTAAACAATTATGTTTAGTCTGTACATAACAATTTCAGACACCAATATATTCTTAATGAATTCTTATGTTTATATGTTTTCTTATGTTTATTTATATAGTCTTGTTTCATAATTTTTAGAACGCGGGTTTATTCGGGTTTTCATTTTCGAACTTATTTTTTATTATAATTACTTTGGTGTTATAATTTTGACATAACAAGTATTTCCAGAATAGTTTGTACTTGTACAAGTAAAAGCCAATGCACAGCAGTACTTGCACAAGTAAAGGCTAATGGTAACATACCGGTCAAAACCATAACCCGCATTTTGCTTGTTCATAGTCGATTATAAACAGTTTTTCAGTAATATATATCATAGGTAGGTCTGTAGAATATGCTATTGTATATTTTATCTTTATCACATAGAACATTGTTAACCTACGCTACATTAAAAATTACCTATTTTCATTTTATGTATCTATTGTAGATAAACCCTGAATACATTGTAAAAAAACATCGTTTGCTAAAAGGATTACTTTTTCATTAGAAGCTAACCACAAATTACATCACACTAATTTAATGATTTTTTATAACTAACCCTTCCTCCTCGCCACACCATTGTCATAACTGGTCAAATTTGTGAGGTAAAGTCCTTCCTCCTTGGTATGACATCAAGAAATTAATTAGTCAAAACAAAAGCAAATGAATAGCTCACTTTTCATGTTTTAGTTATATAAGATTGACGTTAAGTGACGTTTTGACGCCGCGAAATTTTGATCCCTAAACTTCCCTTATCACACAATGTCAGACTTCGTCAACCCCCTCTACCCCCTTAATGTGTGACGTAATTTATGAATGGCCTATAATGGAGAAAAACAATAGACACCGAAATAAACAAAATATTTTAGTGCCACAAATTGGTGAACAAATTACCTGTTAGTTTAAAAGTACTGTGATCAGAAGATTCTGGTATCCATATACCATAATAATCCTTCATCAGCCTAACTGTTGCCGTGAATTCTCCTACCTCATATAAATCTCGAGGGTATTCCACTGTCCATGTGGATGTGTTTGCAGATATTTCAACCTTAAAGTTAATCATTTTTTTTTCTCAAATTAAAAGAGTTAAACCCCAGTCAAACCTCATGTGTAGTACTTATTTTGTTCCATCCATAATTGATTATAGTTTATAGAAGGAAATATAAATATTTTAAATATTACATAGTAAAATCTTTAATATCAAGCTTTATGTTTAAAATATAGGAAAACACTGAAATAGTGAATTGAAAAAATAAGCACAGACATGAATAATACTCAAAAATATAAATAAATTCACATAAAACAACCACCTTAGCATTAATAAACTAAGAAAGTTTATATACAGAATAATACTGGATGAATAGCTTTAATTAATTATATTGATTGATATCATGCTTAGACAGAATACTGATTGATATAGGTCTGAATCTAACTATGAGTTTGAACTATCAACTATGGAAACTATACAAGAACAAGAAATAAAATTTGTTTTTTTATTTAACATGTTATTTGTACTACTGATGTTTAGTTTACAGCACTATGCAACAAAGTACTTAGTTCAATGTCATAATAATCCTTAGAGCATTATACCCTACTCTGATTGATTAAAAAAATTAACACTATTTTAACAAATTTTTTATTAGTAATTAATTCTCTAGTACATCAATCTAATATAATATTAATATAACATACATAGCAGGAAATCTATTTCAGTATGTTTTATTTATTTCATAAGGAAAATATATTAACTTCTGTAAGTAAATAAAAATAACTTACTCTGTACATGAAGTGTGTAATTATTTAAATATATGGATGATGTTTTTCTTTTATAATTAAGGATTAGCATGATGGCTATAATATCACCTGATCTTAAGTGACGATACAGCGCAAGTTGAGAGACATGCTAAACCTGTGGAGGAACTGGCTCTCAAGTGCAGCCTCTAGAACACACCTATTGGTATGCGGCAGCTGGTTTTTAACTTGAGAGTGGTTTCTATCCAGACAGACATTAGAAAAAGCCCTACCATTATTCTACAGTTTTCTCACAATGTTTTCCTTCACAGAAAAATTAAACTTGTTGTAGGTGTAAAAATTCGAACGCAAGTCCTTTGACACAAAGTCTTACACACTAACACTTTACTATCATCTATCACTGACCCTTCATAAAAAGAGGTAATTAAATTTATCCTTTTTATGTAGATTTTTGATTAAAAAAATTAAATGGTCAGAAGCAGCGCTAAGATTAAATTTATGATTACATGTGTTGGTTATATTATCCTAGTGGATGAACAAAAAAACATGATATATCATAATATTCTATTTTCATTTACATATTTAGTGGTTAGAGTTAAATTTAAAAATAAAAAAGCATATGATTAAATGTACCTATCTACTTTTACAAATATTAGATTTCAAATAAAAAAACTTGCAGTGAAGTGTCCATTAGTACCTAGCCTCCTCTCTACACAGACAATAGTGATGAGTAAGATACTAAAATCAGTATTGATATTTAATTAATGGATAGTCAATAATGTTCTAGAATATACAAATACAAGCACCACAAACTGTGAATTAGTAAGTACTACCAAATTCGTAACCAAAATGATATTTCTGAACCAATTCAAAAAGAATATATAAAATATATTTTATCTTATATATAATCATATCTCAAGAAGTTAAAAGGTAACTTATGTTAAGCAATATTTTATAAAATTTATAAGTTACAAAATTTTGTTAAATAAATTATAGCTTTCACTTTGATGTATTATTATACAGTATCTACCTTCTGTGAAATGTAGCCAAGAAATGTAAATTCAAATCTGTACAAAAAATAAAGTTTAACAAATATTTTATGTAAATTCTTTTAAGTACAGACAATATTCTAAAGTACATAATAAATGTGGATTTTGAATAATTCCATACAGATGGAGATTTAAAGGGAGTTCTAGAGGACAGATGTTATGACACTAATTATAATATTACTACTTTCATTACAAATTCACCATTTTCATCAAAATTAATAAGACAAATTTTCAACTCAAGATCAAAAATGTGTTACTTGAGGAGGATAATACAGAATTAGCATTTTCTCTTTTTGTTATGTTATCTTGTTAATGTCACTATGTTAAAAAAACCTTTGATTAAAATGCAAAGATCATTTTACACAAATTTAATTATTATCATACTATAGTTGACAAACTGGTAAGATTAAATTAACAATTTTTCATATTTACTTTAGTGTTACATTATTCTACTAATATGCTTATACCATACATTTATTTTTTAAGTATTATGTTGATAAATAAACATCAATCTACATAACGTTGGCTGAGAACAGGTAAGCTACCTTTTAAAGGGAGTAGTATCCAAGTGCTAGAGTCTGTTGTCTCTCCCATTCGTGTTCATACTATAATAATTCATGTAATAAACAATTCTTAATTTAAACCCATAATAACATGTCCTTTATATTTTGATCTATATACAAAAAATCTGATAATTGACTATATGTACTCACAGAATGTTTGTGTTGGGGTTGCGTGCTATCTGTATAAATAAACTTTAAGTACTCTCCATTGTAGCTCAACACAGTCGCCGTAAATGTAATGTTAGATCCCAGAACAACTGGACTATTATTTTTAAGAGTCACGACCAAAGCTGATACGCCTACTAAAATAAAAGTTGTTTAAAAGTGTTTATTCACTATATTCAGTACGCATACATAGAGAAGAAACAACTTACCTTGTTCTAAAACAAAAGTGACACAAATGCAGAAAATAAAAGGGCCCATATCGAAGCACTTTTGTGTCTAATAAAAATACATCTAATAACGAAATACAAATAATCAATATGTACCTAGTTCCAATAATATTAAACAAATTACAATATTACTTTTATATCTTTCATAATACTTTATGTGAAACAGGATAAATAGTATTTTCAAAAGATTACATTTGCGTCGTCACTCGTAACAACCACATTCGAAAACCACAGACTACGTAGGCTAATATATTGAAATTGACAAAAAGATAAAACGTTAACTGACAGTTTAAAATAGAGGTTTAATGATTTTTATTCCTATAACAAAGAAAAAATATTCGAATATTTCATTCGCGATAAACGAAAACTGACTTATTTTACTTATAACAGGTATTAAATTATTGTAACCATAGCTGGATTTATTTGCTTGGGTGTATTTTCTGTGAACCATTTATTTATTTATTGATTTATTAAAATATGTTTGTTTATTAACAAATTTTATTTTGTTTCTCGCTACAGATAAGAATTTAAAAGTCGCCACTTCTTGTTGAAGTAAAACTTTTGAAGTGAACCTCTTTAGAATCGTTGTGATTTCCAACGCTATGAAACGAAAATGCGAGTCCATAGGGACACAAACACGTAAATGTATAGAATTCAGCCGGAGCGAGAATGAGATAGAACACATTACAAGTTCTCGGTCTACTCTTTGTGCGATGCTTCGTAGCGTCCCGACTATCGTCTACTAAGTATTGTCCATATGTATTTTCAAGGAGTTCGATTTCAACCGCGGTCGTGAACGGACGTGTCCGTGAGCTCTCGTTGATTGTTCTCGAAACCGATCTGGCTGCGTCTTACCGCGCCGCCTATTGTTTCTTTGTGCTGTTCTTACGTCTTATCGGCAATAATCCGTCTATTATTGCCGACATTTCAGTTCGCGTTACCGATAATTAGTCCTTTGTTAATCTCAACCTATTGTTTGGTTATCGTGTCAAGTTTATATTGTGAGAGATATCTTACTTTATTATTCCGAATTCCAAGTATTGCTTTTCGTCATTGTGAATTTAGTGCAGTGATTAAAGTGCCGACACTGTAAGTACGCCGGTCACCGGCTACCAACAAAGGTAAAGCTTACTTTCCCTTAAGCCTTTTATTACAGGCCAGGCCATAGATATTGTATTGTTTTTTTTCTTTCTTTTTTCCTTTTCTTTCTGATTTTGCACGTGCAGTAGATTGTATTAAATGTTATTTCTCCGAACTTGGGATAGTTCGTTAGTTTTTTGCTAACCGCGCCCCCCTGCCCTTCCGGCAGGGAGGTTTCACCTAGGCTTACGAGCAAATTTTCTCACCCCAAGTCCTACATCCGGACCATGGCCAATCGTCCGGAAGATTTATATTTAAGGCTACGTGCCTTCATAGGTAGAGAGCAACCAGACTTGCTCAAGGCGTTCCTCGCCTCCCAACCAATCCAACGCGTTCGCACCCCACCGACCGCAGCGAATGCACCAACTCGTGCTCGACCGGCGTCCTCCCCATCTACGTTACTACCCCTCCGCACCCCATCTACCGCAGCGACAGCACCGGTGCATTGCCCAGCATCTCCACACTCACGCTCCCGATCCCGCTCGCCTGTGTTAATTCACTCGCAGGCACCTGCTGTCAACATAACAAGTACACAGTCGCCTTCAGCGACCCCCACCCCTACGCTTGCGCCTCGTCCTTTCGAGGAGCAAATATCGTACGCACCACGGCCAATACCAACGGCGAACTCTTTCTCGTTATTATCCTCCGACCCGACCCCCGAAAACGAGGCTGAAATGAGGGACCTCGATTTGGAACCTGAAAGCAATCCTGAAGTCGACTTTATAATAGTCACCAAGGCCAAGAACAAGAGGGTGCTATCACCCTCAACAGTTGAAACTGCTGTCGCAAAAACAAGGCGCGTCCCTACTCCATCCGAGAACGCTAATACCCCAATGACCCAACCTCCCACATCCGCTAGCTCGACTGAGAAAGCGGTACGCCCACCGCCCCCCGTTACGATCTGCGATAAGGCTTCCTGGGTAAGCATCTCGGCCCAGCTCAACTCAAAGAAAATTGCATACACTAGGGCCACCAGCACCCCTTCAGGGATACAGGTTAAAGTTTCGTCTTTTAAAGATTATAAGAATTTAACGACCTTTCTCCGGGAAGGAAAACACCAGTTCTATACCTACACAACTGAAGAAGAGCGCCTTCTGCGCGTCGTTCTTATATAACAAAAAAACTATACGACCTAGTTCTAGTCACTTTGGACCGATCCAAGGAAGGAAAAGAAATTTTCTCCCTCCAATCCGTCTGCGGCCTCTCCGGCATAGTTGTAGAGATCCCCCATAAGAGGCATAGCCCCACTCAATGCCATAACTGTCAAGCATACGGCCACTCCGCTCGCAACTGCTTTATCAACCCGCGTTGCATCAAATGTTTAGAAAACCACTCCACTAAGGAGTGCTCTCGCACCCGTGACTCTCCAACTCCACCGAGCTGCGTCTTATGCGGTAAAGCCGGGAACCCCGCGAACTATCGCGGGTGTGAACGCGCTCCACGCACAAGACACACGCGTTCCTTTAATCAGGCGCCCTCAGCGCAAACAACGGCCGCACATCCTGCCCCACCGCCACTCAAGTCAATTCAAGCTTTCCCGAGCCTGCCTAAACCCACGCGAGTCACTTCCGTGAATACATCTCCGTCTCAGAATCCCATTTTAGCTCCAACCACCTCATGGGCGCCCCAACCGCAGCCTCCAAAGGCTAAACCCTCACATACCACTACGTCCAGCCCGTCTATTGGTCTAATAGGGATCGACTGGCTCGCTGAACTTTTTGACCAACATTCAGTAGAGGACATCATCGCATTCGACGAAATGCTCAGTGCTAGTCAGGATCTAGGCCGTCTTAAAGCTATTAGGTGCTTCCCAGGCATTGCAAAGACCGTGCAACGCCTCATCCGCGATTCCCCTAAATAAATTCGCAATGGAGGATAAGATCAGACCCCGTGGCCTTTCTATATCCTTTTTTAACGCACGTAACCTGAAACCCCAACGAGACTTAGTAGCTAGCTTCCTTAAGGAGCGACAGATAGACGTGTTTCTTATACAAGAAACACTACTAAAACCGAGCGTTCGTAATCCCGCGATTGCGAACTACAAGATAGTAAGAAATGATCGTACCGGTGTAAGAGGCGGTGGCACGCTCATTTACTACAGAAAGTCACTATATTGCATGCGAATAGATCCTCCCGAACTTACAAATTTAGAAGTCTCGGTATGTAGAGTGGGTATGACCGGTCATCCCACTATCTATATCATTTCCGCGTACCTTTCGCCTAATAAAGCTCTCCTCCAGTCGGATTTGGAGACGCTCTTCGCGCTCGGTGACTCTGTTATAGTGGCTGCCGATCTAAACAGCGGGCACATTCAATACAACAACCCGCGTAGTACCACTAATGGTAGGACTCTATACTGGCTAGAAAATACGCTTACGTTCGACGTAATAACTCCTTCTGAGCCAACTCATTATCAAGCTAACTGCCGCCCTTCAGTTTTAGACAAAGCTATTTTAAAAGGGATAGCGCTTCAGGTACGACAAATCGATGTCGTACATGAACTAGATTCCGATCACCGCCCAGTAGTTTTGCAACTAGGTCACCCGGGTGACCACAAACCTGCTTCAGTCAAAGTGGCTGACTATCCAAAGCTCAAACACTATCTTTCAAATAATCTCTCCTCCCCTTTCTTAGATAGGATCCCCGGCGAGATAAAGTCTGTGACCGATGACGATGTTGCAATTGACTCCCTGGTCGGTCACCTCCAGAATGCCATCAGCGAAACATCGAAAGAGGTAAAGGTGGCAAACGATCGCCGTTTCATACTCCCTGATGACATTCGAAGACTGATCACGGAAAAAAACGCCACGACTCGCGCCCATGATTCTTATCCGACGGAAGAAAATCGCGTACGGCTACGTAACTTACAACGATTAGTTAAAACTCGTATCTCCAAACTCCGCGGTCAAAGATGGGACAGTCTTTTAGAGGAAATCAAACCATCTCATCTTGCCTTCTGGGATCTTGTCCGTAAACAAAAGAGCAGCTACTCGTCCTCAATGCCACCGCTGGATAGAGGCCCCGGCAATCTGCCCGCCTTCGAAAGTATAGACAAGGCAGAGTATCTCGCTACCACTCTCGAACAACAGTGTTCTCCCATTTCCTATGAATATCATACCATACATCATACCATACATCGGGAGGGTCAATCGAACAATTCAATCAATAAGAGAGACCCCACCAGTTGAAAATTTAGACCCGGTCACAAATGACGAAGTTGTCGCGATCATAAAACGCCTTAAGCCAAGGAAAGCCCCTGGTCCTGATGGAATCAGGAACGAAGCCCTAAAACTTCTCCCTGATAAACTTATAGCTCTTCTGGTTTGTATCTTCAATGCGGCCATAATTCACTGCCATTTTCCAGCCGCTTGGAAAAAGGCATCTCTCCCAGAAAGCTATTGCCCAATTAGCCTCCTCAATACGTTAGGTAAAATATACGAGCGGCTCCTTCTGAACCGACTTCAATCCATTGTCTCAGAGAAATGTCTCTTACCACACGAGCAATTCGGCTTTCGACCGAAGCACTCGTGTACCCACCAAGTGCTCCGCCTCACGGAGCATATTCTCTCCAATTTCACGGAGCCACGCCGTCCTAGGCGCACGCTTGCCGTATTTTTCGACATAGCCATAGCTTTCGATAAGGTCTGGCACGAAAGCCTCATATTTAAACTCAATCTCTTTCAAGTCCCGGACAGACTAGTCCGAATAATCCTCGCTTACCTATCAGACCGTACCTTCTGCTATAAAGCGGACGGAACTCTATCCTCACCACATTCAATAAGGTCAGGAGTCCCGCAAGGTTCTATCCTAGCCCCTTGCCTCTTCAACTTGTTTGTTAGTGACATCCCCGAATTCCCCAACATCGCAGTAGGCTCTTACGCAGACGACACAGTCATCTTCAGCTCAGGCAGAAATAGGATTCACTTATACTACCGCGTCCAAAGGGCTGTGTCTACGTTCGGGTCCTGGTGCCTCAAATGGCGCATAGGAATAAACCCAGACAAAAGCGCGGCTATTATGTTCGATCCTCACGCGAGGAAGAATATAAAAAGAACATTACATCTTTTTGGTGTCAATATCCCTTGGGCTAACCAAACTAAATACCTTGGTGTAGTTTTAGATAAACATCTCACCTTTAACAAACATATAGATTATGTACAGAAAAAAGCCACCACAGCTATGGCTCTACTACGCAATCTAACCTCCTCTAAGAGCACAATGTCACTCAGACATAAGCTCACAATATACAAAGTATGCATCCGTCCCATACTTACCTACAGTTGACCCGTATTCGCTCACGCTTCGCACACGACCCTTCGCAAACTACAAGTTCTGCAAAATAAATTCATGCGTATAGCCGTCCAAGCCCCTCCGTACGTCCGTAATGTAGATCTCCATAAAGATATGGATATTCCGTCCATATATGCATATATCAAAGACCTTACAAAGCAATTCTTCGAAAAAGCCTAAGTTCATTCCAACCCCAAAATAGTACACGCAGTTAGCTACAATGCTAATCCGCACGCCAAAGGTTTCGCGCGCCGGCCACGTAATTGTTTCACTGATCCCGTCGATAAAATAACAAGATTGAACGCACTTCTTCCTACCGTCTCCACCAATCGTACGTGTCCGCGTACACGCCCGCGTAACCACCGTCCTCGCCGACGAGGCCGAGCAGTTAATTTCGCTCCCGCACACCCGCCGCGGCCTCCCTCTGCAGACGCTTGAGCCAGTATCGATCCTCCGGATAGGAGCCCTCAAGTGACTCTGCTCGCGCTATACAGTGACACTCTACATCACTGAAAGTACATCATCACACCGCATACTATCCATGCACACCTCCACGTTAAGTACACGGTTCTGTAAGGGACTACCCCCAGGACCCTTGTTGTTATCCGCAGCATCCCAAGCCGAGGTTCGGCCATTCTGGCACCCTTGCGCTCGCTGCCTCGGAGCTGAGTGCCCTCAGCACTCGCCCCAAAAAGTTCGGTGAAGCTGTCAAAGCCCTTACGGCTAACAGCGTATGTCAATAAAAAAAAATGTATTTTCAATACTTTTTACTGAGTATTTTTAATCAGGGAATTTTTAGAAGTTTCACTACTACAGTATGTGACTTGCACACACACACACACACACATTTTTTGATGGTTTTTACTTTGTGTGGTATTTTTACGTTTTTCTTAATACTACAATCGACATTATATATATTAATGCTTAATATATTTTTTCTTCCTATAATAAATAATAAGCAAAGCTACCAAAAACACATGTAATAATTTATAAAATTTTCTATTGTCAGACCGAGCGAAGCGAGCCCTTACACTATGCCACAAACTATAAATTTTTATGGTACATTTTACTAAGAAACTTTCGCACTTTCACGTTTGGGGTTTGATATAGCATTATCTCTTCAAATCTAGAAATGTAATCAATGATAAAAGTATTATTTTATACGCATTAAATAAATTGAATGTAACAAATTTTATTGATTAGAATTTTATTGTAATACTATCGCCATCTGTCAAAATGGTATGTGTAACTAACTAACGTCATCTGCAAGAAAATTAAAAATATAAATGATTCCTCTCTGATAGATTAACTAATATTATAACTTACACATTATGTTAAAATTTAGAAAACATGAACAAATCCTTATGAGAAATGTTTATGTTTAGGTACAATGAAACAAAATCATGTTTGAATAGAATAAAAATTATTTGTCGCATGAGTGATTTATAGAAGACCATTTTAATCATCCATGCATTTAAACATAATTCTCTTTAAAAAAGTACCTTTTAAGCTATTACAAGATAGAAAACTTCGCGAGTCCTAAAGCACCACTTTTAGCCATAATAAGGTTCTTTAACCCTAAATATAAAACGACACACAAATATAACTACAAGTATTAAAGTTAATATTTTACAAACAAAACGTAAGAGCTTGGCCAAGCTGCTATACCTTGCTGATAAGGATTCGTAAATTTTAAATGGACAATCTTTCTACTGAATATCGCCATGTATACGTAAGTATTAAATTAAAATATACCGTGGAATCTCTATAACTCTAATGCCAAGGGAAATGCTAAAATTTTCGAGATAGTGAGTTTTTGACTTAATTAGGAGTTCGAAGTTCGATCGCATACAAAGGATTTAATTGTTGAAATTACTACTTCGAAAGTCACGATTTGTAAGTATATTTTTCGAGTTGAATCAAAGATAAATAAAAATTCGACATGTTACATATTTATTGACATATAAAAAAATCTTATAACTTGAGAAATTTGCAGATTTTTTTATGAATTATTTTTTCCAATTGCAAACAATGAACCGAATACATATTTCTCGGCATAGTCGCATATTTCAACATAAGATCGTAGTTAGTTGCTACTCTCGCTTCTTTATTTGATATCAGAAGTTCAAAATCTGTTGGATCAGTATAATAAACGTCATTTTGATTAACATTATCGTCATCTACATTTTAATCCACTATGTCAATAATTTTAGCGTCAGTTAGTGTTCCAGTAGTAGCTAGCCCATCAACACATGATACATAATGTTCAAATAGAAATTTTATGTTCTGAAGTTTATTCCAGTCAGATTCCATTCCGGCTCCAGATCTTCTTCTGACGGCATCGAAAATTCACAGCTGTTGAAGCAATTTGATATTGTAGATACAGATATACTTCTCCAAGCCTTGTCTGTTACCCTAATGCAATATATTAACAGATAAAGCAGATTGTTGTTCCATATCAGTTATCATTTTCCTAAAAATTTATTTATATATAAGGTTTTATTGTTATTCATTGATCTAAAGACTGTTGCTTAAATTTTGTATTTAGTGGACATCCTAAGTGGTCACCGCAACCTATAGTTAAATATAACCAAGGTCAAAACAGGCAATCCTGTGGACTATCGTGATACGTTGCTACTCATGAGAATTCCTTGCCTCTGTTGTCACTTCAACCAAGCTGTAAAAGTTCCTACAGTAAACAGCGTGTCTTTAAAAAAAAAAATGCACTCGAAGTATTTACGGATGAACCGCTGGACGATACACATCTCTCTGAGACGTCATTATGCTGACAGTTGAAAAAACGAAAAAGTAGTAGAACACCGTGAAGTTTTAATGTGACAATAAAAGATTAGTGATCACCGTGAAATTAATATCAGTGATGTCAGCTATGCCGATGTCACGCTTTTTAAATAGACTACGGGAGTATTTTTCCCGTTATAAATATTTTCATTAATAACATTGCATAATGCAGTAGCATATGTGAAATCTGTAAAGGTGTAAAAGTAATGAAAAATAGCGTACCCGTATATATTCTCTACTATAACAATCAGACTGCTTTTACCAGATCGTTACTATCATATTTTACTTCTGATACCTAATAACATAGAGCACCGTATCGAGTTGTGTTATGTATTGCATACGGTTGGCGATGATAATGTGCCATTTACACTGTGTGGGTAACAACTTATACGTTACATGCCTAACAGTGTAATATGATTTTTTTAACTTTACATTATTTGTTACGGAAAATTTCGGAACTTGCAAATAATCCCAACCTCAGTATGGAAATACGAAATTGCGAGTAACGAAATGCATTCCTGAGTAACGTTTCGTAATTCGCTACTAGACGGAGTACCCATTTTGCAGTACCGAATACATACGGTTTGTTACAGCTCTAGTACCGCTATGGTGTGTACCGATATACACTGAGACCACTGTTCAGTACTCTTACTGGGGTGTCCGCAGTGTGTAATTCATTCCGTTATGGGTGACAGTATACTGCCGCAGTAGCCTAGGGAAATATATGTCGTCATAGATCGTCACCATTTTTGTATAGTGAGTACTGGAGCTTTCGAGGTAAGGTACTCTCAGTGCTTTGATTACGTGATCAACACCGTCCAGAAATTAGACAGCTTGTACTGTTGATTATTTAAATGTGGTTATTTATTTAACATAAACATGAGAAATTTCGAAATATTGTCTTTCTTGCAGGGTGAAACCAATACTTGGTACAAAATGAAAATAACTAAAGAATTAAGCGCATTCCATAAGGTAAATAAAAATTAAACTCTCATAAGGACTGCCGACAGCAATGAAAATTATATATTTCACAAAATTATGCACAGAAACAAATAAAACTCGGATCCACATCCTGAGGTTTGCAACCTACGAACTTGCTTACGCATGATTATTAAGTCGCACATCAAACCGATCGACCAAAGGTTATTTTTTGACTAGCTCATAATTAACAATCTGCATACACTCTCTACATAAATGGAAAGCGTTCGATGACGATGACATGAGTTTCATGATTTTTGTCTACCCATAAGGTCACACCGCGCCTTAAGAAGATTTCATTTAAAAAATCAGTTATATAATAAATAAACACAGATAACAGTACACAGGATTGTGTTCCGTTGTAAACAATAACCAGTATAGCTAATTATAAAGGAACGTATTTTCAGTGGTTTGAATGATGCTAATTGACGTCACATATTACATTGGTTTCCGTGTATATCGGAACACATGCTATGTACGGTTCAGTATTATCTATGACATACGGTTTGTTACAGCTGTAGAAATTTTGTCAATTGTCACTTTGTTACATAGTAGCAAATTGTTTTTCTCGATTTGTGTTGTGTTTGCGTAGCTTTGCAGTCGTGGGCACACTTTTCAAATACGGATATTACCGATAGTTTTTTTTTCATATATTTTGATAAATGACCGCAATGTATTTTTAATTATAAAATTACATTATTTTCTCAATACTGTGTAAAAATGGCTACCGTATTTGATAGTCCTTTTATCAGACAACGTTTACATCGACTGAGACATCGTGACTACGACTTCGATGAAGACCAAAGATTTGGAAGATGCGACTGTACAAGTTATTCATACTTTGTACTTTCTATGGTTCTGTTTTCAGTCGGTACAGTTATTACTGTACTAGCCTTGGGGGGTGCGGATAGTTACATTCTTAATCATTTAGGACACATGTGGCTAGTTGGACCAATATTTATATGTTCGGGAATGATGGTAGCCGTTAAAAGCATGTTGTATTTACGCAGGAAAAGCGTAATCCAGATGCTTCTTCATCAAAGAGCAATTATTAGGGTAAGTCAAATCAAATACCTATTTTAGAATTATAAATAGTAGTCTAAACAATTTAAATCATGCTTTAAAATATTATTTGATATATTTATTATGAATATTTTACATAACCTTATTATAGCTATTTTTATTGAATGAATAGTATAATGTATATTTTACAGGTGTATGTCATATTTTATATGGATAGGTTCCTTATTTATTATGAATATTTTACATAACCTTATTATAGCTATTTTTATTGAATGAATAGTATAATGTATATTTTACAGGTGTATGTCATATTTTATATGGATAGGTTCCTGTATTTATATAAAATTGCTTTTATGTATCGGAACTGTAGTTCTACATTAAATAAAATAAAAAGTAGCTCAGAAAGAAATTATTAACAATCATATCATTAATACAAACACTGGCATTGTTAAAGCAATGTATTATATAAATGAAAATTTTATAATGTAGTTATGTTGAAATAACCATGATTAGTTTTTTCTGCCTACTTTGCAGATATTATATATAAAAAAGATATGTAACATAAAAAGTACCATAAAATCTAATGTAGTGTAATTAAAAATACACTTGTGTTGTAATTCTATTATTTTAAATAAATATTATTCTGTTGTTATGAATAGCTTTTATAGTGTCATCACCTCAGTTATTGTAGGGCTTTGTTTAGTATGAATAAGATAAGTAAATAATGAAAAAACAATCATTATACTGTTACAGAATAGTAGAAAATTAATGATTATAGATATTTATTACAGAAATACTAGTTATAATTAATTATTACTTTCTATAATTGACAAATAAACAAGTGAACATATTTCAAAAAATGAATACTAATAATAATTGTTGATTAGAGACTGAAGAAAAACCATTTATAATGTAAAATTAGTAATGTAGTTAATTCACTATAATTTGTTTTTCTCACCTGAGAACCTTGTTAAGAGCTATATGTATAGATAGGTCTATGAAAATATGTAACTATTATGTAATAAAAAAAATATTTCAGTGCAATCATGGTTTTATTTGTATTTTATGTTACTAATTTTAAATTTCAATTATAGTTTGTAACACTTGTTCCAACTAGATCTAGGTTGTTTTGTTTGATATATCCTACAATGTTATACAGTTTCCATGATAAATTCAATTATAGCCAATTTATTCATAGGTATCCATTGTTGTTATGTGAATTAAATTTTTATTTTATGCTATGCTATTCTGCATTTTGTAATATGATTTGGAATTTTAAGGTACCTAAAATATTCAATGTTTCATTTTTATGTATAAAACCTATCATTTATAGTAAATTGTTTTAGATAATTGTAGATTTACTTAAAGTTTTCAAGCTTCTATGTTTAGAAATTTAAGCATATTAAATAAGGATTATGAATTTGAACTATTTTTGTTTGATGACACCCTTTTTAATCTTGAATTAAGTTACAACATTTTTGCATCTTTAAGACTTGATAAGTAAATAATCATTATATTTTCAGGATATGGCTGCTGTTCAAGCTGAACAAACATATAATGGGCAAGTACCCCCCCCGTACAGCTTCCAGTGCCACATTACCACCTTCATATGATGCCTTAATATCAAATGCAGCTACAAGCAAACCTCAACCATCTAGCTCAGAACCCCCGCCTCCATCTTATGACGAAGCTATGTATCTTATAGGAGATGAAAAAACAAGAACAGAAATCGAATTTGACAAAAGTACTAAGCGAGAAACAAGTAATCAGTCTGAATTAGACTATAGTAAACCATGAAAACAGTGAGTCATGCATAATCATATATACAATTTGTTTATTTATAGTCATGTAAGGAAAACTTATTCTTCCTTTTGTACTTATAACACTAGATATTATGGCTCCTGTGGTATAGTATTCTCAGATGTGCCTAAAATGTTAATACTTAACTATATTATAACAATATATATATATATATAAAGTGAGCTTTATTACTTTTGTACTTAGAATGTATAATGAAAACTGCAAACAAAATTGTAGGGCTGACTTATTCATTAAAAAAAAGTCTTTAAATTGATTGCTTTGAAAACATCACATAATTTTCAAAATGAAATTGTAATGATGTTTGTGGCAATTATTAAACTATTTACATATTAGTGTGGGATCCTCTAGGACTACAAAAGGTCAACTATTGTTTAGTCAGTTATTTTTTCTATTTATCATTTTTATTGTGTGTCAAACATCAGTTTGCCATGAACCTTACATGCATTTTCAGGTGAAGTGCAGTTATTTTTTATTATATATTTCAAATTTTGTAATTGTCTATCATACCAATTTTCAAAATGTTGAAATATTGTTGGTTTTTATTTACCTGTTACAATAAACTATAACTGAAAACGGCTAGATGGATATCATCATCATCATAACAAACCAAAGTGTTTTACACATACTTTTCAATATAAGCTGCTAATCATGTTCATGGTACTCGAAAGCTTTTGTGATATTTGAATCAATAATAAGATATAAATATGATTGTATTTAAGAATGCTTTATGTTTTCTCAATGTTTCAATTCTGATACGAAAATGAATATTTTTAGTTATTAGTTACTTTTGTTCAAATATGGCAGTTTTTGTTATAAAAAATTAAGAAATGATAAAAGTAAAGAGCATTGTATCGAGTGTTCATTTTTTCTAATTTCTCCACTATTTTATAAAATATTTATTTGCATTAAGTATATATAAATTTAACTTTTAGTTATCAAACTTTTGCTAGTTGTTAAGACTGATACATTTACAGAAACATTGTTGATATAAATAAATTAAAATGAAGTAGATATCTGTTAAATAATAAAATTGAATAAATTAAAATAAATAATACTTAACTGATTTTATGTGGTGAACAAGAATATTAGTATACCAAAGTTTTGTTATGTTGTACAATTTGTAAAGGTAAAAAATGTTTTAAAACAGATAATGCATTTGTAACTATGAACAGTATTTACGCTTCTTATCATGTGAAGAATCAACAAGTCTGAGATTTTGTTCAGGGTCATTATGATTGGTTTATTCAAGATTTAGTCAATGAATATATTAAGAAAAATTAGTCAAGAAAATGACACACTTGAAAATAATTGAAACTAATTTAATATAATGTTAAAATTGTGATTTGTTTTCAAAGTTGAAGTGATTTTTATTATAATGAGTTTTTATAAGAACATACTAGTAATATAATATCAGCATTTAACAACCCCACTATCAAACCAAGATATTTTTCAGTTGTCTTGAATAAAGGGTCACAATAGAAAATTATTTATCCATACAAAGTTTATGTGTGAAACAATAATGTTCTAGTGTAACTATAGTCAAAAACAAATGTATAAAAAAGGTGTTCCATATTATTGATCTGCTAATGTTTGTAGTTAAGACTAAAGAGTACATTACCTTATACTATGTACAGTGAAATCTGTACAACTCGAACCTCGTTAAGTAGTAATTCTTAGTAAGTCGAAAAAAGGCCATTCCTTGCTGTAACCCTAAATATGTGGTATCCCGAATTATTTAGACTTTGTAACTAACAAAATGTTAGTTTCCTGTGCGATATCAATAGTACATATTTATACCGTATAACTCAAATTTCAAAAAGCAAACACCGTCATTTATTAATTAATAAAAAATTTAAAATTAAATAAATAATCATGATGTCTCCATATAATACAACTAGAAAAAATATATTTAGAAATAGCGCCTTTCTAAGTCGAATTTTTTTGCAATTAAATCCTTTGTGTCTCGAATTTCTTGTTAAGTCGAAAGCTCATTAACTCGAAATTTTTAGCGTATCCCTTTTTTATTTTTTACGTGGGGAAATGTATTTATGTATCCCCTCCCAGTCCGGGGAGACTAAGCGTCGGGAATACCCACTAAAACCCCACGGCCGTCTGTCGCCTTCCTGGGGCGACGCGGGTCCGTGCTTGCAATCACCGCGTCACCCCAGCGACCGGCCCGGCCTTGTGATAAGCCAGGCCCCATCCGAGCAGCCTAGAAAGATAATTTACAGTACAGGTATGGAATGGTACATATACAGATTGGCATCTGTTTACTAGATACCAATTTTTTTTTATAACGTTTTTAATGCTATTTCATACCATATTTTGCCGCTAATTAACGGTATTTTCATAAAATAAACAATAGATTCTAGTGCATCTATTACATAGCAGTTATATAAGTAAATTCATTTACAATTTTCGACATGAAATAAATACCGGTAAAATCGATAATAGCTGAGTAGTAGCGTGTAGGAACGCCGCGTCATGGGATGTGAGTTCGAATCTAACCACCTACAATGAGCTTGAGCTTTAGGTGAAGGAAAACATCGTGAGGAAACCATAGCTACCACTCTCATGTTGGGAAATCTTCCAACGAACACATATAGGTGTGTTCTGGCAGTTGCACTTGAGAGCCAATCTTGTCGTGTTCACCATCCACATAATGCTAAACCTATAAGGTATTTTTAAAAAAGAATTTTGAATTTGTACTTTATGAACAATAAGGACAAATTTGAATTAAGAACATAACAGTTATTACGTAAATTAATAATATCTATAAATAATATCCGTAAATGTGAAGCGGGACAACTAGAACAAATTTTGAATATAAAAATGGTATATATTCTGCAATTTGAACATTTATTATAATAATACATATCTCTATAAAACCTATTATATCTTAGACTCTTTATTAATATTTATCTTTGATAATTGTTACATAGATAATGTAATTTATATTACTAATTAGTGATTAATTTATAGCCTTTTTAAGATAAGAAAATTTGAAAAACTAGTGTGATTCTGATGTTCAATAGTAGTCAATATTTAAAGAACACTGTACAAGTTACGTTAAGGTGCAATATTGTTTCACATATTACTGTGTAGGAAATAATTATGCATGACATCTCTAGTGCCTTATATATTTCTGGTTATCATTATGAAATTACAAATAACACTTCTTACTGCTTTATTCATGTCTAAAAACATAGATATGCCTTCATAACTATTATTTTTGAATATGACAAGAAGCAGCCATTGTTGTTTCTTTTTTCAAGTGAGACCACTATATTATGCCATGATCTCTCAGAAGTATCTAATCATGTCAAAGAGTGCAAACTTTTAAAACTAACTGACAAACTATCGAGTTGCCTTATTTTATATAACATATTTTACACAGTGTTTATGTGTATTGTTGTGATTGTTAAAACTTGTACCAGCGTATTGTACTTAAAATACTGGGTCCATCTTTGTAGTGTTTTGTTGTAGCATTATTATCTATGCTTTATCGAATTTTCATATTTTAAGTTTATATAATTGTTTTAAACTTGTCGTATCACAATTACCCGTGGTATGTTAAAATGGCAAGTACCCACGTGTTCTGTCGCGTATATTACCGCAGCTTGTCATTTACAATTATAAAATAAGAATACTGTATTCAGCTATCAGATACAGTACTATTTCATACAATATAAATGAGAATGTAACATATGGAGCCTTTTGAGGAAAAACTACGTAAGCGCAACAAATCTTGAAATATATATTTTTTGTGTAACCTCCTAAAAATTACCTTTTAACATTAGAAGCAGTATGTAAATAGCCACTATGTTAATATATTAGAAAGTAATTATGAACAAGTCATAATCTATACTAATATTATAAAGAGGTTAGATTTGTATTTTTGTTTGCAACGAATGAACTCAAGAATTACTGGACCGATTTCAAAAATTCTATCACCATTAGAATGCTACATTGACCCTGAGTAACATAGGATATGTAACATTTTATTATGAAAATGATTAAATAAAATTTGAGTTCCACGCGAATGAAGTCGCAGACACAGCTAGCTTTTTATAAAGATATAATAATTATTTTTGAATCAGCAATGAAAAAATTCTCTCTTGTAAAAATTGCAATTGTAGCTTACGATGTTTTTCCTGAAAAAGCTCTATATATCGAATAAATTCAAATTCTCGGAAAAACTTCTGAATTTTGTAATAAAATAATATCTATTTTTAGAACCACTCTGATTAAAATTGTAGATGAACAGTAGTGATTACAATTTATATCTGAATATTGTTTCCATTTGTTGAGAAATATTGCTGAATTCGTTTGTTAATATTGTTATGCTAATCGCTGTGGAATTTTATTATATTATACATACAATATTGAATCATGCGTTTTTTTATCACTGCGTTCAAAGTTATATTTCAACAAATGTTAATGTAAAATGAAAATATAGAAAACAGATGGTAGTGTGTGCCGACACCACGTCAAGGGGCGTGAATTCGAATCCACCTGCAATGAGCTTGAGTTTTTAGTGATGGAAAACATAGCGATGAAACCATAGCGTATCATAAGGCCTTTTCCAATCTCCGGCTGGTTATCTACCACCCTTAAGTTGAAAATATGCCTCCAAATACATATACATAGGTTTGTTCTGGTAGTTTTTTTTTATATATATATTTAAGGTTTAGCGTTATGGCCATAATCTCACCTGATCTTAAGTGACGATACGGCCCAAGTAGACATGCTAAACCTGTGGAGGAACTGGCTCTCGAGTGCAGCTGCCGGAACACACCTATTGGTATTTGGCGGCAGGTTTACAACTTGAGGGTGGTAGCTAGCCAAGCGGGTATTAGAAAAAGCCCTACCACCATGCTATGGTTTCCAGACGAGGTTTTCCTTCACCGAAAGCTCAAGCTCAATGTAGGTGCTTGGAGGTTTACAACTTGAGGGTGGTAGCTAGCCAAGCGGGTATTAGAAAAAGCCCTACCACCATGCTATGGTTTCCAGACGAGGTTTTCCTTCACCGAAAGCTCAAGCTCAATGTAGGTGCTTGGATTCGAACTCACGTCCCTTGACGTGAAGTCGTACACACTACCACTGAACTATCATAGCTTCAAAGAAAGCCACTCCTTCTACTAGGCTTAGTGTGTACACCATCCAAGGCCACATCGTCTCTTAACATTAGGTGTGATTGTAGCCATAATGCTAAACCAATAAAGTATAAAAACCTCAAGTTGAAAATCTGTCGCTAAATGTCTATGTTGCATTTAAGGGTTAGTCTTTCCACTGGGCTTAGCATTCCCACCATCTAGGAATACATAGTCACTTAACATCAGTTGATAAAACTGTAAACCTATAAACAATAAAATATTATAATGTAGCATCTACAGAAATGGGTAATAATATAAAGGAAAAATCCTATCATGTTCAGTACCAAACACTACATTAAAACACTAAGAACAATAATTTAAAATACATATACAATTATTGTAATGTTTTGCACATAACATAGATACATCTAACATTTTCACATTATGTTTGAAACTTAAGAATGCTAACAAAACCTGTATACAGTAACAGTACCTGTAAACAAAGTATACAGTTAAACAATGTCTGCTTACTGGGTCTACAATTTTCTATATAATAAATATTCTTTATTCAATAGCACATGTTTTCTAAATTAAAACTAGAGAACACTTGACAAGTTTATTAAATATCATTTAAAGGTAAACATGACAGTCCCGCTAGTTTCCAACCTTGGTGAAAATTTTGGTACATAAAACTTTAATAAAATAGATAATGTTCCATGATGGTATGAAATTTCTTTTAAAATTTACTTATCTATATTAGGTGAATTGGAAGCAAATTTTGTAAAAATGTATTAAAAAATGGCACCACAGATATGTATGTGTGTATACACAGTATCAGTGGTACACAGTATATGAAAAACTATACTTTTATTTAAAATAAAAGAAATACATAACTTTCTTTCACTTCTTACAAATGTCGTTTTCAAGCACATCTACAATATAATTAATACAGAAAAAGTTAACCAAAGATACAGAAATACTAACATTTATTATAATTACAATTTTCCAAATGTACTTAAGTCAATCTTCCATAATATTTAGCTCTAAAACATTTGTCTCTTAATTCAGGCCATTGAACTACAAATATATCAACAAAATATTCTAACATCTTGCCCGACAGTGATAATGATCTTACTCTACATATACTTTCAATAAACACAATTCTACAATCCAATATAAATAAGCATCTCATTAAGAAAGCAATTATACATATTGGAACACATGTTCCAGGGCCATTACATAGTATTACATTCGGTTTGAAGGCATAAACAACAGGTATTGTATAGAAAGTTGCATAAAGACTAGTAATAATAGATGAAATAAATGATTGATTAACATTTCTTGCTCTTGGTATTCTTTTGAAACTGTGATTCTGGTGTCGATTCTCCATTTGTTTTATTTTAGCTTCACTTGTAACATCACTGTCAGCTAACACATATAGTCGAGGTTGATATTTGTTACAATTTAAATTTCCTGCAAAACGTAATAGTTCCGTAGTATGACCACCGGAACCTATGCATAGCAATGTCCGCATTGAAGTTTCTTTTTGCATCATACATTCAGTGGTATAAATCTTGAATATTAAATATGTGATTCGAAAAACAAAAATTGTTACAAGAGTAGACCATAACAGGTTGAGTCCTACTAAGAGTTCCATTATTAGGAATTCTTAATCTACAAATTAGATATAAAATAATCAAAGTTATAACCACCATAAAAACTATTCTATTAACAAATAAAAATGATAATAATTGTTATTTATGTCGAGAAATACTTTAACAGTTCGCTTTTCCTACAGCAACGTTTATCGTAGATTAGGGTTTTGAGAAAAGCAAAAAAATATCGATTAAAATTAGTACATTTACTATTATTATACACACAAATTAACAGACATGAAATAAAGAATAATGATGATTTACTTAATTACATAATCAAAGCCTTTGCATAAGCAAAGGCTTATCGATACAATTATTGTTATATTTTTTTAATTCCAAAAACGCACGGTGTGGTTATTTTTATAACTTGTAGAAAAAGTTGTCATATTCTTCATTGGTTTATTTTTCCGCATTAAACAAAATAACTTGTTTGTATATAAATTAATTACCCAAAAATGTTCCACACAATACTGTACACGAAATTATATGAAATAAACGCCCACAGCACTAGGTACCTAAATTTATTTTGTTTACATACAAGTGTTTGCGTAGAAAAAGAACGCGGGTGTTGAAGACAATAAAGGTATCAACTGAGCATGACACCACTAGACTCTTATAGAGGACAGCGTGAGAAGTGGTGATAACCGACGCAACTGCGACATACTGGGAATCAATCTAATAGTATCTAAACTTTGTTATAAATGATGCATAAAACGTAATTTATTTTAAAAAATGTAATTAAAAATACAAATTTTTGTTTGTCGATCTGGAAAATATATTGTTAGAAATAAGAAGAGGAGTAGTGTAAATATATTAAGGAAAATATAAATCTCACATCCCGTCAGTTCCAGCTACGTACGATGAATATCTTGTCTCGCCTCGAGCGCTTCTTATCGACTGAATCACCCGCCTTAGACTGGGCCTGGCAAATGTGTCTTTTCGACTGCTTTCATATGGCGTCACGCTTATATAATGAACGGTGTTAATAAACTACCCTCATTGCAGTTACTTCTAACATGGCCTTTCCTGACGGGGCTACGTCCTCGAATCCCCCAAAAGCTTTCATAACTCGGGGTTAATAAACGCGTCACATCCCACGCTTTGCCCGGTGATACTAAGAGCACGGCACACGGAGGCAGTGCCCGATGCACGGTGCACGGCACCCAGCGTTTCGTTGGCAAATGTGAAGTTACCCACAGTAAAGTCGGACATTCATTGATTCGATAGTCATAGAGAACAGGAACAAGAGATTTGTATCAGTGAACAATGCACGTAATCTTTCCGCGAATCACAGTAATCATCGAACTCAGATAATAATTTCAAGAGCCAATGTATAATACCAATAGTTTAAAAATCTTCAGACTTCGGTTTTGCAGAATAAAAATACTTGAGATGATAATAAAATACACAGCATCATTATATAGTATCATCCGCACAGCAATACACGTTTACTATTTTACGTAGTTTCGGCCACACTTCGTACTTTGTATATTCATAAGCAATACGAAAACATGTGAGTACCGAAATCCATTCGTGAGTAACGTTTCGGTACTCGGTACTAGATGGTGTACCCATTATTTAGTTACCAATACATACATACAGTTTGTTACAGCTCCAAAAATATAATTGTTGTTGGCTGATGTTGTCCATATTAAGTTTGAATTGAATGAAAATCATGAAATTATAGTACATATGCAATAATTATTGTAAAAACCTATATACTGCTCCGTTTAATTTTAAACCCTGATAAACGATTTATGTGAATCATATTTAATAACTTCTATGGAATCTTTGAATTGTATTATAAGGCTACGATTATATCTGTATAATACTAAATACTTGTCAAACAACAGAGTAAGAGTTGCGAAACTACACCTGAACAATTAACTAAACATGATACATACTCTTTATCTTTCTAAAGAGACCATTTCTATGTGGTCATCTATCTACGTAGTCGACATAAATATTTCATAAACATCGAGGCTTGTCAATCACCCCTATTTTAATCACAGACTATAAATGTGACTTACGTGATATTAAGCTTTTAAAAATATTAGGTGGTGTATTGTGTCTAATAATAATTATAACACGTATTACAATGGAAATTTTAAGGCGTCTACTTTAACAAACGTTATAATTTATTGAGTGGATAAGTATTATAATAGTCCAAAATGAAATTACTAAATATAGTCGGCACGAGTGTTTTTCAAATTGTGTCACTAATTTTTGTTTTGGCATATCTGGTGGGTGTTTTGAATATATATTTTAGCGACAGAAATGATTACTGTATTATGACATATATGTTCGAATACCCGCAATTTGTGGTAAGTTAATAAGAATATTAATATCGTGTGGACCATGTGTGTTAAAAAATAAATAAACCTTCATATGTATTTCAGCGATTAAATATATTAGAAAATAAAATTTATCCGCAGTATGGATTGTATGCATACAGTGAAGGCAGATTCATAGAAAAAGCTCGAAAAATGTGGTATGTGCTTATTAATGTTTGCTTTGTTTATAAATATTGTATATAGTTCGATTAGTAGTTCTTGAAAGTATAAATAAAATTATAATAATTTATTATACAATAATATGTGGTTTTAAATTCTAATTATTTTTAAGTTTGATCATGTAAATGATTTTCAAAAGAAATCGAATGATAGATTCTCTATTTCCTTTGCAACAAACTAGAGTGAATAATTAAAGATCTTGTAAATGAAAGTTAACTTTTTGTTAAGTTGTATTTAAAGAAATTAAGTCCAAATATATCCAGAGTCCAGAACAAAATCTAGCATTCTTATTCATTCTCAACTAACTTAAATGATGTCTGTGTTTGTGAGGATATAGAGCTTTTTGAGGAAGAACAGTGTTAATATAAAAAACTTAGAAATGTTTTTTATCATAACTTACTAAAAAGTATCTTTGTAAATTAGATGCAGTATGTTAATAGCCACTATTTTAATAGATCAGTGTCTCATTATGACCAACAAGTTATCATTTTTTATAAAAATATCATAAATAGTTTTTAATTAGGAATGAAAAAACCTCATTTGTTAGTAAATGCAATTGTCACTTACAAATTTTTCCTAAAATGGCTTGGTATGATGAGTCTATACTATATATATTTTGTTAAGGTTTTAGCAATATGGTATTAATCTCACCTAATCTTAAGTGACAATACAACCTAAACCTTGGTAAACACCCTAAACCTGTGGAGGGACTGGCTCTCAAGTGTAACTGCAGGAACTCGCCTATTGGTATTTGGTGGTAGATTTTTAACTTGATAATGGTAGTTAGCCAGGCGGGCATAGAAAAAGCCCTACCACTGTGATATGATTTTCTCCCGAGGTTTTCCACCACTGAAAGCCCAAGCTAATTGTAGGTGGATCTGAACTACGTCCCTTGAAGTGGAGTCCATACATAATACCACTGAGCTATCATCATTTCTTTATTAGGTTTTCTGAAGTCAATATTGTAACTATTTTTTTTTATATTATTGCAATTTGAAACAATTCAGTATATAAATTGTTCTTGCATAGACCTTTCCAAGTACTTACTGTTAATATTTTTATATATATTATCGCCTATACTAGATTTGTAAGTTTAAATTACCTATTAAAAATTGTTTAAAATTACTATATTGTAGGGCTTAAATTGTTTGTTATTATTATTTATTAATTATCAGATTGCAAAGACCCATTGATTAAAAATAAACATGTATGGTATGGTTTAGGTATGTAAATTATTATTATAATTGTTGTCTAATAATAATATAATTTAAACATAGCCTAAGCATAATTTGTTTATGTAAATTTCCAGTCAATTCCAATTACATTTTTTCCCTGTAACTTATCAGTAGTTACTTCTCTTCATATTGGCATGATTTACTGTGTGATGTGAATGTATTCCACTAATTATCTTAGTCCTCATCAAATTAGGCAGACTAAATATTAATTTTAATTTAGCCTTTAAGGAAAAAAACAACTTTTCTATTTTAATCTATTTATATTAAATATTCTAATTGTTTTAACAGGTTTGATGGTGTTCCTGTGTTGTTCCTTCCTGGCAATTCTGGTAGCCATATGCAAGCAAGATCAATAGCGTCCGTTGCCCTACGTAAAGCTCTCTCTCAAAGTTATGAATATCACTTTGATTTTTTCACAAGTATGTGTTAATATTATATATTTATTACATAGTATAAAAGGAAATCGCTCCCACTGTTTGTAGACTTAGATCTTTGAAACTATGTGAAGGATTTTAAAACTGTTTAGAGTAACAGATAGAGTGGTTCAAGAGTAAGGTTTATATGTAGTTTACATGTGTAGTGTAGCAAAGAATTTCAATGATTTGTAATGTGATATCGTAATAAACCTATTTTTGTGTGCTTACATCGCAAACGCTGGCTAAACCTTATGAGATTCTTGAAAATTTGTGGAATTGTATATGTGTCTTTTAAAAGTTCGATAAAAATTCCAGACAGTATATGTTTATCTCCAAAGGATTAGGATACCTAAATGAAATATTTTGCATCTTTTACATATTATTCAAAACTTTAACCTTTTTATTGAATACAGTATTATTTCTTATCCAATTACATACATTATATTTGTTGTGCATTTCATGTAGATCAAAACTTTTAGCATTCACAATTGACATTACAGCATGTCATTTAAATGAATATCTTAGATGTCAGAGATTTAAAAAGCGGGCGTAGTGCAACTGCCGGGCCGTACGTCCGTCACTTTACATTGTGTCATTAGTGTCTAGTATCTACCTTGCACCTGAGTAGAGCCGGTATATAAAAGAATTTAAAAATGGAAAAGAAACCGCCAGTTCTATTGATCATAATGAATTAAAGTTGGATGGTTGTTCAAGGTTGATTGTAGTGAATTAATATGTTAGGAAAAAAAATTAGGTTGGTCAAACTGTTTGCTAGTTTTAGCAAGACTAACGAACAGCGATTGTAGGTGATACGAAGTTGACCGAACAATCAAATTGTTTATGATATTGCTTTATTTATGACTATAATAAATATAAATTTGGCAACGAATTTTCTGTTGGAGAGTGATAGCCAGCCAAGGCATTAAAAAAAGCTCTACCACCATGTTATGGTTTTCTCACAATTTCTTCCATCACCAATAGCTCTGGCTCATTGGAGATGGATCCAAAGTTACATCAATTGATGCGGTGTCCATACACGCTACCAGTTTAACTAACGTGGCTTCAAAATTGTATATATATTTTCAATGTTATTTTTGTCTTTTATGTATTACTAGTTTGTAGTAGTTTTTGCCTATTTTTTAACTTTTTGCAGTACAGCTTTGTTTCTATTGATGGCAGCGTGATGTTAAATAGCTTAAAGCCTCCCTTAGTGACTAATCTATCAGATACAAAAATAAACTTTTTTGCTTTATAATATTAATATAGTTAAGCTTTCATGGGAGAATGTTATACTTTTGTTTCAGTCATATGTATGTAGACTAGTGTTTGGAGAGTTCTAAAAACTCTAAAGCAACCACAGAGTTTTTTGTAGTTTTCTAGCATCAGTACTTCTTTTGTAAAGCATTAATTTGATAAGGGATATCAAAAAATAATGAACATGTTTTCTTGTTTGTTGTTCTTTACATCTCTAAGGGGTTTGCTAATTGAAACAAAATATTAGCATAAAATACTTTATTCAACTATAATTAACAGTAGCTAAAGTCATATTACTGTCAGAAGGCAGATTTTAATTGCAGGTTTGTATTTATAGTAAGTTATAATGAAGAATTGTCTGGGCTGTATGGTGGAGTGCTGCAAAGTCAAACAAGGTTTGCTGCTGCATCTATATCAAAAATATTAAGCTTATATAAAGATAATAAATACACTAAATCAGTACCCACAACCGTTATCCTCATTGGGCATTCCATGGTAAGAATTTATTTTATTTTATTGTTACTTTTGTGTAAAAAACGTCAGGCAGTAGCAAAGTTACCTTGATATTCTAAATCTCTTTTGTTTCCTATCTACTAATGCTTGTATTTTATTCTCATATGTCTTACTTGTCGCTTTATTAACTATTTCACCCATAATAAATTATGAAAGCATACATTTAATATTAATAAACTTTTTCTTTTTCAGGGAGGACTTATTGCAAAGAGGTTATTAGCATATCCCAGTACAATAAATTTAACAAACATAGCTATCTCTCTAGCAGCGCCTTTAGAGGCACCTGTAATTAACTTTGATGTTAAAATGAACGATTATTACATGCATATGAATTATGAATGGGAAACATATATAAATAGCAATAACGAAATAAAGAATAGGAAAATTCTGCTCAGTTTTGGAAATGGTCCAAGAGACATTCTTATGCCTTCAGGGCTGACTTCATCAAATGATAGTTATATCAGTGCATTGGTGAGTTCATGTTTTAAATTATATTGTTTGTTTCCTTGTAATTTACCCAACCCAACAAAAACCCAACCAAATAAAAAATATACCCAACATCTCATATATAAATCAATTGTAAAATTTTATTAAAAAACTCTGTGTCTACACATAAGAAGTTATACTATTTAGGTGTAACAAAACAATTACATACAATTCATCAGCATATAATATTACCATATATACTTAAACACACGCATATATATCGAGCCTTTTCCGGGAAAAACATCGTAAGTGGCAAAATCTTAAATTGTTTTTTTGTAACCCCTTTAATAGTCTAAAGATTCGGCTGCAGAATTGGTGCACTCATCGAGTGTTTGCAAAAAACCAAATTTTTACGTATATTTTTGATTAGGAGAATATACATATTCCAGGTTGCCTATCAAAATGTGGCCGCTAGTATTTTTAATTTACCTTTACTTTACTTTAATTTACCATCTTTAACAGCCAGCAACCCTTATTTGTGGCTAGATTTAATTAGGCAACCGTATATTCGAATATATATCGAATCCAACCACCTACAATGAGCTTGAGCTATCGGTGAAGGAAAACATCGTAAGGAAACCATTGCATGGTGGTAGGTCTTTTTCTAATGCCCGCCTGGCTAGCAACCACCTTCAAGTTGAAAACCTGCTGCTCCAGAAGCTGCACTTGAGAGCCAATTCTTCTACAGGTTTAGCGTGTCTACCAACTTGGGCCGTATCGTCACTTAACATAGGTGAAATTATGGCCATAACTGGTCATAAATGGCCAAATATGCATTGTTTTTTAGGAAACACTCGATGAGTACTATGATTATGCAGCTGGATCTTAGACTATAATAATTACAAGTAGTATATTAATAGCCCTATTATAATAAATGAGTGGATAATTACTAACAACAAGTCATTGTTTTTAAAGATATCATAAATACTTTATTAAAATTTATTACATACATTATTTAATCTAACACCGTCATACAAATTACTTAATTTTGATAAAACAAAGACTGAAGAAATGTTACTCAAGGATACACTTTATGCACAGATCAGTGGAAATAAGGGAGATATGCCTTGAAACAATAGTTGTTCTGGTTCACATGTCTCTTCAGTAAGCGAAGCTACACCCCCTTGCTACACTAACGCAAACATAAAAAGTATATAAACGGTACACTTCTTCATATTTTTCACGACAGGCAACACATGTATACAACTAGAGATGAAAAGTGGTAATCGATATAAAAATTAAAACACTTTGTATAAAAATATTGTATTTATTACAAATTACACTAAATCAACAATAACTATACGATATTTCAGGGTTGAAAGCACTTTGGGTACCAAATTAACTTGAGCAAATGGTAAAATTTTTAGTTTGAAACCAGCTTGGACCTTTTCCTGTAGCATTTATTCACTTTTCTTTTATTTTTTTTATTCTTTGGATAGCTACAATTTAAAAATAAAAATAATATATCAATTAAAAATACACGCAGTAACACTAACATAAATTGACGACAATAATTTAAGTACATTTATTCGTTTTATCAACTATCTAAATTATCTAGTAATAATAACCAAATATGTATATTAAAAAATCAAATAATTATATATTACGATCATCCAGACTAGGCGTGGACTGTGGACATAGAAAAAATATCGACAGCTACACGTATCACATCACATCTCTATTTCATGGACAAATCTATTTTCATAGTGAAAGCATCGCTACAATCGCGACCATTTATTAATTGCGCTATTAGTCCAACTTATTCATTGATCGAGTTCTACTAAGCAAGCAATGGTTTTTGTTTTAATGACAAAAATTGACTTGATAGTTCACCGCGTTTTGACAAACATTATATTATGTTTTACTGATTTTTATAGGAATGAAAACAATAATATTTTAATACTTACGTGTGAAATGAGACGCCATCTTTAATGTAATTTACATTAAAACTGGTATTTATACAAACAAGCACTGAACACCGTGGCATTTTGTCAAAAATCAAGAGACGTGTACTCGTGCGCAGTCTGAATTCGACTAAAAACCAATATTAGCATCAAGCCTAATTTAGGCCAGATGTGTTCGCACTCAACACACCCCTGAGCCATAACTCCCTTGTTTCACTGATCTGTGGCTTTATGATTTCCTTGGTGACGTTTTACCATTAACGTTGTTCTTTAGCAGTGATAAGTGCACATATGTACATACCGACATACATTTCTAATAAGGGTCTAAATGTATTGTATTACTTATTTTTAGGGGCCATTCAAGTATTACGTAACGCAATTTTTGAAGATTTTTGACCCCTCCCCCCCCGCCCACGTAACGCGCAGTACCATTTTCCTGTACAACCTACCCCTTTCTTAAATCTTACGTAACACCCAAGTGTCCATTATTACCTAAAAGTCATAATTAAGGTCTGCCTCTTTTTACTAATAAACCCTTAAAATAACATAAATAACGTAATATAACATAAATATAAAATAACGTAACGTTTTACCAGACCACTCCCTTCCCCCCCAAATTGCATTACGTAATACCAGAATGGTCCCTTAGTCACTTGCAATTTTTTTTTTCATATGAATATAAAAAGTACAGACACGTTAAATTTACATTCTAATTATACGTTTAGCTAATAAGATATAGATAGATGTATATTTTGGAAAAATGAACCATTACTTTTATCGTTTTTTAGACTACATCAATTCCAGGTGTGTGGGTGTCGCCAGATCATGTGTGCATAGTATGGTGCAAACAAATAGTAATGGCGGTGAATCGATTCCTATTTTCGATTATAGATCCAACGACTGAACAGGTTGTTCAAGAAAATCGTGTGATATTAGCAAAGGCAAATCAATATTTTAAGGTAAGTTCATTCAGGTATCATTTCATCTAGTTCATGTGTCGTAAGAACAGTCTATATTAGTTGTATTTGAATTTATAATAAAATAACAATTTAATCTGAACAAAATATGTACTAACAAAATTCTTTTCTCCGAGCTTCTTTCTGTTATGCAAAAATATCAATAACATCAACAAAAGTTAAAGTACCTAAGTTTAATTGATTTTAAGTAATTATAAATGACTAAAATATTAGGTTATTTCTCAGGCTCAGGGGATCTTTTACTCGTGGCATTTTGCCAGCTTTGCCACCCTATCATTACGTTACTGAACATCACCGTTATACGAATTACAAGCCATTTTAATTTTGGTAAAATGCATCGCATAGCCTAGTCACAGAAAAATCACAAATTAGAACCCATTGGTATATTTCAGCGACCGCACTGATGATACATATTGTATGTGGGAGACTTGCTAGTTTTCATATATATATTTTTAATAATTACTGTAAATAATAACTAAGTAATTTATACACGTTTGTAGGCCAATCGTTCTATTATTTTAAACCCAGACATAGAGCGTGCAAATGTGACTATGATGGCGGATGCCTTTTGGTATGAAGATAACAGAAGAATCTACCAGATATCACGACCGGAGATAGATAAGTAAGTTCTATATCAGTTTTAACTAAATTAGTAATATCGAGTTCAATTACAGTATATTGTAGTTTAATATGCGATAAGTCCTATTCTATCTTTTTATTATATCCTAAGAAATATTATAATAATAATGATATGAGCATGATAGGTTTATTTGGTAATATTTTAGACTGCTTAGTTTCTAGCGTAAGAAAATGACTATTTTACAAGCTATGATCATTCCTAACGAATTTATATTTGGCATTCATCCAGATAAAGATGTAGGAAATGAAAAAGTATTTTGGTTAGTGTTACTCACGCGAGTACTGTAATGTAAGAGTAAATGTTTGACATTATTGAGACTTAATAAAAAGAGAAACTGCACTTAATCACTATTTGACAATAAACTCCTTAAACGTCGAAATTACTTTCCTGTAGTGATATCTTCTGTCCATGTAACTAAAAGTGTAACATGCAAAGTGTTCCTATATTCAATTTGCGCTCTATTATATAATTTTTGTGTTATATTTATTTATTTTTTTAAAGTTCAGGTTTATCGTTATGACTACAATCTCACCTGATGTCAAGTAACGATATGGTCCAAGATGGTGGACACGCTAAGCTTAGTGGAGGGACTGGTTCTCAAGTGCAAGTGCCGGAACACAGATATAGGTATTTGGTGGCAGGTTTTTAACTTGAGGGTGTTAGCTAGCCAGGCGGGCATTAGAAATAGCCCCACCACCATGCTATGGTTTCATGATAATGTTTTCCTTCACCTAAAGCTTAAGCTCATTGTAGGAGAATTCGAACTCACGTCTTCAGTACATATTATCAACTGAAATACAAATTACATTTTTTTTTTTAACTTTGAACTTGGTTGCCAATATTTCTTATTTGGCTTCTTTAGATTCACCTGTAGATTCGGATTTTCTCAAAAACAGTTTCTAACAGTAAAACATGGATCTTGAATTGAAATGTGGAAGAATAGTATAGTAAAGTTACAATAACAAGATCGATTAAGATTGCTCACTTTTACGGGACATATACAATTAGACATTCACCTCTTTGCAGTAATTGGATTTCCTATTTTCATCAAAGTACAACTATCCAACGTACCGTGGATTTATTTGAAAAATAATGCCACATTTCAAATGCGTCGTTCCAATGTTGATCTCATAATTGATCAATATTATAATGTTTTTTTTTTTAATAGATAATCCGTCTGACTTGATTATGAATTTTTAACATTGTTTATTAATGTACATTTTTATTAACTTACTTTCTAAAGTAATAATTGATTAGTTGTAGCCTTCGTACAAGCCTAAGTATAGTGATTTACCATAATAGGTTAACACAATCGATTTTTAAACGTTTCGGTTATTATACACAGGCTTTGTTATCTGATAATACTGCAAGCCGGTGATCGCTCTCAATCGGATTGCCGGTATTTGTTGGTTTTATTTGAGTGATATGACTTGTAAGAATTAAATAATATTTTTATAATTTTTTCAAAACGATTTTTGACATATTTATGAAATCTATACTTTAAATGGAAATAAATACTTAAAATCTTCATTACCAGCGGTATGCAAGTCGAGAAGTGAGATAGATCAAATCAAAACACTTTATTCAATTTAGGCCATGAGACGGTGCTTATATACTTCAAAACTACTACCAATCAACAACTACCAAATTAAACTAAACTACTAACATAAAGGAACAAAATGAACAAAATATTATTGAAATATTTATTTAAACAATACACCACGGTTATGATGCTTTTAAACACTATAATGCCTTCTATCTCATTCTCTCACCAGTTATACCTTATAGATGTGTGTGTGTGTTTTTACTGTCGCTTTTTCTTTTGGCTTTTATGATAAATATTAAAGTATACATGTTTTTAGGACAACTTATTTGATGATAAGGCTGGTCAAATTTCCACAAAATCGATTTGTGGCCGTTGAAACGGTTAACGTCGACGGCAAAGACTGGATATTCGGATGTAACGCCAAATATACGTATAATACATACAGATATTGGTAAGTGAGTCATTAACCAAAACAAAAATGATACGTTATTATTAGAGTATTTTAATTTTAATCAAATTATTGTTAATGTTTTCAGTAAACATGCAACATCTCTGTCTGAATTGAGCCGTTGGACTGGTGCGGCCACTGATTTTGGTAAGAGAAAGCTAGCCACTGTACATTTACATAGCTTGATGAATCAGTATCCTGATTGGACGCACGTTATCGTTAGAGTACCACCTACTAGAAAGCAGGTAATTATACACTTATTGATGTAAAAAATATTGAAACATGTATTACCATCGATACGCCAAAACCTACAGTGTGATGTACAACATTAGCTGTTCAAACATCTGACAACAATTGTAAGCTAAGTAGGTATCTATACAGTAAAATTAATATTAATATACTGTCGCAAAAAGAAACCAACAATGAAAAGTGAAGTTTTTTTTATATGATAGTTTATTATCAATATGTAGAAAGCGCCGTCTATTAACAATTTATGTAACTAACATGGCAGATTCTCGTTCGTTGTATACATCAATATCCTAAACTCAGGCAGGACGCTGCCTTTAATTTGATCGCAGTTTGGTTTCTGTCTGAAACTGTCACTTTCTTATATTTGCGAAAGCGGCTTGTTAATTTTTTAACAAATATTACTATAGTTGTCATATATCCAAATCAAATAAATCTACCTATTTCATTTCTAGTTACAGTTTCAACATTACACTTTTTAATTCTCTCCTGTAATAGTAACAAAACTTGGTGAGGGGCACTGTAAACTTATCAGCAGCTAAATTACATACATTTTTTTTATAGTTAAGTTTTAGCGTTATGGCTATAATCTCACCTTTAATTGATATAATTAAATTGATTTTTTTACTGTTCTATTGCAGATAACTTTGAATGTAGACATAAACGATCACGCGTCCCGGCAAATTATAGTTGATATGCCATCGGAATTATCTTTCACAAAATCTGTTGTTATAAAGGAAACCGAGAAGGACAGTGTATACTATGAACTTATATTGCGAGACTTCAATACATTGAGTCAAGCGTATTTACTTTTCGTTGAACCGTCTACTGATTGTAAGGCTAACCAGTATCATGTATCAGCAGAATTGCACGTGCCTTGGGCGAAAAATAATGAATACTATCATTATTTTACGTGAGTGTTATTGTTTTTTTAGTTTATAGATAGAATCATAGAAAATATATAAATTCATTATTTTTACATTTTATGTAACATAAGTCATGTTTTCACACCTAAACATTCGTTTAAACGTTATATAAGCGCATAAACGTCAGATAATTGAGCCTTTTCATTTTAACTCGTATTCTTATCAAAATTGCAGTAGAACGCCAATAACCTCGATAAAGTTAAAACCTCTATAGTTTCAAAAAATAATCTGCTTCCTTCCCCACAGATCCCAAAACCGCTATATCTTAAAATACGCACCCTCTATAATTTAAACAATAAAATGTTTCGACGACCTCTCTAATATAAAATGTCTACCAATGAGTAATTTCGAATCGTATCGAGCGTATCGATCAACGAAGCAAGAAGTACTATAGCGACTGTACGATAATATATAGAGTAATGTAGCAACATAAAAGATAATGTGTTCTCTAACACGGACTTTTTTCAGTGGACCAAACTTTAAATACATTTTTACAGTTTTATTTTTATGTAACATATGTACGTATTTTATTTTACCACTTCTTCTGGATTCCGATAAAAATAGGTACTGTACATTAACGCATCAATCACTCTCTAACATAAACCCTTGATAGATTAAAAACTGTACCTTAAAATATTTTATGCTTCCCTTGGTTTTTAACTTAACTAGGTTCTACTGTATATACCATTGTGATGTAACTGTGGAACCCTGTATTAAATTTAATTACTAAATACCGCGTGTTATTATATATAATTAAATATGCTGTTGGGTTTCCTGAAAACAAATAAATAACTAGGCCCCTAAAAAATATTAAACAGCTATTTTTTCTGTATTTTTTTTTGTACAGAGAATTTCAGTTGTTTCTGGAATACATTTTTGGCAAATTAAGAATTCTTTTCTGAAATTCGTTTACTAAGCTAATAAATTATTTATTATTAAATGATAATTGCTTATAAAATACTTTACTTTTTTTTTACTATTAATCATGAATTGTTGACACTTAGCTTATTACATTTTAATATTTTTTTAGGTGTAGTAATATATTATTGCTTGAATTTGGATAGAAATTTCAGCTTAAAGCCTTGTTCAGTGTTTAGTTTAATATCACATACATTGCATGTCTATTATCTAGTTCTATTCCATAAAACATACTAAAAAGGAGCCTTATATCATTTATTATAGAAAAATACCGTAGATGACAATCCTGACCTTTGTCAATAAAACTGTTAAATATATTTATCGTAATCTTGTCTTGTCTGAGCAAATCGCTTTATTGTTTCATTGAAGAATATGAATAGAAACCATATCAAGGCTATGATTTTTTTATAGTTTTTTTTATTCTTTCAGACACATTAAGAGATCGCCAATGAAATTGCGATTATTTAAAAGTAACCCTAACGTCACTTACGGTCTTGATGCAAAAGAACATGTAAAAATTACCCTTTTATTGGATCCTCAATGTACTTTCACCGTCAGGTTAGTAATAATACATTGCTGTCTTAAAAGCAATTAAATACTCCGTGAAACTGAAAAGTGTTAAATAAAAATGTACTTACTGTTTATTTATTTGTATCTTATAGATAACATTACACTTTATTATTATTTCAGTGTCTTGCAAATAAACTATAATATTTTTAATAAACCATCATTTTAGATCTAGAAGAGTAGAGAAGTATGAGGCTATGTGGTAATTAATGCATTGAGGTCCTTTTTTAAATGCATACAGTAAAATCTAGTCTGTACATCCAATTTTGCAGTGGAAATAAATCTGTATTAGCAAATTTAGATGTTATCATAGGGGATTAAATATAGGCGCTAAGGCGGGTGGCTCCTGGTCTCTGAGTTTAAAGCGTCAGGGTGGTGGGTTTTAGGCCACCATGTTGGCGTCACCACGGTCGCGCCACCGACGTATGGTACCTCACCTGTACATACATACATATACATATATACAGTTGTATGGACGGTACCTCATCTGGTATCTGCTTAGTTGCCAGGGTTAGTGCAAGGGTGTTGCCAGCAACCGATTTCGTACAATTATGTCGGAGGCGCGACCGGTGGCGTCACCATGGTGTTCTAATGAGATAGGCCCCTTAGTGGGTAGTGTTGGGTGATTAGCCCCCGTTGAGTCATCACATGTCCCTCACGCATTTAAACTCAGCTTGATTAATGCGCTTGCTCATTGCGATATAGAAGTGCGTAAAGACGGGGGTATTTGAACAGCACGTTAATAAAAAAAGATAATGTTACATTTCACTTGTAATCTTTTATCTAATTTATAGAAATAAAGATTACTAAAATAATTGTTAGGTAGAAATCGACCATATTAGTTTATTATTTTGAAGTTTTATGAACTACTAGCTATGTCCGCGACTTCGTTGGCATGCAACTAACGTTTAATTATTTTTGCCCGTTTCTGTAACGTTTTTCAATACAGCTTTACTCCAATCGCTGGCAGCGTCATTTTAATTAGCTGAAAGCCTTTCTCAGTTACGGTTGTATCAAGTAAAATATTTTTTTTGAAATTCTACTGGTAGTTTCTAAGACTAGCGCGTTCCAACATACAAACAACCAATTCCGTTTTATTATATTAATATAGATTTCTGTCCCACTAGTTACTATTTCTCGCTTTATACGTCATGCCCCCTATTTTTTTCAAACAATCGAATAATTAGAATTTTGATGGAATTAGTTTCGAACAGAAAAGACTACATAGCCACTTTATAAGGTTAAGTTTTTTATAATGAGTTAACTTTTCAGTTTATCAAAAGCTTGGTACATTCGATTAGCACAATTCGTCCGTAATTATACACCTGCACTAGTTCCTTACGTGGCCGCAATAGTCCTTTTGGCCGTCAGAAGCAATATCGTAAGTTTGCGGGAAAGAGGCACATGTCTCTCCATGCACGGTGCGTTGATGAGCGAAGGGGTCAAACCGTACTATGCTTTGGTGTTTGCAAGACTGCTCGCTATGGTGTTGACGTAAGTATTAAACTTCTATCCGCTATCCTATTCTAAATGTATTACTTTTAAAAATATATATACCTAAAAAGAGATTGCTAATGACCACAATCTCATCTGGCCTAGTATAGGGACTGGCTCTGAAGTGCAACTGCTGGAACACATCTATAGGTGGCAGATTTTCAACTTAAGGGTGGTAGCTAGCCAGGCGGGAATTATAAAAATCTGTACGAGTCTCTTACTAGTTCTTCTGAATGACTAGGTTATTTTCTGAACCGGTAGTAGTATTAACGTTCACAAGCGCCTTTTCAGAACCTAAATTGAATATCTTTTTTTTTTTTAATTTTGTGTTTGAAAGCACTTAATACTGACAAAGCAACAGCTTTTGCGCTATTAATTACTATGTGTAGGTTAAAAGTCAACATACATAGGTATTGTCCTTAGTTTAGGTATATTTCCTTAGTCTGATGTTAAATGCCTTTTGCTCTTAGACAATTTGTCTTTCAACAATCGCTAACCTAAATAAAAACAAAATACGTATGGGATGCCACTTGTTTTTTTCATTACCTTAGCAATTGTTGTACCAGAAAAAAATCTCTACAGAAAAGAAATTTAAAAAAATAATTAAATGTCACAAATACACTTCTTGCATATGAGATTTACTATTTTGAACAACATAAACATCTTGACTCAAAAATAAATATCTAATAGGCACTGAGTTTCAAAATTTGTTTTGTTAATTTTCTAAAATAAAGAATTTAATGTATTCTTCTGTGACCGAATAAGTATTTATTTGATAGTATTTGTATTTTTCGAAGAAGTTCCTTATGGGACGATGCGGAGGGGTACCCTAGCCCGCAAAAATGCGTGGAGTAAGATTTTTATGTATAGTTTATGTATGTTCGTATACAGTGTCTAATGTATAGTCTACGTGATGACTGTTATTATTATTATTTCAGTTTGCTATTATTTATAAATCATTGTGAATAAATTAAAAGTGTTAAGATAATTTTGTAAAGTAGTTATATCCATAAAAAAAAGGCGCATGCTTAAGACCACACGACAGAAATGAAAACTTAATCAAGGCGAGGTTAATAACACGGCTACAACGTATTAAATATAACGCGACTAGAAGTAGAAATTAATATTTATGTAAAACTTCGTTCCATCTGATGTCCCACGATACCACATTTTTTTATTTATATTATGGTATCTGCCTATGTAGGCAGTTTCGCCAATGAGTGAGCATTCAAGCAACGAATACAAAATACTCAGTCTCAGAACAACTATTTTCACTCAAATAATTGCCCCGTCTGGGAATTGAACCCGCAACATACGTCAGCGATGTGACCCCCTAAACCGCTACACCAACCGCGCAGTTTAACTTTCGTATACTTTTTTTTAACAATTTTAGTAATTCTGATAATTGTTACAGGTCGATACCGTTCTTTTCGTTTCTATTTGAGAATGCTAGCTGGAGGAATATAGAAATTCAATACTTCATTCGGTCGTTGTTGGTACTTCCAGTGTATATGACAGCTTTAGGTATTATCAATATAGCAGTAGCAGCCGTTCTTGCTGCTATGATTTTTTCATCACAAATTACACACAAAATATTTTTCAGGTGAGCTGTTTATGTAGATATTGCTAAATTTATATATTACGGAACGTACCCATACTACGTAATCTATTTTTAAGATTTTTTGGCCGCTCCTTCCCCTCGGGGATCACTCGTAGTATATGCCAAGACCCCCCCCCCCCCCCCCTCCTAACCCTTTAAACCTTTTACGTAGTATTAACAAGTATAATTTTTAGTCATTTCACAGGCAGAAAGTGTTAGGCTAAATTTGTTGTGTGTGACATCACTAGTCTAGAAAATTACCCGATGACAAGGGGTAACTACGTTTGTCTCTGGTCAAACTTACCACATTTTTCTATAAATGTTTCATGTCACTATTATAAAATGGAATGTCATCTTTGTTGCTTACGACCTATTAAATCGGCTTTCAATTTTTGTTTGCTATCATTATTCGAGTGTGAAGCAGTAAACACTGCGCATCATATACAAAAATAGGTCGAACAAGCACGAAATTTCTCTCGGCATTATCGACTACGTAATAATAATGTAAGCAATCCCTCGCTCCTGTGATTGAGCGTAGTTTGAAGACCTCCTCCCTTAAACGGGTCACGTAGGATGGGTACGTTCCCTTAAGTTAGAATGAATCTCTGTTTTATAAAAATGTTAAACAATATTAAGGCTCGAATTAATTTTTGACAATTCTTAAAATGGTATACTGGTAAAATTGTACTTGCAAATAGTACATTTCGAAGCGATGATAGTTCAGTGGTAGGTTGTACGGACGCCGCATCAAGGGACATGAGTTCGAATCCACTTACAATGAGGTTAAGATTTCGGTGAAGGAAAACATCATGGTGGAACGGTAGCATGGTGGTAGGGCTTTATCTAATGCCCGCCTGGCTAGCTACCACTCCCAAGTTGAAAATCTGCTGCCAAATACCAATAGGTGTGTTTCGGGAGTTGCACTAGAGAGCCAGTCTCTCCACAGGTTTATCGTGTTCACCAACTTCGTCTTCACTTAAGATCAGGTGAGATTATGGCCATAAAGCTAAACTATAGAAATATGCTTTTTGGGTGGTTAGTTTTCATCGTGATCTTGATCTATTATATAATGGTTTTTATTTTAAATTATCGAAAAAAAAAGTTTACTTTATTCGACTCTTATTATATTATGCGATAGCGGTGGTATTGTCTGCTAAAAATATACAAATGTGCTATCACAAAAACTTGTGCTACTCTTATGTCAAGAGAAAAAATTAGAATAATTGGTGTAGCTTAAAAGACGCATTTCCTGTGATAGATAGATTTTGGATTGACATCTATGGTTGACGGGATCTTGATATTTGCCTCTAAATAGTGTTTGTAAGATGTGACATTTTAAGTGATATAGCTTAGATAATGCACATAAATGAAGTGAAAAATCATGCCCGGCATGATATATTCATTGCCATGAACACTTCCTGGACAGTTAAAACAAGAAATCCACACATCTTGTTGAAACATTAACATACTTTTTTTGAAATAATTTCCGGCTTGGCTGTGTATGATTTCATTACATTTACTTTTTCCATTAGAAAGGTAAAATTAAAAAAAAAACTTTGAATGGATATTTAAAACGTTATAGTAGTATAACAGATATTTTCCTTTAGAATAGTGTGGCGAGGTGGTAACAATGTCGCTGCTAAAGTTGCATCGGGCCTGGAGAAAATTCCTGTGGTTGTAAGTGTATCCTTGATATGTGCATCTCATATATCTTGTGGTGCTGCGTCGCTTGTCGCTGGAGCAGCATTTTACGCGTTTATGGTAAGCTATATCTGACATTATTTACTTTTATACCATTATATCATATATAATCACTAAATTAAGTATAGCTTATTGGTATAATAGGTCTGGTATTATAGGAAAATGCGGTTTAAAAATTCGTAATATTATGTATACATATATAATTTGATTTTGTACTTGAACTGTTGGCATTAAAGGTAACTTAAAAGATTTGTTATTTTTAGTTTTTGTAATGTTGCGAGCTGTCTACCACATTATGCTTGTTATGGCAGACTTAAAAGGCCAGTGCACCTAGTGTTGTTCCCACTTGTCCCTAAAACACACTTGATGTTTCAGTGTATTTGCCACTGTCTGTCCCTTTTTTATAAAAATAAAAATTTACATCTAAAACCTCACTATAATAATACCTTTTCAGCTATCTAAAATGTATGAAGATTATTTGGAAGACTATTTTTACAAACTAATAGCAAAAATTGCATCTCGAGTATGCCACTTATTAAATATCAAAGGTAATAATAGACATAATAAAATTACCCAAGGCAGTAATGTTTCAAAATGCAATTTATCAACTGACCTAATGGATAATAATAAAGATTCTGAAGATAAAAAATTACAAACAGAAGAAAATTTAATAAAAGATGACAAAGGGAATATAAATATTGAGCCAAATTCTGATACTACAAAAGAATCAGAAGTGGAAAAAAAATGTGAAGAGGATAATACAAAGAAGTCTGATGATAGTGTGGATAAGGAACTAAACAAATTGAATTTCCACATGATGTTGTTCTTTATGTGGTTATCAGTTACCTTAGTCAATGTTCCTGTTTTACTAACATGGGCTAGAAATTTCAAGTAAGTAGAAACTTTTTTTTTTTAGGAATAAGGACTTTGAAATTGTTTTATCATTAATACTTTAACTAACTTTTAAATCTAGTACATAATTATATAATCAATGTATTCATAAATTGATTTAATATTAATTTTATGTAAACTATTAATCCAATCAATGAGTAAATAATATTTTTTAGATATACCATGGTGCTATCACCAGACACTTCATATCACACAGGGCTAATTATGTCTGTTTGTTCAACATTTATATGGCAACTAGATAGACCAAAGATTCATTTGTAAGTATATGCATATTCTTATTAATGAACAAAACATATACAGTTGAAACTGAATATAAAAATTTTGGTTACAACAATGAATTGGTTATACTGACTAAATAAAAATTTGTACTCAATAACTCAAAGTGTGTATTGCTTTTAACAATGATTGAATATAGCATAGTTATATGGTTCCCTCAATGTTGTTATATCCAATTTCAACTGTACTAGAATAATGTAATAGAAAGTAAGTCGACATGTACACAAACCATCAAATCTTGTATTAGAATTATATATCTGTAGAATATAATGTGCCAAGTAATTTAAAAGGTTAATTGGATAAATCTAATTTGTTCCATCCCAATTCTGATGCAGAATAACTTTCTTAGATAGCCTTAGTAGTTCTTTAAAAGATATAATCATCGGATCAGTAATAATGGATGATGTACGAACTTCTTAGCAAACCACGGATTCACCATAAGGCTGCAGAGTACATCGTGAAATCTAATTGTTGTGGCAGATAGAGGATAACACGAAACAGTGTCAGAGACTTGAGACTCAGATATAGGGCCCCCTTTGTCGTCGCGCGTCAACACTCACCTTCACCGCTCGTGCCTCTCTCTGGCCAGTATAAACCATCCCTGATAATGATTTACAGCATAAATACCAAAACAGTGTCAATAATATAGAAATATTAAATCAGACATCCCTTTGGAAATGTTCCAGCTACGTACGAAGAATACGGCTCAAGCGCCTCTTTCAGACTGAACTCAAAGCCGCGCTTGCATCGCGCTTTAATATTCGGTGTTATGAACTACCCTCCTATAACTATATGCTGCTATACAACACCCAACCTATCACTACATCCCTATATATACATATAATGTATAAATAAATAAATGCCTTATTGGAGGTAAACTAGTTCTTTAAAAAACTCAAATAATTTAGATTAGTTAATAATGGTCTCTTTATATTGCAGGAGATATTACGATGCTTTATCAGCATTACTCTTCTCCATGGCAGTATTCATATTGGCTCTGGGTCCTTTGTCTTTAATCATTGTCAATTATGGAGTCACTTTTATGTTTGCTGTGATCACTTTGCAACAAATTTTTGATGTAGAGGTAAATGAAAATGAGTGTATTGAAGTTCACCAAGAAAATACACAGAATGGTGAAGATTCTTCTGTTAATACAGAGGAAATAGTAAAAGCTAGCAGCAGCTCGTCAGAAGGTAAAGAAGAGAAAGGAAACAAACAAAACGAAAGTGAGCAAACAAATCAAGGTCCCAGTAACATTAACCCTGATGAGTGTGAACCATGCAATGAAAACAGAATATACAATATGTTTAAACGGCTCAGAGAAAAGTTCAGTTTTGATGAAGAAATATAATACTCGAATGTTGAATTAATATACCATTTTTCTTTATAACCTGTCCTAAAATGTATGTCATACCAAAAACATTTTGTATGTTTACCTATATATAAGATTTTTTATGTTTTTGCTACTTATAAAGTTTGGTATAGCAAGAACTATGAAATGTAAAATAACTCTGGTCATTCTATTTTACATATAAATTATTTCAAAATAAAAAACTGACTCATGAAATATACTTGTTCCGAGTTTAAAATGACGATATGTAAAAATAGCTTATTAAGGTGTTTAAATAAAAATAAGTGATAATGGCAATGCGGTGAAGTTGAACTTAGGAGCTTCATAGTATATATACTATGAAATCTAGTTTTTTTTTATTTATAGAGTTATCTTTGAGTTAACCTAATGTTTAGTATAGTTCTAACATCTAAGATAGTTTTATGTTTACAATTGTAATTCTTATTTACAAGTAGATTTTATAGTCACTGATGAATGTTGTGTTTAGTTTTCATTAATCTCATCTATATTTATATTATTATAGAGCAGAAAAGTTTGTAAACACACTAATCTTAAATATTTCCAGTCAGGTTTCAAAGAGTAAATCTGTATTGAGAAAAGTTGCAATACCAGGCAAATTCTATGAAATAATATTTAATGAAAACAGTGATAGCTCAGTGGTACCGTGCAGGAATGTCGTGTAATGAGATATGAGTTTGAATCCAACCACCTAAAAAAAAGGTTGAACTTTTGGTGAAGGAAAACATCCTGAGGAAACCATATTATGGTGGTAGGACTTTTTCTAATGCCTGCCTGGTTAGCTAACAACCTCAAATTAAAAATCTGCCGCCAAATACCATTAGGAGTGGTCCGGCAGTTGCACTTGGGAGCCAGTTCCTCTTATAAAGGTCAGAAACGCACCTGTGATTCCTCTGCATTGTGGGTGTCTATTGGTGGCGGTGATCACTTACCATTAGGTGAAACACTTGCTTGTTTGCCCCTTAGAGGCTATTAAAATATGTAAAACAATTTGGAGGTTGGGGGAATCTGGTAAAATGTTAAGTAATTATTTTTAATTCCTTTTATATTACATTATTTTAAGAGTTTATTAGTAGAAAGAAGTAGAACATAATTATAACATACATACTAATGGTCATTTGGGTGTTCCGTAATGTTTGAGGAAGGGGGAGGGTGGCACAGAAAAATGTTATGGCACATTATGTGGAGGGAGGGGAGAGTAAAAAAGCTTCAAAAATTGCATTACGTAATAATTGAACTGCTCCCTATTCCATAAAAAAAAATCGTCCAATATGAATGAAATCACAAGTAAAGGATAGTATAGGTTAGGCTTCAAAAAACAATTTTTTTATCAAAGAATAATTTGCTCTGCTCTCTCTAGTCAAAATCTATTGTAATTTGTACTACTACTACTACTATAGAAACTGTGTAATATGTTTACTCAATTCACATTCAATTTAAAATGCCTTTGAATATGTATTTTACAATGATTAATTATTTGTATGTATCAATAAATAAATGTACCTACATAACTCATTTTATTATTGTCCATATATGATAAATATATTTAATTTTAATAACTTCAATTTATAAAGCTTAAATTAATTTTATCATGCAAATTAGGAAACAATGACATTCCCACATACTACTGTAAATAAATGGATTACCTTTTGGAACAATACAAGATATCAAATTCCTTATTAACTATCTAAGTAACATTTTCTCTATAGCCAACTTTAAACCAAATACTGAGTTCATGTCCGTTAATTAGTAACAAGTATACAAATATAATAGAAATTCATTTTAAAATTATTGAAGCACATATCTAAGTAAATTTTCTTTACATAACCTTTTTCTGTTTCTATTGGATAGTGGGAAATTTAGGTCAAAATGAATGACACTATAACGTACGATCTATTTAATTGAAAAGATTCATATAAAATAATGGAAATAATGTTTTATTTTTTTCCTTTCTTGCCTGTTGGTTTTTCATCGGGATTTCTTGGATTCTGCCAGTTTAATGGGTTTCTGCGATACATAGGCCACGGAGGTACGGTCAGGACAGCAGCAAGTAGAAATCCGGCTCCAAGAATATAAACAGATTGTGAAAATTGTTGAACAATGTAACCCCAAACAAAACCTACTATACTGAATAATGTGATAATCGCTCTGTACAACTTTTCCGCCTTTGCTTGACCAACGTAGTCAACATGTGTAGGTATAGATGAAAAAAAATCCATTATTGTATATTCTCAATTTCTATGAAAGCGCCGAGTCAAAGAAGCCACCACAACAAATTTGTGCAGATTTACACGTCACATTATTTTCATTTCGTTTTATTTATACATGTTGCCGGTTGCGTTTATGCCAGTGTCAATATCAACATCCGTTCTTAAAATTATTCATACGTCATTAAAAAAAATCATAATTAATATTATTTATACGACTTATAATTAATGTATGTATTCAAAATTAGCCGCATCTGAAAACTATTCATAGGTTTTAAAATTTTCATACGACTTTATAAGTGTTAAAATCATTTATAAGCCTTAAAATTATTTATAAAAAAATTACCGGTTTTTAAAATTTCATACAGTGACGTTACAGATTTAAACCATCTTATCTTTGCTTGTAGTAATTGTGACCAATCTTTATCGTATAATAAATTATTGCTTCCTCATGTACCTTTACCTATTAACATTACTTCCTTACTTAATGATTTTAATATAGAGATACATCATTTGCTTGTTTTATATATAAAAATAATAATATTAGAATCTAGCTTTATTTTTTTCCTTTTATGATTAAGTAATTGTAATCCTACCGATCGTTTTTTTTAATTTCGTTTTCTTACACATCCCGTTTAGTTTTCCTTAGTTTTATACATTAATAACTTAATATAAATACATTTAAATTCCCACGCATCACGCATGCCAAAAAGAGACAGATATAATTGCATACGTTTTAAAATTTTACCGTTCTGCAAATTTTCCATACGTTTTATTCATTCGTTCTTATTATAAAATTTTACCCGCATCGTGTAATACAACTTAGCTGCATCTTAGAATTATAATACGTCTTACGTAGCAGTACTTAAAATTAAATATAGCCGCATCTTAAAATTTAATCGTACTTAAAAATCAGTATTTAGTTACATAAAAATGTGGCGCGGCTCATCGCGTCCACCGATGGTTGTTCATACCGGCAGGTAGGTCCGGCTGCCCGGACGGAGCTAAGCTGGCTGGTAAATAGGCCTTGCTGCTCAGACGGCAGCAGGCTGGTAAGTAGGTAGGCTCGGTTGCTTGGAACAACATTTATTTGTACCTAAAATTTAGGCCTGTAATACTTCAACAGACTTTGTATGTCGTACTGAGCTTCAAAGATTTATATACGAGTTTTCTAGATCAACTGGTGTCGTGCATTAACTTCCGTTATTATTGTTTTAACGTTTTAGACCGCAAACTTGATATTTTAACTTCTATATGTACGCATTTAAGAATATAGAAGTAAAAATAAATTATGATACATGAATTCTGACTTGTAACTAAAAACTTCTCCAGTATAAGATCTCAATAAATGACTGCAGTGGTGCGATTGTAGCATAAAAATTAAATATAGTATATGTTGAAAACATGTACATTCTGGTTAAAACCAAATTGACATAAGCAAAGCTAATACAATATTTTAGTTTATTTCAATAGGCTAACACGAAACAGTTAAGCAAATTTTTATCTCATTTGTTCGTTAACCTATTTTTCATGTATACTGTAACTACTGAGGAACTTTCGTGTCCTCGCTAAAAAAATCTTGGAAACATTGTTTTCTACCTTGTCACCTTGCCTTCAATCTGCAGTAATAAAGAATTCGAGTTTCGATCGTTAAGTAAAATACCCAAAGTTTGAAATTACATTATAATTTCTGGCGATATATAAGTACATGTTTTATGTTATATTTATCAGTAATGTCATCTGTAAAAACTATTTATTTCGCTTACAATTTCATCAGTTGAAATGTTTTCCAACACGCTATTATGCTATAAAAAGTAGCTAAGAAGTTTTAGTGGTTGGTAGTTTTGTATCATTTGGTAGATTTTTATTATTGTAAATTCTAGCAATACATAAATGCATTTAAAGTCAGTCGATTGTCAACATTCAGTACGATCAGACTCATTAGGTTAATTTTAGTTAAAACAAAGATATTTAGAATTTATTTTTTAAAAGTACAACAAATTAAAATCAATTAAAAATATGACAACATTCAAACAAGTTCCTCTCACATGTGGCGGCCATACTAGACCAGTCGTGCATTTGGACTTTAGTGACGTTACAAAGGACGGGTATTATTTGATTTCTGCTTGCAAAGGTGAGTTATTTCGACTAATTCGCTATTTCATTACCCTTTCGCCTTGAGCTAATTATGAGCGGAAGACTGGCAAATGTGTTTGTGTTTTTCGGACGTGCTTGAGCATGACAGATGTTGAGCGTCTCGCTGTATGGTAAGGCCTTCACATTTCTTATTTGTGCGGAGTTAACTGCTTTGCCGGCATGCATTCTATGCATGTGTGACCTTCTCTTTCCGGACATGCAGGAAGTACCTTGAGTATCCACTCGTACGTTTCCTCGGCACCGGTTCGCCTTGCGGTTCAGCCTGTGGTGCTTTATTCATGTATATTGTGTGACACACATGCCCCACAGCTTTGTACGTGTATGGAAAATATGAAATTTTGTTCCTGCATTGACATTTCACCCACTGGGTTACCTTGGACTTGTAATTGCTCAAGGTTGTGTGTACTTGACATCAATAATACAGGAGATTTAAAATATATTATCTAGCTACTTTCATTACGTTATATAAGGAAAATTAATTAATATCAGATAATGGTGTAACTATCTGTCTTCCTTGTTTCTATTATGGGCTATTCTAAATAACATTGTTTTTAGCCCTATTAATAGGCATTGGCATTCATTAGTGTTTTGTAATAATATCTTATAATCTTCTGCATTGTTTAGTCATTGCTTAATATTATTATTTCCTTGATGGTTAAAAGTTCTTTGTTCATCATTTTATTTATAGCTCTAAATTATGTATGCTATTTAGTTTATAGCTCTTCAAAGGATTAAAATAATATTTCTAGGTATTCTGTTACTGTTTTCTTTATTATGTATACCGGAAATTTTATTTCTCATTAGTATATTTGATATCAAAAAATTGGGGTAGAAATATTAATGCATTATTTTTTTAATATGTCTTCATATGTAAACAATTATCATTCTTCTTAATTAACATTCAAACTGAACAGTTGTACAGTAATATGTATTTAATGTATGAAATTATGTGATATTACAAAACAGTTTCAAAATTATATAAAACTTGTTTAAACTTGTTTGTTTTAACTTGTTTAAAATTAATTTCTAATAATAGAAGCATATTAACCCAATACTATAAATATGTGACATAAATTGTAATGTTTATTTGGAATTTAGTTTTTTAGTATTTTGGATGTTTTGTAGTTTAAAATTGTTTTTAGATGGCAAACCCATGTTGCGGCAAGGTGAAACTGGTGACTGGATTGGAACATTCGAGGGTCACAAAGGAGCCGTTTGGGGAGTAGCTCTAACACAGAATGCTAATCTTGCAGCTAGTGGAGCAGCTGATTTTACTGGTAATTATTCTTTTGGGTTTTGATTATGATTATTTTGCGCATTCTACATGGTTTAGTCCATATTTCTTTATATGGAGTCCATAAACTTCTATAAATCATTTGTCTAATAGTTGTATAAATAGTAAAATATTAGACATTATTTTCAAAAATTAGATAACATAAGATTATTAGATTATTAGATATTAGAGAAGGCTAATTTTGTAAAAACATTAAGTTGAATGAATAAGTACATGTGTATACTTACAGAAAATGAAGTTTTTAATTTATTCTAGTAATTAAATTAGCAGCAAAACAAAAGTGAAACATGTTCTAAATGGTTTAAAATTTTTGACAAGATAACAACTTCCATATTGTTTTCCAGCAAAATTATGGGATGCGAGGTTTGGTGATGTGACACATACTTTTGATCATGAGCATATAGTGAAAAGTGTCAATTTTAATTCTGATGATACCTTGCTGGTTACAGCGAGTAATGAAAAAGCTATACGGGTGTTTGACCTCAACAAACCGGATGCTGGACGTATGTTTTTTTCTAGTTATTTTGGATTCAATACAGAATATTTTTTGTCTCTAAGTAATTTGTACCTCTATTTTATTTGCATTTGAATACCTTTGAATATTATAATATATAAATATTATTTTTCGGTGATATGCTCTAATATATTAATTTTATTGTCCCCAGAGAAACTTCCCTTGATTCAAGCTCCTAGTGCATATTAGTATTGAATTTATAATCAATAAAGACTTAGTATCGAAATGACTTTGAAATAGATCATATTGTATAAAGAAAGGAGCGCTATTGCTATCATGTGCATTTAAACATTTTATTTTGCTAAATCTCCAAATCTTTTTTGTCATATTACCCAAAAATTTGTACCCCATATATTTGTTTAAATATGTTGAAAATGAAATGTATATTTTATATTTATAATTTTTTAGTTAAAAATTATTTTAAAGTTTTAATATTTCCAGCGATGGAGAAAATAAGTGCTCACACGAGCAGTATTAGACATGCGGTTTTTCTTCACAATTCACGCATTGTAAGTGTTAGTGACGACCTTACTATGAGAGTCTGGGACCGCAATAGTGGACAGGTACATAATACATTTGAAAATTGTAATCAAAGTATAAACTTCTAAGTACAGAGTGTTGTAATAAATTTGTGTAATTTTAAAATGTAAATGGAATTCATCGAAATAAAACTAATTTAAACAGATTTTATCATGGTTATTTATATAAAAGTTATATACAAATGCTAGAAAGAATCCAGAGAAAATACTTTAAAATGATTAATTATCGATTTTATAACGGTTATTACAGCTATTCTTAGGTATGTAATAAGTTACACTGCCTTAGTTTAGCAAAATAGACTAATTCAACATGATTTAATGTTTTTATACAAGTTTCTTAACAACTACCTAAACTGTCCTCAATTAGTAGGCAAAATCGCACTACACATCCCACCTCATACCACCAGGTCACTTGAACTATTTCATGTACTGATGTGCCGCACTAATGCGGGCCTATGTAATCCTATTACAAAAGTTACTACTAGATACAACGAGCTCTTCGCACAAATTGACATATTCCGTCATAACAAGCACAAGTTCAAAAAGGAAGACATTAACCATCTGTTCTCACAGCAAAATATGTTAAATTTGTCTTAACAATAACACATACCTAATTATATGTACAACACCGCCTAGCCCATAAAACGTAATGATTTACACATAGTTTTGTTATAATTAGCCTATAATAATATTGTCCTTTTCTTTTCTTCTATTTTATTTAATTTTTATGTATACTGTTTTTTTTATATATTTATAGTTCGTGTGTACTGACACGATTTACTTACAATTATTAAACTGTGAAACATGTCATGGAATATACACACTATTTTTGTCTTTAAATTTTGTAAACCTACTCATTGTATAATTCTGTTTTGTTTTCGAAATAAATAAATAAATAAATAAATTTTGATCCCGACGTTCCGAAAGCTTTTCAGCTTTCGTGGTCACGGGATTAATAAATAACTGCGATAAAATCCGTTTAAATTTGTTTAATTTCGATAAGTAATATTCGCGTAAAGATAAGAAATTATTATGTAAATGAAATTGTTTTCAATCATATTTATTGTAGTAGTTTAAGTCCCGTTTTCTCTTATTGAGCATCTAAATATAAATTTACATATTTTTAACAGCAAATATTTACTTTGTGATTTTGTTTAGAGCTGTTTCATATATTATTAAGTCTCTGTTTATTGTGAAAGTTGAATTAAAATCTATTTATTGTAGAATTTATATTGTACTTGTATTCAATATAAGTATAATAAGATATAGTGTATCTGTATAGATACACTAGAAAGTGTTAAAAAAAGTTCAGAAGAATATTTATTGTGTTAAATTGATTTGTCTGCTCCTTTAAGTCTCTTCAAAAACCTCGAAAGGTTTAATGTATAATGGCGTAATTTCGAATCAGCATATGGATTATTAATACGATAGCTTAATAGAAAATATAATAATACTTACAGGAAGTGCAAAAAGTGGAGTTCCCAACTGTCCCAAACAGCTTAGAGCTATCACGGGATGGTGCTATATTGACTGTGGCGCATGGTATGTTTCAAGTATATTTATGAATGCTAAGAGAGATTATTTTTTAATTAAAATGTATTGTACAAAATTATACATATATAATTGTAAACATTTCATATTATATAGTTAGAACAGAGGGCAGCATTACAGCAATACGTCAAGCAAAATTCACCTTTTTAGATCCTGAACGGCCTCTTTGTCACACTATTTTACATAAGTTGTTGTTAGGATGTATATAGTAAAGGATATGTATATACTTTCATGTATATATGGTACTTGTATAAAAATCAGATTTTGACGGGACTTTCACTGGCATATAGCTGATGTTATAAGGATACTTTTATTTTAGAAAGAAATAAAGGTACCGTGAAAAAATATTTAGTTCCACGCGAAAGAAGTTGCGGGCATAGCTGGTTTATTATATGAAAATTATTTTATATCATATTAAGCATTTTATATCATAGTGATGTTTAGAAACGACTCTATTACTAGTACATACGCATAGTTATAAAATTGTTTGAAAATATCTTCGACACATGAAATACAAAAACGATTAGGTCTGTAGAGTCTCTATTCTTCTCTATGGCTATGATTGTTATCCTAATCGATTGTAGTGTTCGTAAGCTTATTCATAGGCCCTAAATTGAATGAAGTATTTATAGCTTTGATTTTGTATTATATAAGTGCACGTTATTGACTTATTTTATTCTTTTCAGGTTCAAACGTTTCATTTTATTCATCGGACACAATGCGTAAAATGCGCGAATTTGCAGTACCAACTAAATGTTATTCGGCATCTTTGGCACCAAGTCGCGCTACCTTCGTCTGCGGAGGCGAAGACTTGAAAGTGTACAAGTTTGACTACAACACTGGAACTGAACTTGGCAAGTTTCTTGAAATAATTCATATGAAATTTAGTGAACTATCGCAAGGCCGTAGTAGTGTAACACTGTCGCAAAGTAGTGCTGTTTGAGTATAGATTAGGGTTGGCGATCTGAGATTGATTAATCGAACAATCGATTTTTTCGGACAAAATATCAACTTTTGAACAACTCACAGCTCTGAAACGATCAAGTGAATCGATATTTCACCCTTAAAATCAAGGTATAACTTTTCTATGTACATAAAACATGATTTAAATGGTAATTTTTCACATAATTAGAACGATAAAATCGATTATTGTTGTGTTTTTATTGTTTCTATGATTGGTTTTTTATTGAAAATATAAGCACGAAAAGCGAGTCGATAAAAAATAGATTTTTGAGGAATCGAGCTTTTGGGTCTTAATTTTGAGTGAATCGTTTCGAATCGATCCAAGAATCGATGTTTTTCATAAAGAATCTCCATCCGTATTATGGATTCACTCTTGCAGAGTCGTAAGCCTGTCAAGAGTGATTATATAATGACGTCATTATTATCATTACTGCCAAGCTCACAACAATTTATCTGCAAGAGTCGACTCGACACATATTCCATTCAACTTGGGTTAATCATCGTAACATTCGCAAGCAAATAGAATACTTAGCCCATGACAAATATTATATCTGGTTTATGGTAATCAAAATTCAGTCAGGTGCAAACTTCGTCTCCAATGCTTGACTCCAGTTTTAATATTCACTTACGCATTCTTATACGCATATTTGGCATAATTATTATTCTTAGTGTATTTTTTATATGATTTCATCCAAAGATGCAGTGTAATCTTGTAAGTACCAATTAGATTTTATTTTCACATGTGGTATGTTATTTAAAATTTTATCAACGTTCTATAGTATAGTCGGCAAGATTTGACCGGAATGTAATACGTATACATGCATGCGTAGAAGAAATTTATCGAAACAAATGGAAAATTTATAAAAGGGTTAAAAAAAAGTCTGTACTTTACTGCACGTTTCTACATAATTGCCAATTTTGAGGTCTTGAGGGGCCTTGTAACGCATCGTAACGTTTTACAAGACCCCCTTTGCCCCAAAATTGCGTTACGTAATACTTGAACGGCCCTTATTCTGTGTACAGAATCAAACAAGGGTCACTTCGGTCCGGTGCACTGCGTGCGGTGGTCGCCAGACGGGGAGCTGTACGCGACGGGCTCGGAGGACGGCACGGTGCGGCTCTGGCAGGGGGTCCCGGGCCGGGTGTACGGGCTGTGGCGGCGCACGAGCGAGCACACGCCCCTCTCCAACGGGTATAAAGAAGTCGCGGCCAACTGACCTTCCCCATCCACTATGGAGGTAAACTTTATACACTAGACACAAAAATTAAAGGATATAAAAAAAAATCCAAATTTTTGGGTGATTTTCAACGAGCTGTAACTCCGAAGAAAATGATCGTACAGAAAAAACAAAAAAATGAATTTTTTTTGTCATGTCCAGGTCTGGAGAAATCCTAAGAAAACTACCAAAAAAAAAAATTTTCTAAATTTATTCTCGTCTGAGAAAAGGTCCACGGGCTTCAAAAAAATTTTTTTGATTGTTTCATTCAAAAGCTCTTTTAGAAAATTTAATACTCTTTAATTTCACGTATTTAAAAAGCCTGTATGGCAATTTGCCGCGGAGTTATCGTCAATCAAAGCAAAAAAGTTTTTTTTTTCACTTTTTTAATCAATAACTCCGGAAATAATGATTGTATAGGAAATTGAAGGAGGGTTTTGAAAACTACACAATACTTTCTATGAGAAAATGTAAACATTTTTTAGAAAAAAAAATTTTTATTTTAATTGTAAATTCGTACTGAAAAAAAGACAAAAATTCGCATAATTAAGGATATTTGGATAACTTGGTATAAGTTTGGATAAAATGGATGAACGAAGGATATCGTCGGTAATTTTTTAACCTCAAAGTGTCCCCTAAAATCCCTCAAAAATTCAAAGCGCTGCGATTTTTTTTTCATTGTGCCCCGAAGCTTCAAATTCTATGTTTTTGCAAAAATCACCATTATGTGCAAATTTGTGATTTTTATTCATTTTTTCAATGAAAAAAATTTGAGATGTGTTGTTGGGGAGGACGTTATCGACGATTGCGGAATTGAGAAGCGATCGTGTGAGCATGAGCAGTGGGGTTTCGACGAGCTTCTCGAATGATAGCTCGATCATCACGCTCGGTAGTGATTCGTCGTCTACCTTGACCCGAACGACGATCGTAACTTTCAGTCACGTTAAATCGGGCATAGGCACGACTGACCACAGACTGACTCACTCCCATAGAAGCTGCTACTTCCACCTGACTGTAGCCCTCGTTGAAAATCACCCAAAAATTTGGAAAAAATTTTATATCCCTAAATTTTTGTGTCTAGTATATATATATATATCTTAATCATTTCGTTTTTTGAAGGGGCGTCCATTAATTAAGTGAAGTGATTTTGGCGATTTCTTGCCTCCCCCTTTCCCTTTGGCAAGATGTCGTGAGACTCTGCTCGACCTAATACGGCTTCTCATTTCACGAGATTTTAAAAAATCCATGAGTTTAATCTAAGTAAGTTAATCTGCATTTGCTTTATTAAAAAATAAACAATTCGATATTTTTTTTATTTATGTTTAGTGGTGAAACATTTCTTGTTTAATTTACACTGAGAGAAAAAAATCTTGTCACAACAATGCCCATTTTTATCAAAAGACTTTGTTTTCTCACGGTAACCCAGTTTTCTTGCCATTTTGCACTGTTTTTTGCGGAAAAAAACTACGTGATATATGCCGACGTGCTCCCCTTCCGCATGTGGGACTTTTCTTTATAGATAACGTTTAGCGTAATGACCATAATCTCACCTGATCTTAAGTGAGTGAGTGAGATTTGGCTCGACCCCCCTAAACGCCACATGAAATTAATGGACGCCCCTAATTGCGCAGAACACTTTATTTCAGATTCAATTCAATGAGACTTAGCCGTCATGCTCGTCTGTGTAACGCTCGTTCATGTAACCTCGGATGAGTCGACTAAGGAAGCAAGAGAGATATAGTTAACTCGTCAATGCTATATTCGCTCGGCGAGTGTTACATGAAAGAGTATGAGTTATCTGTTGCATTCATTATCGATTTAAAGACGGTATTTGTCGTCGTACCTTTTTATTTAGTACATAAAGCCGCGTTTTCTCTAGTGCATATTTGTTCAGCGATGGGCGATTCGAATCATTTCACTCAAATATCTCGAATCAGTCTTTGAACTCACTAATTACAATGGCGTTTCATCAAAACCGAGTTGATTCGTTTTATGCATTCGTTGTGCGAGTGCACACGGCTGATACCTAAATACCCAAATTCTTTTGTTGTATGTTGATTTTATTTAATTTTATGATTATTTTGATTTGTTGTGATTTTTTAAACAAATCTATTAGTTTTTTAGAGTAATGTGTTTTAACATTCAAACCTAACCTCTATCTGCATTAAATATTGCACACATTATTCGTGAATACTTGCTCGATGACTCTGCTCATTCATAAGCTCGACACCGAATTAAGTCAACTCGACTGCCCAATTATAATGTAACCGAGCCCAACTCAGTGGCTCGAATCGTCTCTATAATATATTCGAACATACGCTTCTCCTGTCGCATTCGCATCATGTAATTACTGCTGTTGACCGAATTGTATTAACTCGAATAGTGATTCGAATTAACAACCACTTCATGATTCGAGTTAAAAAAATACGACTCGTCCCAAAGCTAATTTGTCCCGCGACTCTGTTGCTCGCCCCCAAATTACGTGTCCCGTGCGATGCCGCTCGCGACATCTGTGTAAAAATAACGGAAAACAGCGTACTTGTATTTATTCGATACTATATGAATCAGTACTCGTTACTATCGTATCGTTACTTTGAGCATTGAGTCGTGTTGCGTACGGTATGACATTGACATCGCATCGTTCGTAACGTTTTCGTACTCGGTACTAGATGGTATGTACCCGTTACTTAGTAACATAGTTCATGCGGTTTATTATAGCTCTATCCGTGTTCGGTGAAACTGTTAAAGCCCTTACGGCTGACAGCGTATGTCAGGTCGAAACCGTGTCCCTCGACAGTCGCCCGACAAGCTTGGAATAGTGAGGACGTGTGTCGCTTTGTATTCCGAAATAGTAGTAGTGTGGGCTAACGAGAGCGTATTGACCCTCATCGAGTTGTATTGTCAGATACTTTATATTGTGATTATAAAGACAAAATTAAAAAAAAAATGATGCATGGGACAGTGTCGCAACTACATTAAATATACCCAGAAAAGATGTCAAGTTGAAAATAGACAAAATACGGTTGCAGTTTCTCATGAAGAAATGAAAGGTAAAAGGAAGGAAATTACTTGCTTTGATAGTATAAGACAATAAATCATAACTATCTCAATGTAATAACGAATCTATTGTGAGGGTGAGCTTTCCGAAATTTTGTATCTAGCTTGATTAAGGCCGGCCCAACCATATTTAAAAGTAGTTAGAAATAATTTCTAGACATTCTAATAAAAATTTTGAAACATCCGTCGCGCATTCTAAGACTTCTTGACCTTTCAGAAAGATCTGAAGGAGTTAAGCTTGTGTAAATATACGTCTCGATTATAAGACCCCATTAAAATACAATATTAGAACTTTCATATGATACATCCCTGTTTTTTTTGTTGTAGGACTCTTATGAAGAAGACCAGTGATATAGTGAAACAAAATTATTTGCTTAGTGACCGGTGTAATCACAACAATGAGTGAACTTGTCACTAAGTTACGTGAAAAGAGAACTAGAAGCGTAAACAAAGCAAGACTAATTGTTGGTAATATTTTAAAACTGTCTCTGTATTTTTTTAACGCAACAAGTTTTTTTTTATACTACAGCGTTAGTTATATTTTATTGTAAAAAGAAACTAAATAAACTAAACAAACAAAATAAAGTGATTTGTAAATAAGGATTGAATTTTATTAGTTTTTTTTAATTGTACCCAGTTTTATTTTAATGTCTATTTTTTTTTATATATGTAAAAACTGATGCTGTATTTTCAATAATTGTGCAATAGTATTGACTAAAGTTGCATGAAATAGAAATACACATTTTATGTACAATATTTTATTTAAATACCTAATAGAATGTAGTCCATATTATCAATATTTGACATGAGTAGTCATGTTTTATTTGTAATTATTTTAATAATGACTCAAATAATTGTTTTAAATGGTAATATCCATAATGTTTTACAACAATAATTATTAATATTGATGTAATTTATAGTTTTTTATATACTTATATATTTTAGAATTTTTGTAAACGAAATGTAAATGTGATATTACATAATAAAACAGTATCGTGAAACAAATTCAATGTATTGGATTTTTGTTACTAGTTAAGACTTAAAGTATAATTTATAAAACTATAAAGTACAATTATTGTCATTAATCTACAAAATTGCGTAATAATATCTAGGCAGTGATGAACGAATTAAAACAAACATCCTAAAGAAAATTATAGTACTTACAGTATACATGGTATATACCATTTTTTAAACTTATGGTAACTTCAGAGTTTATGTATGAACCGGATAATACTGTAATATCTTTAATGAAACAATAGTATGGTCATGGACTGATTTTTTTTTTAATAAAAACTACATGACGTTAATATTAATTAGTTGCCAGATACATTATATTTTATATCTTCATTAACATCGTTTTATGGTTTAAAAACAACAAGATTCACTGATATGACACTTCACATTATACAGTACGTATTTACATTTGCTGTAAACGGTAACCACGCATAATAAAACGTTATGCTCATATAAAAAAAATCAGTCAAAACCGTCTGTAAAATGCCATTAAAAAAAAATGGTGCTTGTATTTCAATTTTGCAATAATTTTGATGTTAAAAACTGCACAAGCGCAAACGTAAACACCTACCGGGAATTTGCTCCCATGACTTTTTTACGTTTTGGTTCAAATTAAATTAAATTAAAAATCTTTATTCAATTTAGGTCCTAAAAAGGCGATTATGAAGTCATAATTTTTTGTTGTTTTTCTTGTTTGTACTTCGCCAAGGGTTTTGTACTTTTATTTGGAGGTGGTCTTTTTTTAAAACAAAATCTATTTGTAATCTGTACAATAATCTTACATAATAATTGTCTTACATAGGTAAATTAGCTTTAGTAATGTATTGATTAATTTTTTCAAATGAAATGAATTGTTTAAAGTACACATTTTAGTTTTCATACTTCATCGTACATTTATTATTAAATTGTTACCTCTACAGGTAAATTGAGCACATTCTTGTGACTATACTTAAGGTAACTTATGTGATATGGTAAAAGTTGCTAACATAAATGGACTGTATAATAAAATAAACGCAATATCAAGGTTCACAACCTAATTTTAATAATTGTATTACTGTTATTATGGAAATACTTAAATAATATACATATTTATATGTATGATTTTAACTTTACGGTATTTGTAATAAAACTGTCAAAAGTTATATAGTTTTGTTGTTAAAGTAAATTTGTGCCAGGTCTCCTGATGCGATGTATTCAAGTAACAAGTGACGAATCAGTATAATGCAATACGCACCATTTAGACTAGTTTTACATTAAAATCCCTTAATTTATAATTAAAACTTAATCGATATGCCGATCAGCATTTCTTTAAGTTTTTATCTATCTATATATACAATATGATGAGTAATTTTGACATGAACTTATAAATAAATATATAAAGATAGTATTTGAATAGATATTCAAAATTAACCAGATATTTTATATTTTATTAAAAAATAAATCAATGACAGTTCCCGTAGCTAAATTGACTTTTAGTAAGTGCTAATTAAAGAGAGAACAAAAATGTATGGGATGGTATTCGACATAGAATATCAGTCACTTTGACATGTGTCATCCCATACATTTTTATATTTTCTCTTTGTGTTCGCAATTGTTGAAAGACAACTTGGTTGGGGCAATGATATAAGATCGGAAAGCAAATGCATTATGTTTTCTAATTTCGTTAAATAAATTAAATGGCTAGTAAAAAATGTAAGTATATGTGAAACAAGAAATTAATTATGTAAAAATTTTAACTTTACTTAAATTGATAAGCATTTTAAATTGATGATTACTAGAATTGGCTCTCAATAAATCTACTCGCTTTTCACTTTCGTGAAATGAAATATTTATATGTACTTTCACAGGTCGCAGGACAACATACATTAAACTTAAAACTATTTTTAATAAATAAACTGACTTTCTGAAATTTTAATTAATAAGAAAGTTCAGAATTCTTTCACGACTTCTAAAAAGACATTAAGAAATGACTTAACAATAGAATGGATACACGAACTGTTTTGTATGTTTGCGTAAATAAGGTCGGACTGATATCGTATTAAAGTTGTATCAGTCAGCACATTTTATTTGGCGATGAAAGGTGATAGATCGGGGAACTTGAAGTTGATGGGTGGCCGGCGCGCATTCCGAGCCGAGCTTGGGGAAGGTGCAGCCGCTCCGCACTGCGCTGTGCATACGTCATCTCGTAGCACTGCGTCTCGCGGCCATTCGCGAAGCAGCTGCCCGCAGTCAGTTATGCGTAGTGATGCACACTGAGCCTGTACCACATATCAAGAAGTCACTACACATTGTTCACAGCAAAGTAACGACATTGCACCTGATGGTAAGGGACCGTTCAAGTATTACGTAACGTGATTTGGGAGGGGAAGGGGTCTTGTAAAACGTTACGATGCGTTACGAGGGCGTGAGGGTGGCTTCGTTTGTTTGTTAGCACATTTATGTTACTTACCCCTTCGGAGGTACAAATGCAGGATGTGCACGGTGACGGGAATGCAGACTCTCCCACTGCGACAGAGCGGCCCGCGATCAAGCAACCTTGCGCTGAGCTCTCGCGCCACGCTGATAAGTCCAGTTTAGGTAAAGATGCACATGGCACACGTGGATTTCTATAAATTTATTTTATACTTTATAATGGATAGTTTTACCTAATAAAAAGAAAGATTATAGTATATTAAAGTGATAATAGCTCAGTGGTAGTGTGTAGGAACGCCGCGTCATAGGACGTGAGTTCGAATCCAACAACCTACAATGAGCTTGAGCTTTCGGTGAAGGAAAAATATTAATTGTAATGTCCATATATTATTATATTTATATAAAAAGTATTCAAATAAATTTTCTGTATAACTGTATGATAAAAAGGTAAAAAACCTTTTTATTTTTAAGTATTAATTCAATCGTACGGTACATCAAGTTGAACGTGTAAACATATCAACTTACAAGAAACTGCTAGGTAAGTCGAAAGCTGCTCTTTGAATATCGCCAGGAATGTCAAAGTTCTCACAAAATATCTTCGATAATGTCGATTTTCTGATCTCAGCCAGTTGTTGTTCGGTAAAACGAGCAGCAGTGTTGTCATTTTCGTACCTAAAATATTAAACATTAAAAATTTTTATATTTGTTTACGGTTATCTTCTATGTGGAAAGAAAGCAACAGTCGTTCGGTTCACCTGATATTTTGTGGGCACTGCAACCAATGTTTACTTACGTAGTTAAACCAAGTTTAAAAATTTCACGGTCCTAAAATGTCGGCACCTATAGCTTTTTACTCCTAAAGATAATATAGCCGTGAATTTTGACAGGTACATTTTCAAAATCGTTCGACATTAGTGCAAATATCGCTATTTTATTGCATAAATTTTTTTTATGGTTACCTGGTGGTATCGCAATGATACGTGTGTTTTATTACTAATTTTGTCAAGTAGGAGTATTGTAAAACACAAACCGTAATCGGAGTTCTCCGAAGTTCCACAATTTAAATATTGTGAATAGAGGCAAAGGCAAATCCCAAAATTGCATATAAATGTCCAAACAATATCTGTTATACGTCAAAAGTAATTGGACATTCCTATTCTTAAACGAAACCAATTAAATACTTTAAGATATCCATATTTATATCTAGATACAAAGATCTTGTCCGTACAATTCCATAAACTACAGGTTGCTGCATATTAAATTAACTATATTTATAATTACAAACATAAGAATTAGTGCAAACACATCTTAGATATACTTCGTAAATATCTCACCAGAAACGATCACATTTCCTGAGTTGCCTGAACTGGATAGCAATGATGCAGGCAAAGGTTGGTCCCACGAGTCCACCCTGGAGTGGCCTCTCACTCATACCTCCAGGGAACAGGTCAATGTCGTCCACAGTTGCGTATATTCTCTTAAACCTACAAAAACAAGTAAGTTAATTATTAAATATGACGATACATCCTTTTTATATTTACAACATATTTTAAATAGTGTTTTTGCATATATTGTTACACATAGGCCTCTATCATAGTGTAGCAGCCTAGTCTGCAAGTGTTTTAATTTCATAGGATCGACGCATAAGTTTGAGATTCAAAACTCTATTAGATTATATACAAAATAGTAATGGTAAATTGACTACGGTATAAATATAAATGAATATATATATATATATATAATTATAACGTACCTTGCGATAACTTCGTCGGGAATTTCTCTTGCCAAATCTTCGAAGGTAGCTGCTCTCTTCAAGTTACAAAGGGCTCTGTAATTATTATAGCTGGGTATGCCATGGTCTCGCGCTCTTTGAATGTTGAGAGCGATCAGGTCAATACCCGAAAACGGTATGCGTCGGTCTTCGAAAAGATGGTTTGTGACTTCACCAGTAATGAATTGATCGAGAGTTTCCATAGGAGTCGAGGACAGGCCACGCATAAGTTCGTCCACTAACGGCGGGTGCTATATGTCAAATAGAATACGTATTTAGTATAACTCAATATATTGATTTAAAAGTTTCACTAATATTAATGAATTTTCTTTGTTAAATATTTAATTGCTGCCTTCTATGTATTAGCTACTTTCGAGTGTATAGATAAAACCTTGAGTTAATAAAATATTACCTATTTACTAGATATAACAAAACTGTGAAGGTTTCGTATTGGTCCCTAATGACATGCGGTATTATGCGGGACGGTAGAACCCTACAATTCTGTCTGACTGGATCAAAATCTCTATAGATACACTAGGTTTATTCTTCATTCTAGTGGCATGAATTGGCGTGTTACGTTTTGGGATCAGCGGTGTACATCCAGCAATCGAACAAGGATATAAGTTCCAATAACAGATCAGGTCGTGACTGTCACACTCATGGTAAAAATATCTCTTAGTTTTTCATGTTTCGGGGTCATCAAGCGTATCAAGCTGTTAAATAGCTTGTAAGTCAGTATAACATTGGTGACTCTTGGTGGATTGTTTATTGCTCAGAGGTTAGGGGCCGTTCAAGTATTTCGTCTGGCAAGGAGGAAAAGGTCTTGTAAAACATTACGATGCGTTACAAGGACCGGAGGGGGTATCCAATAACGCGTTACGTAACTTTATTTTGTTCATTTAAATAAAAAACTAGACACTTAAAATTTCCCAAATTCTCAACTCTTTTCGGCTATGTTTTATGGAGAATCAAAAATCTTTAAAAATTGCGTTACGTAATACTTGAACGGACCCTTAGCTGTTTGGCATCAGATTTCCAATTTGAGGATGGTAGTTAGGCAGCTATTACGAAATGCCCAAACACTATGCACCTTTGGCGAACGAGTTTTACTATGAAGTAAAACTTTTTTACTCACGCTTGACGTCGGGAGTAAGCTGGTGAATGCGTGACGAGAGAATTACGAGAATGTTACAAAAAGTGTGATCGGACGAGGCAAACGGAAATTGAGAAGGAGATATAAGTTAGTGAAGATAGAAAGAATGAGAGTTACATTTCGTATATTACTGTAGGGGCAAGAGAGAGAGGTGCGAGCATACATTTCCTTCTCTCATTGCCAGATAAATTTTACTTCAGTCGTGTGGTCTAAAGCACAATCGTTTTTCTTCTTAGGATATTGTCCTTTACTGAAAGTGTAGGCGCATTGTAGTCATTGTCATTTAACCTGTGTCAGAGCACACAATATTACCATTGAAAAAAAAAAAAAAAAAAAAGCAACTACGTACTGTCATAAATAAGTCAGGCCTGAAGAAACCGTCTCTGAGAAGAATTGGCGGCTCCACTGGCTGGTAACTTGGAGAGAGACGCGGTAGATGAGGTCTTAATAAGGAGTGCCCGATCCTAAATGAGGCTGCAGCGAACTCAGTTACAATGGCCGGGTTGCAGGTTGGAGAGTACTCTTTGTAGTAACCTTTAAAAAAAACATAGATTCATTATACAAGACCGATACTGGAAAGGTCGTTGGAAATGTATGTGTTTTCTTATTAAAGTCACTACATACGTGATGTGTTTCATCGAGGACATTGAAGGGATAAACAAATCTGATGAGATAATTATCCGATTATAATCTTCAGATTAACTGGTTTGCTTTATTAATATGCGATATTAAGAATTAGGCAATATACCTTCATAATTTTTAGGACTATTCAGTGCTTGTCAGTCGCTTTTGCGACATGATTACACTGCTACGTATCATAGGCGAAAAGTAACCTAACTAAACAGAACTATACCCAAAGTTTACAATAAATGTTTATAAGTATACTACTTTATAGTTCCGCCTGGAATTAATTGGTCGCTGGCGGTTGGTCAAAGTAACGCCTTTGTTAATCAAATACATATAAAGTTAACGATTTTTTGAAGTTAATATAGATTCACCCTGGTTAGTTTGCACATTACTTAAATAATCGACTACAATTTTAAACATATTTTGGATAATTATACTAGGTGAATTCTTAAACTCTTGTAAAGCTTTTAACAGATTGAAACCTATATACTAGCTGACCCGACAAAAGTTTTTCTGTCTTATAAATTATTTCTAGTGAATACTTTGGTTGTATTAAAAAATGAGAGGATGAGGGTAGAACGGTGACAATTTAGTGTTGTATGTATTTTTTATCCCATATCATAAAATTTTTTTTTTTTTTTCCAGATTTTTTTTTACGTATGAAATATAAATCTCGTGTCTCAGCGTTAGGTCACACTCTTCCGAAACGGCTCAACCGATTTGTGTGATTTTTTTATATATATTTGGTAGTTATGAGACTAGGTAGTAAAGTATATACCGGTGGGTAATTCTCGTGTACATATTATGCAGATTTTTTTTTATTATCATTGTAAATATTTCATGTCTTTTTTTGTTGGCATCAAAAATACCTATAACCCCAAATTTTCACCTTATTACTTTTCAATTTTTTAATCGCAATTTAATACAACCAATATATTCACTAGAAATTATTTATATGGCAGAACAATGTTTGCCGGGTCAGTTTTACATAATAAATATTTGGTTCATAATATGGGAAAAATTCAACTACTTTTACCTTTGCATCCATAAATTTAGTATTCCAATTAAAATATCATTTATATTATTTTCTTTTTTACGTATTAAATACTGTACTTTTGTAACTACTTTGGATAGTTATTAGATACATTTTCATTTGTACTTCACTATTAGTTATCTTTTATTAGTCTAAACAACAATTTTTATTGGAGTGAATTATGAAAGATGAATACCTGATGGCAATAACTTTAATCCGTAGAGATTTACGGCGTTCCAGGACAACAACCTAGGTAGGAACTCGTTGTATATGATGTGAGTGAATTGTGCGGCGACGATACGGCGAGCATTTTCGAAGAGTAAGTCAGCGTCCCAATGAGGGTTAACACCTCGGAGTCCTTCCACTAAACGGTTGTGCTCACGTAGGAAAATAGTATGAATGGCGGTTAAACCGGGCTGCTCCGAAGCTCTGCCGTCACCTGGTAAAGTTTAGTGAAAAATTTATCGTAATATCATCGGTGGTTAATTTCATGCACGTATTATTTCAATCTAAATTTACTTCTAACTGCTAAAAAGTATATAATAAATACAGAAAACTGTTTCATGTCAATTTAATGTTCAGCTGGACAATATTCTCTTAAAATTTTAATTTCGTTTATATTGTCAAATCTGACACTTTTTATACTTTATACGTTTAGTGTTATGGCCGCAATCTCACCTGATATCAAGAGATGATGTGGGCCAAAATGGTCGACACGCTTAGCCTAGTGGAGGGACTGGCTCTCAAGTGCAACTGCCGGAATACGAAAGGTAGCTAGCCAGGCGGGCATTAGAAAAAGCCTTACCACCTTGTTATGATTTCATCACGATGATATCTTTATCAGAAAGCTCAAGCTCATTGCGGGGATTCGAACTCACGTCCATTAACGTAATATTTGTATACACTGCCAACTGTGCCATCATCTCTTCCTACACTTATCTGTTTTTAATTAATTAGTAATTTGTATGCAACGTCAAAATTCTTAAAAAATCACTATAATACAACAATGTAAATGTAACAATATAAAATCATAATGTAAGCAATATATTTGTTAAGTTTGTAAATTATTCAGTATAATTTTTATTCCAGAAGAAAGAAATGCTTTTACTGTTATTAAATTAAAAAAAAAAAACATTTTTTTATATAACTTTTAAAATGCATTTGTATACGAATTATACTTTTCGTGATTCACAAATTTAAGACTTCTCTTTGTGTCTACATCTCACAATATGTTAAATAAACCTTACAACTGGATTTCTATAATATTGAATAAATTGATTTCTATATAATATTGAACGATAATTATTTAATTTTTATTATCACAAACACGTATATGTTCAACATCATTAAAGCAAATGCCTTCTGTACAAATATCGAACTACTGACCTTTTGGCGTGATATTCAACAGTAGTTATGGCTTAATATCAATATCTGGTGTGATTTCATTTATAAAAACGTTTACTATTTTTTGAATATTTTTATGATTATGAAAGAAACATTAAATTAAAGAAGTTGTAGACGGAAATGCTGATCTTGTATAAGAATAATATTATAATAATAGCGATTCATTAAAAAAAACGAGAAATCGATATTGAACGCCATATTTGGAGACATTCATTAAACTATTCTAATTAGTTATTGAAAAATCTCGGTAGCTTATACCATAAGAATTATAATATGATAAGTCTTACCAGCAATGAAACAGTATCCACTAGGAGCTTTGCACTCGGGATGGTTGTCTGATCTGGGAAGAAGGTCTTTGCCGTTAAGCGGGTTTGCCGTAGCGTTCAACCGCCCATTGAAACCACGCAACTTGCGGACAATGCACGGATTTTCTCCATACACTACAGAGCCATCGATGAAGGCAGTGTTCTGATTTACTTGTTCACGAGGACCTGAATTAAGTAATTTATTAATTTTATCAAATTTACAAATATTTTATAGTTACGTGCTAAGGTAGGTAGTAAAGTATTAATGAGAATCCTTACTAATATTATAAATGCGAAAGTGAGTTTGTTACGATTTCACGCTTAAACCGCTGAATCGATCCTTGGGCCTTCGACCTTAGAGATATTGATAGGTTACTTTTTCTCGCGACTAAACTTATTGGAAGTGGGGTAAAGAGAGGAATAAATTATGTGCGAAACATTTTATTGCGTCATCTGATTTGCGAAATAAATATTAACCGGGTAAAATATAATAATAAAATGTATGTAATATAAGAAAATATTGATAATAAAAAGTCTATGTAGTCATTATTATATAGCGACAATACTTAACTTCTCATTGCAAGAAATATCTAATAATATGTAAAAATATTTTTACATATTAGAGCGGCAGGTTGATTTGATTTAAATACTATGTTACCCACCTAGTTGCTGTTGTCCGGGTAAACTCCTCATGAATGGGAAGCAAAGCCTCTCGCCCGATGTCACATTTACTTCCGGGTAGTAATGGTCTCCTCTTGGTACCGGGAAAGGATTGCACTCTGGATGTACTGTTCTTGGAGAATCACATGAACGACAGTCGGGGATGGATTCATGGAAACCTGTGGATGGATTATTTTGTATACCATTTGAAGTTATATTTTAAAAAGTCAAAATATATAATATTGGTACTTTGTATTAACTGATTTATAGAATGAATTAAGTTCGTCTAAATTAGGATTTTAAATAAATATATGTATTTAGTAAGCTTATTTAGCTTATTATTAGAATTTTAGAATTATCTTACACATATTACTATTTTCACCTATTATAAAAATGATTTTTATAAATTTATAGATTAGGATGAGTATAATTTACAACTGTACAATATTTACTTTACCTTTGTGTATAGGTGTCATAGTCAGTTCGTGATCGAGGAACTGAGCAAACTGCATTACCATCAGGGTATACCGGGTGTGTAAGTTTGATATATCGGGATGGATCACTGTTGAAATAACACGCGGTGATGGGAGAGGAGTGCCAGCCACTGAGTTGATACGAGGTCGACTCACACCTATAAAAATAGTGATTATATTTAATACTGTTTTGTAAACACAAATTATTAAATCTTTGATAAGACTGGCTGTTTTCAAATATTACCATCTTCGTAAACTGGCGGTAGCAGTCTTGCAAAAGTAGTCAAACTCTTGCCCAGATTAGGATTCCTTAAGTTATTACAATATCCAGTGTAAGTTCTGAAAGGACTATCAGCATCGCAAGACCCAGTATCATCACACTGAGGCTCGATAGTAGGTCCACCTAACTGGTCTTGTCCGATGAAGCCGCTAATGTCTACTGATTGAAGGGAATCAGCAAAATCGTTTGTAGTACTAAAACCGAGAGTGTCGTCGAAGATCTGTCGCTTGCGGCGATGTCTGGAAAAATAGATATAAATAGGTTCATAAATATATTTTTAAAATGGAATACCATTTTTACTAATTTGGTTTATCAGAAAATGAAAAACATTACAATCTTATGACATTGTTCACCCAGGTGAAACATTCCTAATGTAGCTATGAATTGGCAACCTATTACTAATTCCATTCTATACTTAATCAAGTAGTACATAACAATCATTCTCCTATCTTGTTGAAATATATAATAAAGTTTTATTTACCCAGAGTGAATAGAGTTAAGTAGTTCATTCGTGGCAAATTCGAAAAACAGCGATGTGTTTGCAAGCTTAAGTGCGTATTTATTGGCCTTAGAGAACGAAGCTGCAGTACCGACTGGTGACTTAGGATCAGCTCCTCCCTCTGAAATAGAAAATACAATCTCCAATGAGATCTTAGCATTAGAATGATTATAAGAATAATTAGGTAATTAGAGAAATTATATTACTAAATAAAATATTCACTTACACTTTCAAATGTTTTGACCAAATACTATATCAGTATGTAGGTATAATAAATTGTCCTCTATATTTTTACATAATATTTTATATGGATGGATACTATGTTTTTATTTTGTTAGTTCTGTGTCATTAGTTGCGAAATAAGATTGATAATAAATATAAAACTACTTACGAACTTCCCATAACATATATTCAAGTTTTTTGCGATCTGCCATTTCTTGCTTAGCTTTCTCAATAGCGGCGCTAAGCATATCCTGAGATAATTGCTCAACTGCTTTGGCTCCGGTTTGATCATGCCATGGGGCAACTTCCAAGCGGTTATGTTGAGAGCATTGTTGGGCTGCGTTTCTAAATTTAGAAAGATATATTGATTAAAATTTATAGTTTTTATTGATTATATTTCTCTATAATATAATACATGCTATAGTTACTTACAAATACGGATCTTCTTTAACAAACGCCTTAGGCTGAATATTGATAAGACTATCTTCAGCGGCGCATAAAAGTCCTGCTAGAGATACCTTTCTGATAGCTCCCAACTGATTAGGGGAAAACGAAGAAGGAGGAATATCGTTCTCGTACCAGAATCTACAATAAAATACTACATTATTTAAATAATGATATTTATTATTAAAAGAATTAACATATGTTATAAGTCACTTAATTATTTGTCACGGCAATTAACCTTCTTCTTAAAAATACTAAAGACAACATAAATAAAAGTACACAGAATTTGGTTTGAAGAAGTTTGTTATGATTACAGGTTTCAATAAGTGTTAGTTTAATATTTGTTATAAATGATATGAGTTTCTAAAATCTCTTTTTCTTTACATAAATACGTTCGTGTTATATAAGATTTAATATTATATATTAATAGATAATTCGAAATACACATGTTCGACAATATATTACCTGTCACTTTTCTTAAGGTTAGCGAACTGCAGCGCTAAAACACATGCCAATGTTGGACCCACGACAGCACCGGTAGCTGCCTTTTCCATTGCGCCTCCTATCATCAATTCTACATCCTCTGCATTCCTGGAATTTATGAAGTCATTTGTATAGGCTATTTGGGAGTGTAAAATTATTATTTCAAATAAACCAATTACGTTACCAATATATATTACATTTCACACATCATATTTTTAGATACAAATTCACTTGATGTTAAATAACTAGCAAAATAATAACAAAGTTCAGTGGGGGAACTAGTTCTCGAGAAACGCTATCGAAACAGACGCATAGAATTCTTAAACGTATATTTGCTACAGATTTTGAGCTTGAGTGCGGTGACAACCAGGTAAGCAATAAAAAATGCCTTACCATCATGTGATGCACAAAGATTTACAAAACAGGCAAAATTTCATGGAAACGAAAATATACAAAATATCTGTTCATAACAATAATTATTTGATTAGTTATTATTAATTATTTGATTATTAGAAAAATAGTAAACTTCAATATTATGAAAACATAAGTTTTACACCTATTTCTCCCGTAAAGGAGTTGTACTTTGACTTCGATGATGTATATCGTAACAGGCATTGGTACGCTATTATAATTGACTTTTCAAGTCTGAATAGTTTTCGAGGTCAGTCATTTTTAGCTATACGCAGCAGTTATCTTTAAAATTAATTTAAATTGCATGCCAGCTTCATATTTTGTCATAAAAATTACCATAAAAAGACCAAGATCGTGCGATTATATGTATTTTTTTTTATACTTAAGGTTTTAGCGTTGTGGCCATAATCTCACCTGATCTTAAGTGACGATAGGACCCAAGTCGGTAGACATGCTAAACCTGCCGGAACACACCTATTAGTATTTAGCGGCAGATTTTCAACTTGAGGGTGGTTGCTAGCCAGGCGGGCATTAGAAAAAGCCCTACCACCATGCAAATAAACCATGTATGCACTATAAATAACTTTTACAGAGTATGAACTTTATAAAACAATTTGTTATTGGAATTGAATATACAATATTGTTTGTTGGATTTCCAACAGATTAAGAGTTGATTAATTAGGGACTCCTTCTAACCTGTATAAATCAGCCATCATCTCCTGCTGTGTTTTATCGAATCCCATTTTCTCTAAGTCTGCAAAGGTCTTGACATTCGTCATAGGTTCGCAAAGTCTCAAAGCTTGTAGGTATGGTGAAATTCCATGATCGCGAGCTCGGTTTAAGTCCCACTGAGCAGTCGGTGCGAAACGGGATACACGATGGGCGCTCGTATGTATCAAATGATGTATACTGATCGTAGCGTTTACCTGAAAATGATTTTACATTCATTTTCTAGGCATTGCAGAGCAGCTGTCAGTATAGCCAGATATTTTTGATTTGAATATTCGAAATATCTTCCACGGCTTGCGCACTTACTTTACCGATACTAAGAGCAAAGATTAATTTTAAACTTCAGTACTTAAAGGACGAACACAATGAACTTCTAAAATATTTACCAGTTTCTCATTCATCATAGCTTTGAAGATTGGTGCAACCGCAACTAACTCGTTGTAGACTCCAGCACGGTTGGCGCTAGAGTATCCACGCCAGAAGCCAAGAGAAGTTAACTTCAATTCTGCTTTAGCCATACCCACCTGTGATTAGAAAATGATTTTTATATTACATGCGTAACATATAAAAAATGCAAATGGTAGGTTACTACAACTTTATAGTATATATAACAATATCCACAAAACTGCTGAATCTAAATAGTAAGGGTCTGAGAGGAGGATTGGATTTTAGTAAAATGTAACAGTATATTTCGTGTACTAGCATTTTAATCCAAATGTATAAATCTATAATACAAAATATTTTATATTTTTATATAAATAGGTATAAAGTAACACTAGTAAAAAAATAATGATTTTAAATCATGATAAATCAAAGTTACCTCGCCAAGCAACACCGGCAAGAACTCGTTATAGGTTATATGTTGAATAATAGCAGCTATTGCTCGCCTCGTTTCCAGGAACAGTGTGGTGTCATCCCAAAATGGGTTGAGAGAAAAGAGTTCACCGGCGATACGGTTATGTTCAGAAAGTAAAGCTTTATAGAGAGGTGCCGTTGGTGATTCTTCGTTACACCTGGGAAAAAATGTACAATAAATCCTTAATATATGGTAATATATTAATAAAATCCAGCCTTTTCAGGAAAACACATTGTAAGTGTAAAATATCTTAAAGATGTTTTTTTTTTATTGTAATCACCTAAAAATTAATTTCTGTTAATCAGAAGCAGTATGTTAATAGCCACTATTTTAACTATGAATAACAAGTCACATTTTTTTTATAAAAATATCATAAATACTTTTTTAACAAAGAATGAAAAAACTCTCTCCTGTAAAAAATGCGAATTGTCGCTTCATTCTGTGATCAGGAAAAATCCTGAAAAGGCTCGATGTTATAAAGCGGAGAAGTTTGTTTATTTGATCGGGCTAATCTTAAGAACTAATAGTCAGATTTAAAAAAAAAATTGGTATTTGATAGAACAATCATTGAATAAAGCATTGGCTATTTAACATCGCACTACTTCTAATAAGATCAAAGCTGTATTGAAAAAAGTTGCAAAAACGGACAAAAATTATTAATTAATATTTAATTCCACACGAACGACTATTATGCAAATAGATAATCTATTAATTACAATAATAAATTCAGGTAAATGATAATTTAAGCAACGGGTTTTATTTAGGTTATTTAGATAATTGAGTAAAGTAATATATTTCGTTATTGATCCAGTCTGTTTTAGAACCTCTTTTTGTACTGCAAATATTTGTTTGTAAATTGTTTTTAATTAGTTGTGTAGGTATAACAAAACAATGCCATTAAAATATATGTAATGGTGACTTAGTGATAGTTAGTATATATAGTGATATTAGTATACAGTGATAGGTGGCATCAATTGACGTGACTTCAAGTTCTTTAATTTTTTGAATGAGCCTGAGATTTTGGTGAAGAAGGGCATCCAAAGAGTAGCATGGCGGTAGGGCTTTTTGTAATGCCCGCCTGGCTGGTTACCACAGTCAAGTTGAAAATCTGTTGCCAAATACCTATGGGTGAGTTCAGTAGTTGCACTTGAAAGTCAGGCTCTCTTTTAGCCTTAGCGTGTTAACCACCTTAGACTACTCGTGTGTCTTCATTTAATATTAGGTGAGATTGTGGTCAAACACTATATTTATAAACTATTAAAAAAATTGGGTATTTCGACCAAGTACTATTATATCCAAATATTATTAGAAATATTTAATTATCTTTGCTGATATCAAAATTAATATTAATAATGGAATGTCCTAATTTATTTTGCATGTAATGCGGATGCGATTAAGTTAAAAAATCACAGCGTCATGTGAAGGTTATACGTTGCTATAGAACAACGGCATCCCGAGTCAATTGTGTATAAAAAAAATTTAAATTAAGAATATTTTCGACTAATATCTTAGTGTCTATCATTGTTATTACATTAAATTGATAACACGTATAGTGCAGCTACAGTTGTAACTATAGAATGAGATATGTATAATTATATCCCTATATTATCTGTATAAAATAGTTTTGAATAGTATGAATAAGCCTATAAAAACCATTACAGTTATATGATTAAAACAATGTGATGTAATAGATTTATAAAATTTAACTCTTTTATTCGGTTTATTTTGATGACATTTTTATTTGACGATTTCTTTATTATTGATAAATTTGTTAGGATCTAAGTCTAAACAATAAACCTCGACAGTTTAAGAAAACTTTTGTGTTTGTAAACCTTGATATAATGTCTTCTCTGCTAAATTAAGAACATCTATTAAAAACTTTAAATGTTTTTTTTAATTATTGAGTACATATATTAAGCAATAACACTAGTATTTGAATGCTTTAAGTATTATAACTGGACTCTTGAATTCATTATAGTCAATATATGCCAATGCTAGTGTATTTAAGATGAATATCTTTGTTTATATGAGAACTTAAATCATCACAAGGTCACATAGTATGTATTTGCATACAATCCGTATGTTTGATAACATCTTGGAGTTCAAACGTCTTCACGTATTTTGCATAGCGTAGAAAATATTTTTTTATTATTACTAATGGACAATAACCTGCATTCATAATTCATAAGCTATTCATAATTCATTTTATTCACGAGTCGTTTCTAATTCTATTTTTAAGTAATTTTATAACATTATAAGTTCAGAGTATATACATAAATTATTTGTTGTTGAGAAATATTGTTGATATAATCAAAATAACAGATTTCAATTCGGGCTCTTTCTATTCTTATTACTTAGCTTCGTATATTGTGTGCGATTTTAATATTTTAATTATCGTACTTAGGGACCATCCACAAATTACGTGACATGAATTTTATGATTTTTTGGATCGTCCTCCAGCACGTCCTTGTCACATTTATGAGACTCCTTACTCCTTAGTGTGATGTCACATATTTTGCAATTTTACATCAAGAAATCATTACATTAAAGCAACAAATTAGTGGTTCACATTTCGTGTTTTACTACTTAGATATATTAGATTCTAAAATGTGATGTCACGAAATTTAGGACTACTCCCATCTCTTGACACACAACCTCACACTTTGTCGACTCCTTCCACCGTGACGTAATTTATGGATAGCCCCTTATCTTGTCTTTACAAAACCAATAATTTGTACGGGTCATTAGGAATTAGCTAATATTCATGGGTTATAATTTCATTTGCTATGCTTCGGTGATGGCTATATATAATTGTTTATTTCTAGCCTACAAATTGATCGTGATTTGGTTGAATCATATCAGATTTTTTTGATTCAGAAAAAAATTGTAATCTTTAATACTCTCTTGTTACTTGTTATTATAATTAGTTCAGTGGTAACGTGTATGGATACTATGTAGAGGTGAAAGGAGTTGAGCTTTCGGTATAGGAAAATACCCTGATGATGGCGATAGAGTATTTTTAAAGCCCGCTTAACTAGCTACCACCCTCTATTTAAACATCTGTCTAATAATAGTGCTAAGCACTTGTTTAAGAGTTTCTACAATTGCGCTTGAGAGCTACACTTAACGTTACTAACCATCTTGAGTCATATCATCTCTTTAAATAAATTGAGGCCGAGTTCAAAAGCTAATACTATGCAGAATTAAATATTGGTATGTGAATAAAGTGTTTTAATTTGATCACATTTTTTATAGTAAAATATATGCCTGCTTTTAGATTTCATACTAAATATATAATATATAAATATATAAAATATATAATATAATATATAAATATAAATATTGTATAGGTTAAAATTAATTAATATTTGCTTATTTTCAATATTTGAATGAATAGAATGACAACTGTAAAATTGCTTAATTTTAAACCGTTGTATACTTTCTGTATTACCCGTATTACATAATTGTACTTTATAATCTTGTTGATTTTTAATGGAATTGGTAGTAATTGAGCAAGCCGATCACCTGATGTTAAGTGATCACTGCCGTCCATGGAAACCCAGAACACCATAGGAACCGCAGCTGAGTTGCCAGCCTTTAAGGTATGAGAATATTCGAATTGCTAGAAACTAGACTAGATTTGTTGTTTACATGCCAGTGAAAATCTCAACCAAATCGGTTAAGCCGTTTCAGAGAATCTACCGTATAAACGAGCAAATACTTCAATTTTATTTGCCTAGGAATTAAGTTTTTATATTAGATACGCAAAAAAATGCAACTGTGTATAAACACGTTACACTATTGTGATTCATCATCTAATATCCGTATCCGCTTCTTACTCAACCTCGTTCTTAAATATATTATAGTACTAGAATGACGAAGCTTATCATAAATAAGTGTCGAAATTAAACTAATTTACACGGATTTAAAGTGGGTCAAAATCGCGCCCAGCGGAGTCGGTTACAAACATACAAACAAATATACAAACAAACATACAGGTGAAGTTAATAAAAAGCTTTGAAAAATGCATTAGCAATGTTTTTTAACGGATAATCTAGTACTAATAATTTCAAACATTCAATAATGTTTATTACGTATGCAAAAAGCTTCGTTTTTAAAAAGACAAGTACGTTAGTCGTAATTGAGATAAGTATCAAATAAGAAAAATCAAGCGAATTAAAATTATTTCAATTTATTAGTGGTTGCGGAGGTGTAATTGTATCCAATGCAATGCAATTGTATGTGCAAAGACTTTAATTCAGAAATATTTCAATAATTATTTCAAATGTGATTCGTCAATTAGCTATCATAGTATAAGGGATAATTAAGTATTCTCCACTTCTGACAACATTTAGAATTATAAAAATTAAAAAAGACATCCGAACAATAGTAGGTTAAATAATTATCTAATTAACGCAATATGATTCAGTCTCACGAGTGGGCACATGACTATGGGAATAGTTCACACACTAATACCGGCATTTCAATAATATCATAAAATCAGTATTGTGTGATTATTTCCTTAGATCGATGATGCAATGTATGCAAGTTTTATCTTGTTCCGTGGTTCTAATATTTTGTTAATATTTTTAGGTCCATAGCATTGTTTGTCGTAAATTTAGTATATTGCCTTATATACAGTCAGTGTTATATTATAATTTTTTAAATTAATTGACAACCTTTTTCATTGTTTCGTGAAAAGAATACTTTTCAGTTTTTGGTTTTAATAACAAACTGGTAGCTCTGTACGTAAAGCAATTCAATACATATACATTCAACAAGAGTTACGTAGTAACTTTAAATTCATGCTTATAGTTATATTTATATCACTTCACTTGTACAGAATAACCAAACGTATTACGTAAAATGCTACTAATCTACATACTATAGGGGGAAATAATGTAAAATAAAAAATTAAATACATGAAAAATAAAGATTGTTCCTAATGATTTCTTATGTTTACGCGAATATTATTCATTGAAATAAAACTAATTTAAACGGATTTTATCGCGGTTCGACAACCTACACCTCAGTCGGCCCCGTGACCACGAAGGCTGAAAAGCTTTCGAAACGTCGGGATCAAAATCAATAAATAACCGCGATAAAATCCGTTTAAATTAGTTTTATTTCAAAGATTGTTTCTATTTTAAAATTATAATTCTTTACACTTACTTTCGACATGACCCCAGGTCGAGTTTTCCAGCGTCGTATAAACGCAACGAGCGTAGTTCCTTTTCTGAGCTGCCGTATAGAGCTGAGCCGTCCAGGAATGAAGTGGCCAAGTTCATTTGTTCTCGAAATTCTGATAAAAATAACTATTATTCGTACTTCCTATTACATGCACACAATACATAAAATAGAATTAGAAAATTTGGTGACTCTTTTGCAGAACCACAGCAACGTGATAGCATTAGGTTTAATGGTAAGCATAACTAGAAAATAATCGTAGAGATGTTAATCTATTGTATCATGCCAATCTGTAAGCCTCTTGAGAGCTAGACATATACTGATTAATCCCAAAATGAAAAGAGAGTAACTCTCTAAAAGACTTATCATCACGATTATGCTGGTCACGACATAGTCGAGTACAGATCCTTACCTCATTTGATTTCTGGATCTACATGGGCTAATGTCAAAACGCAAAACGATCGAGGCAGAATGAATCTTCGTGTTCTATCTGGTAGAAATATATATACATTTATTTATATTTTTGAACGTCAACCGTATCTTAGTATTTTATAAACATGAGTATCTACTGCAGTGTTGCCCAAATGCAAAACCAAGGCAAGACTACATCTGGTCTTGGTCTCGGTCTTGGAGCAAGAGTCTCGCAAGTCTTGCAATTACGTATAAACCTATTGCTATATATTTAGTAAAACTTACTTAGGTACATTTCCTGCTGTATTTATGTACTAACGAGTTACGTAGAGTACCTACGATAGAAGTTGATTCATAGTAAATATGTGTTCAGAACAGTATAAAGGTATAATAATATTCTTATTATAATACATTATTATAATATCTACTTATCCTTAGGATTACAATATTCCTTACGAGGTCAACATTTGCATGGTTGTAGGGTTTGTTCTAATGCTTATCTGGCAAACTACCACTTTCAAGATGAAAATCTCTTGCCAAATACCTATACCTAGGTCTGTTCCAAAACACTAAACCTAGAAAGTATTAAAAAAACAATCTGATGAAATTTGTTTTGAGTACCTGAAAATGTATTCTTTGGATCTTGGACCCTTAACATAATAGCGGTGGAGATAAAACAGCAATGACCAGGCTGTGATACACTTGTCGCATAGTCTTTCAAATAAAGCTGTGCCTTGCTCGACAAATTATAATCACCGACCGACAGATGATCAATTAAAATATTAGACAACGTAAATAAATAGATAATAATATTTACTGATACTGTCACTATACTCACAACTATTATGTTACTTTTATACTTTCCCGAATGAACTATATTATTTGTAAAGTAAGTTCCTACATATGTGTGTTTGTATATTATTATCGGTTATTTGTTTTAGGAAATACCTTAAATCCGCACATATGGTTTAAACAAGCACATTTTAATATAGGTACTGTAATGTTTATGTGGTCGATGTTGCCATTTTATATCTTTTGTTATGAGTAGGATTAGGAGTAGGATTGTGATATTAAGGACTTCCGAAACAATATAAATGAAATAGTTTATATTTATATTTATTATATTTTATAAATCCTTCTATACTGGTCGCCTGTCTTATAGAAAGCATTTAGCAAATTATTCTAACAAACTTATGATTCATTAGTAAATGGGTTAAATTACCTTTGTTTATAAGTGAATTAGCCTTCCACATCGTATTAAGTACTTATTACATGCTTTCAAATACTTTCGAATTAACTGCAAGAGTCTCGCAGACTCAGTCTTGTCCTGCTAAAGTCTTACAGGGTCCAGACTTGGTCTTGGTCTTGCTACAAATGCAAGAACAAGAGCAAAACTACAAGAGTATGAATGATTTTGGGCAACACTAATCTACTGCTATAATTGCTCAGTAATAAAGTGTTTATGTTATCGTACGAATGTAAATATCTTGATGTCTTATAATAAGTGTGAGCTTTCTGGAATATCTCAAGGAAAACGTCATTATAAAATCATACTATTGTAGTAGAGCATTTTCCAACATAGGCCTGGATAACTACCAACCCGCAAGTAAACCTATCACCAAGTATTAGTATCGTTATTTCAGTGGATACACTTAAGAGCTAATATCTCTCAAGTCTTTATCTTTATGCCACTTAAAGTCAAGTGCGATGGTGGTCGATAGTGAGTAAAAAAACCCACTAATTTTTATTATTATAAAAGTTATATGAAAATTAGTTCATTAGAAAAGTAATACCCATAAATCAACCAATTAACTCAAACATTAAAATTTTTATAACTTCCCTCTACTACGATAGAATTCGGCCATTAGTAAAATGTTGTAATAAAATATAAATTGCTTACATTTATTAAGTGTAGGGAGATTAATATTTTCATTTATAAAATACGTGTAATGGCTGATTATATGAACATTCCAAATTTAAGATAAGAAACGTTCAACGAAACCAGTTGTATGGTGTCGTGTCTCACTTCCTAGTACCTACAACATTTCAAACAACTCTGCAACCGTTCACCGTGTAATATTCGCCCACGATACATACTAGTTTCCAACTCACGTGATAAACAAAAGCTCTGTATGAAGGCATGGACTTTATGAATATTCATTATTTCATTATTTTTTATTGCTATGTTCTAAGATATTGTAGAATGTAATTGTATGATTAGGTAATCACCAATTGTTTATTCCATATTAAATTTTACCTTATAGTTTATCTCATTTCTATGCAGATTACTCACCAAATCCACACGAATCTATATTCCTTGCTGGGGCGGAACGGATATATTGGCAGGATGATTCACTGCAATCCTAAAAAAATTTATTATGTATTATATAAAGTGATTTAGATGAAAATGTACATGAATTTAGAAGAAAAAATTATACATAGGATTCTTTTATATAACATAAGAGATAGTTAAAAAACTGGCTCTCAAGTGCAGCTGCCGGAACACACCTATTGGTAGTTGGCGGCAGGTTTACAACTTGAGGGCGGAAGCTAGCCAGACGGGCATTAGAAAAAGCCCTACCACCATGCTATGGTTTCCTCACGATGTTTTCCTTCACCGAAAGCTCAAGCTCATTGTAGTTGCTTGGATTAGAACTCACGTCCCTTGACGCGAAGTCGTACACACTACCACTGAGCTATCATCGCTGCAAATGTAATGTAATGTGAAAGACGATGATGATATATATTTCTTTGATTTACTAAAATAGGTTGTGCAAAAAAAATGTTGAATTGTGAAATAAAGTTCAAATATCATTATTAATACCAGGCTGCAAATAATTGTCAGCGAGATAATAAAAAAATATTAAATACATTCTTAGGTATTAATATTAACCTACAATTAACTGTCAATTAAATAACAAAAAAATGTGTTAAAATATATATGAATAACGTCCTTATAAATCCTAAAATAAAATCAATCATTTAACATATGATGTCTGGTGACGTTTGAAAATTATGAATTTTAAAAAGTATTAAGGTGGACGAATGTAGCAGTAGAAAAAGGGCGAAGAAAATATCGATAGATATGAGGAATGATATTTGTTATAATTAGTTGAGAATGGAAAAGGAAACATGAGTCAACCCGACTCTGGTGGAATAAAGGTAAGAAGAGGAACTTAAAGCCGCAAGATCGTGTAGCATAAACAATAAATTTCATTACCCTAGAAATTACCGTTACCAAAAAAAAAATACGAATTACCCATGAACAATATCTAAACTCATATGTAATTGGCACAACAATAACTTTCACTTTGCGTACGCTGACTGCGTAATACATATCACTGGCCGTATTACTAAAGTAAATATTACGTAAGACTCATTAGCTGTACTGTGTCATACAAACAGACTTAATTTGAATAAACTCACCAGTAACGAGTATGCTATTTTCAAAAAGAGAAATTTTGCTAAAAATTAAATACTAGACTAGAATAAATTGTAAAGTCAATTAGTCACAATAGAGTTACATGCATGCATGCATAACAAATGTTTAAAAGTATGTGTATATTGTTATTCTACGGGTTCTAAATTTAGTTAGTTTTATAACAAGCTCATTTAAAACAGGTTACATCAGATTTTTCTTAGAAATATATCCTGAAATTAATTTATCGTGTTATTTTGGAGATGTTATATTCGTTATCTACGGATCTGCGGACTGTAAATAATGAATTGAGTTTTATTTTTTATTATTTATACCGTTATATAATGTTTTATTTCCGAGCTTACATAGATAGGAGTTTTCTTTTGTAAGACACCGAGCGAAACTCGGTCGTCTAGATATTATTTATTATATTTTACATAATAATACTATATCAGACTATGCATGTATACACCACATTGTACATTACACATCACAGTACATTGGAATAAAAAAAACATTAAAACATTAAATTATCATAATCATAAATTTATAATTTTTAACAAACATATAATCATAATGTAAGAGCAGGAAGTTATTACTTAAAAGAATTTTAACAACCGACCACGTTTCCTGTATTGAGCATGTCACAGTATCGGCTTACGAGGAAATGAAATATTATCTGAACGTGTTATCTTATAATAGCTTTCACTACAGGGCCTATTACATCGCTTAGATAACTTTTTCGTTTCGACCTTGCACATCATCAAAAATGATGGCTATTGTTTTACCTACACATGGATTGTCATTATTATAAATGTAGTTCTGAAATTATAATGTAATGTAATTATTATATAATTTTGATATTCTGTTATTGTTTGTGATATGATATTTAATTATATTTAAACGTGTAATAAAACCATTGTTTCTTAAATTGAGACTACTTGTTGAAAAGGCTTATGATGTTAGCAATTAGTTTTTATTTATTCATTTAGTAAATTTTGCAATGACAAATATAAGAATATTGTAATATCATACCAATAGTATGATGTATTTACATGACGTTTTAATTCATGTGTCATGTATGCTAATTTATAGGTTATCCGTACGAATATTGAGAATTTTTGAACAAGATCATATTTATTAGTGCATCAAGGCGTCATTAAATTGATCTCAAACGTTGAAGTGACTTGGACTGATTGGACTTTGAACTAATTGTATATTTTATAGTAAATCAAATAATACTGGTAGATCTTGTATAAGGTTTGACTATAGTATTATTATCATCACAGCTATTTGTACAGCGATGCAATAGTACTCGTACTGCTGTATTTGCAATCGGCTTGGCGTCAGAGTATTTTGTTCTAAAACGGAGTTGCGACGTGTTCGTATGCATTGTTCTTTAAATAATATTTACTTGTCATAATACTATTCAACTAGGAATATATATATTGTGTTTTATGTTGGTTACATTCATTTATAGATATAGTCATAATATATAGGAGTTGTCAATTTGAAATAGGTCTAACTCGTGAATAATCGTCAGGAATCGTAATAATTATAGACTGACCTCAGAAGTGCGAACTTGTATTAAGTCGATTTAAGTAATTGTGAGTTGCAGAGACAAATTAAACATAAATATATAAAGAAGATGCATCGCAAACTTGCTTTCTATTTCCTTATCATAAAAATATAAGGTTTAGATCAGAATAGCTTATGATGATCGAACTGTATGTAAATCATTCTAGCAATAATAATAAATATTATTTAAAACAACAATAGAAGTAAAAGCTGACAGTTAGGATTAGGTTATATAATAAGATGAATACATCTATTAAGCTACCATAACAGGTAATTTAACTACTTAGAACAAAAATCAACACAGACATACATAAGTAATTTACTTCTGTGAAGAAATAACTTCACAAAGGAAACTACTCGACGTCATTAAAGTATACAATGTTAGCAGTATATAATCAATATTCATAGGCAATTTAATCCAATCAGGTTAAATGTAACTAAAAAAAACATGGGTAGATTAATCGAGGCATTACGCGCATCCACTGCGTGACTGCTTGCGACACCATCCGTTTCTCGTAACAAAAAGCATATGTCCGGTGGCCTTCACGTTAGTAACGTGTGAATCTTTATCTTCAAAGCATTGCCAAAAGTGCCATTACGGCAGATAATCGTGTTAAATTACTCATTGACCTTTTAACTCTATTTGACGTGTAAAGTAGTCAACTTATTTATTATAACAGTCTACCGTATTCTTTGTGTTGTATATATCTTTTTTACACTGCGGCTGTAGTAAACAAACTTACGGTACATTTGTTGTAAGTGGTTGACCACTTAGCCTATGAGAACCTTTTTTAACGTAGGTAAAATTAATTTATGAATTTCAATCTCGCGGCATTTCGGCCTGACTACGAGAGGGATACTCACCTGTTGCATTTTGCACTGGGTAAACGAATAATTTTACGATAATAATAGTAAAGAACATAGACACCTCGTAAGTTAGGATTTTTCAACAGTTATTCATTGAATGGTGGAAAATACACTGGATAATGTAATAATATCCATTACCGCTATAGTACATGTTAATACATACCAAAGGACAAAAAGTTTTAGTACAACAATACACAGAAACATACTCACTTTGTTTCCGTTCACCGTAATAACAAGATCATCCATAAGTAGCTGCCCCCAGGCCGCCAGCAAACTTGTGACGTAGTCATGGTCTGCAGGCTGAGTTAGCTGAGCTACCGTGCGAACCGCAAGTGTGGGTTCCGGCAGATGTGGTTCTGACAGAGGCTGAGACACACCTAAAATAAAATAAAATTATCTGAATAATTGCCTCGAAATAATTCTCGCTTTTGCTAGATTATTATGTCGAAAGTCAACAAAACGATAGTAAAAAAGAAACAATAGAAGTGGATTTTGTAAGGATATCTGTATATAAGTATACTAAACTGTGTCGTAATTGCCCCTAGCAAATTAGCTAATGTATTCTTCACGTTTTTATGAATTTGCTACATTAATTTTAGGTACTGTTGTACTACATATTTTGTTTGGTAATGCATTCACGATTCTTTTTTTTTAATGAGTTTGAATTCATAGTTCTTGGACTCATTAAAATCATCTTCATGTAGTCAAATTTTGTTACAATTAACATAAATATACAAAAAGCACAGATACTTGATATTAAATTGACCTAAGTCATCAAAAATGAATGAACCACATAAGAAAATTTGCTTTCTTGTCTGTTTTCCATAAGATAAATGCAGTGCATGACGATAAATTTTCAACTTGAACATTGGAGTAATGGAGTAATTGGAGTAATACCCACATTTGTATCCAATAGGTTTTTCAACACAAAAAGCACAGGCTCGTTATTAAATCATCTAAATTGCATGCTTTGTCTTAGTTTTTTAATCTATAAAGGGTATGACGTGATCATATTAAAGGGCAAAGTATAGTTTTTGTACATAATATAGATTATTGAGTTCTTCGATTTATGTTAATTAAAATTTAGAAGGGAATAATTATGTTGCCACTACTAATTGACTGTTGAATTGGTTGCATAATATAAAATGCAAATGAATCAAAATTAATATGGAATTTAGGCTTAATAAACATGCGGTTGTAATACGTGTATGAATGTACCATCAACTAACTAACCTAGATCGTAATCCAGATTATTGATTATTTATAAACAAACAATTTACATGATGTTAAAGAAAATAAATTATTCGGTACATTTTGTATAAGTTATCTAGCTAAATAGTCAATTACTACGCATTATACCTGCAAAGGACATGATCGACATACACTTTCTATATATAGTTCGCGACTGTTATTATTTAATATTTTAGCCGTTCTTTAATTTATTTCAGTATAAGGCATATTACATTATATACACAATATACCTTTTTCAATGATTGCTCTATCAAATATACAAATAATATTTGAAAATCGACTAGTAGTTCCTAAGATTAGCGTGCTCAAACAAACAAATAAACTACTCCACTTTACAATGTTAATATACATAATAGGAAGACAAAAAGGTTGTTTTCTAACTTTCGTCTGATAAACCATGTTAATCGAGTGAATAATTTGTTTTCAAACAAATATACTGTATGTTATTATCAACGCAGCCAAATAATTTATAAGCCTATTATTATGTATAATGTTTAACTTGAACTCTAATGAGATATCAATCAACCATAAGAAGCAGCCAGTAAAAAATGACTCAATAACAACGCTAAAGGAAATGAATATTTATCGATATTCACAGTAATTGTTATATAAAAAAAATCGAAATTTGATATATAAAAAATCTATTATGACAGGTCTTATACCGGACTCGACGTGTTGGTTATGATATAATTTGGTATAAACTTATTGATGACAAGTATCGTATAAAAGATCAACAGACTTGTCTCTGCGTTTACCAAGGTATTTCCAACAGAAAATGCCTCTAGACCTGACCGAAAACCCCGTTTTTTATCTATATTTTATTTAGAGATCTTTAAACATATGCCAGTCGTAACTTTTATATGTAAGTAACCTACAAAACATTTATTAAAATAAATGTACCAAATATACTATATACACGAAGGAATAACTAATAACTATTTTGAAGAACACTTAAATAAATTACACAAACATTTGGTAGCGTCAAATGTCTGTTCTGCCAAAATACTGTGGTACATACCTACGTCACATATATTGATAATTTCCGAAAATAGCCGACATAAATACACCACATCAGTAAGGTTTCAATTATTTATGTAACTTATGAGTTGTTCTTAATGTTAAATTGCGTAATGTGTTTCCTGGGAATAATATTTCTTTATAAATAGAAAATAAGTTCATAGAGATAATATTTTTTGCACCGTGTAATGAATTATTTTAAATTGTTTTGTATTATAATTCCAGTTGATTTATATGATAATTACTGACAATATCGTGTGATAATGTAGGCGTTCCTTGTAAGTAGGATGTTGTTGGATAAACAAATTATTACTAAGTGTTATATGTAATTCTTTGGAGGTGACGAAAAAGTTATACGGATGTCTTGAGTTGCGTGTTCAATTATCGTGATGGGAAAAAATCCTATGAACATCCTATTATTTTTTTGTGTATATCAATTTAATATTGTGAATGGTATAAAGTAAATAATATCCGTTACATAGATTCATTTGAAGATAAACTATAGGATAATTAAAATAGAGAATTTTGCATGAGTACCCATGAGTCTGAGATCTTTTTTTAAATAACTGTCTCAATATATGTCTTTTCTAAATTACTTTAAACATTACAATGTTCGTAATAATTTACTGCGATGTTCATCACAGAATTTGGACTAAATATTACATTATCTCAAAATATATATTTATGAAGCTTACGTTTTATGTAACCATACTTTGAATGTATAATTTCTATATACGTGTATATATTTTGTTTATCAATACAACATTTGATAGGTACTAGAGATAGACTCTAACCTAACTTCATGCTAAATATCAATCTATTCTAAGAACGTACTGAGAGTTTAGTAAGAAAACTGTTTCCTTAATCGTTATCGTTTATATGTATAGTATAATTAGGTATGATTTTTCTTGATTTTGCCTTTGTTTTTTTTTTATAAGTAAGGCTTAGTATAGCTATAATCTCACTTGATCTTAGGTGACTATACGGCCCAAGTTGGTAGACACGCTAAACCTTTGGATGAACTGGCTCTCAAGTGCAACTGTCGGAACAAACCTACTGGTATTTGGCGGCAGATTTTCAACTTGAGTGTGGTAGCTAGCCAGGCGGGCATCATAAAAAGCCTTACCACTATGTACCATGTTAGGGCAGGTATACATAGAAGTTGATAATGATGTTGAATTGAGGATAAAATATAATTGCTATTAATTGCTTACTGACATCACCCTCTGAACATACATACGTATATTATATCAATAACAGGAAATTTCGGGTGTAACTTGTATCTCATAAAATATAAGATTTTGTGATTTGTAAATGACTCAGAGGCTAATATACTTCCTTAATCGAATTAAACTCATATCTAGAAGGTAATAAATGTCCCACTCGATCGTTGATATCTGATCTAAGCATACTTCGTATTATTTTAATTAAAAAAGCAATGTATAGAAATAAATGTAAACATAAAATAGAAATTAATTCCCTTAATAAATAATCTTCTCTCACTCATCATTAGGGGTAACACCAATTCTGTGGTATTTAATATGGCGTAAGGTACATACTATGAAGAAATTGACTTACAAGTTTATATAAAATACAACATTTTTGAAACGTCATTTGCGATAATTGTTAGCTTTTTACCTAGTTTGGCGCTATTTATACTCCATAATATTTATAACAGGCTGGTTTAGGTACAACAAAATTTTTACTAATATTATAAATGCAAAAGTGACTTTCTGTGTTTGTTAAGCTTTCAAGCCTAAACCGCTGAATTGATTATGCTGAGTTTTGGTATAGAGATAGATGGGAACCTGGAAACAGTGATAGGCTACTTTTTCTTGTGTAAAACTTATTGGAAATGGAGAAAAGAGGGGGAGGTAAAATTTGTATAAAATATTTTATTTTGTAATTCGATTAAAAAAAAAAAAAAAAATTAGCACGAGCGAAGCTGCAGGTAAAAGCTAGTTAATAATAAATGAGCTATGCTGCCACTCTCTGCTATCACTAAAAGGGCCAATTATTGCATTGATTAATTTCAACAAGTAGTATAAAATTTTTCTTTATTACGGCAGTTGTACCTTCATTTTTTTGATAACATGTTGAAAAATTTATTTACATACATTCTCTAGCAATTTGTTGGACAGGCTACGGGAGGGGCGTATGGGATTTCTCGGATGGGAAGCATCGTCAAATAACCACTAATAACATAGCATGACAACTCGCTTTACTTGACGATCGTGAAGTTTAAGTACTTTAAGTTTATTTTAAGTTCATCAGTCAAGTGTAATGTAGTTAATAACTACATAACTAATTATACACATGCATATTATATGTGCTGTCAAGATTGCTTACTCATTTAATCTTAGAATATTTTATGCGGTACTCACAACAATGAAGAACATAAAATGTAAGAAGAAACGCAAATGTAATCAATCAAATGTTGGTTAAGTTACGGACCGACGAACTGCGGATAATGAAAGATTATTTTTAATGGTCATAATACTCGTACCATGATTAAAGCGTCTTATTGTCATATTTGTTAGGCTCTAAAGAAAGGTTCTGCAGGCGCCGCATTTACTAGTTTTGGGATTACTTTAGAGATTATCCGTCTTAAAGTGGATTCAATGTGATTTATTGATTTGAACCGCCATTTGAGGGTCATATGGATGTCATAATTTTAGTTTTTATGTAAAGTTATATTTCGTAAAATGTGCACTAATGTAAATTTTAGAAAATAGTGAACAAAACTGCTATTCATGGAGTTAGCGGATACAGATAAACTTGTTTATACACAAAAAAGATATTGTTGGTTTATACATACAATATACATTATGGTTAAACTGCTCGTAAGTCAATGAAACAGTAATTCAAGTTTCCTGGAATATTGTATCTAACCTCCTTAATATTTCCATGAAATATTTGGGTATAAAACAAGTAATATATTGTAAAACTTTTTTGTAAAATTGTTTTTGTTTAACATTGTAATTCAATCAAGAGATGCTATCAGGACAGTTTTTTGCTTAGTCAAACTAACTTTAGAAATTGATTAGTGATATTAATGAGGAAGATGAAAAAATACATCATCCATTGTTTGATTTAAAGTACAAACAACAGAACCGTCGCCGTTCCTCGAATTCATTTATAAAGTTTGGAAATCGGATAATGCCAAATGCTAATTCTAACTACCTGATTGCTTTTTTATGTTTTGTTAGTATGGCAAATAAAGTGAAGCTACTTCCCTATTTAATCATCTATGTACAATTACATATGTAGAGGATATAACTTTTATATTGTAACCATTGTTAAAGCGATGATAACTCAGTGCTAAACTGTTTCAGATATTGTTGATCTACTTGCTTTGAATCCTACAATGAACCTGAGTTTGAGATTATATATTTTTAAGTTGAAGTTATATTTCCAACTACGTTTGAATATATAATTTCAATTTTGGACGAACTGTGTTAATCAATTCCACTAAATTTAATTTAAAATTAAAAGAGATTACGGTTAAATAGTATGTAGAAAATATAATGAAATAGTTTTTTTAATGCAATGACCGCTTTCTGTGGAATATTACGGTAATTATTACCACATAAGCTATCGAAATATTTGCGATTTAAAAATGTATTACTATAAGAACATTTTTATAGGTTCAATTTGCTTGTAATGCGTTTAAATTTAATTCACATTTCGATACATACTACAATAATTATGATTTGTATAATAGACTCAAGGATAGCAATGTAGGTACTATTTTCAAAAGTCAAAATATATTTTACAAATAATTTAGGTTTTTTGTTGATTTTCTATAAGCACTGCAAAGTGAAAGAATTGCGCTTGACAGTCAGTACATGTTTTTGTATATTATGTTATCTTCCTATGTATGCATTTTTGTCAATGTCAAGTGAGAATAGCTATACAAGCAACGAATAAAAACAACTGAGAACAACCATTTTTCACACAATTAATTGCCCCGTGCGGGGATCGAACTCACAACACTCGTCAGCGCGGCGACCGCCTAAACAGCTAGACCAACCGTGTTGATAACGAAGCAAAGTAGTCCTGTCTGCAAATCTCTCAGTATCTGCTAACTATAGCTCATTCTAAAAGTGTTTAGCAAAAATAGAGTCACTGTGAGGTTTGTAACTATAGCTAAATTATAACAATTTTCAGTAAACTATGTGTTATTGAATATTTTAAATTATAATTATCGTGTATTTATTGTTACTAAGACAAAGTTGTGTCATTGAATTCGTCTATACAATTTATTGTTATAGTGTTTAATTGCGTACGTACAAATATCGTGAATCAAAACGATTTGTTCATACTTGATGATGGTCATTTAGAAACACATCTTACCACAGACTTAAATAACATACAACCGATGTTTAAAACGCAGTGGCCTGTCATGTCCTTAACTATTTTGTAAGGGGCACACCGAGCGAAACATTGACTTTAAGCTTATTTGTTATTCGAAATCTATTGGAATATCGTAATATATGATTATGTAGGCTAAGGTGAATCCAGTTATGTTATTACATCAGATATCTTTGGATTTTTCCAATTATTGATTTGACTACTATTACAATGGAGCTATGTGGGGGCCAATACATTTACAATTTTAATAAGATGACCTTAGTACATTAATTCTTAAAAATTATAATGTTTATAAACAAATAATTTTATTACAACTTATATTTAAAAAAACTTAAGGTTTCTGATAACATTTTATTAAACCGATTCATAAAGTTGAGTAGGAGAAAATATCGCGGTTTATATCCGAACCTTTGGCTACTATTTAATAATAAGTTAGGTGTGACCGAAGACAGTTACGCAACGTCTTAATAGATGACTGGATCTTAATTTAAACTGCTTGGCAACAGATTTTTAACGAAACGCTAATAGCTAAAAGCACTTTAAAATACCTAGCGATCATGCAAATGAAAATATTTGTAAATAATGGAACCAGTATAGTTAGAAGAAGATTAAAACTTACCATTGGCATAGTTAGCAGGCAATAGTCTGAGGAAGATATCCCCTCTTCTACCCCATGGTCGGTGTCTGACATTGTTGCATTCTCCACTTGGACTTCGATACTTGCTCGGCGGGCAAGGGGTATTACTGATCTCGTCAGTTTCAGAGGTGCAGTTTTGTCTGCATTGTTCGAAAAAAAAAATGTTATAACAAGTGGCCATTAAAACTAGTAAACTTGGAACTTTAAAAAAAATACGTTAATAAATGAAAATAAAAATAATTTAATCACTACAGTAATGTAACTTTATAATCGTTTCTTTAATTCAACGTTCAAGTAGGTGTACGAAATAATGTAATTCAGATTTTAGTTACAGCTATGTATTTTAAATAAAACCATCATCTATTACTAAAGACACAAATTCTAAATGTCAAACCAAAATACAATCGTAAATATTGCGTCTATAAAAAAGCAGTCTGTCAGTATATTTCTTTTCAAATAAAGCATAAACGAGAAGAAGCAGGACCGGGAAATAATTAACACTAAACCTACCAGTAGCGGTCAAATTGACCGTTTTCAAACTTTTTATCCAATTTACACATTTTTTAATGTTATAATATTGTTATCAAAGTATATGACAATTCTAAGAATATGCATATAATATTTTCTTCACTCTTTACTTTAAGTTATTTTTTTCTTTTTCCAAAAAAAAGTTGTTATGTGACCTACCTACCGCGGGCGGTCAATAATAAGAAGAATTTTCAGAAAATGATGAACAAGAAACTTTTGTATTTGAAAAAAAAACATGGAAATAGACCAAGAACTATTTACAAGTGAATTAGAATCAGAAAGCGATAGTGAAGAGGAGAATATTATAAATAAGCGTTCAGGGCAGAAAAAAAGAGGGTTTTATTGTCATCCGAAAGTGAAATAGATTTAGAGGATCAACGCATCGAAACTGCTGCTGATGGAACAGTCTGGGAAGAAATAGACGGAAGACCCAATCTTGGCCGGTTACCAGTGCATAAAATTTTTAGGGATATGTCAGGACCAACAGGATACGCTAAACGACATATAATGAAAGGACAAATGAAGACGGCATTTAGTCTTATCATTGATCAGCACATAATACGTCATATTATAAAATGCGAAAAATATGTTTGCGGCAAGTGCACATTTCAGATTAAACTAATTTGTAAGCAATGCGAGGAAGCGAAATAAAGTATATTATGTATGCACAACATTCTATATAAAACTTTAATTTTATTTGTTTTTTTTTTTTATAAAGAATTTAAAAATTATATAAAATAAAATGGACGAAACTTTATGAAAATTCTTTATTTTATACACATTTAGCAACAAATCAACCATTATCTGTATTGAATAATGAAATAAATGAAACTTTTTAATTACCGGTCAATTTGACCGCACGCGGTAGTAATAGATATACAAGAATTGTCGGTAGGTTTAGTGTTAATAAGTAAATTTTTGATTGACACATTGTTGACTATTTTATGCAATGTTATTGTGCACTCTAATTTTAATCAAATCGCCATTCAATTGAATGTAAGTTAGTTTATATAAGAATATAAGACAGTTGAAAATTATATTTATATTTATTACTTACGCATCGTTAGCACCTAATTGAAATCTTCTTTCCAATGCGAGAGCCTCGCTGACTGCTCTTCTTAAATCACTAGGAACAGCTTGAATACTGTCGTCTGATTTGCTTTTTTGTGAAAATGTTTGTACAGAGAATGCTACCGCAAAAAGAAGTATACTTCGTTTTAATCTGAAACAAACAGATAAAAATACTGTAATGTTTGTGATATTTTGAGGCGATGATGGCTCTGTGGTAGTGCATAATACTTTGCATCAAGGGACGTGAGTTTGAATCCACTTACATTGCGCTTGAGCTTTCGGTGAAGGAAAATATCGTGAGCAAAAACCATAGCATGGTGGTAGGGCTTTTTCTAATGCCTGCCTGGCTAGCTACCACCCTCAAGGTGAAAATCTGCCACCAAAATACCAAAAAGTTTGTTTCGGCAGTTGTATTTGAGAGCCAGTCCCTCCACAGGTTTAGCGTATCTTCCAACTTGGGTCGTATCGTCACTTAAGATCAGGTGAGATTATGGCAATAACGCTAAACCTCAACTATAAAAAAATATGTATCATTTATATCGTAAAACTATGATTGTCACTTAAAGGATGTACATATTTTTCTATTATATTTGGTTTTTGTTCTTTATAGAGTTTAGTATTTACATCTCAGTTGATGTTAAGTGATAATATTGACCGAGGTGGTAACAGATCAAGTATGTACTGGTTGTCAAATACAACTGTCCCAGTACACCTAAGTACTAGGCGACAGATTTCAAATATAAATTGTTTTATCGTTATGGCTCCAATCTCACCTGATGTTAAGTGACGATGTGGCCCAAAATGGTGGACCCACTAAGCCTAATGGATGGACTGACTCTCAAGTGCAACTGGCGGAACACACCTAGCTATAGGTATTTGACAGCAAACTCTAAATACTATGTCTAATTCAATATTTTAAATATTTTTAATATTCAGTAATTTTTTTTTTAATTGACATACGCTTTTAGCCGTAAGGGCTTTGACAGCTTCACCGAACCTTTTGGGGCGAGTGCTGAGGGCACTCAGCTCCGAGGCAGCGAGCGCAAGGGTGCCAGAATGGCCGAACCTCGGCTTGGGATGCTGCGGGAAAAACAAACAAGGATCGTGGGGGTAGTCCCTTATAGAACCGTGTACTTAACGTGTAGGTGTGCATGGATGGTATGCGGTGTAATGATGTACTTTCAGTGATGTAGAGTGTCATTGTATCGCGCGAGCAGAGTCACTTGAGGGCTCTTATCCGGAGGATCGATCCTAGGCTCAAGCGTCTGCAGAGGGAGGCCGCGGCGGGTGTGCGGGAGCGAAATTAACCGCTCGGCCTCGGCAGCGAGGGCGGCGGTTACGCGGGCGTGTACGCGGACACGTACGATTGGTGGAGACGGTAGGAAGAAGTGCGTTCAATCTCGTTATTTTATCGATGGGATCAGTGAAGCAATTACGTGGCCGGCGCGCGAAACCTTTGACGTGCGGATTAGCATTGTAGCTCACTGCGTGTACTATTTTGGGGTTGGGATGAACTTCGGCTTTTTCGAAGAATTGCTTTGTAAGGTCTTTGATATATGCATATATGGACGGAATATCCATATCTTTATGGAGATCTACATTACGGACGTACGGTGGTGCTTGGACAGCTATACGCATGAATTTATTTTGCAGAACTTGTAGTTTGCAAAGGGTGGTGTGCGAAGCGTGAGCGAAAACGGGGCAACTGTAGGTAAGTATGGGACGGATGCATACTTTGTATATGGTGAGCTTATGTCTGAGTGACATTTTGCTTTTAGAGGAGGTTAGATTGCGTAGTAGAGCCATAGCTGTGGTGGCTTTTTTCTGTACATAATCTATGTTTGTTAAAGGTGAGATGTTTATCTAAAACTACACCAAGGTATTTAGTTTGGTTAGCCCAGGGGATATTGACACCAAAAAGATGTAATGTTCTTTTTATATTCTTCCTCGCGTGAGGATCGAACATAATAGCCGCGCTTTTGTCTGGGTTTATTCCTATGCGCCATTTGAGGCACCAGGACCCGAACGTAGACACAGCCCTTTGGACGCGGTAGTATAAGTGAATCCTATTCCTGCCTGAGCTGTAGATGACCGCGTCGTCTACGTAAGAGCCTACTGCGGTGTCGGGGAATTCGGAGATGTCACTAACAAACAGGTTGAAGAGGCAAGGGGCTAGGATAGAACCTTGCGGGACCCCTGATCTTATTGAGTGTGGTGAGGATAGAGTTCCGTCCACTTTATAGCAGAAGGTACGGTTTGATAGGTAAGCGAGGATTATGCGGACTAGTCTGTCCGGGACTTGAAAGAGATTGAGTTTAAATATGAGGCCTTCGTGCCAGACCTTATCGAAAGCTTTGGCTATGTCGAAAAATACGGCAAGCGTGCGCCTAGGTCGACGTGGCTCTGTGAAATTGGAGAGAATATGCTCCGTGAGGCGGAGCACTTGGTGGGTACACGAGTGCTTCGGTCGAAAGTCGAATTGCTCGTGGGGTAAGGACATTTCTCTGAGACAATGGATTGAAGTTGGTTCAGAAGGAGCCGCTCGTATATTTTACCTAACGTATTGAGGAGGCTAATTGGGCGGTAGTTTTCTGGGAGAGATGCCTTTCTGGTGGGCTCTCTCTTATTGATTGAATTGTTCGATTGACCCTCCCGATGTGTCCGGGATCTATGGTATAATATTCATAGGAATTGGGAGAACACTGTTGTTCGAGAGTGGTAGCGAGATACTCTGCCTTGTCTATACTTTCGAAGGCGGGCAGATTGCCGGGGCCTCTATCCAGCGGTAGAAGGCAAGATGAGATGGTTTGATTTCGTCTAAAAGACTGTCCCATCTTTGACCGCGGAGTTCGAAGATACGAGTTTTAACTAATCGTTGTAAGTTACGTAGCCGTACGCGATTTTCCTCCGTCGGATAAGAATCATGGGCGCGAGGCGTTTTTTTCTGTGATTAGTCTTCGAATGTCATCAGGGAGTATGAAGCGGCGATCGTTTGCCACCTTTACCTCTTTCGAGGTTTCGCTGATGGCATTCTGGAGGTGACCGACCAGGGAGTCAATTGCCACATCGGCATCGGTCACAGACTTTATCTTGTCGGGGATCCTATCTAAGAAAGGGGAGGAGAGATTATTTGAAAGATAGTGTTTGAGCTTTGGATAGTCAGCCACTTTGACTGAAGCAGGTGTGTGGTCACCCGGGTGACCTAGTTGCAAAACTACTGGGCGGTGATCGGAATCTAGTTCATGTACGACATCGATTTGTCATACCTGAAGCGCGATACCTTTTAAAATAGCTATGTCTAAAACTGAAGAGCGGCAGTTAGCTTGATAATGAGTTGGCTCAGAAGGAGCAATTACGTCGAACGTAAGCGTATTTTCTAGCCAGTATAGAGTCCTACCATTAGTGGTACTACGCGGGTTGTTGTATTGAATGTGCCCGCTGTTTAGATCGCCAGCCACTATAACAGAGTCACCGAGCGCGAAAAGCGTCTCCAGATCCGACTGGAGGAGAGTTTTATTAGGCGAAAGGTACGCGGAAACGATAAAGATAGTGGGATGACCGGTAATACCCACTCTACATACCGAGACTTCTAAATTTGTAAGTTCGCGAGGATCTATTGGCATGCAATATAGTGACTTTCTGTAGTAAATGAGCGTGCCGCCGCCTCTTACACCGGTACGATCATTTCTTACTATCTTGTAGTTCGCAATCGCGGGATTACGAACGCTCGGTTTTAGTAGTGTTTCTTGTATAAGAAACACGTCTATCTGTCGCTCCTTAAGGAAGCTAGCTACTAAGTCTCGTTGGGGTTTCAGGTTACGTTAAAAAAGGATATCGAAAGACCACGGGGTCTGATCTTATCCTCCATTGCGAATTTATTTAGGGGAAGCGCGGATGAGGCGTTGCACGGTCTTTGCAATGCCTGGGAAGCACCTAATAGCTTTAAGACGGCCTAGATCCTGACTAGCACTGAGCATTTCGTCGATTGCGATGTTGTCCTCTACTGAATGGTCAAGAAGTCCAGCGAGCCAGTCGATCCCTATTAGACCAATGGACGGGCCGGACGTAGTAGAATGTGAGGGTTTGGCCTTTGGAGGCTGATGTTGGGGCGCCCATCAGGTGGTTGGAGCTAATGTGGGATTCTGAGACGGTATTTATTTATACATTTCTCATAATTTTATGAAACTCCTAAATAAATCTTTATAAAACTTCGAGGAAGTATTTGACCAAGCTTCAATGTCAATCGTTCAAAGTTTGTAAAATAATAAATGCTGCTCAATAAAACCTCGACATGTACACTTGCCATTACTTCATACCTTGCAAAGAATGTTCATATATTTCAATGTGTCATTAACCCGTATTTTTCCTAGATGCTTCATGTTTGCAAGTTCAAGGTGTTCTAAGCTTAATAAGTAATACTTTAAAACTGGTTTGCTATGTAAAACTTAAATATAGTATGTAGGCATATTTTTGTCATTGGAATCGTCTTAGAATATTGACTAACCGAACGATAAATCATTATTGCAATAACATTATAGTGTTCTTCACGACGGCATATAAATACATAATTGTTTACATTAATGGAACGCACGTTCTGTTATTACAGTGTATTTAACTATATTTATTAATAAGGACTGAGATTGTCACTATTTATAGTATATTTTTATATATTATCCAAAATTTTATTGGATGCTAAACCACATTATTATGCTGTTCGTTTTAAATGATAACTCTCTAAACTTTTGCAGCATTTCGTGGCCTCAGTGCTTATTTATTCAATACACTGTCGAAATATTTTTATAGAGCAATATTTTTAATTCTTTTTGAGATTGGCCGTGAACTATATGTTAGAAATTCTTTAACTTATCATATCACAAGTTATTTATTACAACCTATGAAGTGATACAACATGTTAAAAAATCTTTGACCCCTTTGTTTTCAAAATAACGCAATTAACCTTCTATTCAAAACTGTAACCAATTGTGGATTGAACAAATATGTACCAAAATGACGAGTTATACATGAATGAAACGGTTTTTGTAAAAGTCTGACTGTTATCATATCTGTCTATAAATATTTTTTCATATAGATAAAATCTATTTACGGATCCTCTATAATCTGGGTGGCTTAGACGTATTTTTAACGTATTCTGTTTTAGACGTATATTAATAACCTCCACGATGATACTAGATCTACCTTATTTACCATGGATTGGAATTTGCTTTAACAAATCTTCCAGTCGCCGACCTACGAATCTATTATAACGAACATGGTTAGATGTTGCGAGCGATTTGAATCTGGCTAAATTAGTTTTATAAAGAAGTAATTTTCTACAGTCTTGTCTATGATAGTCACGATGGGTTTCCACCAATTTTATTATTATTAATAATTAATAAGGCAATTTCAAATATAAAAATATTATTAATTAATACTTGTTACAAGAATGTCAGTACTTCAAGAAATAAATTCATCCTTCACACGTCCTTTTATTGTTAAGAATATGCCAGTAATATCCATTTTAAATTCAGCAAAAATTGTAAGCAGTTTTACTTGATTTACATGAGAGGAAGTAAATGTTACTAGTTTGTTGAGAACTGCAGTGTTCGTAATTAAACATGTCACGTTATTAAAATTCATATTCATAGTTTACTTTCGGTCTTCGATTTTATGTCAATGAATTCAGATTATACAAATAAATATGTTTTTTAAATTATTTTAAATCATCTCAAAAGCGACTGCAAAAGTGTTTAAATTTCTTATCTATTTTATTTGAAACATGAAGAAGCAAAGGATTCTTTTATTTTCGCCTTATTCGAATTCGAATATCGCCTTATACGCTATTATATAAATGTAGCTACACGGTGATTCAGAGACAGGAAATAAACGATACTAGTAATTATACGACAAAGACATTGAAAGCTAAAGACAAATTGATCTTGAATTAAGAAAATATCCAGTTAACATATAATCTACATTAGCATCACCTATACGTCAATTCTGCAATATCTAGATATGAGAAGCACTAGTATTTTATGATGGTAAGTTAAAGTAATTTGATAATTGTATAGTGAAATTGCTTAAAATGGAAGGTAAGAAGCTAAATAGTAATAAATCAACAAAAATTGATGTAGACTTTATTGCAAAACATTACTAAGAAAAGTGTGTGATTTTATTTAAGTACTAGTAATTATTCAAGTATTTCATTGTATATAATAAATAAATATATATCATTATACAACATATTATATAATAATATTTATATAAATTTTAAATCTTTTCCAAATACAGTCGACTTTCCTTGTATCTATCTATACTAATATTATAAATCGGAAGAATTTGTGTTTGTTTTAACGCGCTAATCTTAAGAACTACGAGTCGTAGTTCATATATTCGATAGAAAAATCATTGAGAAGGCTTTTACCATCACATTACAACGAGAATATTGAAAAAAGTTTGAAAAAATGGGCAAAAACTATTAAATAATTTCTAATTCCACGCGAACGAATTTGCAGTGACACCTAGTATATATAGGACTTAATATCTTCCCATCTTTGGGATGTCGGTTAAATTTATTTTAAAAATATCACCATAGCAACATACGATAAAGTAATGACTTCTTACAACTGGACACGTTCTGTGTTCTGATGTGTTCGACGTAACCGTGATATGAATAATTTATGCATTCATATTTCCATTTATGCAAATAGGAACCACAGTGGGAGTTAAATCAACAGTATCAATTATTGTAGTTATATGTATTATTATTGTAGTGTATTTTTATAATAAAACTACTAGATTTGCATCGCTTAAAAATTTGATGATTCACCATTTCTTTTAATTTAAACAGATTTATTTTATTTATATTTACTATTAGATTTTATTCTGTTTACTATGTTTTGTAATAAATATACGAAGTTGACGAGCGATTAACGGATTGATAAGGTTCTACCTATATCCATTAGGGACCCGACCACTGAGCACTTAGTAATAAAGCTCTTACAGTGAATCGCTTTTATATTGTCGCGTTCCGGGATTAGTTAGCTTATGTACAGTTAATAAGGACTACTATTTCGATGGTCAGTATTGTTTGAATTACTATACTATACTAATCATAATATATATATATATATATATATATATATATATATATATATATATATATCATTCATATTATCATAATATATGGTCCGTCCTACTCTAAAAATCATCGTGATCCAATAAAAAACAAAACGTGATCTTGAAATAAAGAATAACGTTGTATCTGTAGGAATAAGTGCTTCTAAAAGTAAGTAGCTGAAGCTATTTCTAGAAGAAAAAATATTCATTCGCTTTTGTTGTATTAATATTTCGGTTTATGTTTCGGTAACACGTTATACGAACATAGAAGTGTAACCAAGTGCTGTTAAAGTCCATGAAGTGTTTGTTTGCGATACGTTCGTTTCATATACTGAAACATATTATTCTACATTATGGTTACTTCGCTATGGCTACCTATATTAAGACCTCAGAATTACTATAGAGTTCGAACTGATATCGCTACTACTGAAGGGTACACAACAAGTCGCTACAAGTCGCTACTATTGAAGATGGTAGAACTGTGTAGTTATCGACGCCTGGTAAAAAAGTAGGTACTAAAAAGTAATCACCTAATGTATATGAGCAAGACGAAAAAGAAAGTAGATTATATAAACGTATTTTTGAGTAAAAACAATTAGCATGCTGATTACAAATCTATTTATCAAGTTCAGCGCGTACACTATAAATTTATGATGGTTGTAGACGATATATTAATTATAATAATTGTTTATTAATATCACAGAATCATACATGTACTGCAACACGGTCGGGTATGAACGACAACATGCTTTTGATCGTATCCGATCTATGATCTCTCGTATGTCATATACCGGTTGTTACACTTTATACTTTCTATTCGACTTATGTCATTGACATTGTACAACAAGTTAATCATACGTAACTGATTGAAAGAATTCTTTTAGATATTTCGTGCCGCCTACCGGTTTCATACGATATTTATATGAACGGTGTAAACTCTGACCTTTCATAAATGAATCGAAGTATTAGTATTTGTATAGTATACAAAGAAATTTAGACTTATGACTTGAACGTAATTGAATATAATTTATAGTGTAACGTGAAATATGATATAGCATTAAATTTTACTTTATTCAAGATATTTATGTGATCGGTGTAAACTCTGATCTTTTACAAAATAAACGAAGTGACAGTGGCTGGCAAGAAAAGACTTATAACTTGTACGGTACTCGATTTTATCTACAGTGTTATGTCAAATATTGTATTGCTTTGAATTTTTCCTTTTCTTGCTTAAAATAACTTATGATGTGATGAGTAAAGTGGGAATTGAACTAACTAATGAAACACATTACGGGTTGATTATACTCTTCCCTTACGAAAATTATCATTATATTATCATTGTCTGCGACAATAATAAAATTACAAGGTCGAGTATTCTACAGTTTTCTATTTCCTCATTTGATAGCTGTATTACAAGGATCTTTCCCGATATTATTTTCCTTCGGGTTATGAAATAATATATTCAATTTCCGGAATAAGTTGATTATTGGTAACGGATTGAAAGAATTCACTTTTGGAACATAGTAATTTTTTTTTTAGAAGAGGAAGAATTTTTCTTGTAGAAGAGATTGTTACAAATGCACCATATTTTTTATTACAATATTTTAATAAAATATAAATTCCTGTATAACTAATACAATAATTATACATCAGTAAGTTATTTTGAAAAGCGTTGAGGTCGGTAAGTCAGCGAACGATACGAAGCGCATGCCTCAGCTGCTACGTTGCTAAATGTCAATCTCATACTTTCAATGCTCCCGGACTTAGTGTTATATTCCAAGTGTATTTACGTTAAGGTAATAGTTCATATAAAACAACATATCTTGCTCGATTCTTTATGTATAACATTACTTACAATTTTTACAATAATAATGATTATATGAAATATTCTTGTTTTCTTTCAAACATTTTCTTTTTTATTTTGCCTAATCCAGAATATAAGTCTTGCCGTTAAAAATAATTATTGCCAATTATTGTCATTATGAGGTGGGTAGTGTGTTCTGATTATTTCAGTATCATAGTAAAGCGATGGTTCCTTTATTAATATTCCACAATACGAAGTAAAAAAATATTTAATGAATCTATATATATATATAAATGAATCGCGGAAATGTATGTACGCTCATAACTTCCGAACGATAGTACCAAATTGGATAATTATTTTTTTATTGTATTCCTTATTATCAAGACAAGGTTTGTATAAAAGAATCTAAAAAACGAACATTTTTTTAATGTCATAATATGAAAAGTAATGAGCCGATAATAGCTCAGTTTGAAGCTATGATAGTTCAGTGGGCAGTCTATACGGACGCCGCATCAAGGGGCGTGGGTTCCAATCCACCTATATATAAATTTAAAATAATTAAACGGCATTTCATTCATTGGAGTTATAAATAAGTTTAATTCAATAACTAAAAGAAAAGAAAAATGGTTACGATATTAGATATAGCCAGTTCTATTGAACTTAACGAATTGAAGTTGGAAGGTTGATTAGGATTGATCATAGCTAATCATTCTAATTGGTCAAACCATTTTTGAGTTTAAGCAGGAATAAAGAACATCGATTTTAGGTGACTCGAAGTTCATTGGGTCGGCTAGTAAACAATAAAAAACACTACAAAAACAATTGGAATCGCTCTCAAAGCTCCTTTAAATACTTAACCGCTCATTATTTGAACATACTGTTTTTTCTTTAGAAATCTCTCCATTTGAAAATATTATGTCTTATTTTGAAATGAATAAAACTATTCGGAATTAGTTCCTTCAATCAATTTTTTGCGCACATTAATTAACAGCTAAATAATTTTAATATATGAAATAGAAAATTGTGAAGATACGATATCCATAAAAGATTTTTTTTCAAGAATAATAAATAATCAATCAGAAACAATAATAACAACCTGTAAATATACACTCCGGACAAAGACCTCTTACTAATAAATATGTGATTTTAATGACCATATTAATTAATAATAAAATGAATATCATAAAATAATAATGATCCCCGTTCAAGTATATTGTAGCAGAAATCAAAATGAATATTCACAAGTGGTTGAGTTATTGAAAGAATATATAATAAGTAGGATCGACTGGGCATCTATTTTTATAATTTTGATATAAGATAATTTACAGTATTACAGTCTATTATAATTAGTTATGAACTCATATCTCAAGTTAAAGATATTGGAGCATGTCAGTGTCCAATAAATGTATATTTACTGAAACTTGTTTTGACCATATCTTAATTGTTTTCAGGTTAAAAACTGAATTTAAATAAGTAACATAAAATAAAGTATTCATACTTGTTGTATAAATAAAACAGAAGTGGCACGACATTGTTTTGAAAATTTAGTGGATAAATTAAACGTGTCTAATATATAGCCAATACGATTGTAAAACTGTTTATGCACGATTGTTTATGAGGTATAAAGGGCCATTTCATTGTTGTTACCAGATAAGAAATATTTCTATGTTGAGGCACCTCGACCGGCGTCATTCGAAGATATAAATTTTCATTACTAGTAAAAAAAATACTTCAAGATATAACATTTTAATAGATATTGTACAATACACCGTAACACATTATGCAATATAGTTAATAATTTTGCGAGGTTATTCCGTTTTAATATTTTAAAATGTGCATTTTTATCGGATCTGCGAACAGTTTTGGTATTATGAAGTTCTCACTATAAATTTTTGTTAAAATTCAATGTCGCGCATGCAATGTAAATAATTTTGTATAGCCTCGGTAGTTTTGACATTAGCTACCTAAAGCGAAAGTGCGTTCATTTGCCAACAAGACGTGACTAAGAAGTTCAAGTTTTTTAAATGGATATCGCACCACTGCCTTGTCTAAGGTCATCGGTTACGAAATTACGCTGAAAAAAAAACAATCAAACAAATTTATTGATATAAGGATCGATAAAATGAAATTATATGTGTGTAATTATAATTAATAAAATAACTTCAACCTGAATTTATAATGTTTTCAATGACTTTTGTCTGTGTAGGTAATTTTCCAAATGTCGAGCATATTATACGTATTTACAGTACTGAACTAATATTGTTTCTAAAAGTAAAATTAATATAAGTAATTAAAAGTAAATATAAATAATTCGTTAAAATATCTTTACATAATGATGTTTTCATAGAATTTATGATTATATAATGTGTCACATGGTATTATAAAAAAGTATAGGTAAGTAAAATTAAAATAGTAAGTTTGAATGTCAACTTCTATTATTCGCTCTAATATTCGGTGTGTAATTTAACATTGATGGTTTACATTTTATTTGTTTTAGAGTAACAAAATCATAATATTGAGCTTGATGGTTAGTTTAGTATAATGCGAAAATGACAGTTACCGTGAGATCAATCAGTTGTGTACACACTGGCCATTTTCGAAATGCGACTAAACAAAAGAGAGCTCATGAGCTATATGTAATATGTATAGAGGTCGCTACCTAGTTGGATATAGACTGATATTATCTTTGGGTTTCTAAATACATATTAGTTCACCCTAAAACGTAATACTCCTAAAAAAGCTACCTTGACAGGTATTTCCACTCATGTATGGTGCTCGCATTCTAGTTGGATAGTATCGTCATTTCCTACCAATATACTAAACGCCACACACAAGCCACTACTCTTTTTATTAATTTGGTGAAAAAATCCATATAAAGATTTCGTCTCAAAATGCCTAAACCTAGGTGCAGACCATTTTTTTATTAACATGGTGTTTACAATTGCATTCTTTACGAACTTCCTCATCGGAACGCGCAAGCGCATTACCCGAGACTAAGACGAGAGAGGCATGTGGTGACTCATCAGGTGCTAATCACCCAACGCTACCCACTAAAACGCACCACGACGACACTTCAAAATCCCGTGTTGCCAGAGACCAGGAACAACTTTCATTTTTTTCTAGTCTCTGGTGAAACCCGGATGTGGACCAAGCTAAGAGGGTTGTGGGGAGAGACTCATCGGGTGACAAGCACCGTCAAGTATGCACTAAAAAAACCCCGCTGCGTCATACAAGCTCCGTATTGCAAGAGATCAGGGAATGCTTTTTCACGCCTTCTAGTCACAACTCACGTACCACCTTAACCATAACTAGTGTTACTGTATATGAATTTAAAAAATAAAAGATTATAGGAAAACGATACATATATTTTATATATTAAACGTGTTCGGTTTTAAAATCCAATTCTACAATAAAAATATAAAGATACATAGAACAACTTATTTACTTTTAACTACACTGAAACAGAATATTCATCTATCTATACACATAATAACAACGTAAATTTAACGTGCCTACATTTTTTAAATTTATGTAAAAAAAATATTGCAAGTAACTATGAATAAGTAATTAAATACATGTATATAATTTTTGGAAATGTCTGCTTGTCTATTTGTTTGTGCACGCATAAGTGCTAAATTAAAACGTTTATGATAAAACGTCACCAAGGAAATCATAAGGCGTATCTTCGAGTAACATTTAGTCTTTGTTTCATTAGAATCGGTTAACTTTATTAAAAGTAATTGTAATTTGAATGACGGTACGATATTAAATAATTTTAGTTCTATGCAAACGAAGTTGCAGGCGCAGCTACTCTTAAATATTATCCATATACCATAATGAAAACAACCAATTAACTAAGAATATTTAAATTTATAATTTTTAACTCGTCTCTTGATTGACAAATAAATCACTCATATTAAGCTATTAGAATACTCAAATTGCATGATTTCAGTGACTAAATAACATTGTAAGCACATCGATCTCTAGGTCTTTGACCTTAAAGAAGTATGGTAATATTGAAAACTATTAATATTTCTTCACCATTTTACGTGTTAGTTTTTTTCCATGAACAATTTAATGCCTAGTTTCTTATTTGCTCGTAAAATAGAAAATCAATTTCATTTTAATATTTAAAATTCGTATAGCAAATCGTTTAATGTTTTAAATGGGCAACAAAAACAAAAACTCCGGTGAAACTAACCATTTTGTCGGTATTATTAAAGAAAAAGAGACGCATTTGTAAAAATTAGTCTGACTTCAACGAAGTCTGTATATTAAAACTGTACCTAACAGCTTTTTATGTAAGAAAGTTTAGTGGGTGATCAGACGTAAATTATTGTTATTAGTTTATAGGTTTTGCATTATAACCACAATCTCATTCGTTGTTAAGTGACAATGTAGCCCAAAATGGTGGACACACTAAGTGTAGTGAAGGGACTAGTTCAAGTGCAACTGCTGGAACACACTTGTAGATATTTGGCGGAAATTTTTCAACTTGAGTGTAGCAGTTGTCCAGGCGGCATTAGAAAATTTCCTACTACCATGTTATGGTTTCATAACTCATAGCAGGGATTCGAACTCACGTTCATTGATACGGTGTCTGTACAGTCTACCACTGAACTATCATTGCTTCTCAAACTTGAAGTGACAAAAGTGACAATATAGCTCAAGATGGTAACACGAGTGGTGTTATGGCAGGACCCGCCTACAAATACGGTAGCGAGAACACACTGACTTGACGACCGATTTTCAATTTGAGGGTATTAGCTAACAAGGCAACATTAAAAAATGCCACTTTACATTTTATTATTATTTTTAAAGCTAATCCAATTTAACAAAGATATGTTTACTATAGCAACTACCTATTATACGTACTATAGCGCCTGTCACTTTGAAAAAATAGATTTTTCAAAGTATTTTTGACTTTTGAACTTTTAAACATTACTAGCGATTTGATTATTTGTGCGATATACAAAAAAGAAAACTCAATACTCTGTTTGTTCTTATTTTAAAATAATCCATTCGAATTTACGACAAAAAAAGAGAGCACGTGATTTAAAGACATGGAGACGACCTTAGAAGCCGGACACCGGTCGACCTTTACTTTACTCGAGACACATTACATCCTGTACGCTTCATTATTACATATAAAGTATTATCAACGATTGCTGACATGTTATTAACAAAATCCAGACATATTGGTAAGGGTGATGAAGATATTTTTAGAAAAAGTTTGGAAGATCCAAAAGTGCACGCTTCATAATGTAATTTTTTTTGTTAAGTTGATAACAATTGAACCACATCGGACCAGACCGTGAAAAGTAATAGGGTTCTATTCCTAATTATACTGAAGCGTAAGAAAAAAAGACTTATTTAGTAAAATAGTTCGGTCATTATCGTGATAACATACAGGCTCCGTACATACAGACACACGGACGTCCAAGACAGAACTTTTTTAAACAGTTTTTTTAACTAGTTTAAATAACAAAAATGGTATCAAAAATATCAACGGTGTTAAATATAGTGCTTTTTCTTGATATGTGTGTATATATTTTATTTTACAAATGCAATATATGATAAATGGAGACATTTTAAGTTTGAAAAATCAGTTGTTTTGCGTGAAGTGAGTTTAGTACCAACCAGTGTTGCCAGGTGGGGCTATTTAGCGCCAATGGGTCTATCTCCCTTACCGAGCGGCGATAATATTTTATCCGCTGGCTACAGGTAGCCGTTTATGCAATTTTTTTTCCAAATATTTAATTAACAAATCATTTATATGCAGAAAAAAAGAATTTTTAGAGCAACAGTATTTATAATTTATTTTTACAATTAATATCAATAATATTGAATATTTAAAAAATACTGAAATACTGTTTTGTTATAACACTTATTAAGACAATAGTTGATAATACTTAGTTCTTTAAAAATACTTTTTGAGACAAAGTGCAATCAATAAAAACAATAAAATCTTGACATTTGTACTTCAATAATTGAATCTTATTTCTGTTTAAAATAAACTATTGTTAGTTAATAGTACGAATTTAATAAATATAAAAGCAATAATAAGCTCATGAATTTATTTCAACTTTCCCGCCTTAACTGTGCGTCATGATTGGGCTATCTCGGGCTACACGCGCGCTCCGGTAAGGCGATTCGAGAAAAAAAAATATTCTGGTAACACTGGTACCCACCTCAACGCTTCGCTTATGAGGCGTACAATATTGTTATTTAATTATTAATTTAGAAAATGGTCTGGGTGCATATAGCTTGTACATTTTTATAACCAAACTTTATGTAACCTATGATTCAAAATATATCGGTTTTGTTTTAACTTTAATGGTTATATGGTTATAATTACTACTAATTAGAGATATATATTTTAAAACCATGCAAGATTAGTTAAATAATCGCTAGATAAAATTATAAATATAAGAATTGAAATTTTTACGTAAAAATTAAATACTTTGTTAATGTTAGTGTTAAAATTTAAGATTATTCTAGGAATTCAAGGAATCTAAAGAAATATCGATTAAAAATACAATTCTGTAAAGATTTTATAAATAAGATGACTATGGAATAGGAAATCTATTAACAAGAGTAAAGTAGTAACGTTGTTCCCTCAAAAATATGAACAAATACATATATTCCAAACGGGGTGCTTCGCGTATATATTTTCTTCACTTTAGCTAAGCTAAGCTTAAGATACCCGACTTCCTATTGTACTGGTTTACACGAAAGAGTTTTATCTAAGCTGGCCCCTGTTAGGTCGTGGTCTTGCTAGCTGGTCGCCGAGATGAGGCAACTCCATATCACTTAGTGAAGATTGCGGAAGATACAGCTTGGGGTTTTATTGATTAGGTGTCTCATATAACTGTCTGGCACCCCTTGAACCATGTAAAAAAGTACACAATAGTTTTAAAATTTTCAATTTTTATGTCACTTATAATTACATTCGTAAACAATTGTAAATCTTATTGTATATTGTAATATTGTTTTTACTCAATACTTTTAATATCTTTAGTCCTTGATATGGATATGAACATTCAGATAACTCTTAAATAAAGTTGTTTCGGTTCCGGTAGGTAACTGATTTCATAATGACACTCTGGTGTATTATAATTCATATTATTTTAAATTATTTAGTTGTTCCTGTCCCGAAGTATTTCTATTAATAACTTGTTGCTGTGTTTTTAATAATTTATTTTAAATTATTATTCGTGCATTTGACTAGTGTGGCAGTATTGCCACATACACTGTATATGACATATAAAAGTATTTTATTCATTAGAAATACAGTTATTTCACAAGAAAAACTTTTCGCACATTATTGCGCGCTTCCGCACACATCTGTTCAGGTGAGAAATGACGCAACAAAATATATGATGCGGGTCTTAGGTAACAGTTTGTGGACAGGCGTCTCACTTCTAAATTCCTATAATATAATCTAGATATGTACATATGTGACTATAATTTTGATTAACTTGTAGATCTTTGTGTATTATGTAATGTTTATAATTATATATCCTATCGAATATACATATTTGTGCGAATCAACATACGTACTAGTTCATAGACTACTGCTCTTAGAATATTATTTTATTTTTTCCAAAACTATTCGTTCTGGTTTCCACTAACTTGCAGAGTTCACTTCATAGTTTTGTACCAAAACAAAACGCATGGTAGGAATAAAAAAAAAACAAAAGCACACTCTTGACTTGGTTACTACGAAGTTTGAATTACGAGTTAAGTTGAGTTGAGTTTACGAAGTACCTTTGATTAATTACTAATAAAAGATAGTATACGAATCAGTATTTAATAATAAAATAATTTTTACTCTCAAATGGTTAGAATTGTACAATTGTACAATTTACAATTGTAATACAAAAATATATTATTATGTTTGCTTCATTGTTACGCGGAAATCACAATTTTTGGTCTGCTACGGTTGATTGTACCCGTACCAAGTAACTTTAACGTCTAATCTATTGGTGCTATCACGTGACTTAAACGTTTACGACCCTGTTAAATCTAAAATTGCATTGCTCTGACGGCGTGAATATTGAATAAAGTGCTTTTGTAGTTATCAATTAAGTCGGTTACTAGGTGAAGCAACGTGCTTGCGAAAACTCGCCGGGAAAAATGGTTACTTAATCTTTTAGTGTTCCTGCTGTATTATTCGAACATATGATATATTTTAATAACATGATGTTGTTATGTTTACCTTAAGAGCGAACAATTTTACTTATGTTTTGGCTCCGTTTTAGTCGAAAATGTAACTTCGTTTGAAGAATACAAATATATTTTAATTAGTATATCAATCTTGAATATAAAATATAAACCTAAAACAGGATTTAGGTGCAGTATTAAAAAAAATAGATTGTAATAATTAGTCAACAATAAAACACCTTTTTCTTGTTGTCTATTTAAGTGTGACCTTGCTGTCTCGGAACAAAGTTCTTATAGTCTATAATACACCTAGCTGGGTTGTGAATAATTACTGACTTATCTAAAACAAAATTTTGGACCAAACTAAATTATTATATAACTTTGAAAAAAGAATTTGTTTAATAATAAATGTATAAAATGTACTGCATTTATTATTTTATAAGTATTGTTTTATAATGGACATACATTCAACTTTGTAATTTAGCAGATTGGTAATATGCAAATATTCAGTTTTATGATATATACCTATTCATCAGATTTGTACAAAAATATCCATAATGGTATGTTATCCATATTACTAGCAACACGTCCCGGCTACGCGTAATTGTGTTAATCATAGATGATAGACATACGGCGTCTCTACAGTTGAATACAACTTTTTAAGAGAAATAATTCAATATATTATTTTCACATAAGTCTATTGGTTTTCCCGGTACCTGTCAGTACAGCAGTCGGCATAATTTTTTCCACTCTATAACAAGTGTCGTAATAATTTAAACAATTTATACAGTACTATAATGAATTATATTCATAAACATTCCACGTGAATCTCTGCACATACTGGTGAAAGCGGTATGAAAATCTGTTTAGTAGTATTTGAGTTTATCAAGTTTAGATACACATACAGAAGTTGCCGGAGGACCTTGTTATATGTATACGAGTAGATTATAAAACAATTTAAAAATACTGTACACCGATGAGGAGGCATAACCGTTGAATACTGTGTAATTAACATGTAAATTTTTAAGTTAACAGTGTTATTTGTATATCCACGTCCATACTATTGCTGGGATATTGTCATTCTATATAGTCATCCCGGTCTGGTAGAGCTCGTCTCGTACGCTTTGGCACGTCAGCTTATGTCAGCGTCAATATGCTAGCAAGTTTGAAATTTGATTTCATGCGTGACGAGGGTAAAATACCCGATTAAGGGATGGTTATAGCTTAGTGAATGGGCCAGACCTTTGTATGGGGAAACCATGTGCATCGACTTCTTATGTTTACGTGAATATTACTCATCGAAATAAAACTTATTTAAACGGCTTTTATAGCGGTTATTTATTACTTTTGATCCCGACGGTTCGAAAGCATTTCAGCCTTCGTGGTCACGGAGCGAACTGAGGCTGGGATTAAAATTAATAAATGACCGCTATCATCGCAATGATAAATTGAAGCGATGATAGCTCAGTGGTAGTGTGCACGACTTCGCGTCATGGGACGTGGGTTCGAACCCAAGCACCTGCAATGAGCTTGAGCTTTCGGTGAAGGAAAACATCGTGAGGAAACCATAGCATGGTGGTAGGGCTTTTTCTAATGCCCGCCTGGCTAGCTACCACCCTCAAGTTGTGAACCTGCCGCCAAATACCAATAGGTGTGTTCCGGCAGCAGCACTTGAGAGCCAGTTCCTTCACAAGTTTAGCGTGTCCACCAACTTGGGCCTTATCGTCACTTAAGATCAGGTGAGATTATGGCCATAAAGCTAAACCTTAAGTATAAAAAAAAAAAAAATCCGTTTTAATTAGTTTTATTTCGATATGTACATCGATTATCTGACATTCGTATCTTTCATTTACTTCCTCGGAAGCTTCATGGAGAACCTTGGTAAGGGTTATATATTTGTTCCGTTTTTAGTCAAAACTCTAAGATCGTGGGATCCGAGTGACCGTCGATTTTTCAAAAAACTCGCGAGTATATTCGTTACTATATTAGTAGTGCTACGCTTTTTTATTGCTGCATATTGGATGGCATCCATTACTTGTGGCCTTATATAATTTTAACCATATTTCGTAAATATATTTAAATGATCTTCTCGTATTTTTACGGATATATTCAATTAAACTAGCTTATACGCAGAACTTTATGTAAGTAGTTTTAAGAATACGTAATTATCTATTAAGTGAGAACAAAGTGTATTTTCAATATTAATTTTCCATTTAATCAAGTAGTAGGCGGCTAATCGTTATTTATAGTACCCGATACTTTCTCACGACTGTAATAACTGTATATCGGTAGTAATTATAATTTAAGACTTCCAAGAATTTAAAAGATCGAGGAATGCGGGTTTCGATTTTAATCTTCCTATGCTTAAGTATCGACTGATATTATGTATTACATCATAAAAGGGTTATTCTTTCTTTTTATACCTATGTAAGCTGGACTTTGAACACATCTAATCTAACGATAAATCATGATGTTGTCGATTTAATCGTTAGAGATTCAATGATCGTTGTGAAAGAATTAGATAATGAAAATTTTTACTATGTTCAGTATGTGCTATTTCTATTTCTATAAAAAATAGTTTTTTTTTTCGACCTGACATACGCTGTTAGCCGTAAGGGCTTTGAAAGCTTCACAGAACTTTTTGGGGCGAATGCTAAGGACACTCAGTCCTGTGGCAGCGGGCGCAAGGGTGCCAGAATGGCAGAACCCCGGCTTGGACTACTGCCCGAACACGAACGAAGATTCGCGATCCAAACTAACCAACAGGTCCTAACTTACTAGGTTTAATGGTCCTAACAATAACATCGGGCAAGCCACGCAGGGGCCGCGGGGTTGGTCCCTTACAGAACGGTGTACTTAATGTGTGGGTGTGCACGGATGATGTGCGGTGTGATGATGTACTCTCAGTGTGTCACTGTATCGCGCGAGCAGAGTCACTTGAGGGCTCCTATCCGGAGGATCGATCCTATAACAAAACATAGTAGTATCACTACTCGGTAAGGGATGTTTGTTTTATTTGCCTAATTGTATGTAAGCAAATAAACTATTCTATATCAAATATAATATTTTTGCGGATTCAATTCATTAGCGTAACAAAACTATAACAATGGTTTACAGGTAATAAATCAATTTAAATTGCATTATTATTTCGTGCTGCACGTATATTTGTGATGTACCGTGTCAAAGAGCCGTAACAGTTAACCAATAGAGTTTTTACTAACTTCCATCTTTATGCTTAATTGAAATGTCAACAAAGTTTTGCATCAAACGATTGTAGACGGCATAATGGGTAGTTATGGATTGCATTCAGAGAGATTTTTTTTATTTAATCACGTACGTTTTCTTTAGTATGCTTTGTTAATAAACGATGTTGTGACGTATATATTTAAATGTTTTGTGACCTATTTTTGTACATGATTTAGATATAATCGTATTGTAATCCGATAAGGAATTCCGTTGTTGCATTATCGCTTATTTGGTTACATGTGTTCTGGCTGTCACATTGTTGTTCCTGCCCGTATTCATATTTTTTTCTATTTGTTATGATATGTTATTGGTTATTTATACCTATACTGTTTTCGGTTTCTTAATTATTCTTTTCATAAAATAAATGTTCTTTTGTTACGTGTGCGGCAGGAAGAATATTTAATGATATATTAAAAATATTTATACATATTAGTACAATATCATGCATGTTTCAAATTTTGTATTGTATTATCAGTACACTATGTAGCAGGCTCTGTTTTCGGGTTATTAGTTTTTATCTTCTTTAACTTGAAATAATATTCTAACTAACTTAAGCTAAAACTTCTTTATACTTCAATGGTATTTACGATGACTATGTCCGACCATCATGTTACAAGTGAAACAATCGACATAGTATCAAACTTAGGCGTATAACGTTGCAAGTATATGTATATGTCTAGTAATCAAACGAGGTAGATGGGATTTGTAGTTCTGATCACCATACAAATGGTAATAAATAACCTTCTCGTACTGACTGTTTATACTTTGGTTGTTTTTTGGGATCGACAACTTTCTAACTACGAAAAACTTGCAGACAAGTATAATATAGATAGCTGGAAATTGATTGAGAACGGTTATTTTTGGATTATAATGTGCAAATGTCGTGTTGTTACCTACATTACGGTGGAAGTATATAAGTATAAACGTGAGTGATGTTATAATAATTAATTACGTGGTTATAGTTCTGTGAAACTCCATTATAACAAATATAATTGTAGTTTGACTTGGAATTGTTATATGATATATTTTTTTTTTTTTTTTTTTTTCGACCTGACTTACGCTGTTAGCCCCAAGGGCTTTGACAGCTTCACCGGACTTTAGACTTTTTATATGATATACATTCCAGTAAGACAAAGGGAAACATTAATTTAGATAACAACAAGACCCAATGAAAAATATGTTTTATAATTATAAAATTAAAATTCAAAACGTTTTGGGTTAATACACACAGGACAAGATGTGTCACTTTCTTGGAATAACCTGAATTTCAGAATGATACCTTAATATAAGAAAAAGTAATTATTACAAAATAAGTTCGTCGTAAAAATTACATTCAGTGCTTTTTCATAACTGTATTTAGAGTCATTAGACTACTTTGTACTGTGGTATTATGTGTTTAATTTATTATTAGGTTATTCAATAATACACCAACAGTTATTAATTAATTCATAAAACGTGTATTTGTCAATTTTGACATTGGCACATTATCTATGTAGGTAAAAGTTATAGGTATACGCTAATATATTTGCGAGATTTGTAATTTTGTCGCCTCTTAGAAGTGGCTCTAAGTTGAGCGCAATAATATTCCATTACATTACAAACGGATTAAACTAATGAAAGGGTGACAATAAAAAACAAACCCAATGCGTCTATGACCATTAGGTCTTTTAATGTGCTTTGTAATTAACGTGCCGATAAATTGAAGATCAGCTGATTGGCCTTTAATTGCTTCCTATATAACATGTGTAACTTAGTCATGACCTTTACTTTGCAAGACACGACTTATGATTGACCCAGAGATATATCAATTATTATATATCTGGAGAGCAGAAAAAAAAAATGTTTTTAATATGAAACAAATTATAGGCATCTTTTTATTACCACGTTTTTTAACGCATTTAAGCAATTAACACATGTAGTGCCTTTGAAGACTTACCAAATGGATGGTCTCTATTTACTTTATTTTATATAGATGTTTTGTTTATATAATATATTCCGTTTCAATAAAAGTATTAACAAGTTAATACTCCAATACATTTGTTACATATTTACAAAAAAATACAATTAGAAAAAAAATTAGTTTTGATGCATAGAAACAAGTTTCTAAAAATATGTAAAATAACATCCAAAAGTGAATTCTACTAATCTAAGAAGTCTAGCTACTTATCGTATCACATATATTAATTATCATTAATTGGCCTCAGCTAGGATAATGATCCTATTTTATATTGAATATACGTAATTATAGCCTAAAGCAACAATTCATAATCTATATAATAGCCGTTAGCGAACGTAGCAGCCTCTTATTTACTGACCCCAATCAGGACTTTGCTTCTATTTCTGATTGTCTACAAATCTATACAAGTCTACAAAATTGCAGTAGCCGGCTAATATCGGATAACTAACTAGGTCCAGCTGGTACTGTAACTCTATTAGGGAATCGTTATAAAAAGGTATAAATTACAGTAATCACTTAGCATCGTTTCGTAATCGTTTAATTGACGATGCTATTCTAAGGTGTGAGACTAAAACGAAGCTAAAAGTTTATGACGTGTGTATAAAAATGTAAGATATTGTAATATACAACTGTTCTTTAATATATTATAAGACATTACTTTGTAAAGATAGCATTAATTTAACAACAAAGGAAACCTAGCGTTAAAAATTCTCCTTTTCCAATAAAGTAACATTTCCTTAATTGGTTTTCGGTGGATTGACGTGCACTTTTAAAGGCACACATTAATGAGTAATCCGTTAAACAATATTTATATAATAATGTTACTAAGTAATTGAAATTATCCTATGATAATGTGATGTGTTTAATTTTTAGTAAATTTTAATATTTTTACTGCAAACGAGCCTTTTGTTTAAGAAATAAAACCAGTTTTAGGCAAATATTCATCGTCGCGGCCTTCGCTTTATATAGATGTGACACTACGGGTTTAAAGGATCAATGTGTTTTACGATAATTATTACAAAGTTCCAGTAAAACCTACCGTAGTGTGTGTATTATCACAACAGGTGCAAACAAGTCATTATCAAACAAAACCTTTTTAATCATTAGTACGTGTTTTTAATGTATTCGCTGGTGTGATTTTTTTGTCTAGTAAAAAATTTATGTAAAGGGTTATATTTGAATTCAATTTTATATAATATTTAGTAGCTAAATAATTAAAGGTAATAATAAAAAGTATTGAAATGAAACGTTTTTGCAGTACACTTTGTAGTTACTCGTAAGCGGTAGTAAAGGGGTATCGAATACCATCTAAGTTACCCAAACCAACTACACTTGCACGCGGTGCACCCTGCTGAGTAACCGACGAAGCTATGGCGCTTGTCGGTCAAACATTTGGTTTAGGTCATGTCGGTTATTGATGTAATCCGTGATCCAACACAGCTTGGTGGTAGGGGCTTTGTACAACTGGTTAGCGACCACCCTCGGGTTTAGACTGCTGCAAAATGAAGGTTCAGTACGAGCCTTTATGTTCTGGCATAGTGAATGAGAACCACCCATTTCCGCCAAGGTCAGTAATATGGCTGTAATACCTGTAGTGTCTGCTTGTTTGCTGCTCGTTGTAACAAATAAAGATAACTTGAGGGCTGAGGCCAAGTATACTATAACACTACCAAATTATTGTTCATTGCAATGTTTTTGGTCAATTATAATATTCACTAATCGCAAGAATACATACTACCACTAAAACCAACATTGCTTCATTATTCTCTTAGATTTCAAGTATTAATGTATGATCTCATAAGATTTCAAGCACACAAAGTGTTGTTAAATTAAACTAAATGTAAATTAGTCGTATTCGTATTAGCTTAAGACGTTATAATAATTAAATCAACAATTATAATTGATGTTTAAAATTTAATAACATTGCTACCTAAATTTATAGTGATCATTTTTCGAGAGTACTAGATAGTTTGGATTAAGAAAAGAGATATAACATTAATTTATTAGTAGCATATTTTAAAGCTTTATACGTTGACTTAGAGTCTACTTTTATTAAACATTTATGAGTAGCGAAATAAACAGTATAATAAATATATTATAATTCATTTATTTTTATGAAGTTTACTTTTTAAATATGGGATATATATATATTTAAAACAACGTTATTACTATACTGTTACAAATATTCTGAAATGATACATCTAATTTATTCGAAAATTAGCAAAACACTTAATTTTGTTTTACCTACAGATGATTCCTTCTGTTGGTAAATGTGTTACCACGGGCATGGAACCGTGATGTGCTGTAATATTGTGCAATGTATGAGGAAGGAAGAATATTCTTATTATACCCGTTATGCAGTAATAATGAGCGTTCGTGCTCTTACTTAACTTAGCAAAGTGACCGTAACATCTCCGCTGTCGGTCATTTGGTTTTCATGAACGACTTACTGGTTTTTTTTATTAATGTGAATGAATGAATTTAAGTTTTTTAATTATGCACCCCTTTTTTATAATTGCAGTATAAATATTAATAATATAAAATACATACATACAACATACAAGTTTCAGTTCTGCATTAATTGAAAAAAAAAAAAAAAATTTTTTTAGCCCTGACATACGCTGTTAGCTTTAAGAGCCTTGATAGCTTCACCGAACTTTTTAGAGCGAGTTCTGAGGCCCTTCAGCCCCGAAATTGAATAAATTATTATAATATGAAACTATATGGTAACTAATAGTAATGTAAAACTAATGGTATGAACTAATAGTTTCAAAGACATGAGCAGACGTATTTTTATATCAATATAATTATCTCAAAAAATTATAAAATTGTGTACTTTCAAATAAACAATCTTATTATACATAATATTTTATTTATAGTTAGAAACAAATGCAGGTTTGAATTTTGAAACTTTACATTATATTCAGTTGGATTAAAAAAAATTATCTGAGCCCAGTTTATTAAATAAAATTTTGTTTGAATATCAGCCAATGTAAAATGCTATGGATTATATTATTAAAAAAACTAACTTCCTAAGGATCTAATAACCATCGAAGCACCTAATTGAATAGTTCCTGGTTCTGTGTTGGAAAAATATAGATATTTATATATTCTTCATTTTCAATAATAAAATGATGTTCATCGTATGTATGTATCAGTAAGATATTGCATTTAGGCAGAATGCTCATGACGTTTAAGGTTTCAGAATTGAAGTTTTCTAATATTACCATATTTGGTTTCATGATTAAATAATTCTAACTATTTACTTCAACTGGTGTCCTTAATACCAGTGAGTGACGATATTATTGATCAAGCGGTTTGATTACGAAATCATTTGTACGAAACTATTCAAAGCATCGACGATAGAGTTCGCACGTGCTCTAGGTTAAAATTATGACCTGTATTTAACTGATGTCATGGTGATATTACATCAACACTATCTTTATTGTTAGATTACAAATAGTTTACTAATATACAAACAGTTATTTAAATACAACTCACCTTTGTAATTATAATGACGTAAGTGTAAACTACCATTACTTCTTGAAAGATATTTTTGAATATAATCACATTATTCTTCGTATACCTTTTTTAATACTTTTATAGGTTTAGCGTTATAGCTACAATCTTGCCTGATGTAAAGTGACGATGCGACCCAAGATGGTGAATAGACTAGGCCTGTGGAAGGACTGGTTCTCAAGTGAAACTGCCGGAACACAGCGAAAGATATTTGTCGGTAGATTTTCAACTTGAGGGTGGTAGCTAGCCAGGCTGGTGTAAGAAAAAATCCTACCATCGTGCTATGGTTACATCATGAGGGTTTCCTTAACCGAAAGCTCAAGCTCATTACAGGGATTTGAACCCACGTCTTTTGATGGGGTGTCCGTACACTATACCACTGAACTATTATCGCATCAAAAATAAAAGTTCGGTGAAGCTGTCAAAGCCTTTAAGGCTAACAGCGTACGTCACTTCGAAAAAAAAGCCTCAATAATATCAACATATTATTTATTTATTTTTTTAATATCCAAATTAAGTTATTTTATTCTAATTATTTTATTTAGATAATTTGAAATAAATGCAAGTGGTTAACGTTTTAGTGGTTTATCACTAGTTTATTTGATTTACTGCAATATTAATTAAAAAGTTATGCCTATTGCGAAGTAGATATTGAAATAAATGAAACGGCTGTGTGTTTGTTAACTTATTATTTAACCTGGTAACTATGTATTAAGGAATAAGAAATAGATTAATTGCGATGAATACTTAAGTTAAATTTATGATAAGTTTTTTTATAACCAAAGTAAATCTTTTCACTATTTGGACAGATGTTAAGTTAGTCATATAAAAAAAATGAATCTCGATGTTTTACCCATCATAATTTTATTTTTTCTTTAAATTTTCTTACATACTAAAAAAATATTAATAGACAAGAACAAAGATAAAAATGAGTAAAAATAGTGCTAAATTATTATCCAAAATGTATTCAATAAAAACGAATGAAAGGTAGGAGGTAAGAATACATTTAATGTGGTGCAGGTTAATATAGATTTGAACATATCTCAGAATCCACTATTTTGAAGTAGATATGCGATTGTATATAGATATTTTAAAATACTTTTTGAACATCATTAATGAAGCAAGAAAAATAATTACTGAGAAAAGATCCAGGATGTTATAAATTATGATAATTATATAGTAATTTATCCATCACAATTAAAATTTATTACTTGTAAATACATTACCTGTAATTTACTACTAGATACGTTGATGGGGAAATAAATATGTATTCACAACCATTGAAAATAAGAAAAGATAAGTAACATTAAAATTTAATCGGTTTTTCGTGTTCTTACTGTATAACGCTATAAATTTGTATAACTAAATGAAGGCTTATAACTCGCAACTATAACGTCTCCTATGCTTTAATTTATTAAGACGGCAGGTGCAATCTTCTAGACCATACACTGAAACTTTTATGTACATGAATTTATGTTTCAGTCTGTTTTATAACCAAAGAGCTGGAGTCAGGAAGATATTTAACTGATTGATTTTACAATCCGTTGAAAGCATTAGGCAAGTAGAAATAATTATAAAGCAATTTTGATAATAATGATACAAACTTTAAGTTATTTAACATATCACAGTATAAAAGATTTCAACGCAAGTTACAAAGAATGTAACGTTCGTAACAAAATTGGCCGCAAATAATTACTCGTTTTTGCGTATAATTATATTACAATTAATAAAAATGCAACTTTTACCTATTTTAAATATGTAAATTAAAACTATATATTTCCTCGTTAGCTAACCTTATACATTTTAAAGCTTCATTATAATTTCATTTATTAAATTTTTCAGAAAGTTACAACTAAATATACATGTTCATTCATACTTTTATCTTAATTGGATTCAAATATTTTTTTTTCGACCTGACTTCCGCTCTTAGTAATAAGGGCTTTGACAGCTTCACCGAACTTGTTGGGGCAAGTGCTGAGGGCACTCAGCTCCTAGGCAGCGAGCGCAAGGGTGCTAGAATGGCCGAACCTCGGCTTGGGCTCCTGCCGGAAAGTGGACAAGGATTTGCGAGCCTAACTAACCAACAGGTCCTAACTTACTAATTTAGTAATCCTAACAAGACCTTATCGGGCAAGCCGCGTAAGGGCCGCGTGGGTAGCCCCTTACAGAACCGTGTATTTAACGTGTGGGTGTGCATAGATGGTATGTGGTGTGATCATGTACTTTTAGTGATGTAGAGTGTCATTATATCGCGTGAGCAGAGTTACTCGAGGGTTCCTATCTGGAGGATCGAACCTTGGCGACGATTCAAAGATGCTTCTTTATAATGTACTAGATAACCTAGCAGACCTTGTTCTGTCTGTTCGAGTAGTTAATCATATCGACTACAGCGTCATCCATCACGTTATCGAGATAAAAAGTATCCTATATTTTAAGTTGTACAAAGTTACATATCTGAGCGAAAATTCATTAAAATCAATCCAGTAGTTATTGGAAATTAGTTCGGACATACATCGTTAATTTACAACAAGAACAAAATTTCTCTTAATCGCTCATAAATTTGTATTATATCATGAAATAAAGAAAAAGTGTATATTCCACGTACATATATTATTTCATAAATCTGTGTAATCTGCGAAGTCATACTATTTATCGAGTAATGTTAACAAAAGATGAATTCTCATTTCTGATTATGAAAAAATATTCGAGTTATTATAACAAACGTAATAAGGAAGTCGGATACAGTTTAATTAACTTGTTGCCAGTTTAATTTGATATTTATTTGATAAATGACATTTATTGTGATAGATGAGATTTCTGTATTCACTGTTAAAACTTATGAATGTATTTAATTAGTTCGATCATATTACATTAAAATATATATTACTGGTAGAAACGATATAGAAATATATAAGTAGTTACTAATCTTTGTTACGACTTTCTGATTCCCTCTACTTGATTCCTGTATATACACCGGATGATACCGGAATATGACACGCCTAAGTACGCCACAATGGCTGTTATTGCACGTGGTGCATGGTACTTGCGATCTAGTCGCACATAATTATTGTAAGTCATATGCGCCGCAAATTCATAGGAACTACTCAAAATTTAACATGGTGGTAGGGCTTTTTCTAATGCTCGCCTGGCTAGCTACTACTCTCAAGTTGAAAATCTACCGCCATCCTGAAGTTGCACTTGAGACCCAATCTGTCGATAAGGGTTAGTGAAGCCAATACGTGAGCCACATCGTCCCTTAACATCAGATGAGATTGTAGATATAACACTACACTTTAACGATAAAAAAACTTTTTGTCTTAGTTCGTGAGAATGCCTGTGTCATTAGTTGTCTCTAGAAAGGTGGATATAAGTGGTCTATATTATATTAATAGTCTAGGCTGTCATTTTTTAATTATTTTGTATAGAGCTCGTGTCGGATCAAATGTATTATGATTACTCGTGTTATAGTATGACAAGGATATAAATTCCCAGTGTAAATTTTGAACGTTGAATATAACAAGATTTATAGTTGTGCAGTTTGAACTTAATGTTTGATGTATGAAGTCCTGTTATTGTTAAGTGTTGTTTTTATATGAAGTGCCTAAAATATGAAATTTATATATATGTAGGTGAATTTGACTTATCACCTATATTTAATTATGATATAAAATTCAGCATTTTCTCGAAGTAGACAACATCTAATGCAAATCGAATACGATATGTGGCACTAAGGTCGAATTATCTACTACTGAAAAGTTCAGGACCACGTTAGTCGGTTAAGTTAATACATAATATATATTCTATTCATATCTTAACCTCTAAACAACTATACTTAGAATATTAAAATATAAAAGTAAATATTATAAACGCTAATATTTTGCATTGTACATTTAAAAAATGGATATGAGACGCTCAATCATGAATCCTTGACACAAATAATTTGTGAAATATTTATTTTCAACTAAACGTGCAAATGATATGTGTAACCGAGAATCTTTTAAAGAACAGCCTATTGTTAACACCTGGTTATATAAGCTTTACGCAATAACAGGACATACAAAAGAAAGACGCGATAACTTTTGTAAGTTGTATATTATATGAAATAATTAATTAAAATAAGTGTCGTTCCTGCTCAAAATAACATTATTAAAGCATATATAAAATAAGAAGAAACAAAAAATATATGTCAAGAATCTTTGTATGTGTAGGTTATACAACGTAATCATATTATATGTTTTCTAAAATACATACTGTTAAAAAAATCATATTTAGATGTATCTACGTACACGTATACGTATGCGTATACATATGATCGTACGTATACGTATGATAAATAAAGTAGATAAATTCTGTAGTTCATATAAAAGTACAAGAAAATATACAATTTTGTGACAAAATCATATTTACTGCTGGTTATGTTCATTCGTAAAGTAATTAAATGAATAAATTTTAACTACTGTTTTTTCTTAATTATAAAACTGTATATATATATAATACACTCATAAATTTGTATTAAAAGGTAAAGATATACTGCTTTTTTTTTCTTAAATTAGCCTTTTAGCTTTTAATCCTAAGAGTAGTAGGCTCATTGTAAAGTTCTTCAATGGAAGCACTATCAATTATTAGTGATCGTGTTGCTACGTTACGGTCTACATGTTGTGGTAGTTAACGTCCGTTGCCACACGAGATATTCCATTACCGTCCTGAAGGAGGTAGCCAACTAGGAGCAAAACTCAGGGCTACGGTATATTTCAGTTTTGACTTTAAACTGTATACTGCGTTGATTATGTAGCCTACATACCTGTTTGCTTCTTCATTTATCGGCTGACTAGTCTCGTAGTAAATCATAAAAAACCTAATAATGCACGAAAGTTTGATCTGCACCAACTATTAAGTTTTGTGTGACAAGTATAATTGCCATTTGTAAGACTGGGTGTTAAATACTGTTAATGTTTGATATATTTGCTATAACGGTTAGTTTACTTACTCTGGAATTAAATGGCTACTTATGAAATTATCTTATATAAGGTCAAGTAATTATTAAAATACATGCATATGTATGTCTCAAACAGAAATGAGGAAATGAAGTTACTTTTAATCTTCAAAGTAATTTGAAACATGTTGTATAATCCTACAACGACACCGTACTTGGCATACTGATGGTTTGAATGGAATTTAGTTAACGTGCTAGTCATCGCAAAAAGGTTTTTTGTGTTTTTTGTTATAAAGAATATTATCTTCACTGTAAGGCTTTTGTAACATATTTATTTTTCCATGTGTAAATTAATTTCGGATGTAAACAGTTTATTTTTATCGACAATGACAAATAAATTTTAACATAACTTTAAACTTGTCGTTTTAAACGCTTTAAAGTTGTTTAAGTTTGCAAGGTTATCGTAATAAGGTCAATTGCATTTTGATCGCAATATTTTGTATCCATTGTGTTGTTAACATCTAGAAACTATAAAATTACTTGACATTTTAGAAAGTATATAATAGTTTGGTATTTTCATGTAATCAGTTGATTATACGAAATGAACATATAAAAATTTTGGATCTGAAAAACATTTTATATGTGCTGCTATCACCTTTTTTTAAGTAAAATTTTAGATTTATACTCTAAATAATTATTAAAAAAAAACTTACCCGTTAAAAGTTCCCATTTTGACGTAGATAAATTTCAAACTGAACTAAAAAGCCACTCAAAAAAACATTTACGTCATTTAAACGACGAACACGAGAGTATTTTGAATAAAATCACTTTAAAGTTTTTAAACGATTGTCAGTTTAAATTGATTGAATAACCCGAGTCTGTTCGACGCCAAGTGTCGAGCGTGCGCCGTTCGCACCGAACGTGCTGGCTCAACGTATGCGGCGGAATGAAGCTGCAGAAGGTTCTGCACTGCAGACAACCGCGGGAGAAAGTTACCAAGTTATCAAACTTCGCGGTTACGTCTGATGATGACGCTATATTCCTCCGCCGATTGCGTATTCGGTGACAAAATTAAATTTTCGTGTACCTGCGACAATTTACGCACTACTGACACAGTGAACGTTCTACGTTCATGGCGTCCTACTTTGGATGACAATATGTTCATTTACTTTCATTATAATATTTATAATAACATGTAAACTGTGCTGGCACGTATGTTTGATTTCCTACGTACTATAAACACTAGAAGATTTGGTCCCATGTAGTTAAACTAATTTGATAAAACTGGTGCTTCATTTTGCCATTCAAATTTACATAAATAATAAAATTGGCTCTGCAATATTTATTCTCATTTCGCTGCATTACTATTAACATAACCAGTGATACATTAATTAGCTTTAATTATGATATCGAATGAGTTTAACCAGCAGAAATGTTAGTGTTTACGACAAGGTTCTGTTGTAAAACTACCAAGTAACACCTCTTTTGGCCTCACCGAAGTACAACGCGATGTAGTTTTCGGATAGAAGGGAATGGTTGTCAATATAAACTGATACACGAGGGGTTTCAACTTGACCCTTAGCACCAGTAATTAGACTATAGAGAATTAGAGTATAGGCACTGACATTAAATTACAGTAACCATTTGAGATCGGTTGACGTTTATGCTTATTTATGGCTTCATAAAAAAATAGTTAATTTGTTTTTGTACGGGTACAACTTTTATGAAAATTCAAAACATTACTAAAATATTTACTAGATTATCCATATATAAACTAGTTAATATTGTAAGTATAGACCAGTATTATCTATAATTGATCATTTATTATGTAATACGTGACTTAAAATATTATTCGATTGTACGTGATTGCAAAACTTTCACTTTTGCGAATAATATAGTAAATAAGAGTTATGCGAGATCAAATAAATGATCAGGTCACATATTAACGTTTCTTGTGTATACATAAAATACTGTTTCGTTCTTTCGGTATGGACGTATGTACGGTATGTATGGACGGAATGTAAACACTTGTATAAATTCTCATCTGTTACATTCTTCCTATTTTTTTATAAAACTGTTTTATTTATTTGTTATATTTCCTGTTTGTAAGAGTTGCATGGTGCCAGGGCTTTTTCAAATGCCCGCCTGGCTAGTAACCACCCTGAAATTGAAAAACTGCCGCCAAATACCAACAGGTGTGTTCCGGCTGCTGCACTTGAGAGCCAGTTACTCCACAGGTTTAGCGTCTCTATCAACTTGGGCCGTATCGTCACTTAAGATCAGGTGAGATTATGGCCATAACGCTAATCCTTAAGTATAAAAAAAAAGTTCTTATTTTTCTTTCAGCTTATTTTTTTATACAAAAGATAATTATAGATACAGTTATGATTTTAATATTATTTATATATTAAGGATTAGTGTGTACTATAACATAAAATATATACACGGTTGATACTTAACATCCAAGCTCCACACTGACGGTTATGCCCATTACACAATAATTAGTCCTCTATAGAAATTTTACCCTCGATCTCAATTAATCCATTGGGAATTAATGACTGAATTACATATTTCAAAAATTCTTTCCCAGTGAGCATTTAATTAAAAATATTTCATTAAAATTATTACAAAATGTCATTTTAAATATAATGGTATAAGCCAAATATGCACAGATGATTCAGTCGAAGTACTAATTTACGAACATATAAATATAGGTAAGCCACCTACAAAACGACACCCACGGTTTTTGTTAGAAATCTAATTATAATAAATATTAACTTATGCCATAACAAATGCTTTAAATTCTTTTAGTTTGTTTATTCCTTTACTAATGTGTTTTCAAAGACGTATATACATGAGCATACATTATATATATTACATATATTACGTATTACATATGCATAATACATATATATTCTATGTTTGATAATTTAATATAATTATAACCGAGAAATCAAATTCAATATTTGAACATCTCATTTCTTTATGAATATTTTATTATTACTTGACTCGTAGCGGAATATTTTTTTTTTATAATATTCTGCGTTTATTTAATATATAAATACTAGCTACCATTCGTTCGATACGCTAGGCGTCAAACTCACAGGCGGCTTGACTTTTTCCAGCACTTTTAACAATGATCGTCATATTTTAACTAATTTACACAAAACCTTAGCATTATACACTTAAACCTTTCTCATGAATCACTCTGTCTATTGGTAAAAACCGTATGAAAAGCCGTTCCATCGTTTTTGAGTTTATCGCGGACGGACAGGCAAACAGACGCGGTGAGAGACTGTTTTGTAATGTGTAGTCAATATGTTTCCTTTTTTTTGTAATTTAGGTATTTGCGCATTACTCGTACCTATAATTGCTCCGAAATTTTCTAAGTCACTGACATTAGAGTGACACTGTTTGACATTGTATCATCAACACACAACGGGTGATAATTAATAGTGGTATTTAAACTAGGAGAAACCTAAGAACCTACCAGAGATTTAGTATTTATTGTGACGCTGATTTATAGGGGCTAAGTAGTAATGAAAAGTTGTAATTAAAAGATAAGATATTAAAGAAACGACAGTTCTCTTTTCGCAGATAAGTTTCGTATTTTTGATGGAATACCAAAAATAGTTTCTAAATAGGATTTGCTGCTACTAGTTTGTTACAAATTACTTGTGTTTTTATAAGACAATGTAGGACCTTTAAGAATGTCATTTTTATTAATGTGAGAGTAAAGTTACTACATACACAATTAGATTAGCCACGTTGAATTGTTTCGCTAACAAATTGATAGTAAATTTTAATTAGTTATTGTTACAGTGCAAAACTCAAGGTTGAGGCCATTCGAAAGTTTTGGAATTAAGTTTTTTAGAGTTAAGCTCGATAATATATACAGATAAAAAATACAGATAACAAGGCAATGGTGATAAGAGAATGGTAGTAAACCTGTTACAGTGACTCTGTTTACTTCGTAATGTTTTGTAATCAGCCAACGCATATCTAGCAGTCGTAATGCTTGCAGGCCAGCATGACAGTGACTAACAGCGGTGGGCAATGTGCTCATGTAATCACTTGGTATAGTTCTGAATTATACTATGTTTACTACATGGTTGGTACAGTGCTGTAACTTTTTCGTGATACCGTAAAAACCAAAATATGTCAAAAATATTCATTGTAAATTTGTACTTATGGGTTTAGCTTCTAGCCACAATCTCATCTGATGTTAAGTGACGATGTGGCCCAAGATGGCGAACACGATATGCCTAGTGGAGAACCTAAGCCTTGCTCTTATGCGACTGCCAGAACACACCCATAGGTATTTCACGGCAGATTTTCAACTTGAGGGCGGTAGCTAGTCACGTGGACATTAGAAAGAATTTGCACGTGTACACAAATTCACATTTTCTTACCACGCTAAGATTGTATTACGGTAACTAAGGAGATGATACCATAAATTTATAGATACAAATATAACTGTCAAAGCTCGTTACACACTAGCTAACGGGTAGGGATCGAACTCTAAAAACCTCTCTATTTAATAATAATGCTTGCAACGACTGTGTCACGAGACCTTGTTGTAGGTTTTTCATGGGTAAAATTAAATCATGTCTAATATCGTCGTAATAAATATTATTTCCTATACTTACAAAGTTGTCCTATGATCATTATTAAAATTACAATGTATTTTTTTATTTATTGCCACGGAAGCTATTTCATTACAGTTTTAGTTTAATGTTTTTTTTTGTTTAGTTACACGGAAAAGTGAATGTAATATGTATAACGGTAAGAATAGGTTAATATCAATGTCAAGTACTCAGACACAGGCCATCGAGGATCATTACTGTCGTATCGACCTATAAATAAGCGAAATTTCAAAACAATGATAGATTAGTTGGTAGTTTGTACGGAAGCTGCGTCAAGGGACATGAGTTGGAATCCACACAATGAGCTTGAGCTTTTGCTGAAGGAAAACACTGTGATGAAACCAAAGCATGCTGGTAGGGCTTTTTCTAATGCCTGCCTGGCCAGACGCCACTCGTATGTTGAAAATCTGCCGTCAAATACCAATAAGTGTGTTCCGGCAGTTGCACTTGACAGCCAGTCCCTAAATTAGACTCAGGTGTTCACCATCTTAGGCCACATCGTCAATTACCATAAGGCAAGATTGTAACAATAAATAAACCTTAACTATAAAAAGCCTTTTGACAGTGGCTAATCCCGACAGGAAGGAACCATTAAGAAAGCCACTGTGACAGATTTTTATCACCATACCCAAGCAAGATGGTCGTAACTCAGTCGGGTACTGAGCTCTACAACTTCGCTCAACTACGGAATATACATTGGTAGAATTCGGAACGAGATACGCCTTAGCATTCGTAGTTAGTTTTACTTTGTCGATAGTGGTTGGAGCACTAGAATCTTCGCGTCTAATACACCGCGACATTATTCTATTAATTCTATATTACTATACTAAAGTAATAAATATATAAATTATAATAAAATTAGGTTTATAGAATGTTATAATTTATGGATATAATTATGCCATATTTTGATGTAATAATATAATAAGCACACGAACACAAAGCTTCGGTTTATTGCACAACAGTGAAAGTTACGGAAAGTCACAAAACATGCTCGCTGAGATCATGTCGTCACTTCATCTGGATCCGTGGAACGCCTGCTATTAAACGTTTTGCATTATATTAGAAAATAATGAGGTATAAAGATAGTGGATAAAAATGATTTCAATGTGTTCGATTTTTTTAAGATCGTCAATTACCACTTCAGCATCGAAATAAAATTATTGTTCCTTTTTTATAAAGTTATGCGGTTCACTTAATGGCAAGTTGTTATTGTAATATGTGCAAAAAGTATGAAAATAAGTCTTAAGATTGGTCATAGTAGTGTAATACTCCTAAATGACATGCACGGTGGTGCTTTCGAGGTCGAAATTTGTACTGGCTTTAGCTGAGTTTAGCTCTTTAATATTTTGTTTGTCACGTATGTTTGTCCGTGAGACGAAGTTAATCGAAAGCTATTTCTATATTAGATTAGTATACATTTATTTCAAGCGTGTATTGAAAAATAACGAAAAATTTAATTTCATTGGAAAAAGGTAAATACACAATTTGAGATATGACCACACTTTGTTTTATTGGTGTATAAAATACCAGTTCATCGAAATTTCTTTTTTGCAAATGTTTTAAGAACACTTATTGATGTAAATTTATTAAAGCTATTTTTAAGCACTACATGAAAGTTGATGTTTAGAAAGAAATAAATGAACGCTAATGAAAAAGAACTTCAATAAAAAACTAAGATAAAAATCTGAATCTATATATATATATATATATACACATATGTATAAAATAATATTATTTTGTAAACGGATATAGCATTAATAATTTATAAATACATCTACATCATACAATAATAACAGAATAATGTTATTCCGATTTCTTATTTTATTGTATGACAGATTAAGTCACGTGAAAAGTTTGCTCGATATGATTGTGTTGCTATGACTTTTATATCTAAGACTCCTTAATAGGATATGACAGTCACAACTGTTAGTTTGGAAAAACAAAAATGGTTGGTTCTTTAATACAATTGTATTATTTTAGTTTTTGTACATTTGTATTTTATGTTATAGTAATAAAATAACTCTCAAGAAGTATTGTATGGATTAAAATAAAACTTTGTATATAATATTTTTTTTTTTAAGTTTACCTAGATATGTGTGTTTTTTATAAAACATCAAATAAGAACAATAATTCGGATATTATAACGTCTATTGCTACTTTAAGAGTAAACCTTACAGTCATGGGTATTGTGGTTTAAAGATATGCTGGTGCTGCAGCTTATATACTACTAAGACGGTTTCCTGGTGCTAAAAAAAATGGAGTGTGACACAGGACAGAAATGAAACAACACGATCGCCGTCTCTCACTCCATTAGTCGCCTCGAGCTGATTTTACCCGAACGAGCATCACACAAAAAGGTTGCGGATCGGAATTTTAACGCCCTCCCATAAGAAACTTCAGTTTAAATACTAAGAAGACTATAGACAGTAGTCCATCGTCAATCATCGCTGTCATAGCGGTCTGCATAATATGAACTGGTTGATTTCAAAACAGAGATTAATTACTGAATACAGACTAGCTGATCCTGGAATGACATAAGTCAACGCGTGTCACAAGTGTGTTATAACTATAATACGTACATATCTATGATTAATAAATATAAGAAATTATTTAATTTTGTTATCTCTTGTTAATTGTTGAATTCATTACACATTCTAAATATGCTATTGTTTTTAGTTAATACGTATTATTTACGATAATTATAGTAATCGTATAAAAAATAGTTTGTAAACTAGAAATCAATGAAATTCCCATATTTCCCATATTCTCCTGGAGTGATTTAGATTTGAAATCAACATGCATATCAAATTTCATGTTGTTTAGGTAGTTTTGGATACACCGTAATAAATAAGTGGTTATATAATATGTATGTTGATTGATAGTTAAACAAAAGCTTTGCACATCATTACGCGTGATTTCGTAAGCGTTCACATATTTGGCTTAAGACAACATTGTCAAAAATTTCACTTTTGTCAGTCACGTGACAAGGAGTGGCTTACAGAGTTTACTATAGTACTGTTTTGTGTATGTAGGTATATACCTTTTAAACATGAAGCACAGATGATTCGTTAAGCTTTCTCAGTTGTAAGAAAACAAAGCGCTTGGGGCATACTTCAGTAAAAGTTTTTATTTATTTTAAGCACGTAAGTACCTAGTTAAATGTATGAGTATATATATATATACCTCGGGATATATGCTTTCATATAAATTAAACTGTTTAACTATAGTTTACATTATAATTAGGTACATCATAAACTTAATCTTTTTTTTACATAGGGAAATGTATTTATTCATCCCCTCCCAGTCCGGGGGGACTGAGAGCGGTATGTCGGACTCACCCGGCGCAAGCGCCGGGAATACCCGCAAATACCCCACGGCCGTCTGTCACCTTCCTGGGGCGATGCGGGTCCGTGCATGAAATCACTGCGTCACCCCAGCGACCGGCCCCCATCCGGGCAGCCTGGCAATCTGCCCTTGCAGTCAGCCGTACTGGTGCAATGGGTAGCGGGTTCCCCGACCCGCCCCCTTAGTCCGGCTTAAGGCGGTGCAAGAGCACAGACATGCCGGTCCCTCCGACCGTCTATTCATCTACGGCGGAGAGGATGCCCGTGAGGATCTGCCTCACGGGGCCTCTCAGCGGCCTCCTTCTGTAACATAACATGTTCTCAGAAAGAGGCCACCTTATTCCAGACACTCTCGCTGCCGAGCATGGCTCTTACCACACCCGACAGCGAGAGGTCTATCCCCACCGCCTCCACCTGAGCGCGGCGTATCTCGGACCACGCAGCACACTCAGACAAGGTGTGCTACGCAGACCATAAATTTAATCTGTCTTTACTGACTAATCTAAGTGACTTATTTTTTATCCAATAGTGGCGTTACGAATATCACTTCCCTTTCCTATTCATCATTATTTACGTAAGCTTAACTATAATGAAATTTAGAATATGATATCATTCACTCTTTAATATAATTATATGAGTTCTTGTAACTTTTACGTAGTTAATTCACTGTCTATGGAAACATAATATGGTGGTAAGGTCGCTCGAGGCAGGAAATATATTTTGCTTACTCTTAAATCAATATTCACTTTCATGTCCATTCACACTCCCAAAATTATTAAGATACGTTCGTGGAGTATTTAGAGATTACATATTACAAATTGGGATTTATATGATTTTCTATTACAAAAGAGTCGATGAAGCAATTTCGTAGCTTTACTATTCATTTCGCGTGATCTTATGTATTTGGAATCATCTGCTATTGTAGACTTTGTGGGATAAATTTTACATAACACTATTTAATTTTTATCGAAATCATAAATATCATCTGTTATATCTCTAAGAAGTAATATTTTCTCTATACACACAGTTTACCTCTTTTAATTTTATTTTTCTGACAATAATTATCTTATGATCTTCTTCACGATTCAATACATTTCTATAGTACCTAAATTTATCAAAATTGGTTCAGCTCTATATTCGTGAAATTGGAATAAATAGACAGAGTTATTTAAGCGTATTTTTTTTAGTTCAGTACAGTTTGAGTGTATTATATAAATAAGTCATGGAAATATATTGTCCGCGAGTGCAATTAAATATAATTATATCAATAAAATAAAGACAATACTACGACAAAACTGCACAAGGCCGTTTTATATTGATGCCAAGAAAAAATAAAACTAAATAACCGACACAATATGTAGTTAGTTATAGCAACACCCAGGATGACAACTGATAAGTTTAGTATGCTCTGATATAAAATTAAGTCATCGCATAGGATCGAATATGTGATTTCTTGGGTACAAAGTAAGTTTGTACTACTTTAGAAAGTCTTTGTAAACTTATTCAATAGATACACATTATTTGCAATACAACTATAGTATATTATTTTAAATTATAATTTTACTAAAAGGATCAACGTTGTTAAACATAAGGGGATTTGGAGGTAAATCTGTAGATTTAATATTGAAGAAAGATTCTTTTTTTAATAAACAATTTTGTATATTAATATATTTTTTCTGAGCAGAGGTCATAGCGCGGACAAGTCAACAAGGACGAGGGTCATGTTGAGAAACCTTTATCTATTGTTTATTTTTGTGAGCTTCACGTGACACAAGCGCATATTGCAATAATTATGCATAACGGCAAGGTAAAACGCGTGTTCATCTTGTTAGAATGTATGAGGAATAAATTTGTCAAAAACGGGTTTATGTCACATACTTGCTGTGCCTGCAACTTCGTTCCCATGGAACTGATAATTATTTAACTAGTTTATGGCCATTTTTACTCAGGGATACTATAGCATTGTAACGGTGAAAGAATTTTTGAAAAAGGTCTAGTAGTTTTTGAGTTTATTCAATACAAACAAAAATAGAAATCTTTCCTCTTTATAATATTAGTAGAGGTGAAAGATAAGAAACAGTTTCCTACCTCCCATTAGATATTGAACTGCTATGGAACTGTTATATTTTAAGATGACTATTATCAAAGAATGTTAAAACACAATTCGTTTTTTTAGGGTTTTATGAAATATTTCGCTTCCCTAACTATAAAAGTTTAAAGGCCGCTGCACGAAATGTTACTGAAAAGCGTCAAAGGAAAAGGTAATATATATGTAGGTGAAAATATGAACCCTTTAGAAACTGCTGTATTTAATTTAAGGTGGGAATACCTCGATATCTGCTTAATCCATTTTATTCGTTTCAAATGACTAGCTCTAGAAATCGTTGACGATTTCACCTCTTTGTAACATTCTACGTTTGTATGATAATAATGTTCTGACTTTTTATCATCACGTCGCTCCATACTGACCCGCAAATCATGAAGCGATGAAGTCAAGCTGCAGAAAACATTGGTTTTGTAAATGCGTCTTTTGTAAAATTACAATTTGATGAGGTTTTCTGTATGGGCGTTTTCAAAGAGACTGTGTACCTGCAAAGGTTTATAAAGTATTGGTTACATGCATGCAAACTTTCTGGTGTTGCAAGCGTCCATAGAGACTGTATTACGTATGTATACGTACTGTATGTAGAGAGTGTATGCTTTTTTTAAATATATTTAAGGTTTAGCGTTATGGCCATAATCTCGCCTGATCTTAAGTGACGATACGGCCCAAGTTGGTAGACACGCTAAACCTGTGGAGGAACTGGCTCTCAAGTGCAGCTGCCGGAACACACCTATTGGTATTTGGCGGCAGGTTTACAACTTGAGGGTGTTAGCTAGCCTGGTGGGCATTTGAAAATGGCCTACCACCATGCTATGGTTTACTCACGATGTTTTCCTTCACCGAAAGCTCAAGCTCATTATAGGGTGCTTGGATTGGAACTCACGTCCCTTGACGCGAAGTCGTACACACTACTACTGAGCTATCATCGCTTCAAAATTAGATCAAAATCAGAATCGCTACATTCTGGTGGAATTCTTTTATAATTTGTATATGTTATTTGACGTAATCTTAAGTTTAATTAGATTCATAATAGGTACACTGAGTTTTCTTTGCAATTCACATGTACTTTTATTTATTTACCTAATAACCAAAATGCTTTTATTTAAAAATTATTCGTTGTTAGTATTATATTTTTTATAGAAATCAAGAAGTCAGATATAAAGTTGTAGTAAACTGTGATTTTTTATTTATTTACTTTTCATATCGCTATTTGGTCGTACTACTATGAAAAGAGAGGGAAACGAATTTCTTAGCAAACCATGGACTCACCATGGGGGTGCCGGGTCAATCTCTGACAAAGAGAGCAACTCCGAACAATTTTCGATACTACTACTAATTTGTAAATGGAGTATTCATAACATATCTTTATATCGTTGTTAATATTCTTGGACAATGGCGAAATTTGTGTTTACAGTTATTAAATATTTTAATATTTCAATAAAGTATTTAATATTGATAATTGATAATTATCAATAATAATGATAAGTTAAAATTAATTTTGTCAATCAAATCGGACGACACAATTAAAAGTTTCGTACAAAGTTTATCCCTCCCTTTACACCATTTTTAATAAGATTTTTGCGCGAAAAAGTAGCCTATCAACATCTCCAGGTTCCCATCTATCTCTATACAAAAATTCATCATAGTCTAGTCGACTAGCTGAAAATGATTCAAAATAGAAATACTGATCTGAAAATTATGTGTGATAGCGCATTAGATACGCAATGACGCCCAGATGAATGTGCCAAAGCGTATATTAGGATACAAAAAAATGCAAAAGTTATAAACAATTAAAGATGAAGAAAAAGGCATTTCGGTTTTCGCCTATATTTCATAAACTGTTCTGTGTTTTGTTGTGTGTAAAAAAATGTTATTTCAACAATATTACTTGAGTTTTGCAGTTTTTGTCCAACTATAAAATATATTATAAGCAAAGTATGAATATTTTTTTTCATTTACTGGAAGTTTGAGAAAATTTTGTTAGTTAAAAATAGGTTAACTTGTTGAATTGAATTAACTTATAATTTCCAACGGGAATAATTCTTTTAAAGTATTCAGAATACACCATACTATTTTAATTAAAAAAGAATATATCCAACACTTTAAAAAAATATTCAACACCTTAAAAAAATTAATCAATGTTTTGTACTCGCTTTTGACGCCGCGCGCGCAACCTAAAAAAGTCGCGTGGAGACCCATTTTCAGCGTTAAATTAAAATAATAAATAATGGAGATATGACTTCTTTAATAGTCTAAGAAATATTGGCGAAAAACGAAATGCCCTTTTTACATGTTTGATTGTTTACAACATTTGAAATTTTTTGTGTGCTAATACACGCCATTGGTACATTTTTCTAGGTGTTATTTCGGATCCAATGGGCTATCACACATGATTCTTAGAGCGGTATCTCTACTTTAGACCATTTTCAACTTGTCGACCAGACTATCAGTGTTTTAGGCGTGAAAGCGTAACAAAGAAACTCAATTTCGTATTTATATTATTAGTAAAGATAACAATATTATTTTAATTCAAGGGATTTTTCACGCTATAAGCTGTGTTATTTCGATACAGATCTAATCAATAATAAGATTTTTAAACCCATTACGAATCTGCGATATTAAATTACACACGCCATATCGTGTCAGTTATGTTGAAATAATTTTTTGGTACCTATTAGTTATTGTCGCTACAGTGTGAATAAATGATTCAAATAATTGTGATATTTATTTTCTTTATAACTATTACAATCTTACTATACGTGTAACTAATATTATATAGTAGAAACTGTTATGAAATAAAACGCAAAATTATTATTAAAAAGAAGATGAGGCAACACAACTACTATAAGTTATTATGACATAAGTTACTTACTCTGGATCTAATATATGATGTAAATCATTTTCATTGTGTAGTTTATACTTCCCCTGTGAGGTTGGCGTCAGTAACCTGTCGGTTAGAGAAGGGACAATCGTTAGCTTCACCAAGGATTCGCGTGAGTTTCGCTCGTGACCAGCTTAAGATGTATTCACATTAAGAGACACAAAGTCTAATCTTTAAACTGAGCATATCATCGCTTTCGTAATTCAATAGCGACATGTCCATATAAATCCTTAATTACGGCTATAAGTCTGGTCAAATACAAATTGTATTCGGAGTTGATTTTAAGCAACACGATTGTTTGACTAATTGGTTTTACACGGATATTAATGCTTAACAAAAGTTTTTTTGTTTACGTATAATGGATACGCTTAATTGTTTTACGGATATTAGTTAGCTCATCAGTGGCGACAGTTTTATAAAGGTACCGGGTATGTATTCCTTTCTATCGCAAAAATAGTAGTATGTGACAATATTGTGAAACAGTATTATAAAATAGGTGCGAATAGAAAACGACGTTTGCGTCAGACTAGATCACAGCCAACATATATACATACCATAGTTGAACCCACATATACATAGAGTATTCTTACACTCAATCGTGTCGAATTTCAAAATCATCTGGTGTATTTTAATCAATGATAGCTTAATAGCAGCGTGGTAGTGAGGCTTTTTCTAATGCCTGTCTGGCTAGTTGCCATTCTCAATTTGCAATCTTGCTGCCAAATACCTACATAAGTGTCCGAGTCCGAGTAGTTGCACTTAAGAGCGAGTTCTTCCACTTAGGCTTAGAATGTTCACGATCTTGGACCACATCGCCAGTTAACATTAGAATAGTTTTTGTCCATAATGCCAAGCCTATCAACTATAATATAAAAATCAATAAGAGGCGGTAGGAATCAGAATAATAATCACCTTTCACATCGTGATAGAATTGTTACTGAGACTTTCTTTCATTTGTTTGTATTTTGTTTATACAGCTGCCTAGAGTCTGGCAGGCTGATAAAGCAGCAAAGCTAGTCGATGTAGTATCGATTTCTTAGTTGACGCTCTTGTGCATGGATTATACTGCGCTTTACATCAAATATTGTGATGTCGTTTGTCCTTGTTACTAAAAAAACAGATAAGTATCTTAATACGTAATATTTGCAGATCTACCACAATTTGCACCAAGGACATGATGAAAGTGTGTATTAATGGCGCGCAATGCGAAATCGGAGTTTATGCTGATATTTGACCCAAGCCTATGTTTAATAGTATACGTCGTTCTGCTGAGTAGATAGATTGTGTGGATATTTTTAATAACATTACAATGATATCTACACAGTTTTCTTACATTCTAGTATTTTACTATGTAAGCTAACTAGTACCAATTACTATCTACTAATCAGTCTTAATGCGTGCTTAATTACTTTTAATGAAATAAATAATGCGCATTTGTATTTATAGGCAATCAGCTACTGTGTCTTATGTAAAAACACCTTTGTTTGATTGACGGTATGGAGAGCTTTAATGACTATTATTGTGGTTCTAACAATAATAAGCACCATTTAACTGCCTATGAAACCATAAGATGTTAAAAATGTTTTTTTTTTTACAAATAGTAGTAGGTAGATACTTACAATATGTTTTACATTATTATAGAGGAATTTTAATGACTTTATTATTCTGTACTGTGTTAACTTTATAACTACTGCATACACAATTTTGTCTCTAATTGGTTTTCGAAGCAAAAACTTCATTATTTTATGAGTGATAAATTTGCTTTATAGGTCATGTGACTAAACATGAATAATTGCTTTTAATGTACATACGTCAGTTTGCCGTTATGACATTCAAATGTCACTATACAGTCTACCTAAATTTTAATAGTGGGCGTCATTTCATATCATAAACCAGTATATACTTGTAAATTACAGGTTTTCTCATAACCCAAGGCGTTGGTCGGTCTTTTGTGTAAATGTGAATTGAAGTAACACCTGAGTTTTACCTCATAGAATAAGCACATGTAAACTAAACTAGACTAATTAAAACCAGAGACTATAGTCCTTGAAGCTTTGATGGTGAAGTATAAGCGGACTCAAGATAGTACTGAGTATTTTTTTTTCAATCCCGTAAACAAGCTGTTTGTAAAGTAAAAGATGGTACTAAAAGCTTAGCACCACATTTTTGTTTCCAATTTTTAGAGTCCGCTTTGTCAGTTTTACTGGTTATTATTTCTGAAACGTGTTTTGAGTAATCATTGACTAAGTTCACTAAGAGCATTAATTTTTTTTTTTATATTTTTTTTTTTTAATGGAAGCATTCATTTCTCATTCTGCAATATATATACTAAATAACACTAACTACATTTGTATCTACTTGTTATTCTTTCAATATTTTACTAGTACCAAGTACTCTTTCATAACGGATGCGCTGATTGCAAGTTCGAACCCGCGTCGCATGGCAAAGCGACACATGACCGTGATGTTTTATTGAGTATTCCACCCGATAAAAAAAATTATCACTATGTATATGTCGTGTTGATAAGTATAAATCTGACTAAGTACAATTGTAATAGGGTTTAGTTTAGTGCGCTCGTTGAATTTTGTTGGTAAAAAAGGCAAAAAGATACCTATAATTACTAAATTTATTTCAATTGTTTTGTTGCATTGTTATGGAAACGAATTCAAATTAAACTTATTATAAATGTCCTATATGATTTTCAGTAATGTCTCTATGACATAAATATTAAAACCAGGACGGGTACCATCTCATCTATATTATGAATGCAGAATTATAATTAAATTTAGCTTAAACATTGATAATATGTTGAAACAGAACGTCGGTTATTTTTAAAACTGTAGAAAAAAATATATCCTCCATCGTTACTAGTACTATGAAACTAGTAATATACATAAGTAGTTCCTATTATGAACTTTATTGTATTATCACCGGCAACATTATTCAAGTATGATCAAATAGTAACCTTTAACGCAATAAAAAAAAAAACAATTATTACTACATAGTGAACTTCGTGAGGCTATAATAAGGAACTCCCATCTAGTGTCATTTACTAAACCTTTTGTATTACTTGCGGTGAACCTACGATGCTTATTGATTCAGATCCACCAGGGTTCAACGACCCGGATTCTGAAAGCGGTTTGACCCCCAGTTGCTAGGTACAGAAAGACACAAAATAAACTATTCTTAGTCGAAATAAAAGAAATATCGTGAGCGTAATCCCATAGAAGTATAAATACATAATTAAAATTTTAATGAGCTTTCAATATTGGTCCTATAATCACCAATAAAAGTATTTTTTTAGTATGATTATGATGTCAGCTGATGTTTTTATACTTTATAGGTTTAGCGTTATGGCCACAATCTCACCCGATGTTAAATGACTATGTGGCCCAAGCTGGTGGCCATGCTAAGCCTAGTGGAGCATTTGGCGGCAGATTTTCAACTTCAGGGTGGTAGCTAGCTAGGTGAGCATTAAAAAAAACTTTTACACCATACTATGGTTTTATCACAATGTTTTCCTTTACTGAAAGCTCAGGCTTATTGTAGGGATTCTAACTCACGTGCATTGACGCGGTGTCGGTACTCAGTACCAACTGAACCATCATCACTACATAATTAAACTATTTATATGGAAACGATGAGTTAGTCTCTTTCGAAATACAAGGGTCTATTTAAAAAATATTTTATGTTGCTGTTGTTATGTTGAAAATGGAAACGGCAAAATGTATAGAAATTATTAAATGGAAGAGTGTTTTATACATTTGAGAATAGGAAGTATTACTGTTAGGTAGGTATCAATGAAGTTTATGAAGCTAAGTAAGATTCTGGAGAAGCTACGTTACTACTATCGGTAATTATTTCTGTTTATTCACTGAACGATAAAAAGAAATGGAAATAATAAAAACTAAGTTTAGATATAGTAAATAAATGAACGATTTAACTGACTTACACCTGAAGACAGAATACTTGTTGATAATATTTTAGTGAAACGTTATGAAACTGAATAAGATTGTATAAAATAGTTTTTACTGAAATTGTGTAAATATTTTTTATCAGCGAATTAGTTTGATTATAATTGATTTTTATTTATGAGCTATTCTATAAACCTGTATATCATTGAAATAATATATAATATATAATGTTGACCCGATGACTAATAACTAACTTACTCAAGACCAATAACAAAAAAAAAAATGATTTTAGTGGAAAGTAACCTTTATTATTATAGTACAATTTTATGGCAAAACTATTGTAGAATTTAATGGAATATTTACTATTTCAAATGTACTTGTTTCCATCGGTATTGTATCATTGATCATATGTAAGAGTTTTGAACACCGTGACTTTATACACGAGCGCTACCCAGAACACAATTCCAGGTTGTTACCCGCAAACAACGTGATTCGCACTATGGCACGTAAAATAAGCCAACCGGTCTGTGAGAGTAATAAAATTGTCTTCAAGTTGCGTAATCTAGCAGACGTGGGCCACTGAATACAGCTTTTTACAAGTCACATGAGTCTATGTAAATTGGATCCGGCAAAATAAGTGATTCACCGAATCTCGTTATGTTCAAATTTAATTTTTGTTTGTTACCTGTTTATATGTAAGATAATATTAGGATACATTTGGTTTTTTACATGATTATTCTTTGCCAATAAATATAGTTTTATCTCTTTCAATAATCAATATATATATTAATTTATAATAAGAATGATTGCTTACAAAAATAAAGTAAACTTTGTTTTGTAAAATGCTTAACGATTTATTCATTAATGCTTATTGGATAATGTCTGACAATATTCCTTTGGGATTCATATCGCGCAATATACAACTGAGCAATCTTGTCAGATTTTAATGCCTGCTTAATTATATTCTCCATGTTATTATCCCAATATTTAATATTATTTCAATAATTTACAGAAATAATAGAAATAAAATACACCGATCGGAAAAGTTACTTCCCAATTAGTGGCGGCAACGTATACTGATAATCAATTTTGTAATGATTATTCTATTCCTGCTTAATGCGAGCTATGCTTTATCTTTCTCTATTAGCTGCCATTTTATTTTTATGTATATATATATAACTGTCTGGACAGACTTCGTGCTGTCAAAAGTTAACAGTAAAAATTAAATAAATGTAACGTTTTTCGAGAGATCACTTTATTTATATCTCAACAATAAACGAGAATTACATAAGTTTTCAATTTTGTAGACTGTAATACTTTATAAATTTGATAATACTCATTGTAATGCTTTATGGTATACAATATTTTTTATTTGGTTACTTGGTGCCTAAACAAATGAAGCTGACGGTTTCCCAACGCGGGAGCAGGCAATATACAACTGTCTATAAGAGAAGCATGGGTTTTCCAGATTAACACCGCAAATACTTAAAGACTGACCCTGTGATTTATCTATGGTCATTGCGAAAGTAAGCTGCAGTGGACATTGCAGTCGTTTAAATTCAAATGATACATCAGTTGGTCTCATTTGGATGCTGGGTATCAACATTTCTTCGCCCTTATATTTTCCTTTAGAATTGTTGCTTCAACTACATTGTTAAGTAATTTTTTCACATAGTTTATCATCTTGATGGAGAAATATAACTATCTTCCTTTCCGAAATAATATTGGAAATTGTAACGCGTCATATGAGCGATGTGTTTCATATACACGCTGTAACTGATCATTTTTGCGATGTAAAACAATATCACGGGCTTCCAGATTTTCTCCAACCACTACAATGACAACGTCATCAATTGTTGGTGCAGTGAAACGTCTTGCATGGTGACCTACAGGAGTTTTATCAGCTCTGATTACAATTTTATGATTTTCAGATGGCACGCGATCCAATGCAGTTTTAAACAATGTAATCAACTGATTATATCGATGAAACGAATTTTGTAATTCTTCGACAATAGACCTCCTCACAGATCTTTTATTTGCACAACGCTGATCAATTTCCTCTTTTGAATTTCCCATGGTAAATAAATTTGCAAGAACTTGTAGTCACCATTTGTCACCGGCAACAGCGAACCTGCTTTGTGGTATATTTGTCCTTGTATCTTTAAATTAAACCAAAAAGCTTGTAATCAAAATCATAAACTAAACCAAACAAACACGAAAAAAAGTCGTGTTACCTTAAAAGTTGGAAAATTGTTACAAATTATGTTTGTTGCTCCAAAAGAAGTCATTTGGAAGCAGTTGATATATGTTTGTATGTTTATCAGGAAATGTATTGAATTAATGAGTACAATGGCTCTAGTGGTGGAACCAATGCCACTAATTTTACTTTTCCATTTGCACAACACAATCCATTTTGTACAAAAATGAATTTTGTATTTCAATGCCTCACAATATGGGCAGACTAATTTCATAAGTCCAATAGTAACGCATTCATAGGAACTGTGGTCAATTGAAACATCGTAACTGAAAGCCGCTCGTGAAACATTTAAAGGAGTACGAAGACGATGCCTTGCACGTAACCTAATCCTTTCATTTTCATTTTGCTCTTCACTTTCTTCTGTAGTATGATTATTTCGAAAATTGGCTTGGTTTCTAGCATTTCGAGTTCTTCGACCCAAATTACGGCGCCCACGTTTTGGCGGCATGGATCTAAACGTAATCACACGGAACACACAATTGCTTTTCAAAAGAAGTGAAAATATGAAAAAAACCAAGAACCGCCACACACAGAAGAATTAATTTTTAATTACACTATAATATTATTATATAATATACATACTATATTACTATAATATTATACTTGTTTTTTTTTTATACATGCATAAATTGTATTCAAACAGTCTAATCAACTTGAATGTATTGGCCATAAATAATTCAAACTCGCTTTTTTTTTATTTATGTTTGACAGCAAATTTTTATGTGAAGAAGAAAAGTATTGATTTTACTATTGTCCACGCATTTTTTTATAGTATTAAAACCTTCCGTGGACATTAAGGAACGTACAAAGTAATAAATTAGCTGAATTGATCCAGCCATTCTTGAGTTATGCGCTTACCAACATTCATTTTTATTTATATTGATAGATATATTTACAATTTCTTAGACCGTCCAACAATACCATCTTCGGTCTCTCTTTATTCCTATATCCATACATTAAATTACTAGATACGAATTAAACAGATATTTTTTCTAAAACTCATCTATCTAGAAATAATAACTCATATGGTAATATTTTTTAATGAATTATATGTGATACTCAATTCATTGAAAAAAGAAAGAAACATTTCTCGGATAACGTTATTCATAATCTTCCAAAAGATGCTCAGAAAAACACAAATAATATTACATATTATTCATTATTGTGAGTATAGTTTAAATGATTAGAAGTTCAAGTTGGAAATCCCTGCGAGATATTTAAGATACCCGATGAACACAGCTGGTTGGAGTTTTGCGCAAAATTTTCCCTGTTGGTGTGATGTTATGTTGCGTTTTAAGAACCATTACTAATTTATTGAGCTAAATTTAACCTGTGACGTGTAAGTGACTGTGTGAGCTTATGTTAAGTGACAATGTCTAACAAGAGAAGAATTCTACTGTGACTTCTCTAAGTCATCAATTGAAACTTATTTGATTTTTTTGTTACTTGAATTTATTTCGATTCTTATTTAAAAGGTGTAATTTACCTACAATTAACTATATTTTCATTGATGATTTCCTTCAATGTAAGGTCAGTTTATAAAGAAAATAAAGACATATCTGTTGACACAAAATCCAACGGATTTATTATTGAGAATATTTTGATAAACCTTTGTATGCCAAGCGTTATATTTGTCCTTTTAGTGTTTAATTTAATAACATTATATGAGAAAAGTTTCAAATTAAACATTATACTAATAATGATAGTAATATAAAAATGGTATGATACTTAATAGTATCATATAATGAAGTAGATTTGAAAGTATATCTATATAGTAACCAATCAATCAGTGAACGTTACTTGTCATGCTATAATTAATGAATTTAATTTCATTACATTTTCAGAGTAAAACAATACGCGATATAAGGAAACGAAGAATATAGAAGTGGGTCATTAAATAAATATTAGATATCGACCCTGACCGAGACGCTCAAGGAATTTAAATGAAAGTTAATCATTGTTGCTTTTATTGGAGTTGATTATGTGAGTAAGTCGTAATGCGAAGCGCGTGCCCTTTGCGCCGCAAGTAGAGGGGGCTAGCAAACACGTTAAATGACGGGAGAAAGTGTGTGTTCTTCCGCAACCGCAACATCGGCTAGAGCATGTGACTCGGCTCATGTGACCGCGGGGTGCGGGCGAAGGCTGGGGCGCAGTCATCGGTCGCGCTCACAATACATTGCGAAAACTTTAACGGGCCACAGTAAAGTAATTACAGTGTTGCACTTTATTGCAAGAAACGACTGGGCCGTGACGCTCATTACTTTCCAAAATTAACAATGAAACATGTTTTTAACCATTTCAATTGCATAATCTATAATCCTGTAGCATACCGGGTGGTTCGATAGTTACCTGTTACCTTGTGAGCTGTAGATGTTAACTGAAGAGACTCTGATGAATACTGTAGAAAGTAAAATATTAAATATTTTTGTAGTGGCTGTGTTTCGCTTAAAACGCCTTTTTTTTAGCATTAACAATAGTAAAATAATAGTCTATTATTAAAACACAAATAAGTTTTATCTGTAATAAATTCCCGATATTTTCTTTTATTTCGATTTGTAATACTGTCTTTGTTTTACTGTGTCCATATACGTAAACTGGGGTACGCGCATTATGTTTGCATTACGTGGTATTTTGTATTTCTAGCATGTTTTTATTGACATTATAAAAGAGATTGCACAAACCAACACGCCTCGGTATTTGTATATGTGGATTAGATGATTAAAGTACGTGAAATGTTGTTACCTACCAAACTTAAATATATTATGTAATATAGATGATTTTTTTAGCTATTTGTATAATCACACATAACCATAAGATAATTTATATTTTTTAAACTAAAATATTTTATAAGACCTTAAAACTTTAAGACTTTAAGTATTATTAACCGTAACCATAGCATCATGTTGTTTTTATGTAAATATAGATACTATAACTAGCTATATTTATCGTTTTATAGTCTAGGAAAACCAATATTAAGCCATAACATTATATTGGAATGTATAATTATATTAATTCAAAAGCAAAAACATCAAATTTGTTTATAGAAGCACACGTCAGCCGAAAATTCACGTGATAGCCCAAAGTCATGTGCTCCCCAGAATAAATTATATACAACCGGATCAGACCGTCAATTAAGCAAAAAGTTCACATAGCAAATAGCAAATACTAAATTTTGCGAATTCCGCTTATTCGTGAGATCATTTATCTCAATTATTTTTAATTTATTGTGGCTTAGTAATTTTACGTGGGAAAACACAAAATTATTGTTGTGTATACTTGCCCTTCCTGCTTTCTTGGATATCCTTAAACGTTAATGTAATATAATTATTAGGAATTCACAACAGCTTTTACAATACTAATTTTAATTAGGCATGCGTTCGATATTTTTATATTTATGTATATAAACAAAACTTACTATAATAATAATATAATAAAAATAATTTAATATCTTAAAAATATACATCCTTCGTTGCTTATTTAAAATGACAAAGTTAAGTATATTGCCATACTTGTAATGTTGGCATACTTGCCAATACTCTCAGTTTGGATAATCCCGTAGAAAAGTTCACGATTACAATATTATTCTTATTCAGTGCTAAAATGAGCAAATAGGTTGATAGCACATCTGATTACCATAGATATTATATAATAGATATTATATATATATATATATATATATATATTACTTTTACCTACATACATTTCCTGTTGTATTCTTAAATTGTTTCACATACGTATGGCACATGGGCGATAGCGAATACAACACAGTTTTAACTACATTAGTTAACTATCTTCTATTGTTTTCGAAAATATGCTACTGTTAAAGAAAATAAACTCCACCCAGTACAAGAGTATTATACATATTCTTACGTTTCCCATATTATAGAAAGTTTACATAACTTCCTTAAAGAATTTCATGGCGTATTTGTAAAAAAAGTCACAGCTAGTGTTTGTATGTGAACGCATACGTTAAGCTTAGACGCATATTAGTGAGGTTCAAAGGCGTAAGAAAGTATATAATTGTTAAAAAAAAACAATATTTAATCACAAGTTCTTTAAGCACTCCTATAAAGTGATAAGAAATGTACTGAAATCAGACTGCTTTAACAAATACAAAAATTTGCTGGTTAGTTCGGATTCGTTGATTAAACTTATACCGATTTTTGAAGATAAGCTACTACGGTAACTGTTAAGTAAGAACACCGGATCAGTATCCAAATAGCACTTAATATGAATATAACTGCTTTAAACATTACCTAGTTTTAAAAAATGATTGTGATTTCCCTTACCAAATGAGTCCCGAATTATTGTAAATTGTTAAAGACATGGTTATAGTTTTTAACAAAATTCATGGCTTTGAACCGCATTTAAAAATATATGATATTTTTGAACAAACCAGGCAGTCCTACTCAAATATTCGATTCCTCATTTATATTGAATATATAGGCGATTAATGGTCTTAAAAGCAAATATTAGAAATGATAACTAAAACAATTTTAAAAAAGAACTAATGCAACAACTGTGACCACTATAATGTGTTAGATTTTCTTTTTATGTCACTAATTTCTATATTACCATGAATATAAATATATTCAGATAAATCAATACCATAGATCACGATATTACTTGAGATTTAAAGGCAAATGCTCTTAATTTTTAAACTAAATAGAAAAATATTGAGCGTAGGTTTTTTTAAGTATCAATTCCGATTTATATTCTTTTTATATTACTTTTAAAGTAATAAAGATTCTCTTATAGAATTTTGTGCACTTAGACCGTAACAAATTTATTTACCTTTGCGATAATATTCAAATTAAGTAGATGTCTTCATGAGTTAGGATACATCTTATATTTATTGACTGATAAATTGTACATTATTGTATGTATTAGATTAAAAATACCCTACGATTTTTATATTATTTTAAAGTTTATAAAGTGTGCAGAACGCAATTGTTAAATGTCTAAACATAAAAGGAATTTGCGAATCATATTATGTAAATAGTATGCAGGATTGGTTGCATAGCTTTATGATGAAATGGAGATTGTAATTTAAGAATATTCACTGCAAGTATACAAATTCTGCACGGTCCAGTACTTACTACGATGACTGAAATTGTTTTCAAAATAAATAAAAAAATATTGCAAAAGCTGCTACTCTTTGTGCTGGGTAAATAAGTTTTTTAACGTAGTCTATACATTCAATAAAAGAGTAACTGTACCAAATCTGTACAATAAAACTTAATGATAACTATAATGTTTGTTATCTGTATAGAGGCTAAATATAGATTATTCTCTAAGAAGAAATATTTCCTCTGGGATAGGCAATGACAGTTTGAGCCTCTTGGCGGATTTTAATACAATTTTCTTTGTTCGATAACTAAAAATATAATTTATAATTTAATTTCAGTCTGTATACATAAAATGATGTTCGTATATATGTAATCACTATTTTCTGACATCACTTGACCAATCACCATAAAGACTGGCATATTTATGTATTTGTTTATGGAGAAGTTTTTTAGCTTTTTCTGAATACGATAGGCGGCGGTGTGTGGTCTAGTTATCAATGTCAGCTGAGCAGCTAATTATAAATAAAGCTATACATGTAATTCATATTTCGAATGAGAAATATTTATACAATTATAACATCAAGTAATTGGGTGTACTTCGAACTTATTTTCGTTAGATATTACTATATAATTAAAGGCCGGTAATGCACTTTCGATTCCTCTAATGTTGTGAGTGTCCATGGGTGGCCATGATCACTTACAATCAGGTGAATCGCATGCTAGTTTGCCCACTATTTCATAAAATAAAAATATGTATTATGAAATAAATATATTTTAAGCTATAAAATGATAAACTTGCCATCTATTTTCGAAAAAGACACTATTTAGGTATGCATTTATGTAAACTGAAATCCATTCATATCATTTATATAATTAATTTTATTGAGAGAAGTAATACATTATAAGAATTATCGCTATCTCTTTAATTTTAAGAAACGATTAAAATGCTCTGAAAAATGCAGTTGCCGTGATCTAGTATTTAAAATACCTCATAGATAGGAGACAAGAGATAAGTAATGTGGTCTTTAAAACTTTCTAAATATTTTGAAAGCCTAAAAAGTACAAGTCACAGACAAAAATCTTGAAGTGTAAAACAAATGTGAGCATCAAATCGGATGTGTAAATTTCAAAATGAATTAGGAAAATCTACATGAAATCCAAATGATAATATCATTTAAGAATGTCTTACATGAAGAGCTTATGAAACATTAGCTTGGTTTACAATAGCCAAATTTTTGGAATCTGAGAAACTGAAACTGAGTCTTAAGTAATCACTGACTTGATGCTGTATATTGAGTTAAGCGTTTGCTAACACAATAGCTTTTGTTTTCATGTATAGTATATACATAAATTATACATATACATTCTACAATATACAAATAATTCGTCAATCCCGGTCACATTACGAAACATTATAGTAAACCACGTGATATTTAATCTATGCAAAGATCGATCTAAATCAAATTAGCTGAGGTGTTTACGTATTTACATAATTTATGTTATTGGTTAAAAGTTCCTTATTGTGATAATGTAATAATAACTTCTCTTGTACTTCTTTCGAATTGTGGTTGTTTTGGAATTTTTTCGAATTAATTGCTTCTGTAAGTATTTCATGTCAATTTACCTATAAGTAAAAATTGTTCAACCGTTGTAAGTTTAGTGTAATCACATAGTACGTGATGTCATGTTACGTAAATCTAAAATTCCATGTATTTATTTCAACTTCGAATTTAATTAAACAAAAGAAAAATCATGTGTAACCCAACGAAATTCAACTTAATATGATATTGGTCAGGAGTAGAAAAAGAATATATTTATTGTAAAGTATTCGGATGTCAATCTTTAATTTCCAGTGAAACAAAATATCGTGATGAAATCATAGTTTCGCTCATAAGACTTGCTCCACAACTTGTTTACGTATTTATTTATTAATCTAAAGTCAAGATCCAATTTTTTTCCGTTGTCTGTATTGTCAATTAACAACAGATGTAATTATTGTTACCACATCAATAAAATAATTAAGAAACTGTTGATATTGTTTGTGATATAAAATAAATTTTCTTTGGTTTTACAGTAGAAGCACGTCACGTAAAGCTCCGACCGGTCGCGGTGTCGTCCTCATCGGAAAATGTCAAGGCTGTTATTGTTAAACTGCGGCGATCACATGACTAGGTCACATGACGCGCTGAGCTATTTAACGACGTTTCCATTGCTCACGGATTCACCACATTCCTGTCTATTTTAGTAATTTGTTTAATTGTATATATACACGTTTCTGAATATAAAAATGACCACTTTAAATATCATTAACCATGACTGTTATTATTGAGGAATTAATGTTCTCTTGTAATCTATAATATATACATATACTTGTTTACATTTAATAATGGATAATTTTACTATTAAGTTTCTCAATTAGGTAGGTTGTATGTTTTATAAACGACATTAAAATTTGATATTTTTGAAACAATCGTATCTCAGTGATAGTGTGTAAGGGTGCCGCGTCAATGGACTTGAGTTTGAATCCCTGCAATTAGCTTAATCTTGAAATCATAACATGGTGTGTTATGGTTTCTTCAAATGACCCTCAGGCTAGCTATCACCCACAAGTTGAAAATCAGGTATCAAATAAATGTGCTGCGACAGTCTCGAGAGTCAGTCTTCCACTAGGCTTAGAGTGTCCACAATCTTGGGCCACTTGTCACTTAAACTTAATATATATATATACTAGCTGACCTAGCATATTCTGCCTTTTTGAGTAGTCAATCGACTATAGCGTCATCTATGGTGTTATGATCACTTATTGGGATACAAAGTATTCTATATTCTAAGCTGCACGAAGTTACATATCTATGCGAAATTTCATTAAAATTGATCCTGTAGTTGGAGAAATTAACCAGGACAAACATTATGACACGAAATTTTTATATATATAGATAGTATGCTCCTATAACTTTTTTTTACGAACTAACATACGCTGTTAGCCCCAAGGGCTTTGACAGCTTCACCGAACTTTTTGGGGCGAGTGCTGAGGGGACTCAGCCTCGAGTCAGCGGGCACAAGGGTGCCAGAACCACCGGCTCACAATGCGCGACAGTCTCAGTATCCTCGGTATAAATATCCCCAGGGACTTCAACGCCAGGGACCACATAGGGGGTATCATTTCTACTACCTCGCAACGACTCGGAATCCTTTAAGGGTGCGACGGTTGTTCACGCCTGGTCAGTTGTACCTTTTTTATAAGGCACAAGTACGGCCATGCATGGTATACTGTTCGCATTTTTGGGACGGATTCGCAAAATATCTCCTTGATGCCTTGGATAGGTTACAGAGACGAGCTGTCCGCATGATACAAGATTAAACGTTACCAAGTACATCGAGCCGCTTCAATTGCGTAGAGACATTGCTTCTCTGGCCATATTCTATAGCATGTATCAAGGTGAATGCTCTAAAGAGCTATTCAATCTTATCCCTCCCTCTCCTTTCCACAATATAACTACACGCGCTGGACTTCGGAGTCACAACTTCACGGTAACCCCAATTACGGCTCGAACCAAAAAGTTCGATATGTCGTACTTTTGCCGTGCCGTGAAGTTGTGGAACAGTCTTCCGGCCTATGTATTCCCTTTCACATACAACATCGGGTCCTTCAAGAGAAACATAAAAAAGCATTTACGCAGGCCGGCATGACAGTAGCGATTGGCGATGGTTTGTCGTTCTCTCGATGGTCGCTGCTGTTTTTGGACTGTGCTGTACTTAACATCAGGTACAGTGCAGTCACTATGCCGAGTTACCATATAAAAAAAATCTCGGATTGGACTGCTGCCAGTAAATGAAAAAATATCCACGATCCTGAATAACCAACAGGTCCTATCTTAGTAATTTAGTGATCCTAACAACGACCTTATCAGGCAAGCAGCTCAAGAGCCGCGAGGGTATTTCCTTACAGAACCGTGTACTTAATGTGTGAGTGTACACGAATCGTATGCGGTGTGATGGTGTACTCTCAGTAATGTAGAGTGTCACTATATCACGCGAGCAGAGTCACTCGAGGGCTGCTCTTATAACGTTGGGTTCTTAAAGCTTTGTTGTCGGTCAAAGCTTTTATATCACTGTGGCGAAATATATTATTTAAATATTTATAACTCGAAAAATATTCAAAAATTATCCTATGTACTAATTGTTCACGACATACAAAATATAAAGAGCGACATCTATAATTGCAGTCTAAAACTATATATTAAATACTTTTGCCACTAAGAAAAGAAGTTGATGTTATAAGCTTTAATGACTTCCATTACGTGATGATTGGTATATAACATTCAATATACCTCTTCTAGATGGCACCACTTTATAATTAAACCATATCACCTGTTCATTTTGATTGAGAGAAAGTGGTTAGTAAATGTGATCAACCGTTATAAAGCCGTATATTTTAGAATTAATTATTATTTATAATATATAATAATATTAATATATCCTTCTAAACTCGCTCATTATAGAATTGTTTTTTATGTAATCTTGATCAACATTTGTTACTCTTCATATAAATACAGGTAATAGTAATGAATCATTTGTAATATTTTAGGCTGTTTTTCTATAAACTTTATATAGTGACGCGTTGATGTCTAATGTATGTGAGACAACTATTGAAATTGATTTTTTTTCTTGCAATACAAAAAGTTAGTTCATTACAAGATTTAAATTATATTTATTTACAGTATAATTGTATATTACAATATCTTACTGATGACTAACTTGTATGGCAAATGGTTTCCTTTTCCAAATACGTCTGGAGCTTTGTGCAAGCTTAAACAAAATTTATGATGTTATCGCATTCATTCGAAATTTTACTTTCTCATTGAAAAGCATGACTTAACAATTTTTAAAATATTTCATGATATGTATCTTAATTTATATTATTACGATGCCAAATATAGACTAATGCTATTTAAAATCCAACATCTATGGTAAGTGTACTAGATTTTAAAGAAGGGAGTCCTTGTGCCGGTTTCGTGGAGGCGCGCAGGTACAAGCGGAAGTGAGAACGCCCGAAAGAAAGTACTCGCCCGCAACCGGTCGCGTTTCTGGGCCATCCAAGTTCAACGTCGGTGCTTCGGTCTCTTGGTCATTTCTATTAATGTTCTGTCATACAACTGTCAAATTTTATGCCGTTATTAGTCTGCAAATTATTTAACTAACATTTTTCCTTATCATACGTATTTATTGTATCGGCATCCAAAAGTTTTATTGAGACTTTTTGAAGTATCGCTTTGAAGACAGACTAATAACTATAAACAGTAATAGTGTTCTTGTACGAACATGGCTACTTTTCAGCATCAGTTTATTATACGATTATATACCTAATTTAATATGTGTACAATATCGCATATGCCTTATATAAACATAACAAAATGGTAAAGTTTGTAAATATGTTTTTTAGAGTAATTTCTAGGATTCACATCAAATTCTAATTTTTATTGATAGGAAGTTACATTATCTATAGGTGGTTAATACTTTTTTAATAAAACAGGTTGGTTCTGTGATGAATAGAAAAAACCGTATTAAACAATGATTCTACAATAACTATATATGCCACTGTACCGACATAAAATGAAAACATTAGCTTAGAATCATTAGCCGATTAATTGAATGACCAGAATGACACTAAAAATGCATTTTATCAAAAAAAAATTTGAATCCGTTTTTAATATTGGTTACAAGGAAAATGTTTTAAAATACAATTTGAAGCTACAACTAGTAATATAAGAAGAAAAAATTGGCGATTACATTAACTAAGTTTACTACCTGATTAATTTTATAAATAAGGATTAAGTTATCATATATGTTCAATGTAATTGTGCAACAATATATGCGAATACATTGACCTTACGTCGACAAGTGCTGCGATTTTGCAATGCTGTGGTGTATGTCGTGATGTGAAGCTCTGTAATAGAGTCAGAGAGAAATATCAAATAAGTCTTTTTTAATAATTGACCATTAGTATTATAATAGATATCGTTATTCTTAAAAAACCTTGAAAACACACATAGTCATCTAAACTTCTAAAACATGTAGTATTAAGTAGTATTTATTAGTATGGAGGATTTAATGGCTTCTATAATTAACACACTCATTTTTCAGAATCTGACTATAAAAATACCATATTTTAATATATTTGTATTCTTTTCTAAGATTTATAGTTTTGAGTAGTATTGTACAGTTTGCATCTTAATATGCCTTCCATTCCATTTTAAAACGAGATTACTTCATGTGAACTAAGCTATAAACAATTTTATGAAATAGTTAATAATAACCATATGCAACTATAATTCGTAGAAAGAATTATTAAAGAAATTTTACAGTTAAAGAATATTTTTCACCATATCGCATCATATTAAAAAAAAAAACAAATTAACTAGGCCGTTAATTCTAAATCCTGCCACAGTAAGCAACAAAACAATAAAATGATAGTATAGATATATTAAAGATTAAATAACATATTTCGGTCTCTTTTACGAGAAGTCTTTTTTTCACGATTCCTACAACAAAGAGTATGCGTATATGTTCCGTATGCCAAGGTGTTAGTGTTAGAGACTCGGTTGGAGCGAGAGAAAGTCTTCGCGGTCCATTCACAAGCCGCATACAAATATTTGTGGACGACTCCAATACCAAAAACGAGTTTAGACCTTTCTACATATGAAGGCGATGTTGCGATATCAAACTTTATGTCTACGGTTCTTAGTTATTTTTATTATTAAAATATATTCTACTATTTTATATCGTAAAAATATTATGGCTTCAAAGAAACCTAAGGTGCAGTAATATGAAAAAATATATCAAAAATAGAAAATAAATATCGTATGTGAATAATCTATATTTATATCCTTATTTGATGGTCGCAGTACTCTAATGTTCTCTTATCTTCGAATCTACGTTGAAACATGGCGCTCAAATACATCTGTTTTTTAGCTGCTACAATATATTTACCTAAATATTAATTTTAGGATTTAAGGGTTATTCGAAATCTCGTTTTTCGTAAATCCTGTAAATGAATTAATATACTTATTAACACTTGAATATTTATGATAAATATGTTATTTTCCTGTTGCAATTCAATAACAGTTTGAAAAATTTAATGTGAGTAATAACATAATAATATAGTTTGAGAATTTTGATGTCATCATCATGTTTTCCTTAAATGAATTACATATTATTATAATCAATAATTTTCTAAGAAATATTTGTTGCTCTCAATAATAATTTTTAATAAATAGGTCTTTGGAGTATTGAGGCCTTATATTAAAACCACAATACTTAAGAAATGTAAGAGATGAATTATCCAGCTATGAAATTATGGTTGTTATTATGAATACAATTAAGTTATTAAATTTGACAATGTTTATTTATAAATTATATTATTAAAAAAATTAAATATATGTAATAGATAATCAGAAATACAGCCGTTTTACTATTTTTTCAACTGGGTGACATGCCATAATTATAACTTTGACGAGGACATCTGTTACAAGTTAATTTTATTTATTAGTAAGATGAAATGCAAAGTTCATATAATATGTTTTATTTTGTCTAAAATTACATGATAAATTGTGACAGACGTCACACTGTGACGGATTGCAACATAATATAATACAGATTATATTTTTTAATCAACTTCTGTTCCATCTTTTTTGTGAATTTCCTTTTTAGCCAGACGTTATTTTATAATCAGAATTCAGATACAATGGCGATCACCGAGACACAGGTGGTATATATCAACGATCGTGGCTGTCATGTCGCCTAACTCTCAGCAGGTGGGTCTCATACGTTGACTGATCTCGGATCAGGAAAACACAAAGGAAAGTCACAGTGATGGGATTATTATGAATTACATGGTAGTAGCGTATTAATTGGGTAGAGATCGGTATTATTCTGCATCTTTATTAAATGTACACCCATTTATTTTAAAACGCGACACACCTTATCGTAGCTCTATGATGATTGTTACACGGTATATATGGTGGTTGCAATTCAGATGGGCATACTTTTTATTTCTACCACCAGGCAAACATAGTTAGTTATATTTTGGTAGCAAAATCTTTTAAAAGAAAAGATTGTGCTTTTAATTCGATATTTTGTATTGAAGTCCAATTTGGAATATATTTATACAAAGAACGTGTTGTATATGACATTATATACTTAATCAGATGTTACAACATATTTTACTAGTAAACATTTTAATAATACGGATTATTATTACGCCCTTCTTTACAGTACAACCTATCTATATGCATCTATACCTACCCAAACTAGCCCAGAAATCTTTTCTACAATCATTAACATAAATATAAAATATATAATTAATGTATAATATTGATATTTATTTCACAGCCGATGTCATGTTTTTAAGAAGCTATGATCACAGGATTTAGTATTGAGATATGTTATAGGTTTAGTGGTTAGAATGTAATGTAATAAATGTAATGTACAATTATTGTTTTCTCTTTAAGTTATCGATTGAGTAAAAAGACACTAGACGCACCTAACTGTGCGTACAGTAAAACTGTAATGGAGCCAAAGCTATATATTACATATTTTGCTTAAATTTGTATTGTGATGTATTTTGTTATCGATAGACATACATTATTTCATATTTGTCTGTCTCTTTGTACTACAACTACTGTACTGCTTTTGATGATATTTTTGACAGGTATAAATAATATTACGGCTCAATATACCTATAAAATTTTCTTTACCTCGAAATTGTAAGGGTTCCTCGGAGAACACAAAAGTTCGGGCAAAAGGCATAAAATGCTAAATTCAAACACCGCTTTATCGATTCTTATAAAAATTAGTAGATATGTGTATTTTTTATGGAAAAGGATTCAATGTTATCCCTGAATATAATATACAGTGCATGAAGAGCAGCCAGTCTTACTTTGGCACAACTTAATATTTAGTGTTAGTAACTTTCGCATTATTGAAAAGGGTAAGGCAACTTCTGCCAGGCTTTCTATTTAGGATATGAATTAGTATCATATCTCCTATATTCACTACAGATGAGCCATATTTAAAAATTGCACATTAAAATATTGCACCCGTACTAAAAAGAAAACTATTGTATGAACCTACTCTATATAGCAAGATTGATAAATTTTGGTAAAATATTTTCGTGTGAAAGTTGCTTTATAAATACTATTATATCAAAGTATGTAATAATTATAATATATCAGCATAATTTAATTCACTTTCGAAAACATAAAAATGTTTTAAACAATTTCACCAGTCTAGTCCGTACTACCAATGGAAACAAGGTTTTCTTTTTATATGATAACTTACTTAAACATACTTTGTATAATATATTAATTTCAATGCTACTACTGAAGTGAATGTAATTGCATTTTTCTTTATTTTCATTAATGTAGAAATTAACAGTATAGCTATAATTGTTATTAAGAATTAGATATAAATATCTTTGACTTTATGTGCTTTAATTATGATATTTATATAGGAAAAGTATATTTTTTAATTTTAGAGATATTTACATTTTCATGACATTTATAAACATTATGAAATATCTGTTTCTTATTTATTTAATGTTTTTATAGTTACAAACACTAACTGAAAACATTTTGCCAGTGATAGAGTAAATTCTTAGCCAATAGCAGTCATCACACGACAGCCTTTAACTACCAGCCTTATAGGTCTTTACCTAAAAAGTATGGTATTTGGTCGGGAAGATATGTTGATTGCATTATATCTTTATCAACGCACACGTTTTCGTTTTTACGTCACACTAGCGATAATACTTAAAGCGCGTTTACATACATAACCTTAAGTGAAAGTATGGTACCGGTTTCCTCATACTAATGTACCAAAATGTTTTAGGATTCCGTCACCACACCGTGGCCATACTTTTCTCCATCGAGACTCGGTAAATAAGCTGAATAAATTAATCAGTCGAACCCAGGTAATGGCACTTTGAAATCATAGATTATATAATATTTACAGATTTTTATATTAGATGGTATACGAACGCTATGACTCACTGAAAACAGATCGTTTTATTTTATACATATACTCACAGCACCTTTATTATAGTGAGAATTAATCCAACTGTAACTAACGCCTGACTGTATTTAAAAAAAATATGAAAAATAATATTAGTTCCCAATGATATTAAAAGTTAAAGCTAATTGAGCTATATATAAAGAAATTTAATATATATACAGAATAAACTATAGTAATTAAAGACGACCAAAATTTTTTAGTCAACTTGAGCACAGTATAGTGTTTTGAATTGTTAATTTAAAAATCGTGAGAAAGTCAGAATTAAAATATATTGCATTCTTTATTTGGGATGATTAAATATAAATCATACCTCTTCTACGTTTTGGTTAGTGCTAAGAATCATAAGATATTATTGGCTTATGTTTACAGTATGAACATCCATGTTTCTTAGAAAAGTTGCGGTAAACAAACGTTCGGATTTGAAAGTGCAATCGCATCACTTGTTATTTATTTTCAATGACCTAAATTTAGCAGCGATAAAATTGTTTATTTTATAAGTGTTTTTCAGATTGATATGTGTTTTCAAAAAACATTTTGTTATTGAGTATATGCCCAGAAAGTAGAACGACGTTTGATTTTTGTTTATTTTTATTTTGAAATAATTTATGTGTCTGCATTACGGTGAAATTTATTTACATAATTTGATAAGGCAGTTTGAATTTTGTGCTGTTAAATTATAAGGCATCTCTGCGTAGTTAGTGTTCTTTGACTATACCGGCTTCCATCACTACTTTCCTTCCCTCGGTCTGTGACGTAACTCTATAAAAGAGTGCGCGTTGAAGACGCCGCAGCTATACCGTTTCCGCTCGTCAGGCTCGGCCCTACCGTCCTGAACACCGACACAGAAAGACGCGGGCGGAACCTCTTCCGCTAGAGGCCACGGACTCAACAGTGACAGTCAAAAGGTGAAGTGTCAAGGCAATCAGTGCACGTGCTCGTGTTCGTGTTAGTGTTGTGATACCGTGATAGCTACAGTGTCCTGTGTGGTTGTGGTGGCACTGTCGCCGTCGCGATGCTCACGGTGATGTTATTAAAGGCGTGCGTTTGTTTCAGATACAAGATGAAGTCGTTGTTTTTGTTAGCGGCACTGTGCTGCTTAGTGTTGTCAGCGTGTGGTAGTCCCATTGCTCGGTCTGAGGAAGAGAAGGAAGTGGGCCGACAAGCAGCCGCAGCACCAGCAGCCGCACCGGCAGCTTCTAGTGATGATGACGATGACGATGATGACGACGACGATGATGACGATGATGTTGACCTCGGTGGACTAGGAGGTATATAAAATATTTTTAGCCTTAAGGTTAAAATAGTTAATTGATGTAATTTTAATTATAAACCAAAATTATTTGTTTATATTTATATACAAGCCAAAAGGTAATTGATTAATAATAAAGATATGGAAAATATTAAAGACGATAAAAATATAGGGTTTTCTAATAAAGGAACATCAATTCAAACCAAATCGCAGGATTAATTAGAATTATCTATATTACAAATCGATTTTTATTCAAATTTATTTATTAGTTTTTTAGTACTAAACGTGCAGCATATAAAACTTACGGCCACAAGAACTTATATTCCTTTTTTTTCGAACTGACATACGCTGTTAGCCTTAAGGGTTTTAACAGCTTCGCCGAACTTATATTCCATTAACGTTATCTATTATAAGAAATGTGTGATTTCATCGCAGCTGTATGCAATAAATAATTTATTATATTTAAACGTGTCTACTAGAAATTTATAGCGGAAACATATACCATGAGATACCTGGATAATCTAATAAAATTATGCATCATGAAATTTTGGAACAGCGCAGTATAAGGAATGCGTAAATTTTATGTCTGTTAAATCTTATTAGAATAGTTTTAAAAGGAATGTCGATATTTTATAGTTTATTATAATTTTTATACATGAAAATAAATCTCAGAGAGTAAATGATATTCAGGGTATATAAACATAATATATAATAAAATCCTATTAAGTATATATTGCAATTAAAAGTATTACGACGATGAAATGACAATAATAATAATTCCTGACAATCAGGACATGAGTAAACCAATGCGGAATGTAATACCGTGACAATTGCTCTCAATCGTTAATTAATTCATACATAAAGACTAAATCAGAGAAATTGGCGCTGTGTTGCTTTCTAACGACGAAAGCCCGCACCTCAGAACGTCACGCACTAAGAGTTACTGGCGCGCGGACTATGACTAACTGTTTATTTAACAGTTCATTTGTATGATATATCGATAATAGGTGCTAATGAGTTCGTTAATGTATCGAGATTAGAGTCGGAAAGGTATTTAGGTTAGGTTTACATATATTTACGTTAGATTTTTGTATTCGAGAATTGCTTAATAAATCTTTAACTTCTTCCAGATGATGATGACGACGACGACGATGATGATGATGACGACGATGATGAAGAAGAAGCGGATGATGACGAGGATGATGATTACTTAGAAAGATTCTTCGATGATATTTTGGGAGGTAAGCTTAAGGTTATAAATAAAAGAGAACTTAAGCGTCTTATTCAAATGGTTAATAATGTCAATTTTTGGTATAGGTGAAGAGGATGATGATGAAGACGATGAACCAGCTGTAGCAGCTGCACAGCCTGTCGTTTCTGCCGCAGATACTGTAGCCGCAGCTCCTGCAGCAGCTGCTCCTTCTGTCGAAGATGTAGCGGCAGCTTCAGAAGAAGTTGAAGGATCAGATGTTGAAGCAGACACTGATGGAGAAGAGCCAGAAGCGGGACAGAAAGAGCCCACAAGTGCTGAAGTTGAAACGGCTGCGACTAATTCAGAAGTAGCAGGTGCTGCTGATGCGGAAGAAGACGACGATGAAGAAGATGATATTGCCGACGCTCTCGATCCCGAAGATGATGATGACGATGAGGCGGAGGAGGACGACGATGACGACGATGATGACATTACTGACGCTCTTGGAAGAAACATCTCGACCAAACACTCACGTGAGTCTAAAAAGCTGAAGGCGAACGTCGCGGCGTATGTGAAAAAATCTGGGAAAAAAGCCAACTACATGGGTAAAATAAAGAAAATTAAAGCGACATCCGCCGCGGCAGTAGCCCCTGAACACAAAAAGTTCAGATAGTGACTAGGCGGAGAAGGAATTCCGGGCGAGCCACGCCCATTCATCCACCTGAGAGGCCTCCGTAGTCCCCTCCTTTAGCTTAGCTATTTATTGACTATTTATTTATTCTATTTAATTTATTTTATTTATTAAGTGGGTATGTTTGATGAGTGAATGTGTAAGCATGAAAAAAACAAGCAATTTAAAATTGAATTAATGTCTAGATCATGTCACACCGTTCTCGTGGCAATTTATTGGAAATAAATCTGTTGTTTTAATTTGTTGTGTGGAATCTTTTGTCTTACCTTCACAAAGCTTTGTGCGTTCTATTAATAAATTTGAAAGCAACATAAATCGGTCAGGATACTAGTTGCCTATTTAAATATTGTGTATCAGGTAATCGAGTGACATTATCTAGTATTAATTTAATATTTTAAAAGTAAAAGTATACTAGTCAGTTTTTATTATTTATAAACCTGTCCTATCCATAATTATATATTTTATTACATAAACTTTATTTCTGACTATTTACTAAAATACTTTCTACTTCTTCCATATTATTTTAGTAGATTATATCGTTATAGTATTGTAAATACCTATATAAAAATTAAAATTAATTATATTTACTAGCTTTTTGACCGATTTATCTATGTATTTAATATAATGCACAAACCATCCTTTCCTTATCCGCAACTTCCTATCGTAATATTAAGTTTAAATAATGTTAAGAATAAAGTTATATTGATTTCTTATCATATACCTAATAATTATCTAGAAAACTTGCTAGTGTCCAGTCGTAGAAAGTTCAGGTTTGTCATCATAGGTTGTCGAGGAAGAACTAGTTTGACGTTGATGTGTGTTAAGGGGACGGCGAGTTTTACCGCTTGCTTACTTTCCCAAACGGTCTCCGTACGATGAACCCAACTAGATTTCTTGTATAACCTTGATATATTTTTGACCTTCCTTAAGTAGCTCCCAGGTGCATTAAAGCAGGAACGTATTTTGAGAAAATAAATTAAATATATTATAAACTCTCCCTAGGCGTCGAAATCTACTGTGAAATTTGCATGTCGAATATCCGGCTGAGAGAAAACGAGATAATGAGATGCGAAAAGAGAAATTTTAAATGTTTATTTTTGTGAAATGTTGGAACTATCGCGAGGAATCATTTTTGACCTAAATAGAACTCGTTTGGCACCGGTAATGGACGCAATCCACTTGACAGTGTAGTTGAAGGCTTTAACATATATTAAGTATTATAAATCTTTACTGTCACATTCTTATATAATATCTAATAATATGAAAGTTCTATGTTCATAAATAATGTGTTAATTATGACGTGCGTTACGTAACCGGTATCCTATAATCATACGAATTTCTGCTCGTGATACCATATCTCTAAATATTTAATTTAAACGTATGGAAACCCTATTAGTCAACATTATATTTGTGTGTACCTAAATTAGATTTCTTCGAATGTTCGGTGCGCATCAAGTAGTTTTCTTTTACGTGTGGAAAATAGAAAATCTACCGTTGACTGGACGTACTAATTGTAAGCGATGTTTAGAATTCAAGCGGGGTAACAAGAGACACACATGTACAGTTAACTCGCGTGCCAAAGCAACGTGGTTGGAATCGGGGGTATAAATGTATTCCATTGAATAATTATATAGCCTATGCGTTACACATACAACAGTAACTAGCATGCCAATATGCAGGCAAATCAATTTGAATATATAATTTATTTGTAGTAGAATTATCGGCAATGAAAGAGAAACTGTTTTTATAATGAAGTTTCCCTTAGTTCCGTAACCCTTTTGTTTACAAAAGCGATAGTTTTATTTTCTACTGAATTCAAATGAATCATAACATTGCTTACAATTTTCATTAAATTTAAATGCCAAATGTAACTTAATTCTAGATATGGCGAGTAACCAAATTAAGTGTACAATTAGTTGAAATAGATTATAAAATCAATCAACAGATTAATTAGACTTACAGATTTGATAATATATACAATGATTCTTTGGTTAGGATTTGTAAAATAACTTTAATTACAACAGTTTATAGAAATATTAATTAAAATAATCAGGATTATCTAAACTAAGTCCACAACTAATACGTCTTGAAATAGGTATCGTAATTGTATCAATTCGACACACGTAGTGATTAAAAAAATGTTGCTACAACAGTACATAATAATTTCAAACAAGCAAACAAACAGGTCATTGAATATTCAATATTGCAAATCTAACTTAATATTGTAACATAAAAATAAATTAGAAATGTAAAAGTACAGAATAGATATTTTCGATAGGCGCTTTGAGTGAAGAACCAGCCAAAAAGCCAGCACCAGTCCCAGCAGTCCAAATCGTCAAATATAATAGATTTGTAGACACGATTATTGAGAAAATGAACGATATATTAAGAACATCGTATGATCCTGTAAGCGTTAAATTGCAACCTATTGATGCGAGCAAGAAAACGTCCAAGCCTAACAAGCCGAAATCTACAAAAAGGTAATAATATGTTTATTCTTTTAGCAATTATAGTTATTAAGACAATTAATCATTAATTTGTGCGATATACGGTTTCCTTTTTCTAGAAAAACTTCTACGAAAAAGAAAAACGCTACTCGTAGAAGCGGTAATAAAAAAAATAAAGGTAAACTAGTTTCATCTGCAATTTTTGATGAAATAAAAGAAGAAAATCCACAAATAAATGAAGTAGTCAAACCTGACGATATGAAAATGGGACAAATAAACAATGAAACAGTTGAATCTAGAGCTGTAAAAGAAAAAATAGGAAATCAAACGAATAAAGCAAAACCAACTACAACTAAACCTAAACCACCTACTAAAGCTACCAAACCAAAACGTAAACTACCTGTAAAAAATACTTCTAAGAAACCAGTAACAAACAAAAATAAGATAAAGACAAGTGACAAAAATAAACCAAGAGCAAAAGGAACATTATATGGATTGTCTTCATTGAAAAGAGATGGAGATGTTACAGTCAGTATCATGTCTGACCACACCACAATAAAAAGTAACTTCGTGGTTGGGCCATTAATATTAAGAGTAGAAAAAGAGGTTTGTATTTATTTGAAATGTATTTCCAAAAGAAACTTCATATGACAGTATTATTTTACTTCTAATAAAAACACAGGTATATTGACATAATAATAACGTTTTATACAGGTTGGTCGTGGAGCTAAAAAAGAGCTTAAATCGGCAACAGCAACTACAGCGGAAATGATGGGTAAATTAAATTTAAGAGTTAGCAATCAAGGCATTGCAACGCTACAGTCCATTAAAGTCCTTCAACCAAAACAGGTGAATATTAAACACCAACTACATTTAAATCATCAATTTTAAACTGTAAATTATTCAACACCAGAGGAATTGCAGGTGCGTTGCCGACCTTTATAGGAGGGACTACCTCTCAAGTGCCATTGCCGGAACACGCCTACTGGAATTTGGCGGCATATTTTCAACTTAAGGGTGGCAGCTAGCCAGGCGGGCATTAGAAAAAGTCCTACTACCATGCTATGGTTTCCTCACGTTGTTTTTCTTCACCGACAGCTCAAGCTCATTGTAGGTGGTTGGATTCGAACTCACGTGCCATGACGCGGCGTTCCTACACGCTGTCACTGAGCTACCATCGCTTCACGATAACATATGTGTAATATATCCAATATTAAAAATTACAATTGGCTGCCACCAACTATTTACTAAACGCTGAGGCCCCCATGGTATATAGAGATATAGCTAATTTTTTTATGGTAACATGTAAAAAAATCCTTTTTTTTATTTTGTATTAGGTTCGTGTAGATAGTAACCATGAACGTACTCGAGAGCTTGTTTGGCAGCGCAGCGCCAGGATCGCTCATGTTGTTTCCGAAAAACTACTGTCTGCGTCGAGGCCAATGTTTCATCATCAATCGGTAGTGAAACAATAACTTTAAGTAATTATTAATCTGCACAATTATGCACTTATAGTATAATGGGAATGGAAAATTAATGGATTCATGACAATATTTGTAGTGCTCCTTAGGCAAAACTGAACTCAAATTAAAAGGTTTTATATTGTTATATATCATCCAGTGTTATAAAAATAATAGAAAAACCTCAAGATATAAGAGCGTTATTTCTCACATCAGTTTGATTTATTATCATACAATTCTACTGTAAAAGCGATGAATAGAATACCATACAGGTAAATAATAAAATCACAATATTACTTGACAACTAAGAAGTACCAACTGTTAAAATAATTGTTTTAATTTCAAGAATGCTCTTACGTTATTTGAAATAAATATGCTATTTAGACGAACGAATTCTACTTGGTGTCTTGTTAAATATTTATTAAGTAATACATTGTCTGAATACAAAACTTCATATAAGAAGGCACCAACTTCTAAATCGTTACTTTTTGTAACGATTAATGTCTTTACGATAATTTTTGAACGTTAATTGCTTGGTTTTATAATCTTCATAAGATAATTAACTTATGAAAATCTAATCTAAAACCAAGGAGCACTACGTACAAATTACCATGGCAGCTACCTTTAGGTGATGGTCAGTTCTTTTTCTACATTTCTAAGTTTAACGAATGTTAGTATTACATAATTTGACTGATTGCTAGATTATATGTCTTTGAAGATTCAATTATAGTATACGCTAGACATGATTTTGGCAGTAAATTTTAATAAATAGGATCTAAGATACTCATTATTCGCGTAGTCAGAAAAATGCATTTATTATATTTAATGTTTTATGGTGCTAAGTAGTTTGTAAGAGAACAAATACGATATTTATTAAAATATATAGGTGAATAAAATAAATTATTTTGCAAATATTGTATTTTTATTATATCCTATACCTGTATGTGTGTATGTAGTTATTTAGTTCGAATATGTATTTATTGAAAATTTTGCATTATTATTAGAAGGAATAACAATGACCAAATGTTGGATTGTAATATGTTTATTTTTAATTTGAAACGCTTAGTTGAACATATATATTTATGTATTGGAAGTATACAGTAATCAAGCAATATTATTTAAAATAATTAAATTCTGGTGACAATAGAATTAGGTACTTTTGAAACGATTCAAGTAAAATATTGCAGTACCCATAATATGATTATAGTTACTATTTTTACTCCACAGGATAATAAATAATGTTGAAAATTTCTTCTGATCATGTTGATAATTTTTTAACTGTTGATATTATAGTTTATTTGTTTACGTTATTTGACTGCATTATAATTGCATTAATACTATGGAGTGTAGAAGCAAGGTGAAGTATCTCTCTATAGGTATACAGTTTCTAATAGCGTCATTGTAGTACAAGTTTTACATTTAAAAAGGTAGTATCAACAATTATTCATATATAATAGGTTTATTTCTTGCAATAAATAACTTTAATTGTTTGTTTGTATTTTACTTCAGCTACATACTATTGACAATTTTATATTATACTTACGTGCTATATTAGCACCATTCTATGCATATCGAACAAGTTTATGAAAAAAACATCGTAAGAGCCAAAAAAAAATTTTTTTTACCTCCTAAAAATTATCTTTGTATATTAAAAACGAAATGTTATTTTTGATGGGTGATCGGTTTAAGGCAAGCGCAGGGTATACAACAAAAATATAAACTCAGCAATAATTTTAAGGGTTACCATTAAAACTTAACACGAAAAATAAAACATAAAATATATGGCAATAATATATATATATATATATATATATATATATATATGTCATTTCCAAGCTAATATTTTTTTAGCAACAATATGAAGAATTATACTAATTATAATAACAATTTATTAAATGGTTCGCGTAATAAAATATTATAATTTTTTAATGAAAAATAGCTGCATATACATATACATATACAGTACTGAACCCTTTCATTTCATTATGGTCAAACACCAGCAGAGTTTAAAGATAAATAAATAACAATAAAACACGATTTATAATTGCAAATCATTTAATTTTCAAAAGCCTAATTTTACAACATGTACCAAGTGTATTAAACTTATCCTACCTACCTACTTACCTATACCATGTATTGTTTTACAAAACCGGTCATGTTACATCGAGAGCTTAATATTAATAAAAAATAAGTACAAGATTGTCTAAGAAATAATAATTGTCAATTAATAGCTTCTGAGAGCATTTTTTCATAGAAATATTTATATTAAATGAAGTATCACTTGATCATTGAAAATATAACACATGAAAGGTGATTATACTTTCACGTCTTTGGTAGGTTTATCTAGGACTCACATGTAGTTTTATAATTAAATTATTTTATTCTATAAGCACTATACGATAACTAAGAAAATAGAATAATTATTGTTCTAATTATCTCTTTAATATAAAATCAAATAAATGTAACAGGGCTGTCATGAATATTTTTTTCTCATATAAATATTTGAAATATTATCGTTTTCAAACGAAATGTTTAAATAACGTTATTTTTATTATATTATTATTATATTTATAGTTAACCCATAAATGAAACCTTTTTAAATTAAATAATTAAAAATGATAATAAAAAGGGTAAAGGTTACCGATTATTTTACCTAGAAAAAGTAAATGTGTAAATAAAATTCTTTGCAGAACTGAAATTATTCGAAACAATGATATGTATATCTGAAATAATTCCACATGCTTATTTATATTGATTCAAATAAATGCTTTTCAGTTATCCATATTTATATTCAAATCAGATATCATATTATATACTACATAACATCCCTGGCATAAATATTTATATACGCATGAGATATCTGTTTTTTCATATATGTTTGTCAACAAACAGATCGACGTGCATTTATTGTATATTATATTTTTGAAAATAAAATATTAAGACATTGGTAAATATTACAACTTTTATACGTGGAACTTTTAGACCTGGAAATAATAACAAATCAAATGTCACTAAATTTTAACTTGTAGTCAGTTATTTATTGGTTAAATAATACTTGAGCTTTTTCGTTCTAAGTGTTGGAAAGACAAATATTGAATAGAATGGACTTTTAAAGTAAAATATATTTATATAATATTAAATTTACATTACATTTGATGGTATATTCGACTATCTAATATTCACTAGTCTGCCTTAGAGGCTCACGAAAACTATATTACGGTACAACACAATCAGAAGTCTATAATACTAGGAACAAACTATTACGTTTAATATTTAACTATTAACATTAATGTACTCGGTTATTAACTACAGTCACTCATAAACATAAGGCTACGAGAAACGATTCAATCCAAGGTCGATACACCTTGGAATGAATTAAGTTAGGAACTAATGAATCAAGACGCTGTATATAAATAAAACTAATTCTGAAAGCGGAGAGAAAATATTAAGACAGCACTGAGAAATTAATATATTACGTATTTTGTACGAATTCAACCTTTTTTGGTATCCTACGTATTTTTTAAATGACCGATTTTTTTACGCATTTTGCAGGCGTCAATAACTGGACAAATTTGAAAGAAATTTGATAAAGAAGTGACTAATTAATATCATTGGATATATTATAACATACTTTATTAATTCCTTTTTATTCCGTTGTATATTAGGCTTATACAAAAAATACTAATTTAATAAAGTTTGATTTACAATATCTTTTAATAATTTTATATATTTATGCTTTGAATTTATAACCATTTTCCCTTTATTTTAAATCATGAATTATATCAACCTGATGTATTTCATATAAAAAAATGAAAATATATAATATATATTTCATGTAATATACGCGTTCGTATACTTGGCTACTTGTTTCAATTTCCATACGTATATTAGGCACATAAAATAAATACTAAGTTAATAAAGTTTGATTTACAACAGCGTTTCATGTTAGAGGTATTTATGGTATGTTGGTTCAAGAGGCATCGACCTTAAATTGAGACCGTAGCATTCGTTTAATTAATATTATAAAACTATAGTTGTTAAGTTAAAAGTCATGTGTCATTGTTCTCACGTGTGTGAGATTTCGCTGCGCCGTGCCTGTTCAGAAGCGGCGTCCTGTTTTGGTCTTCGGGTATAATTATCTCAGTGATGTCGTCGTTTGAGTGCAATGGGTTGTAATTTGGATGCGGTGTACAGCTTTTATCATGCCCGTTCAGTGTAGGTAGAGGAATTTGACCAGTTAAATCTGTGAATAATATTGTGATTATTTGTAAAAATGCTTGTTTAGGTATGATGGTTATAAGGCTCTCTCTACCAAATACCTATTGGTATATTCCGGCAGTTGCACTTGAGAGCCAGTCCGTCAACTGGGCTTAGCGTAACGAATGCCTTGGGCCATATCATTATTTAACCATCAGCTGAGACAGTGGCCAAAACGTGAAACCTGTATATGTATATCGGACGACAACAATTTATAGACATAAAAAAGGATATTAGGTAACCTTTATAATTTTTAATGTTGTGTTGTATACGTTGTAACAGAAATTAACATTTGCGTTTTATTATGGATGTGAAAGATGTCTCAGTTTAAAATATTCCTTAAGTGACATGTCATTCTTTCTATAAATCTTCTATGTTATGTTTTTTCTATATCTTAAGACGTTAAGGGAAACTTTGAATCCCTTTTTAAAAATACTACAGGCAAAGTTTAGAGTGAGATTTGGTATGGTTTAACTTTATAGGGAGAAGAAGTGCAGAAAGCAAAACTTATATTTAATTCTTGTTACAAATATATAAATTCCATTAAAACGTTTACATTCCCACTGACAACACGTTTCGGTAATAATGACCACCTATCCTAGCTATCACCTATTAGAAGAATGTAATAGATAGTGCCCGTCAGGAAATCACAATAGGAAACTTTACTGAACGTTCCTTATCCATTTTTCCTACCTAGATAACTACTTATTATATAACTTTTATACGTAAAAATTATACGCATAATGAACTATTACTTAATTTTTGTTTCATCGCAATTGGTTCACCATATTAAGAGATATTAGATACTATGAATTTAAAGTGTTATCACGCACGCATTTTTTTATAGCTAGCAAATGAGCATGCGTGTCACCTGGTAGTAAGTGATCACCGCCGCCCATGGACACCCACAACACCAGAGAAATCGCAGGTAAGTTGCCTGCTTTTATTGGAGCGACTGGCTTTCAAATGCAACTGCCAGAACACACCTCTTTTTTATAGTTAACCTTTAGCGTAATGGCCATAATCTCACCTGATCTTAAGTGACGATACGGCCAAAGTTAGTAGACACGCTAAACCTGTGGAGCAACTGGCTTTCAATTGCAACTGCCGGAACACACCTATTGGTATTTGGCGGCAGATTTTCAACATTTGAGTGGTAGCTAGCCAGGCTATAAAAATAGCCCTACCACTATGCAGTGCGCTCAGCACTAGCCGCAAAAAGTTCGGTGAAGTTGTCAAAGTCCTGAGGCTTTTTTTTTTTTCATATTTCTACTACTCTGTGTCATTAACTATCCCGTTAACATTATATGTAGGGCGGGTTATAAAAAAAAGCCCTAACACTATGCAGTGCCCTCAGCACTCGCCGCAAAAAGTTCGGTGAAGTTGTCAAAGTCCTGAGGCTTTTTTTTTTAATCATATTTCTACTACTCTGTGTCATTAACTATCCCGTTAACATTATATGTAGGGCGGGTTATAAAAAAAGCCCTAACACTATGCAGTGCGCTCAGCACTAGCCGCAAAAAGTTCGGTGAAGTTGTCAAAGTCCTGAGGCTTTTTTTTTAATAATATTTCTACTACTCTGTGTTATTAACTATTCTGTTAACATTATATGTAGGGCGGTTGTTACTTTGTAACGTAGCGTCGAGCTCGGCGGCGGTGAGCACTACGAGGACGCTGGAGCCGGCGTTGCTGAACACGGCGGCGACGGTCGCGCGCGGCGACAGCAGCACCAGCGGCTGTCCGCGCGACGACAGCGAGTTCGACAGCGCGCACAGACCCTTAGCCGCAGTGAAATCCGCTCCTATTTAATACGATACAAATTATCTATATTAATAACTGACCCGACAAAGATGAGACGAAGAGGGTAGGAGGGTGAAAACTTAGGGTTGTATGTATTTTTAATGACACATCATAAAAACGTAAAAATAAAAACTATTGTCGAAAAATAATGAAGTTGTCATGCTTATCAATTGGGGGTATGAAAGAATAGATGACAACCGATTCTCAGACCTACCGAATTTTTATTTATTGTATATTTCTTCACAGCACATTTAACAATTTCAAATTAGTCTATTCAATCATTTCAATTCACTCTAAAATTATATTTTACAGTTAATAGGCGCCAATTAGAAAGAAATCATTATTAAAAAGAAATAATTGTGTGTGTATTCTATTCTATTTGTGCGCAATCAAAGGCATGTTTTTGAGTGTTTGTGCGCGTGAATGTGTGTATAGGTAAAGATGTGTGTATCTCTTTGAGTAATTTTGTATCACTTAATGTTTAATGTATAGAGGTATTGTGTATAAGCAAAAAAATAGTAATAAAATGTGTATTATGCTCCTGTTTCCTATGACTAAAAATTGTGCCATACACGCTAAAACATCTCTGCAAAATATATTTTTTGGCATAATTGTGTTTAGCCGGCTGAGGGGCAAATAAACGTGGGTTTCGACTCGATCTATTATAAGTCTTTAAAGGAATCTTACCCATTACTTCAGAAATTAACGTTATAGTACAATATTACATAAAAGAATCGCATGTCAAATTTTATATACATATAATTTTTTTTTTAATCGGTCGAGTCTTTCCAAAGGAGTATGCCAACTAACATTGTGACACGAGGATTTTATACATAAAGTATTATAAAGCGGAAAAGTTTGTTTGTTTTAACGTTGTAATCTTAACAGTTGACTGTCAACTACAAGAAAAATCGTAGATTGTGTTCTTTTCTAGGTCGACAACTACGAGTTATCTCGTCCTGTGTTTACTTGCCATTTTTGTGCAGTTACGATTAAACTCGAAATATGTCAGTGCTAATATTGTTAGATGGCTTCAGGGTAAAGAACAACAAATAAATGCTGGCTTGCATGAACAGAAAATTTACTAAAAAACTAACAAAAAAAAAAATACACCAAAATTAGAGTTTTTAATAATATAATGTCATTAAATCAAATTGTCATTTTAGGGCAGATTTTTGAAAATTGCCGTGACAGTCAGCATGTTAGTAACGACTAGTCGAATTTCGAAAATTGTTTTCGTATTTCATAGAGCAATCGTTGAGGAAAGCTTTGGGCTATTTAACATCACGCTACAACCACTAAGAGCAAAGCCGTATTGAAAAAAGTTATAAAAACGAGTAAACATTATTAAATAATTTTAGTTCCACGCAAATGAAATCGCGGACTCAGCTAGTTATTTATATATTGTTAATCAAAGTTTTTTTTAATTTATTGTTTGTCTATATTTGTTTTTATAGTGTATAGGTTTTAGGGTTATGACCACAATGTCAGTGACGATGTAGCTCAAGATGGTAATATACGCTAATCCTAGTGAAGGGGCTGGCTGTCAAGTGCAAATGCCGAGACACACCTATAGGTATTTCAGGGTGGTAGATAGCCAGACGGGCATTAGAAAAATCCCTACCAACATGCTATGGTTTCATCACGATGTTTATTTTCACCGCAAGCTCAAGCTCATTGTAAGTGGCTTCGAACTCACGTCCATTGGCGCGGCGTCCGTATATCAGCGTTGTTGTCGGCCAAATAGACTATTTAGTGTAAAAAACAAAACGATAAAAACAAACCGAGAACGTATCTGCAGTCGATAACAACCGGCATGCTGCAGCCGCCTTGTTTCTTGGCAACTTTCTCCACGTATTGCCTGATGTATTCCACACTGGGGAAGTACAGGCTGTTTCCAACAGTCACCATTAAGTAACTAAATCCTGAGGCGTTCTGAAATTTATAACATTATCATAAAGTCATAGTAACGAGGCACATATGAGAGAAATCGGTTTTACTCAATTTTCTAATAATATATGCAAAACAATGTAATACGATGGACTAAAGTCAAATATGAGACAAAAACCCGAGATGACAAAGAAACAATTTACAAAATAGCGAAACCATTGCCCACAGCTTTCTTCTAACTCTTATTTCACTTCAAGTAGAGTCGTCACAACATGTTTTCTTTCCATTCTCCCTTATTTACAGTTATTTCCGCATTAATATCTTTTATATATATATATTATACATATTAGGGCGTTTAAAAAAAACAGTGACATCTAAAAAAAAGAAATAAATTTCGGAGTATTATAAAGCAAACCGCTAAATTGATAATTAATTTAACTTTGAACTCGAATAACTTTAGACTCAGTTGATTCTTCGAAAAATTAGAACTTTTTTGTAGAGCGTTCAATTCTCTAGAAAAATATTTGATGGTAAATGTAGAGCAATTTATGGTTCATTAGTTACAAAAATCAGAGAAACCAGTGTTATTCTTATGAGAAATCAAAAAGTGCGATACGGACAACCTTAATATTAATATTAAGGGCTCATATTTTCAGAGGACTGTTTTGGCATCCAAATGAGACTTTTGAGCCTGGTTCTAATATATATTTGTTAGCAGTTATAAGTCATTAGAAAATGCCGTACTAGCATACTAAGGTTTCATACATCATGATGTTTTTTTTTTACCAAAATGTTGAGATTATTGCAGGGATTCGAATTCACTTTCATCGATGCGGTATCCGTAAACGCTACAACTTAGCCATTATTGCTTCAATAATTCCTCATTCAACCTTCATCCATTCAGTGGCATCCATAGTTTCTCTTCCATCTCTAATGGTATATCTATAAACTTTCATACTTAACATATTTATAGCCAATATCACTTGTAGCTTTCTTTATAACATGTTGAAAAGTCCTAGTATGTTACTTATAAAATCCTCTAGCTTTGGTGATGATTTTATGCTTCTTCTTATCTAATCTTGTTATATACCATACCTTTAAATACGACTATATCATATATAGAAATGTCCAAGAGTAGGGACATTTTTTTGTGCTAAGATTAGTATGACAATCTTAGAGACTTTATTATATAATAAAAAATAAGTATTAAATTCGCACATATTAAACTAGTCAATCGACTTTACCTAAATCCTTGAAGTAGAAATTAATAAAAACAATAGAAACAAATGTTTAATTAATAACCGAACGTAATTAATTCACTGTTAGACAACCTTGTAACACATGTAAATTGATTACTGAATGGTATGCTTGATTATATCGTTGGCGGCGAATAGACATCTATGTTAAGTTAAATCGAATGGATTGTTACACAACAGAGGAAGGATTTAAGTACCGTTGTAATTTCAGCGTCTAACTGCGGCCTCGCGCTCGGGTACAAGAGCAGTAGTACGTTTACGGCGACTCCGGCTATGATGCCAAGTTCTACGCCGACAGACAGACATAGTGCGAACGTCGCGAACGCCGGCACTAAGTCCGCTCGTCGAGATCGCCACATCGGTTTCACGACCTGGTTTAAGATATATATTTTTTTTTCAGATCAAACTTGTTATTTAAACTTGTTATGTAAAAGAAAACACTCACTCCATTATCCATTCCTCTTATTATCGATAATTGAGTGTTAATAACAATAAATATTGTATTTCTAATTTCTATTGTTATTAAAAGTACTGTAAACGATGAAAACATACTTGTGCATATGATCATTAAAAAGTTTTGTATATGAATAATATATTATATTTAATATTGCAAAACTAATAACGACAAATAATGTTTACTGCATTATCGAATATCAAAATATTACAAGATTTTATTACAAGTTTCGCGGTAATACTAAAATATGTTGTGTGTTTATATTCGGTATATTTTAATTGAACAGCAAATGATTATTTTCGTCAAGTTACAATCAAATGTAAATATAATATAATACTTTCCTGCACATCCAACAAATAAAAAAAGAACTACTGGAGTATCGAATTATCATACTTTGCGGCTTTACGACAGTTAAATATGACCTATAATATACCAATAAATATTTCACTTATACCGTGAACAATTATAGCATAGGCGATAGCCATTTTATAAATTCAAATTGATATATTACTACTGCGTATTATTATATATTGTTAGATAATAATAATATTATGCTGAATATAAATACAGTATAATAAATTATGTTTACCTCATATTCTATCATAAATATGACAGCGCATATGACGACCGCAGCTAATGCTGCTTTGGGGATGTAGTAGAAATATGGCGTAAGAAGACTAAGAGCGAGTAATACCAGTATACCTAAAAACGTAAAAAATATTATGTTATATTTAACTTAAAATAAATATTCTTTTATTGTACTGAACTGAATATAAAACTGCCTAAATGCATAACATTTTATACTTTTTTGGTTTATTTTATAAATATGTTATTTTGCCTTTTTTAATAAAAACAAATGCTATGGACGTACATTTGTAATAAGATACATGTTTATGTATTGCATTCAATTTAAAGAGTAGGAGTTAATAAAGTTTCAAAGCATTCAAAACAACCGCTTAAAATACAACGGCCAAAGATAAGCATGGATGAATTATATTGCAAGGTATTAGAACATTCGTTTCAGATATGTTTGGTGGTTTAGGTAAGTGAGATAACTCGAGCCAGCACATAACGTTGGATTAACCATCTACATAAAATATTACCTTGGTATTCGTAAGTACGCAGTGTGAAACTTAGTATTTCATAGTGTCATACAGGATTAAAAAAAAATTGTATGTCATAGTATATAAATACATTTTTAGCGATTATTATAAAACAATAAGATAAATCAGTATATTTTATACATAGTAATATGCAAGATTTATTACCTGTGTAAACACTGCCGGCCTGGGTAGCAACACCGCTTGCGTGGTTCACAGCACTTCTAGAGAAGGACCCAGTAATGGGCATCGCGCCCACAAAAGAACCAAAAATGTTCGCTAAAGAGAGAGTGATGAGCTCTTGGGTTGCGTCTACGGATTCACCGCTTGCTTAAATTATTAAAAAAAAAAACATCATTTTTCAGTTAACTAGGAAATTTATGAAATTGTTTTTAATACGAGGCTGACAACAAAATACTAGAATATTGTTTTGCGCAGGTGTATTGCACAAGCCGTTGATTTTATTCAGAAGTCGTTTTAAATAATGCAGCATCTACGGTTTGGTATTAAACTAATGTTTTTATATTTAGTGAATTATCGATCTAGTCTTATCTGTACTTGCTTAGTTTTAAGACGTTACAATAAACATAAAGACATCTGGTTTGAAAACGAAACGTATCAAACCAAAAGTTGTAATTAGGACGGATAAGTTGCTCATGGTTTCGTTTATGTAGTAAAGGATATTGTATGTATTTTATGAAAATATTAGAAAAGCCATATTACTCATAAGTACAGATAGTATATCGTGCATAACATTACTGTAAATCTCCTCTGGGAATTTAATTTTTTTCCATGACAAAAAGTAGCCTTTGTTACTCTCCATCCTTTCAACTATCTCTATGCCTAAAATAAAGACGATTGGTTGGTTAGTTAGGACGTGAAGGAGGAACAAACAAACAATCACACTACTACTACAAGTACTAGTATAGATTAATAAGGTTGTAATGCTTCGACTGAATCAAACGACGAGAAGGACAATTAGTTATACTGGTATTAGAATATCAACTATATTACATTGACAGATAAATTATTTCTAATTAGACGAAATGCATACCCTACCAACCCGAAGGGGACTGGGAAAGTTATGTGGGACTCATATAATTCGAAGACTAGTTTGCACAAAGGAAGGATTAAGATATTGATTTAGTTATTTATAAGTAATGATTTCTTAGGTTTACGCGAATATTATTCATTGAAATAAAACTAATTTAAACGGATTTTATCGCGGTTATTTATTAAATTTTGATCCCGACGTTTCGAAAGCTTTTCAGCCTTCGTGGTCACGGGGCGGACTGAGGTGTAGGTTGTCCAGAAAAGTTTATGTTACTGTGTCTACCTTCAATTTAATTTTTATTATTGATAGTGTTCCGATCTACGCAGAAAGAGCTCACAGTGTCTTGATGTCTGGCAATTGGTCTTTTGGGTTCCAATTTAATTAAATGTATTATTGGATCCCAGGCTTGTGCTAGCTTCCAACCATCTTCTCTATTGAAATTTGGATGTTTTTTAATTTCAATAGCCTCACGAATCATCCTAGGTAGGAATCGGTGTTCTTTTGCAAGGATTTGTGGCTTGTCAAATCGAAGATAATGTTTGGAGCCTTCTTCTGAATGTTCAGCAACTGCAGACTTCGTAGAGCGTCGGTGTTTAACATCAGCTATATGTTCTTTTACGCGGGTCCCTATGTTCCAAGCCTGGGATCCAATAATACATTTAATTAAATTGGAACCCAAAAGACCAATTGCCAGACATCAAGACACTGTGAGCTCTTTCTGCGTAGATCGGAACACTATCAATAATAAAAATTAAATTGAAGGTAGACACAGTAACATAAACTTTTCTGGACAACCTACACCTCAGTCCGCCCCGTGACCACGAAGGCTGAAAAGCTTTCGAAACGTCGGGATCAAAATTTAATAAATAACCGCGATAAAATCCGTTTAAATTAGTTTTATTTCAATTATTTATAAGTATTTTAAATTATTACATGAAAATAATGTAGATATTAAACGAAATAAGATATCAAAGGTGACATTGTACACAATATTATCGAATGCATTAAAGTGGATTTTTACAGATAGCCTTTAGGTTATTGCCAATAATGGACAGATATGAATGCATCCTACATTCAAAAGATTATCGTAAAAATTTCAATAACAATTGTAAAACTATTCATATACATAAAAAAATCACACTTAAATTCCGTTTAACCCTTTCGCGGCGAACAGCGCCATATGGCGCTCAGCTATAGATGCTCATTCTCAGCGAACAGCGCCGTTCGGCGCTCAGGCAAATTTACCCGCGGCGGACGAACAGCGCCAGATGGCGCCCATCCGAAGCCGCTCTTTTCGTACGAAGGATATTGGTAGGATTGGTAGGATATAGAAGAATATTGGTCAACCGACGAGTTATTACGAACGGAAAGTTTTCCAAGAATAATGACAAAAGACAGGTATAAATCTCTATTACAAATGCTACATTTTCATGATAACAATGAAACAACAAATCAAGACGTGCTAATAAAAATTCGGAGCATCATCGACAAACTGCGAAATTCTTTTTCACGAGCATTTTACCCGTACAAGTATTTATGCATCGACGAAAGTTTGCTGCTTTTCAAAGGACGATGTTTCTTCAAGCAGTATATACCTTCGAAACGAAGCAGATTTGGCATCAAGTCGTTTGTTATTTGTGACTGTCATACTGGATATATTCAAAATTTTATTGTCTATTGTGGAGCGCGCACGGATATAACTAACAATAATTTAGCAGAAATTGGAAAATCAGGAAATATTGTCATGACGTTGATGGAACCGTATCTAAATAAGGGTCATGTTTTGGTTACCGATAACTGGTATTCAAGCCCGGCATTATTTTCTCTCTTACATCACAATAGGACACATGCATTTGGAACCGTGAAGAAAAATAGACGTGGAATGCCTAATATATCCAATAAATTATGCAAAGGCGAAGTTGCATTTAAATCTACGGATAAACTATTAGCACTAAAATGGATGGACAAAAGGGAAGTGCTAATGTTATCAAGTTATCATTCTGCTGAATTTATAGAAACAAAAAGAAATGATGTTAAAACGGGAAGACCAATTCTAAAACCAACTGTCGTAGTGGACTATAATCGCGTTATGGGAGCAGTCGATAAAACGGATATGATTTTGAATTCCATTAATACTATTCGTAAAACTCTAAAATGGTATAAGAAATTATTTTTCCACATGGTGGACCTTTCGATTTACAATACTTTCATACTTTACAAAATTACGTCCAAAAAGAATATAACATTTGCGAAATTTCATTTACGTCTCATTCGAGAAATTCTACTTAAATATTCAAATACAAATATATGTAACAATAAGTCTGGAGGCCAAACTGCGTCCAAAGATGATATGTTACGTTTGATTTCAACACATTTTCCATCCAAATATATCAATCCCACAGGAAAGCGGCGGAACGGTCGGCGGAAATGTGTGGTTTGCAGAAAACCCAAAAAGCGTACCGAAACACAATTTGAATGTAAAGAATGTAAAGTTGGTTTATGTATTGAACCCTGCTTTAAATTGTACCACACAAAGGAACATTATTAAAAATTGTTAAAAATTATATAAGATTATAAAGTTTAAATGGTATAAATAACCTTAGTCCATTAAATTGTTTTAAGTTATTAATATTATTGTTTGATCGGCGTGGCGGCCAGCCGCGTTAGAGAAATGCTCAGCATAATCAGCTCCACACACCGCGTTTGGAACGACTCGCGTATTTTGTCGGCGCGGTCAATCTGGCATCGGCTGCTTAGAGCGCAACTCTTACCAGAGCATTCCGCCGCGAAAGGGTTAAGCATAGCACGAGTTTAAGAATGTCTATGTTTAGAGTTAGAAGTGGTTATGTTTACATGGATTGTTGATAATCTGAAGAAGACAGTAATGTCAATAGTCGGACAACACAAACCCCATTTTTTAGTAGTTTTTTTAATTCGTGATAGCTCTGTGAGATCAATATAATGCAAAAGGATTCACTCTATTTAATGTGCAATAATTGGACAACTCAGAAAATTTTAACTCGTAACACTACAGGAATGTTGCAATTATGCGATGATAACTCAGTGGTACCCTATTCCAAACATGTGCCCATCGATTAGGGTTTAAATTCTATAATAAGACTGAGGTAGTAAAACATCGTGAAGTTATATCTAGTTAGCTATCATCCTAAAGTTGAAAATATGTAGTTATGGATTTATAGTTGTATATGAGTCAGCCCCTACGATAGCCTAATTAGGAACCATAGTTACTTAACATCGGTCGATCGAGACTGACCACAACGATAAATGTATAAAAAACAATTAAGTGAAACATTTAAGTTAATATTAAAACTTATAATTATTAAAAATAATAATAATAAAGAATATATAGCGTAAAATAATAATAACAACAAAAAAGTAACGAAGTGTATTTTACAAGCGCACACACAAAGGAGTCGAGTAAGGTTGCGTAGAAGAGGCATAACGGCATAAGAGAACGTCATGCCGTTTGCCGACGCAGCAAGCGGGTTGATTTTGCTGCCAAGGCTCACGAATAGATGTATCACATCAATAAAGAAGTTCTAAAACACGTTTATAATACAAAAACTAAAATATTGGTACCAAAGATTTACGTCAAATTACTAATTTACATCAAAAGATGCTAAAGCTAACTAAAGTTGTAGTTCCAGTAGGAAGACCGAATTGGTTCGAAACGAATCTACATTACATTTATCAAAGCATTAACGAGAAATACATAATAGCAGCTGTCATAAAGTAGCAATTGTAAATAATGAAGTGAAGACATAATGTAAAAACTGTTGAGTAGTTGTTAGGTACGGCTATCTGTTATTATTGAGCACTTAATACAGGATTAAACACAAGGTCATTACGTAATGTTTATTCGTTTTGGTCTTGCGAACTTTTATCCTATTGACAGTTGCTGCTGCAATTTAGATAAAGCCAACGTTGAAATTTATGGACCTTTCATAAAACGATGTCTGCATAATATTCAATTAACGTTGTAATTATCCCCGACAATCAGCAAAATATAAGCTACCCAGTTGTTTGTCGTTTTTTCAATTAATTTCGATGCGTATACTTTGCTTACTTTTAATTTATACAAGTGAATTCAGGTTAGTTCCAGCTGTTCAATGAATACTTGGCATTGCGAAATATACTGCGCAAACATTTGAATTAATTGGAACAGTATACCATAATACATATTATATATTTATAAAAGTTTTGCAATGAAATAATTCTACTTACCGAAAGCTTTTGCGATAGCGACATTTCCCAATACAGCTATAATGGGTACCAGGAATATGGACGACCCAAGATCAGAGCACATTTCTAAAAAGGACACTTCTCTGCCGCCGTATTCTGTATTGAAAGGCGGCAAGCTTAGTGAAGGAAGGCCTTGTCTAAAATTTTTGAACATTTACATTACGATTTCTTACATGATTAATATTTTTTAATGTTATATCAAGTTTAATTTTAATTCATTTTCAATATTAATATACTATCATATAAACGTATGTCGCCTGTGAAAAATATTTGTATATATATCCGATGCCTTGTCAAAAATAAGAGCGTCCACACCTAAATTAATATATAATATGTAATACATTACGTAGGTTATCAAGGTAATTCATAACAAAATAATCATCGGAAGTTATTGATGTAAGTACGCCATTGTGCTCTTTATCGTTTAAGTGGTCTATTATGGACGCTATATGTAAACATAAATAAAATAGATGAATACTGTACCTAACTGTTCCTGTTAATTTGAACGGAGATTCTGAATATTGTTCAAAAGTAAATGCTATAATTGAACACATCACGACGATGATAGCATTTCTCGATGTCGATAAAAGCCAAAGTACTTTTTTCACACTTTTTCGACTTGAAGATAAGTTAATATCTTTCATTTTCTGAAACAAAGATAAAAAAGTATGTATTATGGCTACTGAAAACAATTTCGCATATTTAGGAAGTACAAACATAGGTACAATGTTGATAACGAAGTAAAAACGAAAAAATTAAACAGCTGTGTCAAGTGATAAATTTATGAAAATAAAATATTCATTCAAATAATTATGGATGTTGAAGTCAATACAATACTTCTTGTTATGAAAAATGTTATGAATTTTATGGATAAAGAAGATTTTTTTAAAACGGTGTTCCAAATAAATCTTTTAATTTAAGACGTATTAAAAGATTTGATGCCATCACGATTACAAGCATTTACATTAACAAATCCAAACAGTTTGTATATTCGAAATTTATATAATTTTATTAATAAATATAAGAAAGTTATTAAAATTATAACTGAAATAAAATAATACTTAGTTTGGAGTTGATCTTTCTCAAAGTATTCAATAACGCTCTGTTGTGGGAGTTGGGGACGCTCAGTAAAATAAGAAATGGCAAAACATCTAATAAATTTTCGTCGCAGTTTTATGATATTAAACTCACGTATTTCAAACTAAAATTAAATACCACTATAATTAAGGTGTAAATTTTTGGGGTTTATTAGACATTTTTTCTCAATTTTTTTTTTAAATGTTTTTGGGCTTAGTAGAGTTATCTTTACTATCTCACCTGCTGCTAAGTAACGGTGTGGTCCAAGATGATTGACACGCTTAGCCTAGTACCTATAGGTATTTGGTGGCAGATTTTCAACTTGAAGGTGGTAGGGAGCCAGACGGGCAGTAGATAAAACCCAACCACCATGTTAATATTGATGTAGACGTTTAACATGAGTGTTGACCTTTATAATAATTCACTATATTTTACCAATATTAAAATAGTGTATGTTTTATAGTACTTAATACGCAATTAATAGTATATTAACAAGATTATGAGAGAAATATGACATTGTAACCAGCGTGTTAGCTATGGTAGTCCACACTTGGTAAACAATAACAAGTATTCCCTTTTTAAAAACAATTAAATATATATTGTATTACTTGTTATCTTTGCATGCATTTTTAATCAAAAGTTACTATACTGAGATTTGAATTTTATTTTATTTTACAAATCGTATAGAAATTTTTATTAAGCTAAATTTCAGAATTTTCCGTTGAGAATAAATAAGATATTATTATTAAAGAATACCAATAAACCAAATAATAAGTATCACACTGGAAGCGCAACAACCCGTCCAACAATCATATTCCTGTATCTGGAATTCGTTATCAGAACAAGGGGTTGAAAATGAGTATATACATATAATAAAAAAATATTTATAATAACAACAAAGGTAGACTCAAACTAGAAATAGTAGGCCCAAGCTTTCATATAGAACGAGGCGTGAAACAATGCGACCCCACATCCCCAGTGTTTATTGTCACTCTAGAGTCAACAATAAGAAAATTGGATTGGAAAACTTACGGCCTAAACATAGACGAAAAATACCTAAGTCATCTCCGATTTGCTGACGATTTGGTGCTCTTGTCGGAATCCAGCTGGCAATTACAAAACATGATCAAAACACTAAATGAGGTAAGCAAGTGGGCTTACAGATGAATCTCACCATAACTATGTTAATGATAAATAGCACGGAGAAGATAATATCAGTCGACAATAAAGTACTAAAATATACGAATAAATATGTGTACTCGGCAAACAAATCAGCTTCGAAAACTTTTTAGAAACCAAAAGATATATCCAACTACCTTGGAACAAATATTGGAGTCCGAAAAAGGTTTTTAAAACTAATGTTTTGTCAAGTTGCCTCTTACCGTGCCTAACATATGCTTGTCAAACCTGGAAAAACACAGCCAAAATATAGGAAAAAATTACCACATGTCAACGGGGGCCTAGAACGAATTATGCTAAAAATTAAAATAAACCAAAAAAAATACGACACACAAAAATAAGAAGCATAACTAAAGCTACAGTTGCTCGAACATATGCCCTAAAACTGAAATGGAAATGGGCGGGGCATGTAGCGAGACTAAAAGACGAACGATGGATTAGAAGTGTGACACTTAGGAGAGGTCCAGGAGGAAAACTCAGCAGAGGCAGACCGCTAATGAGATGGGCGGATGATGTCAACAGAACGGCTGGCACAGACTGGATACAAATAGCTCAAGATAGAGATAAATGGGCTTATTTGGAGGAGGCCTTCACCCGCGGAGGGGTTCGTGTATTATAATAATAGCATAAGTATTATATGTAATAGGTTTAAGTTCACTGGTTTGTAATCTACATGAATATAAAAGGCTTTTAATTTAATAAAATTCATGAAAGTAGGTACATTTCAGATAATTATTCTGTCTTTTGTGCATTCAAATAATATTCTTTTATATTTGAAACAATGTTTAGTATCTATTTATTCTTGTGTACCAACATACACTTACAATACAATTTACAATTTATAATGTATACCAACATGTCTGTTCATTTCAAATACAATTAGACAACATGAGTTACATTTAAAACTTTTATACAATATAGGTTGGTGTTTATAACATAATATTCTTTTTGCTTTAGATTAAATAACGCATGCTTTTGTTACTTAAGTTTAATGTAAAAAAATTAAAGTGCAATAAAATTTAACTGCTACGTTTGGAAATAAAAGATAATACGTAGTAAAATGTACTTACTCGCATTAAAAGTAGTATAATTATACACGATATACCTAAAACGCTATCTGGTACTCTGGCATTAGGTATGTTTATAATAACCTGAAAAAAAAGTGAAATTCATTATTTATTAATGTAAGATATATTTCTTTGAAACGCCAACAAAATTTACACTAAGGAATTATAATACTTACACTGAAAAAGAATGAATATATACAAGTGCAATCTTAATTATAGATTTTGACCTGCTACTCATATTATGCTGTGAGAAGGTAACATAAATAAAAGTCATAAAAAATGTATAAGGTGGATGTGGTTATTAGATAGTCGCTTAAAATTGAAAGTATGATAAAATACAAATAACTAACCTTTTTCACTGTATCTAGAAATCCACCAGATCTAAACTGTAATCCCAACAGACCCTTTAGTTGGGACACAGCGATTATCACAGAGGTAGCTGACGTGAAACCTACGGTAACCGGTACCGATATGAAATCTATTAAAACTCCTAAAACATAATGAAATTAACATGAATAATATCCATAAAAATATACAATTTTTTATATATCAATTACAGATTCCTTTCTCTCAATTTATTTATATTATAAAAGAAAACCACTTTCTATTGTAATACAAGAAATTATAGTATAATTATCGATTTGTCAACATGTTTACAGTATATAGTATTAACTTACACAAACACAATTTGCTTATATTAATGTTGTTCAGTCAATTGTATTGTTGTATGGATTATTTTATAACTTGAGGCTTTGGGTAAGGCAAATCTTGTTAATCTAGTTTTTAATTATCACATAAAATTATATTATTACATATATTACACATATTACATATATTACAGATTCCAAATTTTTAGCCCATGGATTATTAGAATATTTTAGAATATATGTTTAGGAAGTTTTTGCATCATTAAAAATTACTGAGGTAAACTTTGCGTTAATGGAATAGTTTTCATGACGATGTATTATGATCGATATATTGACAGTGCAAATTTGCAGAATACATCCAAAACATTTCACACACAAAATCATATCATATTTTAAACGAACCGAACATGTTCCATCGGCAATAAAATCAAATATGAGCGAACTTATTATTGGTGCGACACGATAGAACGAAATCGATCCAGGGCGGTGAACTAATAAAAGGGTTTGAATGAGGTTATCGATGAAAATTAGGCGCTGATATAACGATTGGGTTATTAATGAAAACGAATACACTTATAAGAAATAAAAGTAATGTATGCTGTTTCGGACAATATAAAAAAAAAATTATTTAAGTACTTAATTGAATTGAATAAATTAAAGCGATGATAGCTCAGTTTCAGTTGTTAGTTAGCACACTAGTGTACGGACGCCGCATCAAGGGATGTGAGTTCGAATACACCTACAATGAGCTTGAGCTTTCGGTGAAGGAAAAACATCGTGAGGAAATAATAGCATGGTGGTAGGACTTTTTGCAATGCCCGCCTGGCTAGCAACCACCCTTAAGTTGAAAATCGCCAAATATCAATAGGTGTGTTTCGGCAGTTGCACTTGAAAGTCAGTCCCTTCACTAGGCTAAGCATGCCCACCTTCTTGGACCACATCGTCACTTAAGGTCTGGTAAGATTGTGGCCATAACGCTAAACTTTAACTTTAAAAATATTGAGGTAATATTGCAGAAATAAATAATAACTATTTCAATGTTCCTTTGTTACCAGTTGTAGTCCCGCTAATAGAGAAAGATCTGTAAAGAGATTTTTCTTTACCTTACCTATTAGAGTAATTATCGTTCAAATACCGAAACAGAAAAATGATTACAGTGTACCGCCTTTATTATAACTATAATTATTTTTTATGATAACTCAATAATTATTTAATAAATGGTACCTCATGTAATATGCATATAACTGACATTTGCGAGGCAATGGTAATTTTTACAGTTGTAACATTGAATTGATCGGTAGTTATCGCTAATTTTCGATATTGATAATGAGTTTACGCTGTCGATATTACGACATAAATTACGAACAGTATGCATATTTCCAGTACCTACGTACATTATATACATGAAGATTTATTAATTGTTATACGCTTGAAATGCTCCAGTACATTCCTACTTTAATTATATAGCATGAGTAACGGATACGACTATAAAAATATTGTTTCATTATTTTACTGAATGTACTTTTTTATATAATAGCTTGGCAAAATAAATTTCGGTGTAATCTAGAAAGAACGTTAAGTGCTCTTACCAACTTAAAAAACTTAGCTTAAATTAATATACATGGTAGAAATGGAATTCTATTATGTGGACCTAGAATGAGTATGAGAGTATCTGAGTGAATGGAAATAAAAATAACTGAGAGTCGTGTGTTATTAGTTTAAAAATGTTATCAGTTATTAAAATAGATTTGTTTCTTTTTAAAGTTTCCATATTAATAATACATTTCATGTTCTTAAGTGGTTCATCATCAAGCCATACATTTGGTTATAAATGGTTAAACTTGGTTACAAATTAAACTTGGTTTAATTGCTAACAATGTTTATTCCAAAAGCAATGGTGGATCAGAAATAACGTATACAGATATCGTTCAGACTACTACAACGTAACTCAACTGTAGGCAAAGGTAAACGTCGTGCTGAAGCCATAATATGGTGGTAAGCCATTGTATAATATCCACCAGCGGTACAAGTGGTAGTTTACCACTTTCAAGTTGAAAATACGTCGGCAAGCACCTGTACGTGTTTTGGAACTTCCACCTGAAAGCCAAGTCTCTTATTAGGCTTAAAGCGTTATGATTTTGAGTCACACCGTCACTTAATATCAGGTAATATTGAGAATAGAACTACTATTAAAAAAACTATCGTATTTCGCACAAATAAACTAGCAAAAATATTATATACAGCTTCAATAAAATGTCATTTAATTCAGAGTCTGTAATTAATAAAAAAGAAGATACACTTGTAAAAACATAGGACTTATACTTTATTTTACGTGACCCAAAACAGTTTACTTTAACGCTTTCTCTTTTTATCGTATGAATGGCTGACCTTCAATAATACAGGAAAACTTGCAATGTAATACCTATTAATATTATAACATAGTTTAAGTCGATTATATTTTTCACTCGATTTTAGTTGAAAAATTAAATTGATTCACACATATGGCTGTATATAATAACGAAATAAATATAAAGTCAGTGTCCAAATTTATTACAATTTAAACTGAAATTTGCATAAAAAACACATTTAGGTTTTACGTGATTAATATTAAATTGAGACGTCACATTAATTACACAGAATTAATAATAAGTAATTTTAAATGAAATCAATTGTATTATTAATTAATTGTATAAACGTTGTATTTAGATCACATGATCTAATAGCAGCATACGTTATCCTAAGAGGTTCTCTACCCAGTTGCCTTTTTCTACATTCGCTTACGTAAAAAGTAATCAAAATATGATGGTATGGCATTCTATTTCTTAACCGGCAGCATATTTCAACACAAAATCCCGTGACCAATGTGTCATAAAAACAAGGAGTCTTTACTATTAGCTGTGAAAGAAACATCACTATTGTGTTTCTAATTCTAAAGTTTTTCACACACTTTAATCATGTTGTTGATATATGTCGTTGGTTTAATATCTAGAAAGTCGTGCCATACATTATTCGTCAACTTTACCACAAACTTGTTGTAAAAGACGCTATAAAGAAAATAGCTGTGGGAAGGTGGATGAGAACTGTAAAATATAGAAATTTGTGGAAATCCTTTGAAGAGGCCTACGCCAAAATACGACATAAAGTGGTTGCCGATAATATAAATATACAATCCAATCTGTACTAATTATAAGATAACTCGTTTCACCAGATAAGGCAATTATTATTATTATTATTATTATGTAAAAGAAGGCTTAAAACCAACGTACAAATGTCCAAAATGCTTACCTAAATGCAAAATACCCATAATTAGTTGCACAACTCCGGAAAGAAAACACAACACAACTGCATAATCAGTATTCCTCCCTTGAATTTGTTGGTATGTCATAAGCGCTAATAATGCTGTTGGGCCCAAAGTTATATCCTTACATGACCCGAATACTATATAAACGAAACACCCCATAAATGATGAATATAGGCCATACTGAAAGAAGCATACTGTTAATTAATATGAAGGTAAACATGATAAAATTCAATTTGAATACAAATAACAAGTCTATTTACTAATTGCAAAAATATTAAATATTGCAAGATAGCAACAAATACTTTGATTACAGATTTTAGTTGTATGCATACACGTGCTATTCGTGGTAGTTTAATGACACGGTCATGGAACACGTTCTCGGAATTCGTAAACATTTACATATTTTGTAGTTGCATTGTTTGCTGGTGGTAAATTAAAATTTTATGAAATGAATGATTAAACATTTTCCCTTAACATTTAATGATAAATTAGAATGCATTTTTTGTCTTTTGAAATCTAAACACGTTGAGGGCTGGGATTGTGATTAAATTCATAATTTCACAATGTTTATATCCAGTACAAGATAGCAGTTATTTTATAAAAGAGGGGTATAACTACAAATCTTTTTTTTTTTTTTTTAAGTAAGTAGACCAAATTGTTGCAGGCTTTTAACAACAATTTGGTGTACTTACTTAAAAAATATAACTTTGGGTTGAAGCTACTTAAAAAATAAAACTTCTAGTTGAAGCGGATTTGTTTTTACCCCCCTCAATATACTATAGTTTCACTACTTGTTTGTTGCTTCACTTAGTAGACTAGTTTTCACAAAAAAGAAAGTGTACCTACTTAATTTCTACAACTATTGTTGTTAGTTTTAAGATTTCATCTTCTCATTAATTCAAAAGTATAATTTTATAAGAAACATTATGAAAAAGTACAGCGAAAATAAATACTTGTAAATATAACGAAACACTGCGTTTACCTGTGGTTCCAAGCCTCCTAGAGTTGCGTAGGCTAGAGCTTGTGGTATGACGGTTAATCCTACAGTAATACCGGCTATTAGGTCGGCGATGGCTTTTTCTGAATTATATTCTGGAAGCCATTTTGAGACTGGCAGTCTCTTGTGCATTAATCGTTTGCATTTGGTTTGTTTCTTTAATCGCTGTTTCGACGGTGACGACATTTTTGACGATACACCTGTTGAAAATCGCATATATAAATGAACAAAATTTTAACAAAGCTAATTGTAATGAAGTCGTTAATTATAAATAGAAAATAAATATATTTAAAATTCTGTAAAGATAAACGACATATATACAAAATTATTTTTTATTCGTGTACATATCTACTGTTCTTATAAGAATACAATTCTAAGGATATATTCTGTTTTTCATTAAAATTCTTTAATATTCATATTAAGAATATTACTTTTTTTACTTTTAATTATATAAACATACATAAAACGAATCGCAGTCTATGTTTGTGTGATTGTTTAAATTGCATTAATTATATTCTTCAAATTCCACAGTCACAATTACAGATTACACAATACAGAACACACAAATACAGACCGAGATAATTAAAAAACTCATATATTTTTTAAATCAAATTTCAAACCAAAGAAGCGACCTGTATACTTTAAGTAAAAAGTTCTTTAAAATAAAGTTTTCTATTCTTAAAAACAGAATAACGTTTTGAGTTCAAAATAAAACAAAAAATATCACCTAGTTTAAACATGTAACCACTGGGGGATTGAACAAATAAGCTCAGACGTAACGAAATATTGTTTTGTTTTGCATTATTTTAATTGCATAGAATAAATTTTAAAGTTACCTACATAATATAAAAGTCAGTAACTTTGTAAAATTAACATATTATATTCACACGCCATAACATTGTTTTATTTCTATTTTCGATAAAACTTGCGAAACATTAAAACGAAACGAAAATGAACGATGTTATTTGAAAAATAAGTTTTGTTGTTCATTTACTACACAACAAAGGAATCGCTAAAACTTTCAAATCAATAAACGTATTATACTTATAGCCTTTGAGGAGACTAAAATAACATTACTTTTCAGAGAGGTATCACAGGTATCGAAATATTTTTCTTTAATATAAGTAATTTTCTATGATCTACCAAAGTATTTATGGTTAAAATATTAGGCTTACAGATTAAATAGAAGATCCTTCCGACCGTTCATTTCCAATTTCGTAATAAAGGTCCACTCGCTAAAAAACCTCCGACGAAAAACAAAAGCCAAAAGCCGGTTTTACATATGAAAGAGGACCCTAATAATCGATTCCATCTCCATTATCTTTTAAAATAAGAAGTATTTCTTGTTTTAGTTATACTTGCTTACGTTATTGTAGTCTCTAGGATTATGGAAATATGGTAGATTGATATATTATAAATAAGAAAATGATAAACAGGCACCTACAGTTAACTTTTCATTGTTTGTTCATATAATATAAACGTCATGCAGTGTTGGCAGACCTTGTTTTCCTATTACTGTAAAACATCTTATTACTTATTATAAGTTCTTCGCAAAAACCAAATAGAAGACGAGGTATCATTTTATAAGAAACAAAACATACTTTGGTATTATTTTTCATATTGTTTGGTTATATATAATGAAATACTTTCATGAAGTAAGGGTAAAAAGTAAGTATGCTGTGTTCGAGCATCATTTTGGATACGTACCACCTAGCGTCTAAACGCCCACGCTCACGACCGCAGTTTTATTCGTTCCATTTGCTCGCGAGCGAATACAATGAATAATTCAAGTGGAATGGAGTATGGGTACATTCATACAGACGGATCGGTGGGAGCTATATGTGAGTGAAGATAAGACGTCATTAGTGACGTTTTCGCTGCGATCACAACGACCGTGTCGTCATGTGGCATGGCTTAAGGTATATTTTGTGCGTTGTGAACGCTAAGTGAAACGTAGCCTATATACTCAACCTGACTATCACATTTATTAAACATATTACACATATTTGTTAAACAATACTAAGTTTGTTTGATAAATATCTGCAAACGGTGAAAGAAATACAAATACTTGTCCAAAGTGAAAATTTTAGATAATCTTCGGTAATTTATTATCCCAAATAAAAATGTAAAAGACAAGATAACTGTTTTTTATTTACCAAGATCACAATAAATAATAACGATAAAGAAAATTTCGCGGGCAGCATCGTGCAAGTGGTAGAAATGAAACTAAAATAAAGGCGACAGATCGTCTAACTGTATATTATACAAACATACTAGTTGTGCTCGCGACTCTTTTCGCAACAGAACAAAAAATATTTTATATTTTTTACCCGTTTTTGCAACTTTTTTCAATACAGTTTCTCTCATTGACTTCTCTTATCTCTTAACAGCATGATCTTAAGTAGCCTAAAGCCTTCCTCAATGATAGCGCTATCAAATACAAAAACTATTTACTTAATTCTAACTAGTAGTTACTAAGATTAGTGCGTTCAATCAAAGAAGCTTGTCCGTTTTATAATATTAATACATACATGAGCTTTAAATTTCGTTCTAAATTCTCGTTCAATTAACTTATTGCCCCTAATACATTTTTCTTAAAAAAAACTGCATTTTTCATTAATATTAAAATATTTAAATTTAAATAAAATTTAAAATTTGTTGTTTATTGTTATAGTAGTAGTGATTAATTAAAAAAGAGGAATATATTTTCATTACTCTTACACTTTGTTGTATGTATTATTACAGATTTATTATCAAATTTCTAAGCATACATAACTAATGGAACCTTTAAAATGTTTGGTTCGAAACCTCTATCAATTTTCGCCAATACTGCGATTATATTATTGTAAATAAAGAAGCAAATATGTTTCCTCTCTGAAGATAAACAAAGTGAGTATAGAAAAAAAACAAATCTATAACAGCAAATACATTACTATGAATAGCAACAATTGGAAGATAATTACCTATTAAGAAGAAATATTTTTAGGTAGAAAGCGCTAGTCATATTTTCGTTATTTTTCGGAGTCGGCGAGATAATTTGTGATGGTGTATTACGGCGATTGCTAATAAGCCTAACGTTCATAATAAAGATGGGAAGTTGTTTCCTGGAACCAGGTGCGACCAAATAATTATTTACTGATATTGGATTGAGTATTCCTATCAACATTTTTATTCGTACATTAACATCGAACAATCGTTTGTTCAATGGAAATTATTAACGGGATTTGTTCACCGTCAAGATTACATTGGCTACAGAATTGACATATTAGAAGCTCATTATGTTTTTCGTAATTCTATGTAATCGACGGGAAGTCATTATACGAATGATAGAATAACGGCGTATTTCTAATTTGCACAACTGCGATAATCACATGAATTTGATCAGAAACAGCTGCCATGGTAATGATGTCGTTTGTCAATATGGCATTGATTATTTTAATTTCACGGTAGCGTGTCATGCCAAGTTCAAACTAACAGAACTGGCGAGCAGTACCGTGTGTAATATTACACGAACCATTTGGAGCCACTCCTGACACTCTAATAACTCAAAAACTATTTCACATAATATAGAGATATATATGTATTCCAAATTTCATCAACACACCTCAAACAGTTATTTAGATATTAACGTCCATAAATCGTCATTTTTATCACTGACCTATAGATCAAAACTCTAACTCAGTTTCAGATCACCTAGAAAGTTCAAATTGGGCATCCAGATCAGTAGTTAGCTGAATACAAAGGAATAAAACAGAAACTAGTAAATTTTTATCATTTTATTTAAAAATAACAATTAATTTATTCTATTAGGAACACTTACGTATAGTAGTGCCTGTAATGTAATGTAAGTATGTAAGAATCAGCAATTAAAATTGATGACAGATGGTCTTTATGTGGATTTTAAGGTCTTCACGTGACTATATAATATAAGGAGTGGAATACCACGCTTAATTATTTTTTTATGCAAACATATCTGTTTTAGTACTTAAAATAACTAAGAATATAGTTGAGTTTCGTATTTATAACGTTATGAACTGCGATTTAGTATTAATTATTTCAAATTTCATTATTTAGCGCACATCAATAAAGTAAAATCATTACTTAATTACGTAATTAAACTCTTTAAATGTAAATTCGTCACAATTGACGCTAACAATATTGCCTACATAGTTAGAGGCTATAATTTAAAAAGTGAGTTTTATGTTTATACTCTAACTCAGATTATTTATATAATATAATTATATTGGCTTCGAATAAACTACTGAATAGCTTTTAATGAAGGATTCAGTAAAATTAAAACAATACCATTTACGAATATGAATCTTTAAACAGTGGTCTACATGGAATTATGCACTTACAAGGCTTACACTTACAAGCTCATAGCTTTGTTACTCTATGGTCGTCTACGTTACGATTTAGAAACCTTTGTACTGCGTTTTTGTTATAAAATATATCTGACACAAGAAAATTATAAACTTTTATATTTCCCGACATATAGAATTTGAAGACACTAGTGAATCTTACTCTTTCGTGCTGATGAAATTGTTATAAAGTAATCTTTGTAGTTAACGTGTATTCATAGACGGTTAAATGCATAACGGATTCTGTTTGCATGAAGCTTTATTAAAGAACCAATCGTATAACCTTGACATAGAATTTCCTGGTTAGTTTTTGTATTAATTTTATGTACTGCTATTTAAAAGTATTGCTATTATTGTATAATAAATAATACTACACTATCCTGATTAGTAAAAAAATATATAATAGGTTCGTACTACGTAGTTTTTATCGTAACAATAATCGCTAATTGCGTATTTTTTTCAAGTGACTAATACTGCAGACCTGAGTGGCCTTTACAGTTTCACAAGGTTTTTTAGCGAATTTAAAAGGCAGAATAGTAGGAACCATGGGATAGATGTAAAATAGTTGAACCTCGATTTTCGTCGCAATTTCAAAACAAAAAATACCTCTATTTAAAAAAAAATGATTTGTATATGTGTGTTCTTTATGGAATTCAAAACGGCTAAAGCGATTTAGGTGAAATGTTATTTTGACATTGACATATTTGCCTAGCGGATAATCCTGTGAAGTTTGATAGCGACTGGAATAACAGATTATTTGTTGGGGTTTTGGCATTGAGCTACTGATACAAATTCCTAATGGGTACCGAAAACAAGTTTATTGATGTAAATTGTAAACTTATATCTAGTATTCATAAAGCAAAGCAGTATTGAAAAAGGTTACGAAAACGGGAAAAAATATTATTTCTAAAAGTTTCCATGTTTTGGACAAACACCCGAACGAAGTCGTAGGCACAGCTAGTTTAGAATAATACTTTATGAATCAGCGCTAAATCTATTTATTATTAATGATATAATAACGGACCGATACTATCTTTTTGTTTTTGATATTACTGACTTTGACCTTGTGCGTGTGATAAACGGCAATATGATTTTATCGATAGTAATATTTCATATTTCATATACACAATATAACGCCCGCAACTTATGTTTTCTTGTTAATTTTTAGAATTAAACTACTCGTGCGTCAACTATTATAACCTGGTTGCAATAGTGAAATAAAAAACCTTAAGGTGTTACGCAAATAACTCATGAAAGTTTAATAAACAATTGGATAAATAGCTTAGTAACGCATTACATACTTGCAAAGAAACACAATGTCTATCTATATGTATATCGATTATGAAATTTTAGGTACTTGTAGACGGTAATAAAAGACAATGGGTTCATGTGTTCATAATTTTTCTACTAAACGGATTGACCGATATTGATGAAATATTTTACGTGTCCTTCTGGTGTCACCTGAATGGTTCAAAGCTATAGTTGAAGGCGGCGGTGACGCCGTTGTTGATATTCCGATTTTTTAAGTTTATTTTAAGATCTGTTGCGATACCACTTTTTTCTATACCATTACAGGCAGAAAGTATTGACACTGCACAGAGCAGAATCACTACCAACCTATAAAAAAATCCTGAAAGATATTATGCATTTGTATGTTTGTATCTATCATTTCTAGAATTTTAAAAGTGGAATTGGACGTGTAGAACCTCTGATTAGCCTTTTTTATTTATTTCTACACATTGGTCCGCACCATTTTCATTGAATTGTATTTTTTTCATATAGTACTCCTTTTAAAAAATGCACAATACAAATGGCTTACTTATTATGGCCTCTCTTTTTATATAATTAACAGTTATTAATATTACTATTTTAATTATTATTTTCAGAGTGCTTGTGATGTTATTAACCCGCTGGGTCAGCTGCGGCAAACTCCTCTTCTAATATGTTGGAAATCTTATTTACTGTTTCTACATTAGACACATTAGACAGATTAGACTTGGACTCTCAGGTTTAAATAATCGTTCAAATCTAATTTGCACATGATCCAAAGTAGTTCGCACAGTAAAATGTAGAATCTACACAAAGTAAAAGCTAGAAACAAGTGTCCAAAAAACAATTGTCACAAAACGAGTGCAAATTTTAGGTTTCTTTTTTTTTTTTTTTTATTTATTTACTCATTCATTCACTCACTCATTTTGTTGATCTTATTTCACAGAGACATGATATTTCGTTTTTGTGAGCCGTTGCTAAATTGTTTTAACAATTTTTATTTTTACCTAAACAGTTTGGATTAACGCTTACCGTGGGAGGATATTATCAGCAAAAATATATGCATACAGCGTTAGCATGTAACAGCGGTATTAGTTGAAGCTAATTTTTAACGCGATATTCCTTTATTCATTAGCATTATAACAAGTGAGTTAATGTAATAATTTGATTTGAAGGTTCTAGGAATAGTACTAATCATCTACGTAGTTGATATTATTCCGATAGTTTAAATTACTGGCTGGTAATTTTCATTTTATTGGCAGTAATTTTCACGGTGCTGGTGTTGTAGGTGGTATTTGTAGTTAAGCGATTACATTTATATACATACCTACAGTTTAGCTATTCCTCGTCCGCGTTATGTAATTTTATGCCACTATAAAAAGCTCTATACCACTATATAATCGACTTTTATGCCTAATTTTATAGGAACTAGTCTAGCCATTTGAGGGTGATCAATGGAAAACATTCCAACAAATTTACTTTTTCGTTTATAATTTATTACAGATTTAATTAAAGTATACCAATGAATACACTAGAGTCGACCGGACGCTATTTTACTTTTATAAGTACGCCAATGTAAGATGATTAATACAGCCATAGACATCAGACAATGCTTCAAGTAGCTAAATACAGTATATTATTTTCGAATATTCCATGTGTGTTGTAAGAAATCTTTATACGTCTTTGGCTATAAAAAGAACGCAATGTAATGGTAATATGGTTGTACATTGAAATAAAACTAATTTAAACGGATTTTATCGCGGTTATTTATTAAATTTTGATCCCGACGTTTCGAAAGCTTTTCAGCCTTCGTGGTCACGGGGCGGACTGAGGTGTAGGTTGTCCAGAAAAGTATACGTTATGTTTCGAAGTTTACGAAGGCTGAAAAGCTTTCGAAACGTCGGGATCAAAAGTTAATAAATAACCGCGATAAAATCCGTTTAAATTAGTTTTATTTCAATGAATAATATTCGCGTAAACCTAAGAAATCAATATGGTTGTACATTACATGCTGTGAAAATATTCCAATACTTTTCTCTCAGCAGAACACACAGTATTTTTCCTGTTTCTAAGTATCAAAATGTATAATATAAATATATAATGTATAAAGGTCTCTCCCAAAGTTCTCTTTCAGTTAGTAATGTTGCGGACTGCTTCCAATCGAATTTATTACGTCTAAATGCTATTGGGTAAATTTAAAGTTATCATAGTATCCAATGTTTTATGATAAATTAATTAGTTTAAAATCAATAGAAGACTTACATTACAGTAGCTGTAACCGAGAAACAAAAAAGCAATGTATTGTTTTCCTAATTTGGTCTTATTTTTGTTTATATGTGGATCAATATTCTTATAAACTAAATTTTAGATTACCATTTCACACGATCATTGTATCCATGTAACAAAAAAAAAAAAAAAAAAAAACTAATAGGAAATTATTTGTCACGTTAACATTCTTTACATATTTTAACATGTCATATGCAACAAGAAGGTAAAAAAACATTTGTTATTAAACATCCCTTGACATAAAAATTTAATTTAATAAACAAATATAAATAAATTAGTTGTGGGGTAAAACAATTATCAGAGGCCGATAAAAAATGACTGTACGCGGTCAGCAACTAAATATTTGATAAGAAACGTATATTAACATAAGTACGTGTTCACTACTATTGATATTGAGAACTTTCATAGTTTAGATTTGATTTATCAATCAAATTTTATAACCAATTTAATTATTACAATAATTCTCATGAAACTGATAAGCATTGAAGCAAATCTTAAGATATGCCATCATAAAAAAATATATATATAAAAAGATTCCGTCTTCATCTTAAGGTTGAGACTTATACGAATGAAGAAACTCATCACAGTGGACGTCTGAAGGGACTCTAATAATCTACTATCCGAGAAAGGTAATCTATCACTTTGAGAGATCATGTATTTCCTAGATCAATCCATCGGCCCCTACCTACATTGCCTGTCGAACTATCATTCAATGAATACGGCCAGGATGAACGCTAAATTGATAACATCTTTAAATATTTATTCTTCATCTTTAATTAATATATTACAATAATTTTAAATTAGGAATACTGAGGAATATTTATCCATTCGAAATATTGTTGAAAGTTTATAAATGTAAGTTTTGTAATAAAATTTCAGTATACAAATTGTTGCAAATAAACGAGTCTTTCATTCTCTGAAAATAGGAGACGCGAGTTAACGATATAAGCTATTGAACTTATTAGGTATAAATAAAAACTATGGAAATAGTGTCGTTAACAAATCCTATACAGCTATACTATAAGACATATTTTATAATACAAATATTTGTTAAACTAATTTACGAACTCAAACCACAGTCCCAGTCGAACTAGGCAGACGTAACCAACTTCTAACTTTTTTTTATCGTTTTAGGTTTAGTGTTATGGCCACAATCTCACCTGATGTTAAGTGACGATGTGGCCCAAGATGGTGAACACGCTATGCCTAGTGGAGGCACTGGTTCTCTATTGCTATTAGTATTTGGCGGCAGATTCTCAACTTGAGGGTTGTAACTAGCCAGGCGGGCAATAGTAAAAGCCCTACCACCATGCTATGGTTTCGTCACGATGTTTTCCTTCACTTCGATAGCTCAGTTATCATAGCTTCATTATTATTTTACAACCATTATTTGGTAGTAAGAGATTTCAGGGTTGTCATGGAGTCTTTAAGTGCCTATTTGGCTATCACCTGATGAGTGCCACACGACCCTCTTGTAAATGCCTTTATTCTCCACATCAACAATAAAATACAAATACACTAAACACAGATTTTTCGTTTCTTAGTTTGGTTTTTTTTTTTTTGATAATAATTATGTATAATTTTTTGTAGGTATAAGTAAATAAATATTTCTTGTAACATATTATAAAAATATTAAGTTGACATTTCATAATTTGATATTTCAAGCTTCAGTAATGCCTCTAGCCTGTTACAGGTTATAATAGTATTTTACTTTAAAGATGTGAAATATTTAGTACTATCTTTTACCCGCGACTCCGTTCACTTTAATATCGATTTTGTCAACGTTTAATACAAAGTTTATTCCTCTATTTACCTACTTCTTTTAAGTTTTTCGCGAGAAAAATAGACTATCACCGTCTCCTGAGTCCTATCTATCTTCTATACCAAAATTCACCATAATCAATACGCGGGTATGGAGTAAAAGCGTAAAAAACTCACGTTCGCATTTATAATATTATATGGTAAGGATAAGTACCTTAAAAGTAGATATATACTCACTCTACAGGTACTTACAATTCTGCATACCACACAAACTTTCACGTTTTATGTTCCAAAAATTACGATGTCATTTTGGATTCAAAACAGGTAGGAACATAGTGCAAATATAGCCCAATACAGCTTATGGTGCCATTCATAATTTGTTGAGTAATACCAGTATCGGGTTAAAATCTAAATAAAAACGATCACTTTATATCAATTCGGTACTTCACAAAGGTATAAAGCTTGTAACGTTAATTTGAAAGAGTTATATGGAGATAACAATGTAGAGTATAAATTCTATACATAACAAAAAAAAACAACTCTATAGTTCTTATAATAGTTAAAATAACAGATACATAAATTGACAGCACATATGATTTGTGTGGGAATTTAAAATCCTTATCATCATGCTATGCAGGGTCATTGTAATTATTTGAGCTCACGTCGTTCAACTAGTTGTCAGTACACGCATTCACTGAGCAATCATTCTGTTTTTGTTTTTCATCAGTTTTGCTTTTACCGCAGATATCATCGAATTTGTCAACTCCGTTATTTTTATATCCGCCAGGCTAAGTTCAAGTAAAATTAATTATCAAAATTCAACCTCGGTGTACTGATGCCTTGACATATTATGATTATTCTCGTTATGTAATTTAATTATGTTTTTTTCATTATAATTGCGGAAGACGTCTAAAGTGATAGACTAAATTGATTTTTTGTTATGTGCATATAACAATGCATTTTTAGTTGGTATTGCCAGATTATGATGTCTCACTAATGTTGTGAACTGATATCGCGTCGATGGATATAAATTCAAATTCATAAAAAAAAACCTGAAGTTACAGGTTGTAAAAACATTTTCTAATGCGCGTCTGGCGAAGTTGAAAATCTTTCGTTAAAGACCTATACGTGTGTTACACTTAAGAGACAGTTCATCCACTAAGATTAGCGATTAAACATTTGAGCCACATCATCACTTAAAATCCGATGACATTATGGTTTTTATTTTAATATATTAAGTTATAAACTTACATAATGAATAAAAAACAATACTGTAACATATGTAAATAAGGAAACAATTTTATCTATGAAAGTAATATGCAAAAAAGAATCATAGTCAAACCTTAGTCTACTTTTCACTAGTTTTAACATAATGGTTATATTTTAACATATATAAAAGAGTTTTCACAGCTGCTATAATAAATCGCTAGTAATATAAGGCGGGAAAATACAAGACATCGATTTATTCCTTACTCTCGCAAGCGAGACGCGTAGAAGTTATTAATATAACTCAAAACTCAGTTTTTCTAAGATTAACTAAAGTTAACTGATGCCTTAAGAATAATTATGTATTTAGTTTTAGAACACAACGAAAAAAAAGAGTAGAAAGTATTTGTTAAATAGTTGGAAACAAAAGTAGTTTGTAAAATTAGAAGAAAGTTTTTGTCATTCTTTCTGCTTACCTCAATAGTGCTATGTTATGCTATCATAGAAATAAAATTATGTTTTAATCGCATAAATAATTATAAGTGCAGTCCAGTAGTTGGAATTGTAATATAATAGATTATGTTAAATACGCGTAACATTACTATAAATTACGTATAAATACATACTTAGTTCGTATTGAGAACTCTATCGTTTTTTAAAAGCACTTTAAAAATAAAGGAAATTAAAGTTCATTATAATAGAAACAAAGCTGTACATAACTTGCTTGGTGTTTAGTTGGGTTCAATGCTAAGAAAACTCAGGTGAACGGCTTTACTTCTAAAAAATCCCCTTGTCACCTAATCCTACTCTTCAGAGCACTGAACTTGAAATGCGAGACAGCCTAAATATTACAAGTATGCATCTTCGTAGCGACCTGAACCTTAGGGACCACATCATGAATGTAATTTCCACAACATCTCGGAGACTCGGAATCGTGAACAGGATGCGACGGTTTTTCATGCCCGACCAGTTGTACCTTCTCTATGAGGCCCAAGTTCGGCCGTGTATGGAATACTGCTCGCATCTCTGTGATGGATCCGCTAAATATCTCCTCGATGCCTTGAACAGGTTGCAGACGCGAATGTTCTGAAGAGTTACCTGATGTAATCCCCTCCTCTCCGTTACACAACAGAACCACACGTGCGCGGTTTCGGTTTACAGTTTCACAGTGATGCCTACTGAATCGCGAACTAAAAAATTCACTGATTCTTATTTCTGTCGTACCATAGAACTGTGGAACCGTCTACCCATCAGCGTGTTCCCTCCTTCTATTCCAATTAACATTGGGTCCTTCAAAAGCGGCGTGAAAAGGTACCTAAGCTGGCCAATATGACAGCGATGATTGGCAGAGAATTTGGATTTATAGGCAGTCGACGCTGATTAGGATTGTACTGTACTTAAAATTAAGTGCAGTCACTAAGCTGCGCAACATAAAAAAACCTCGCCTCAATGCTTATTTGTTCACACCATAATTAGTTGTGTTTTAAAATAGTAAGTTTTTGGTCTATTCTGAAAATAAAGCTGCTATTTTACGACTTCTTCAGGTACACGTAATACGACAAGTTACATGTTTTGTATTGTTATTGCAATTGGAATAAGGTTTTGTTTTCAAAGTAGTAAAAAAATATCTCTTATAAAATGAAGCTAATGGTGGCTTGATAAGTACTGAGGCGACGATATATAGGTATTAAAAATATATATAAGAACAAATGTACATCTATGTATTAACTAATTATGTTCGCATTTTCAATAAAAACGAATTCATTTGTGTCGCTCCACGTTGACCTAGTTCAAATAGATGCTAAGATAAAATTCCAGGATACAATGAAATACCTTTTCCATATAAAAATCCAGTTTATGTATGTTCGCAATTTTTATTTTATTTTAGCTTTGTGGCAGGTTTTCATCTATTTACCGGGACGCCTATTTTTTATGTTTTCCAAGAAGCAAAATATCTCATCAAATGGAATGGAGTTTGCCATGTAGTAATAAGTTAATCTAAATATTATACTCGTCACTTGACATCATATGTCATATCATATAATCTAATAAAAAACCTCAATGTGAGGAAAATATTAAGCTATTTATAAAAAGGTAGCGAATCCATTTATTGATATAGATGATAATGCACATCTGCAAAAGTCCCATAAACATTCTCCAAATAAATTAGGGGACCCATGTTAGTTCAACGATTACAAGTCGCCGATTCATCAAGGGTCGCTTCGGATGGCGCAGCACGTACTTCTCTCATCTATTCTAGACGTCGTGACGGAGAATCGATCAGTCAACGTTATCAAGAGCTAGGACTGACGGCAGTGCTCCCTTCAATGATCAACGAAATTAATTTTACGCAGGTCACTTAATTTTACCTTAAGAATATCATTTAATATATCTTTTAAGATTTATAGTAGTAAAATATAAATCAAACAGGCACAATGTTAACTTTTAAATGCAATATTCGAATCTAATTCTAATGCATTCGCATGTTATATTTAAAAAGTTATGGGTATGCTTAAGTGGTTTAGAATAGATTTTATTCATATATTCGTGGGTAACAGACAATAATTATAATTTCTGAACAAGCAATGATATTTTTTTATAGTATGAAGGCAAAGTAATAGTACATTTGGATGGTAAGTAGAGTAGAACCTAGGAACGGCGACTAGCGAAAGATCGGCAGATTTTTTTTTCGAACTAGTCAACCTGTTGTATTAGCTACAACCGTAATGGAAACAATGGTAGAGTGACAAAACGTAACCTCGGTTTCGGATGTTGCCTTACCTGTAATTCCGTGAATCAAAACGAATTGAAGCGATCATTGCAGATCATTTTGGTGAAGGCAAAACATCGTGATGACATGGTGGTAAAGCTTTTTCTAATGCTCGCCTGGTTGGACCACCCTCAAGTAAAAACTCTGCAGCAAAAAACCCATAGGTGTGTTTCGGCAGTTTCATTTGAGGACCAGTCCTTTCACTTGGCTTAGCATGTCCACAATCTTGGGCCACATTATCTTTGTGAGATTGTGGCCATAACGCCTAACCTATTTATCATAAAACAGAATTATCCATTTTTGAGACAAAAACAAACAACCTTAGAGGACCTATTTACATACTCTGTGGGTTTACAGATGAGAAGTGCAGTGTGTTATTCTTTGCAGATACTAGTGAATAGTAGAGTTGTTATATAGTGTCCGGAGAATCGAACTTGAATATGACTAGCGAGCGGACCCGGCGATTCATTATCGAAAGTCGCTATAATGTCAACCTGTACTTCTTGGTAGTTCGATATAACCTGCATAATGTTAGAAAACGACAAACTATAAAGAGTCACTGTGACAAGTTTATCACCATATGCATGGTGACTGCGTTCCGACCGGGTACAGATTTTTACTGTTTGACTACTGAAGATAGACCAGTACATAGTTTAAGCGTGTGACTATACAACAGGTGTAGGTGTTAATTATATATAACATTTTTGAGATCTGGACGCATTAGTTTAGGATGCAAGTTTGTTAAGTTAAACTATAATCTGATAGACGGTATTATCTATCTTCGCGTGAATTGAGAAATTAATACTGGCCGTCTCTGACAAAAGTATTGTACATCACTGATATGAAGACGAATAATTACCTGCAGTCTTAGAACCAGGTAAGCAAGAAGGAAAACTCATGCAAAGCCTGTATTTTCGATAAATTTTGCATGAAGTCATACGGATAATAATTATACATAAAATATTACACTGAAGATAAATGGCAAATAAATGCTCCGTAACTCATAAATTACCTGTCATTTTGTAGAATCAATAAGATATTTTCTTAAACGCCATAAATATACTCTATTCAATTTTACCCTAAAGTCATACATAGACATTAGACAGTAATTTACAAAGTTGGCTTGACTTACATTATCTTATACAGTAGTATAAATTGATATCGAATTACGTTAATTATTGTATATTTATTTAATTGAAAAACTTTTGTGTTTAACGATTTGTAATTCGGCTTTTTATATGTAGTATGACACACCAATAAACAAAAAATAGCTATAAAAAGATTATCTGTAAATAGCCAGAAAAAGAAGTGAAAATTATTAGTATGACGGAAGGAAAAGAAGCCTTATCATTATTATTACAATCAAATTATCATTAAGTAAAGAAATTTGATTGAATAGATCTAAAGGCATATCATATAACATTGCAAGAATGACGCTAGTCCAAAGAATTTGATACTTGCTATGCGGTTATTCTGTAATTACGCAAAAATATAAGTAATGCATATTTCAATCTTTTCAGAGTTTTTAATTAATCAAATAATAAAATTACATTTCTTTTGGTTGATAGCTGTGAACTTGCTTAAATGTATTTTCATAGTTGATATTTTCCAATAATTTTAAGGTAAAAGGTTTTACCTGAAATCTATCCAGATGTTATGAAATGACACGGTTCGAGAAAGTAAAATGCTAAATCAGACAGAAAGACGAACGTTCAAGTCAACATAACGAAACATACTCATACATAGGTCAAATATTTTCAACTTAAGGATAGTAGTTAGCTACGCAGTCATTAGGAAATGTCATAGAATCATGCTAGATTTGTATACAAAATTTTCGTCAGTCGACACAATGTCAGAACGCCCTACAATTGACCGATCATTATTTCTTGTATAACTTTTTTAAACAGTTAATAACTCTAACCTTCTGTTTTTCCATCACCGCTAGTTTCGAGGAAGATAGTGATTTGCTGCATTTAGCTCGTTAATGTACAAAGAAAAATATACAATAAATTATTGCATCCATTCAAAATCTTGTAAATAGATTATTAACTCTGCAAAGTAAAATCACGTAATGAATCGTACAATTTAATCATTAAAAACTTGACACTTGCATATAAGAAACAATGTATTTGGTTTTCAAGGTACCATATGTATGTTCATGGAATCACAATTAGTTGAAGTTCGCAATCGAAGTATAGAACATAAGAAAATATGATTATCATAAACAAAGATATAGTATAAATGCTGAAAAGGTTGTTCGTGGTTAGGCGAACAAAGAATACTAATCCAGAAAATCGTATAAGAAATCAATGCGCGTCGGGACTTTGAAAGATCAGTGCAAATGTATTCGAAGCGGCATTCTTTTTGTACAGCTTATGAAATATTGGGTATAAAGTATATAATAACAAATAAGATTAAAAACATTACGTCGAGAGAGAAAACTGTAATAACGAATCTGATTGACTAAGCCTTATAAAAGATGGAAAAAGGTACGCATATTGTAGTAGAATATTCTATAATATTGACTAAAAAATAAATTGTAAATCGCTTTCAATAAATACACAGTATCAGTTAAAGTATATTCAAATTTAAAGGAACTGTGTAGTGATCAGAGATACTAAAGTATAATATCACAAGTCAATGACTTCGAAGAATTGAAACTTGGGTGATATCTAATGAATTGCAGATTATATTAATTTAACTTATACTATTTCTTATGTAAGGCTTTTAACAATAAAGTGTTGGTTTTATCTCACATAATATGTAAAACAACATATACAGACAAAACTATATTATAAACACATCGTACATAAATATGTCGTCAGAGAAATATGAGTATAATTATGTTGGTAGTTATTATGGTGACAATGACCGTCCTCATAACTTTTAACACTTGTATATATTCTTAATTACACGAAGTTTTTATTATATTAGTATATCTACAGAATGATAACAATTAATAATTATTACATTCAGTAGGGTAGAGACTTCACAGTTGGTGTATCAGTATCGTAGTAAATTTGATTGGAAGCCTCGCTTTGGAAGTGCTGATTTTATGTCCGTCTATCTGTCTGTGCATGTGTTCAATACTCGAGAACAGCATTTATGACTTCTAGTTTTTACTCTAGAAAAACTTTCACTATACAGGTTTTGACACACACTTTATGAACAAATAATAGTAACGATAAATAACATCTAACACTAATTGCCAAATATATAACAATGCAACTTCGTAAAATCGTTAGTAAAATTAGTATATAATAAGAAAATCTAAAAATAAGTTCGCGTTTCAATTTACATCTACGCGTTACTAACTATAAATAAATTAAATATGTCGAAAAGAGGAAAAACTATGTTGCAAAATAGTTTTCAGTTATTGAATAAAATAGCAGTTTACATTTGACAATGTTTAGGCTGATGCATATTGTATACTAATTGTTCCTGCGATTTCGTTCGCGTTAAACTAAAATTGTATTCATTCATTTTTGTCCGCTTTTGTAACTCTTTTCAATTCAGCTTAGCGTAGTTGTAGCGTGATGTTAAATAGCCAAAAGCCTTCCTTAATGATTGCTCTATCAAATACAAAAAATATTTATTGTAATCCAACTCTTAGTTTCTAAGATACTTATAATATTACCTAATATGGATTATTTTAACGACCACAGTTTACTGAATAATGCTTAGAAACGCATACTAATGTTTTTATACGAAAGTTTGGTAAACAATCTCAGCATAATAGTCAAAATGTCAAAACCAACAAAAACATGCATTTAGCAGATATTGGTTTGCTATCGACGATACATTAAGTAGTTGTAATATTTATTAACTTTACCAGTATTTCCTAGTTACATTCATAAATGTATATACTTTCATCTCTACACGTAATACTTAACCTGTTACTATTGTCACTGGTGCTACTTTAAAATTACCTCAAATAAATTATCAGACATATACAATGAACTTGATATTTAATTATTTTTATAACCTTTACTTACTAATAATTATTAAAAAAAACAGCGTTCATATCTTTTTAACTTTAACGAACGAACGAACATATAAATAAATAGTGTCTTGGATAACAGTTGATGATACATTCTTTGCAACAGTATTTAAAAGTAAATTAGTTATTGTTAATAAATCTATAAACATTATATCATATTACCATCTTATGTATATTGTGGTAGCCATTCAGTGTTATCTATTATCTATTATCATCAGTGTTAGCATCTATTATGTTAATCGTATAGAGTTATCTTTGAAACTTATGTAATATATCGAGGGTGAGGGCGTAACAATGGTTCTCTTTTTCTATGTTACATTTTTCTTTATTGAGTAAAAAGGCTACGCACGTAAATGTAGTAAATAGACTACCGATAGACTACTAGATAGAAAGAGTGATGACTATCAAGACTATGAGTAATGAAACATTTTGTATGAAATTATCGTCTAAATTTCACGATTTGCATTCGACTGAATTAAATAGTCTATAATAAACTATAAAACATTACATTCATTACAAATATCAACCGACTTTATAAAATATAAATAAATTTTATAAATTATGATAGTCAAGTCGTATATATGAAAAAAAAAACAAAAGCTACAATTTATGGTAAAATTTAACGAAGACGTCGCGGAAAAAATTGTTAATTTACTTTTAAATTATGAATTTAATTAGAACCAAATGGCGTGCATGTAAATAATATACATATGTTTTATATTCTACTATGTATACTGTAGTATTTTACCTTGATCTTATTTGATAGTGACAGATATAGCCTATAGGAATATTATTATAATAAATCTTTAATTTTTCATCACTACGTAACTATCTCCTTAAATAGAAAGTGTGAAAAAAATAACGTTGCAAGGGTACTAACCGAATGGACTTCGACATTGTAAATATTGAACAGAGCTAAAGTTATTAAATTGTATATCTCATATTATAACATAAACTTGAATGAACCTTATCTAAAAGTATTACTTACCCAATAATAAACTAAGTAATATCAATAGCGAAGTATTAGGGAAATTTAGTTTAGTACTTTACAGTAACTATTATACACGTGGAAAACCTATCATAACGACATACTTTGACGTATAACATAGTGAAAACAATCTGTGTATTCAATTCCTGAAATATTTTTAAAGGGATCTACCAAACTCACGGAATGGTGGAAACTAAAGAACAAGAAAATCTACCTATTATACCCATCACTATTCTTGGTTTGTAATAAAGTTATCTCTTTCTAATCATTCCGAGCGATGTCCTATAAATGAGATATTAATATTATAGAGTCACAATCATATAACGTCAATCGCAGAATAGTTAATGCACGTACGTTATTACTTGGGTTAACAATTAAAATTACTCTATAACGAATGTTAAATCAAACACAATTATTCAACAACAGATATAAACTTTTTAAATGCCCTTTACATAATTGTTAATAAAAACTTACCACGGCTTTAAATGTACAACCGTTACGCGCAGCCCACTTTAGCTATAATAAAAGTAAAAAGGAAACTGTCGCGGCGTATGCGCGAAACAAGTAATCATTTACGTTCACCGAACGAACTGACTAAAGAGCTACTGAGTAAGTCAGCACTGACACGAACTAACTGATGATTACACATAAACGTATGCGGTGTGCGCCTGCTAAATATTCCTCAATATAAAAAGCTTCAGACTATTTCATTTCTAGATCATCAGCACTGTATTTAACATATTCGGTTAATCAATACGATTTTGCATATAATTTAACATTATCATTAAAGCGTCAATCATTAACATAATTCGCCTTCGAATAAATTACTACTTATTCCCTATGTTGTCTGTAGCAGATATATATTTGCGTTTTTTTTGTCTGTATATATTATTATGGTAATACAGTTATTTCATTTTATCTAGAATATTAACATTATTTAAACATTATAAAGCTGTATTCAATAATACATATTAAAAAATATATATACACAATACAAAATAATTGCTCGAAAACCTATCAAATAAGTTGATAAATTATTAATTGCAAGTTAAGTTCAAACTTTTGATTGCTTCACGAGTTATTGCACTTATCTATCAACGTATGTAATCAAGAGGTCTTTAAACTAACTTTATTTTTGTATTAAGTGTGCACCAAAAATACTTTGGCAAATTATTTAAAATCTTATTACCTATGATCAAGAACTTATATGTTCTTATCAGTCAATTAAAACAGCACTTAGGTATTTTATTAATAATAAATGCGTAGGCCACGGTTCTGTAGATGATGAATGTGAAAGCGCTCCATCAATCTTGGTGGAAGGTACAAAGGCCGTAGGTTTTTAGTCAGTAGGAATCTGACATAACCCATACTTTTGCTGCCCGGTGGAAGGTGGGTATCTTATGTAAAATTTTCGTACGAAAAAAAAAAGGCCACGGTTCTTTGAAGTTTCTAAAAAATACTTTGGGATTCGCTAAATTTATTATTGAGATTTTTTAATTAAAGAATTAAACGTAATTTACTTTAGTTTTTTAACAAAATATTTCCATTAAAGATCTTAAAATAATTGAAGGACTATAAATACTTGCTTTAGATTTATTTCGCTTTTTTAGTATATCTATTGAGTGAAATAATTTTACAGTACTTAGTTGCCAACATTTTATTCAAATTAACTATTAACAAACATGTAAATACCACGACATCCTGAGTCTAAGACTCGCGATAAATTGAAGCAAATTGATGAATAAGACTGTGAATTTAATCACTTTGTAGTCAGACGAAATATAAAACTTGCGTTTCAAAAATAAGCATTTACGTAGTTATTCAATTACACACAGTAAGATATCATTTAGTTATTCAATTATAAATAAAAGAACATCAGTTTACTTAATCTAATAATTTCATGATATATGCATATTTAAAAAATTTTTATCAGTCACATTTTTGCAGCACCAATATTTCCCATTGGAGATCATAAGTTCTCAGTCCTACTTCCTACCTATAAATTGGTATTTAATATCTAATTACAACATTTTCTCATTTTCATCAAATTCCTAACATTTGTAAACAAATAATAAAATGTTTATTTTTATAATTACAGTTTATAACTAATATAAATAGAAATACCAACAATATAATTTATGTTTCCTTGGCTTTATGGATAAATTAAAAATTATATTTTATATATTTTACTTAACTACTGTCTAAGTACAAATTAATACTAAAATGAAAAATTTTAATCATTATAATTCTGTTATAGTATGATTGTAACTATTAGAGTAATAAATCTGATTATATTTTATATAAAAAAAAATCAAATACACTAATAAAATTATACTTAATTTTTTATGGATACATCAATTTCATTATTAAATTTTCTGTAAGATGTCTTGTTTCAAATGGTTTCAACTATAAAAGAAAATAATTACTACTTACACTTTAAAAAATTGATTTATAAAAGAATATATATTTTGGTAAATTCTTGAAGTTCATTATTTATTTTCTTAGCTTATTAGGCAGGTCAATAACTGGTACTGAAAATCCAATAAATATTGAATGAGGTATTAAATCAAGGGTAGAGTAATAAAATAATTCTCATTTTATAATTTTTAAAATTAAATAACACATAAAATTTTAACACATATCTGTGTATATATATCTATGTATATCCTAATTAATAAAAGTCTTTTTCATATATAGCTTTAAGCTATGTTAACAATTTTACCAGTTTATAGAGTAACAAACTCACATTTCTAAGTTTAATTGCCAAATATATAATTGACTCATCATCTCCTATCAGCTAAAAGATATGTCCTCCTAGCTAAATGTTTCAAATTAATATTTGTTTTGTCTCTTTAAATTAAAAGTGATAAAAGGTGAGATCACTACCCTTTCCTCTGAATATAATAGTAATTTGAAGCATTAAAGCAATGATGGCTAAGTGGTGTCATGTACGGATATCACATAGAAGAATGTGAATTTGAATCACTGCAATAAGCTTGAGCTTTTGGTAAAACAAAACAGCATTGAAGTAAGACTTTTCAAATATCTACTTGAATAGGTACCACCCTCAAGTTGATGTCTTGCCAGCAAATATCTATAGATGTGTTTAAGTAACTGTACTTGAGAAACACACTCTACACTACACTTAGACAGTGTTTACTACTTAGATCAACTTGTCATTTAACATCACGTGAGATTGTAGTAATAACACTGAAATCTACAAACTGTTTAAATAAAAGAAGGTAACTTCAATGAGTTATTCAATATCTTAGTGATTGTTTAATCTCTGATTGTTTTTTTACTGAACAAGTAGTATATTTTGGTAGAATATACAAAAATAAACAATTAAAAGTGATATTAAAGTTTTTTACATATTTCGTCTGAAGTAATTATCTACTGTTTATTGTGTGAGTTGAAAACAATTTTTTGTGTGTGTAGAATTTTCTGTTTTTTAATTACGCTTAACCTAAAACTAATCTCTATGAAGCTACAGATTTTTCTACATATCTTAATTAAATGTATTAGTTACTTCCACTTCTTTACCATAAAGCGGCAAGTACAAACTCTATATATAATGAGCAATTTAAATGTTTTACAAATGAGGAAAAATGAATTAGATATTTCATGTCAGAAAAGTATTGTAATAGAAATAAGGTATATATGAACTTGAAAATTCATTCAAGAATTCAAGAAAAGAATTGAAAAGTTACAATTATACATTTACATTTACATACTTTTCTTCAGAATTTACTTACCGGGAGATATGTATTAAAATCAATGTAACTAACATATAATTTACAGAAAATTCGTCAAATTAATAATTACTTACCAAAGAGAGCTTAGCATTTAATAACAGCTGGATGGGATGTATTTGAATTTGGTCCTAGTATTATTACACATTTAACTAAAAGCCCACAATAAAAACCAATGTCCCAACGAAACATTACAAAAATAAATAAAAGAAAATACAAATTACAAAGTAAGCGCAACTTTCAAAGTAAACAACTGAAACGTCAAAATACCTCCACTCGACATTATTAATTCTGTTGTATGTTTTTTAATTGCTCAGGCTACTAGATAAATGTTTTTTAAGTCTAACTACTTAATAAATACATTAATATTGCCAGTTTCGCCATATCGAAAAATTGTGTTATATATATTAAATACCAATGGTATATTTATTAAAAGTATATATGCCTCAAATCGGTTTTGTTTATGTGAACGCTTTTTTGTAACAATAAACAATATTTATCCGAAGAAAAGTTTTGATGACATTTTAGTTTATTGATTTTTTTTTTCATTTTATTAATCTTTATTGATATTATCTTATTATTTGTGACAGAGGTTTTGGCGGAATCATATTCTGATGCTTATTTTAACTCATATGCATACTTAATTATTTAACTTTACGTTGTGTAATATTGGAAATATTTGCGTATATTTACGTGATGTAGTATCACTTATGATCATTAGTAAATTGAATTATAAATAAAGATGCGAAGTATAAGTATTATAGTATATTTGCCACATTTTTTATAGTCATTACAAGAGTGTCATTATTTTCTTAATACGTTACATTTTAATTGGGAAAAACGTCCGACTTGGCTGTATAGCCTCAGCACTTGTGCCTTTAAAAAAGAAAACATTGAGATTTAAAAAAAAAACCGTGGCAGTACAGCAGAGTTGACATAAGTACGTTAATTACAGTTTCGCACGTTAATACGGCCTTTAAATTGCACAATATACGGCATACGGCCGAGTGGTTACTACCGTACGCTTAAATACAGTAATTTCATCACATCAAATAAAAGAGCATCTTTCACAGATTGCTGAAAATTGCAATGCAATTTGAATATTGGGATTGTTGCTAAGTGTTATCTGTCAACTGTGTAAAACTGTCAGTGGCCTCGAGTTTTTAAGTTGTGCGTGCGTTTGGAGCATTATACTGTCAATTGCCGCCATAGACAATATGATGCTACAAACATCGGAGAAACACCCCGATTCATGTAACAACACAACAAGAGCATCTACGAAATATCACGTTATCGTGCTTTTACTCGCACTACTTATTTTTAACAGAATTACTTCGTAGTTATTCGGCAAAAAAGGTTATTGATGATGAATGGCATCTTTGCCCAAATACGAATTTTCCTGAAGATACGTTTTGCAATCCAGAATCATTGCCATCGGACAACATTTGGAACAACATCCAGAACCATTTATTTGGCAAAATTTGTTCTTGAAATTCTTTCTTTGCCTTACGCAAATGCCGATTTGAAGATAATCTATAGCGCCGTTAATTTAAAACATAATTTCAAAACCGGCTCATAACATCCACGATCAATAAGACGCTTTTGGCCAAACAGTACCATTGTAGATTATCAAAAAAATATATTAAACATTTATATATTAAACAATTCATATTATAAGCCGGATGAAGCGAATGAAGATGCTGTGAGAAACGTCGTAGATTTATTGGGACGATAGTTGTAGAAGTAGTGTGCTTTTTTCAAATAAATATTTTTGTATAGAGAATACGGTAATATATTGTCAAAAACGGTAATTTTCGCACTTGTGTACTGTAGTCCCAAATGAAGGCTGTGGCAGCACTCAGAACAGTATTAGATTAATAGATAACATAAGTAAAAATTAGCTTCAAAAGGCTAAAACAGCGTTATATATTTTATTAATTATACACATGTCAAGATTATTAAAATATGTAGTTACCATGTGAAATATTAAATCATTGAACTCTATATTATTATGTATGGTTTATAACTATTACGTAAATAAATACACTTTTTGAGTAAGTACTTAGCTGTCAGAGGCCAATCCGGTCTTATGAAGGAGCTGGAAGCTGATCTCAGAAACTATGTTTTGAGTAAGTACTTAGCTGTCAGAGGCCAATCCGGTCTTATGAAGGAGCTGGAAGCTGATCTCAGAAACTATGTTATGATTAAATATAAAACTTACTCATTTCATTTGCCTTAATAAGGATCCTGTTGACAGAATAGCTGATTAAGTTACGATGGAGCTAAAAAGTAGCCGAAAGAATCCTCTGATGCGTTTTATTCAAGCGTAGAGTTTATTTTTGTTTTGAGGTTCCTAAAAAAGTTTTACTGCGATTCACATTGGAAAGTCGTTTTATTTTTATTTTTAAATCTGTTTCTTAATTAGGTACTATTAAGAACATAGACAATAGGTATATACATATTTATTCATCTTGCGTTCACAAATCCCCCATTATTTAAAGTCGATTGTTTAAGCTTCGTATCCATATCATTTAATACAGCCAACGTGAAGGTACAGCAAATCTCTTAAGCATATCAGCCTTAACCAGCAGTAGCCCAAGCCGAGGATCGGCCACTTTTAAGGCTCCCTTGCGCTCGTTGCTTCGGGCCGAGTGCCTTAGTAGATACTCGCCCCCCAAAGCTCGTTGAAGCTGTAAAAGCCCTTAACGCTAACAGCATATGTCGAATCGAAAAAAAAGAAGATGTGCCATTTGTATATGTAGAAACAAGAAGATATGAAGAGTAAACACGAAATCCTATACTTCTGATGTAGAATAACTCTCTTAGATAGCCTTAGTAATTGTTTAAAAGATATAATCATCGGATCAACAATAATGTCAGGATGAGACATGAACTTCTTAGAAAACCACGAACTCACCGTGGTGGTGCCGGGTACACCGTGACACCTTATCGTTTGGTAGAGAGAGGATAACACGAGAGTGTCCGAGACTTGCGACTCAGATGTGGGTTTAAGGGGCCCCTTTGTTGGCTTTCGTCAACACTCATCTTCACCGCTCGTGCCTCTCTCCGCCTAGTATAAACCATTCACGATAATGATTTACAGCATAAACATCAAAACAGTGTCAATAACAGAGAACTATAAATCTTACGTCCCTTCGGAAATGTTCTAGCTACGTATGATAAATACGCCTCAAGCGCCTCGCTTCCAGTGAACCCAAGGCCGCGTTTGTATCGCGCTTTATACTAATCGGCGTATAAACTACCCTCCTATAATTATATTCTGCCATAAAATAGTCACCCTACAACTACATCGATATATAATAAAAAAAATAAAATACAAATTACAGAAAAAGTATAATAATGTATATACCTGTATATACATATGTCTATAGTTCTTATGAGGCTCAATCACGACAAAACTACCATATTTAGCATGACATTATGGCCATCAGATGCGGAGTTTTTCTTAAAGAGATCCTGTTTTTGGATGCCATAGACCCTTGGATTGAAGTGAAAACTTATGTAAGTTGTAATCGACATGATCACGTAACGTGTTAATAATAAAGCTAGGTAAGTTTATCTGTTCCTATTAGAAAAACTTTTAATTTTAGATACTAAATAATAATTAATATTAACTAATAAGTTTTAACTTTAGATCAAACAATTATTTGTATATGCAAAAATAACAACTGTTTGTTTATAATTTTAAGTTTTCACTTTTATCGGCTGTCCTTATGTCTGCTTTGTTTTTTTTTTATCTCCGACCTAGCTTGTCATGGACGGTTTTACATTATTTTTAAACATAAATGTTATTTCTGAACAATTGTTATATAAATATTTTTGTACAAATTCATCATACTCAAAATAATATTTATTTGTAACAGGGTTATAATATTGTTTTAAGCCTTATTTGTTCGCTATTAATAAAATAATAGGCTTTCAGTTTTAACATGAAAATAAATTTGTTCAAGGGTAATACTTTTATTACTCTGTCCTTATATAGCATGGTGTTCAATTTACGTACTAAATCATGTGTATTCTTATGTTAATTATAAGTAACAATACTATGTTTGGTTGTCGGTGGTCTTACAACTTGAGAACTACTGATTCGATTTTGTTAAAATTTATTATTTTAATATTGGTATTATTTTTATATGGAATTAATGACCGATAAGTTATAACCATTATTACCTTTATTATTTTAGTTATCACTTTTTCTGTAGGTCTTCTTATTTTTTATCGTAGGAGTAAAATTGTAGGAAAACCTATTAGGTACATTACATTTTATATTCAGATAAATTATTGTTTTAAATGTGTTCAATGTAAATGGTAATAAAAGATTGACTTGATTTTATTCATTTCAAAATTCAACTTCTGGTTACGTTTATGTTAACGGCAAAACTACTTTATGTTCAAAATTAAAACCATATGTAACATTCTGGCAATTCAGTAGTTGGCGGGTTGTGTTCCAGGATTAGTGATACAGATATGTACCCGATTCGGGTATGACTAATATGCAAATCCATCGCAGTGACTCTCTTTCAGTTTTCCACGTTTCGGAATCAACCCATATACATCCAGTTGCCGAGGAGCTTTTAGGAAAACATGACATTAACGAGTCATGATGGATGACTAAATTTTCGGTGATCCTCGTATGTTTTCGGATTGTGTTTGGCTTAAGATCCGCTGAGCCAAGAGGAATAGGTCGGGAGGCCCGACTTCCTAGTGCACTGGGCTAGCTATTTGAATCAGTTGGGGTGTACGAAGCTGTCAATACGATTTACGATAAAATCTGCTCCAACTAATCATAAAAAAGAAAATAAAGGGGAAACGTCCACCTGGAAGAAGGCGAACTTCGTGGCTCAAAAATCTTCCGACGTCGTTCAATCTGAGCACAAGATCCCTATTCCCTGCAGCATATTCCAAGATCCAGATATAATATCCAACTATAATGATAGCCAACCTCCGGTATGAGATGATACCTCAAGAAGAAGAAACTGTCCCACTTTAGCGCTGGAGCCCGGTAGGTATACACAAGTGGATTTCTCCACTGAAAAAAATGGTTCAGTTCCGTCACTTTGCCGTGCTAATACATAAAAAGAACAAAGTGACCAAACTTTAATAATTCACACACTTATATGCTTATAATTATATTTTTGATATTGTATTGGCAATAAAATGTTTATTATTTGTTATTGAACAACGAACCTATACATAACTTACCCGTCATTTGTGATTTATTTTTGAATCATGATTTACGAAGAATTAATTATTTTTTGTAAAACTTACATTCTTAAATGCTATTTCTGTCACGCAAATAGTTACTGCACACTACATTGCTATTTCGACTATTATGTTGCTGTATTCAAACAGTTATTCTAAGTATCATTGGATAGATTCATTTCTTCTCTCTATGGTACATGTTATTGCAATCGCTTGCGCAAGTATAGCTTTTTCTTCTACCAGCCGATTAAACTAGTACAGTTATTGAACAAAATAAAGTGAAGACAGTTAACTCTTATGCTTGTGTGATAAACCTATCCATTCTTGACGTGCCGCGGGAAATAGGTAGTTATTCAATTATTTTTAGTTCCACACAAACGAAGTCACGGACACAACTAATACTTTATATATAGCCAAATAAAACTAGACTGTTAATAAATTATGTATTTTGCGATTTGTTTTATAATTAGCTGTTCCTGCAACTTCTTTAGCGTGGAACAAAAATTATTTAATTTCATGCCGTAGTTCAAATTATAATAACTTTTAATAGAGTTAACCGATTTAAATGAAACAAAAACTAAATGCTAATCGAATATAAGCTTTATTATTTTCTTCGTGATGTTTTATCATAAACGTTGTACTTTAGCAATGATGCGTGCACAAACAAATAGATAAACGACTGACATTACAAAAATGATGTAGATGTATCTTATTACTTATTCTTAGTCGCTTGCATTTTTTTTTAGATAAGTCTAAAGAGTACAGGCACGATAAATTTACATTATTATTATATGCATAGATTTAGTGAGATATATTCATCCTCTTATCTTATTAGCAGACATTTAGTATAGTAGGTGATTATTGTAATGAAGCTTCCTTTTGCTGTTTTCTCAAATTTGTGTAACCTTTAACTTTTTACTAAAATTTTGTGGTTGTGTCTCAAACTAATCGGATAGGTACATCTAAAGAAGTTAACTGACTGCTATCATATTTACAAAACATTTATATTGCTTTCATTAAAACGATAGTTCATAGCGGTCCTAAGAGTTCACAACTGACACAGTGCTTGAGTTATATTACTTACCTAAAAGGGTAAAAGAATATCTGCCAGACATTCCAATTACCTACGTATAATTTTTTTGTAACAAGTTCTCGATTTCTGTTGCGAAGTGTCATATACAATTATCAAAGCTTTTTTTTTTAATTTTAAATCTGCGTCCGCATTCATAAAAATTATTGCTGATGCAAAATTTTTGTGTTGAAACAGAAATTTACATCAATGTGAATGCAAAATGTGCTGTAAATTCGCATTACGGTCATATGACGTCAAAATTTGCCTGGTGCACTGCATACAATGTAAAATTTTATTATTGTAGACGTAATTTTAGAAATGCTAACTATATATTTTATATATAAGCATATACTCGTTACTTTCTTCAATTCCCTCATATACGTTGGTAAGACTTGTCCGTGAAGTGAAAGTGTGTTTGTTTGTTAAACACTATAATAAACCACTGAATCGATAATGATAAATTTTGGTATAGAGATAGATGGAAATTTGTAGACAGTGATAGCCTAATTTTTCTCTCGAAAAACTTATAGAAAACGGGGTAAAGAGATGGATAAACTTTCTATAAAACTTTTTATCGTGTCATCCGATTTGCTTTAGACTTTAGAGGACAATTAATAATAAAAATACACATATCTGTTTTCAAACTACTCTTAAAAGGGTAGAATGTAATTGTAAGGATAATATAAAAAATCGTATTCATTAAACCAAAATTTGGCAGATAGGCAGTTGATAGAGACTGGACATTAGGTAAAGAAAGGTTTTAGAAAGTTCATATCTACCTGTATTATCCAACATCCTGAAATAAATAATTTAATATCATTTGACAGAAAAAATAACTTCTGTTTCGATCAACAGAATTGGTTTACAAAATCAATATTAGTGATTAAATAAATTTGCTAAACTTGTTTTTATTTTGTTGTTCATCAAGTTAAGCCGCAGGGCGTTTCAGAATTTGACTTTGAACTTTATAAATTTAAATTTACTTTATTATAGCACGGTATGATTTTTGTTTTTATAACTGTCATATCTTTTGTCCCCACACATTTTCTTTTATGGCACCTAACTGGTTTGTAATAATAGTTGCAATGTTGTTTTCTGTGTATATTGCTTTTCTAGGTATACCAGGACCAAATGCCATAGATATATAAATCAGGTAGATGTCTATTCATGAATCATTAGAAAGAAAACTCTCTTTTTTATTATATCTTATATAGATTTGTGTGATATTTTTACAATTATAAAACAACGAACTGGTTTATGCATGCTAAATACAACATTCATTATTTATGGTTTGCAAATCGTCTGCTTACTATTTTAATCACATTAGCGGTACTGTTTTGGTTTAGAAAAGGTTTTCACTGAATATAAATTAAATTAGTAATTAAAAACGTACTTATCTCGTGTTAATATTATCTCAACGAAGTGACCTTTCTAATACAATGTCTTTACAAGGATCTACGCACTCATCTGTAAACGGTATTAATTACTACTACGCTAGATGAAATTTTAAGGGCTCAAAATTATTTTCGTCTGAAGTTGGTCCTATTATTTTAAAAACAATAAAACACCATAAGACAAACGCTTCATTTATAATGAAATCTTTAATTAAATTCACAAAACGCTGTGACCCTTCTGCGTCCGCTTTCATTCCTGGGAACAAAACAGAACAAAAACTTTCACATAAATTCTGAAAATGAAACCGGGTATCCCTCTTCAATGGCGGTCGAAAAGCCGTTTATGATACTTAACAATACATAGCTAAATCTGTAGATATTTAACTATTGTAAAATTTGTGTTTAGTAAGTATTAGAATTTTGCTTGTAATTTTGTGTATTTACTTGATTAACATAATTATAATTAGCAACATTAAAGAAAGATAAATAACACCACAAAATTGTTACAAAAAGCTAAATTTATTTTAATATATATATATATATATATATATATATATATATATATATATATATATATATATATATATATATATATATATATATATATATATAATATAATATAATAATATTGTGTAAGTTGTCTTCAGCAGGACGTATTTTGTGAAATTATGTAAGCTGATTAGATACCGCTAAAATTAGTATTTTTTTAGAGTTGTTGTATTATGACTATACATAAATAAAGTAATAAGCAATTGTAAGTTTAATGTTCTAAGTGTTTTAAACAATTGAACTATGTAATTATGTTTTTGTGTAAGATTTTTTTTACGAGGGTAAGATGTATGTACGTTGAAAGGCAAGTTATACTTGTATTAAAAAAATCTTCCTACAAAATACTAAAATGTTTGTAACAGTAAAGTAGACGCACGGTTGGCCTATCAGTTAAAGCAGTTACCTCGCTGCAACCACCGTTCAGAATTGCTGTAAGTTGAGGTCCCGCACAAAACAATTATTTTTGTGATCCACAAATAATTGTTTTAAGTTTGGTTGTTACTTTGTGTTCCTTAAATGAGATTATAACGTCCTTTACACTTATCATTGGTTAATATACCTACATAGGCAGATGATAAATATTAAAAAAAGTACGTTAAGAAATTAGTAATGTCAAAAGAGAGAAAGGATAGAAGTGGATGCAACTCTATCCTTTTCGACAAAACCTTATATAACAAGAGGACTTTTATTGTTTTCCTACCAGAGACAATGAAATATGAAAGCTGTCCCTGATTTCTGGCAAGACGGAGTTGGAATTGTCGGGATGGTGTGTTTTAGTGGGTAGCATTGAATGATTAGCACCCGATGAGCCTGTGTCCCTTTGGCCTGAGCCCGGGTAATGCTTTTGAGCTTGCGCGTTGCGATGAGGATGTTCGCACAGATGAGGATTTTAAAATCTACATTAATAAAAAAGGGGTATTTTTTAGTGTAGAATTTGAAATAGTGTCACTTTGTATTGATAATAATGTTTACAATTTATAATAATTTATCATGGTTTATTCTATAGTTGATAAATATTTTACTGAAAATAAAGTTTTTACAATGATTTAGATAAATGCTGATGGTGGTAGAGTACAAAAATTGCTATAATTTTTACTGGTTGCATGAATGCTATACTGTATTGTTAGTTACGTGGAATAGTATTTAAATGAAACTTTGAAATAAAACTAATTGAAACGGATTTTATCGCGGTTATTTATTGATTTTAATCCCGACGTTTCGAAAGCTTTTCAGCCTTCGTGGTAACGGGGCGGACTGAGGTGTAGGTTGTACAGAAAAGTTCATGTCACTGTGTCTACCTTCAATCGAAGGCTGATAAGCTTTCGAAACGTCGGGATTAAAATCAATAAATAGCCGCGATAAAATCCGTTTAAATTGGTTTTATTTCAATGAATAATATTCGCGTAAACATAAGAAATCATTAAGTAAATGAAACTTAATACTTTTATCATTTGAGATGAACAACATATACATACCTCCTACATGTAATAACTTGTTTGCAGTGAATACGTATAATTGTGATGAAACATGTTTTGGTGTATTCGTATAACCTTGAATCAACAGGACGTAGAAGAAACTAATTGATATAAAAACAAATACAAAAAAGGAATTGTTGATAGGTCTTGTTTATTATTTTATTCGATAAACGATTAAGTATGTTTTATCAATTATGGAATGTTGAAGGCACTTAGGTACTTTACTAAGTTAAAATTAAGCTGTTATTTTGAAATATTATTTCTACAAAAAATTTAATATTACATTCTAAATGCTCTTAAACCTGTGTAGAATATGAAATAACAACCAAACAGAAAACATCGAATCATATCGAGACTTTTCGGAAAAAACATCGTAAGCGCCAAAAAGCTTTAAAATGTTTTTTATTGTAACCTCTTAAAAAATCTGCATGAATTACAAGCACTATTTTAATGGCCATTACTGTAATAGAACCGTGGTTAATAACGGACAACAAGTTTTTTATGAAGATATCGTAAATACTTTTTAATTAGGAATGAAATAAATCTCTCTCCTGTAAAAAGTGCAATCGTCGCTTACCATTTTTGTTCTAAATAGCTTGATATGTACTGGATACATTTTAGTAAGGTTTTTGATTAGAACCGAGTAAAGAAAATTCTGATATTGATTAATATTTTACTAGTAGATAAATTTCGTTTTATAAGGTTGTTTTTATAATATGTTTATAATATTTTCTAATAGGAATTTTTACATACCACATGATGTAATTAAGGTAGACCGAGTTTTTTGTAGAATTTCTTGGTTTCAAATCAACATTGAAATTATATAAATATATTTGTGTTTCTATATGCTTTGAAAAACTCATTATGTATATTACACATTTAAATCTACAGGGGAGTTCGTAAAAGACTTATCTAGAACACCTTGACTCTGTTAACGGTCCCTAATACCGGACCCGAGATTGCGTAGAGAGGTTATCAGTGGGACCTAATTTAATTCATTATGCCGCCTTGTGTCGACCCTTTCCAACAAGCAGAAAAGGTCCCATGCAAAATTCTTTCGGTATTATTAATGAGACTCAGTTAGCAGCCGTTCGGTTACTTGTGACCTCTGTAATGTACAATCAGGATTAGATGAAAATTTAAATGAAGCTTTTCGTGTTTTTAATGAAATTATCTAAGTATTTTCATGTAAGAATCATATTTCTCGTAATTGTAGCTTGGTATGGTATTAACTGTTAAAATAAAATAAGTGAGAAGTCTAACTCTCTATAATACACAGTATTTAGTCATTAATGTTGAATACGTTTATTATTAAAGTTGCATTATATATAATTTTAGAATATTTTTTCATAGGGCAATAACTGACCTGAGACAGTAAGTATGAAAACTGCAGTTTCATTTAAGCTTAATTTTACTAGATACTGAATAGTCCTTACAACTATTTAGACCTTATGAGCATTTCCGTGTAGATTTTTAGGTATATTATTTATAGTTTATATTCATATTTATTGCCCACAAAGGAATACATGAAGATATCTATACGATTATTCAACAAAGTAACTCAATAAGATTAACAGAATAATTTTGTATTATTTTAATTTATATTGATATTAATTAAAGTATTAAATATGAAGATAAAAGAGCAAATTAGAATTCATGCAATTTTTTTCTAGGATTTCGGACCTCGTAATGAAAAATAGTTAACCCTTATTCTTATATGGTCATTTTGTGTGACAGTATGTGTGTCTGTCTCTGTATCAATGTCGATTCGAAAATTACCTGAGATATATAGTAAAAATTTGGGCCACATACAAAAGTTCTTTGGCCTCATCCAGCTGTAAAAAATCGAGTATCTAAGTTAACGCAATTTAAAAACTAAAATCCTGCTCACCGATGTAGTTTTATTTATACGATTAGAACGACAAACAAACGTAGTATTCACTTTATAATAACTGATTTTCGTAACTAGGGAAGGCAGATAATACAAGTATTATGTCTATCAATATAATTAATATCAATTTCGTAAATAAACTGTGGAATTTCTATAGAAACACAATACAAGGCAACTGCGACCTTTTGTAGAATAAAATTAATTCACCAGTTCCACAGCCCTAAATAGAGAGACGTTCAAAGTTGAAAAAGTTGCTCTATTTCTCTCAATAATCTTAGAGTGTAAATAAAATAATCTCATATGAAAAGTGTACATCATATTAACATAAAATTGCTACCACGACTAAGAATTTCTCACCTCAATACCTAAGATATAAAAATTCCAGGTACTGAAGAACGGCAAAGTAACCATTGTCTGAGTGTCGTTGTATAGAAATAAAACGGCGATTTGAACTTTTTGAAATTATTTCAAATTTAAACAAGTTATTATTTTATAATAATACATATGTTGAAGTAAACATATAGTATTTTATTGATTTTTTGTAATTAAATAAACTAAAAGTATATATGGCGACATATTCCATTAAATATTTTAAGAAAAATAAGGTGATTTTAGAATATCTAGGTATTTTGTTTGTTTAAAAGTGAGATTGCTGACTTTTGATTCTATATAACTCTTGCATACTTCATGTGTTTATTATTATCTTATATATAAAATTCTCGAGTCACAATGTCAGTTGCCATACTCCTCTGAAAAGGCTTGACCGATTCTTATGAAACTTTATATGTATATTCGGTAGGTCTGAGAATCGGTCGTAATCTATTGTTCATATTGTAGGCATAATTCTGTGCGTATATTAGAATAGATGTATATTCTCAATTCAGTCTGGTGGAAAAATAACAAAACTATTTTTAGACCTTTTTTATAGCGACCGGAAAAAGTCATTACGTATCTGCCGGTACAGTGGTTTCCACTTATCTGACTCTGAAACCTAAAATAACTAGCCCACATTTATCCCTATTCAAATTAGTTATAAACTTCTATTTTGTAAAATGTTTACCTATTTTTTTCATAATAATTGAATACTATATTAGTGGTTAGGTATTAATAATTCCAAACTTTATACTTTATGGCGGTATGGCTACAGTGATGCTACACTGATGCTTAGTGACGATGTGGCCCAAGATGGTGTATATGCTAAAACTGTGGAAGGATTGGCTCTTAAATACAACTACCGGAACACACCTATAGGTATTTGGCGGCAGATTTTTTACTTGATGGTGGTAGCTAGCCAGGTGGGCACTAGCAAAGGTTGGCCAACCTGCATGATATATGAACTTTAGAATTTTAGTCTACCATACTAAAATTCTTCTTACATATATAACAAACTAGCTGACTCGGTCGTATCACCTAAAATCGTTATTTTTTATTCTCACTAAAACACAACAATGGTTTGACCGATTTGTATTTTTATTTACATTTTGATTGTCTATAATCAATCCTAATTAACCTTCTAACTTCAATTCGTTAAGATTAATAGAACTCGTTTTATCTAATATAGTTAATCGTTTTTATTATTCAAACTTTGTCCTGACGATAACGAATACTATAAAATAAGAATTATTCAGTTTGGTACAGTTGTTCGAAAGTTATGTACGTACATACATTACGGCGATTCATCTATATATATATATATATATATATATAGAAGGTTAAAACTTATATATACATCAGTATATATTTTTTTAAATTTTGATCGAGCGGCTTATAATCTAGTAGGGGATTAGTAAACTTGTTATATTATTTTATATAAGTGATTAATTTATAATATCAACAGAGAACAATTGTTCCATTAAATATTATTTATATGTATGTATATTATCAACCGATAGAAACAGAAAGAAGATAGACACAACATAAATAGTTATTTTCCTATATCACATTTTTAATGTCGCAATATTGTGGTACATAGAAACCATGGCCACTTAGATAACCCATAAATTACATTGTTTATTATCAAATAAAAGAGCAACCTTTTATTGCTTCACAACGTGATTTATAAGTCAAGGGCGATATGTATTAAGGGAAAATTAATTATTCTCATTTTTAGTTCATTTTCATCATCAATGAATAGCTAATGCGACTTGAATATGGTTGGTAATTAAACTCGTTTCTTATGAAGGGTTAATATCTACGACCATTGAGAGGAACAGTATACATCTATTTTTTATTATTTTGTATTAGTGTCTTCCACAATGTATTTAATATACTATATATAAAATGATATAAAATAAAAAAAATTACATTCGTACTATTTTCAAATAAAATATATCTAAAATTTCAAAATCCACTTAGTACTCAGTAATCCATCAGTCTAGTACTTAAAGTGGTAGTCTATCACTTTTTTAATGGATTATGAAAACGTGGTTAATCATTTCTTTATACCTAATAATTTCATACATATATATAAAATCAACATAAGTAAGGAACTAGTGTGTTTTAGTTTTATTTATTTACTTAGAAAAGACTTATAAGGTATATATATATATATATATATATGGCTGTAATTACCTTCAGTACGTTCATAGGGGTAATTGCCATTTCAGGAGGATTCGTCGAAATATTTCTCGGTTCTTTGATCATTGGAAATCGTCTATTTCGCTAATTATACCTTAAGTCTACCATATGCAAGGCATCAGTGCCATACTACTTTATTTACCGATTTTTGTCATTTATTTACGTGCCATATAGTCATAACGTTACTACGAAAATACCAATTACGTCAATGAGTAAAATATAATGTTCGAGTAATATAAATTTTAAAAGCATGTGTATGAGATACATATTCTTTTATACATATTATATAATATATTATTCATTTGAGATGCAATATATTTTGTTATTTTTATTGTGAAAAAGATTAGTAGAATAGAAATATAAGCGACATTAAGTCGTAATAGTAAACAGTTTTGTTAGTTGAATCTACTAACTACAGCTGTCAACAAAACTATTAAAAAAAAATTGTACCCTGTTTTTATAACGGACTAAAATGTAGAAAATAAAAGATTGGAAACGAAAAAACATGCGGTACATGCTATATACAACTATAAACATGCGACCCATGTTTTACATTTAGAATCTTTTATTTTCTAAATTTTTGTCCATTATTGTCCGTTATAAAACCATTGTACAAGAAATTTTTATTTATTTTATTAATCTTTTCTGCTTTTTACGGTTATGTGAAAGAAATGTTGATATATTCTGTTCATCTGTCAGTTAGATTTGAGCTATATTCAAATGCCTGATCGAAAAGTTAGTTATAAATCGATTATAAACTTGTTATCGAAAAAAACAAAGAAACCATTTTTTTTCATATTTTCATGCATTGTCATCCACTTCTGAGTTACGTTGTTATTTATATATGTAGTTATTTTAAGTATCTATCTCATCTGAAAATAAGTTTGAAATCAAATACAAAATTCTACCCAGACAGACATACAAGAAAGCGAGTTAATAAACACATATTAAAGAAGGCTTACTTTTTTCAACCAATTCCGATGTAACCATTCAATTCCCTTTCGTCTAAATCCGCGAACATGTTAATAGCAGAGGTTGATCCTTTTGTGTCTCTATTCATTTTTATTATATCTTTTAAATTATCCAAAAAAGTTGCGTAATGTTTTTCATAATCTGATTTGCTTGTATAGTGTTTGTTGTATTCTTTTATAAAATTTTCAAACAATTTTGGAGCATCCTTAACGTCATATTGGGGCGTTTTAACTTCTTCAAAATGTTCGTATCCCCCTCTTGTTTCTTCAATTACACTATCATCTTGCGAATCGTAGTAATCGTACTTACTGTCATATTCCAAAGAATTGACTATACTGAAAATGTACGCACAAAGAGTGATTACTATTAATTTTCTCATCGTACTATTTTAAATACACGTTTATATCGATTGAAGCTGTGATTATATATGAGGGACTTTGTTTACCGGTGCGGATCTTAGTTCGACCTCGGAAACCTGTTTCTCGTATACAGCTTTAACATTTTTGCAAGTACATAACTGATTCTAAAATAAAATTACACTAGTTATTAAAATTTTAATGATTGGTTGTTGTTTTAGGTGATTTTTGTATAGATCTTTTGTACATTAATCAACACCATCGATCGTGTTAGCATATAAACCGATGTTGTGCTGTTGGTAACATAAATATTTCAATGAATATTTTTTATGCTAATGCTGCCCATTAGCATAAAAAAATAACAGTCAGGCGGCCCATCTGATGGTAAATGGTTACCATCGCCTATGAACCTGCTGCAACACCAGAGGTATTACAGCCATGGTAAGCATTGTAATGGTAGCATTGTAAAGAAGGATTTCAATCCTTTTTTGAAAAGCTCGATAGTCTTGGGGTAAAACCGTGCTGGGCAGTCCGTCTGATAGATCTAATGTGAGCGACAAGAATGTTCTACATAATCTAACTATTTTCATAACTCTAGGCTTCAGAGGCTTTAGAGTATGTGAATGAGCAGCTAGCCAACGGTGAGAAGTGCGACCTTAAAACTGTGATGAGGGCACCATATCAACTAGTATATTATAATATTAAGTAAGGTATATATCGAAGTATGATAAGACTGTAATAATAAATTAATGGGTACTTATGTAAAGATTAGTTGTGCCTTAGTTTCACTCATTTACACTTATACTCTGCTCGTTTATTAAAAATATATTGTTAAAAAACATTACTTTATATGTTACATGGCTTTTTTGTCTTCTTAATTTAATATTACGGTTTTATGTTTTTTTTTTTTAGTTTTAAGTTTTAGTTTAAGTTTTTAGTTTTATGTATAAATAAAAAAAATACAAAAACAGAAGAGGCTGCTTTTTATAGCTTATAACTCTTAAAACGACAATTGATTTTATTACGAACATGATAATTATATTACAAAAATGGCTATGATTGCAATTGCTGAAGATTGAAATTAATCGTTTTGCAAAAGAAGAAATATTAAGAAGAATAATGCAAAAATAAAGCCTTTTACCAAAACAAAATATTATTTCTGTCAACTATAAATTAGATTTGCAGATAGATTGGAATGTATCAGTGTTTAAAAAGGAAAACAAATTTTCCAGCTTAGAAGTCACTTATAAAAAAGAAAAGCAAGTTCTATTGTCTGTATAAGATTTTTAATTTAAGTGTTACGTCAGAACGAAGACGGTCCAGTGGCGAAGTGAGATAAGCAGGCAAAGCTTTATCAGTTACTGGCAGATACGTAATCAGAACTTTCTTGTATATATTTTTTCTATTAACAGATGTATACAATCCTCATCCTTACTAAAATTATAAATGAGAAAGTGATTTTTTTTGTTTGTTTGCTAAGATTTCACGGCTAATGCTACGGCTAATGCTAATTCTATACTGACAGAAATTGACAAAAGAAATAGTTTACTTTGTAGTTTCTTGTATTCTATAAGGCTGCATATATATATATATATATATATATATATATATATATAGCTATTTTGAATTGCAGGTATTATTGTTATTATGGTAGTAAACGTTGGTATTGACGCATGAGCATATCGCGCTATATGAATAGTAAATTGGGTGGTAGGGAGAGAAAATTGTGCACTACTACTATAAACCTCATGTAAATCTCTCATAATGATATGCTTAGGTGTATCGCGTATCCGAATCAGTCGACAGAAATCCAATAATTAAGCGAGGTGGTAGAAATCTGTAGGTACCAGACTGTGTCGCAACAACCCTACATAAAGTATGACTCTCTGTTGGTTTATCATGATTTGGGATCATCATATCCAGGAGCCAAGTGGCTTGCAAGACAGCAAGACACCGAGGACTCAAGATTATCAATTGATGTGGCGGTGGCAGCTACTGTTTTCGTATGGTACTGTGCTTAACATCAGATACAGTTCCGTACCTTGTTTCTTTAAAAAAATCTCATAATAACACTAATGACTTGATGACTTATAAAACACACTAACATTTGGCGATTAACGTGCTTTAAAAACACCCGCTCAATTCAAATGTAAGGGTTATCTTTGCAATTAAACCAAAATCATAAAGAGAAAATCAGAACACAGCTAGAAATTATACTTCTAGTTCTAGTAATCTGTACCTAGTCGTAACGTGTATGCATACGTTATAGACGTTATAGACTTCTAACCCTTTCAATTTACATTCGGTGAAAAAAAAATCGTGGCGAAACGATGGTAAGGTAGTAGCTTCAAGTAGAAAATCTTTAGCCAAACACTTATTAGTGTGTTACGGCAGTCATATTTGAAAGCTAGTTTGCTCGACTAAATATATTATGTTAGGTATTATGTTGTTATTTAACATCAAGTTATCATCAAACAATAATGCTATGAAACCAAAAATATACCTTTAAATTACTATAGATGTAGCACAGCATTCGATAATCGTATGGTAATTTGAGAGATTGCCAATAGTGTAAACTATTTTAGAAAAATCTGGTGTAGAAAGAAAAGATTATTAACTTATTTTTTTTATAGATAATTGTTTAATTATCTTATGGTCTTTTGTATATGTCTAATAAATATAAAATATACTAGCTGACCTGGCAGACTTTATTCCACCTTTTCGAGTAGTCAATTACATCGACTACAGCGTCATGTATCGCGGTATGATCACTTATCGAGATAAAAAGTATCTTATCTCTAAAGTTGGATCAAACTGCACATAGTGTTCAAAATTTGATTAAAATCGATTTAGTAGTTTAGGAGTTCATTGTGGACAAACAACGTGATACGAAATTTTTATAAATAAAGATATATAGGGAAGATATATAGAGTTTGTAATTGCAGAAACATTGACGACTAAGCCTTTGGACATCTTGGCTCCGGTCCTGTCTTAAGCTTTAGGCACGTAGTGCGCAAAGCCGTTGAATTACGCTGCGGCAGAGACCCGACTTGGCTCGGTCTTATCTGTCAACAAAACATTACCTGGTATCTAACGAAAGGGTAACTGAAAATAAGGGTTGGTGTAGACTATACTAGTAGTACATTACGTTATCTATGTATTTGTTACCTACCTAATGAGACCGTAACATGACATAGTCTTTATTAGATACTATAACCAAAATTTGCGTATCTAATATGGTAATAAAATAATGTTTTTTTTTTTTTTATTATAAAAGAATCTTCTGTGTAGATGCTTATAGCAGATAAAATAACCTTGAACTATTTGAACTTTGTAAAAGGACAATATATACGTTTAATTTTTTACCGTGTCATTTAATATTAATAAATTATGATTGCAGCAAGAATGTTATAGAACGTGTTGTTTTTACGTCCGACAATGAACCGGATTTGAAATTTATAAAAGGCTTGTATGTGGGACTTAATTTCATTATAAATAGTACCTACAACTACAAACAGAGTGAAAACGGTCTCGAATGTATTTTTTTACATATGTCGGTATTTTATACGACGATTACACAAAACAAATTATACTATAATATAACTATGCTATAAGACGTAAATTCATTATCTAGTGACTGAATTTGACAGCTTAGGAAGCTGATAGTATACATAGATATTGTGTTATTGCTTAGATTTCGTTGTGGTAGTTATAGTGTCCGTATATCACGGTGACTTTCTATGTTCAGGGCATGAATTTTAGACGAAGAAAACATTCTGGTAAAGCTATGGCATGACGGCCAGACTTTTTCTAATACTCGCCTAGTAAACTATTACAATTGAGTTGTAAATTTGTCGGTAGCATCGGTAAAGGTGCTGTGATAGCCATGTGAGAGCCGATCCCTATCGACTTAGTATTTAACCATCATAGGCTACATTATCATTTAAAGTAGGACGACTCTGTGGTCAAAAGTTAAAATGCAACAGTAGTCGCCCTCCTTGTATTTTTAACTTAAGAACAAGCTGTGTCGAAGTTCGTCTGCATATTTCAGTACCAATAAAGCAAAGATTAAACTTGTTAATCAAGTGTAGGTGTATGGTTAAAGATGATACAAATAGGGTGTTAATAAAGTACTACTATAAGTAGAAAGGGTCTTAAAAAGTACTTAGCGAGATGAGCATATAAGGTGAAACCTATAGAAATACGTATTCGTACTTCGAATAAAAATATACATTTATTACGCCATCATATTCATATAAATTAAGTGTTAAATTCTAAATATACATATTTACATATTATAATGTAATTTATGTGCAGTAGCGTCATCGAAAATATAACTTTTGGGTCTTGTAATGACCTTAAAGAAAGATCGATCAGCTACTTATAAACGCTATATCCAAAATATATCTAAATATGTTATTTTTGTATATCACGTATTACAATTGTTTCTATAGAATAACTTCAAGTTGTCAAATTTGGGAAATTGATTACTTAAGAAATATTACTTACATTCGAGTAATGTCTGTAAAAATGTTGTTTAACGGCCACTTAAAGCACATTTACCAGTGGTCAATTTATTTAAGTGTTATAAACCAAAATCCTTTTTTTTTAATCTATTTGAATCAATATTCATTATAAGCAATCATATATTTCTTTTCTTAACATTGGGACTGTATATTTGTACTTATGAATAAAAATAAAATGTATCACCGTCACCAGATATATATCCGTGTAGTTTTATTCTTTTCATATATATATATTTAATTTATTTTATAAGTGTACTGTTCTGAGGTATTGATAAAACTTGTTTATCCATTTGTTTTCAAACGATGTATATTACTGATTAATTATTTCTTTATAAGGTTATTAGATTTTACACGTGGCTTCGCTTGTGTTAATATTGATTTTGTCAAACAAATCGGATGACGCAATATATCCCTTTCTTTATTCCACTTCCAGCCAACTTTTTGAGAGAAAAAGTAGGCTAACATCGTTTTCAAATTCCCATCTATCTCTACACCAAAATTCATCATAATCGCTTGTGCGGTTTAAGCGTGAAAGCGTAACAAACAAACTCACTTTCGCACATATAATATTAGTAAGGATTACAACCTTTTTGACTTACGTAGATGCTTTTAATTTATGAAGCAAAGAACAACTATTTATAATTTGTTTAATTCCGTAGTTTAAAAGACTAGATTTTGAATAATAAGACAATTAAAAGTACTTTGTTGGCCATGAGAATTACTTGAAAAGACAATTCTTTATTAATAAGTTAAGAGTTGTTTACAGTTGTAATATAAAATAAAATGTACTTCTTTACTTTAATTGTATACATATGTAAATTTTAATTAATGTGCAAAAAGTATTATTCAAGTATATTCCAAATTCTGTTTTTTTTTTTGTATATTTTTCCATACAATAAATGTTTTGCCTAACTATTTATATTTGTTTTGTCCACTTAATGTACAACAAAACTTCTTTATAACTCCACAAAGGGATAGCAGTTACTCATTCAATTTTGTCCTGCATATGGAATATTTTTATCTCAACGCTACTCAGTCTCGAAGGGATTGTTTAGGCACAATGTTTAGACATTCAGACGTGACCCTTGGCTATAAACGTGAAAGTTTTATGTTAATGACACTCTCTTGTGGTAGCTATCCGTCCGTATTGTATAAGTTTGTTGACTAATAAATTAGTTCGTTTCGTCTAGGGATAAGTAGGGAGACAAAGGATCACCTTGTTGTGAGAACTAACAAGGTTAGTAACAAACTAAATTTGTTGGTCTACGTTGTGGTTGGGTAAGCTGACCTGAGTATGATAAAAATAAGACGGATAAACGTCGACTTCCTCAGTAAACAGTCTATGAGAAATGTGAAGGTATGACAATGGCTTTGTTTAGCTTCTTTATAAAATTAATTACATTCCGTTTTTTTCAGGCTAAATATGAATACTTATAATTTGAAGTTTTCACTTTAATAGAAAGTGCTTTTGATAGATGAATTTATTTACATAGGCATGTATATTTTAATTACCACTAGTTCTTTTACTCTTTTTATAATAGATGATACACCAAATGTATCATCGCCACTGTAAACCACGTGTAAAACCCGCTAGAGTAATATTTTAAGGCAAGAGATTTTTTTTAGAGTGAGCCGTTGTATATTCAGCAATCAAGCGAAATGGTGAAGCCTGTCACAGTCTCTTATTTGGTGTCTAGATCAACTATGTATCTCCAATTCTCGAGAGGTTTGCTACCCGATATTATAGCTAAAACTTCTAGTGGACTATTTATTTTTCGGTAGTCATCTTCTTATTTTGACTATACTGTGTTTATCATCAGGTACAGAGTCCTTATTTTATTGTGTTACAATATAATTAAACACACACATATCCGCACTCACACACGCATACATAAAATACAATGTATCTGTAATATAATGTGTGGACATAACAGTATACTTTTCAGTATTACTAAATAAAGAATGTAGATATATCTTTGAGTATATGCCTAAAATCGAATTTAAATTGGAAAGAACATATGGACGCAGTTTAGATTTAATAAAGGGAAAAACCTATATGTTTATATTTTGCGTATAACTTTCTTGCCAAGTGCTATCTGTATACATTTAATAGGCCTTTAGGGAAATCTCGAAACGGTTTCCTTTTTCCTAAGTTCCACTCGCTTGACACCAATTTTTGTCTACTTTTAGTGTTCGCAATAAATAATATACTAAGTGACATACGTCTCATTCCTTTTTATTCTAGATCACTATTGAATCAAATAAATTGCGAGCAATTTTCGGGATCGTTGAGCGCGCTCCGGGGTGGCAATAATAATCTATTCAAACTCATTTGGTTCTCACAAATATATAATATGTATAAATATAATGCTAGGTATACATATCTTGTAAAATTTGAATTTTTACTCTTCCTCTGGTACATACATTCAATGGAATATTTTTATTACTCTATTGATAACACGTAGCATGCTGCGTATACCTATATTTTTTTCTAAAACCTTTTGCATTGGAAGTGCAACTTAATATCTATATAAGAGACAAACCTTACATCTCGATCTCTTAGTCTTTGACACAAAAAAGTGCAATTTGCTAAGTATCATAAGAATTACAATTGGAAGCTTACACTTTTCATTAAACATATATAAAATAAAATTAATACATCTATGTTTCATCAAATAGGTACTAAACTGGGAACTAAATAATACAATGCCAAAAATTGCCAAGTTTGTGTAAAAGCAATACATGTTAGAATTACGGTGTCAGCAGTCAGAATAAACGAATGTTTACCGCAAACTCATGCATTACATTGTTTATATACTTTTCACATAACAATAGGGTCGGAGGATTCTCTTAGTATGTTTTTGTCAACAGTCACGTTGCCGACGGTTGCTTAATCATGAATGACACGTTTACGTATTCAGCAGGCTCGCCCCACCCGCTAACGAGAACACGAGATAAGTTTACAAACGTCGCAATCTCGAATTCCCGAAGGCATTCAGTCTTGGCGTTGATTATCCAGGATTTGAAATTAACATATTAAGGAATTCTTTGTATACCACTTTAAAACTTGCTATAAATGTCTGTCGTCAGGTGTTGAGATTATATAATCTCATTACTTACCTGTAAAGCTATTTTGCTGTTATTAACTATAATATAACTAGCTGACCTGACAGACCTTGTTCTTTTTCTACAGTAGTCAATCACTTCGACTACAGCGTCATTAATCGCGTTATGATCACTTACTAAAATAAAAAGTGTCCTACCTCTCAAGTTCGATTAAACTGCATACAGTGTGCAAAATTTGATTAAAATCGGTTCAGTAGTTTAGGAGTTCATCGCGGACACACAACGTGACATGAAATTTTTATATATAAAAATATTAATCTGTACACACTACCAACTGAGCCATCATTGCTTCAAATTTATATTATTATATTATACATAATACAAAAGAAAATAAGACAAATAAAAAGGAATTGTAAGTACTAAATAAATTTGGGCAATGTTTAATTTTGCACAAAGCTTATCACAAGCGAACTCTTTAATAATACAATATTTATCTATTTCGAAACTCCTTCGATAGAAAGGACCGTAATTCATTGTGTATTTAATTTTCTTGAGCAAATTTTAAACTCCAGTTCTATGTTATTTGAAATTAAATTCATTATAATTTACAAAATGTTTATATATATTATTTTAGTAGGTACAGTAATCCTAGTAGAGCGTGGATAATGAATCATTAGTCCTAAACTAATATTAACCCCTGTTGTTCAAATAAAGACTTTTGGGGCGTACCTGTTATACTAGTAACGGGGTGAGACATAAAATGAGTTACTTGAGCTTCTGCTTCGCTTAAGCAAATATTCTTTCATTTTCTAATGGATCGACACTAAGCGAATATTTGTCAGCAAACTTTTACGAGGCGAAGATAGTTATTTACATAACGAGAAGAAAAGGGTGATATAATCGAGTATCTCTGATAATGTATATTATAAGCATAACGTATTTTAGTAAGTGATGCATTGCTTCATTTTATATTCATATTAGAAATAATATTTAGTAGTTACTATATACTAAAGTTATGTAACCAGTTGACCATTTTCGTGTTTGCTAATAAACACGACATACAACGTGACATACTAAAGATAAAATATGTTTCATGGATAGAACAAACTTGCATCTATTATCGATCCTATAAATATTTACCAACATTATAAGAACCTATGTGTTATAAATTCTTTTTAGGAAACGAAATTCTGCTTGCGATACAAAGTTATAACAAAAACATGGGGTGTCCTCAATGGTCGCAAAAATAGATTATATTTTTATTGAACTTTGTTGTCGTCATATCTTCGTAAAGCCTAAGGGGAACGGCTATCCCTTGACAATGTTATCGGCAGGCAGCAAAAATACTGGATAACAAAGAGAGAATAAAGTTAACAACGTTATTCCTGTGTCGCTTTTTTTAAATAAGCTTTGAGGGCGACCTTTGACTTTCAGTTTTCATTGAATTACACCTGTTGAAAATTCGCCCATGCTATAACTGTGTTGTCAGATTAAACAGTGCCATTAGTTTAAAATATATATCAGTATTTTTTTTATTATAAAATGCATATGATAATATTTTATTTTACGTATTGAATAAAGCAGATATATAGTGTATATATAATATAAAGCAATAAATATAAATTTTAGAAGAATTAAAAGGTTAAGTATGTGATATTATTATTATTAATGTAATAATCTGTTTAATTTATATAATGGTAAATTTTTAAAATCATAATAAAGGTTTTAATTTATGCGGTGTACTCCTACAGCGTTGAAATAATAAACAGTGCATACTAGAAAGATTTTTATCATAGATTGTAGTGAAAGGTAAATTATTACAACTAATGGATGCGCTACCCGGCTTAAATTGGAGAACGGGGCGCTCAGACTGTTTTCGCTATTTGCGGCTTATAAGAAGCTTTTAGTTAAATTAGAACCTTCACTTATAAATTGTGTAAAATATTCTATAAAATAGTTTTATGTTTCTGTAAAAAGGTCAAAATTATATAATATGAACAATTTGATTTTAAATTTCTTCTGATTACTTAAAAGTAAAAATATTTTCATATATCAAAGTCCGTATCAGTCATGTTTTCATACTACAACATTAAACCGATTTTATGGATAATTTTTTTTAGTCAGAAGTACTGTGCATTGATTTTAGTCGACATGCATTAATCACAATCACAATCTCTTTTATAAATAATGTACAACAATCTTACATATAAAATTCTCGTGTCACAATGTTAGTTGCCATACTCCTGTGAAACGGCTTGACCAACTTTTATTAATTTTTATATTTAACCGAATGTAAGTCTGAGAATCGGTCGTAATCTATTTTTTATACCCCTAAGTGATAAGGGTGGTCCACTCCAAACATTTTATTTTTATTTTTATGACAAAAATAATTATTCTTATTTTTTTATGATGTGACATTAAAAAATACATACAAACCTAAATTTTCACCCTCCAACCCTCATCCTCTCATTTTTAATACAACCGGAGTATTCAGTGTATACAACGTTTGTTGGGTCAGCTAGTTTAATATAATATAATTGGAAAGATTTTTTTTTAATGAAGCAGATACATATGAAGGAGGAGATAGCATTTAAAGTTATGCATAAATCTACAATTCTTGTATATATGTCATTACTAGCTGATGGCTCCAACTTCGTTCGTGTTTTTCTCATTAACCGTCCTTGATCATAAAATCCTTCGTAATGGCGTTTACGTTGTAAAATCAATATCTTTGCCAAATTTCAAGTCAATAGTCAGTCAGTGGTATTTTGCCTATACACGTATATAAATACATACATATATGTTTAAACCTAAAACTATATCCTTCAGTAAACACTTTTGTGCTTTTATTTGTTAATTATATTTTTGACGCAATAGTGGAGGCATGAATTAGATTCTCCTGTTTATATCTGCACGTATATCTGACATATCAGAAGCATCAAATGCACATCGCCACCTCTTTAAAATTATTTTGCTCCCTTTTTGGCTACAGTTTTTTTTTATAGTTAAGGTTTAGCGTTATGGCCTTAATTTCATCTGATCTTAAGTGACGATACGGCCCAAGTTGGCAGACACGCTACACCTGTCGAGGAACTGGCTCTTAAGTACAACTGCCGGACCAAACCTATCGGTATTTGGCGGCAGATTTTAACTTGAGGTTGGTAGCTAGCCAGGCGGGCATTATAGGTAGTTGGATTCGAACTCACGTCCCATGTCGCGGCGTTCCTACACGCTACCACTAAGCTATCATCGCTTCAACATCGTACTATCTTATTCATCGTGATTATTAAAACTTACATTTTGTTGTCCTGTGTAACAATAAAACGATTTGATACTTAGCCAATGGTAAAAATATTACATTGAAAAAGTTGCGTTGTTGCTCGTATTCATGTTAGTGATGCGAAAGTGGAACGGTGTCAGAGCGACATTCAACTCTGTTTAAATGTAAACGGCAGAGGGTTGGTCGGCCGTCGAAGAAAACTTTTTCGGGGCGATAACATTTTGTCTATCCATTTTGGGAAGTGCGTTTGTTTAATGTGTTTATGTTATTATTCTAATCGGATCGTGATACGTTTCACGTATTTTGGAGCTTTACTTTTACAGTCTTAATAATAGCCGGAGAATAAAAACAATTTATCATATATTGTTGTTATATTTTTTGAATAATATCCATGTAATGATAATATATATAAGAAGGTCATAGTTTGGGGTTTATTTGTATATGATACTATATGTTCACTGTTGCTTTTCCTTTACATTTGAAGTGGCTTGTGGTCTTTTATTTCCTTAATAAGTTTCTTTAATAAGTCACTACAGAGGTGTTATGGAAGCACGTAATAGTAATCAAATCTTTTAGATAATCAAAATATATAAAATCAGAAACTGTACTTGTATCCGCGACAAATCTTTGAATAATTACCGACATAGTTGGATTTGGGTGAAACCCTATTAAACACAAAATCAATGTAAAAAACTAAAAATGATCTATACATATAACAAAACTGTAAAGGAGTTAAATATGTGCATTAAATATTATCAAAAAAATTTAATAGTAATCTATTTTCTTAACGATGTAGAGGGGCAAATTATTTTTTAATTTTTGCTTGTTTGTCTCCTTCCTTGTACAGGATATATTTGAATGAAATTTGCCCGAATGATAGCTAATAAGATAGATAAACAAATAGGGTACTCTTCATTTCATAAAACCATAGGTTTCCTACGGGATAGGGGATAACGGTAAAAAAGAATAACAATCTATATACATATAATCAAATTGTAACTAACTCAGACTTCTTCATTTAATCGGAATAGGCATAATTTGTTGCTGGAATAAAGCCCTACAAGAAATAGTTTATTTTCAATTTTTATCTCTCTCTCTCTCTCTCTCTGCCCCATTGTATATGCACCACTCTGAAATATTTTACACATTTTGGTCAAATTAAACTCTGTGATAACTAAACACAGTGGATTAAATATAGGATGCTTAATATTTTTTTTTTTTGTAGGAAAATACACTTATGCATCCCTCCCAGCCCGGGGACTGAGAGGGGTATGTGGGGCTCACCCGGCGCTAATCGCCGGGAATAACCACTAAAACCCCACGGCCGTCTGTCGCCTTCCTGTGGAGACACGGGTCCGTGCATGCAATCACCGCTACATGCTTTATATACTACAAAACAAAAAGTGTTCTTTCTCGATATTATATAAAAGTTTAAAATTTCTATTAAACGTACTTTTGAGAGATTTTGTTGTAATTGGCTATTATCGGTAACTGATAACTTAATTAAAAATCTGAGCTGATTTATCTTTCTACGTTATAGCAGCGTTAAAATAACGAATCGAACAAATTGACATAATATATTACTAAACGAACACAGTATTTTTTAAACATAGCATTCAGTGCCGCAAATTAATCTTAAATGATTTAATGAAAAGTAATTTATGTAATGATTTCTTAGGTTTACGCGAATATTATTCATTGAAATAAAACTAATTTAAACGGATTTTATCGCGGTATAACTTTTCAGCCTTCGTGGTCACGAAGGCTGAAAAGTTTTCGAAACGTCGGGATCAAAATTTAATAAATAACCGCGATAAAATCCGTTTAAATTAGTTTTATTTCAATGAAGTAATTTATGTGTTTGTTTTTTACATATCTTATCAAATAGTGGAAAGTTCCGGAAGAAGTACCAAGATATATCGACAAGACATTCAGCGTTAATTTGACTTCCTCCTGCGCTGTTTATAACAAGAGACAATTTATTATTTTTCTTGGCTCTTACTTCAGCCTGTACTGTAACATTTCAGTTTACTTGTTATTATAATAAGTAAAGTTAGAATCGTTTATATAGTAGAGGTAAACGACTACTTTTTACGAATAACAGTGTACTTCATTCATTGCTATTAATGAATTTGCGACAACAAAAGTTACAGTTCTAAAGTTAAATACCTAACCACACTTTTGTACTGATAATTGGTGGAATTAATATATATAAAAGTTTAAAGCGATTAGTTATATATGGTTTTTTTTTAAATACGTCGAAGTGACGTCACAGAACTTGATGCAAGTCCTGGAAGCCTTTGGGCACCTGAATATTTACTGGCTAATATTGAAACTTGAAAATCCAAAAGACACCCACTCATCATCACCATCCTGCTCCCAATTTTCTATTTGGGGTCGGCGCAGTATGTCTTCTTCTTCCATACAGCTCTATCAGTTACCATATCTCCATTCACCCCTTTTGCCTTCATATCTTCCCTCACACACTCCATCCATATTTTCTTTGGACGACCTCTCCCTCTCCATCCCTCAACATTCATTGTCATCACTTTCTTCCAAAAGACACCCACTGTGGTGGGTTTATCATCAAGGTGTTTAACTAGCCCTATTATTCGCCACTAATATTCTAGACGTCTATGGTTTATTTCGTGAATTAATAAATTTCTGTGGTAAATTTTATTAGATTTGGTATAGCCGTTTTTCGAGATGACTTAAATAAACGTAGGTATTATTTGGTATAATATTTAGAATAGCGATAAGACGCGTTAACAAGAAAAGAGGCTTTCCTCCAACTGTTATCAAATCTCAACCTGTCTTGCTCCAAATTTATTTTCTGTTCAGAATGTAGTTGTTACAAAACAAAGCAAAAAAAGTATTTTAACAGTTCTATTATAATGACTATTTAATTCCTATTCATTTTGCTGGGCTTTTTTTATTCGGCACTCGATTTTACGCGCGGCTTCGCTCGCGTTAGTATTAATCTTTTTAAACAAATCTGATGATGCAATAAAGTTTCATATAAAGCTTACCCCTCCCCTCTCTTTACCACACTTGCAATAAGGTTTTTGAGAGAAAAAGTAGACTATCACCGTCTCCAGCTTCCCATCTATCTCTATACCTAAATTCATCATAATCGATTCAGCGGTTTAGGCGTGAAAACGAAACAAACAAACAAACAAACCAACTTTCGAATTTATAATATTAGTAAGAATTTATCATAACCTGTTAGCATTTTTCATAGAGTAACAAAGCTGTGAGCGGTCTATTAATTTTTTTTTTTCGAAAGGTACGCTACGCATACCTAGCATACGCTGTTAGCCGGAGCGCTGTCACAGCTCGGCAGGACTTTTTGGGGCTAATGCTGAGGGGCTTGGGCTGCTGCCGGAAAGCGGTCTGTATGGGTCTATAAGCGCGAAATGCGTGTTTAGTATAGAAACAGTACGATTAGATTGCGCGAAGGTGAGGAAGGGCGAGGGGACAGTGAGGGGTTCCTCCATTATTAGTAAAGTTATGTACATACGGACTGCTACGTGCACCGTATCCACATTGTGATTATTTTGAAAATAGGTTGACAAATATGATTCATTTTATTTATTAGAAGTAGTAATAATTGTTGTTATAGTTAGTATCATTTTTATTATAATAACAATTTTAACTAATCATGATCACTAACCTTTAAACAGAATAAATTTATTGTGAATCTGCTACTTTGAATTTACTTTACCTTTAAAGTTTTAACAATGTAGTGAAGTCTGTTGTATCTTGGCCCTTGTCAATTAGGTAAAGCATATTAACCAAATTGATCATACATAAACATAACAAAACGCATCAGAGATATAACAACTTCATTCTTCTATATAAACTAAGGACTCGCTTCTCATCGAGGCCATCGTTACTAAATAAACTTATTCATTTTTCTTTTGTCTTTAGATTTTTGGGAAAGCTGTAACATTACGGTATTTGTCATCGAATATGTCTTTCAAAATATATAAATAAGTACACATATTATAGCTTAAATGACAAATAAAATATTTCACTGCAATAATAAAAAATCAAGTGTATAAAATATCAGTTAATAATAAACAAAATGATTATTGCGTATAATATTTTTTCAAAGTACATATTAATATAATTATGGTCAGAAACAATATTAAGCAAATAAGGTATCTACTAAAATTATAAAACTCATTTATAGATACTCGATGCAAGCAGAGTAGTCACAACACTACCGGGTCTTAAGCATATGATGCGCTGCCATGACAGTTTAGTTAATATTTTATTTTAGATAGATTGAAAGTCAATCAGTACTTACGCATGTAAAGAGATACCATTGGAATTTAGGTTTTTCATTCTGTAATGATTTTTACAAGTTTTCACTGCAAAATTAGACATTTATACCGTGTAAAAATATTATTTTAACGGAGACAACCACTGACAGAAACGCGCGAACAGACTGATCGTAGGAAATTCATGTATTTAGCATTTTTCGCTATTAGGTATTAGTATTATATAGTAAGTATACTAGTATTATATAGTATTATATAGTAAGTATACTAGTATTAGGTAAGGCAAGCACGACACTTATTCACCTTTTATTTTAAGTGTAAGCTGTTTCATAATTCTATGGCATTTTTGGAATGTTAGAAACATTAGAAAGTTACAATTTACTATTAGATGAGATCGAGGTCAAAGAAGTACCTCTAAAACAATAAAAAAGAAATAATTAGAACCTGTATTTCAAATTAAACCATTTGAAATAAATATAGAATACATTTTGTATACTCCAGATCGATTCGTTTAGATATTTAGATATTATTCGTTTAGATAGAAAGAATATTAGATATTACTTAAGTGATATCAAAGTGTCAATTAGCCAACACATATTGATACGTGAAGGATTTTTTAGAATGGTGTAAATTAAAATAACGATTACAACATAGTTATTGATTTTAAATTCGAAAAATATACACGCACAAATATATGAATGACATACTTCATAAAAAAATTGGAACCTACGACCTTGCTTACACGTGATTATTAAGTTGCACTTCAAGCCGATCGACCAAGCGTTCATATTTGAAAGCTCGTAATTATCAATCTGCATACACTCTCTACATAAATGGAAATCGTTCGGTGACGATGGCGCGAGTTTCATGTTTTTTGTTCACCCAAAAAGTGCTAAACGCGCCTAAAGAAGTTTTCACTTCAAAAATTACTTTCTGGTGACTACCGCGTATATGATATATTGGCAAGTTGTAATAAAATAATTGTACTCTATGTATATAAGCTCTTCTATAGTGTACCAGTTACCTAGCATGGGTAGCACACGGAGCGACCTTTTATGCTTCTAGAGGCAACTAGAGCAAAAAGGTGTTAGCCTTTATTTCATATTCTTCATAATCAACTACTTAACTATTTTTAGAACATTTTTATTTGTAGCCACTGCTTTTTTATAGGCGGGTAGAGTTCCCAAACTAGGAGTATCCGGGACGGGACGCCTATGCACTTTCTGTCTACGACATTGGTTCTCTTTGTTAATACTTGTTATTATTACATTTAGTATAACTGCTGTTTTTGTAAAAATACAAAATGAAACTTATATAATACCCAGTATAAAGACAAACGTATATTTCACACTTTGTTTTATTATATAACATTCGCAAAAATATATATGACATTCTAATAAAAAATACAACTAATATGAAATATATTTATAGAAATATCATAGCATCTACATTTTAGACGTCATCATTGTGACATTAAGTAATACATTGAGTTTATCAAACTAGCTCGGAGGGGTGGGAAAAGCCTCGCCGAGGCTCGGTGAAACGTTGAAATTTTGACAAATTACACTCGAGGATTACTTTGCGGGAATATGAAGAAAAGCACGAAAACCACGCGTTCCCGCAAATTACTGACTCGTGACAAATGTCTTAGTAGATGACCTACAATTTATTCGGTCCCCAGTCTAGTTAATGCCAACAGCCCGAAACATAATAATATTTGTACGAAAATGACATGTTCATTGTAATTTGATCGTTCTTGAAGTTATTTATGTATCATTTTGGAATTTCTTATGCCTTATTGTATCCATATTTACAAGTAAATGTTGGTGAAGAGAAATACAGTGAGAATTATTTTTGGTTGGCTTAGTTCGATCAGTAAGAGACGCAATGCTCCAATTTTTATAATGATGTTGATAGAAGTTAAGCGTATCATAACACAGTTTTAATTTTTTAATTCGTGTTAGGCGACAGATTTTTATGTCACCATTACTATATTTTACTTAATAAAACTTATTTTGATTTTACAACTGCTAGTCTTCAACACATCGTGATGTCCTAAACGATTTAGGTATCTCTATACTGTCACCGCATGAGTCTATTCAATATAAATACAATATATAAATATAGTCTAAGATTAGATGTTAAGCATAATATATATATCTACATACCCAGAGATATCTACTATAAAGCTATATAACAAATTATAATATTGGATGATAAATTAGAGTACTGATAATTACATTAAGATTAAGTTTAGCAAAATACATGTAATCAGAATGTGTAATATATAATTTGGTGTAGGTTTATAAAGAGCGTATATTAAAACGACGAGCAAACAAATTATTAATTTCATCCTTGTAGCTTGAGAGATTTGCAAATGTTAAATATTTTGGTATTAAATAAATTTAGGCATATGCAAATTGTTCCGAATAATCTGTTTACAATGTTGATATTCTATTGGGTACAAATATTATAGGGAATTTAATATTTTATTATTATTTTATGTTTACTTTAAATTAAAACATTCGTAGCATATATGATTTGTTTGAAGCATCAACAAAAACGTTCAATACCACGTCTCCTACTACTGGAAACAAAATTATACTACATACTACAAGTTAATGAGCTGATTCAAATATAAACAATACTAATAGTTTGCATTTTGACACGTTATTATGTAGTGATACTTATATACGTTATAATTATACTCAATAGTTGATATAATAAAATGGGCGCCGAGTTATAATTAATTAATAAAAGTCAATGAATCAAAGCATATTGACTTGCAAAGTTGCTATTATGATTATTCTCATGCAAACTGTTGTATTGATCTTAAACTGCTAACCTGTATAACCGTTAACTGTTAAGTGACTCTTATAGCAGTTGTTTATTTAATTAATTGAGTTTATTCTCGGTTGTAGCGCGATAATGTCAAGCTAAGTCAAGTCAAGTTAAGCTTGAGTTAAGTACGTTCGATAACTCGAGAGACTGATCGAAATTACGAACTGACTTATATGTGTGTCTTACCTGTATTCACATAGCCTTTAAACCACCTTGTTTTAAGAAAAATTTAACTATTTTAATACATATTTGACAATTTAATTATGTTCCTAAAACTTAGGTTAGTTGTTATAAACGTCCGATTGTTTTAATCTAGAAGTAAATCACCTTGTTTCAGGACAAGATATGGTTTTTAATTGTGCCCATAAATGTATTCTTTGATTGTAACATATACTTTCAAATATTTTTACTATACCTGTACCTGGTACCTGTAGTAATTTCGATTTTCTTTTATGATTCATATTTTCCAAACATAACGTCTACATCTTTTTAGAAATGTTATTAAACCATTTTAATGGAATGCAATAATGTTTTTCAAAATAGTTTTAATAAAATGCTAATACTTTGTATTATTTCTAATACTATAATTCACAGTACCCGGTGTTAAGACATGCAATAACTTGTAAGTTTAAAAATACAATATCTGGGCGACAAAGGGTTGTTCAGTGTTTTTAAAAACATGAGGCTAGGTAAACTGGCAAAGTAAAACATTATGTTAATTTTTCTCCAGACGGTTAGCTGTTCTCTTATCAGATTTTCAGTAGAGCACGGATTTTAGTATATAGCACAACGCATTTTTTCTTTTACTCAACTTTAAATGTTTCTAGTTTAATTCATACTTTTTATACACGTATTATTTTTCGCTTTCTATGTAGACGACTTTCATTATTTTTCGTGACATGGCTATGTCATGTCTTCGCCATTATACCATAATTTTTCTATATATTTTTTATATTGTTTTGCCTTGAAATTTTTATGTATTGCACGTCTCATAATGCGAAGCGTTTGAGAAGTGCATTACTCTCACTCTCTCAAGATCAAGCAATTATCTCGGCTTAAATTGCTTTTTCCCGATCTTTTTTGCACTGTGAGTATTAAATGAGTTGACAAATATCAACAAGAACACTTTTTTATGACAGTAAATACTTTAAAAACACTATTTTTACTAGATAGTATAAAACAACCGTTTTGAATAAATATTTAGGGTTGTTTGGATGGGCGGATAATGTACGTGGTCACGATAACGCCTAAAAAACTTAACTTTTTGAGTCCATTTTTTTCATTTGCTCTCTGTATAATTCTAAGTAATAGCCTATTGAAAATTACCGTCTAATTCAATGTAATTTAATTAAAAAATGAATTTACGAGACGTTCACTTTTGGATTATCCAAACATATTATTGATTACATGTAACCTCTGAGATTTTTTGTTATTTAATTAACCTTATATAAATCCTGTTCTAAACGTCACCGGTAATGTTACTGTTGTTTCAGATTAATAAACAGTATATTGAATACCAAAGCGGACTACCAATATATAGCCAAATATGAATTTGGAGAAGACATATTCAAATTTTATTCTGCGTTGAGTTTTATTTAGATATCTCTTGTATCTTTCTTAAAAACATAATTTTATACTAAGGTAGCTTCTACCATATACCTGATGTTAAAGAATTCATAATGAGACAGAATATTTATGTTCTTCAGATCAAGAAACATCATCGTAAATTCTTACATAAAAAATATATTTTAAAGTTAAACTTTTATGGGATGGCTTTGAAATTCAGATCCGCATTTTGTGTGATGCATGTTTGGATAAAGTGGGCTCGGGGTGACTAAAAGAGTAAGAGAGATATAGGGAGGTTTCACTTCTGTTGTGTGGTCTTCAGCACGCATCGTTTTTTATAGTAGAATAAAGACAGGGTTTGGTAGTCAATATTAATATAAACTTTATATGTCACATCGCTTTAAAGAACTTAAGATGTACCACAAAATGTGTATTATTATAACTTCATATAATAGTCATAAACTATATTAAATATTTTTTTTACCTATTTCTTTGAAATACATACATATATTATAAGATTTATTTTCGTAATAAATATTAAAATTGCAGATTTTCCTTCGGGTTAAATAAATAGCTGATGCTATAATTTTTTTATTATAATGTTCTGCATTTCTCTGTTGAGTTAATTTATAATGTTGATTGTTTAGAGCCGTATGAGTTCATAATATAGTATTTAGGATTAATCGATACTTTAAAGAATTTCTGAGAAATTATATTACATTTACCAGAATTTCATTATTTTCGTTTTAATTTCTTTACTTATACAAAAATACATCCTTCTGATGTATTCGTAAATTTCAAGTTTACAGGAAGTGTTTCCTTTAAGGTTTTGATAATCGGTCAGTGTGCGTGGTTTTAACTATGATGTGCCATACAAGTATCTATTTATTGCGGTAATATAGGAACTTTACGTTTTTTCAGAAGTATAAGGGCATATTACACCTTAAAATATTATTTTAATAACTCAATTCATTATCGATAAAAATAATCTTGCACTTGGACAGACATATACACGGATCACTGTTTGCTCCCATAAGAATTCAGTTCTTCTCTTATGATGTCGGAAATATCATATTTAAAACAATAATAACGAAGCAGACAACGAGAGTCTAAATTAAACATATGTATTAAACTTGTGAGGTTATTTTATTTTATATCTATTTATGAATAATAAAATAAAATCAGTTTTATTTTATTACTGTCACATATTGCTAGGCGGATTTCTCAATTTATTTTGTTATGTTATGAAAGTAAGGATTTACTATATTATCATCTAAAAAGAACGAGATGCGTTACACACCCCGATGGGAGATAAATATTTTATGTCATAATTCATCTGGGCTATAAAAAGGGTGAGCAAACACCCCAGTGACTCGAAATGATTTCGCTACGTTCGCACGGAACGAGATGGTTATATTGGCGTCAATGCGATGAGAATGTTGATTTTTCTTTTAATCTAGTAAATCAAATTCTGTGCAGGTTCTGTTGTGTATTTTTGATCGCAAAATATAATGTTGTAGATAATGCTTAAATTTATCACGTGTATCATTAGCAAAAAAAATTTTCCCAAGATTTGATTATGTTTTTGTTTTATGGTTTCTTATATTCAATTAAGAATTTTGTATCTATAGGTAAAATTTAATGTGATTTTTTTATTTAGATATTTTCCTTATTTAATTGAGTAGTATAAAAATGCATTCATAATTTACGTCCCATATATCATCTTTAACTAAATAAAATTAACTAAATGTAATACAAAACATGATTTAGTGTATGATTTTACGCCACATTAGTCACACAAAAAAGCATCAAAGAAATGTAAGGAATTCATGTCATGTAAGGAAATTATTATAGGTAAAAAAAACATTAACTTAAATGTGATTGAGATAGAATTGTGTTTAGTTATTATGCATTTTCCCTGGAATTATTATTTAATTAATATAACCAAAAAAAGAAACCCGAGTCGTTTCATTTTGAACATAACATAAGTCTAGCCAAGCACATGAGTTAGTAGGTATATAAATATTTGTTGAATATCAAACAGCAAAAGAAAACTTTATAGAAGTACGTATATCACTTTATCTTAAGTTACGTAATGCTCATTTTATAAACTGGCCTTGATTTCATTACTCAAGCAATTTATAAAGGGAGTTAAAAAATAGCCTATAAATATAAACAAGGTTCTACAAAAAGTGGATAATTTAATGAAATTTCCATTATTATAATTGAGAAAGTTTGGCCGTGCGACGAGGGGTGGCCACGAAAGAACTATAAAATTGCAGTTAACGCGAAATGAACGGTTCCTCGATACCATTATTCAGAAATACGATCTAATTGACTATCTTCGTTCCTTCTCTTTGACGGGACAGTAATGAATCGAAACGTTTTAAAAATTTTCTATACATAATTCGTCTGAAAATATTTTTTTTTTATTTGTGTTAATATTTTTAATCACTGATACTTGATCAGTAATATTAAGTTTTTTTTATTTGAATTACGTTGTATATAATAATATGAATTATGTTTGGTAATGCAGGGTTTAAATGATTTATTGTGTTATTAAATTTCTATTTTTACGGTTCTATTTACACCAAAGATATTGTACAAGTACTTCAATTAAATCTTCTTAAAATAACTTATTAAAAAAACTTATAACTTATTGAATATATCTTGAATTACAATAAATTTACCTAATTTAACTAATTATCATTTGTAAATGCCATTTCAATAAACATTTCAATCTGTACAAAATATTTTAGCTTCAATATGTCAAAAGCAATATTTTTTATTTTAATTGCATTACAAAATATTATACAACTAAAAAAAATATTAACATCTTTTTTTTTAATGTCAAGTTTCAGCGTTATGGCCATAATCTCACCTGATCTTAAGTGACAATACGGCCCAAGTTGTTAGACATACTAAACCTGTGGAGGGACTGGCTCTCAAGTGGAACTGCTGGAACACACCTATTCGTATTTAGCGGCAAATTTTCAACTTGAGGGTGGTAGCTAGCTAGGTAGACATTACAAAAAGCCCTACCACCATGATATGGTTTCCTCACAATGTTTTTCTTCACCGAAAGTTCAAGCTCATTGTAGGTGTATTCGAACTTACGTCCATTGACGTGGAATCTGTACACACTACCATTGGCTATCATCGCTTCATCGCATCTTCCGTAATATCGAACATTTATATTTAAATACGTAATTACGAACGGAAAACAGACTTTGAATGTATTATTCACTGCATTTTTTTATTTTGCTAAGGTGTGAATCGTGTTATCCATCATATGAAATGCAGTTAAACTTCCGTCTTGAAAGCTGTAAACCTATACAGGTTTTGTAAAAGATGATTCAGCACATTAGTCTTAATGTAAAGCAGAACTTTTAAAATCTGAGAAAACGTTACCTTACGTAGATAAAGTAATACGTACCTGTATATACGTACTGTAATTGAAATGCAACGAATTGAAGTCACAAAAAGGTGATTTCATAAGCACAAATGTTCCTGATAAAACTATATTAAAAATAATTTATTTATGGTAAACGAAGTTAATTGGTGTATATTTGTCAATACTTGCGTAAAAATTATGAGTACTTAACGATGAAAATATTTTATAATCGCTAACTGATTGTGCGCATTCTGTATTGAAGTCCTTTATTTACTGTGATTTTTTCATATTTATTTTATCCAGTAATATAGATCTATAGAACATAAAGTTTCAATATTTATATATGTGTTTGTAATTCTTTACCTTTTAAACAGTTAGATTTTTGCTTTTTATAGTTTTGTTAAAACAAAGTCTGCATACTTCTTCCACTAGTATATTATTACATATTTTTTTACGGATAAATTGATTGAATTAGAACATTTACATAATATGAATTGATATGTATCTCACCTAATATTATTAAAAAAGCGGTAGAGAATAGGTCGAGTAAAGGATTCCATTTACATAATGTACAAAACAAGCTTAAATTCCCTGAAGCGTATTATGAAAGATTCCTGCACGATTTCTTGGCATCCGGGTTTCATAAATATGGTTGTTTACCGTACTAAATTAGTTATATAGTTTCCTACAATACTTTCAACAATTTTACTATACGTATACTATTAAATTAATACGTAATACTAAAACTACTACTTTGGTTTTATTGTTTCATTATACTTTTTATTAACCTGATTGACTTGGTATACTCGTAATTGCATAATTAGTGCTATAGATTTCTACGTGACTATGTCTCAACTACAATGCACCGTTTTTTATAATGTGGTGAATAAATCAGCTTATGAATTTACTCTCTGTAATACGTAGATGCACACGAATTAAAAGACACCGATCACCGAGTGATGAAACTTCTATCTTCGTGCTACCAGAAACAGCTTTTACACTTCTTAGGGATCACCATGCGCGTGGGGATAAGCCTGTAGAGGCGACTATCGTTCAAATTGTCTCGCTATGGGATACCTGATGATTTGTCATTGATTGATAAATCTGATGATTGATAAGTCATTGTATATTTAGCTCCTTAAAGTTTGAAGGACGACATGACAGTAACAACTTCTGATGGAATGCAGGTCTCTCGGTGTTCGTCGATGTTTTTAGATTATACTACACTTATAATTAGGTACAGTAACGTTCTTTTACCAACATACTAATACATAGTCTGAAGTTTCTTATAGATTCGGTCAGTATATAATTTATCTGTAAAATCCGTATGCGAATCTTATATGTATCAAAATAATTTGACTCTAAATATTACGTGTAAGGTAACCTGAAAAAATATTTGTATTAGTATGAGCTAATTGTCATAGTGATTTTATATCTGATTGATGACGGTTTTACTTTGCGGAAATCCATTATTAAATGTTGAAGAGTATATTACTTTTCACTTTTGTTTGGAATTTACTGGCCGCCGACGTCGTCAGTTGACGGTTGATCTAACTTTGGTGGATAGTTGAACCAAATATGGGTATGTGGCACAATCGATTACACGTGTTTTACTCCGACATCTGTTGGCCAAAGTTGGATCAACCGACGACGTCAGGGGCCAATCAAGTCCGAGCGGAAATGCAAAGTACTTACTATACATTTCAAAATCCAAGTATAAATAATTGTACAGATTTTAATTCAAACAAAACTTATGTCTTTACTTACGTTATCAGGTGTATGAAAAATGTAATTGAAGTCTTTACAAAATTTTAATTATTACCCTCAAGTCAGAGGTACCTTATCGTTTTATGGCATAAAATGTATATATTAATCCATGTGCATATGTTAATCCATAATATTAATTATCACCATGATAAATTACATTTCGTCATTTTAAAGCGCATGGCGTTTAAACAAAGACCCAGACGAAAATTAAAAAAATGGTATGTATATATACTGGCCTAAAGTACTTCCTAATTACAACTTTCATATAAAATAATTGTACCTACAGATTTGGCTCCTCTACAGTTTTATTATATAATAGCTGACCCGATGAATTTCGTATCACCTATAATCCATGTTCTTAAGTCTCTCTAAAACTCAAAAACGGTTAAGGCAAACTTATTAGGTTGTAATATTTTTTTAGGTTTCTGCAATTATCAATTTTCCTCGCAATTTTCTTACTTTTTCACTAATTACAAAACTTCTAGAAAGTACTAGAAAACTTGAAAAACATAGACAAATGAAATCGGTTGAGCCCTTTGTGAGTCTCAGTGAGTTCTCAGTCTTTTGTCTCATTCCCTAACTCACTTTTCATATTTTGAGAATTTAAAAAATTATGTTAGATTTTTTTATTATTTTCTTTTATGCAAACCATGTCGTGACAATAACGAACACAATAAAATTATATATATATATATATATATATATATATATATATATATATAATATTAGTTATTCCTACTATTATTAATGATTATATTTCGATAACTTGTTATCGCTATGTATTCTAATGACTTAGGTTTGCATTGAGTAAATGATAACTGCATCGATGAAAGTTGGACAAAAAAGTTTTAACTTTAAAACTGCAAGTAAACTAATATAAAATAAAATTACTTTTTTTCATGAAAATTGCATGCTTGTTTTAGTATTCGAGGGCGGCTAATCTGGTACTACCTAGGTAGGGTTAGCTAAACATGTTGTGAATGGAGATTTAGCTGAGTGCTTTAAGATAGGATTGCAGGGATTCGCACGCACATACATTAATGCGGTGTCCGTACACACTTCCACTGAGCTATGATACTTCAATATCCAGTGACGTTAAGTGAAGTTTATTCAATATATTACGTAAATAGATGCAGTGAATTTTTAAAAAGATCTAATTAAAACAACTATAACATGTCACTAATGACATCACTTTTTAGTTCTATTTGGTTACTAATAAATTATTTTAGAATAAAAAGCCAGTTAGTAGCGATAGCGACATACATCTTTGTTCATAAGTTTGATGAAGTTATTAAAAATATTTTTTATAAAGTGAAATAAATGGAGTTCATTATATAATAGTACAGTATAACTTAATTCTATCAAAACTTAAATAATGCATATACTACTAATATTTGTTTTGTCTATAAAGTTGTTCTGGTTATACGCGTTTGCAAATCGCTTACAGATAATGTAATGGTTTTTTTTTCTGTAGAATCTATATCATATTATTTTATAATAATGTCTAAGTTTAAATAACTCATTCTTTATTTAAAATTCATGTTGTTTATTAACCGATACCCAAAATTATTATATATTAATATTATGTATATTTATATTGTATAATTTGTATATTATATATTTAATCGACATCTGCTCTCAATATATTTTCGGAAAAATGCTATGCTATAAAACAGAAGAATAGTAAAGCAGTATCTAATAGAGCAAAGCTTAATCCTATTGAGGCTATTGGGGAGATATGGCGTAGACGAATAATCGATTTGCTGATGTTATCAAAGGCAGAAACTGATAAACTTTAATACCTAAGTCGGGAATAGCTCTAAGTTTATGACTATGATCGTCTGATTCTTTTTGATATTAATTAAAAAAAAATATATTTAAATATTTATATAGAAATGATATCAGAAATATTTATAATGAAGAATTAATGCAAAAAGTTATAACATGCATTTTCATACAATTTGTTTTTGCTTACATAAATTTAGTCCGGCTAGTGACTGATTTTTCATCAAGGGTATTGAGATCTTCATTTCGGTATCAGTTATGAAGGATATTTGCTAGAGAACATTTTAAACGTTAAAAAATATGTATACAATAATTGTTTTAAAAATATAGAACGAAATTCTAAACCTATAATCACTGAATATTGATGAAACTGAGATAAAAGTAATTGTGTCAAAACAAAAAAGAAACTATCTAAATGATCTCATAAGCGCTAGGTTACTGTTAGAGCAACATTAAATGGGAGGGAAATCGTAGTAACACCTATCAAACGTTGAAAACTTTCGGCCCTGCAGAAACAGTTTCACAAATTGTGTGTAATTTGCGCGGTTCCCTGAAAAGGAATCCACTAATGGCTGAGCGGAATCTGTCCCTGTAAGTTAAAGCGTATAATCATGGAAGTGGGTTGTTTTATTGAATTCCACAACTATTTAGTACATGTACATGTACATGTATTACATGTACAATTTACATAAATCAAGTTTTTAACCGAGTTATATTTATACAAGTAAAAAAAACAAAATCCCATAAGTTTGTATAACCTAAATTAATATACCAATGTTCTTTACATTGGTAGTTGTTTAAGATTTAAGAATAATGTTACTTTGTATAATAATTATTTTCAGTTTATTAAAATAAGTTAATAAAATGTAAATTATTATAAAATACAATTACAACAATATATCTTAATAATTTTACAGTTACATACAAATGATAAAGTCCTAATTTATCTTACGAAGTTTTGATGAATTTTATTACTGTATCTCAGACAAGATGATGCTCTCCGATTTTGTTCGTGTTTTGCGTCAACTGCGGGTGATGGTAAAATCCTTTCAAAGTGGGTGTTTATGTCGTGCAAAGAAAATTTACGCCAAGTTGCCAAGTTTCCAGTCTATAGTTCTGGTAGTTTTTTATATATACATGTACGCTTTCTATGTGAATTCAATTTATGAATATTTTAAATCTTAAATTTTGTGAAATGCTTATAATTTATATTATTAAAAATCATTCATTTTGCGAGTAACAGCATAAATATTTCTAAGTAGGTACTGTTGTATTTAACACATATACTTTTTAACTTACAGATTTCGTGTGTGTGACTTATTAATGTGACGTAAAATGATTGTGTTGTATAAGTTAGTAACAGTCTATTCAAACTGGTATAGTAAAATTATCTTCTAAGAGAAGCTCCTGATGACCTTTAATTTCTTGATGACACATTTTCTCATGAACTTGGTAACAGGAAAACATTAGAAAATGAACTTTCTCGATACCATATATTAACTATTAATAAAATTGAAAGCACGAAAAGGACATTTATAAGGACAAGAAAAATTACTCTATTGAAAATTCATACAGTATATACTCTTCTATCTACAAATATAATTAACATGATAAAAACAAACATGCTTATTACTATTGGTTCTAACTGCGATTATACCATGTCGTATATCTATACAATGTTGTCTAATGGTGCATACTAAAATTAATAAAGTTATTACAAATTAAATCATAATGGAATATTTTCGAGCCATAAACAGATTTTATAAACACAATGTCAAATTAACACTCGGCAAGATTTTTATGTTTATGTACGACTCGACACTTTTGTTGCCAATCCTTGATTGGAGTACAAACAAGCATTCAATGTCTACAACAGTTGTTTGATCAAATGTGGGAATGCAACTTTGAAAACTTTACAACATTTTATACAACCATGGGAATAAAAATCCTTGCTTCTATTGGAGATAGCGAAACTAAACATTATGTGTGCTTTGTTGTTATTATTTATGGAATTACACTGTAAACGTGTCGTTTGAATTACTAGTTTTCCTTTTTTATTTTGAGTTAATTATTTAAGGAATTTTTGAATGTAGTAAAAAATAACCTATTGATTTTTTAATAAACTAACTTCAGAGTAAAATAGCTGGCTATATTTATAAAACTATATTTATATAGTAACTGTACACGCTATGACGTACGGATGGTACTAAATATTATTTTTGTACCCTTCAGGGGCAGTACTTTTTTATGTTGAAAATGTATTAATTGCCTTTCTTTGTAACTCACTGAGTCATCGTATCGTTCTAATACGTCCTACTTTCTTTACGTTATTTTTATTTTTAGTCGGTTTCTAAAGGTCGTAGGATGATGTTAAATTGTCTATAATTTTTCTCAATAATTAGCCATTCAAACGCAAAAAGACTTTTTCAAATTATCGTGTTCACACAAACATGCAATCAAGGTCTTCAGATTTATTATATAATAAATATATAGATATAAAAAAATGCGTGCCAATAAACTGTAAGAAGTTCACACTTACTGTTGACCATAGTAATTAATTTTCCTACACAGAACATTGAGAATATTAAAACGGATCATTATTCCTAAAACAATATTAACTTGTTACTTATTTATACGCTAACCTACGAAAATCAGGGTAGGAATTTTAGTTTACTTTACAAACTTCATATTGATATTACATAGGCAACCGCAGTGACACCTATGCTGACAGGGAAAAATGACACTTTATAGTTTGTTTTTGGGACAAATTGTGACATACATATATAGTATGTAATGAGGAGATTTATTTCATTACATATAATAGGTACTTTTTAATATAGCCACAGTGTAATAAAATTGTCTACAGATTTAAACTATTTTCGGTACAATTTGCTTCATTAGTACACTTATGGCAATCCCGAATGGCATTTGTATTTTGAATGCAAATGAACTCTCGATAGTTGCAAGCGGTATATCCAAATTATAAAATGCGTCAAGCTGCAAAAGCGTTTCCCTAACGAGTGTATGACAGCTTTACATGCCCCGCATGGTTGCCGGTTTAAACGTATCCGATGGCCGATTTTAGTACTATAGACTGTTAAGTAGCAATCTAGCAAATCCGAGGCCTATCATTAACGGTTGTCTCGCCTGAAAACTGAGTGAAGATGTTTAGTTTGCTGATAGTGTTGGTAACTAAATAATTAAAGCCAACGAAAACATCGAGCTGTGCACTAGACAGTATAATTTGTGTTCGGCTGGGTCTTAGGTGTATCGGTTTTTGAAATCGGCTGGTGATACCCAGCTATCAGTGACCTGCAGGGCGGATTGACAGTCGCAACCGGCAATGGATAGCAGATCTCACGGTGGTCACGGTTGCTTTTGCATTGTACTTACTGTTCTTACCTTGAATGACGACCTATTACCGTGCTATTATAAATAGCTATCTATTATATCTACACAAAAAATATCTAGGTAACTGTAATATAAAATGAATGAAATAAAATCTAAAATATCATCCTTTTGCTCCAGTGTGTTTTTCTAATCTATAAAATGTAGATATATATTGAAGCGTAACGCTAAGAGATATTTATTAACGTTAGCATGACAACAATGACTGATGGATTCTCTCTCTATGGTTGACGGTGTTTTTGAATAGTTCTTTGTTATTTTTCTATCAGCCATTACGCCGTAGTACCTACTCCTTTATACAAAATAAATCGTTGCAGTAAATTGTTCAACCGCGTGGTCCCTGGAGTTAAAATGCTGTTACAGTTAGCATTTAAATAAGTAAATAAATTTAATATTCCATAAAAATCTTACCTAGTAAATTTAATTTTGTGACGTTGATTTAGATGCGCAATAAACTTCACTTTTCTGTGTAGCCAGTAGTACTCTGTTAGGTCTTATAAGTTCTCCAGTGTCTAGTATTATCGCCGTACTGTCGGCTCATTAACTTTTGGTGAAAGCCCCCAGCCTTTGATAACTTTACTTTTTACGAGCACGCCGCCGCGTCGCAACGTTGAGCTTACAGAAAATACTGCAGTAAGATTCGTTTTAAAATAGGCACTAGCTAGTTTGTACAATGCTTTTTTTTATTGAAATATATTACGAAACTTATTTGATTTTAGTACTTAATAGTTTATATTTTGCGTTATATTGCCAGTTACCATAAGGAGAAAATTTAATGAAAATCTGTCAAGAAACTTATAAAAATTTAGGTTTTAATTGTTATTCTGATAAGATCTTTCGTATTATGGGATAAAAAGCAGCCTATACATTATTTCATAAGATTCGTTTGAGAATTATTCGCGTACAAGCGAACAAACAGATAGAAAAACACTGAAAATATAATATTTTTGTTATCTTTTACCAGTGGAAAAGTATAATGCTATTAAAATAAAATAAAAAAAATTAAATGTATATGTTTGGCTAAGTTAGAGTTTTTGTTATGTCTGATTATAGTTAGTTATGGCAATAAGTAATACTTGTTAGACTATAATAATGCTAGTTGGATTTTGTTATACACCGGAAAAAAACTAATATAGACCGGATGAAAAGGAGGGTCGCTCCGATAAGGGGCCACGTTGGAACCTGATGAATCCTTGTTGAGGATTAGCCCTTACAATATGAGCACCATTTCACAAATGCCAAGGGTCTAAGGTTGACAAATGCTGGTGTGAACGTCGCGTAATTTATACGCGGTATCCCATTTCACATAAATATACCTCCCAACTGAATATAATTTCTAATAAAAATGGTAATTGGAAATATTTTTAACCGTCTTATGTTAGCTCACGTCTCCTCGTAAAGTTATTTTGTTGTCACTATATAAAAGTGGTAATAAGCTGGTAGCTTAGTGTGAAACGTGAGATGTAATAAATAGTCGGAACATACACACACTTAGATTAGGTTATTCTTTGAATTTTATAACGCCACTTATATTGGAATTCTTCCACATTAAATATTTTTGTTATATTGCTCTTTCTATGCAAATGTATACATTGTATTCTCGTACAATGGTTAAAAATGAAACAAAAAATAATAATCTGTATTAGCTATTGTTTGCATTTTCTACTCATCAAATATTTGGTTAAAATATTATTGTTCTAAATATTTTGTAAATTTATTAATTGTTCATTTCCTTTAAAAAAAATACAATTAAAAATGTTGTCTACGTTTTGTAACGTTTTATTTTAATTGCTATTTATATATTTATTGCATAATTAAATGTACCTATTGCTTTGTTATTAGTTGTTATAAGTTATTATTAAAGCACTGTATGCGGTTTATCTTATTTCGTTATATTATAAACAGAGACAAGTTAAAGTTGTTGAACATAAACGGTAAAATAGTTAAAACAAGCGAACTACAAGTATTAAGCAAAAATTAAAATAAAGTGGTGAAATTTCATTACAAACCAGTGCATAGTACTAGTTTTGTATTGTGGCTGGATTTGAATCTGCATTTGCATTTTATGTTTACATATTTATTTAACATGTTGTATCATTTTAATGAATATGATCACAATATATTAAATTGTTGAAGATGTCATTCGTTTTAGATAAATTACAAAAGGCACTTTTAACATTAATAACCAAACTGCCCGACGATTTATTTCAAGAGTAAATAAACCCTAGAGACATTGATCTTATGCATATAAAGCAAACCTATCAGTTTTTGTGTCCAGAGGGATAAGCTTTTAGTAATCTGTTCCAAAATAACAGGCTGTTATATCGTAAAAGGCTTATTTTAGTAACTTTTAAAATAATATGCAGATGTTATCTTATTCTACTACTAGAATTGAGAGGAGTAAAGAGCTTTTCCAAGATATATCTGTTTTTAGTTCTTTTATTCAAGTAAAAATTGATAGCTTAAATAGTAAAGAGTATGTTCCAGATTGAAAGTGTAATGTGTGTAATGATAGTGATTTCTTATATAGGTAATTCTAAGTTCATATGTCAGTATAAACTTATTAAAGAAATGACATTTATGTATCTTGATTAACCCGGAATAAGTTAGTATAGCTGGGAAACATAAAAAAATATATCAGATACGTTTTGTTTGTGTCGTACATTAATATGTAAAGTAGGTAAGTGGAAACAAATTTTTCGTTCGGAGATAACAATTCCAAATTGATATTTGTAAAATTCTGTTTTCTATTAACATGTATGCATGTACATATTTGGTATGTTACACTCCTAAGCCTATATACGTACATCAAAGTATCCGATTCAACACTGTATAAATTAGTCAAACATTAGATTCCGACATTGTACAGTATCATATAAATCAAAGACATTCATAATATAGTTGCATTGATGTTGTATTAGTGGTAACGTAGTAAGTTACCAGCAAGTATTACAGTGTCCTCTATCCTATGGTGTAGGAAAACATTGGTAAGCGCTTATGAGATTTGCTCATATGACTTCACTAACTACAAAAATTATAACGTTTTAAAATAATGAAGACATTTATCATTGATACATAGCAAACATGTTCGTTTTGATATAATAATCTTAGCTGACTAAGAATAAAATGAGTAATACTGATATTTAAACATAACAAAAATATTATTTATCCTACAAAGACAACACCTGACATAAATCCGTATTATTTTTAGGAAGGAAACAACGAAGCATAAAAATGATGGAATGATTGCTACTTGCGTCGCTCGAATGAAAAATATTTCTACTGATCTTGTTTACCCTGGCTCCGTAATTTGTCCGGGCCATAGCACGGAATGCGCGCGTTATTACGGCGCTGTGAACAGATGTGAACATGTAGGGCTTACACAATATTATTGGAAGTGATTTGTAATAAAGCCTTCCTGATATATGGTAGCGAAATACACTGAATGGCCTTTGTAATATCACCAAACAGTATATATAATACCGTACAATAAACATCCAAAGAGTATGAAAAAACTGTAAATCTGTAATGCCGTTGGTATAAGCGATATACCTTGCATGTTGAAGAAAGAAATGTACATTTTGTAGTTTAATTTCTTAACCTTGATCCATAAACAATTCATATTAGCAACGTCAGAACATAATACAGGAGATAGAATTATAAGACTCAACAATCCTTACTACAATATCTTCACATGAATTTTTAAGTTATTTAAACCTGCCAAAGTGGCGGCGGTATCTGTTGAACAATCGATAAAAGTAAGTTTAGACGTAATTTGCATCAGAGCGTACTTTAAAGGAGCGATGACATGTGAAAGGCTATTGGAAGAGTAATGAAGAAGGATTGGAAATAATAAGGTACAAGTTGTTATGAACAAACAAGTCGTGACAGAAGAGCGAATTGGACTAGTGACATATTGATTATATACTCTGTGTCTAACGCGGGCATGTACCAACCAATTTTGCAGAGTTCGTGTGATATCTGTCAATTGACAAACATTAAATTATTTCATTTTTAAAGCATTAAAAGATAGTACTCGCGGTAGTGATATAGTTCACCAATAGGACGTGGGCTTGCATAGTGATTAAGTCACTATTTTCCCTCAAGAGAAGATCTTACTATCACCAGGATTATTAATAGACTGGTATTATTATTATTATTATTACAACGGACAACAATGAGAGAGGCATATAACTAGTAGTATAATAAAACAAACGAACAATAATGATTTTGAAGAATAGGAAAAGAGCTACCAAGGAAAGCTAAGGTCATTATAATGAACTTTGGTTATAAATGTTTAATTAGAAAAGTTGTAATTAAATATAAAAGAGTTTTAATAAACAAAACTGGAAAACGTATACTACTTATGCGAATCGTTCTTGTCTAAAATCTATAGTTAAATCATTTTGTGTTAACCCTCAATCTATCGCATAAATGCAATAATCGTACGAGAAATTCAAAATATTCTTATCGACCAGAGGTAAAGAGATTAAAATTGAAATTTAACTGCAAAATAATACACAAACTTCCTGAAAAAAATCCTTCATGAATGTATACCTATCTTCCCTCGTAAATGTTTGTTGTGCCATATATCTTAATAATTTATTAAAACATTTTTATCAATATATCAATATAGTCCGTATCGGTTTTTAACTAAACACAAATCAGGCTTATTATTTAGTACTACTAAACAATAAGTTAAAATATATGGGATTGTTGTTCACCATACGTTCACACTAATAACTGTAACAGAATATAAGCTATCGAACGCAAAATTTACGTATATTTCACAACATAAATCTCAAAATATTTTCTTCAATAACCATAACGATTTATCATAATCTCGCTTGACATTAAGTTACAATGTGCTATCAAAATGGTGAGAAACATATGAACATCAAATGTTGCACAGTAAACTGTATTTACCGGGGAGTTTAGCAATTACAAATGTGGAACTTTGTTGTTTCTATACCCATACTTTTTAAGCTTATTGCAAAAATTCAAACTGTACGGTAAGAACGCATAAAATAAGAGCATAAAATAAATTTACTCAAGGCACGCAAAGTAAATAAGAAAGATAAAGCTGAGGAAAAACAGACGCTTTATGGCGGCTCTGCTGGGTAACGAAGGATTGTTTCGTACCCATATATTTCGTACTGTCAATCACACATTCTGCGGCATACTGAATAATACATATATTTATTTGCTGAAAGCCTATAGTCGAACGTCTATTTTTAATGTTATAAACCAGATTCTCATTTCACTTCTAGTATAGAACATTTTGAAATAATCTGAGTGTCGTGGTATACATATTATCCGGTTTATTTTGTATGTCAGACAAGAACCCTTATTTGTGAAGTTAGCACGCGGTAATTATCTCTACGCGATAAGAACTTTCAGCATCGTAACATGCGCAATTTCAAACAATGCTAAAATTATGTTGTTTATTTTGTTTGAAGATAAGTTTATACGAGAAACAAAAATCACACAAATATGTATATTATATTTATCTTAACATTTAAAGGTAACAATTCAGAAAATTTTAAACATTTGATTTGAAAAAATAGAAAATACAAATAAGAAGTTTTAGTAACATATTGCTACTACCAATAAATTTTTAGACCAGTGGTATTAAAAATAGATACGATATTTTTATTCGATATATTACACTTACATCAAATTTATCCTTTGTATGAACTATTAGTAGTACTGTAGTTAGTAAACATTAAGTTGCTTTCTGATTGATGAAAATATGTATGTGAAGAACTATAATATTTTATAGAAACTGCATCTTCAAATTTTTTTTATATAGATTTTACCGTAAAACACGTATATTAAACCATTTTCTTGGAAACATCTTTAATAGTTTTAGAACATGGTTATTTTTTTACATCTACATGCGATCATTTAGATGGCTCTTTGGTAGATGACGTGGTTGTCGATATATTTTAATATCTCATATAAAACATGTAATCTTTAATTTACAGCCTCTCAACATATATTTTTTTTCTTACGATATCTGTGAAAGTACAACGTCTATCTACCTGATCCGCCATTTATTTTAAATTCGAATATCTTGAACGAGGACATATTTAATACAATTATTTATTTACAGTTCTGTGAGGAAAGTTTGTTAGGGCACAGCATCTTGATACATGTATTTTATAATTGAAACAGAATATATCATCACGGTTCACAAAGTGTTTTAGTTTTGTGAAAACTCTCGTCTCTGTTTCTCTATAATTATAATATACTGTTATTGCCTAAAAAAAATTATATTTCAATAATGAAATAATTACCTTTTGCTTGACTGATTTCTATTTTTCCTACTGGTATTTACATTACATTACCTTTTCTTTCAAGATATAACCGAAGCGGGACTTCCTTCACTGAACTATGCTATGCTTTTATTACTTGAAACCTTTTAAGTGAACGTTTATTGTGAAAGAATACTAGTTTTGTTAGTTCACTAAATTGAAGAAATTTTCGTTGAAGAAAAAATATAAGGAATTCAGTTACAAATTGGTTTCTAAATAAATACTTTGCAATAATACGCTTTTTTATTATCAGTTATGTAGATTTTAATATATATTGAGAATAAAGCGACGATAAGAAGAGAAGTTTATAGAAAAAAATGCTATTTAATCAGCCCTAAGTGATATTATGGGATAACTATTCAAATTTGATCTGAATGTGATGTGATAGATAAATCTGAGTAAATTTTGCAGTAACTTTGTTAAAGAGTTATAATCATCAACGTAGATTATAAAACATGGTACCATTAAGTTCTTTTATTTAAGATTGGTGGAACTGTACAGAGTTCGACTGCGGAAATGAATATCACTACATCTCTTCCTCCCGTTAAGAAGCACTGCTTGTACTGCCTTTTTTCAATCCGCAGTGTAATTGGTAATATTCATTAGGGCAATTAATATATACTTAACGTATTGGAATTTCGGTTTTCAATAATGGCAGCTTATTTCAACCGGACTCCGGATTGTGGTCCTGTTAAGATAGGTATACAAACATATCAATTCAAATATTTCATAGCATGATGAAAAATGATGAAACATGTATATATAAAAATATAATAGTAATAACCGGTTAGCAAATGGCTCTCTACTGAGCGAATGCCTCTTCCCGAGGGAATCCACGAGTTTACTTTCCACGCCAATTCACGACGTATTGACGATTTCAAATTTCTTCGCGAAGTATTTTTGCTTTCAATTGAAAGTGTTACGAATTAAAACTAGTAAATACACGAAAATTCTGAAAAATAAGATAATCTACGCCGGGGTTATCACAATATATCGAATTGATATTCTAAATCACTCGAACAACACGACTTTTAAATTATCCTTATCTTTACTAATATTATAAATGCGAAAGTGATTATGTTTATTTGTTACGCTTTCACGCCTAAACCGTTAAATGGATTGTAATGAATTTTGGTATAGAGATAGACGAGACCTTGGATACGGTGATAGACTACTTTTTCTTGCGAAAAACCTATTGGAAGTGAGGTAAACAGAGGAATGAACTTTGTATATAACCATTTATTGCATCATTCAATTTGACTTCACCGATCCCGTTGGCCTTGACTGATACCGTTGACGCAATAACGATGACCGCGTAATCGCAGGTCTCGCCGTCGAGGCCTAACGGTTAATTTCACTGCCACACACCAGCCGCACACTCCCTTTTCCCTCTGCAGACTCTCAAGCCTAGGTTCGATCCTCCGGAAAGGAGCCCTCGAGCGACTCTGTTTGCGCGATACAGTGACACTCTACAACACTGAGAGTACCACCACCATCACCACACTGCATACCACTCGTGCACACCCACACGTTAAGTACACGGTTCTGTAAGGGACCACACTGCGGTCCTGCCAGTGGTTTTTGGCCTTTTTTTTTATATTTTTGTTTTCTAATTCCTTTTCTCTTAACAACTACTAGTTCGACGCTCGCTCGTAAAGTATAAACTACGTCCTTCATACTAACTTAGGTCATTACAAACTCAGTACAGTACAATCTACTCCAGCGATTGCATTGCCTACTCATTCAATATTTTACCTAAAGGCGTACTCCAGTAGGCCAGTCCTTATCATTCTTTATTTTACTCTTTTCCGGCAGCAGCCCATGCCGAGGGCTGGCCACTATGGCACCCTTACGCCCGCTGCCCTGGGGCTGAGTGCCGTCAGCATTCGCCCCAAGAAGTCCTGCTAAGCTGTGAAAGCTCCTTTCGAAAAAGAAAATCCAATTTGGCAAAATCAATATCAATGTGAGCGAAGCTACAAAAATACAAAATACAAGGTACAAAAATATACTTTAAATATAATGTTTCTCTGAGGATCTGGAAAAATGAACAAAAATTAAATCAAAAGAAAACTTGAAATTATGTCAGGAAACGTTTTCAAGTATTACTTGTACTTGTATATACAGGAAGTGATTGAAAAAATAACTTTCAGATAATTAAACAGTTATATGATGATCGTAAGAGTATCGGACAGGAATAGTGTACTATCCCGCAAATATCTCAAAATAAAGTTGATGTCGGTACGAAAGCTAAACAAATAAAACTGGAAAGTAGAATGTTGCAGTCGGATGTGTGCTCGCAAACTTTCCGCGCTGAAAAGTAATTTAAAGTTTTGTGAGCATCGTTAATTATTTGTATGCGGTTTTATTCCGTGGTTAATTTCAATAATAGCAGCAATAGAAATGTTAAATTCATATGAATAATTTTACACACAGATACACCCGACCCACTAAATTTGATTGCACTATGCTTACTATAAGGTACAAAGTTGTCATTACTTTTTGTTTTAAGTGGCAACATATATGCATACACAATTTCGCCAATGTCACATGGATAAAACCACAAACGATGAAGATTGTTAGAAACAGTTACATTGTCATTTTATGATGCTACTACAAAAAATACAATTTGAATTGAGTATTCTCAATAACATAGGTACATGTGTATAGTTGAAAGCTTCTCATTTTGATATTTCACTTTATGCATTTTTTATGGTACATATATAGAATAATATAAATTTTCATATTGTACAAGTAGGTATATCTTAGAGATCGTATTTATGATAGTGCTACGCTTAAAAATATGTACGGCTATTAAATCTTACTGCTGAAGTGTAACCATAACTACTTTGAAAAAAACGCGACGTTATATTTTTCTTTTCAGAAAATGTTATTTATTTTACGATCGAAATCATTTCTGAGTGTGTTTCTGCTATGCTAACAATGAATTTCTTTGTAAAAATTTTTTTTTACTCGTTAGGTTCGCCGAAATCAATATATTATAAGGATGCCGCGTGGAAGGCTGAACACGTGTAATCGATTGTGGCTGTTACTCATCTTTTTTGAAACCTATTTTAATTGCAATATTTTTGACATGTGTTAAATGTTTTACTCGTTATACGTTAAAAACAGTCGGTTATAGGATTTCGATTTGATTTTGTTTTTACATTTTCACTTACTAATACTTTTTCATTTTATCTATTTATTTATGTATTTATATTGGGTTAACCACAGTAACATGCACGAATGCATTTTTACGAATAACATATAAACCGTGATAAGTGCAGCAACTTCTTGCGGTCAAACACCGCACGAGCAAATATCTTGTATTACCTACATTATTATAATTTTTATTACAGATCCAACAAAATACACAATAAAACAAAAAGAAATGGAAACCAAAAAGAACAAAAAGAATAAATCATCAGTCCCAAGTGTATGGTTACTATTAATGCAATAAAAACTGTCAAAATGTATAAATATAAATTATTAATTAGTATTAATCATCCTGCAAAACCTAGAAATGGGCTCTCCCAAAAACAGTATATCTCAGCGCTCATCTACTTCTTTCCTTATTTCTTTTCTTCCACTTTAGTTTAATAATCTTCAAGATACGTATAATAACCGCTGTTTGCAACAGAAAGTCAGGAAGAAAATTAGGGATGATTAATAAAAAAAAATTAAAGTGAAACTTTATTACATCGCCTCCATTTTTTTCCGTCCATCTATCGCATGTGGCATTACAGCCGGTCACGAAGTAGGGGTACAGTGAAAGACGCTCATCAGAGCAGCCAAAGCCAATATGCCGGCACACATCAGCTAACCGTGTAGTGAATCTTGTCTACTATTGATAAAAAAGTTTCACTTGCATCGTGATTTCATAAAACCACACTGGTTGCGCCTATATGCATTAATTACGCTATTGGTTGGTGCATTCCTCATTCCTCTTCCTTCCCACCACATATCTGACGTCAGATAGCGCTGTGTCCGACTCGAAATCGTAACCGTGACTGCGCATTACGTCGCGCATTTCGCTATAATTGAAAAATATTGTTTTGTTCGCTTTGGTGTGATATTTGGACGAGATACAGGAAGCGGAGCAACTCAATAAAGACAAAAGTATTGTGCATTCCTTTCTTTTACAAGCTGCTTCTATATTCTTCAATATCCTATGCAGTATTGTTCGTCCATTTTAGCACCAGCCGTAGCTTCAACCGCGTAAATACACACACAATGATTTATTTCTAGTTATCCCAGTATTACATTATCTTCAATTTAATATACAACATGAGCTAAAATAAGCAATAGTGGTTTAACTATTACTATAATACCTACGTAGGTTTTAAGAGTACCTATACGTTAGAAAGTGTAAGTAAAGTTTGTGAAAAACTGTTTCAATTATAACACCTAGATTTAATAGTTTTTCATCTTATTTATCAACTATAATTTATTACAAATTAAAGAAAAGTTAATTATAATTGTACGTTGGAATGTTTATATGTAAAAAATCCCAATAGGCGTTTACGGTAAAAGTAATTACTGTCGTGGCTAGCGAATCACTGACAGAAAGTTATTAGCGCTGGGGAATTTAGAAATGTTGTAGGGAGGCTATATCTAATATTTCCGAATAAGGATATTGGCATTTTTGAAAAGTTATTTGGAAACAATAAATAATAAATAGAAATTAAAAAGTAATACACATATTTCATTAAACTTTAAATTTGCAATAAATAAGAATATATGTATTAAAGTTTCATTCATCTAGCCTCCATCTAGCCCATATCCTACCTAACTAGGGTCGGTGCAAAATTTTCCTCTTTTTGACTATTATCTGTCTATATCATTTATTGTTTTAGTATTAACACTCTTTTATCTATCCATACCTTCATAGCTCCTTCTTTCCTACTGTAACCGTATCCTTTTCTAATCCAAAAATAATATTTAGATCACAATATACATTCATTCAATTAGAACAATAACTACCGCTGTTATTATAATCATTTTCACTAATAATATCAGTGATCACTACCAAAAGACATAAAAAATATCTTTTTTTGTATTTCTTTTTTCAATATATCCATAGATGATCTTAGGGTTTCCTAGTAGATAGAAAATTAAATTTCAGTATTTAAATATTTTTAGTAAATAGTTAAAAATATCGTAAACCTTCGTAAACATCGAAGATAAATCTTCATATAGTTTTATTTTCTGAATCTTCTTATTTAGTAGGAACACTAGTTTATATAAAATTATACCATGTCGATGTAATTATGTTTGTACATAGTTCAAACAACGCTATAACTATATGGTGAGTTTCTCGTCAACCAGTAGAGGTTTTTTGATAACTTCAATTCACCTACCAGCCTTTGTTCATATCATCTTTTACTAAAGACAACTTTACAGTAGTAACTCTATATCACGCAAAATGCCTCGAATGTTACCTGATATAAAACATAATACTGAGAATGCGTGTATTCAAAATATATTTTATTTAAAAAATATTTTAACAGTTAGACATAATCCTTAAGTAGATCTTGTCCGATTTTGATTTGTAAATATAGGTAGAATAATTCAAAACTTGGTACTTCTGAGCGTGTCGTGGAAGGAGTAATCCTCGGCCTCCGCGGCGAGGGCGGCGGTTACGCGGGCGTATGCGCGGACACATGCGATTGGTGGAGACGGCAGGGAGAAGCGCGTTCGATCTCGTTATTTTATCGACGGGGTCGGAAAAGCAATTACGTGGCCAGCGTGCAAAGACTTTGGCGTGTGGATTGGAAGTGTAGCGTGTGTACTATTTTGGGGCTGAGATGGAGTTCGGCATTTTCAAAAAAAGTCTTTGTAATGTCTTGAATACATGCATACATGAACGGAAGGTCCATATCTTTCTGAAGATCTACATTACGGACATATAACGGGACTTGGCTATGCTCATGAATCTATTTTGCAACACTTGTAGTTTGCGAAGGGTGGTGTGCGAAGCGTGAGCGAATACGGGGCAACTGTAGGTAAGTATGGGACGGATACATACTTTGTATATTGTGAGCTTATTCCTGAGTGACATTTTGCTCTTGGAGGAGGTTAGATTGCGTAGTAGAACCCTGGAGGCATTTTTCTGTACGTAATCTATATGTTTGTTTAAGGTGAGGTGCCTGTCTAATACTACGCCCAGGTATTTAGTTTGGTTAGTCCAGGAGATGTTCACGCCGAAAAGGTGTTATGTTCATCCTCACAAGAGGATCGAATATGATAGCCGCGCTTTTGTTTGGGTTAATTCCTATGCGCCATTTAAGGCACCAGGATCCGAACATAGAGACGGCCCTTTGGACGTGGAAGTATACGTGAATCCTAATCTTGCCCGAGCTGATGATGACTGTGTCGTCTACTTAGGAGCCTTCTGCGACGTCGGGGAATTCGGAGATATCGCTAACGAACAAGTTGCAAAGCCAACGCGCTAGGATGGAGTCTTGCGGGACTCCTGAGCGTATTCGGTGAGGCGAGGATAGGTCTCCGTCCACTTTGTAGCAGAAGGAGCAGTCCGATAAGTAAGTAAGAATTATGCGGACAAGTCTGTTCGAAACTTGAAAGAGATTGAGTTTATATATGAGGCTTTCGTGCCAGACCTTATCGAAGGCTTGGGCTATGTCAAAACATACAGCAAATGTGCGCCTGCGACGGCGTAGCTCCGTGAAATTGGAGAGAATACGCTCCGTGAGGCGGAGCACTTGGTAGGTGCACGAATGCTTCGGTCGAAAGCCGAAATGCTCGTGTGGTAAAGACATTTTTCTGAGACAAGGCTTGTAGTCAGTTCAACAGAAGCCACTCATATATTTTACTTATCGTATTGAGGATGTCTATTTGGCGCTCCTGAAGGAAGCTAGCTACTAATTCGCATTGGGGTTTTAAATTACGTGCGTTAAAAATGATGAAGAAAGGCCATGGGTTTAATTCTATCCTCCATTGCAAACACTAATTATGGGGAAGCGCGAATGAGGCGTTGCATAGAGCGCGCGATGTCGGGGAAGGCCTTAATAGCCTTGAGGCAGTCGAAAATGCGACTCGAGTTAATCATATCGTCAGACGCGTTGAGGTCATCGACAAGGTGTTCTTCGAGAAGACTTGCGAGCTAATCTAGGTCTTGGAAGGCAGATGACAACACGGACGCGGTGGAATTCGCGGGTTTAGCTTTCGCAGATTGCGGCTTGTGCAGATGTGTGTGAAGGACTGACTCGCGCAGGACTGGAAAGGCTCCGGAAGGCCTGGATAGACATAAGCGGTGGCGGAGCGGGATGTGCTGCCGCGTTGTGCGGTGAAGGCGCTTGATGAAGGACGCAAACATGTCTCGTGCGTGGGGCACGTTCACATCCGCGATAGTTCTTGGGGTGCCCGTCCTTATCGCAGTTGACGCAGCTGGATGGGTTCGGAAAATCGCGGGTACGCGTACACTCTTTAGTGGGGTGATTTTCTATGCATTTTTACGCAACGTGCATTAACGTACCCGTTACGTGCTGAGTGGCCGTATACCTGACAATTGTAGCATTGTGTTGGAATATGTTTTTTTCGGAGGATTTCTACTGTGACGCCGGAGAGGTCACAGACTGAGCTTAACGAGAAGATTTCCTTACTCAAGGATAACTAGGACCATATAGTATTGTTTTTTAGTGATGGTGTGGTACAAGCGGTGTACTTCTTGGACGGGAAAGTTTTGTGCTGTGATAGACGCAAATACCTTTTCGACAGGTATTTCCTTTCTTCTAAGGTGTATGTATAAAATTCGTGTTTGCCTTCTCTGAGGAAGGTTGTGAGTTTTCTATAATCATTTGTGGTGGAGACTTTACCTGGATCCCGAAAGTGGTACTCTGGACGTTGGTGTAATAAATCTTTAGCCGGTTTAATGGACCGGAGATAACAGCCCATTTAGACTTGACCTTGATCATAATCGGGGGAGATAGGCGTATTTTAGATTGCGATTGCGTAGTAGTGATCGGATTTTCAGGAATTGCGGACGTCATGTGTGTTTGAGGGACACGAGAATTTTAGTCACATCTAACTTTCAGGGACGCGGTTTCTAGTGTCTCGGGTGATAGCACCCTTTTGTTTTTCGGTTTGGCCCTAGATGCAAGCATAAAGCCGGCCTCGGGATACGTAGGGGCCTCAGGTTCGAGATCCTGGATTGCGGTCTCATTTTTGGAGGTCGAGATTAGTGAAAGGATTGAATTTAACAAGGAGTAATTATCGGTATCATGAACTGGATTATCGGCAATAATAGAGGGATTATTGCCAATAACACTTCACAATGGCACAAAGAAGAATAGCCGGCGCAGTAAGGCGCAGAGATCGGTTTCGAGAACAATCAAGGAGCGTTCACAGACACGTCCGTTCACGACCGAGGTTGAAATCGAACTCCATAATATTACTTGATAACACGATATTATATACACGTTACCGATATTTATATCTATACTAATATTATAAAGAGGAATGATTTGTATTTTTGTTCGTAACGAATAAACTCAACACCCACTGTACCGATTTCAAAAATCCTTTCACCATTAGAATGCTACATTCGCCCTGATTAACAAAGACTATAAAGCATTGTTTATGAAAATAATTAAATAAAATTTTAGTGCCACTCGAACACAGTCGCGGACACGTCTGGTAATTGATAAAATATTTTTAAGATATGAAATACGAACAAACACTCGTTCAATATCGTATGAAAAGGATGATGTTAAATTATATATCACCCAGTACTCGCAAAATGTGTGTTTAATATATTATAATGCCTCATTTTCTGACAGCAGTACCGAGAAACGATTGTTTTTCGCACCTTAATCTTTTTATTTTCATATAACTTCATATATTTCTGAAATAAAGAAGAAACGGATACTAGTAAGTATGTTTTTTTGTCGGTTATAAATGGAGTATTAAATTTTATCTTCTTCAAAATATGAAGAAACAAATGTACACTAATAAAAATACCTAATTACTGAATTTGTGTTAAAAATGTTATCCTAAAAACGATATATTACATATTCTCTAGCAGTAATAATATGTTTACATTAACGGAGAAAACATAGAAAGTGTTTGTATTAAACACACTTATATACCTGTACCTATATATGTAACAGGTATATACCTGTTGTAAGATATTATTAAAAAAAACCGCCTGGGTAGTTGAGATATTTAATACATGCCACTTTTTATTATAATATAATAATAAATTATTGCAAAGGCCGTAAAATAGGCAATAGCCAATACAAATAGGCAATTGCCGTTTCCGCCGAGGTATAATATATAGTACTTTTCTTAAAAGAATGCAGGGAAATAAAATATACTTTTTATATTATACATCTAATTGAATTTATCTTTGTCGGTAAATATATATCATCTGGGGCTTTAATTAAAAATTGCGTTATGTTTTCGTCAGTAAAAATTTTCGTTTTTTTTTTTAATCCGGAAGATTGTTGTTTAACAAAAGTAGTTAATTTTCCATAAATTTTCAAGTTAAAGCCGTTTTTTAACATTTTAGCATGAAACAAATTGCTCATAACGTAGATGGTTTTTTAGATTTAGCAATCTTATTTAAATACGCCATAAATATTGGTTCGAAAAAATTGTTCACTTTTTTCTCGTTTTTTCAACTCATAACATTTTCATATACTTTCATGTATTTTTAATTTGACTTTGCTGGAAGCAGGTTTCCCATTGCCAATTTGGCTTCTGATCTTAAATCTAGTGGTGTACAGTCCATCTCCATTTCACTCTCTGAACCGTTGGAACTCATTTTAATTATTAAATTTATATTTATTAAGTATGTAAATAACAAATCAAGACGAATTTTCAGCTTTGCCACCAATTTATATTTATCATCTGTGCTGAAAGGCAAGCGCGTCTATGCCTATATAGCCACGTGAACGCAATTTGTACTAACTAAAAAGACTTACTTTGGTATGCCAAGAATGATAAAAGAGATCCAATCAAAGAGTATTTAATAACCCCAGCACCCCGTTTCATACAACATTGCTACAACATTTCATACAATTTTTTCAAATTCAAAAAACCTTTCTGCAATAGATTTGATTTACTTTGCCCGTAAATTCGATACTTCGCGTGTCCTTTATTCGAAAATAATATAATTACAATATTTCCATACATGTTTGAGAAAATATTATTACAAGCAATTAGTGTTAGTATTACATCAAAGTAGTTTTTATTTGCGGTTATACTTTACGAGTAAATTGAAGTTTAAATGAAAACTGAAACATAATAAAATTAATAATTTGCTTTGTAAACGTAATAACAATGCGGTATCGTAACTTACTTGTTTTTTTTTATAATGTTGTATAACTGGTACTTACTAATAGTAAGAGTGGCCTAAAGGTATAAAAGTAAGAGGAACAAAGTAAGCGATATATAAATATTATGTTAGTAAACTGTGAGTTAAAAGTTCGGGTGGTATTTAGAGTGAATGTTAAAATTAATCCGCAATAATCAAATTTTTTGTTTACTTTCATTACACAATTATGGCATCTGTCAATACGCTACAATAAAATAAATATGTGAAGGTAAGGGAAACAAAATAAAATCAACGAAGTAGTAAAAAATACATTCGTGTGTTTGCTCTCCAGCAAGGAAATATGTATTTACTCCCGTGAGGAAAATATCAAAAAGAACCAAATATAATCCAACTGTTTTACATGAAATTAATTAGATCATGTTATTTTTTTGTATTGTTCCATCTAAGAAGGTATACATATTAGACATCAATACGTTCAGATACAATATATTACACACGGAACGTAAACGGTTCAAATGACTGATATTAACAAACGTTCAAGAGACTTACCCCTAGTTAATAATTAAGCCGCCAATTAACAAGCTGACGCTAGCCGTGCTAATTATCCTTCAATAGAATAACTTAATTGAAAACCACGAAACCTGTTCAATTAATATATCATCCACATCGTTTCACAACTTAATTTTAAAATATGTTACTTAAATAATATCAATAACATATGTATACCTAAAATATCATTGCCTACTGACAACAGAGACAGTATATTCATTTATGTTAACTGAAATAATATCATACTTTTGCCCTTAATTCTTTCTAGCAATGTGGAACCTCCTCCTAAACAAATGAATTTTTAACTGACATTTTTAACATTCAAATCAATTATTTTACATGATTTACTCACACATGAACATCAAAGATTTTTTTCTTTTAATTAATAAGTACCTTTAAAAGTTATGTTACAATAAAAATCAACGCGACATATATTTATCATTTTGTATTTGTATTTTTGTTCCTAAGTCGGTAAGAAGTACCTATAAATGTACCGTGGTTAGGGTGGCATACAAATATAATTAGTGCTACATGATAAGAAGACTTTTTGGAAATACCTTGGTTGACGTGGTTGTAGGAAGTTTTATATATATTTGATAAACGCGAGTAGACTTGTATGAATTTTTACTGAAAAAGAAGCTGATTTGTTATAATATAATCTATATATATTTAAAAATGAGTCCCTATTTTCCTTGGTCATCGTATCACGCATGAACGAATGGAACAATTTCGCTAATTCTTTTTTTGTTGTGTTAATTACTGTCAGAAGAAGGTGGTTCTAATGAAAGAAAAAATTAAGGAAGATGAGCGGAACATTAAAAAATTTAAGAAAACTAAACGACAATATTATTTTTATAAACCTGTCATTATAATGCGCCACCAATATTCATAGTTAAGATAGGACAACGTCTGTCGGGTCAGCTAGTATTATGTTATTATTTTTTAAAGTGTTATATCCCTGCGGGCTCGAGCGCCTTCCGCGCTCGCCCCTCTAGTTTAGGTGTAGGTCCTTTCGAAAAAAAAAAAAAAAAAAGGGTTTATATACTATACAGATTGAAATATGTCGTAATTGAATTTGTTAGCTTGTTTGACTAACTCTTGTTATATTTTTATGGAAGGTGCATAATTCACCAAGGGTTTGTAGAAAGAAATATGGATAATGAAAAAAGATAAAACAATTATCTTGCGATGTGCTGATTTTGTTAGATGTCGATATTATTTTTTGCAATTATAACTACTGTAGTTTAATATATGATTTCGGTACGGGTTGAAGTTGTGAAAAATGAAATCTTGATATGATAAAGCGTATCATATATTTCCTTATTTAGTTCAATCTCGAATAACTACGTTTAACATTTACCTCTTAATTTTTAAATTCGTAATGAGAAAAATATCATGCAACTCTTCGATAAAGTACTGTAAAACAATTGTAATATTTTGTTTGGAATTTATGAATATTAGTAATTTAATTAAGTACTTTCTGTAAAAAACTGAAGTTCACCTGGGATGTTTTCACTGAACGTCTCGTTTTGAAATTACTCTTTTGTCATGCAAAACGCCAAGTCACATCTACTAGTGAATATAAAGTGCATTTCTAACACATTAGATACGACACTCTCAAAGCTTTAATCAAATGAAAGATTTCAATGTATTTGCGATTATATTAGTTCAGTCATCATCTTGATTTTATAAATCAAAATTGCATTAACGTATTTTTGTATTAATTTATACTTTATAGGTTTAGCATTATTGCTACATACTCACTTGATTTTTAATGATGATGTGGCCCAAGATGGAAGATACGCTAAGCCTTGTGGAGGGACGGGCTCTCAAGTGCAACTGCCGGAACACACCTATATGTATTTGGTGGCATATATTCAACTTCAGAATGGTAGCTTGCCGATTTGGCATTAGAAAAACCCTACCACCATGTTATGGTTTCCCTACGATATTTTCTTTCACCGAAAGCTTAGGCTCATTGCAGGTGGATTCTATCTCACGTCCATTAATGCGACGACCGTATACACTACCAACTGACCCATAATCCAAAGCAAAGTATTTGCGATGCGTACCTACATGAAAATAATTACTGAAATTGATTGTGGCACTATTTCGCACTGATTATAATTCTTCCAGAAGAATAACCATTGAAGTATTGAAAAAGATGTGAGAAAACGTTTCATCAAATTTGATTGCTGTGGTGCCAGAAAATATTTATCTGTAATAATAGTAAACCGGTCGAATATTTTGTGAATAGCTGATAATATTGTTGTGGTTACAGATAATACTGCTGATATGCAATCCATTGACTTGAGAAATATCAATGTCTAGACCATTAAACCAAAATTAGCATATCCCAGCAAACCTATTAAGTCCAGCTTAAACCGCCTACTTTCTATCAGTTCTCATTTATTCAAAAATTAATTGAAGTTAAATTAATAGGAATAACATTGCGTGGTTGCAAAACAAATAACTGACCCATTAAACTAGAAGTTCTATTTTTTTTAAAGTATACGAGATAGCATGGCTTGCATTGTGGCCATTACGCTAAGCCTAACTCTAACATACGGATATTTTTTTTTTACCTTTATTTATACATAACGACTGATGTCCTATGAATAAATGAAGACAATGTGGAGGGAAATCAAGTAACGATCAATCCACAAGAATGAAATATTTACCAGCGACAAGAACATTTTGTACGACTGTACGCGATAACTATACGTTTGGTGTAAAATCCTCTATAATGGAATGTGTGGGTGCCTCGCGTTCCGACGTTATTTGGTGTATAAGCAGTATTCGAGCGAAATATCTAAGTAAGGATATGTATCTAACTGGGTCGGGATCATCATATTAATAAACCTGTCACAATGGTTATATTTTAGTTTGCTTTGTTTTGGGACTAGCCACTATATATCCGGCTGCCTAGATGTTTACTGGCCGATAAACATTGACAAACTCAGATGATTTTTTAATCTTTCAACGGTAGTGATTGCTTTTTTCTTGTACTTTGTTTATTAGTAAGTACAATTTAATCACTATACTGAGCTAAAATATAAGACAAGATGAAAAACTTAATCGAAACAGTAGATATTGAGATAAAAGAAACAGAAGAATAGGACGTCTTAATTTTTAAGGTTCCTACAATATAAAATACACCATAATGAAAGAGAATTTACTTTCACAGTAGTAGATGATCAACTTATTTCAGGTAAGCAAGAAACTAGTTAGTGTACTTTCTACAAGTCGATACAAGCTGCAAATTAATTAGCCTTATCCTATTGTAATCAGATATCTATGAAGATAAATAATAGAGACTTTATTGAACAAAATATTTATATTGAAATGCGATTATGGAACGATGTACACCGATCATTGTGATATCATACCCAGTTGCGACATATAAAGTTACGCTCGATTACTTCCCTCAAACTCGCACCAAACGTAATTCTGTTGATAAATTAGATCGGCACGAAGTCACTCCTTGGGGTCCAAAACAATGTCCGAATGCCATCAAGCCATCCTTTCTATTTCGCTTATTTTCGTTTTTATTGACTGTGAACCGATAAACAATTTTGGAATTACGACATCGTATGAAAACAACGTCGTATCGCAAAACGGATAATAAACAAAAGTATTTATAATTCGCATTTCATGTTTGAATAAGCAATTTGTTTAAAACTCAAAGCAATCATGAGGAAAGATACGATGGAGCACGATAATAAATAATTATGTTAACTCGAATTAAAATTTGAAATGTCTGAACGTATAAAATTACGCTAAACAGATGTTTATATTTTCATAAATATATCAAAAAATAATGATATACATGTTTATTATTTTTCAAAGGTAAAATATCTATTATTATTGTATTTTGTATCTTTTAATCTTAGCCTTATTTAATATTATAAATACGTAAGTGATTTTGTTTCTTTGTTATGCTTGCACGCGTAAACCGCTGAACTGATTATGATAAATTTTGGTATAGAGAAAGATGGAGATGGTTATTGATAGATACATTAGCTAAAAAGGGGATTTTGACATTTCATATCTATCTGTATCGACTAACATCCTGAAATAAAGAAGTTAATAGCATTTGATACAATAACGATTTCTGCATCGATCGACAACCAGAATTTGTAGACATAATCAATATTAACGCGAGCGGAGCCGTACGTAAAAACTAGCTACTTATAAAATTTTAATGAATTCTATAGTATATATACAAATATATTGTACGATTAATGTTCTATATCTTTAATTATTTGTTATTAGAGATAATTGAAATGGATACTTCGGATATTAGTTATGTTACATTTTAAGCAACCAACCGCAATCCTTTCGTAGAAGACATCAAAATAACTTCATGGTCTTTTTAACGTGTGTAAGCTCACATGAGATCATAAAAATATTTATATTACCTACCATTTTTTACAAAATTTTGTGAAAGAGTCGCACATTTTATGTGTGCGGCGCTATACCGCATATAAATTACTCGACTCTTATGCTAGCATTTGTCACTCTTAGACCCGAGGTTTTTTGTGAAACTGTGCTCATATTGTTACGGCTAATCCTCGATGAGAATTCATTTGCTTCCAACATGGTTTTTCTGTCGCAGTTTAAGCATCAAAAATTTTTTACACAATAAATCAATTTTAATATATTTGCTACCTTAAAATTAATAAAATTAATTACAATTGTGACCAGAAATGTATCAACTGCGATAACATCTTTACACATAAAAAACGTTGTGTGTCCGCGATGAACTCCTTAACTACTGAACCGATATTAATCAAATATTGCATATGACTTGAGAGACAGAATACTATTTATCTCGATAAGTGATCATAACGCGATAGATGTCGCCATAGTCGATGTAATTGATTACTCGTACAGGCTCGTACAGGCGTACTCGTAAAGAAAGTTAATTTTTTATAATATTCCTTAATAAACTTATTATGAAAATTCTTGCTTATACAGTAAAAAGGTTGTTGTGTTCAGTTTTTAGTACAATATCTTCTTAAAACTTCATGCTATAGGCGATCTTTCAAGAATAAACAAAGTTTTTTTTTTCATTGAGGATGCTAGAGATGATATTATAGTGAATAAAATAGGTGTAACTAATAAAATGAAAAAAAAAAATCAACTTTTATTCACAAACAATGATATGTAAGTGGCAAGACGGCAATGACTGCGCAGTTATTGTACTGTTTTAAGAGGTTATATGCTGTGAGTTCTAACCTCATTCAGGATAACTATTTGTATAATTGTATCTGTATTATTCCATAGATTCATAGTGCGGTAAAAATAAGAATGTATTGGTTAATATCACATTATAATTAAACAAAATCAAACCTAAGCAGTAAAAGGAATGTGTGAATAGGTGAAATTTTATGTTCAATTGTTATAGGTGTATTATTTATAGGTTAATTTGTGTCTAAAATAAGTAGGTCTTACTACTACTAACTATTTAATAAATGTAGTATACCGTCTACTACCTATACTACTGTGTACGTGACTACTGTCTACCAACATATTGTGTTAAACGGTTCATGTGCGGACACATTTGTTGTTAAATATTGTGAGATAAGTCAATATTGTTGTTACCAATTTAGCTTGTAGTACATAGGAGATAGGGAAATAGAATTGTTTTAATTTAAGTTTAAACCCTATTTTACTGTTTTTCTGGTTCAATTAAACGCAATTCATAAATCAAATCGTCTAGTTAATAAAGTCTAGCTGACCTAGTAACTTTCAGCCTTTTCAGGTAAAATATAGTAAGCACCAAAAGTTTTGTAATATTATTGTTATTGTATACTCCTAAAAATTATTTTATAAAATAGAAAAAATATAGTAATAGTCACTATTTTAAGAGATCAGTGGTTGACTATAAACTAAAAGGGATTTTTTTTTATAAACAAATCATAAATACTTTTTAATTACGAATTAAAAAACTGTCATATAAAAACTGGAAATTGTCTCTTATAATGTTTTTCCTAAAAAAGGCTTGATTTGTATTAAGTGGTTATTATCAGAAACAAATGTTTATCAATAATCTTATGAATATTAATGTGCATTGTTGTAGTAAAAACGTTCAATGTTATAGATTTAATTTTATAACAATAACAACATTCGTAATAAATTATTCATTAAGAATAATTATTAATACTAAGAATGTACAACTAAATTTTACAGTATAAATTATGTAAAAAAATGGTTTCCATTAGTGGCTTCGCTTGCATATACCGTAAGATTAAACAGATATATAATTGTTATTCAAGTTATTCGTTTATACCGTATTTTTATTTGTGTGTATGTTTGTGTCTAGCAATACTATTAAACTTTTCTACTCCTTACAAACAGTTGTTCCACATTATGAAAACCACTAATATACATGTTAATTTATTTGTGTCACTGACTATTGATTTGAAGTGGACCCCGCGTCAATAGACGTGAGTTCGAATTGCTGCAATAAGCATGAGCTTTCGGTGAAGGAAAACATCGTGATGAAACCATAGTATAGTGGTACGGCTTTTTCTAATGCCCACTTGGCTACTTACCACCTTAAAGTTGAAAATCTGCTATCACATACATATAGGTGTGTTCCAGTTTGTTGCACTTGAGAACCCATCTCTGCACTAGGCTTAGCGTGTTCACTATCTTGGGATACACGTCACGTAAAATCAAGTGAAGTTGTGGCCATAACGCTAAACCTATAAAGTATTGAAAAAACCTGAAAAAAACGAATTAAACCTGAAATAATATTATGTATTCATCATATTATTAGTTAATTCACTTCTTCAACGAGAAATCACTATTATTACTATGCCGACGTCTTTAAATTTCAAATTTTTATTGTCAATATTTTGAACTAAGCGATTATTAGTTCATACAGAAGAATATGAACCAAAATAAATATTAAGGTATGTATTAATATGCTAAAAGTTACTAAAACAGACCAAATATCATTTCGAAAGTAAATAAATAGTTAATAGTGTTTTACGAAGACGTATTCAGGACACAGTCGAGTGACTTCACTATTTTTAGGGATATACATTTATATCCATTTATTTGGCGAACATCCCCAACTGTGAGCCAACGACAGCGATGGAATAAAACGGATGGATACGTTTCTATTGCCTTTGAGATATTTCATTGGCTTTTATAAATGCGAGTGCCGCTGTTCCATACAGATCGAATGCTCCGATAGGGTTAACTACGACCATATCCGAGTTACGTTTCTTTGTGACGTTATAACCTTATATTTTTATAATAAAGATTTTATTTCTCACATTTAAACAAGTTTTATATTACGATTTCTTTCATACAATCATTATATTCATATCGTTTACAGCAATATATTCATATTGAAGCGATGTTAGCTCAGTAGTGTGATCAGACGCCGCATCAAGGGGCGTGCGTTAGAATCCAAATGCAATAAGCATGAGCTTTCAGTGAAGAAAACTGCGTGATGTAACCATAGCATGGTATGGTAGGGCTTTTTATAATGGCCGTATGGCTAGAAACCACCCTCAAGTTGAAAATCTGCCACCAGATAGCTATAGGTATATTTTGACAGTTGCACTAAAAGCCAGTTCTTCCTGTTCCTATTCATCACTTAATATCAGGGGAGATTGTGCTCTTAACACCATACTAACACTAAATAAATACACGTGTTAACCTAAAAAAAAAAATTTTGTTATTATACCAAATGTACCTATTGGTTTTACATTGTAGGTACGTAATTTCTTAAGTGTCAAATGTGAAAGACTTTGTAACACAATTAATAGAAACAAAGTAAAAACAAAAACTCAGAACAATTATGTGGACCACATAAATGTCAGACTTTTAACATCCTTACGTAATAATTTTATTGAAAAGAGTTGTCAATGACAAAGGAGGTATATGAAAAATAAAAACAACTTCGCTATCTTAAGATGCAAACAAACATCAACGTTTTGTGATTTTGCGATATTTTATTCGATATTAATTTTTACATTAATGTCTATATCGATGTTGATATCGAAGACAACATTAGTTGATTTACTAATATAGCACATCCCTAAGGGAATGTAGGAAACTGGTAGAGTTGTTTGATTGAATAGATGATAGCTCAGTGGTAGCGTATATTTTACAATCGCCGCCGCACTAGTTACCATTTCCAAGTTGAAAATCTATCTACAAACGCTTATATGTTCATTCTATTTTAAGCTAAGCGTGTTACATAGAAATTGCGGATATGAGAAGGTAAGTTATAATCTATGTATTATTTGCCAAGGAAGGTAGGAACGGTTAAGTGCTTAACTCACTTGCCACGTGTTTCATTCGACATATATACAGTAATTGCTGTAAAATTAGTAAAATCGATTGGAAGTAATAAGCTTCTATTAAGCTTAGATTAGAAAATCATAAAGGATATAATTGGTTCGCATTTTATATTTTTTTTTTGTTATAGTTAAAGTTTTAGCGTTAAAGCCATAATCTCACCTGATCTTAAGTGACGATACGGCTCAAGTTGATAGACATGCTAAACCTGTGGAGGAACTGGCTCTCAAGTGCTACTGCCGGAATACACTTATTGCTATTTGGCGGCAGATTTTCAACTAAAGGGTGGTTGCTAGTCAGCCGGGCATTAGAAAAAGCCCTACCAACATGCAAATAGTGCAACAAATATTGTGACTTTACACACGAATACACGTACATAATAGATATAAAAATTCAATCTGACTTTACTAACTGTGTCTAAAATGTCAATAGGTAACATAGGCTCCGAAGATATACAGGGGTCTTGTGGGCGGGGTTAGGTCGGTCATAGTGACCCGAATCCGGCAACGACAACGAAAGGGTTGACCGACGAAGCCCTTGGGCATGTTATCGAAGTAATTATAATACCCTGAAAGAAAACTCAATATTCAGTTATGTATTTTTGGATCAAATGCACTGTAATCTATCCAATATTAGTTATTTATCTACTAGTAAAATAAATTGTATTCCAACTTAAAAAAGTAAGATTTTTTAAGGTAATTCAATTTTATTTGGATACTGATTATGGAATTTACTAGTTGCAGTAACTCGATAGTTATGCATATAGATCAGTCAATATATAGCCTGCTGTCGAAATTCCTGCAGATTGTCATAACAGTAATGACATCTCTCGGTGGCCACCGTTTTTTTGGATTGTGTTGTACTTACTGTAAGGTGCTGTGCTTACCATCACTTTGCCGCGTTACTATAAATAAAAAACATCAATACGAAATTATACAAGTGTGTTTTACCTGCTATAAAAAAATGGCTGGACTTCATAAGACAATATAATATTTATTTTATAGTTTTCTCTACGAATTTAATGTTCTGCCACTGATATGAAATAACAAAGTGGCTCAGCATGCATGGTAATACTCTGTGCTTAGTGATGCATCGAACAAAAGCTTTTGCAGGAATAAATCAAGAGAGGTTTCCGTCTAAGATGTAAGGCCTAAGGGGTCAAATCTGCTCCTAGTTAGCGGCAAGAATTGGTCACCGTCAGGATTTTTACTAGGTTTTTGCTGGTTCACAGGATCCAGTGGACAAACAAGAATGCATTACAAAATGCCCTACGACCACGTTGTAAACATTTTATATTGGTCTTTCCCTTTATCGAAAATCTTATTGGAAGATTTAAACCAAAATCGATAGATGTTGTGCACAAACACACTAGAACTGAACTATTATTGCTTCAACTACTTTATAATGACGATAAAATCACAATTTCAAGTTTAAGTTTCAACAAACAAGTCGCTTATGCTCCAGTAAGATTCCAGGACTGTTTGTATTCTAGCAAATTACTCGGATATCCGGTTAAATGGGTTATCCCAAAGGGTTAAGCTATATTTTGAACTTTATGTTTGTATTCAAACGGGCAAGTCGTCATAAATATTGGAGCTATTGCTTGTCTAAGTTGAGCGAACTACATCAAACTGCTTCGTTGACACAAAGTTACTAGGTTCAATATCCTGTTCGCAGCGAATTGCTCAATTATGACTTTAAATTATTCCAGATAATATTGGAACACTGTTTCATTTAAATCCATTATATATTTAGATACGAGTATTTTAATTATTTCTTATTTTAACTCGATATTCAGCCTTAAATCATTAGTATCTATAATAATACGTGAATTTTGCGAAAATTACTTGAGGTAGCTCGTCCAATGCTTTTTTTACACAAATAGCTTTAGCGTAGCAAAGAAAAAACGCAATATTGTTTTTGGTGAATGGTTTTTCTGGATTTATTAATTGCACCAATTACATTATTATCATAAAAGCCTAAGATTCTCTGCGACTTAATTTGTGTGTTTTCCTATTACACATAATAAAAGATTTTAGACTACTCTGTGCAAATTTTCCTAGCAATCAATTCGTAGTTTTGTCGTAAAAGGTTATAATCAGAGGTAATATCGCATTTATTTTATAAAAGAAGAATACTACCTTACTACATGCTGATTGATCTTCGAGATGAATATTTGTTTTTCGTACACTTTATTTATTTATTTATTTAACTTTGTACATAAGGTATACAGGTGGACTTTAATGCCTACGGCATTTTTCCTAGTCAACCTTAGGATCGTACAGATCATGACTGAAGCAAGTGCATAATATAATAAATAAAGTATAATTTAACTAAATAATTATCCATATGAATACATATATACATAAAAAATTACAAATAGAACATATAAATAAATAATATATATAGATAACTACATAATATATACACTAATATCTACTAATCCATAAAATCTGCTACTTCAGCCAGCAATAATCGCCGAAGTCTCATGTTAAAAGCCAGCCATGTTGTAGACGTCCTGATTTCGAGTGGGAGTGCGTTCCAAAGGAGGATGGATTGGATAGCGAAGGAGGAGTGAACGAAGTCAGAGCTATGAGGAGGACACTTAAATAAGAGATTACTAGTAGAACGCAGGTTCCTAATGTGTGTATCACAAAGGAAAGTTAGATTGGGAGACAGATAGGTAGGAGGGGTAGGAGATTTAAGAAAGGAGAAGAGAGTAGTAAGCGCACACAATTAACGACACTGGCGAATGGGAAGCCATTTTAATTGCGTTTGGTAAGATGATTTTAGGTCATACTTGCGGAAATTAAAAACGAATCGAATACAGTTATTGAGAAGACGGTCGAGTTTATTCAGTAGGTCTGCATTCAGATCCAAATAGCACACATCACCATAGTCGATTACCGGGAATATTAAGGTTTGCACAAGCATAGTTTTTATCTTGGGCGGTAAGAAGTTCTTCAGACGATAGAGAGAGCGAAGAGTGCCGACTTTAATTTTCACTTTACTACACTGTCCCTACAAACATTGAGCTGGCACTGGTTTATTATATTAATTGTTTATATTTTTACTACGCTCGCATTAACTTCGAACTTGCACTCATTCTGCCACAGGTTATGTATCAACTGTCAACGCACACTTACGTCACGACTTCTGGGGTAATTAAATGCAGTTTATAACTATATCTTAAATAAATTACTTAATGAATTAGTGAATATAATTTGGATGAATAATGAATTACATGAGCTTGATTAATACATATTGTAATAATATTTTAGTCGATAATTTGTGACAGTGATTAACTCAGTTGAAAAAGCAATCTGAAGAAAAATCATAGCTATGCAAATGTTAAAACGCATACAAATGCAAGTGCAAAAATTTAACCGATTTTGATCTAAAGAAACGAGTTCACGCCACAGATTAGTGGAATTCTAATGTCTGTAAAAATCATTTAGATGACAATTATATGACTTAATTCAATCAAATTGTGTGAATATACAAGAGATAGATACGCTGTCGACATTATTAATTCAGACTGAGGAAAAGAGGGTTCGGACCATTAGATAGAACCTTATATACCACCGTAAAATGTTTCACGTAGTTTCTAATGCTAAATAAATACATATAAATACTTATGCATACTACCTAAAACTCTTGTTGTTTACAAGACAAAAAAGATGTTGGTTAATTCATTAACATATACATATGGGTAATTATCTAGGTGAATAACTAATTTTTACATCTAAAAACTCTTCACATCTTTATGATAATTCAATTATGGAGGCAATTAAATTTATGGTGAGATAGTATTATGAGCAATATTTCTTTGTTAACAGTTTTACTTACTATTTTTAACATTGAACCCCTTTTAAAGAAGGTTTGTTGCAGATGAATTAATGAATGAATACTTTATTGCACTTTAAATAGGTACGTACATTGGCGAGCTTAATTCCATAAGGCATTTTCTTCTAGCTAACCAACAGTAATGTATTAACAAGAAAAATTACTACCATTGTGGGTAGTGCAAATAAGCATAAAGTGAAATAAGTATTTAATAATAAATAGACTAACATGTTTAACATAATATGAATTATGTACCACATGTATCTTTGCACGTCTCATACCGCGAAGCGGGCTTTAGGTACTGCTTTGCTCTCCACACTTCAAAATCGAGCCATAATTTTATACGATAATACGAGTAAATATATGTATTTCAAGAAAACCCTTCAAATAATGTATCTTATATTTTGTACAAAAATTTTTATTCATCAAACTTTATGCAAGTTCCATTTTTCAATTTATCACATTTAATATTTACAAGTTATAGGTATTGTCAATTTTTGTTCGTTTTAAAGAGATACTAAAGATAAGGAAAAGGCAATGGTTCCGAAATAATACAGCCGAGTCAAACGTTATTTCATAATAAATAGGTTCCTGCCTTAACATGATAGAGATTCTGTAGATAAAACTATTTACGGAGTTTTCGTGGCAACCAATAAATTATGCTAGCTTTAAAATACAGAATAAATAATGAAATAAGTAAATGGTATGACATTTTTTTTTCCATAGAAATTAAAAGACTAGAATGAGGCGTACACTTTTGGATTATACACACTTTGTTTTAATACGCTTTTTATCTAAGTAGCCACTATTACCGACGAAAATAAAAGATTGAAGTAAAACTGATATTTTCTGTTTAATTATTTTGAAAGTTTACATTTTTCAGAGTAAAGTTCTGTTTACCTAATTTAGAATTTATTAAAATTTACTTAAAATATCAAGGTTTTTTTTTTTAGAAATACAGTAGAATCTCGTTAAGTTAAAAACCTCCAAATCTCTGAAAAATGTTTTGATGCCTTCACTTCAAACACCAAAACCTCCATTCTCTATAAGTCGAAAATTCTATATCTGGAATTTTTTGGCGTCTCCCTTAATGTTCGACTTATAGAGTTTCTACTGTAATAGCTTGTTAAATATTATAATTTGTTATTAACTATCAATATCTTAGTTTTCCATTTTTTTTTTTGTTTCCATCACTACATATTATAAAAAATATATTATACCTTTTTTTTGTTATTAACCTAAAAAGTATTCATCCGGTTCCTTCAAAATATCGGCATTTTCGTCTAACTTTACTTCAAATCCTTCGAAACGACTTTTATTGATTTCGGTGAGTGTTTTCACAAACCTATAATAATGTACAAGACGGTCATATTTCGACGTATAGTTGTTCTTATTAAACTTATTCATATAGTCTTTATACAAGTTTTCCGCATCTTCTAAATCGTAAAATTTTGTTACGTCCAAATCGTTTTGTTTTATATTTCGTAATGCATCCATTTCTTCGAGATTTCTCGCGTTTTCATCTGCTATTGATACAATAGTTTATATTATTTGTATTATATATATATATATATATATATATATATATATATATATATATATATATACACATTGCATACACATATATATACAATATTGCCGGAACACACCTATAAGTTTTTGACTGCAAATTTTCGACTTAAGGGTGATAGCTAGTCTTACTACCATACTATGGTTTCAGCACGATGTTTACCTTCACCGAAAGCTCAAGCTAATTACAGGTGGATTCGAACTCACGTCCATTAACGCAGCGTCTGCACTTACACAATACCAACTAAGCTATCATCGCTTCAAAACCTTTAAGACGAATGGAGTTAATTTTTTTTTTTTACAGAAAATTGATTGCTGAATATTACAGGCCGAATTAAATATTTACATTCGCTTTCTGTTTCAGAAAATTACACTTTAATAACGGTATATAAAATTTTTACTTACACGGTTTAATTGTAACAGCGTAGTGTTCTCGAATATTGTCAGTATCAAGATTTGAATAACTATTAATTGTATATAGAGTTCCTTTATCCGTATACTCTTTATTAAGGCCGTTAATTTTATCCACATTAATAGCAAAATTTTTAATAGATCTTTGTTCCTCTTCTTTATTTTTAAAATACCAATTATACTTCTCTTTGTAATAGTTAAACATTTTCTTTAACTTTTCATTATTATGAACGCCTTTCAATGTTAACAGTATAACTAATAAATTTGATAGATTTATAAGCATATTAAAATTAATACTTTTTCTTAAATAAAATAATTGAAAATAAATTAGATTTGAATAATAGTATATGTTAATATTTAATTAATATTGTACAATGCAAAATACAATGCTTTCAAATGTCGTTTTTTTCTCAGTGAATTACTACAAACGTACACCGCGTAATCATGAAATCTACCGTGAAATAGCTGAGCTTGATAAAGTTTAAGTGACACCGAGCTGTCTTTTATAAATCTTCTGTTTTACACTAAGGTTCCATCAAGTATATATGTAAATATATGTATTTACGTCGCACAGTAAAGTCAAGACACCATACTCTTGGGTGATTATTATTTACTTTTTCGTTCCTAGGTCGTAGCTAGGTTTATGTTAGTGCTTTAACAAAACAAATAATATAACAATAAACGAAATTTGGATAAATCCATATTCATTTTTCGTGACACGTACAAAACGGGCACTATAAACTTAATTAAATTTTAACATTCATATGTAAATATGTTGAATACTCGGCATCACAACCGGGAGAATGAATTTAATTTTGGCTCTCTGATCTAATGTTCCATTGCGGATACGAACTTTAAATTCGTTAGGACCATCGGTAATCTCTTTATGTTCCATCTAAGGACGAGTGATTAAAATTACCCTTTATTAAGATTACCGCCTATTTCCCTGAACCAACTGGGATTAATTATATTTATTAAACAAATAAACATATAGAAATATTAATTTCTTATCATATATATTTGCGATGTATGTAAAATAATTATTTTATTAAATGTGTGTATGAGAGAGAAATATAAATAGGGTTTGTAGGTCACGATGATTGTGTCAAATTAGATCGCGACCACAATACACAAAGTATATTAGCCTGACATAGTATACACTTACACGTATCAGGTTCCGATGTCAGCCCATGTATATCCAACAATTAAGCAACGTGGTAGAGATTTGTATCACACCAACAACACACAAAACGATAGTACAAGTCGCAAATAACCGCCAATAAATTGACAAATTAGGTACACTAAAGTTGATATATAATTCGAATTTACAATTTCGGGGCAAATTATTTTAAATTTTGCTTTTATGAAGTATGTAATAACCCATCAGAATGACTCTTTTTCTGTTAGTTATTTTCCAGGACCAACCAGTGCCTATATTTAGTTCCCGAAAGGGTAGTAGGTCGAAATGACAACGATGGAGAAACTATATAATGGTAATCTGTTGGGTGTGGCCGTCGTTTTTGGATTCTACTGTAGTTACTGTTAGGTATAAGACCGTTGGTTTGCTGTGTTTCTATAGTAGCTTCTTCTTCTGTTCAACGATGGTAGGACTTTTTCTAATGCCCACCTGGCTATCAACCTCAAGTTGAAAATCCGACACCCAATACCTATAGGTGTATTCTGGCAATTGCACTTGAGAGTCAATCTCTTCACTAGGCTTAGCGTGTTTACCATCTTGTGCCACATCGTCTATTAACATCAGATGAGTTTCTAGCCATAGCGATGAACCTATAAAGTGTAAAAAAAATGAATAATCAACTTTTTACTCAACACTATAGCCAGTGGAAATTGTGTATTTACGATTGTATAAAGTACTAAATACTAAGGCACATCAAGTTTTTTTTAAAGACATGATAAAAAAAATCAATTTACGCACTTCCTTTCGCAATACATAAATGCTATACCTGGGTTCTGGCTAAGGCAGAATAGCGTGTGATGAAACTCGTCAGATAATAAGCACCGTCAAATACCTAACCTTTAAATAGAAACCACAGCGACACTCAAATCAACGTATTTAAAGAGACCAGGGACAGCTATCTCACTTCTTCTAGTCTCCAATAGTAAAGGCGCTTCAAGTCTAGATTACTCGAAAAAAAATCAGTAATGCAACTAAGTTATTAAGTTTCAATTAATTTCAATTTTCTTAGAATGTTACTCTTTCCTTCGAGTGACTATAAAATACGTTCACCGCTATTACGAAGTAGGGTTAAACTTACACTGACTACGTGATTAGTGAGTTCTCGACAATAAAAGCTACAGGTTTTATTTATATAACAAAGTTTGCTTACTGTATTTGTTATTCCAATGGCAAATTACTTAAATAGCAAATTCAAATAGGTATAATACTTTAATGCCAAGAGTCCGATTGTAAAGGATAACTGGGTTGTAAACAGTTAAGTAATAATTATTTATATGAAATGTATTCAAATATATAACTAAACAGTTTCTGTGTATATTATTACAACTTCAGTAAGTTTTATTGTACGAAATGATTTCAAGACAAAATATCTAAAGACGGTTAACGAATTGGCACAGAGCAACTTTTCTCTATCTATTATTATGTTAGGAAAGTCAAACTCAATCACTAAAGTATGTACTAAGTTTTAGTTACAAGCGAAGTTCTTGTTACCGATATATGGTCAGTCTGTTTTATGCTCTCATATTTCTGTTACAATATTTTCGCTCATTTATATACTGGATATTCTATGTAATTCATTGTAATTTTTGTATGCCATCAAATTCAAACCTCAGTGATGATTTATAACAAAAATATCGGTAGGCGTGAGCCACCGCTAACGAATCGACGCGGAAAAATGTTATACTAAAATTATAACAGATAATAAATCTGTATTTTATGGTGCGTATGAAAGCTTTCTATTAGATAGCTTTATAGATGGGTAAGAGAATATAATCGATGATCTACCTATTCCGGAATAAGAATAAACCTGCAACCAAAATATAAATATAAGTACCTACGGTTTTTTTAACGCTGTATATGTATATTAATTTGAATAGTCAAAGACATTAAGATAAATTTAAAATGGAAGGGGTTTAAATAACATAAGTAAATAATGATACATGCTGTTAATTACATATACTTGAGAGTAATCAAAAGCTTACTATTTAAATATTGGGAGTTAACTAATTATTATCGGTTGATTGTCGCTGCCATTGTTAGGAAACCAATATTTTATTGTCTACATGTATTGTTAAGTTTGTACTATATACATTTTGAACTGCTTTTTATTTTAAAATAAATGTATAACTTAATGATACAATGACCGCTATAATTATGTAGCACTACTCTCTAACAAGCATAAAGATGCATAACTTTCCCTAACATATAAAATATACTTGTCCTAAACGCCTTATGCCTGTAGGTATTTTATGTTTCTAAGGTGGAAAAATAATGAATGTACAATTACAACTACTTATCAGATAATAGTGTGCATCATGAATGTCTTCAATTCTTATAGTCTTTTTTTACAAACTATTAAAATTTCTAAACGACTGATATATCAGAAAGTAAATTCAATAACAATTTAAAGCAATCTAAATTGTTCAATACTATTATAAAATGAATCTATATTGTTAGGAATATAGACATAAGGGGGTCATTTATAACACCGGTTACTATATAAAGTGAGAGGCGAGCGCGGCTATGAGTTGAGTCTAAGCGAGGCATTCGAGGCGTATTCATCATACGTAGCTGGAACATCACCGAAGGGACGTAAGATTTATATTTCTCTATTATTGACGTTGTTTTGGTATTTGTGCTCTAAATCATTATCGGGGAAAGTTTATACTGGTCTGATAGAGAGAGAGTAACACGAGCGATGTAGGTGGGTGTTATCAATTGTCGAAAGGAGGCTTTCTTAAACCTACATCCGTATCGCAAGATTCGGACACTGCTTGTAGTTTTCCTATCTGCCACAGCTATTCCTACAATATCTACATTACGTAACAATTACAATTAACTGAAATCGGTACTTATTTCGAATATTTTTGTGGCAGGTTGTAGTGTTCTGACGATCACATATATTTCCTTAGAGAAGAAATTGAATAAAATCAAGAAAAAAATGATTTATTTATTGGATCTGAACACCTGCACTTAAGGGCCAGTCCTTCTTGTTCCCTAACAAGTTCATTTAAAATCAGGTGAGATTAAGATCAAGCATTAAACTTAAGGATAAAGACAGGTTTCTTGAATTAAAACGCTTTTTAAAGCTACATGATAAAAATTGTTCTCCGAATTTTAGTGAAGATTTACTTACTATAGTAATTTATACTTACTATACTTAATATAGTAATAGATTTATTTACTATAGTGTATATTTTACACTATAGTAAGAATAAGTTTAGTTTAGAACACACTTTTTTATTTTCATACTTAGGAATCAAACAGACCGTTACAAAGAAATAAAAAAAAACTGCTTGGATAGTTCGTAACGTAACAACACATTTTCTAATATATTTCAGAGATACACTTATTTTAATCATAATATGATAAAATATGCCTTGAAAACAAAAGGCACACCTGCCACTTTTAATCCAGCATAACTCGTTATGTTGCGATCACCTATCTTATGGCGCTATTATTCTTTTACAAGTCGTTCCAATCTTCCATAATACGTGACTTTTTTCACAGATGAGAATACAGCGGCTCACGACTAACACTTTATCGGAGTAAATTGATTTTGTACGGGAAATATTGTAAATTTTCTAGCGTCGCTCGACCGGGCACGGTGTCAGCGAAACGTCAGTGTAGACGGCGATATTCAATACCATATAAGATTATTTTGCTCTATTCACTTAAAATATTTAAAGTTTCCGATAAAATATAAAAATTTTCCTTTCACCATTCAGGCCTCTACAAACATGTATTAAAAACATTACCTTTAAACCATAGTACATATATCACATTTTGTTTATTAAACAGGATTGTCTTTTCATGCGTAATAAGTTACGGTACAGGTTAACATTGAGTTGTGGAAATGAGCTTGTTACGTCGGAACGTTACGTTTACGGAAATTGTGTTAGTGGATTAAACATTGATATATTCTATTTTTTAAAGAGGCTGATGTCTGGTTGTATGCCCTGGAAACAAATTTAGGATCTATCTAAATCTGTTAGTTTACATAAAGTTTAAGTTCATACTCGTGAGAATACACGAAAACTATAGGTCTATAACTAGGTATACAAAACAGGTCCTTATAATGGTCAATTCTTTGGAAAATCACAGGGAATAAGATATTTAATATATTGAATCTAGGATAACTTAATTAAGAATAAGTGTAATAATAGTCTACAGAAGTAAATACGTTTGAGTTACTACTACGATTCAATACTCATACCTACAATAAATTAATATTACATGACTATATTTCTAAACTATTAGTATCAGATACTCGCCACAATAAACCTTTTATTACCAATAAAATTAAACGTTGATATATTATCAAAGTGATCAAACCCTTGAATTTCGTAGCTGAAATACGGAATTAGTTTCAGACGTCGTACGAACTTTTCTTTAGGTGATAAACGCTCTCGCAAATTACCCACATTTATCCGACGTTGCAGGAAACCGCTGCTAATGTGGACCAAGAGGAATTCTTTGTAGGTACCTCACACTCTTTTAATATATGAAGCGCATTCGTCCATACATCATTGAACTTTAGTGAACACTCGTTGCAAATTAATTGACTCGGAATTTTGCTTTAAAAGCGTTTTATGGTACAACACAGAATTATCGTACAATGTTCTCTTTGAATTAATTTTATTCGATTCAGTTATAACTACCCAATAAACTGTACATGCTTAATACCGTCAATAAAATTGATAAGCGTTGTTGTGATACTTAATTTTTAATAGATATTATTTACGTAAAACTAATATACAGGTTTTTGCTTTGATATGTATAATAGAAAAACAACATTGTATTATACATAATTATAAGTAAATAGTATTTTTATGCTTTCTTGTGAAATGGAATAACGTAAATAAATTAAAATACTATTAAGAAATAAAATAGGATTTGAGCGAGTCTATTCAAGTGGTAAAGGACACAGTCTATGAACACTTGGAATATAATATCCATGTTTTTTGTTTTAATTTTGTCCACCTTGTTTATACCGTCTTTTCTTAGTATTTAGATTAAAACAGAGAGAAACCATAGCTCTAAGCAATATTAAGAAGAATATTAAAAACCCAAAAGGGTTGCCTTACTTTTTTATGGTTTAGTATGCAGATTAAATTAGTAATTGACGATAATCAATTTTATTGTTTGACAATTTTTAACACTTGATCTCATATTTAAGTATAAAAAGGTAACAGAACAATCTAACCTAGTCCTACATTTTTCTCTTAAGCTTTATCCAGATTTGGAAGCTCAACGGCTTAGTTTCACTGAAACTTAGCTTTATTTTATTTGTCGCTCTAACAACCACGCCATAGCTCTCGTTGTGTTTCGTATCACCCGATTTAATCAGAAATTCGTTTATTTTACATCGTTTACTTGCATTTAAAGTGGTGTTTTGTTTTTCTTTTTTTTTTACAAATTAGCAGAACCAGTTTATTTAGTTTATACTAGATACTAACTATCTATCATGCACATATCAAACAACATGTAAATACCTAGCCTTTAAATAAATAGAAAATAAACAATTGTAGATATAAAATATTACACAAGCTTTTCTGATTTTAGTTGTTTCGTTTTTGAAAAAAAAAATGCTTCAAAAATACTAAAGCAATGATAGCTTAGTGGTAGTATAGGCAGGAACCGATTTAGTCGACAAAAGTTAAGACCTTACAATAAACCTACGTTCACAATGAATGAAAATATTGTGATAAATGTATAGCATGGTAGTAGGGTATTTTGTAATATCTGCTTGTCTAGCCACCACGTTCAAGATGAAAATTACTCAACGAGTATAATATCTAGCATTGTGTTCTTGTACCTGCATTTCTCTGAAAGACTGCTAGGTTTGATATTAGGCTTAATGAATTAACATTTTTAACTACATTCTAATTTGGTAACATTGTAACCGAATGCTAAATCTATATAAAAAGTTATAATTTTCATCGCACGTTACTTTCTACGATACATATAATCTTAAGAAACTATAAAGTAAAATAAATACTTAAATAAATTATATACCATTATAATTTAAAATTATGTGATTTCGTTATTTTTGTTTAAGTAAATTTTATTTTTGATTAACGTTTTATATATGTTGTTATAAAATCGTAATTAAAACCAAAATTCTTTGAATCAATATAAAATATCTTTTACTATACTTTTCTGAAAAGAAGTAAAAACTATACAATAATTTAAGTATAGTAAAATACTTAGAGCGCATGCAATCGTTGATGATTCAAGCAAGGATTACTTCGCCTAAGTCACTATATAATTAGACTACAAATTGTGACAGACATTTGTGTGAATTTTTGTAACGAAACTAATCTTATTAGATATAACCATATTATACACCACAGTTTCTATTACGTTATATTCAAATTATATTACACACTTTTCAAAGCGTATATTACAAAAAAAAAATACATTTAATAATTATTGTTGCGTAGTCTCGTGTGTGTGAGTTCTGTAATTGATTTTATTTGAATAACATTGTTATGGAAACTTGTCACGAGTTAGTTTAACATCTGCTGTATAATTTGTAACGATTATACTAATAAAGAATCCAGCAATCAAAGAAACGAGATAGTCATGTACTGTAATTCAGTTCTTAGCTATGTATAAACTTATTATGTAAAAAAGGTATAGCTCACTGGAAAGTTATTTAAAAATTATTTTCAAAAATTATGCCGAGCACACAGATAAATTAAATAACGCGTTATCAAACAACATGTTATCAATAAACAAAATGATATTTAAAAAACAACTGAAAAAAAATGCAAATTCAGTTATTAAAAGGATATTGTTATCACAAAATAAACTTTTGGTATTATCCTAATGAATAGTATTTTAATAAATTTCAAAACATTACCTAGTTATATACTAAATTTGAATAAGGATTTCACATTCGGTTCTAAAGATGTTTTCATAATAGCTCGAAGCTCAGGGTCTATTTTCTTTGACGTCTCTATCAAGTCTTCATGCGACAGATCAGCTAAGCGATTAGGTCCAACTTTTTTAGAACCAGGCTCCGAATTGATTTTATTAATCTTCTTCAATGTCTCCACAAAATTTCTATACCGTCTCTCGTAGTCATATTGTCCGTAAAAGGTTTTGCTATACTTATTAACGTACTCTGCGTATATAGTTGGGGCATTTTCAATTTTATATATAAATGGATATTTCCACTCTTCTCCGTTTAATGAAAATATTTTTGTTAATAAAAAAGTTAACGAAATAATAAACTGTCCCATAATTTCAATATTAACTCAGTTCACGAAAATCTGTAGGCAATTGATTGGATACTGTTTGATATCGTTTTAATCCCATCATAATTTATCCATGAAATTTTAATTTAAAAAATGCATTATCTTTATGCACGTTTTCAATGTTGATTTATAAATTAAAGTGAACTAATATAGAGTCACGTAGTTAGTTTGAGATTATTTTAATTTATTATAAGAGTTAAGGAATATCCTACAAAATATTAAAATGAAATTGGTTTCTAATTTGTAGTATCTAAAAACCGATATAACTGTAATACCGTACTGTAGATCCTAAGCTATGGTTTTTCTTTCCTAAATTATTAATTGTATATATAAAATAAATTGTTTACCTTTTTTTTTGACAAGGTGTAATAAATAATCACTAATAATGAATATTTACCAGCGTAATATTTTAAAACAGAGTAAAAAGGTGTTATAAAAAATTACATTTCTACCTAAAGACATACTAGTCACATTATACGACGTGCTGAAATAGCTTAGTGCTGGTTCGGCGGGTCACTGTGAGAAGTGACCAGCTAATGGATAGACGAGGACGGCCTTTTTCTTGTACCTGAGAAGGCTATGTCACCTAATTGTCGACACTGAATGGTTACTGAATAACGTAATTTCACGGATCTTATTCGATTTTTGATTTTCAATATATAAATAGGTTAAATAATGTTAATGAGGTATTTATAAAAAAGCATTTTATTTGGATAGAAACTAAAACATGTGGATGTACAACTTAGGTGTTTCGATAGATGTAGTTTTTGCCGTGGCTTTAGAAATATTGGCTGTTTAGAAAACTATCAAAAATAGTATGTTATATTTGTATAATTAGTAGATACCAATACAAAACATTACGGATTATATTTTAGAGGTGTTCTAATAATATATTGTATTAGGTTAGTATCCTACTTAAAATAAAGATGTATTGTTGCTTTTAGCCGAGTCGTTATTTGGTAGCTACCTATTATTGAGTGATAACTGAAAATACTTCAATGATATGCTCAAATTACCGTCACCTAAATACCAATTTTTTGCAACCTAATACTGTCAAATTTTAATGTAAGACATCAGTTACAAAAAAATATCAATTGCGGAACTGACTAGTTTACTGAAGATTCAATTATAATAAATAATATTTTATTTTCACGCTTTATCATAATATGGTTATCATTATTAAATTAGAGGCTGTAGCTCGATATTAAGACACGCTTAGCTGCTTTTTCTTCTATATCACTTTAACTTTGAATTTGCATTACAATTACAGATTAGATATTACCCTTATATTTATGCCAGTTACAAAATTATGTTAACTAAAAACTAATTTCTTAAACGGGAATTAGTCTTAATATTATGACTTTTGAATTTTTGAATATCTGAGAAGCTACTATTTGTTTAGTAAAAGTTCTAACCGCTTACTTATTACGGCTTAAAAGATAAAACCTTTTAAATTTAAGTCAAAGAGAATAAGCTCAGTAATAGCATTTCTTTTCTCTTAACAGAATTTTAAAAATGATAGCAAACTTATTTAACAGATCTTTTAACTTCGATCTTTATTATTATACATTAGTATTACTATCAGTTAACACTTCAATTCAATTAGTATTAACACTAAGTTTTAAGATAGAACTACGATCTGTTTGGGGTATAAGGGGTATCGAATACCATCTGAGTTATCCAAGCCAATCTCATCTGCACGCGGTGCACATTTGGTTCTGGTCATGACGGTTAACCATGCAATCCTTGATTAGTCACAGCTTGGTGGTGTGGTTACAGCCCGACTGAATAGCGACCACCCTCGGGTTTAAGCTGTCGTAAAATAAAGGTTCAGTATAAGTCTTTATATTCTGGCGTAGTGAACGATAATCAGCACATTTCGGCAACGTCAGCAACATGGCTGTAATACCCCTGGTGTTGTGGCTGTCTATAAGCGACGGTAACCATTTACCTCCATTAGTGACATTTTCGCCGCTACTACCACGACCTTGGTCGTTATGTTGAACGAATGAATGTGTACATGCATGTAGTGTATAGTGGTTTGAACCAGATTCACACAAAATTGTTATACCCTATCACTCAGCGATATGAAAACTTAATTACCAGAAGAATTATTCTGCCACACATTCTTAGTATTTCATCATAATGGATCAATAAGGATGAATACAATGGATTGGAAGAGAATCTATTTCATTAACCTTTAGTGTATCCTTATCTTCCCTTTACAACGACATGAAAGTTGTGAAGCAAAAAATATTTGGATGAAAATATACACTTGCGAGAAAATTGTAATACTATCAATTTTCTTTGAATATGAGATAGCGTTTTCATGTTCATAGTTATTGAAAATATAAAAAGTGAAATAATAATATTCCGACAATCTTATAACCTTTCAAGGCAAATACAGATATTACAAATAGCAGGTTTTTATTCGTCATAGTTTTTTAAATTCATTATTTTAAAGAAACTTTCGGGTAATATATGTAATTGATCTGATTTTCGAATTTCATTTCGTTTCATTTATTAATCTTTAGTTTTATTTTAATTAAATTAAATGTACTGGTGATATTTTTTTGAGATAAATATTATATATTACCGGAAGGTTTCTTTACAATAATGAATATTAAAACTATGACGAATACAAACCTGCTATTTTAATCCAAGTAACGTTGGTATGTAGGATGCTCTCTGGCAAGGGGGTCTTCCAGTGTCTGGCACTTTACAGATGAGCGTTAGCGTAGTTAGTTCCTACTTTTAAGATATCATATCCATATCGTTCGCGACATCCGGGTATATACAGGTAGATAGTAACAATAAACAATATTGTAAATCAGTATAGTATTCCAGACAGACGTTTTGTTCTTCACGTCCGATGTCTTCCAACACTTCCTTTAAGTTCACCAAAGCCAATTGGTATCGTAGGACTGCAGTTTTTATTAACCTCGAAACTATAATTTTTCCGCACGTCCGTACATCTCGGACACCTACTTTTGATTGACGGCCAAATTCTTTTGTGCATTCGATTCGATGTCTTCTTCATTTGAAATATTAAATTTAAACGGTCTATATACAAAGCGCATGCGTTAAAATATACTATAAAATTCTATGTCACTTGACATCAAAATAGTATGTTATACGAAAATCTTCGGGTTTTCCTTATGATGTAAATAAAATAATGAAACTATAACACTCGAATAACAGCAATATATACAATAAATTATTTGGATAAAACAAATTAAAGCCAATCATTACATTTAATAGTACCCCTATTTAAATTAAACAAATGATTCACGTGACACCTGTTAAACACAATACTTATTTTTTATTCCATTTTAATGGTTTCAGTTAACAGTAACATTAATATGTTAATATATTATGTATAACTTAGTTATCTTAGTAGTATATACTGTGACTTCTTTGAACAACATAAAAATGTCGCAATTAAGTACTTGTAATTATATTACAGAAGTATAAAAGTCTAGTTAACTTGAACTAAGGATATCATAATTTTGTTCAACCGAAAACTTCTAGGTGGAATAAAATTATAATATGCTCTTTTATGTATAAGGATTGTATTTGATAATATAAATTATTTTACCCCTTTGAGTGTATTTATAAAAGTATGCCTAATATTTAGAGTTTTAGTAATAATTGAAACTACAATATAAATACGTCCATCAGCGTATCCTTGGAGAGAGATTCCAATAAATTATACTTTATCCTTGTAAAATATTTGACCTCTCACTCATTACTCTTTAACGGAATATTAGCAACTTCGAAGTATGTATAATAACTAAGTTATGCTAAAATAATAAACGCTACTTAAATGTATACCTCCATACATAAGCGTATATATATTTTATGAACAATTATTAGGAAACAACATGTCTCATACTACTACTAGCGATATCTAATAATTCATATTATGTGAATTAATAAAATTATACACTGAAGTAATAAATTCTGAAATATTAATAGTAAAGAAATATTTTACATAAATGTTCTTGCATGCATTATTAAAAACAATATAATTGCTATAAATACTACATAGTAAAAATTTTAATTTCGGTGTTGGATTCCGTCAATCTTATTAATCTGTTCAGTTTCGATTATTTTCAAAAATTAAAGAAACAAATTTACATAATGGTCGGACATATGTAATTTTAATGTTAATTTGCTTGCTCATCGCTTAACTCGAATATTTCTGATGATATTTACCGTTACACAGTCATACTCTTTATAAAAGCTACGTGATATCAGTTTTTCATTCGCAACAAAAATTCAGTGAGTTATTTTATATCATAATTTCGGTAACGCTTTGTACAGCGTCGATTCGTTAGCGGTCGCTGACGCCTACCAATACATCAGCAATAAATCACCAGTGAAGTTTGAGTTTTGTTTTGATTTAAAATTGCTGTATAGGAAAAATTGTCATAAATTTCTATAAATGAAAATTTCTTTGCATGTTTGTACATTACGCGTTTTTAAACAATTTATGTGATTGATCAGCGCACCTCATTGAGGATTCCTTTGCTCCTAGCCAAGTTGTATTTCGATGATCGCTAGCGTAAAGATAAATTAAAAATATATGGGAATGATACATGTCGAAAGATTTTTGATTGACCTTTTTCTTTTTCCTTTTCTAGCTATTGCAATTCAGGTACACCGTACATCTACTTAAAAAAAATTGCCCCAAATTAATATAAAGAAAATACGAATCAATAAACAAAAGCGTTAATGGCTCAATTGGTAGTGTGTACGGACTCTGCGTCAATGGACGTCAATTTTAATCCGCCTGTAATGTGTGTTAGGTTTCGGTGAAGGAAAATATCGTGAGCAAATCATATGGTCTGCCACCTGCCATCAAAATTCTGCCACTGAACAGCTATCGATGTGTTCTGGCAGTTGTACTGGAGAACCAGTTGCTTCACTAGGCTTAGCATGTCCACCATCTTGGGCCACGTAGTCACTGGTGAGATTGTAACCATAACGTTAAACCTATAAAGTATGTATAAAAAAAGGGTTTTGTAGGTAGAAGTTATCTGAAATCCTTGTATATTTGTGCTGTGTTTATATAATTTCTAAGCAGTTTGTTTTGTCATTTTCGCAAAAAAGTTCAGAGAGAATTATTATCTACATGCCGGAGTGCGAACCAGCGGACATCGATATATTGCTAAACTAAACCACTTGGACAACATGACTGCCAATTTTTAACGAACCACAAATAATAAATATCATACAATTCAGCATGACATGTTTATTATCTTGTAAGGATGTTGGACCATTATGAAATTGAGGTGAAGGGCACTTAGAAAAATTGGATGTAGCAAGATAGCCGCTATCGGTCACAAGGGTCATTTTTGTAATGGTCGTCGGATTTGCGGTATTTGAAAAATATATACATATATATTTCTAACGTGGTAAGTCGTACTAAATGTAAATATAAACTTTTCAGCTACTTTGGTGGAATCACAACTTTGGTGGTCTGTACTTTTATATTTTGATGTTTTTTCGTTGTTTTTATTTTATATTTATTATAAATATCAATAAAAAACTAATAACAAGAGCTATACTAATAACGGCGGTAATTATTTATTACGCCTGACAAAGTACTTAAAATTCAGTCGTTATTGAAGCAATATCTTTTGAAGCATGACTACCTACGATTGGCAGCAGTTACGCTTAATATTTATAAAAAAAAATATTGATTTAACTACATATTTGAAATAAAATATGTGTCATCTGAGTTTTACTTAGGTACTTCAGCAGAGAAATAGAACCATGAACACTTTTTCATAATGATTAGCCACAGTTTGTATAAAATAGTATTGAATGGTTCATAACGCTTTAATAATTAGTCGGTGCATGAAAGAAGCCTCCGTAGCCTCAGCAGTCAGTATCGGTTCTAACTTCACTGAATGACCGATCTTTTCACCACGATACGGGTGTATTTCTTTAAAATACGATTTAAGCTACTATTTTTATTCAATAATTTTGGCCGTTTTTGTATTTTTTTAATAAAGCTTCTTTTTAAATAGCCTAATGATTGCTCTATCAAATACAAAATCCGAAATTCGTCGTAGAGTTCCTAAGATAAGCGCATTCAAATAAACTTTTCCGCTTTAAAATAATATGGATTATATAATGTTTTTAGGAAATACGTAATTAGGATCTTTCACAGTACGTCTTTAATCTTTTGTTATAGCAAAACTAGATGAAAACGTATTTAATTAAATATTGTTATCTTTAACAATATGTTTTAACTTAGTAAGGTTGGTAGGTCGTATGTGATCACTATTGGTAAACCATACTCCATCTTTACATGATTGATAAGCCTTCGGAGGTTTAATACTTTGTCAGAAATCGAATAAATGCTGAGTATGACAAACATTCATTTTAGAATTTAGATACTGTTTTAAGCAAGTAAGATTTAAAATATTTAAATGTTAAAACATCCTATAGTTGTATGTTCATGAGGTCAAGCGCCTTTATCTACTTATATATCTAATGTCAAATGTCACAGCTAAGATAATGTTGTTATTATCTGAGAAATTAATGTAGGAAAATATTTACTATTTTTATGAACTCTGTTATTATGGGCTATTTTGATGTCTCTTTATAAATTTAATGATAATTGCATTGCTACTCGATTGATTGCATCGTTAATAACTACGGGAACTACAAAATAGAAGATAATGACGAAACATAATAACAATGCAGGGTCTCTGTTTCTCAATGAGTTCAAATTTGCCGTTTTTTCTTTTACTGTACGGTGAATCTGCTCATAGTTCTACCGGGTATTGTGTTCCCATTTCCCTATGATATCTCAAAAACAACAAAGATACAATCTGAAATACCAGACAATGATACCAATTTTCCATGTTATTATAAAAAATGTATATAATTTGGCTTTCTGTAATAAATACTTATTCTGAAATTAGTCATTTCATAATTAAAAAGCGTTTATAGCAACAAAAATTTAAATGTTTGTAAACCTACTCAGACGTATCAGTATTATAGTTAGTTGTGCCATATATTTAGTAGCCTCGTTTTGAGTTTACTGTACCTACGCTCAACCACGACGTAGTTTCGGTAGTTTTATGGATGTGCACAAATAAATATGACATTGTATTTAATATACCTTGTAAATTTATTTCAATAGCTTAATTCTAAATTATTAACCCTTCCTATATTTTTGTGTTGGGGAGGTACGCAAATAGTGTGACATTGCAGCAGTTCTGTTTATAGTTACATGTCACTACATATGATATAATTAGATGAGCTTGCGAATTCGTTCACGTGGAACTAAAATTTTATTTAGGCATTTTTGACCGTTTTTATTACTTTTCTCAATATAGGTTTGCTCCTATTGGTGGTAGCGTAATGTTAACTATACTTTCTTAACGATTGTTCTATCAAATACAAAGTAGATTTTCGAAATCCGACCGGTAGTTACGTAGGAACGGTAGACGCTCAGACAAAGAAATAACCAAACAAACTGTTCCGTTTTATATCATACTAATATAGATATTATAAACTCTTCTGCGTGTATCTGTCAGTATGTTCGCAATATACTCAAAAACTATTCAATGAATTTTCATGTGGTTTACACCAACAGAAAGAGCAATTCATGGGAAAGGTTTAAGTGTATCATTTGTTAAGGTTTTCTGTAAATTGGTTGAAATATGGTGATAGTTGTTAAATAAGTCAGGAAAATAATACCGTCTCCAAACTTTATGTGTCGATTTTAAACCTATAAGTTTATACGAAAATAATATACTACGCAATTATTACTCTTAAAATGTTCTATTACACTGTAGACACGCTATGTGTATATCTTTTGTGATTATGACAATTGGCCGTGCGAACTTACACAATATTAACGTATGAATAAACTGAGTGATATACAAAAAAACATACTATTCCTTACAGTCGTTAACTGCAAATGGCTAGGAACTTCGCTCGAGTATACTGTAATATTTATACAGGTTTTTGTTTGCAATTGAATTTGTATAAATACGTCTATTTAAAAGCAAAGAGCATAAGCACAAGCGAAAAATAATATCTCCCATCCAAAGTCAGACAACCCTTTCATCTTCGTAGGAATTGAATTTTGAGGGATCCCGACTTCAAAGATGCCTCCAATAAATATAAAATTTTTATGTCATATTTCCTAAATAATGTTCTTAGTACTTTTTGATGATTTTTATTGTAATAGTAAATGCGCAATTATGTCACCTGATAGTAAGTGATCACCGCCACTCATGGACACCTATAACACCAGGGAAATCGCAGGTGTGTTGCCGGCCTTTATTGTAGGGACTAGCTCTCAAGCACAACTGCCGAAACATACTTATTGGTATTGGCTGCAGATTTTCATCTTGAGGGTGGTAGCTAGCCAGGCGGGCATTAGAAAAAGTCCTACCACTATGCTATGGTTTCCTCACGATGTTTTTCTTCACAGAGTACTAAAGCTCATTGTAGTTGGTTGGATTCGAACTGACGTTTCATGCGGCGTTCTTACAAACTGCCACTGAGCTATTACCGCTTTAAAATGTATTTATGTTACGTGTATGTACGTTTAAGAAAAAAGTTATAATAAATGGAAGTTCCATATAAGTTAAATTAATTTTATTTTACATAGAATCGGATTACATATGCATACATCTATGATATAGAGATACCCGTATCCTAATTTCAACCGAGTAAAGGTCTGTAACCATTTCAATTAAAGTATAATTCGTACCTTAAAGTTATGAATATGAATGTCAATAACATATGGTTGTCAAAGGGGAACGTAGGAAAGAATCCTTACTCATAGGGTTAATTAATCTTAACACCATAATTACATATAATGAGTTCCAATTATCATATGTAATGTATTTTATAATATATTAGTCAATAATTTTAGTAATATTATATTTTTATATTAAAGTAAAGTATCTGGGCGATCGAGCTAAACACGGTACTTTTGAAGTTTGATTACATCAAAAAATATATATTGATACAAATCGCACGTTGACTGAACTTCCACATTTTACTATTTCACATACATATCAACTCATTATTTAAATCAAAAGTTCTCTAAAAAACTATGTTTTTTACAAAAATTAGAAATATATAGGTGAATCGAAAAAGCAAGAATGTGTCTAAATACAAAATTTCATCCAAGTCGTCAGAGCCGTTTCCGAGATACTCAGTGTATATACAAGAATTTGTTCAATATCAAAGGTTAAGTCAATAAAATCTAAATACACATATAAAATATTTTTTTTATATACAAACGATTCGAATACAGCTTATAAAAATCATTCACACGTTTGATCTGATTAAAGTGAAGACCGGATTGAAAGCTTCACACGGAACTTCAGTCGTTATACAATTTCTCTTGGGATGAATCTATAAGGTGTACAGTGTGAACAAACATCGTTACGTTTAGTATCCCGAATGGTTCCCCGTTCCGATACCGTTGTATATAACGATCGTGATCGGGGTCCGCACCGATGTGTTTGAGGACAACTTGAATATAAACATGTCTACTCGCGTTTTCAATTTGTATTTGTATTGTGCTATCATGAGACCTCGCTACGCCAAGGTTAATCAAGATTGTCGTGGGTTCCATATGTATTCACTTACAATGGTCCGTTACTTAATCCCAAAAAATCTAAAAAAAAAAGAGTTATTTATACTGATATTATTAATTTGTACTGATAATTTTAAATGTAGTAACGCAAATGGTAGTTCTAAAATTGTTCTTTATTTGAACTTAATTGAACTTTTTTATAGTCTGTTATACCTATATCGCACTATATTTATATAGTGTACAGGTTTATCCATAGCGCGTATGCTATTGACGGTGCCCAGTCATAGGTTCGCGATTATTGGTTCAAGATAGCCAGTAAGTTATAAACGGCTGCGTAGATATAGTTTGTCAGATGTAGTATATACGTCAACTGTTTCGTAACGTATTATATGTATTATAATGAATTAGATGAATTGAATGGTGTACAATAAAATGTATATTTTCACAACTAGAAAAATATATTAATTACGAAATTTCCTACCATTCCTTCAATTCATTCATTATCTCTGTATGTGTGTAATTGATGTATTTGTATTTGTTACAATGTAATAAGTTTATCAATAATACACTACTTAAGGAATTTCGTTCCAACCGAGTGTTCCACGACACTCATGCTTTTTATCTTAGGATTGTGTAAGTTTAAACTATTTCCTTTGTTCCATTATGGTTTTCAGTCAAGTGACTCCAACTTGAAGACTTAGCACGTACCTATCGTACATTCATAAACTACGTGATATGGATCCGTAATATATTTATGAGGTAATTTTGAATTGAGTAGAATATAAAAACGCCAAACCGGATATAATATAACCCAACGGATAAGTTTTGGCACTCTTAATTCCGAAAGATTGGGTTGATGTATACCGCATAAAATGGTTTCGTTTTTATGTGCGATCGGAAATTTGAAATACAAAAGAGTTTTTTAATAGTATTACAATAAAGATACGACACTATCTATACGTGTCGATGAGCACAGTAAAATCAAAAAACAATGGTGCCCACGGAAAGTTTAATAATTCATTATTAGATTTTGTTGTCATGCTGACCTGTAACGCCTCTAGCACTAACTGACCCCGGAAAGCGATGAGATTATAGACCATGGTCAGTGTTACACCATGACTCTGATCCAGTTAGGCTCAATTATTCTGTCTTTGTAGCCCACTAATCAAATCAAATTACTTTAGCCTCTGAGAAGGCGCTTATGAACGTTAAACTACCAAATATACTATTTGGTATAAGCGTCGATATAAATTTTCTTATTACTAATTATTTTCTTTTAGTGATATGAAAAAGTAAATACAACTTCTCAGTTATTACAAAAGATCAGAAGCTTAATGAATAAGAAGCTTTATAATTGTTAAAATCTTGACTAGGGAACATACGCTCATAACTACAAGACGAATTACAAAGTATATTAATATTAGAGCGATTATTTGTATTCTAGTACAAAATTCACTAACTTTTTAGTAATTTATTTTAACTTTAAAATATTTTTAGCTAAAATTTTAGTAATTTCACTCCATTTGATGGTAACCGGTCACTGTAATCTATGGACTATATCAATAATGTTTCGCTAACTTTCTCATTCTCCGAGAATCTCTAGAAGACTTACCACAGGTATAAACTACAAGCGATCGTCTGTATGATGAAGTTATTTTACCTATCAGATTGCCCTATATAAAAAGGAATAATATAAAAGACTTATATATGAGTACGCTCTCCTAAATTATTACATATTACTAGAAGAGCGTGCGGTTGCGCTCGCATGAAAAAAATAACTTCAATTAACTGTAACATTCATAATTTTAATATGTAATGTAATGAAAATATACTAAAACTTGATCAGAGAATACACATATGATATATAAAAAGAAAAACAACCAACTAAATCAGTTATCGAGCAATAAACAAACTAACGGAGCGACGAAAAGAAGTTACTTTTCCAAATAATGGTATATAACAGGTAACACTTGAACAGTACTCCAAAGGAAAATAATTCAGGTGAAGCTTTTTATAATTCATCAGACCTTTGAGCAACTTTCATTAAATATTAGAGTGAAAGTAAAAGCATTCTTGAAGGCGCCTATGAATACTTGTTATAAGACATCACGTTTTATTTGAACCCGACGTTATATCCAAAATTTTATGAACACTAACACCGATACCAAGTACACTTACATAAACTACTAAACCACTCTAGTTTCAACGCTAACGTAATACTAGACGTATCTGAATAAGGCCTTTGCCTCTCGATCAAATGTAGGGTCAGGATGCTAACTTTTTGTTATCTGACACCTATGAAATTCCTGTGCTATATGCGTGAAGTGGGTAACTTTACGACGACCTCGGGGTGTTAAACATTACTTATGCGGGATAAATTACTTTCAGTCTTCTTTTCGTTTGTATTGTAAAAAGTTCAAATGTTTCTCTTAACTTCGAAATGTTTCTTTGAGATATAGGAAAATATTACAGTTCGATATGTTACGGCACTCAGTGTATTGGACTTTTTAACGGTAGATTTTGGTCGTTTCAGTAATAGAAAACGTAGCATTTATGCGGCGAATGGATGTGTGTAATGGATTACATGTTGATAAGTTTCCAGTAAAGTTTACTATATTGGTTACTCTGGAATATATCTAGGAAAGTTAATGTTGTGATATATATATATATATATATATTTTCATTTTATTAATGCTGAGCCAAAGGACACTTTTCAATTATATATAGTACATGAAAATTTAGCGCGTCATACTAACTTATAGGCACGCAACTGGTACACAATGGTTTTTTAAACGCTACATAACCTTTCCACTTTTTATTTAATTTGATTTGGTAAGCCAACATAGAGGCATAAAATTACCGGCATACGATCCACATGATAGTTAGTGTTTATTGCAACATATTTTATAGATGCCTACAATGTCAGAAACAACACATACGCATTATAGAGCCTAAGCCTCTCAAGATCTGGATATTTATTAGTTGATACTCTAACAAGACATCAAAAGGTATTCATTGTGATAGATTTAAGTTGTAAATAAGATTATAATTTTATAACTTACTTACTGTGCCTTCGGCTCCCATTGCGTTTGTTATGCCGTATTATACAATAAATATTTTTTATCGGATTTTTTTTTACTTATCCTTTATCATTTATTTTTTAAACATTATAGATTTAGTGTTATGGCCACAACTTCACGTGATGTTAAGAGACTATGTGGTTCAAGATAGTGGACTCGTTAAACCTATTGGAGGAACTGACTCTTAAGAATAATAGCCCAAACACGGCTTAAGGTATACGGAGGCAGATTTTCAACTTGATGGTGATTGCTAGCCAGGCGGGCATTAGAAAAATTCCTACTACCATGATATGGTTTTATCAGTATGTTTTCCTTCACGTTCCTTCTTTACGTACACATTACTAATTGAGCTATCATCATCTTGAAAACGATTACTAATATTTTTTATAGTCTATTAGTTGTGGAGATGCACTTATATGTACTCGGTTGAAATGAAAATCATTGTTAATTTTTTTATAATCTTTACGACTTACAAAGGTATTTTTATAGCTTATCAAAGAAAAATAGTTGTACTTAATCACAAGTTTATCAGATAAAAAAAAATCGTAAAGATCTGTTAAGCCGTTTTTAAGTTTACTTCAGAAATTAATAGTATTTATAGCGTATACAATAGTCAATATCAATTCTACCTTCCTGATTAAACAATATTTTCAGAATGGGACGAGCGTGTTTTATTTAAAATACGGCTTGTACCGATATGAAGAAGAATAAGAAAGATTTCAATTATAACCTAAGATAAACGTAATACAAAAATCTGTGCTTACGAAATAAAACTCTCTCTTCGTTGAATCTACATACACAATAAATACATTACCATTTGAAATGGACCTATTCTCCTTCAATAATAAAGATTTAAAGAGACGGAAGAAAGCATCGATGTTATGATAGAATTGATAGAATCATGATAAGGGTATGACAGTCAAATTTCGGTAAGAATAATTCTATGAATAAAAATCTTGACGTTTACATAATTTGAACGGAAATTGTTGATTTGGAAATGTTGGACATCTAAGAAAAAAACGTGTATATGTAGATAAAATATAAGGTATAACTTTACTAGTGAATTGCTTAAAATACGTAATCTAAACCGCATATTTAAATTTTGATTATTACCTACAAAAATCATATCGACATAAGTAATAAGGAGTAAAGAACAATTCATGATACAAATCGCAAATCCAGAACTGTCTCATATAGAGTTTCTACAAAAAGTTTACTCGAATATTTTATTGACATTTCGTCTAAACAAAGTAGATCTCATTTTATCAATTGTGAAAGTTTGAAAACTTAATCCACTTAAGGACCCTTTAAGGGGAGTGCACAGTGCGCATGACATTACCCTAGCGGGAAAAACCAAGGACATTAAGCGTAAAGCTGGCGCGAGGAACACACGTTCTGAGTGTATCAGTCAAATATTGAAAACGCACGCGTTCGGTGATTTGTAAATAAATGCCAATTGTCAACTTTAAAAGTTTAACTATAATAAAATTCGTGTTTTAAATTTTTAATAAAATACTCTATCGCTTTTCTTTGCTAAACATGTGGAACAGTGTCGTTGTGTAAATTATAAAGTGCTCATTCATATATTGAGATACGTGAAAATTTTGTATCCAATAATGTGACATAAGTTTTAAACTGAGTTTAATAAATGAGAAACAAGACATATAAATGATCAATGGGAACTTTGAAGAAGAATTTAAAAATGAAGATTTTTGCTATTATCGCATTGTGCGGTGAGTAATTTTGATTTAGATATTTTGATATAACATAATTGCCATACATATTAATATAATAACGTGTACCTGTATAAAATAATAATAATAAAAAAATGATATTGTATTTGACGATGTTATTTAAAGAAACCGTAATGTGCAAGAGTTCGGGCTATCAAAATTATTACACACCCACTCAACCCCTAGCTAGCTATCCCCTTCCCAATAATGTGGCGTGAGATTTATGATTATATCCACAATAAACGGTCCAAAGTTTTAGTAGGGGTCCCGTTGACCGGCTGCTAACCTGACGTCATTTCTTCGCATATTCGCTATAAATATAGGTCGGTTAGTACGCTTTCAACCCTCCGAATTCTATGCTCTAAAATATTTATCTGCTTTATCAAATGCATCCTAAAGGTTCTCGACTATAAACCTGAACTAATAATTTAGATCCTGTGTATAATGTATACACATTCGTTTTATATTGTTACATACATATGTAGGTACCGCTTTTCAAAAATCTTACATAACAAGTTAACGTACTTACTCTCAGCTAACTAAAGATACTATAATTTCTTCATATTTTTAACTTTTTACGTTAAATTTAAACATAGAAGTATTTAATTATTTTCATTACTCAATTTAAACACCATTAGTTAACCACACCGTTTTTAAATATATGTTTTGGCAAATACATATAGGTTATATATAAATTTTCTATATCCAATTATTTAGAAGAGAAAAGTTATAATCATTGCAGTCGGTTTATATTTATATATTATTTACTATTTTTTTTAATGAACTGTGTAATTACATTTCATTTAGTTTTTTGTCATACATTTTTATGGGTCTTAAATTTTATCTTTCTTCAAGAAATAAGTAATATGTGATTAAAAAACATTGCTGACTATTTTAAATTTCTATGTACCTATGTTTTTATATTTATTGTGATTTATATCTATAACATACAATTTCGAACCTACATTTGATAGAGTAAATTATAGTTTTTACATGAATTTGTAACTTTTCTTTATTATAGAACCGACTAAAAATATATTTAGAGTAAAATTTTATAAATGCAATAATTATAATATATGATTATGTGTGTATTTCTACATGTTATTGAAAAAGTAAGAAAGCACAAATCTTAATAAAATACCAGTCTAGGAAGGAAAACCAGACAATATTCTTACGAATATATATACATAACTGCGTAGGATAATGGATTGGCAGGACGTCGACGTATTCACTTAGTGAGCGAAGAATTTGGTTGTCACTAAACTGGTACCTAAAAATGGGTATTATTGTCTATAAATTACTTGTTAGTAAATCTGTTCCATTAATTGCTATTGAGGTAGGAACTTGAAAATTATTAATTTGACTTTACATGAAGTTCGTACTCAAAAAATTATAAGTCAAAATATACGATCACTGATTTTGTTTAATAATCAACTAACTTAAGTATATATTATGCAATTTTATTATATTTCACGCCTCATAACGCGCAGCGTTTGAGGTTGTGCATTACTCTCAACGTTCCAAAGTCGAGCAATTTTCGAAACCTAAATGATAATTATTTTCTATTTAAGTTCTCCTCAAGGAATTTTGTACATTTGTTATTTTTTATAAATATCTCTGGACTAATCAATTCAGTAAATTAAACTAAAATACAATTTAAATATAAAATATAATTAAACGCTATTTTTTATAAATAATCAGTAAATCTATGTTAATATACATAAAATACAAACACATGTAAAAATAAAATAATATATTTTAAAAGCACCATATCGGGGCCGCAAGATAGTGTACCCAAAATGCTAGCAGCATTAGCACGTTGTATGGCAATGCAGATTTGCTGAGTACAGTAGTAGTTAGCATTTCGGCCTTGCGTGGTCTCAAATAGCGTTGCGCTTATATCTTTTTTAGAGGCAAAAAAACTTTTTTAGGCGGTTTTTTTATCACGGAAACGCGGGGTGGTAGTACATATGCGACAATTGTATTCGATTGGTTCGTAAGTACGCATACACATGCACGCCGTAGTGGAATGCTTAAGCGAGTCGCGCTCCAGTGTAACTTGGTATATCAGTAATTGCGTAAGGTGGAACAAATCTGTAAACAACTTGATCGCCACCACCGTACGCATATGTAAATGGTGATGCCTTCGCTAGGTATTTGGAGCAGTTAAACAACAGTCCTAGGTCTGGTATTAAGAGGTATTTTGGGTCGGCGTAGTGTTATTTTAGTATATATTTGATGACACTTCTTACCTGATATGTCCCACCCACTAGTACCTCATTAACAAAACACATTGACAAAAATAAATATGATGATAAACCAATCACAGTATCTCCCTTTTACTTTGTTATGTTAAATGATGGTGCAGTTTTAATCTAACTAACCATAGTAAAACATCATGATACCGACAGCTCCTGATAGATCCCGTACTTTTCAGAGGTCATCGTTGTTTTTGGATTGTACTATTTTTATCATCAAGTGTAATGCCATCACTTTGTCGTGTAATAATGATAAAACTGTCTTCTCTCGATGGTTGCCGCTGGTTTTTGATTATACTGTATTCAACATCATTTCACATCTTTTTTATCATGGTATCTGCCTATTACGTAATTATGCCAATGTCAAGTGAGAAGGACTTTATAACCGCAATTACTGTATACAAAGTAACAACCAAACTTAGCAATGATTTGCGCATCACACAAATACACACATCACACATCGCACTTCCGCGAGGCGTTTGCTGTGAGATAACTGCTTTAATCGCTAGGCCAATCGTGCAGTTCTTTTTTCTGGCTTGCACGTTTCGATCTTTTATTGGTAGCAGATAACTTAATTTTTGAAATATTTTATTATTCTACAGATACAGTTTTATCGAAAATCAAAATATTACGAACCAACAATATCTGATGTTTTTCATCCCTCACTTATTTATTAAGCATTTCTTAAGAATAATTATTGATTCCTAGTATTTCTCGATAAGATTCCAATGTTGTATTTTTTAATTGGGCGCTTTTCTCGGTATTACCTATACATTTTTATACTGAACCTTTATGTTGCGGGAGTCTAAACCCGAGGCTAATCACTAACCAGTCGGGCGATAACCCTACCAGCAAGCATTAACGTAATTATTTATTACTTTTTGGAATGTAACTTTGAATCATTAACTTTTTGTAACTCCAAATATACCTTATTACTATTTCCCATAATTATATTTATTGAAAACCATAAATACTTACATACCTAAACTTTGTCAACAATAAATATATTTTGCATAATTATTCGTTTTGGGTTCAAATAAAAGTAATAACTTTGTAATTCATATACCCTTAGGCATAAAACTAAAGGTAGAAAGATAAATAACATTTACAACATTGATTCTCATGGGTTGCGAGGTAGAGGTAAGTTTAACTGCCTTCGAAATTTTGTAGTATTAAGGTTTATAGTTTCCAAACTTTAACTTTATTTAATATTAAACAATGAAATCAAAATTTAGGGAAGTGGATAATGTAATATAGATACTAATATATATATATATATATATATATATATATATATATATATATATATGTGTATAGATATATATATCCAGTAGGCAAGCACAATGGTAGGAATCTGTATCCAAATTGGTTGTGACGACTATAAACATGCTAAGAAATGCATTGTGGAGATTTTCTTAGAGTTTGCATGTGGCATGAAACTGGAATTAGCAGTGGCCAATGTTTTACGATTATAATACTACTCTATGAATCCACAAGCCCAATGAAGCACCTTCAAATGGACCTTATTAGGTAGTATTGTTATACGATGAACTTTTGTATCCATAAATTTAGTACATTAAAAGAAACAACAAGAGTTAATGATATTCAGGAAAGGTGTATAAAGTTTTCCTAAACTTATTTATAGTATAATATCAGTCGCTTAGAACTTTCATTAAGATAATAAAAACCTACTCCATCTAATATTTTGAAGCGATGATAGCTCTGTTGGTAGTATGTACGGATGTCGTGTCAGTGGACGTGACTTCAAATCCGTTCATTCAACCTAAGCTTTCGGTGCAGGAAAAGATCGTGATGAAACCATAGCATGTTGCTAGGGCTTTTGCTAATACTCGCCTGGCTAGTTATCACTCTCAAGTTGAAAATCTGCCGCTAAATATCTACAGGTGTACTTCGACATTTACATTTCAGAGCCAGACCTTCCACTAGACTTAGCCTGCCCACCGTCTTGGACCGCATCGTTACTCAACATCAGGTGAGCTTGTGGTCATAACGGTAAAACCTGTAACATATTAAAAAATCTTGTTAGATCTGTGTAGATTGGCCGTTGAATCAAATTGTGCGGATGAATCTGCGTCAGCAAAACCTAAAACGTAATGAACCGTGTAACACGATAAAGTTCACGAAATGAGAATATTCTGGCAATGCAGCAAAATTACAGATTTATCACGAAAATGATAATGATGATCTTATTGAAGAAGACTTATCTGATTGAATAAGATATACTTCACAATCATTTAATCATAATCATTGATTTTTTATATTATCTACGAAAATGTATATTATATGAAACTTTATGGTACTTACATATAATATTCGAATAATGTAGAATAAATTAATTACTAATTAAACAAATGGTCAATTACACAAGTTAAACAAATATCAGCTGCAGTTATCAGACAGTAAAATAATCAGTTAAACGTATTTAATGTATGGAACTTGCCTATCATACTTTCTCATAAAACCGAGTTCTTTAAATTATCAACAACATTACATAGCATCGGTATTTGAATACTGTCGGAACTCAACTTGGAAACAACATCCGCAGACAACTTCGTTAACGTCTTTAATTAATTTTGCCTTTAAAATTTGTCAATTGTCGTCAAAATTAAACGAACTTTGTCGTTTCTTGACAACGTTCAGTGGTTGGCTTTCACCCAAGCATTATTTTATCTTAAGTTTGTCATTTATTGTAGTGAACAGCAAACAATGCTCTTGAACATAAAAATGTAAAATAGTAATAAATTCTCCTGTGTACATTAAAAATTTTATATTGTTTAACGACACTGAGAAATAGTATTGACAGCCATTATATTGGAGAATGAAGTCAGTAGATTTATAAATATGCATTGAATTTATTTAAAAGTTATTTGGCTTATTCCATTTATTATACTAGTACGAAATTATAAGGACAAGCATCATTTACATAGAATTAATTATAAGCCTAATGAAGTTTCTTTCTATTACAGAGATGTTCAACGCATCGGTGGTAGCGTTTTGAAATTTAGACGTGCTTTCTTAAATCCTACACTGTGTGACATATTATTAATTACATTTTAATTTGTTTGCAAAACAGTAAATCATATTTATTTCTTCATTAGGTGTTACTTTTACTAAAAGTTGCTAATAAACAGGACCTTATGGAACGAGCGAGTGAGACTAACAATCACTGCTTTCGAGGCTTAACGTGTCACACTGTGATAACCTGCGGCGTAATCGTCTTTTTGACGAGAGGTGACCAAATTAATTTCATTAGTGAAACGTTATATTTTTGCACCACTGTAATTGAAAAGTTATACTTTTGAAAAAAAAATTGCTACGTATGTATGTTAATCAAAAGTACAGACTAAAAATACTTTTAACTGCTGTCTACACCCTACAAAATTACGTATGATATGAAGTCATAAAATCTACTTATTCACGCGTTTCTAAATTTGAACCTGTATTGGTCATGTCTGTACGAAAAATTGTTAATTCTATTCAAGCGAAACACATAGGAAACCACGGTATACGTCTCGCTCGACTCGTCTGGCATCCTTCCAGCCAACAATTGTACACTACTACGACCATATATGCCGATTATTTTCAACGGTGTACCATTCAAAATGTTTCGAATACTCACGGATGAATTGACACAAAACATTTTTTATGTATAACGACAGACTGCGTGGGTAATGAACGCTGATTTTTTTAACGCCGAGTTACGAAATGCACCCTGTAGCATTTGAGGTCACAAATATCTTTATAGAATACATATGTTGGCAATATTTGGGAGCTGCAGTGCTTATTTATTTATCGAAATAAAACTAATTTAGTTCAAATTCGTCGCGACGAAGGCTGAAAAGTTTTCGAAATGTCAGGATCAAAATTAATAAATAACCGCGATAAAACCCGTTTAAATTAGTTTTATTTCGATGAGTAATATTCACTTAAACATAAGAAATCATTACTTATTAAATTTACCATTCGTTTCATTTTATACTAGAAAGTTTACTGGTCTATTTTGAAAATAAATCTTATTTAAATATTGTTATTATGAAGATGATTAGCTTATGTATTCTTTAACAAGTTTAAATATCTAAATTTTAGATATTATAATTTAATATAACTTAATAATAATTTAGGCATTAGAAAAAGCCCTACCACCATGCTATGGTTTCCTCACGATGTTTTCCTTCACCGAAAGCTCAAGCTCATTGTAGGTGTTTGGATTCGAACCCACGTCCCTTGACGCGAAGTCGTACACACTACCACTGAGCTATCATCGCTTCATTAGTTACTAAAAAACCTGAATTAATCTCTTTTGTAAAAATACACAATAATATTTTTATACACAAAAGTTCATAATTATGCTTTATAAAAAATCTAATAAATATTCACTATGCAAGAATACATCAATTAAAAAAAATGATTTCGTATAATTGAATATTCTTATGTTTTTGTTTATGATTGCCACGTGGATGTACTAGATGTATCTCTAAGCTTGTGTGCTGAGAGCGGTCAATGTTTATGTGCTAAATTACGTACAAACAATAGTTTAATTGGAAAACGGAGCAATCAACTTTGATACTGGAAATAACAATCTCTGCAATTTGCTCTTTGAGCAGTCTTTAAGTTTAATGTTTATCTTGTAAAAAAGATAATGTATTGTAAACGAAATGTGAAGGTTACATTTATATCGTCATAACCCAATTTTCTACTGGCATTCAGTTATTTTCCATAAAAAGATATTATGCTAATGGCAAAAAATTAGACAGACGCCCCATCTAATAACTAATGATAACACCAGAGGCATTACAGCTGTGTTGCTAACCAATACCTTTTTGCAGAGCCCATATCATAACCTTGGAGGGAAACCGTGCTGGGCAGTACGTACCGTAGTTCTAATGCTGCGCGACAAGAATGTTCTAAAGAAACTTAATTTATTTAAAATTAAGAAATATGTATTTTGTAGCAGATATGTAATTAAATTTACATATATATATGTTATATAACTGGCCGAAAATATATAGTCGAATATTAATATTTTTTCCATCATACATGCACTAAAATATTTTAAACTATGCAATTACATAATTTTATATTGAAGTTTGTTGTCAACGTTTTGTTAGAAAACTATGGTTTTGACTTAAAGTTAGTTGAGGTTATGTAAGTAAAATTCTTCCGTTGATTCTTATTCATCGTAATATGTTTTTTCCGTTTTAAGAAACAAATTTTAAAATAGAATGAAGTATTTATACTGATATATGTAAATGAACCCGCTATGTTACTAGGCAGTGGCTTATAAAATATCTAATAACGTGTAAATTATTAACGTAAGAATATTGCGTACAAAATCGACAACACTAAATCATTCTTCGAGCCAAATTCCGAACTTCAATCAATATTCATTTGAAGCCCTTTACAGCCACGTCATCGTGTAAGTTACTCTAATTATTTAAGCCTTTAGATATTTAAATTACGGATTTTCTTTTCATAAAAAATAATTGCACAAAATCAGAAACCACTTACCATGAACCAGATAATATCTAGTTCGATCACATTGTTCTATTTATGTATTACTATTTATATAATAATGGTTATTTTTACGCAGTTTGTAAAAAAATTACATCTGGCGTTTTATAAAAATTGTACTTTATTTATATTCAAATAATTGTATTAATCACAAGTGCTGTAAACACAAAGTACTGTTGAGTTTATATATCTACAAGACGATATCCGTCAATTTTACCGAACGATATAAAATATCATGCATGCATGCACCATCAAATGCATGGTGGTAGGGCTTTTTCTAATGCCCGCCTGGGTAGCTACCACCCTCTAGTTGTGAACCTGCCGCTAAATACCAATAGGTGTGTTCCGGCAGCAGCACTTGAGAGCCAGTTTCTCCACAGGATTAGCGTGTCTACCAACTTGGGCCGTATCGTCACTTAAGATCAGGTGAGATCATGGCCATAACGCTACCCCTTAAGAATAAAAAAAAAAAAAAAAAAAAATTACACTTATTTCACGTGATGATCGACTTCTGTATTAAAGTTATTGAGTTTTTGTTACAGTTAAGGGTTTAGCGTCATGACAGCAATCTCACTTGATGATAGTAGATGTATTAGACCTGTGGATAGATGTAGTGGATAGACTGACTCTCAAGTGCAGCTGCCGGAACACACTTATAGGTATTAAGCTGCAGATTTTTTACTTGAGGGTGGTAGTTAGCCAAACGGGCATAAAAAAAGCCCTAGCACCATTCAGTTAGTTATTTGAATGTGTTTGATGGATAAACTTTTAGAAAAACGCACTTTCACATTTCTTATATACATATTCATACTATGTAAAATGTTTTTTTTTCATTTTTAAATATAATTCACTTATATACACTCTATTCACTTTACTTTACTATTTCTTTAACCTTTTCTTATTGTATATTTCTATGTAGTAGCGTGTTTAATTACAAATCATCTTCAAGATGTACTTGGGAACTTACCTAATATAATCAACATTACCAAGTTAGACGCACTCCATTTTCGAGATCGTCTTCGCCTTCCATTATATTCGATTTAGGTCAAGTGTAAACCCACTAAGAATAAAAAAGAAAGACAAGTTCTTTTCACGGTGTGAGAATTCTGTATTATATTATTTATATGATATAATATCCATTATAATTATGAATGTAATATAATATTTTGTTAATATGTGGATTAAAATTTCATAATGGTGATTTAGTTATTTAGTACATTTGATATAAATTCGACATCCGTAGCCTTAGTATTTTGAATTGTTAACACTGTTGGTTAGCGGTAAAGAAAATGTTACGATAAACCCGCAAGAGTTAAAAATGATACTATAAAAGAAATTCTATTTTTAAATAAATAGTACGTTTCACACACGTTCGTTTCGTGCGGCTTTTGCACAACGTTCGGATACTCGTAAACTTGTATTAATGCTATTACTAATACTTTACGCATAATATACAGATATAAAAAATATTTGTATGTAGATAAGGACTTCATGCAGAAATAATGCCGCTGAAGATATCATTAATGTGATTATTTATTTGTTTAGTATACATTGAAAACAATAAGAGAACCATTATCATTCTTGTAAGCCAATAATTAAAGACAAACAATACTTTCTGATAAAGAATAAACATCCTAGATGGTTATACAATTTTGTATAACTATTTATAATAAGACTGTTAAGACATATTAAAATGTTAAAATTTATCTATCATAGAAATAAGATAAAATTGAAAAATAATAGAAATAAATAAAAAACTTCATAAATAAACTACCCATGTCGAATATATTTTTAATACCTAAATTAATACACACATTTTCTCAACACAATAACAATATTCATATGAATGTATTCAGCAAACGGGATTGTTAGCGTAGAAAGACAGAATTTTAAACAGGATTGCGTATCAATAATTCAACTAGTCTACTAATTATGGTGTCATGAATTTCATGAAATAAGTTTTTTGGCTTGGTTAAGCAACAATTCCGGAGGGAGGTAATACACAACATTTGTGTCTGACTTTCTGTATCGCGACGATTGTACAGCGGCATACGCTTATGCGTATATCCAGTAACTGAGTGGGGTAGTAGGGATTTTTACCCGACTGGGTCGCGATCACTGTATATGTGTTAATTTGTTAATTAACTCGACACGGTGACATTCTTTTAGATTGTCGTGTTGTAAGGCTAACCTTAAGCTGTATCTTTTTTTATCGTAGAAGAAATCTATTACGACGATATCTCTCAACTCAGGGGAGACAAGATACCTGTGGGGGATCGCCCGGTGAAACACCGGGAATACCTTGGACACCATGGTCTAAAAGCTACACGACCATTTCCTACGTATATGTGGACAGGATAACGGGATCGCGTGAGCAAACCCACCGGTACTCTGTCTACACGCTGGGACACGCCCGGAATATGGTAGACGCACAGGGACTCACTTCTCGTGGGGAGACCGCCACCTTATCTGTCAATTACAGTGGCAACTACTTCTTCATCTCAACTCCTCCTCTAAATGCAATTGGCGTCCCCGCATCCATTGCTAGAAGGTTTATAGTTAGGTTTTCCTTTGATGGAAATGGGCACCAGCCCTAATTCTTCCACGTCGCGTTCTTGTACGGCTTATTTCAGAGGCACCAGCTTGTCTTTTCGGCTCTTGCTTGGCCTCTTCCTTTTGCGGCATGACACTTTCATTCCAAGTCGTTTCATCACCGACCATGGCGCGAACTACTGCTGTTAGTGAAAGGTCATTGCCTACAATAGCGGTAAGAATCCAGCGTTCTTCGCTCCAACCAGTACATTTCTCTAAGATATGTTGTGCAGTATCAATATCCCCTACGCAATGATGACAGTTCGGCGACGGCTTCTTTCTGGCTATCTGATGAAGACACTTACTGAAGCAGCCGTGATCTGTCAGCATCTGAGGCAACCTATACGGCACTTTATAAAATCCCAAAATACCGGGCGGATAGCCTCCAACGTCCTAAGAACTGAAGTAGGCGTGGCAAGACTCTCCAGCCAAATGCACATACTTGCTTTATGTAGCTGGGATTTCTTCCATTCCTTTTCCTTCGGAGCGGGGATGGCACCTTAGATGGTACCGTAGATTAACTTAAGATTAAATCAGTTGTCCTCGTTGTTCCTTAGATGGTACTGTACTGTACCATCAGGTACACTTCAGCTACTCTGCCATACTGTGACAAAAAACTCCTGTTTACTTTTTTATTTCTTCAGAAATTTGTCAATTCTTTACTTGTAGTTCGTATCTAGGGAATATTTATTATGCGGCATGCATGGTATAGCTATCTCAATCTTCTGTTTCGGTGCGCCACATTGTTATTCATGACTTTACGGTTTCGGTCGGAATTAATAGAGTCATCACACGGAATAATTTTACATCCGTTAATTAAATTAATAATATTTATTCCCTGATCCCATGATTTAATTTAATCTCAAAATTATTAATATATGTGCCTTAACCTTGTATTTGTGCATTAATTATATAAAAGTTATCAATTGAGCCATAACATTAATGAATATTAAGAAGCCAAAGTTTAAGCTTAATTATTTTTCATAGTTTCATAATAATTGTGGTTAGAATTAGACATAAAAGTATAATAAAAAGTAATTGACAGTTTTGCGGGATATTGGCTCCCAGCCAAAGCCAGCGACAATGCTTTTTGCCGTCGATATCATTTGAAATAGCCATAAAATTTTTCACCTAGTAACGTTTCGTTGCCAAAATAAAAAGGCATTCGGGAACTGGGTTTCGAGGAAAATATGACTGTCGAATTTTGACGATTTACATATTTCACGTACGCTCCGTTGATTCTCTTTTTATCATTTTTTGTGCGTCGATAACCTATGTGTGACCATATAAATAAACGGGCTTGGCGTTTATATGTATTTCAACATCATATTTTTTGTTAGCTAAGGCTTATAAATAAAATAGTGCCATAAAATTTCACACAGTTTGATTATAACATTATAAAATTTCAGGTTAGTCTGGTTATAATCTGATTAATCAATGATGCATTTTTTTAAATTGACAAGTAGACGAAACTATCTTAAATCAAAAATCTCGAAAAACGAATCTAGTAAATGAATTGTAAACTTATTATATTGAATAAGTTGATTATTATTAAAATATAGCTTTAAATTTGGATAAGATCTTAGAGTAGAAGCGAACCATCTATGTTGTAACATTTATGAATGGATTTATTCAAACCAAAATCGAAATACTTTATTTTCTAATTCTATTATAAGTGTGTTAAAACAAAACATACTAAGCATATAAAGTTTTATTAATTTAATTTAATAATGCACTATTTTGTCATCTACATGCAGATATTTTATTACTAGCTTTAGTGTAAAATGTTTGAAGTTCAACTAGACTATAAGAAAATCCCTGGTGGTTTTTTTTTATTACGACTTCCTCTTAACGGTCTATTTACTGGTTAATATGATATGTTACACATCTTAAATTATCTATTTAGTTGACATACCAGGTTTTTCGGCTATTTTTCTGCGGAGCCGAGTATCGAACTGTACGTATTGCGAAAAAGCCGAAATTCGATTAATTCGAAATGTACCGTCGAATATTACGAATTCCATGAACGGCCTTTCACACTAACGTGTCGATATTAAAATATCGAAACTGGACGCGATGCCTAGATTGATAGGAATGTGCGCAATACAAATACGGGAACATTTTGGTCATATCGTAAGAAAGAGGACAGATAAATGAGCAGAAGAAATGTGAAAGCTGTCCCTAGTCTCTGGCAACACGAGATTTTGCAGTGTTGCCGTGGTGCATTTTAGTGCGTATTTTTTTGGTGCGTACCGGGCCTATCACCTGTCAACTCTTGCCACATGCACCTCTCACCTTGACCTCAGCCCGGGTAATGCATTTAAGTTTTATACACCTATTATCAACTTGAATTATTTTAACAGCACGTTAATAATAAAAAAGGAGTACAGATAACCCAGAGTACCTGTTAACAGGAAAGATTGCAGAAAAAAGGCTAGGACGAAGATATACCACACGTTAGTCGGACCAAGTTATCAAATAACTAATGCTGCATGTCAGCACAGTCTTCCAACGTACCAAAGACCGATAACTCATAAAAAAAACGTTAAGTAGATACTATATATATTAATACGATAGATAGAGAAAACACCAATTATATGTGACTGAATCACAACTACAACACATCAGGTTTAAAATTCACTGTAACTACACGTTTACGAATGTTGCGTTCTGAAGTTAGTTGTATTAGGTATACGTATAGTGTATAGTAGAGACATATTTGATTGAGCCTCAACTACATGCATACGGCGATAAACCTACCAAAGAAATGTTATATTTGTAACGTTTGAAGATATACTAGTGTGTACTGTGTATCCAACGTTCTCAAACATTATTGTTAAGTATACAAAAATATAATACACAGAAAGCATTACAATATAGGTTCAACAAATAATTTTATTGAGACTATATTATAAATTATATTGTAATTGTAATAACTGAGCTCTAACGTGTTATCATGAATAGTAATTGCCATAAGTAACCCAGCCCTATTGTTTCATTTATAATTTTATAGTGAGTAGAAACTGTGGAAAGTGAATTTTAAAATTTAAACAATGTTCTATGATAATAATCACCTTTAGTTTGTTAGTTAATAGTAGTCTATTAAATGTATAATAAGAATAACACTTTAGTAAATTGTGCAGACGAATACTGTATATAGGTACATATAGGTGTAGATAGATATAATGTTGACTACTTGTCGCGAAATTAGTTTATTAGCGGATTCTCCCGGGAACCGACTAGGTATGTGCTGCACGCACCTATTAATACTACAACACCTACCTTTACTAGGAAATGTCGTGGCCAAACGAGCTTATGTCGTTATGAATTAACACCAATATTTTTAATTAAAATGCAAATTTTAACATATACATAACTTATTACAACTTACAGTATTGTTGTGCTAATATAAGTATTTATGTTAACACAAGCTGTGCCCGCGACTTCATTCGCGTGGAACTGAAAATTATTTAATAATTGTAACCCCTTTTTGGAACTTTTTCCAATAAAGCCTTTCCCAATTATTGCTCTACCAAATCTAAAAATATTTTTTGAAATCGGACAGGTAGTCTCTAAAATTAGCGCGTTCAAGCAAACAAACTTATCCACTTTATAATATTAATAATATAGATATTATATAAAATTTATAGTTATTACTAGCTGACCCGACAAACGCTGTTCTGTCTTATAAATTATTTCTAGTGAATACTTTGGTTGTATGAAAATATGAGAGGATGCGGGAAGGAGAGTGAAAATTTAGGGTTGTGTGTATTTTTATTGCCACATCATAAAAAAGTTAAAAAAAATGGCATCAAAAAAATGTTTGGGGTGGACACTTAGGAGTATGAAAAATAGATTACGACCGATTATCAGACCTACTGAATATACATATAAAATTTCATAAACATCGGTGAAGGCGTTTTAGAGGAGTATGGCGACTAACATTGTGACACGACAATTTTATATATAAGATTAATGAATTTTGTTTTTTGTAAGATAGATTCATTCCCAATATAGCCAAGTATAACGATTATTAAATACCTATAAAGATGAATACAAAGTCACATGTCAATACTACTATATGTAAAGCTAAAGTGGATTGTGTTTATACAACTCATTGTTACGATTTGCAATTATCACAAATTTCAAATTCCCTCTGTACAGTCTACAGTGACTTTGTGTAAAATTAAACCAAAACGTATATAATTCAATAAGTGTATTTTTTTTGGTAGATTATGAATGCCAACAATTTTAGCCACCCAACCCCAACCTATTCTGTCTTTCAAAACTCGTTTGCGTTGGCACGAATAACGCTGTCATGATAAAATCATTAATAACGAGAAAAACTCTGAATTTATTATCTCCTAGTGTTATAAATCCTTTCTTCATCAAATTGGCGAAAAATAATGTTTTAACACTCAACTTAATTGAATTTGTTCTTTTTTTTTAGAGTTACTTTATATTACTGTATATAACATACTTTCGTAATCCACTGTAGTACATAATGATGTGCATTTTGAGTATGAAGAATAAAATAAAATAAATTTATAACACCTAAAATATGAGTATATATAAATAGTACATATAAGATACATACAAAATTACAAAATATTTATTTAAGACACTCCGTTTGTGATAGAGTTAATTGTAAATAATAATAATAAAATGATAATGCTATTAATCGTTCATATTACAAAAGAAAACGCTTGTCTCCGTATTGTGTATCAGTGTGCTTATAACTACGGAATCACTTAACCAATTTACATCATTACTTTTTTACAATCATACGTTTATTTTCTAGATCGGTTTTAGTATAATATATTTATATTAATATTATAAAGCGTAAAAGTTTATTTGTTTGTTATAGTATATATTTTTTATTTTGTATTTGAAAAAGCAATCATTGAGCCTAGGCTATTTAACAAGACGCTACCACCAATAGGAACAAAGCGGTATCAATTTTTTTTTTCAAAAACGGGCAAAGACAATTAAATAATTTTTAGTTCCACGCGAACGAAGTCGCGGACACAGATACTTTTGTTATATTTTGTAATCAAGTTACATAAATAAGAAATTATTCGATAGAAAGAAAGAATTAATTTATTAATTTCGAAATTAATAAAATATAATTCTTGTTTTCTTGAAATATTGTACCTAAACTAGTATATAGAATTAAGGAAAAAAGGATAAGTTTTATAATAGCCAAAGAATAAATTGAATTAACAAAAGTTTCTCTTTAATATTTACATCGCAATTACCAATATATTTAATGGGTAAAAATGTTTAAACATGATAATTATACATAAATAAATCATTTGTCATTATAATGAAATATTATACAATATTATTCCGTTACATTATCCAATGACACTTTATTGTTTAGAAAATAAGTGTTCTATACAAGGAATTCTGCATTTATAAAGTAAGACATCATTTTTTTTTTAAACAATATTATAATCGTTGCGAACACAACTGCGGGCACTGCTACTAACATGTGATCTATTTTAATAAAAGATTATTTCTAAAACGATTTTTTTTCTATATAGATGAGACGAAGCGTTTGTAACTAGCATGACCCGTATCTCAGATAATTAGTACACAATAATAATTGAAGATGTCCGATATTTTATTTATATCAATTAACAACTTTCATTATTCAATGTGTAAATGAAAGCATTAGTGAAACTAATGAAAAGGTAATGGCGATGAATATTCAACAGACGCTTAGGTACTTCATTCGGAAGTTTTCATATTTTGAATGCGAAACGTCGACAACTTCGATTCGATGAAACGCTCATAGCAAAGCAACTTAAGTAAATTACTCAGTGGGACCCTCTGCCATAATTATTATTCAACCTTTATCCGAGGCAAATCGAGTAAATTTGTTCCAAAATTACTTTTATTAAAAGCATTTCTTTCCCTTCGCCGCCGAACCAAAGTGCTGAAGTATAGAGTAAATGGAGTGGAATTTCCGTTTGATGAATAAATTATATAAGTACATAATAGTAAATAACTCTTTGAAGGTTTTATGGTACAAATTAAGACGATTAAGTGTCTTTTGACATCTATGATTTGATTCTGTCGAAATGAGAGGTACAAAGTTATTATTTATAACAAAATGAATTAATCCAAACGCAGATTGTTTCATCAAGCGACTCTGTCAGTAGAGACGAAAACTTTGTTCCATCGAACTCATCTAAATTCAACTGTTTACTTGTTGTAAAAGCTAAATCATCCGAGCAAAACTCTGGTTTCGTTACGTAGAAGAGTACGTTACTTTGTTTCGGTTCTTATTGCTGAAAAATATTATATTTATGGTAGCCATATATAGCATTATCAAATATTTTCTTATTAATTGTAATAAAAAATATATCAAAGTTACATGATTTTTATTTGGAAATAAATAAACCTTTGAACGTTTTAGGGAGTATTTAAGTAAATAGATGGCATACAATTTTGTTTGTTATTTGTTACAATAATCTTTGACGGTTATATCATGTGATTCGCTATCGTAAATTCATAAAAGATGGAGGCATGCTCATTCTAAACCTATAGCTATCGAAATAAACAATGTATTCTTGATAGATTGTAGTAGCTAATTGTTAAAAAGTGTCGAGGTTTATTAATTTTATACATTATAAGCTTACAGCTAAATAAATTACTTTATTAGTGCCTCGATATTCGTTTTATAATGGTTATCGATTGATCAACAATTTCTTTTTTCATTTTAATCCTTTATTGTTGTTTATTAGTAGGTTTTTTTAATATAAATCGTAGTTACACATTAGATTGACAATGTCTTACCAATAATTCAATGCACCCAGTCTTTTCTTCTTCTAGTTTTCTTTAACTGCACGTATTAGTTTACCTAAATATCGACTTATGTGAAATAATTATGTGTATTGGTAATATTAACAAAAACCCATTTTCATGATATAAAAACATCAATCGATTTTTTAATTATTATTTTAATTTTTATTCCGTAGCTTTAGATATAAATGTTAAATTCGAACTTACACACTACCAACTGAGCTATCATCGCTTAACGCTAAAACGTTATGTTTTAAAAAAAATACAGTTGTTTTTTAATTATATTTTTTTATTATTTTGTAATTATGTACAATGTTAACCACTTACATAAGTGTGTTTATTTCCCGCAGTTACACTCGTCGTCGTAATAAGAACAAAGTCTGAAGATAATAATACATTTCATCTAAAGGATGTGAAAGATTATTTCCTTGGTTTATCTATCAATCACGAGTAAATTGTTGGACAGATTCCAATTAATTTTTGCATAAAACTGAATTATGTCGTGAAATAGAATACAGGAAAGTCAATATAACATTATGCCAAAAAAAGTTTATGACGTAAGAAACTGCTAGCTATAGATACTTTCTAATAAGTTACAATCTTATGATCACTAATTTACTTATATAAGGCTTTAAAGAAGTAAGACTTATGTCAATTTACATAATGATTTATATAGAAATTGATAACAAAACTAACTAATGAATTTTAAAATTATTAAGAAAATTAAATTCAGAAATAATTCAAATAAAAGAAATATACGTCTCGATAGTGAAAGCGCTACTTCACTCTGAGGAGTCGATCCTAAGGGGAATCAAATTATTTTTGTGAGAAGTTATGTATGGCACTTCAGAAAACTTACTGTGAAAGCAATAAAATATGAGCAGGCTTACAATAGTGAAATAATCTTTATTTAATTACTTTTAAATTTATAGTCTTCTAAGTTCTTTATACTTACTTTCAATCTTAATTGGTTTATTTTGTTATAAATAATTTAATGGTCAAATAATTATTGGTATTGGTATAACTTACCATTAAATAAAAATGGGTGTTATATTATATTAAAATAGAAATATATTTACTAATATTGTAATAATACTTGTGATTTAGTTTTGTATGGTACTTGTCGGATTTCAGGACAATGTAACAATTTAATTATTTTATAGTTTTTACGTGGTTGTTAAATTACGTTCAGTAGAATTATAAAAACTGTCGCGTGAAAGATATCGTCCAATATTTCATACTAAGTCTTACGGAATAACGAATTTATATTAACTTAACCATTTGTTGTAGCCATAAAAAATAAGTTTATTTAAACCTTCCGATACAAAAACAGGAATTAATTAACTCATGTTATTATTTATTTTATTGGCAATTTATTTCAGCATGATGTATATGTTAAAAAATATATATACCTATATACTATAGAATTCATTTCATTATGTTAACCAAAGTCGAAACAGTCCTAATAATCGATATTGTTTTTCTTAGTAATAGAACTCCTCTTAGCAATCTACACAAAATTTTGTATCTAGCTATGCTAAAAATGTTCGAGCTATAATTTGATATTTTTATCGTTGACCCTATAAGGTTTTAAAATAAGTATTAAAATATTTCAAAAATGTTATGTCTCGAATACCAAAAACAATCAAATATCACTTTCAATCTAGACCATCACACTAGTCAATCGATTGAGTTTATTTAAATTATATATTTACAATATCAGTACATACGTACGAGCGCTGTACAGGCAGGGAATAAAAAACATCAATTGTGAAAAGAAAGGAATGATTTGTAGGGCACTACATAAATGTAGGATTAAACATTTTTTTAAGTTTTTTTTTTGTTTTTAAATAGTCCACGCTTATAACCGATCAATAGAGTCTGAGATAAAATAATATCATCGCATTTATAAAGATTTATCTACAGAGTAAATATTGAAGTATGTAGTTTTAAAAAATATGATTAATTCAATAATGTATTAGTGTATCTTTCACTTTTATGTATATAATTCCCGTATCACGATGTATGTCCGCGCTAACTTTGGACACTATTCAACAGATTTTAATGGAATTTTGTGAATATGTAGGTACTATTTTAATTTATTCAAATTGAAAGATTGAAGGCGCCGACTTAAATTATTGACGACTGAAAGAGGTAGAATAAGAATTGTTAGGCCAGTTCATATAATTTATAAACTCATTTTATATTCATATTTACTCTCAGTGAGCATATAGTTAGGATATTTTATTGTTACAAAACAAAATTCGAATCATTATTATATAGGACAGCTTAATTCACAAAAATTAGAAAAAGTTTGTTGAACTTCAGAGTTGAATATGTATGTATAAATAACTGTCTCCTATAATTTATTATGTCGTAATTTCTCTAAGTTCAACCGAGGTCACAGAATGCCTTACCTAGTATAATTTACCTACAGCTACTTTTTATTCATAGACGTAGCAATTTGTATAAAATAGTTAATAATGAAATGAGTTCTTTTACAGGATAAAAAGTAAAGGATAAAATATAGAAAATATTATTATGGTATTAAAAAGTAGATCTTTTTCATTCTTGATTCTTTTCATATACTTTATAATTTTAGAGCTATTGCCACAATCTCAAGTGATGTTAAGTGACGATGTGGCCCATGACAGCGGTCTGGCGGAACTTGGCTTTCAAGTGCTACTACCGGAACATACCTACATTTGTTTGACGGCACTTTTTGAACTAGAAAGTGATACTATCTAGGTAGGCATTACAAAAAGCCTTACTAGTTACTAATATGCTATGCTTTCATCACGATGCTTTCCTTCACCAAACGCTCAGGCTCATTGCAGGGATTCGAACTCACGTACATTGACGTGACGTCCGTATACATTATGAACTAAGACATAGTTGCATCAATTTAGATTCAGTATTATAATTCTGTATTATGTAATCATTATTATCTTGTGACTCTTAAAAGTTTATACAAGCGAACACGCCTCTCTGATTCAAAAGTTGAGTGTCTTTTTAATTTCAATTTCATTTATACAAATCAATAAACTGTATTTTTTATCAACAGTAATAACGTCTGCGCACGACATCACGCAGCTAAAAGTTCCCTTGTACGCCGATCCTCGAAGGGCGGCGGAGCTAAGCTGTCACTTCCAGATGGACGATCAAAAACTCCACTCTGTTAAGTGGTATAGGGATGTTAACGAGATTTTTCGATATAATCCTTCACAAAAGGTAAGAAAACTTTATGGTATAAGCTTGCATTGATTTTGTGATATTCATTTGGACAGTTTCATACAAATATATAAGAATTATGTAATTTGACAGTCAATTACGAAAAATTAATTATAATAATTAAACGTTGTTGTCCTATACAGTTTATACAAAATGAGATAACCTTTTAGTTGTGTTATATGTTTTACTATGTACAATATCACTCTCTTTGTAATTTTATATAACAAAGTTTTATTTTAGATAGCTTATATTTATTAAAAAAAATAGATATCGCCTTTTCTGCTAATTAAATAAGTATATGCTATGGATCTAGACTGCTATACTTTTAGCTTAGTACCTTTGAAGATTAAGAATATTAAGAATACCGGATGTGAATAAAACTATTTAACTAGACATTTAAAGTATTTTGATTACAAAGCACTCTTAGAAGCGATGTAGTTAAAAGTGGAAAGTATAAAATAGTTGAGAGTCAACCCAAGCTTTGTTTAAAAGAAAATTTCCTCGTTACGTATTCTCAAGTTAAGTTCTTGTCGTCGGTAGTTGTTATAGCCTTTTAATAACTCTATAAAAAGTTATCCACAACCTGTAGATAAATTCTTGGCACCTAATTATTACATAATCAACATTTTCATTTATTATCAAAATTAATAATTATTTACTAAAGACATCTTAATTGAACCTAGATTGTTGAACATACTTAAATAATTATCTACCATGAAATAGATCACTGCATTCATTGCAGTTTTTTTTACATCTTTCTGGCTTATCTTACAAAATGGTGAAATTTGACTTTTATTTTACAGTAGTCAATTTATATTTTCAGAGTTATTTCGTAGGATTAGTTATTACCTATAGTTAATATAATTTTTCACGTCATTTTATTTTGATTTGGCAAATAGTCGCAAAATTAAGCAATAGTATAAATTATAGCTACTGCGGCATTTGTATTTGCCTATATTATATCGGGAATTATCGCCAGGTTGTCGTTATGCTGCTTCTGTTACTTTTGGTTAAGAACCTACTTCTATTATCAGCCCTTATGCAGTTGTTTTTATAATATAATGTAATGGATTTTAATTTTTTATTTAAGAAAATATGATAACAACTATTTATAATTTTAAACAATCATTAATTGGCACAAGAACATACATACTCTGTCATTGACAGTAGACAGTAGAGTAATCATAAAATATATTATGGCAACATGTTATATGGAAAACAAAGATAGGTACAAAATACCAAATAATATTTATAAAGAAAATATTTATTCCCAGCCAGCAATTCGTCTGTTCAACATAACCGATGTTATGGTACAAGGAGGCGACTGTCAGGCCGACTCATGCATGGTGCGTGTGATGCCTCCTCCGGTAGCAACAAGGGCATCATATACCTGCGAGGTGTCTACCGAAGGACCAAGGTTTCAAATTGCAAGAGAAACCAAACATATGACTGTTGTTGGTGAGTATCAAACTAAGCGTCGACGTTTAGGTTTAACTTTGGTAATAGGTATGTTCACTTCAAATGTTAATGTTATAGAATTTATTAACTTATTTAATAAATAATATATAATTTGTTCACTTTTTTTTATATTTAAGGTTTAGCGTAATGACTATAATCTCGCCTGATCTTAAGTGACGATACGGTTCAAGTTGGTAGACATGCTAAACCTGTGGAGGAACTGGCTTTTCAAGAGCAACTGGACTATGTATCAGTGAGATGCGTCTGAGAGAGTTAACGTGTCTATCTATTGAATTACTTTTGAAAAATGATATTTTGTTTTATATGACTTTCGTTTGTTTTACAGGTAGTTTTTTGACATAATTTTATTACAAGATTTGGATATTTAAATAATGTTCTATTTGTTTATTATGTATATAGAATTTTTTTTTATTTATATAACACAGCAGGTCAAACTTTTTCGACCAGGTATTGACACCTACTTACAACTGAAGGCTGTTTTACATGGAACCTCATATAATAATAATTTTAATGTTATAGTTTATAGAACATTATCAACGAATTCGTCATATTTGAATCAGTAGTACTGGCTTTTACTTCATAGTGTTAAGTATTGTATTACGCGGTGAAAGAATTTTGGAAACTGGATGGTGTCTGTTGACATGTTCGATGACTGTTTAAATCTGATATCCAGTTACATTTCAAAATTTAGAAATAAAATAAAACACTATAAACGTTGCCTTCTTCATTGTTTAAATGAGTAAATACACATGTAATCCATCTGATGGTACACATTAACTATAACCTATAACTAGTGTAACCACTATAGTTATTTCCCGGTTAAGGGAGTGATACGTAATTTTTTCTTATTAGTAGCTGTATATAGAAATAAATCAACTAAAAACAATTATTCATGTAATTTAAATATATCGTCTAAAGGAACATCAGTCACTAGTTGCAAAATCTTTGGAAACGTAACAATAAAGAATTAAAAAAAAAAACAAGTTCAAAATTACAGTAATTGTCCAGTGAACATAGTAATTGCCACTTATCAAATACAGTTATTGTCCAACTACACACCAAATACCAATAGGTGTGTTTCAGCAGTTGCACTTGAGAGCCAGTTTCGCCAAAGGTTTAGCGTGTCTTCCAAACTGAGCCGTATCGTCACTTAAGATCAGGTGTGATTATGGCCATAAAGCTAAACCTTAAACTATAAAAAAAACTGTTTAGTTACCATTAGACACATTCTGCTTAATTTAGAATTAAAAGAACATGTGTTAAATCCTTTTCTATAATATTATAAGTACATATTTGTTTATGTATGTATAGAAATAAAAGGCATTGCACAGAACGAGTCCGAAGTTATTTTTATTGTGACAGCATTCAAACGGTACAAGGGTCATAGAATAACTGTCTCTTATTACTTTCTCGAATGTATTGGTTATAACTTTCTCTTCCTCGGATTGTTAATATAATCAGAATGTAAAGGGATGGGTCGTAGGCATGGTTAATATAGATATTTCGAAAATTATTCTAACAAGTTTACTAGGGATCGGTATGCAATTACATGTGCAATTAGCTGTGCGATCTTCGTTATCCGTAGTCCTAACTTCAAGATGAATTTACAGGTAGCAGGACTTTCCATAATCCGTATTAGACATATTTTAAACACACAATAATATATATCTGTTTAAAGGTAATTTGTAATATGCGCTTAAAAAGTCTAGTATAATATAAATAGTGATAAAGTTGTTACAAGCAACGGATACTACAGTAAGAGACAAAAGCCCATTTTATTTTTATTTTTTTATATTTTATAGTTTTAGCGATATGACCATTATCTCACCTGATCTTAAGTGACTATACGGCCCATGTTGGTGGACATGCTAAACCTGTGGAGGGGCTGGCTCTCAAGTGCAACTGCCGGAACACACCTATTGGTATTTGGCGGCAGATTTTCAACTATTCGTATCCCTACTTAATATTATAAATGTGAATTTAAGTTTGTTTGTAACGCTTTCACGCGAAGACTACTTAACCGATCATCATGAAACTTTGTATACATATTTTTGGAGGTATTACAAGTAACATGGCATACTTTTTACTGAAAACACAAAAATATTTTTTACGAAATCCAAAAAGCTTTTAGCCTTAGCTTTTCTGGTACATAATAATACTCTATTAGTTAATTTACGATTTCATGACCTGAACTAATATATTATCTTCTATTAATATAGACAGGTACTTTGTACACTTTGACTTATTAATAAATCATTTGAAATATCAAGTTCTCGTTCTATTTGAATATCCTAATTAAGTAGTAAAGTTGTGGCACCTAGATTGAAATTGTTCATGAATTCAAATCTATTCTCCCTCTAGCGATGCCGGACGCAGACCCGGTTATAATTGGGGCGCCGAATGTGTTAAAACCGGGAGAACAAATATTCCTCAACTGTACATCTGATTATTCCTTGCCACCGGCAGACATTAACTGGTACATCGACGACGAGCTACAAAAGGTATGTATAAAATGAATATAACATTTGATTAATTATATTGCCTCTTGGAGCGATGGTTTCTTATTCTTATTTCTAAGTACGACTTTTGTGTGAATAGCGTAGTTATTTGCTATCGGATATGTATGGACATATCCGACGACTAGCTATGTTTGCCTCGAAATTAAATTGCCATAAAGTTTTCTCATTAGACTATTCTAAGTAAAAATTTAGGTAAATACTAACACTATACACATAAATTGATGTTATATGAAATACAAATGCACTTCTAAGTATAACTGATATTTTGTAGCGTTAATCGTGCATACGCGATGTACTAAATTTAAATTTTTGTTTCAACAATTATATCGTATCTACCTTATTTAAAGCAGCTTATATTTATAAAAACCATAATGATCCCTTCAGAGTTCTTTAGCTATGTATCGTACATTGAATATGTTATCATTGTTCATTTGGTAGTTTTTTATAAAGCGCTCGTAAAAACATATTACTTTTACAGTTTCCAACATTTGCTTATTTCTTATTTACTATATAGGCGACTGAAGACACTTTATAAAATTGCAATTATGTTGATACTTTTGAATATTTTGTAAATCGTTACCAAATTACAAGTTTTATTTCAAATTTTTATACACATTAAGACTTTTATAACTTTTTCCCATATAAAATTACCGTATTCGTATATTTCAATTATTCACATTTATGATTTATTTAATGATTTACAAGAACTTTCTCACTTTACTACGTTCAACGTAATCAAAGATCTCATATTGACAAGTCGACGATGCGTAAACTTCGCTTTACACACATGGGAGCCGCACAATGCACTTGGCAGATAGCTTGAGTCTCTTCTATTTGCTTTCATCGTATGTAGGAATCCAATTTAAGGGGATTAGGTAGCCTATTCATTGATGTGATTGGAAAGGATAAACTTTGATCAAACTTTAAATTTTCTACTCGAGATACTTTATTCAAAAACATTATTTGATCACAATATTTTATTTATTCTATGAGGTTTAACGTTTGAGTATAATCTTACCCGACTTTAAGTGACCAAGTGTAAATCTAGTGACGTGACCGGCTCTTTTGTGCAACTACCGGAACGTACTTGTAGGTATTTAGCGACAGGTTTTCAACTTGAAAGTTGTAACTAGGCAGGTGGATTTTAAAAACTTTTTTATTGACAAGTTTATGGTATCAAATTAAATCAAATCAAAAATCTTTATTCAATTTAGGCCCAAAGAAGGCGCTTATGAACTTCAAAAATACTACCGGTTCGGAAAGTAACGCAGTCATCGAGAAGAACCAGCAAGACACTTATCCCGAAGTTGCGTTCACCTCAAGCTTATTACGGGTTCACCATCGACCAACATAGTGTCAGAAAACACCAACACAATACGCAAATATACCAGTGCATATTTCCAGTAGAATGGTATATTTCGTTATATTGCTTGCGTGATCTTGGATCTATTTTCTTTTTCATACCTACAATTTTCCTAAACTGTATCAGTTTAATTTTTATATAAAAAAATTGATAAGCGTCTGTTCGTGATTGGCTAACTTAAAAATAAGTTAGCTGATTGCAGTATATTATGTATAAATGGTTTATTGTCAAATTTGTTCATCGCTATTCTAAAATTGGATACGTAACACTGTAGTTAGCTAAGTTATTAACCGCAAAGCGCAGAACACCTACAGAGCCAGTTTATATACATAAACAAGTTGTTTACTTGAGAAGATACCATTTTTATCGATTCCTTTTTAAAATAACGTTCACTCTATCAACTTTTTTTAATAATACAATTTAAATAAAATTGTATTGATTAAGCCGAAGAATAAAAATGTACTTACTACTTATCCAATAATATTAATTATCTAAATCTTGTTTCATTTTGATTGAGTTATTATTAATAAACAGTTATCATGATAGACTTTTTCAATTTAATATGGTATTCTAAATTATATCAGCATTAATTATTACACTCAAATCAAACATTAAGTTTTGTGACCTAACCAATGAACACGATATTTAGCCCGTATTTCCAGTAATCTGTAACAGAACCAGGCATCTTTGATGAAATAGATAATGTTATTACAGTACATCCTTTGAACGTAAATAGTACCTATCGTGTTAATCCAGCTCTTTGTATGTTATGAACTCAAGATGCTAGAGTTAAAATTAACAACGTTTGCAATATATTATTCAGGTAACTTATCCTGGAATAGTATTATGAGTAGTCTGTTCCCACTTAACGACTCCCAGGTCCATTGTATGTTATACGTTTGCTTTGTTTGCATTATAGTACCTCATTGTTAACCGACTTTAAGCAGTCGAGATACTCTTTAAATCTTCGCTAATGGCCTTCTAAAACGACCAGTATATTTTACCAAAATGCTCTTTCTTTATACTCAGCAATAAACCTTGAAATGTTTATATAATTAGAACTCGGTATATAAACAGGGATACTTTACAATCGTGAGGAGTTTTGATGTTGTACTTTGTGCAATATCCACGCTTTGTAGAACAATGAAGCTGGGAACTTTGTTAGGATTACTCTTACTTTCAAATGATATCTGTTAAATAGAAATAACTTCTGTTATGATACCTTTGGCAGGATTTGTTGAAATTCTTAAAAATTAATGGTATACTATTTTAATGAGTATGTTTTTTTTACATTATTATACTACAAGTACAAAAATAAAAGTAACTGAAACTTTGACTGAGTTATCTCAATTACCTAAGTTATCTTAAAGTTAAGATCCTAACTAAATTATTTCCAAGTATCTAAGGACGTTAACAAGCTTGTTCAATGAGGTGATTGACCTGCTTGTTTTACGCTCACCTCTAGTCATCATTTGCATTTACGAGAATGACTTTGCTTGACATTGTCTTAGCAAGCATATTCGACAAAAGAAGCCTAATTTTATCTATATTCAGTCATCTTAAGAAATACGTTAAATCTATTGGAAGATAAATTGCAGAACTATTGCTTGACATTAAAAAGTTTGCTAGAATGACATAAAACATTAAAAAACACATCTTATTAATATGAAGTAAAAATACGGTTGAAGATGGTAGTAATGCACTGGCTCAGGTAAAACCTAATACTAAACGAATGCCAGGATAATAATAACTGATTAGTGCAGGGTTTCAACTACTTTTAGAATTTAAACCATGTTTCTCTAATATTCTTATCCCGCAGCCATTATGATTCATATTAAATGTCGTTTGGTAGTTTTGAAAAACTTATCTCTAACTCAATTCTCTAGGTGCAATGTTAATTTTTTAATAGATTATAGCATTGTGGCCATAATCTCACCTGATGTTAAGGGGTGATGTCGTCCAAGATGGTGGATACGCTGAACCTAGTGGAGGGACTGGCTCTCAAGCGTAACTGCCGGAATACACCTGCCATATCCACCGAGCTATCACAGCTATTGAACTAATTATTTGTGTGTAGATTTTTAATACCGTAAGATACAACTTGTTAGTAGGTCATATTATGGTTTTATTACAGCATTATCGCTGCTTATTCCAGGGATTCCATTTCATATACGTAGCGTCCGCACACATTACCAACTAAGCTATCATCGCTTCAAACACATTTCAGACTTTCGTTATTGTACGGACAATAATTTTTGACAGCCTGAAACATGGCAGCGAACAGAACTGAGCCCCATGCAGCCAGGAGGACTACGGCGGTCATGGCGTGTGCTACGAGTGCGCGTTCCACAAACAGCAAGCGGTGCGATACGTGTACGATGTGAATCCAAACTTCTTGTAGAACCGCCCGTCATACGCGAAGCTAATACTATTATCACCATACATTCACAAACCCAATTATCTAAATTTGTTTCTAATAACAAGGGTAAGTAATCTTAAACGTATCATATCTACTTATAATTATTTAGCTATCTAGTGTTAAGCATAGCACAATCCCAAAACAGTAGCGCCCATTGAGAGAACGGCAATCCATCTCCAGTCGCCACTGTTATGCCGGCCTTACAATGGCTACAGTGTTTTTTTAATTTACTAGATGTAATACAACCACTTCTATGTATTTCTATTTTCCTTTACATTACTTCATCTTATATCGTTTAGTTCAGACCAACCACTTTGGCTTCATAAACGTTATTTAAGTAATTTTTGAAACTAATTCTAAGCACCTTACCATCTACACTCAACTAGAGTGAAATTAAAAATACGAGTACTATATGAGACAGCTACCTTTATTTTATTATATGACTAAATTTCTAGTTTTAAGTAAGTAATTAATGCCTGAGTGTATACAGTAAACATATATTTCTATAGTTATTATAAAAACAATAATCCACCAGAGTTGTTAATTCATGAACAGCACTCATTCGAAGTACTGTTGATGTGAAATTTTATTAAATATTTTCACTAAATTACAATTTATTTTTATGAAATATTACAATAAAATTAAGTTTAATAAAATAAGATTTAAATCATAAAAGAATTTAAATACTCGCATCATTGTTATAACCGTTCAGCTTTAATTTGTTTAAAAAGTAATTTTAGTAAATCAATAATCTACGATGTGCTACAAGCAAAACGGGTAAGTTTGACTTTGAATTTACTCCTTTTATTACTAAAGTTATATAAAACTAAAACATTTAAAGTGTACTTAATACAATAGGTCGCCGCCGGTTATGAATTTTTATGATGAAGATTTTATGCATAGTCATAATAATAATTCCAGTATAAATTATATAAAATACATACTGATTTTACATTGCTACTAATTTTATTTTGATTTATACTATATCAATATAGTTGTTAATATACAAATTCAAAGTACATAAAATAATAAATTAATATATTTTATAATTTTTATTCCTAATATTTATTTACATTACGCTTTTGATTCAAATCAAATTGAAAATCTTTATTCAATTTATGCCCTAAGAAAGCGCTTATGAATGTCAAAACTACCACCGGTTCGGAAAGTAAAACAGTAATCGAGAAGAACCTACAAGAAACTCGTTCTGAGATTGTTATGACAAGTACAACAAATGAATAAAAATAACAAGTCAATACAATAAAGGAAAGACTGTAACATTGATTATACTTCAAGTAACACCTCGGGTGTTACGAGAGTGTTTCACTTATTTACTTTTCCTAAGTCGTGTTTGCTTTAGCTCTTAATACGTGACTTCAACAGTTAAGTAGATTAAAATACAGGATTATATATGTGTTTAACTTAAAATTTTCTTGTTTCAGGTACCAGCATTTACGTGAATATTACTGTCCAATTAGTTATGATTTTATTGACATTTACCCAATTGATGAGAGGAATGAGCTTATGAGGATATGTGTGTTTTATTCTATGGTGATATTAGTATAAGAATAAGTAATTTTGCGATCGCCCTGCATTGAAAAGGAAATAAAATGTATATTTGTAAATTGTGATTCATGATTTACAGCGACACATCAAAGATACTATTCGTTTACTTGTATTGAATACTGATGTATGAGTGATGGAAATTCCGTCTCGAAATTCGAGGAATTCACGCCTCTACTGCCAAAGGAACGTATATCGCTTGTAAAGCAATAAATTATGGACAAACTGTGGCGCTCTGTTAAAAAGGATATTTAAATGTGAGGCATATCCTCGATTGATTATGCTATCCGCAACTCCCTGGGATTATAAATTGCAAAAACATAATTCTCGAAATTTTACTTGAAGCGAACGTTTTGTTTCTAATATTCACACTGTACTAATATTTTATTTAGTATTAAAGTTTTCTAGTGAAAACTCATTAATTCATTTTCATTTGACGCTGTTCTACTGAACATAATCAATGGAGGCTTTAGTTCATTTAACAAAATGTATTATTGCCTATAGATGAATATTTACATAAAAGGAGATTATTATGTTTTCTAAAATATAAGAAATAAAAAAAAATCATCGAAAATGTATAAATACAAAAATAAACTAGGTGTCGAGTAAAATTAATCTAAGGTAGATATGGAGTGTAACCTTATTATTTCAAAATAATATATTACATTTTTAGCTCCTCTGACGTGTTAATAGTGTGAATAGTTTTATATAGTTTTAAAATTAGAATATAATTATAGGCGTTAATCTATGGCTGTGTTTTCACTTAAGGTAACGTCAATTCTTTGCACGACATCATCTTTTACTATATTGTACAGTAACACAAAATTGTTGATTTAATTTTTTGTTCTTTTGTCAAATTTATTGTGTCCAATTTAAATGGAAACCTTAAATAAATATATAATATGTGGATTAATTCATTTTATTATTCTAACTAAGAATCAGCATCTTCGAGATTTTGCATCGATGTTCCCTACCATTCTTAGCCTCTGACAATACTTAAAGGCATCAAAATTACAACGACAACGGATAAATGTGATATGTTTAAAAAACTAATGATATTTGATCATTAAAAAACTTTGCTTATAATTTTATGATTACGTTATAAGTATTCATTACTGCAAGAACTAGTACTACTATTTACTAGTACTCTATTATACATCATAAATATTCAAGAGCAGAATACAATACATAGTAACTATTTATACATATCATCTTATACTAGCTAGTTCAGAACTTAAGCTATTGCAAAGTAGGTAAATAAATTAAATCTTTGATCCATAATAAGAATTTGATAAGGCATATATAAAATTTATATTATATATTTCATTTTAATGGATCAAGCCTGGCTTATAGAATTCCAGAGTATGTAGGGACCGCTACAATCATATAAATAGGATTGAGTAATTATGACTTGGGTCGTTCTCACATTCATCCCAAAAAATAAAATATAAAACACAAAATATTTATTATTTACGTATTTCTGCTTACCCTGTCAAGGGTAAAACTGATTATATTAACTTTTATTATAAACTAACTTTGACGTGCGGCTTCACTGGCGTAAATATTGTTTTTGTCAAACAAATCGGATGACGCGATAAAAAGTTTCATACAAAGTTTCATATAAAAATTCCCTCTCTTTACCCCCACTTCCAATAAGATTTTCGCGAGAAAAAATGTATCATGTCATGTCAAGGTGTCCTATCAACGTCTTCAGGTTCCCATCTATCTCTATACCGATCTATTTATCATAATCGATTCAGTGGTTTAGACGTGAAAGCGCAACAAATAAACAAATTCACTTTCGCATTTATAATATTAGTATGATGTGATGAATGTAGGTTTTATTTATTATACACATACTACAAACAGTCTTAATGTACACTTTTTTGGTAGAAACTGAAGTATAGCTATATAGTGAATAGCCTTTGTGAACTATAATAATCGTGACAAAATTTATTTAAGAAGTATCGAAAGGTTGACATTAACTTACGGTATTACGATAGTATACGGTACTTTTATTTGGGGTTGCAATCAGTATCGTTTCTAGAAAAACATCATAGCGTGTCTCATTTTGGAAAGAGCCAATGCGTATATACGTACATATATGTACCATATTACTGGAAACACCAGCTTTTACAGTGCTATTAAGAATATGGCTTATACGAAGTATTATACGAACTATGAAGTGATGATAGCTCAGTGTTAGTGTGTAGGAACGCCGCGTCATGGGACGTGAGTTTGAATCCAACCACGTACAATGTGCTTGAGCTTTCGGTGAAGGGAAATATCGTGAGGAAACCATAGCATGGCGGTAGGGATTTTTTGAAGCCCGCCTATCTAGCTACAACCCTGAAGATGAAAATCTGCCGCCAAATACAAATAGGTGTGTTCCGGCAGTTACACTTGAGAGCCAGTCCTTCCAAAATAAAGGCTGGCAACACACCTACGATTCCTCTGGTGTTGTGGGTGTCCATGGGCGGCGGTGATGATTTACCTTCAGGTGACACGCTTGCTTGTTTGCTTGCTACTACATAAAAAAGAGAAATCTGCATTGATAACATTACTTCGACAAATAACTATTGCTTGTAGAATATATAACATTGTGCAACGTGTATCATCAAGTAGTTTGTAGTCATGTGTCAAGCTAGATAGAAAATTTATTCTAATTCAAACGTGTATGGCCTTGGTAACTGGCGATTGTACTTCATCAGTTTATTACGCAGACTTTAGCCACACTATTTTGCATATGGTATTAATAAGCTTACAGAACTAAAGACTCAACAGTAAAAAACTTCTGCATGCACAAGTTATATTTGGAAGTCAATTGGTAACATTATCACTATAGAATGGTTTTATAGATATAGTGTGAGCTACCCTCAATAAGACATTATAGAAATACATCGTAAGAAAGGATAGGTAATTAAAAACAAAAGCAAGTTATTATAACAAAACACTTGCTACAATAGCTATCACAGTTTGATGACTGTCATATAAATACTATAAGCACATTTATTCGCTGTAGTTCCTTTTAAGTTGTACATCTACACACGGTGCCAAATTAGGCTTCATTTATCGGTCTCCTCCCCATACAAAGTTTACACTTGATAAAATCTTATGATGTAGTTATAGTCGTTAACAAATCTATACATATAATAAATCTATAGAAAAGTAGTTTTTATACAACGAAAATATTAAAAAAAAAATAGCCAGGGTATTAAAGGATAAACAGTAGAACACATTATCGCCATTTTTGGAACTTGTGTTTGTTTGTCTGTGCACGCATTACGTAAAATGTACAAAACCGATGTAGAAAACTTTTATACGTAAAAATTGTACGCAAGTTTTGGAGTATTACTTAGATTGTGTTTCATCGCAATCTGTTCACTCAATCAAGAGATATCTTTTTACATGGTATAAAATGAAGTCGCTTCCGCTGTCTGTCCGCTTAGATCTTTTTATCTATTCATCGGATGTTAATGCAGTTATCAGCAATAGATAGAGTAATTCATGAGGAAGGTTTTTATGTATAATATGTACAAAGTACAGAAAAGCCGAAAAATTCAAACATTTGTATGGTGATGTCGTAACAAACATTTTTGTGCGCTTAAATTGAAAACGCTAGATATTTACGAAATAGATCAAAATAATGTGCTACAGATATATCTTCAAAAGATAGATAAAAAAGTCCACGATGGTATATATTTCTCTAAAGGATAACCCACAGTAACCATTTTTATCTTTTACATATTACAAAATAATATTTATTTTATTACCAATAATATACTATACTGTATATACTATACTACTACGTATACTACGGTATATACTAGTACCAAGCTATTTTATACAATTCAGTATTATTCCTTTATCAATTAAATACGTCATAAATTTCATGTAGATCAAAACTGTCCTTAACAGCATTTTATTAAAATGGATATCTTAGAAGATATCAGAGATTGGGTTTTATTTTTCAAATTCATTGGTCTCATCATTTATGGTCGACAAGTACGAAATATTCCATTTTTTATACATTTTGGTAATATTACATGAGATAGTATAAAACTCCTTTTGGGGTATAAGGGGTATCGAATACCAGCTGTGTTATTCAACCTAACCTCACCTGCACGCAATGCACCGTCCCGAGTAACCGATGAGGCTCTGACAATTGTTGGTCCCACTTTTGGTTTTGGCCATGACCGTTAACCATGTAATACTTGAACTGTCATAGTTTGGTGGTAAGGTTATTGCCCGACTGCTAGCGACCAACCTCGGGTCTAGACTGCTGCAAAATAAAGATTCGGTATGAGCCTTTGTGTTTCGGCCTCGTAAACGAGAACCAGGCATTTCCGCTAAGGTCAGAAATATAGCTGTAATACCACTGGTGTTGCAGCTGTCCATAGGCGACGATAACTGTTTACCATTAAATGGGCCGTCTGTTTGTTTGCTGCTCAATAGGATAAAAAAGTAATTAGATAAATCACTTTACCGCAGTATTCGTCGTATGGTGTTCCGTTTAGTAGGTAACATTGGACACCTGATTATGCTAAACTATTAACGACACAATATCGATACTATTTCAATAACTGAGGGAAAATATGCGAGGAATAATTGTCAATATTAGTACTTTACGTTCACATGCCGCTGCGCATTTTATTATTTTATTTGGTTCAATTTGATGTTAATAATTGCGGCATTTGTTCGATATTCACGTTCATATAAGTACTTTTTGTTTCGTGAAATACGTTTATATTAGGTACAATTTCACTAATTACGGTGATAAGTAAATATGATTCGAGTAACTATATCAATAGAAAATAGGATGCTATTGAATGGTTTCCTTTTTATTATATATTTTACTATCTGATCCAGCAGACCTTGTTCTGTATGTTTGAGTAGTCAATCACATCAACTACAGCGTCATCTATCGCATTATGATCGCTTATCGCGATAAATGTATACTATCTCTTAAGTTAGATCAAACTGTACACACTGTGCAAAATTTGATTAAAATCGGTTCAGTAGTTTAGGATTTCATCGCGGTCAAGCAACGTGACACGAAATTTTTATTTATAATGATTTACAAAACGAAATATTTGTAGTCCGTTTTTCTCCCTGGTACGAGAATATTTATTGAGTGTTCAATTTTTCTGACGATATTTTCCTTAATTTTGATTCCATCTATTATTAATAATTTTAAACAGCAAATTTATTTTATTTTTAAGGATTTCATTGGACTATGACTTGTTCATTGATAATGTGGTAAAACAGTTAATTTTAGGTTGATCTTCTATAGAAATTATTATATACTATAGTATATAATAATTTTTTTTGACGTATTTAACTGGAAAGTCTTGTATAAATTATTGATCTAATGTAATTGTTTACCTTTTATATACTTCTAATAGTCCATAGAAATATTTTAGAAGATAATCAGTTAATAGTATCATTATTAAAGGTTAAAGGATCAATTTGTATTTTCACTATTTGACTAATGGCAGGAGCAGAATAAAAGAGAATAAATAAGTATAACATGATATATCTAGTTTCGTAATCTCTACAATAATAAATATCTCTGATAATAAAAAATATATACAACCAAATAAAGAACTTTCTCCATTCTTGAAGTCGGCTAATAAAAATGTTGCCAATCGAATAAGCCGCAACGTCCTGTTTTGTAATAATTTTAAAAATAAGAAAAAAGATGGTACCGCTTGTTTTTGCTCAAACTATAGAATATTTGAATCAAATTGAGGTCAGCACAACAATAAGATGGAAACGCAGACCTCCTATAGCAAAGTAATATGTATGTATACCTACTATCCGCTTTAAAAGATTGCCGCATATTTTAACAACACCGGCTCTGAAATTAGCTGTGTAATTACACTAATGGGCATATTTTTCAAAATAAAATAAAGGTGAGCGAATATTGCTGCATAATATTATGTAAGTTTGTATGATATAATTAGAAAGGCAATATGTCTTGCGTTTAAATAATTAATTAAATAAATGAATTATAAAATTAGATTGAATGAGAATAAATATAAAACATAGCTCAAAGCAATTTTAAAGTTTACAAATGAATTGCACGAGACATTACGATTTCAAGGAATATTATATCCAGAGCAACCCAAACGGACCTTAGAAGGCCCCTTGTGTCGTAGACTGATATTGTTAAACTTTTCTTCGACGCAATCTACATAAAAAATGAGCGGAGGGTTCGTGGTGACCCGCTAGTAAATGATGCCTTTTGAACTGTTAATTTTGTTTGCATATAAAATGAAAATCTAATATGAAAGTTATTTTTGGCTAGATCTTAATAAGGTATTCTGTTCTTATGAGATCTGGATGAGGGTAAATCAGATTTAAAAGTTCTTCAATATGAATACTAATTCAATAAAAAATATAAATTAAAAACCATATTGTAAACGATCTGCATTAATTTAATTTCAAATGAAGATTATTTTTATTAAATATTAAATATATTAATAACATGATAGTAAATAGGACGTAACAGTAATTGGTTAACATTTATATAATGTATTTGGTATGATATACATAAAACATATGAAATACTGTATGTATAACTCTAGGTAGAAGTTGAGGAAGATCAAGAAGCGCGTGCGAGGTTGCGCATAATTTACCACTTCTGATGTTGTAGACGAATAATGTGAGAGCGCTTTTTAAAATTATTATGTACAGAATGTATCTCTGTTTCATCAGTTCTTCGATGTTTACCATACCTCGATTTTGAATCGAAGAAAATTTATAATATGGTAGATCATCAATTATTGAAACATCAAACCGTTATCACCTGCTTGTGCTACGTTTCGTACTGAAAAACTACTTTTTTTATAGTTAAGGTTTAGCGTTATGGCCACAATATCACCTGATGTTAAGTGCCGATGTAGCCCAAGATGGTGGACATGCTAAGCCTAGTCGACCAACTGGCTCTCAAGTGTACCCACCGGAACACACCTATAGGTACTTGGCGGCAGATTTTCAACTTGAGGGTAGTAGCTAGAAGAATTGCGAAAGCTGTCTCTGATCTTTGGCAATACGAGAGCTTAGTTTAGTTTATAATATCCAAAGAATTATCACATGCCCCTCATGCCTTTAACCTGAGCCCGGATAATGCGTTTGTGCGTTGCGATGAGGAAGTATGTAAAAACTGGGATATTAAATACTACGTTAATAAAAAATAGTGGTAGCTAGCCAAGTGGGCATTACAAAATGCTCAACCACCATGTGTAAAATTATCCTTATATCTTAACCGTATTGTTTAATAGGCAGCACGTACTACTTGGTTCTTCATATCACTAATACTTCAGTCCACTGATTCGTTCTGGAGCTCCACTGTCTCTGCCTCAGTATTATAAGACATATTTATATTGCCACAACCGGAAACTAAAAGCGCTAAAAGCGAACTAGTGTGAATATGATTATTAAAACAATTTTTATAAAATCTCGTCATTACAATTTGAATTTATAAAGTTATTTTTAACCAAACATGTAAATATCAATTTGAATCTATAAAGTTATTTTGAACTAACGTGTGAATATTGAAACCCTTGTAATATGAAATTTAAAGTAAAGAGACGATCAATGAGAAATCAAAAATAAAGAGGCGACCAATGAAAAAGCCTAACACTTGAAATAGATTATTAAAACAATTTATATTAAACCTCTTCATTACAATTTGAATTTATAAAGTTAAATATAACCAAATGTAAATATTAATTTAAATCCAAGAAGTTATTTTGAACTAACGTGTGAATATTGAAACCCATGCAATATGACATTTAATGTATAGAGAAGATCAACGATAAGGCTAAAAACAAAGCGGCGACCAATGATAATGCTAACATTCGTCCATCCTGACAACTTTTCGCGTCCCCGCGATACATAACAGATCATTTTATATAAAACGATAATTTTAATAGTACAACGTCCAATGTATATAGGCATAGAAGCCTAATAGCTAGGTAGTAGTTTAAAAGATTAATTGGATCATAACAATTACACGATGAATGTCATATTGTAGTACAGAGAAGATAACACGAACAGCGTTCGAGTCTAGTGACACGGATGTTAGTTTAAGAAGGCCCCTTTCGACAATTGTAAAGACTCACTTTCACTACTCTCGTTTCTCTCTCCGCCCAGAATAAATTATTCCCGGCATAAAGATATCAAAAGAATCGCGTCAGTAATAGAAATTATAAATCTTACGTCCCTTTGGTAACACTCCATCTACGTACGATGAATAACTGCCCTCGATGATTCACTGTGTTCTATGCGTCACTGAGTGGCCAATCTTTCAAATCCCTCACACTGCCTCTTAGCACGCTTACACATTGCATACGTAGATTTTGGAGGTTGACCGTAGCGTCCCGTGACTTTGACTAGAGTTTCGCTCATAGCTCGAGATACATGTGTACCTTGCACTGTAAAGGTTCGCTCATAGCGACAGAGGGTTTGCTCATAGCGATTTAAATGTACACTTTGCACTTCAGAATTCGCTCATAGCGACGTCATGTGCATATTGACTAGAGTTTCGCTCATAGCGAGATACATGTGCACCTTGCACTGTAAAGGTTCGCTCATAGCGACAGAGGGTTAGCTCATAGCGATTTAAATGAACACTTTGCACTTCAGAATTCGCTCATAGCGACGTCATGTGCATATTGACTAGAGTTTCGCTCATAGCGAGATACATGTGCATCTTGCACTGTAAAGGTTCGCTCATAGCGATTCTTTGCACTTCAGAATTCGCTCGTAGCGACGTCATGTGCATATTGACTTAAGTTTCGCTCATAGCGAGATACATGTGCACCTGGCACTGTAAAGGTTCACTCATAGCGATTTAAATGGGCAGTTTTACAATTCAGAGGGTTCGCTCATAGCGATTCTTCGCACTTCAGAATTCGCTCATAGCGACGTCATGTGCATATTCCACGTGGATGGCACCACTCATAATAAATGTACATCTCGCGCACCTCAGAAGGTTCATTAATAGTGACGTTATGTGTACATTGCATTTCAATGGCTCCTCTCATAGAGGTCATGTATACATTGCACTTCGATAACCCCTCTCATAATTAATGTGCACCTCACGCACTTCAGAAGGATCACAAATAATGACGTTATGTGCACGTTGCACTCAATAGCTACTCTTATAAATAGGTCATGTGCACATTGCACGTTGCTGACGCCTCTCATAGTAAATGTGCATCTCGAGTATTTCAGGACCTCTTCGCACTTTAGAATTCGCTCATAACGACGTCATGTGCATATTCCACGTGGATGGCATACTCATAATAAATGTACATCTCGCGCCCCTCAGAAGGTTCATTAATAGTGACGTTATGTGTACATTGCACTTCAATGGCTCCTCTCATAGAGGTCATGTATACATTGCACTTCGATGACCCTCTCATAGTTAATGTGCACCTCACGCACTTCAGAAGGTTCACAAATAATGACGTTATGTGCACGTTGCACTCAATAGCTACTCTTATAAATAGGTCATGTGCACGTTGGACTCAATAGCTGCTACTCTTATAAATAGGTCATGTGCACGTTGCACTCAATAGCTACTCTTATAAATAGGTCATGTGCACATTGCACGTCGCTGACGCCTCTTATAGTAAATGTGCATCTCGTGTATTTCAGGAGGTTCACTAAAAATGACGTTATGTGCCTATTGTACTTCAATGGCACCATTCATAGCGAGAAGTTTTTGCACTAAGACATCAGTGGATCTTGCTCTTAGCATGAAGCACTTTAGAAGCTTCGCTCATAACTTGGTGTGTATGTTGCACTTAACAGTTTATACTTATAATGCCCAGATGAATCCGTACACCTTTATTTTAATAAGATGCGTACATTGCCTCACTTAAGCCGTTCTTCATAATTTCACTCATCACTTTTATCAATGAAATATATGCGTACATTGCTTTACTTAAGCCGTTCTTCATAATTTCACTCATCACTTTTATCAATGAAATATAGACCCATTCATCAGAACTTTTACTCACGTCCGAGAGTACAGCAGCGGTTACCAAAGTATGTTCTGAATCAACAGTTACTATTCTTACTCGTTCCAGATATTCTTTGTGTTATGAAGCTTGTACATATATATGTCTCTTGTAACTCCATCTTGGAGGCTATAAATGTGGTCCCATGTCAATCTCGAAATGTACAAAGTTTTCTATTTACACTAACCAGCAGCACTTTGTCTTTATTATAAAATGTCAAAAGTTTCCGATTCCTTTTCTATGCTTTTATCTTCTTCAGCATTCTAGAATTCTCTCATTTTTTTTTTTTTTTTTAGAAAATATTGGGTTAAATATATGTGATTTAGTATCTCATTTTGTAATTAGAACATTTGTTCCTGTTCTTTTTCCTGGTTAAATACTAATAATTCAAATCTTACTGAATTACTACAACAAACGCTATCATTTAACGGTCATTTTTTTCATCATCTATGTTCTTGAAATTGCAATTTACATTTATGTTTTTCGCCTTTTTTTTCCCACTTTTCTATCGTTTTTGAACACAGTTTTCTAAATTCTGCTTAATGTAATGCGCGGTTTTGCACTCATTTAACAATATAAAACTTCGCTTTATCACCAGTAAATACTTCTGAACTGGTTATTGAAGTCAAGTACGGAAACGGTCTGTTGTTTTACTTCTGTGTATATTTTCTCACGATCATACTTCCAAATATCTCCAAATAGAATTGTACATCACCGATCCTTGATTATTTTTATCGATAACGATAATTTTCAAATAAAGTTCGATAGTTCGTTTCACTTTCGTCGCCAATGGTAGACTCTTTCAACATACATACATGTAGATAATATAACTATAACAGTCTCATCACTATCTTTGCTAATAAATTTAATAACCGTTGTACTTATAATAACTTTGTATCCATTAGTCTTTTATCAGCTGATAATTTCTACAGTCGTCATTATAATGTGATCTTTTTATATTTCAATAGTCACAGGACAGTATGCGGCCATAGTATTACAAAACAAATGATTACAGTCTTGTATAGTGTTGAATATTAGGCAGAACCTTCCACACCTCACACACAGCGATTATTATGTGCAAACACCTTAGCTCAAGCATCACAAGCGACACTTTTAAAGTGGTTAAAAAAATGATCATTGTTTAGGCGTTGACCTTACTAGGCAAGTATTATGCAGATAACGCTATAAAGCCGAATCCTAGAAAAACACAATCCTGTACTTTCCAATTGCGGAACCGACAGACGTTTGTGCTTCAATACAAAGAAGGTAGCAATGAGCTACAATCTTCCGTCGCTTGACCTCGTCTGCCTGGGGCGCTATTCCACCTGTCATTAGCAAGCCAGGCTTTTGCTACTCGGCAAAATAAATACGCATATTCAGCGTGGCAACGCTCAGTACATCAAGCTCAAGACGTTCTTCCAATAGAGACACGAAAGATAAATGTGGCTAGAAAAGTTAGCACTGACATCAGGCTACGTGATTTCTGCCGTCAATGGTCTGAATTACATCTGCGTTTTCGGCTGTTGGGTTTCTGTTCAACGCGTTGGCATGAATCATGCCATTTTACAATACTCTTGAATCCAAACTTCGAATCTCATTAAAGTGGCAATAACTATCGTTCAGAATGACTGAACTTATAGGTCGGTTGATAGACGACTGTTCCGTGTCTTGTAGTACAATAATATATTTCCTAATTAGTTAAGCCAATAAACCAACATCATTGCCCAAGTATGGGGGTAATCGTTCATAGTAATCCTTATCCCTGGGTCCCCCACATTAGATTATTGTGATACAAATCAGTTTTGTATGTAAGCAATCATCTTTTCTAAGTTTCTACGTTTCTACGACGTTCGTTTCCACAACGTGCTGCTCGACCAATAAACGACTATCACGGAAATAATAAAATATTCCGTCTTTTCATCAAACTAAATCCGACATCTGGAGGAGCACAGGAAAGGTAAAGTTGTTACACGACGTTGTGCTCAGTTCACGCTTCACTCATGATCGACTCGTCTAGTGTACGTACACCTTATTAATCTTCTCTATATTATTATTTGCTTGGACAGTACAATCACGAGCCAAGACAGACTCTTTAATTTGATTTGGGTTTTTCTCATAGTTTAGAATAAAATAATTAAATATCCACTGGAATTCTCGACATTATACGTACCAACTTTTATATATACGTACCAACTTTTATATAAAATGTGAGGTAGCTCTGTAGCAATTTGTTCAGTAAATAGATCATAGTTAATTCAATAAATAGGTCATAGTTAAAGTAAAATTATCAGGAACGATGTATTTCAACGTAAGTTTTTGTGCCACCAATTATCAATGAAATCTTACACTTACCACATATATACTTACACATATGCATTATATGTGAGGTACCTCTGTAGCAATTTGTTCAGTAAATAGATCATAGTTAATGCAGTACACAGGTCATAGTTAAAGTAAAATTATCAGGTACGATGTTGTATTTCAACGTAAGTTTTTGTGCCAACAATTACCAATGAAATCTGTTTGTACCATCAATTATCAATTAAATCTTACACTTACCACATCTTACACTTAGTTGCATTTTTAATAACTATCTGTTTTATGAAAGTATACCAATCATAAAAGATATCTAATCGGTTAAACGGTTTGATACCCCTCAGAATACCTAAGAGTTTATTAGTATAATTCAGGTAGTAGTTTGTCTGGATTTTCGATTCAGAATCTACATTCACATAATCAGTAAATTTTTCTCTACATTGAGAGTGCTGAGAATGCACAGATGAAATAAATCCTCTTTTGGCTTCTCGCCTCTGATTCAAATCTGTCTTTTAAGATGACTTTTGGTTTCTCGCCTCTGATTCAAATCTGTCTTTTAAAATGACTGATCTTTTCACTGGACCTGCGTCCACTCTTCAACCGGTCATTAGTTATTATTAATCCGTATAGTGATCAAAGACCTGAAATAATTATCACAACCGAGTATCTACTTTCGTAGTAGGTAACTCATATTCAACAAAACAACAGAAAATAAACATCTACTCTTTTATGTTAAAAGACACGATGTACACGACTTTGATTAGTAGGCCATTCAAAATTCAACAAAAGCAGAAAATAAATTTCTACTTTTTATTAATAAAGACTCTTCACTACTTTAAATAGTAGTGATATTCAAATTCAACAGCAGTAAATAAGCATCTAATTTACATACACACGTGAGTCATTTGTTTTTTTTTTATAAAACGCGACTTTCACGATTTTAAATATTAGGTAATTCAAAATCCAGCATTCAAGAAAAGAGTAAAAATAATAAACATTTAATATACAGTTTAGTGAGTCTCATTTTTATATCATTTTTTTGTTAATAAAAATGAGAGGGTGTTCACGATTTTAAGTGACTATTTATTCATTTATTTATTTATGATACTTTTAAGCCAGAAAATGACCGTGGGTAGAAACAATAATAATCACCATACCTCTATTGCGGGCGTAAGATTACATCAAGGTGGAAGTAAATAATCCAATTTAAAAAACCTTGATGTTATCCCACTTCTGAAATTGTAAAATTATCCTTATATCTTAACCGTATTGTTTAATAGGCAGCACGTACTACTTGGTTCTTCATATCACTAATACTTCAGTCCACTGATTCGTTCTGGAGCTCCACTGTCTCTGCCTCAGTATTATAAGACATATTTATATTGCCACAACCGGAAACTAAAAGCGCTAAAAGCGAACTAGTGTGAATATGATTATTAAAACAATTTTTATAAAATCTCGTCATTACAATTTGAATTTATAAAGTTATTTTTAACCAAACATGTAAATATCAATTTGAATCTATAAAGTTATTTTGAACTAACGTGTGAATATTGAAACCCTTGTAATATGAAATTTAAAGTAAAGAGACGATCAATGAGAAATCAAAAATAAAGAGGCGACCAATGAAAAAGCCTAACACTTGAAATAGATTATTAAAACAATTTATATTAAACCTCTTCATTACAATTTGAATTTATAAAGTTAAATATAACCAAATGTAAATATTAATTTAAATCCAAGAAGTTATTTTGAACTAACGTGTGAATATTGAAACCCATGCAATATGACATTTAATGTATAGAGAAGATCAACGATAAGGCTAAAAACAAAGCGGCGACCAATGATAATGCTAACACATGCTACGGTTTAATCACGATGTTTCCTTCACTGAAAGCTTATTTTGTAGGTGGATCAAAATTACGTCCCTTCGTCAGCTATCATCGTTTCTAAGTTCCTACTCGTGCTTATATAGCTGTATATATCATCGTTTTAAAAGTATTAGTCAATAATAATACAAATTCACATATTAACTGAATATAACCGATAACATCGAGACTTGGCATAATAATAAGGCTGTGGATTCATTAATTAATGTAAAATTTACAGGTTAATAGTATAAAAAACTTTGTTGTTATTGTTTCAAATTTTAAAACATAGGTAATAATTGCCTTTAGGTATTGTTAAATTCGATAAAATATATTACTTTTATCTTAATACTTTTATTTTACTTAATATATACTACTTTCAAAAATATTTTTCCAATTGTTACTGACATGTTATTCATATATTTTAAGTTTAATTCTCTCTCCATTCGTCGAGTAGAATATTCTCATTTCATGGGCCATTTCACAGAATACTACTCGACAGATTGCATTACTTAAATAATGTAATATGTACTTGTAATTACCCAAACCACAGACACGGCAGGCACTCTCATGATAATATATTACTGAAACATAATAACTAAGTTACATTATTTTCGTATAATCTTAATGCTTTTAGTGGTAGATAAGTCACAATTTATATTCACTTTAGCAAAATAGGGCATGTTTGTAGCCTGTAACTGTCTTTAAACACACGTATTTTATATTTGACTAGCTGTGCCCGCCACTTCGTTCGCGCCGAACTAAAAATTATCTAATCTATATTATCAAAACGCAAAGGCGGGCTGTCTGCATTGTAAATGTTACAGCTATTACCAACACTTTATAACCGCTTCAATTTCGCAGGGATATTGCCTCTCTAAGCGTGTTCTATCGCTTGTATCATGGCGAGTGTTCTGAAGAACTCTTTGAACTGATCACCTCCGTTGCTTTCCACAACAGAACCACATGGGCGGGGCTTCGGTGTCACAATTTCACGGTGACACCTATAACATCCAGAACCAAAAAGTTTGCCGACTCTTACCTTTGTCGCACCGTGAAATTATGGAACTGTCGTCCTGTCAGCGTTTTCCCTCCTTCCTATGATACTGGGTCCTTCAAAAGAGGCGTGAAAAGGTACCTGAGCAGGCCAGCATGACAGCCACGACTGGCAGTGTATTCTGTTCGGTGTCAGTCACCGCTGATATGGATTGTACTGTACTTACCATCAGAGTCAGTGCAGTCACTTTCCTGTGGAACAAAACAAAACTGTTTTAACTTTTTAAATACAGTTTTGCTCCTAATGGTGATAGCGTGATATTAAAAAGCCTAAAGCCTTCTTTAATGATTCCTCTATCAAATACAAAAATAACTTTTGATATCCAATCTGTAGTTCCTGAGATTAGCGGCGTTCAAACAAACAAACAATTAGACAATTTTTTCCGCTTTATAATATTACTATTTATATAATATAAATATTACTTTAAAAGTGTACTATTGAATCCAAGCTTATTAATGAAATCAAAATATGTAAATATATTTTCAACCGAGACCAAAAAAAATCGTACAATAAATTTTCTAATTTAATATTGCTTATAATGATATAAGGTGTCTGTAATGTATCTGAAAATGAAATCAAGTTAAAGAGAGCAATAAGACGAAATACGTATCCAGAGCGGAATAAAACGCATAATATTGACGTAAAAATATTATTCATTGTTAAAAACAGTTTCATTTTAATATATTCATAACTCCTACATATACCTATATTTCAATCGTAAGAAATAACTTTCCTATATTAAAACAAATATTTCTGTCTATCTCTGCAATTCAGCCCACGACAACACACTGCTGACTATAAGTCTTTTCTCCCTAACGATACTTTTCTGAACCTTCACGTTCTTAACCAGAGATTTCTTGCCACCCACATCAAAGCTTTAGTCGACCCCGCAAATGTTTTCTTAGGTTATTACTCGGCGACTGTTTTGGTTCATCGTTTTTTTATCTCGTTTTGTCAAGAGCCCCATCCTTCTCCGACACTTTTAACGCATCACGCTTTCTCCGAAACCTTTGAAGAACATTTGATATAATTTATTTGACTCGCTAATTGCTTTCAAAAGATCACATAAATGTAATTATCTGGTAATACGGAATATTTGCCAAGTAATCAAGAAGGTAATTGGGAATCCTCGGTAAAGTAAAGCGGAAGCAGAAATCTGATTAAAAGTGTGCTTGTTTTATTAAGAAAACGGTTTCGTTTATAAGTTTGTGTCAGTTGGTTGCGACGGTAATTTTAAAAGCTTGAAGCGACGATCCAGGTCTATTTATTTAAACTAGCAATAATGATAATAACTGGTGATACTTAATAAGTATGCAATAGTATAACTTTTTAAGTAAGTAATAAAAAGAGAAATTATTAACAAAGAACTGGTTTTAAAATTGGATTAAAAAACTCCAATCTGATTAAAGAGTTCAAACAATGCGAGTTTTCAGACATAAATTTCTTCGAATTTGCAAAATTGTCTTGCATCGTATACAATTAATTCGAGTGTAATTGCAATATAAACGAATATAATTATTAATCTATACCTATGTAAACCAATTCCTTCTGGTTCGATATTGAGTATTATGTACTGCATTTACTTATATTAGTTACTAAATAAGCATTGTACTCCAACCAACAAAAAGATAATAAGGTAATATAAAGGTGGGTACTCTTCAAAACTAGTTCATAAGCTCTTCCATAATTTATTAACCGAAATATAGCAGATGGTAAAACATTTATTTTTATTAAACATACATAGAACTTTTAACAATCTAAGTAAACATTGAATTTGTAGTTTTGAGGACTAGTTTGTTAGTCAATGGTTGAAAATGCGCTAATATTTATTTTAAAATTTCAAGAAATTCTTGCAAAGATGAGATAAAATAAAACCGTTTTTTTTAATTGATAACACCAAAGCCTGCGAATATTTATTTACATAAGAAGGAAAGAAAATCTATTGACCAACGGAGACGAAAAAAATACTGAACGGTTTCGTCATTACCTATTTATATACAAAAATAGGTAAAGCATTAAAATAAAACAATCATTAGATATAATAATTAATACATTGTAATGATAAAAATATATTTTACTTGAGTTGTTACCATCTTTGGTAAATATAATAAATGCTTCGGATAGAAGAGTTTAGAACAAAAACACCTGTGACAACCTGCCATTAGCATCTGACGACTGTCATATAAATGCCATAAGCCCTATCACTTTACTCCGGCTCTTCCCTAAAAGGTAGTAATACACGTGGTTTCAGGCTGTGTTTAATTCTCCAGTTTCCCTAACACGAATTCGCTTTTACGTTTCCTATTCTAGATGAATTTAATAACTACGAATATGGCCTAGTTGACAAACTCGGATTTGGAATAAGGCCAGAACATTGCGGTTTTTATATTACATGCATGAAATTTTTGTACGAAAAAAAATACAGTACGTTTTAATTTAGCCATTTTGGCGCATCCCAGCGGAACTGCGGATCATTTGTTTTAGAAATACTGATAATATGATCCGAGAGAAGAGGATAAAATTACTCTGCACCCCTCAGAGAATTAGTCGTTGGCGTTATTATGAGCCTACTCAGTGAAAATAAAGTGACAGGCCATTTGCGAAGTTAATTACTGTAATGATCACATAAATATCAGCAACAATATTTGTTTTGTTTTCTATTATTTTTAGCTTTCAGCGCATTTCGTTTTTGTATATAACGTACCTAAGTATATAAAAAATACAGTATATAAAATTTGTTAAACTTCAAGGCACAATAGTAGTAAGGCTTACTAATCGGTTTACCGTTTCGATTTGACATACTTTTTTATAGGATAAGCATAATCGTCTTCTATATGGCTGTGTGTTAATTGACAACATATGTATAATATGTAGGTTATTTAGTTACTATAATAAAATTTAAGCCAAATATTCAATTTTATTTAACAATATCAGCCTTGTAAATGTAATTGGTTTTATTAAAGTATTGTTACTATATTTAATAAGCTGTCTATTTAATTACACAAAAAATTTACTGGTCTTAATTATATTTTTTCATCATCTATTTATTCGGTTTGGTGTTTGTGAAAATTTATAATCTTTTAAATTAAAAATTACTTTAATTGTTTGTTGGCTCAGTATATATGAATGTAATCTACTATTCACTAGGAGTTACTGTAAAAAAACACCTTATTTACTATATTTAGAAACAAAGCCATTTCTTAATTAACGTCTCATGTGACAAATCAAGGCAAACATCTTGACAGGGGAAAATTAAATTGCATAGAATAAAGTATTGTTATAAAAATAGAGCAAAAAATTATCTTCCATAAAAAGAAATACAAAAGAGGCTGTTATATTAATGACGATGTAATTTAAGGTAATCCTCAAGACTCGTACATAACAGACGTACATTTACGAAGAAGGAACTTCTCATGTAAAATTGCTATGCTTACACACATACATTACGCTAAAGTGTTCAGAAACGGGGCGGTTATTTCTTGCTAATTAACGAATGCAAGGCGTGCATTGTTCTCGCTAAATAGGTTTGTTTGAAACTTACATTCGTAACTTTGCTTTAATTAGCACGAGAGCCAAGAGAGTCTTGTAAATAGTTGAAGTGGTCACTTAGATAGCATGCTTGAGTTCTTTGAACAAATAATAAGCACACAAATTTAATTGTCGGTATATCTACAGATATAAACGACTATCCTTATTGAACCGCCATAACTTAGTATAAATATATAAGTAAAGTAATGTGAAATTGCTGATATTATTATAGGATTCTTATAATTTAAGATTTGTCGTGGTATAACTTACCTCTAAATGCGAAAGCTTTTACCAAATAATCAGTTGATATTTATTATTTGTGGTCTATGTAGAATCAATGCATTACAATAATATTAGCGCCATATAGTATTCAGTGTGATGTATAACCAAGTATGATTTTGAATATAATAGTTTTAGTATAATACTACAAACGAAGCTTCCGAATTTGTTTGCGTTTTTCCCGTCTACGTCTTGAAAGGAATATCCTTGCCTTTCTGTTCAATAGGTTTGATAGGTTTGGAGATGTCGTGATGAAAACATAGCATGGTGGTCGGATGATTTCTAATGTACATCTGTCTAGCTACCACCCTCAAGTTGAAAATCTGCCGCCAAATAACTATAAGCGTGGATCAGCAGTTGAACTTGAGAGCCAATCTATACACTAGGCTTAGCATGCCCACCAGTTTGGGCCATATTGGCACTTAACATCAGATAAGATTGTGGCTATAACGCTAAACAAATAAACTATTAAAAATCACAATGGGTAATTTTTATATTTTTAAATAGTTCTATATGTTTACATATATCTGTAAATTTGATAAATATACATTAAAATAAATTTAGACAAGTAGTTACATGATTGTGTATAATACTCTAAACATAAAATATAATAATAATTCATTTCCTTTTCCTTTTTTTTAACATAATCGAAATTGGCAATTCAATGTGCTGTAATAGAAAACATTTATTACTTTGTTCTACGAAATTAGATTTCACCATTTGAATGTAGTTCCCTTTCAAAACAATGGGCCAGCGAACGGTACGATTACACAAATAATGTTATTTTTGGGCACAGAACAAATATTGTAAGATTAAATTACCCCACAAAATAAAACGTGATAAGTTTCTGTGATTTACTTGAAATGAGTTTAACTGCTCCATTTTATAATACTGTCAATGAAAAGTTTTTAGATTAATTACAGATATTATTGAGAAAAATATAATCACTTACATAAACGTTATACGTTCACCTTTAATCATAATAAGATAATTAAAGTTTTCCTTCAAGTTAATGTTATATATAATATGAGCCATAAATTTATTTCAATATGTTTATTTAAAGAATTATTTTATTTTATTTATGTACATTTAATATTTACAATCTCAACTGTGTTAAGTAGTCCAGAAAAGTTAAGAAACAGATTTTTAATTTCTGTTTAGTACTGAATCAGTAAGGAATATCAAAGAATGCTCTACAATCACCCAATGATTTCGTCACAATACAAAAAAAAAAGGAAAACATATTGAGTTCAACTTTTGGGACGATAATACATTTAGATTTAAATGTTTGTTCATTCATTTTAATTACTATTATAATTACACATTTTAAATTAACTGCTATTTGCAAATGTACAAAAAAGATTGTACATATAACGTGATATGCAGAAACTAAAACTGATCGCAATTCTTATTATTTGAATGTAATTAAATGTTTAAAAATTTGTATACTTTAACCCAGATGAGAAAAGGAAATGTAAATTTTATGAAATAAAACTAGGATGTTAGTATTCGGAGTTTATTTTTTAATAGAAGATCAGTTAAAGTAGATACTTAATTGAGCTGGAGAAAACGACTGTGACTGCTAAATAAGTTAAGGCTTAATGCTGCTGTTATGAAAACTTATTCCATTCATTTTGAATAATTCATGAGAACGTTATCCTTAAGCCTACGCGTCGTCCCATGACGTTATCATTCACTAATCGTATAACAATGTTATATGTTTGGAGAAATTTATATAGATATGCATACGTTATATTTGCATCGAAAGGACATACCACACAGACTTGCATAATCTTTTTCATGTGGTTTCATTATATAAATTATTAAATGATATTTATGCCACTGTTTAAGTTTCTGAATATTATCTATATATATATATTGTGGGAATGTAGTGATAGAGTGGGTGTTCTATGGCAGAATATAGTTATAGGAGGGTAGTTTATAACGCCGATTAGTATAAAGCGCGATGCAAGCGTGGCACTGGGTTCAGGGAGTTCAGTTCGATCCGCCTTAGCGAACGGACGTGTCCGTGAGCTCTTGCTGATTGTCCTAACTATTCGATCGCTGCGCCTTACCGCGTCGCTATTGTTCTTTGTTCTTTTGTTTTCGTAACGACGCACCTGCAGCAACGGTTCTAACCATATTGTTTGGTTATCGTGATGATTTAGATTGAGAAATATCTCTCAGTGTTTTTCGTTCCGTGATTTCTAAATATTGCATTCGTTATTGTGAATAAGTGCAGTGAATTAAGTGTCACCGCCTGTAAGTACGCCGGTCTCTGGCTTCCAGACAAGGTAACATTATTTGAACCTTTTTACGAGCCAAGCCCCAGTACTTTTGTCTAATTGTTCTCTCTTTTATTGTTTTTCGATTTTGCACGCTTTTCCTTGGTGTATATACATGTTAGTTTGCCTAATGCAGGATAGTTTGTCAATTTTTTATTAGCCACGTCCCCCTGAACATGGACGTGACTAATACCGAAACGGGATTCATTACCATTTCTAGGGCCAAGCCCAAACAAAAGCGGGTGTTATCACCCGAGACCACACCCCCTGCCACCACAAAAACCATGCATGCCGGAAATAACCGCGTCCCCACATCGCGCGCGACTCACGCTGCGCAAAAAGCAGCTCCCACCGAAAGGGCGGTGTGCCCACCGCCCCCAGTCACAATAACTGATAAGTCAGCGTGGCGAAATATATCTACACGTTTAAATACACTAAAAATTAGGTACACGCTCGCCCGGAGCACTCCATCGGGCATCCAAATTAAAGTCCCCACCATAGCGGACTACAAAAATCTTACCGATTATCTCCGTGAAGAAAAACACCAATTCTTCACATATACACCGGAAGAAGAGCGCCTTCTGCGCGTAGTAATTAGGCGCGTTCCTAAAGAACTTCCCACGGAAGTCATTCTAGCCTCCCTTAATGAGCAAAACCTCCCTGTCCACGAGGTACACTGCATGTACCACGCAATCACAAAGGACATCTATGATCTTGTCCTTGTCACCTTGGACCGCTCCAAGGAGGGCAACGAGATTTTCAACATGCAATCGGTTTGCGGGCTCTCTGGTATAACTGTCGAGATTCCGCACAAAAAGCATGCCCCTACGCAGTGTCACGACTGCCAATCTTACGGACACTCGGCGAGAAACTGTCACATCAAGCCGAGATGTGTCAAATGCTTAGGAGATCACTCCACAAAGGAGTGCCCTCGCATGCCGGAAACGGTAGACCCATCCAGCTGCGTCTTATGCGGCAAGGCCGGACACCCCGCAAATTATTGCGGGTGTGAACGTGCCCCGCGCACGAGACGCACGCGCACGCGTGTCCCATACCACGCGCCCCCAGCACGTCCCACGGCAGCGCGCCCCGCTCCACCACCACTGATGTCGGTTCATGCATACCCGAACATGCCAGGACCCGCGCGAGTCACTCCCGCGCAGCCAACAGCAGAAGCCCCACCTTCAGCATGGGCCTCAAAACTCAAGCCACAAGCCCAAAGGCTAAGCCCGCGAGCTCCAATGGATTTCAAGGCCTGAACTGGATAGTAGTCCTCCTGAAAAGCTTCGATGTCGATGACATCATCGCTTTCGATCATATGATCAGTTCCGCTGACGGAATTGACCGGCTCAAGGCCGTTGCCACTTACCCGGACCTTGCACGCGCCGTGCAAAACCTAGTCCGCGCTTAACAACGAATAGTTTTCGCAATTGAGAATAGAATTAGACCCCGGGGCCTCCCCTTATCCTTTTTTAACGCGAATAGCATCACTCCCCAACGCAACTTAATAGCCTGCTTCCTTAAGGAGTGGCAAATCGACGTGTTCCTCATACAGGAAACACTGCTTGGACCGAAGTTCCGCGCCTCTGCGATCGCAAACTACAAAATAATAAGAGACGATCGCACGCGAATAGAACCTCCTAAACTCACCAATCTAGAGGTATCATCTATATATAGAGTGGGCATGACCGGTCATCCCACGATCCACATCGTTTCAGCGTACCTCTCGCCTAAGAAAACACTTCTCAAATCAGATCTGGAAGCGCTCTTCGAGCTCGGTGAATCGGTAATCGTGGCCGGCGACCTTAACTCCGGGCACATCTATTACAATAACCAGCGTACCACTGATAACGGTAGAATACTTCTCCGCTTGGAACACGAGCTAACCTTCGATGTGATAGCTCCTCCAGAGCCAACAAATTTTCAGACCAATTGTCGACCCTCAGTCTTAGATATAGCTATTCTCAAAGGGGTCGCCCTTCAGGTACGAAACATTGAAGTCGTTCACGAACTCGATTCAGACTATCGCCCAGTAATTTTACTCCTCGGCCAGCCCGACGAGCATGACCTGCCTCCTATCAAAGTTGCCGACTACCCTAGACTAAGGCAATACCTGGCTACTTATATCTCCTCTCCCGAGCTTGACAGGATTCCAGACGTGATAGACTCAGCGGCCGAAGCCGATCTGGCGGTCGACTCCCTGGTCAGTCACCTCTAGAGTGCCGTCGAGGCCACCTCGAAAGAGGTAAAAGCGGCGAACGACATTCGGAGGCTGATCACTGAGAAGAACGCCGCGACTCGCGCCCACGACGCCTATCCGACAGTAGAGAACCGCGTCCGGCTACGCGCCCTACAAAGACAGGTCAGATCTCGTATCTCTGAATTTCGCCCTCAAAGATGGGACAGCCTCCTAGAGGATCTCAAGCCATCACACCTGGCCTTCTGGGAGCTCGTCCGAAAACAAAAGAGCAGTTACTCATCAACCACACCCCCACTAGACAGAGGCCCCACTCTCCCCCCTGCTTTCGAGAGCAGAGACAAAACGGAGCTCCTCGCGAACACCCTAGAGAAACAATGCTCCCCCAACCCTTACAAATATCAGGACAGAGATCCCGAATACTGGGAAAGGGTCAACCGAACAATACACTCAATAAGGGAGACCCCCCCATCAGAACTCCTAGACCCGGTCACCACCGACGAAGTCCGTTCGATAATTAAAGGACTCAAACCTAGGAAATCCCCCAGTCCTTATGGTATCAGGAATGTAATTCTAAAGCTTCTTCCTGACAACTCATAGCGCTTCTGGTATACATCCTCAATGCGGCCATATCTCATTGCCACTTTCCAGTCGTCTGGAAAAGGGCCATCGTCATAGGTATCCGGAAACAAGGCAAAAAAGCCTGCTCCCCAGAAAGCTACCGTCCTATTAGCTTACTTAACACCTTAGGCAAAATATACGAGCGGATTATTCTAAACTACCTCCAAGCCGTCGTAGCCGACAAATATCTTTTTCCGGATCAACAATTCGGCTTCCGGCCGAAACACTCATGCACCCACCAAAGTCTCCGCCTCACGGAACACGTAGTCTCCAACTTTACGGAGCTACGCCTCCCCAGACGCACTCTCGCAGTCTTTTTCGAAGTTGCCAAAGCCTTCGACAGGGTCTGGCATGAAGGACTCATCCACAAACTCCACCAATACCAAGTTCCGGACAGACTTGTCCACTTAATCATACAATATTTATCAAATCGCTCCTTCTGCTACAAAGTAGATGGAGCTCTCTCCTCACCCCATTCTATTCGCTCTGGAGTCACCCAAGGCTCCATTCTAGCGCCCTGTCTATTCAATCTATATGTCAGCGACATCCCAATCTTCGATGACTTCCAAATAGGCCTCTACGCCGACGACACTATATATAGCTCGTACTATACTCATATATAGCTCGGGTAGGAACAGAGGCATCCTTACAAATCGAGTTCAACAAGCCATCTTCGCCTTCGGATCCTGGTGCCTCAAATGGCGCATAGAATTAAATCCAGATAAAAGCTCGGCTATCATGTTCGATCCCCATAACTTCAAGCCACTCGAAGGCTCTTTACACCTATTCGGTGTCGATATCGCCTGGGTAAATCAAACCAAATACCTAGGCGTAGTACTCGACAAACACTTTACCTTCACCCACCATATCGATTACGTAATCAAAAAGGCCAACACCGCCTCGGCCCTGCTACGTAATCTCACTTCCTCTAAAAGCGAAATGTCACTCAGACATAAGCTTACAATCTACAAGACTTGTATACGCCCCATACTGACTTACAGCTGCCCAGTCTTTGCCCATGCAGCAATAACAAACCTGGAAAAACTACAAGTTTTCCAGAATAAATTCATACGCACAATGGTCCAAGCCCCGCCTTACGCCCGCAACATAGACCTCCACAAGGACATGAATCTCCCGTCCATATACGCTAACATACGCGAACTCAGCAAAAAGTTCTTTGAAAAAGCCGAAGCTCACTCAAATCCAGTAATAATAGAAGCAGTCAACTATACTGCAAATTCTCAAGCCGTTTGGTTCGCACGCCGGCCACGAAACTGCTTCACCGATCCCGTAGACGACATCACTAGGGAAAACGCACTCCTTCCTGCCGTCTCTTCAAACCGTTCGTGTCCGCGCACACGCCCGCGTAACCTCAGGTCTCGCCGCCGAGGCCTTACGGTTAATTTCACCCTCGCACACCCGCCGCAGCCTCCCTCTGCAGACACTCGAGCCTAGGTTCTATCCTCCGGAAAGGAGCCCTCGAGCAACTCTGCTCGCGCGATACAGTGACACTCTACAACACTGAGAGTACAACATCACACTGCATACCACCCGTGCTCACCCACACGCTAAGTACACGGTTCTGTAAGGGACCAAAAACCTGCGGCCCTGCCAGTTGTTTGCCTTTTTTTTGTTGCTTTTTGATGTTAACTTTTACCTTCACTGTTCAATTAATAAATTTCTAAGTTATTTCAGATAAACAAGCACCAGTATATTAGTTCATCCACGGTAGCTCACGATCGTTTTAATGCGAAGACTACGTCCTTCCAACTCCGACAATTCAAACTTGAACAGTACAGTACAATCCACCCCACCGACCTACTTGCCTCTCTAAACAATCAGTATTTTTATTTAAGGGCCTACTCCAGTAGGCCAGCCCTTACTATTTTATATAATATTTTCTCTTCCGGCAGTAGTCCATGCCAAGGGCCAGCCACAACGGCACCCTTGTGCTCGCTGCCTCGGGGCTGAGTGCCTTCAGCATTCGCCCCAAAAAAGTCCTGCCAAGCTGTAAAAGCCCCTCCGGCTAACAGCGTGTCCGGTCATAAAATAAAAAAGGCACTGGGTTCAGTGTAAGAGAGGCGCTTGAGCCGTATTCACCGTTCGTAGCTGAAACACTACCGAAAGGACGTAAGATTTAATAATTTCTTTATTATTGACACTGTTTTGGTATTTATACTGTAAATCATTATCGGGAATGATTTATACTAGGCCTCCTTAAGCCTACATCTGAGTCGCAAGACTCAGACACTCTCGTGTTATCCTCTCTCTGCCACAATGATTAGGTTTCACGATGTATCCGGCACAGTGAATCCGTGGTTTACTTAGAACTTAGTATTACATGCTGATATTGTTAAGTAGATCCGATGATAGTCTTGGCGGATGCATGCACTTTGAGTTGGATTTGGTTCCATGTTGATGGATGCTGTCTTGGAGCGAGCTCAGGCATGCGATCCTGATATATGTAACTTGCCTTAGACAGCTTTGTGATGTGCTCGGACACTGTCTTGGAGTTGGCTCAGATAAGTTGTCCTGGAACTGTGGTGCATACAGGGCCAAGCCAAGTGTTGATCAGTGACGAGTGGAACATTAGAAAATTTACGAAAATGTATAAAAACTTAATGTCCATATTATTTTACATAACTGTCAGTTCTCATAGAGCATAAGAATAGTAAATATACTATGTTTTTGAATATTGTTTTTTAATTAGTTATACCAATTGTAATTCAATATTCATTAAGACAATATTCGTTAAGACAGGACAACGTCTGTCGGGTCAGCTAGTCATTCAATAAAATTCAATATCTATTAGCACAGATCCATCTAAAAAACACATCAAAACTAAAACGATATTTAAATTAAAAAAAAACCCTCAATTATTATATGGGTTTTTCGAGAAGAAATAATGTTATTTTGTTACCTCTGTATATACATAAAATTTTACTTATACGAAAATATTAGTTATTCATTGAATATAGAAATTATAAGCAAGTGAAATAATTCATTCCTTAAAAGATGAACTTTAATACCAATTCCAAAACTAATACACAATTCAATGAGAAGCACTGGAAATAAACGATAATATGAGATACCTCGATGCAGTTCACTTAAATTTTATCCATAACTGCCGTTTTATGACCGCTTACCCAGTTTCAAGCACATGGTAAGGTAATAAAGGTGCCCAACTTAGAGTGAACCTTGTATATTGTTTGATGTTACCCTTTAAACCTACAAAATAGAGATAATTGGAAAGAAATTGAAGTCTTAGATATTTGGTGGCCAAAAACTGCTTGTTATACATTTAAAAATATGATACGGATGATTAAATTTATAATGTAATCTTTTATTTATTGTTCATACTCGAAAACAGGGTTGTTAGTCCTTACTTCTGTATTACTATATTATATTCATACATGAAGTGAAAACTTTGAACTCTTTTTTAGAATTCTGTGTGTAGGGAGTAATGTGAGATATAACATACGTCAAGTGTCATATATGGAGAAGAAGCAGAAAGCTAAATACATTACAAATATTTAATGAAATACAACATTCATTGTTTATATTCATACAGCCAATATCAAACATCTTTTGTCAAACAGTCTCAAAGATTAGAGATTGTCGCCAAATGATTTTAAAATGTTGTCACGTAATACCAGAAAGATATTTAGCTCTATGCAGGAACATAAATAACTTCATAATATTCAGGCTTTAGAATAGGAAGTAATCGAAGGTAGCCACTAGTAAACCTGTATACAAGCCAACTGGTAACTGGCACATGAGCTGTTTCTTAGGGATGATGGCTCAGTTGTTAGTGTATACAGACGCTGCCTCAATGGACATGAGTTCGAATCCATGCAATTCGTTTGAGCTTTCGGTGAACGAAAACATCGTGATGAAAACATAGTATGCTGGTAGGACAGTCCTCTAATGCCCACATGGCTAGCTACCACCCTAAAGTAAAAAACTGCTGTCGAATACCTATAGATGTTTTTCGCTAGTTGCACTTGAGATCGAGTCCCACTAGTCTTGGCGTTTCCATCATCTTGGGCCACATCGGCACCTGAAATCAGGTGAGATATTGGCCACAACACTAAATCTATAAAAGAAACAACAAAAAAAAAAACCTTAAAGTAAAGAAATTTGCCGTGACTGGGTTATCACAACCCAAGCTGTCATAACTGCTTACCACCATGCATTACGTGCTTGGTAAACTTAAAACAACCTTACAAGGTATTTTATAATATTTTTTATCTAATAAATATAAATGCAATATTACAAACATTGATAAGAATTAAAATATATATGTTATTTACAATTAAATAACTGTGCCGCCAGACAAATGTAGTTATCAACTACTCCTATCGTGTAGTTTTTTACAACAATACTAGGTTATCGCGATTGGTTGGTAATCTTAGTCTCTGCTAAAATTATGACCTCATCCTATCATGTTTAACTTCAAGCCAACTCTCTCAGATGATATTTATATTAACTATGTACAATTATTATAAAAATGCAAGAAGTAAGCATTTGAGAAAAACAATCATGTTTGAAACTATTTTAATCACGCTTGATGAAGCAAGGAAACTGGATAATGTTGACGCCTGCACACATTGATCGAGTTTAGTGCTTTTGATAAATTACTTCAGACAATTAGTAACCTTATGTTATTACGGGAAGATACTGTCACTTTGTGATGGAGTATTTTGTCACTGTCAGTAATATTTCTATTTATCACAATTAGTCAAATAGTGAAATAACCCGTTTCGTACTATTTGTGTGAGTGATCGTTTAGAAAATGGAACAAACATACATCAAATTTACTAAACTCAGTAGTTTCATAGTTTATAATTGAATTTTCTAATTATATATAAAGGCATAGGTAGGTATATATATATTTGTAAGGTTTCGGAAATATTTATTGAGGCAACGATTTTCGACTTTCTTGTCATCATGCGGCAGGGATGTGCCTCAATCCTTTACATGAAGCATGAAAACTGCTACAGCATCCTGAGCTATTTTGTTTATTAGGAGGGACAGTACAATGCTATTTTAATGAATTACGCATCCTACGTCTATTTTATTTCATTCCAAATAGTAATATAAAATAGATGTTAATGTATCAACATTAACTTTGGTGCGTTTTTTTTTAAGTGAAAACTTCTTACATGAAGCATGACAACTGCTACAGCATCTTGAGCTATTTTTTTATTAGGAGGAGCAGTTCAATGCTATGTTAATGAATTATGCATTCTACGTTCATTTTATTTCACTCCAAATAGTAATAAAAAATTGTTGTTAGTGTATCAACATTAACTGTAGTGCGTTTTTTTAAAGTGAAAACTTCTTTAGACGCGTTGTGCACTTTTTGGTTGAACAAAAATCATGGAACATGCACCATCAACACCGAACTTTTTTCATTTATGTAGAGAGTGTATGCGAATTGTTAATTACGATCTTGTCAAATATGGTCTCTTGGTAGATCGGTTTGACTTGTGAATTAATAAACACGCGTTAGCAAGGTCGTAGGTTCCAAACCTCAACATATGGATGCGAGTTTTTCTGTAACTTTATTTTGTGATATAGTTTTTATTTCTGTCAGCAGTCCTCATGACTGGTTTAATTTTTTTATTTATAGCATTGATATATATCTGTTTTTTTTTTAATAATCTTATACAAAGATTTTGTATGTTATTATTAAATAAAGAAGGTAATTTTTAAATTACTAATCATCGCCTAGCCAAATTTTTTTACTTGTTAATATACATTTGTAATTGGATACAAAGAACAATTTATGTAAGAAGCACCATTTAAGAAGGAATTGGAATTTCAGCCCTCCGTGGACAAAAGCGAGTGGTAAATTTTATAATATGAGAAATACAATACTCTAGGTCACATTTATTTAAAACTTTGTATAAATAATTGTATTAACATAAATTAACATTAATAGGCGGCAAGGTTTATTAAATGTGATAAAATATTTTTAGATATTTTTATTTGGGTAGTAGCAATATTATTGTTAAAAAAATTATGTGTAATAACATAAAGACAAATACATAGAGAACACGATAAAAAAGAAAGTAATCATTACATATTTTAAAAAAAGTTCCATGTCACGTATGTTCGTATGTCTGGATGCGATTTACTGAAAAACTACACAACGAATTTTCATACGTTTTCTACCAATGAATAGAGTTAGTCATGGGGAAGGTTTATAATTCACTATGGTTTCGTACAAATGGCCTGATATATGACGGTACTGGCGTGTTAACTAATAATTATATGAAAACAAAGTATTTATTACGAAACTCTTTCTCTTAAAATGGTCTATTAAACTGTATCAACGTTATATGTCTATTATATGTACTATTACTGAAAAGAGGAAAGATTTGTATTTTTGTTTGTAACGAATAAACTCCAAAACTACTGGACCAATGTTAAAAAATCTTTCACCATTACAATGCTATATTATTCCTGAGTAACAGGCTATAAAATTGTTAAATAATTTTCAGTTCCATGCGAAGGAAGTCGCAAGACCAACTAGTTTATGATAAGATAAAATAATGCTAGAATTTTATTTTAAATGTATCTTTTTTTAGGTAATTGTATACTTGCCCAAATTAAATGAATACTCTTACTTATATGTTCTGCTATACGTGCAAATATCTAGCGGATTTCTAGTAACATATAACACACCTATATATTAAAAGAAACAAAAAATATTGTATATTATGTTAGTTTGGAGTGCAATGGGTATTGAATAACATCTGAGTTACCCAAGCCAACTTCAACTGCACGCGGTGCACCCTGCCGAGTAACCGACGAAGCTCTGGCGATTGTTGATCTCACCTTTGGTTTTAGTCAAAACGGCTAACCATGTTATCCTTGATCCGTCACAGCTTGGTAGTAGAGATATTTCCTGACTGGTAGACTGATGCAAAATAAAGATTCAGGACGGTAATCATTTACCGTCAGATGGGACGTCTACCTATTTATTGGCTATTAGTATAAAAAAGAAAAGTCACGGAATCTAATAAGATATGCATAAAATTAATAAAATGAAATCCTATGTTTTTGTCATTTCAAATATTTGTATATAGAGTGTTTTAGATGGCAAAGGTCAGATGAAGCCTTAATTGAAAAGTAGTACTACCAGTAATAGTGTGAACAAATGGATATATGTAGTATGTACAATGTGCTCAGTGACAATAGAAACTGTACAATGTGCCTGTTAATACGGTTTCCAGTGAGATGTTTGTTTTACCTGATTGCCCTCATTACATTGTGGGCGGGGTAGTCCTTTTGTTCAGTGGAGATGTGTAGTAGGTGCATTTAATGCCTAGGATATCCCTCTGTATCGTCAACATAAGTGTTACTATAGATATTTACAACTTTAGATTCATTTTTAGATCTGATTTCACCTGTAATATTATTTGACGATGTTTTATTACTGTTCTGGAAATAATTACAGAAATTGATTTTTTGACTCATTATATAAGTATGTACTTACTGTGCTTGAAGCTATTGCTAGTTTGGAATAAAATATATGCGTAAATTTAACACAATGGAATAATTAATATACTAGACAAAAAATTAAGGGATATAAAAAAAAATCCAAATTTTTGGGTGATTTTCAACGAGCTGTAACTCCGAGGAAAATGATCGTACAGAAAAAACAAAAAAAGCAAATTGTAGCTCCATGTATTTAGTTTTCAGATATGATTATGAAACATTTTTGTCATGTCCAGGTCTGGAGAAATCCTAAGAAAACTACCAAAATAATTTTTTTCCAAATTATTTCTCGTCTAAAAAGGTCCACGGGCTTCAAAAAAATTTTTTTGATTGTTTCGTTCAAAAGCTCTTTTAGAAAATTTAATACTCTTTAATTTGACGTATTCAAAAAGCCTGTACGACGATTTGCCGCGGAGTTATCGTCAATCAAAGCAAAAAAGTTCTTTTTCACTTTGATAATCAATAACTCCGGATATAATGATCGTATAGAAAATTGAAGGCGGGTTTTGAAAACTGCACAATATTCTCTATCAGAAAATGTAAACATTTTTTAGATTATTTTTTTTTTAATTGAAAATTCGGACTGAAAAAAGACAAAAATTCGCATAATTAAGGATATTTGGATAACTTGGTATAACTTTGGATAAAATGAATGAACGAAGAATATCGTCGGTAATTTTTTAACCTCAAAGTGTCCTCTAAAATCCCTCAAAAATTCAAAGCGCTGCGATTTTTTTTAATTGTGCCCCGAAGCTTCAAATTCTTTGTTTTTGCATAAATCACCATTATGAGCAATTTTGTGATTTTAATTCATTTTTTCAATGAAAAAAAACTTTTTCTCTCTAAAATCTCTATTTTTTTGATCAGAAAGATTAACTGCTAAAGAAATTTGAAAAAAAAAATCAATTCCTATACGATCATTATTTCCGGAGTTATTGATTATCAAAGTGAAAAATAACTTTTTTGCTTTGATTGACGATAACTCCGCGGCAAATCGTCGTACAGGCTTTTTGAATACGTCAAATTAAAGAGTATTAAATTTTATAAAAGAGGTTTTGAACGAAACAATCATAAAAAATTTTTTGAAGCCCGTGGACCTTTTTTCAGACGAGAAAAAATTTTGTTTTGGTAGTTTTCTTAGGATTTCTCCAGACCTGGACATGACAAAAATTTTTCATAGTCATATCTGAAAACTAGACACATGGAGCTACGAATTGCTTTTTTTTTGTTTTTTCTGTACGATCATTTTCCTCGGAGTTACAGCTCGTTGAAAATCACCCAAAAATTTGGATTTTTTTTTATATCCCTTATTTTTTGTGTCTAGTGTATATTAAAGATATTTTTTAATAAAATGACGAAGCATACAAGTTTCCAATCGCTCTGGGGTTAAATAGTCTATACAGTGTATATTTATTTATATCCAACCTTAAAAAACTTAGAATGCTTATTCAAGTTAATCATTAAAATATTAAAACACTGATGCTTTATAGTAGAAAAATGTGTTTCAGTGTTGCATCCACAGTCGCCCCTAGCAAAGATTTCTTTTTATTTATGTAAGATTTAACGTTTGGTTAGAATTATAATTCATGATGTAAGCCTAAGATGACAACATGCTAAGTTCTATGAGAGACTGGTTTTAAAGTGCACGAGCCGGAATCGATCGATGCTTCGTGCAATATTTTTAATGTTATGGTAATTGTATTTAGCCAGGCAGGCAATACAAGATAGTTAGCTTTTATTATTATTCATTCTTCAAAGTGATCGAAAGATATAGTAGGCCTCAAATAATAGTTTTATATTATAGTTTTTTTTTTACTTTATAGGTTTATCGTTATGGCTTCAATCTCAACGTTTATTAAGTTATTAAGTTAGTTAGTTTATTAAGTTTCCCAAGATGGTAAACACGTAAAGCCTCGTGGAGGGACTGGATCTAAAGTGTAACTGACGGAACACACCTATAGGTATTTAGCGGCAGATTTTTAACTTGAGGATGGTAATTAGCTAGGTGAACATTTACAAAAAGCTCTGTATACTATGCTAATTATGTTATTTAAATACCAACGTAAAATAAAGGTAGTGTCAAATTGGTTATTAACATTACTCCATTAATAAACAAACATATTGTAATTGCAGTTTCATTTTATAAGTTTTAAAAATAGTTATGTACAGCAACTTAGACTCTATGAGATTGTTTCAAATTAAGTTTTCTAGGTGTTACTTGTTCTACGTGTGTTGTTCTACGAATCTTCTTGTAGCAGATGTTATATCTTAGAGAAGAAAGAATGGAACGTTAATTTTATTGTGTCCGTGCACGTTTCCATTCCGGTTCAATTTAGTTTTAAATGACTTTACAAAGAATTAGATGCGAATTTTCTATTGTGTCTTAGTTTAAATCGTTAAATAGTAATTTGAAATTCTACTTTTATTATAAAATAGAAGTTTACTGACTTATATACCTACTTGTATTAGGACTCTTCTTAGTAGTATTTTAGTAAGTTATTTATAAATATGTATATTTAAACAATAGAAAAAGTAACATGTACATTTTTATGAAAGTAAATTCATTTAAACCTTTTGGACAGAATCAAGCTAATAACAGTAAAACTAATATAAGTACTAAAATAATTATACAGTTAACAGAATCCTGGTATAAGAATTCAGAAGCGACGATAGCTAGTTGGTAGTGTGTACGGACGCCGTATCAAAGGACGTGAGTTTGAATCCACCAACAATAACCTTGAGCTTTCGGTGAAGGTCGTGAGGAAACCATGGCACGGTGGTGGGGCTTTTTGTAATACCCACCTGGCTAGCTACTACCCTCAAGTTAAAAATCTGCCACCAAATACCTATAGGTGTATTCCTTTCGTTGCACTTGAGAGTCAATCCCTCTAGTAGGCTTAGCGTATTCATCATCTTGGGCTACATCGTCACTTAACTGATGTTAACTGATAACAAAAAAATATCTATATAAATATATTTACAAACATTCTATGATTGGCTACTTCTACAAATATTAATAGTTTGGGTGAGTATAGTAGATTGACCATTATATTATTTCTCATGTTACTAATAAGTATGGTAAATTACTACACTTACATTTAGTACTTTATAATTTTTAAACCTCTACGAAACGAATCCAAAACTAGTCATTTTAGGTCCCCATCCGAAAACACTTTTATCTAATAAGTTAAAATTTGCAACGTCCGTCCCTGCGTTCTAACGCCTATTCGGTACAAAATCAAAGCGAACTCTTTAAACAAGTGGTAGAAAAATCAAATTTCGTATAGTAAAGTATTTCATCATTCATTACAATTAGTTTGCTAATGGACTTTGAAGCTTTTAGAAAAAACGTGCACGTTTTTAACATCAAAGACTATTATTTCCTTTGTGAAAAATTATAGGAAAAAACAATTAGGTACACAAATTCTAATCTATAATTTATTTTTACGCAACCACTGATTAAAAACAAATTTAGCATGAAAAATTAATTACATTGTATTACAGTCGTTTAAAATTGATCGAAAATTAAAATATATTAAATCTCAGATCATCATAATAATATTGGCATTTTAATATCTTTATATAAAAGCTTTCGCTTCGTCATAATCAATATATTGTGCGCACAATTCGCAAGCGGTCGTGGATTACAATTGTGTCTCCCATGTTTTATTTATAACTGCACATAATGGTTTAATGTATTCAGTATTTCTATTTTAGTACAGAAATGAACGTACAGCGGCAGTACTTTGAGAGGTAAATCTTGCACCGATTGTATAATATTCTATTTACCTATTACTATTTAAAAAAAGAGATATTCTAATACAAATCACCTTACTGTAGAGAAAAATAAATTCAACATGTTTTTTTTTTCTGATACTAGTAGTAGCTGTCCCATGTAAGGCGTGCATATTAATTTATTATATATAATATGTATTTAAAATTTAATTTAATGTAAAATTTTAAGGAGAGCGTCAACTTTTCTAGACAGACGCATTTACGTATGATTATTTTTAGAAACATTTATCAAATTTTGTCTAAATATTTTTAGACTAGTAAAACCCTTAACTTGCTTTTACCATGTACCCAAATGATTTGGAGCATTCTGTGATATCTATACGCATATTGAACGTATGATAATCTCCTTAGTCGATAGTGGAGCATCCACTATCATGTTAGATGTGCATATGTTATGAAAAGCCGTTCTTAAGAGTCTGATATCTTTTTATATCTCCTACTCCTATCATCCTCCTAACATCGAACTATTCAAAAATAACTTGAAAGAGACATTTCAGCGAACCGGCATGATGGCAACGTTGGCTATGCATTGTTGTTTTTGGATTGCAATGTATATATGACATACCATTTTTTCCGTACCAGGATAAAGAACAATAATGGTTACAAATATCGGGGCACAAATGTGCACATGGAGATAATTTCAAACTAATTAAACCTTATATTTAGTTCACTAAACAGTTCATAGACTGTACACGGATAGATATTAGAATATAACAAGTAGACACCGAACTACTAAACAAACTCATTACACAAAATTAGGTTAAATTAGGCGTCAACCAAATTCCTTTTCAGTTCATTAGAAGAATTTAGTGTTTTGTGTCATGAAGCTTGGAATATATTTTTACTTATCGTGTTAAGTACATCAGATAATATCTTCTACACACAAAAACCACGTTATTTCTGCTGTATAAAAATAAAAGGAAATACCAATACACTACGATGTTTGCTTTAAAAAACAGTAGAGAGTAAGTAAGTACTAGTAAAAAGAAAAAGTACTAGAGGGTTACCGAATGCAACCGAGACGGTGTCTTTCAAAATCAGCCGTTGGATATTAAGCTGCGTACATTCTACGGCGAGTACACATACCTATATATTAGCGATAAGCGCTCTTGTTTGACTTGATGTTACATAATTTACTATTATATGGGATACAACTAATATAGCAAAATTGTATGCAAAATGTTTTGAAATATTAAGAATGATGTTCATTGTTTGCGTGTATAGAGATCGAGTCAATGGACGTAAATTTGAATCCCAACGATGAGCCTGAGCTTTAGATGACGGAAAACATCGTGTTGAAGCCATAACATGGTGGTGGGATATTTCTAATGCCCGCCTGGCTCGCTACCATTCTTAAGTTGAATATATGTCGCCAAACACCCACGGATGTGTTCCAACATTTGCACTTGGGAGTCAGTCCATCATAAAAAGACAATTGTTTAGAATTCGAACAACGTTAACTTTTGTTACGTTTGTGTACAATATTACCAAATCTATTTCCATTGTAATTTTTTCTGTCATTTATTGTTTCCTTTATCAACATATATGTATTAATACCTTCAAAAAAATCAAGAGAAAATGTAAGTACACTATGTTATTACAAAAACAGTGATTAATTGCTGTATTTGTTAAATAGGTCTAGAAATACTTTAACAAAGCTTTGATAACGTGATTAATGTGACGTTTATAATCTCACCAATACAGCTGTAATAAATCGTACAATCGATACGAGGTAAACAAATAAGTACCTACCTAACTTGGATTCGGTTATATAAATACCAATACACAGGCTAAATCTATAGTACCTTTTAATAATAGATTCATTTCCTCAGACATATACATCCAAATTTGTTAGTAAACTTAGTCTACGTTAGCAATTACATTAAAAGAATAATAGTAATTATATTATGTTACACCTATTACTAGGTTGCATAGGTGCACACACTTTTTAATAATCCAGTCCAGTGAGTAAAAAAACATACTGTCCACCTGTTCGGTCCATCTGACAATAAAATTAAAATATTTAGATGACCAGTAAAAATAACAACGCGATATACTTACTAAGCATTTGCTATACCAACATTCGTATGTAAACATATGAGGGTAAAGGGTAAATACTCGATTGTTTTGTTGAACCAAATTAGATTTCTTTTCTCGAAGGCAAAGTTTCCTCTTAAACTATTACAGACATTTAAGGATGAATATACAATTGGCGGTCTAAATAAAGAATTCCAATGCCATATTTATATAGAATATGGTGCGTTTAGTAAGCTGTTAGACGTATTCAAACAAAGAATACATATAAACGTGTAACTTAGTGGTTTAGACTAATGTGTTCTGGAGTGTATTATGGAATCGATATTTCAAGAAGCAAGTCATCTTTAAAATGTTAGTCATCTCGAAAATTATCGAGCGTATGATATTAGTCTCACTTATAAATGCCACAGTTCATAGCTCAATAAAATAGTAGTGGAAAGCCCATACTTAGTACAAAAATGACGGCAGATAAAGTAAAGCGTTATTTTTAAGACGTTATATCAAAAGTACCTTAGAAACATAAGAATACTGTTCATTAAAAGAGGTCTATACTTAACTATTGGGTATATAGTAGATGTAGACTGAAGAAGAACAATAATATACATAGTAATAGCGAATATTAATAAATATTTTTCTAATTTTATTTTAACGGTTTATACTAAATATGTTTGATACATAAGTAAGTAGCATGAATGAACCGTATTTCCAGATAAATATGATTTAGTTGTCAGTTTCAGTCAAGTAAATATTATTCCGCGTAACTCAGGGGTTCCCAAACAGTGCGCCGAAGAGAGCACAGAGGGGCGCAGTCAGATGCTCCTGTTTACCATTCTCCGGAAACTAAACTTAGGCATAGAGACGATAGGAGGTCGATTTTTTTGTTTTCATTGTGTTGATTGGGTCTGTAGCGATACACAGCTGACATACAACGTTACTGTGTATACACTGCATGACAATATTATCGTTGAAGACCTTTTATTCTGTAAAAGCATTTCCGAAAGCGCAAAGGCTCAAGACTTGTTTGTATTTCTTAACAAATTTATAACAGAAAATGATTTAGATTGCGAAAAGTGTATCGGTGCATGTGCGGATGGTGCTCGATCAATGTCTGGCAGGTATGGAGGAATATAAGCGCTTATTCGAAAAAAGCACTGCATGCTATGTGAACTCATAGCATCATCCATAGGGAAGTCCTTGCGTCAAAGTCAATGAGCTCTGAATTGAACCAGGTATTAGAAATGTTATTGACGTAGTAAACTATATAAAAATTAGGCCGCTAAAAGCCAGACTTTTCAAATAACTATGCATGGATATGGGAGCTGAACACACAGCTTTGCTATATTACTGCAGTTCACGACGAAATGTCTTATTTCGTACATTCGAATTACATTGAGAATTTTACACATTTTTACAAGACGAAGGTCATGTAAACTCCAGATAATTTGCCGGAACAAACTTTTGCTAAATGTAGCATATTCGTGCGATATATTTGAGAGAATGAATAATTTGATCTGTCTCTGCATATATTGCACATATTGAAACTATTGGAGAAAATTCGGCGTTTAGGAAAAACTAGAGTTGTGGATTAAAAAATTTTTAATGAAGACAGAGGTCAGAATTGTTGCCTTCAATTGCATAAATATACGGCCTCTAAAGAGCTTGTTGTCTCACAAGAATTGATGGCCCTTTTCACTGAACACCTTTCTGAATGGTTTTCGATATAATTTGCCGAAGCTAATATCAAAAAATTTGCAAGGATCCCAGATCCTTTCCATGCACAAGCTCTACCAGGATTTACTTCACAAGAAGAAGAGAGTCTCATTGAACTCTCTTGCGACAGTAGCCTTAAAATAACATTTACGTATTCCGATTTGGTGGAGTTTTGGATATCGGTCCAAAATGAATATCCAAGTATACATTTAAAAGCTCTAAGAATTCTCATTCAGTTTGTAACATCTTATTTATGTGAAGCTGGATTTTCAGCTGAGCTGTAATAAAGAGCAAATATCGCTCATAGATCAATGTGGAGCAATAAATGAGAGTAGCGGTGTCAAGCTTTATACCAGGCTTTGAAAAAATGTGTGGAGATCATCAAGCTCACACGTCACATTGACTAAGTTGCATTTGTATTATATTTCCTATTTTTGTTAAAAAATAAATATTTTCTTGTATATAAATATAGAAACTCAGTTTCATATTGTGGGTGATTTAATTTTCGTGCCTATCTACTTAGTATCATTGTACCCTATTTCAACTAGCTAGGGGGCCGAGAGAAAATACTAAACCTGTAAGTGCGCCGTAAACTGAAAAAGTTTGGAAACTCTTGGCGTAACTCAACGCTCTGATTGTTTAGTGGTAGAGTAAAAGAACAAAACATCGACTGATATGGGTTCCCATTCTATTATAACTCCTCATTTTATTGGAAAAGCGCTCCGTGATCAAAAGACAGTATAGTAATATAATATTTTGTCTAAAAAATACTAGCATGTGTACTTAAGCACCTGTTATACGTGTATCTACAACATTTTTTAAAAGTTATGGATAATCATAATAGTAATTATAAGAATAACAGTCTACTTAATTTAGTAACACCTTAATGTAACATTGAGCTTGTTACCAAACGTAAAATTTAAACTCAGCTTATATATAGTGATGGACATATGAAGATATAATTTCAGAAAGGCATTATCACTTCCTAGAATGATAAGTCATGAAGATATGATACCTAACGATACCAGACTAGCAAACAGCGAAAGTAATAGAAAACAATATTATGTATAGGTATAAAATGTATAATGATATTTTATAATACGGATGGAAAGAAAGGTGTAATAAATTCATATACCAAAGCCTGTTTATCCTTTGGGTAGAGCTTTAACAGACGCAGGATAGCTATACAAAGAGGTTGAAATAAAAAGAAGAAATAATTTTGTCTTCATTTGTGAGATAAACAAAGTATATAGTTTTCGTTCAGCGGGTAAAATATTATCCTTACAAATAGATATTACTGTTTTAATATTAACCGAAAAGTATAATTTATTTCATCGTATTAAAATGTTTTGTATACATTTAAATAGGTAATTCAATCGCAGTTGTCGCTGTCATGTTGCTTTGTGAAACTCTCAGGCGCTAAAAACATATCTGTTTATCTCAGAACGCAACAAATCCAAACAGAGAAAAGAATTGACTTTATAGTCACCTCCCAGTTGAGTACAAATCCCAAACACCATATTTTGCTCGGCTATGGAAGTTATTTTGCGTATATCATTAAATTATGTAGGTTATTTAACTTCTGTTAGTTACTAATGTTTATAGTTTTATTTTCTCAAATGTAATTTTCTAATTAAGTCAGCCATTATGCTGAACAACATCCGTTAATAAATGCGGTACTAGCTATACACACAAGATATGTATGATACGTGAGTGTAAACATTCAGTCAATAACTAATACGATTTTATTAAAATTAGAATTATTATCTTGAAATATTACGAAAAGAAAAGAAAATCTTTCATATTGTGATTCCGGTAATATTGAACACAGTATATTTCATATGGGACTAATAATGGTGTTACTACTTCACTATTCCTAATCTATACATATAATAAATGTAAATTTCACGTATCTAAAGTTTTTGGATTAGTGTCAAAAAAAATTGCAAGTAGCTAAGAATAAAATACAACTACATTGTTTTAGAAATATCTGTTTGTCTGTTTGTGTGTGCACGTATCACTGCAAAGTAAAACGTTTATGATAAAACGTCACCAACGAAAACATAAAGCACATCTTAGTTTAACATTTACTCTTGTCTTCATTAAAATCTGTTTACTCAAAATTTATCGTAATTTGAATGACTTCTTTTTAAGTTCTTTATCATACAGTGCGGATGGAAGATAGAAAAATCAAAATGTAAGATTTTTCCGTCACGACCTTTTCTTAGTCTGTTCTGTATTGCAATATATTTCAATAGCGTAGACGGTTTTTAATAGCGCGGTTGGCTGTGTCAAGTCATAGGTGTGCGCTTATTGGTTAAAGACAGTCAGAAAGTTCTCAACAGCTGGGCAGATATAGTTTGTATATGTCATACGCGTTAGCTGTTTCATAGCGTATTATAATGAATTTATAATCCAAATAATATTGTTAGAAGATTATAATTCGATGTAGTTTAAAAGAATAGTCAGGTCGATAATAATAACACGATGATATCCGAATATACACGTTTCCACTGTTACCATATTTTTGATGACGGAACAGAATTACAACCACAAAAGTCAATCTTACGTACCTTCTTAGATGTTCCAGCTACGTACGATGAACGTCTTGCCTCGAGCGCTACGCTTCGACTGTTTTTACTAGACAGTCGTGGTCGTCTCAACATCAGTTTCTAGGGAGATGTGAGGAAACTGTACAGGGCGCTTTGCCCTTTTCAGTGAATTTAATCGCAGTTAGCGGCCGCTAACTGGTCTCTGGGTTGCTGCCGGCTCGTAGGAGTTGGGTGGACCCAAAGTAGTGTGTAGATTTCGGATTAGGTTTTCAGGTCGTTTTCTCAACATTCGTCTGAAATCTCGCATGATGGTAGAGTTCCTAACGTAGCGGGAAGCTCTTACGATCGTACGTAAGGATAGTCTCTCTTGGACTCTCAGGCGTTCTTTTCTCATTTCGGCCACATACGCGTACCATGTTTTTACTAGCTGTGTTTGTACCGTATTTATACTACTCGGTATTGTCAACTACCCTCGATGAACTATACTTCTAACAATATATTATTTACGAAATTTCCTACAATTCATTCAATTCATTTGTTATCTCCAGTTAGCTACAATGCTAATCCGCACGCCAAAGGCTTCGCGCGCCTGCCACGTAATTGCTTCACCGATCCCGTCGATAAAATAACAAGATTGAACGCGATTTTCCCTTTCGTCGCCACCAATCGTACCTGTCCGCGTACACGTCCGCGTAACCGCCGCCCTCGCCACTGAGGCCGAGCGGTTAATTTTGCTCCCACACACCCGTCGCGGCCTCCCTCCGCAAACGCTTGAACCTAGGTTCAATCCTCCGGATAGGAGTCCTCGGGCGACTCTGCTCCCGCAATACAGTGACACTCTACATCATCATAACACCGCATACCATCCATGCACACCCACACTATAGATAAGGTCGTGCTAGGATAACTAAATTAATAAGTTAGGACCTGTTGGTTAGTTAGGATCGCGAATCCTTTCTTCACTTTCAGGCAGCAGCCCAAGTCGAAGTTCGGCCATCCTGGCATCCTTGCGCTCGCTGCCTTGGAGCTAAGTGTCCTCAGCACTAGCCCCAAAAAGTTCGGTGAAGCTGTCAAAGCCCCTTAGGCTAACAGCGTACGTCAAGTCGAAAAAAAAAAAAAAAAAATTGATATCTCTGCGTTTCATTTAATTGATCTCAGACGCTAGTAATTCGTTTATTTGTATATGTTAATTATTACTTTATCAATCCTAATATACTACGTAAGGAAATGAGTTCCAACCGAGTGTTCCACGACACTCACGCATTTTTTCTATAAAGTATGTACACCACAAGCATATTTACCCAAGCTTTAATTTCGTAGACTCGATGAAATCTCTTCCGAACTCATCTCGACACCGCGCTAATGTAAAAGATGTAATTACAAACTTCCCGGGATTCTAAAGAAACAGCTCTACATACCGCCCGCCCCTTCGTTAGGTTAGGGTTGAACGTTTGTAAATTAGTTAAGTAATTCGTGTTATAACTCTGATAAATCCTCGAAGTTACTAATATTTCCATATATTTTATTAATTTTACCGTAGAATAAGCAATAACAAACTAGTATAGATTAACGCCTATCAATATTTGTATTCAGATTAACAATGACACGTATTGGAATGTATGTAGATAGGGAAAGACGCACAGTCTTTCCCTATCTACACACAATTTTCTGTTCGATTCGATTTCAATTTCGAATATACAAATGACGCATTATTATGGTGCAGGTATAATTAACTTTATGGTTTTACAAATAAAAAAATATAATCACGTGGCGTGGTAAAGGCATAAATCTAGGCTACATCGAGAAAAAGGTATTTCGTTTGAACGTGTTAGGATTTAGGAGACGAGCTAATGTATAATATATAAATGTTGATTTTTATCTCATTATGTTTTATGATTTGGACTAGAGCTGTACCTAGAATTAGAGCTCGATCGAAAGCAAGCGTATATGACCAACGCTTAACTTCAGCGTAAAACTGGTCTTTAGAGTAAATGACTTTGAATTCTGTTCCATTTTTAGAATACGAATGAAAAATACCCCATTACATTTTTCATGGAAATATGCCTGACTAATGTGGCCATTAGTGCTTTGCTGCGATTAAACAAAGGTTAGACAAAAGTTCATTGTTGACTTGACTATAATTAAAGAATACTCGTGGAATACCCTACGTAAGGTCATGAATACAACGTTTAACCCTGTCGTAGCTTAAATATATTTGTCGGTGATCTTTACATAGCGTATATTTTGCTGTGAAATGGTTTATTGTAACTTTTCCTTATACACATCGCGATGTAAGCTTTTAGTTCCTAGACAAATGTAGCGTAAGAAAAGAAAATAAAGTAGAACCCTCCAATTTGTAAGTAAACATGTTACAATTTTATATAGATAGTTTATTGTCAAGGATATGAGTTATATACGAGTAAAATATCGTCAAATAATTTTATTAATGAAATTACAGCTATTTTTATAAATATCAGGGATACGTTCAAGAAGTATCTTTTAAAGTTTACGGCAATAACGTTATTGTTATTTTATATTCGTAATGTATTATGACTGGTAATTATAGATATAATATTGATAGATGCTCCAGTGATTATGACTATTGATCCTTTTAACTCTACGTGACTTATGTAATGGAATATAATGAGTTTTTTCTAAGGTTTAGCATTTCATAATAATATCATAATGGTAAAAGTCAATATGATTCAAAACGGTTAGTATATTAAACCCTATAAGGGGTGGGGGACTGGTTCTCAACTGCAGTGGTTGAAGATAGATTTTCAACTAGAAGGTAGTACTACAGTTTATCATGATGGTTTCCTTTAGAGAGAAATTAAGCTGGTGGGAAAGACACGAAATCACATCGAACAAGAAAAACGATGTCTGTACACCCTATCACTGAGTCAAATATATTCATACTTTCTATTAAAATTATCAAACTTATTGCTGGTCTGTTCTAGTCGATATTTTGCTTGCGTGTACGATGTTCGTCTGTATCTCCGATAAATAATACCAAAATACATATCAAACTGGATCCAATATATATATATATATATTATTGAACCGATTCAATAATCAGCATGAAAGTTTATAGTAAATCTCTTTCATAAAGGTTTTATACTATCTCTAAATTCGATAGGTAGCGAAAGAATATGTCTACGATCGAGTTATTATATAATAATCTTTTATATATTATAGGCTATAAGTCGATATAAAAAACATGTGATACAAAATAAACTAAATTATCATTTCATCGTTTCTTAAGTATATGGGTTTAAATGTATAATGGATAGAATATAGTTTTGCTAAAATTCGTTTTCGCTAAATAAAAAACAAAACGTCGTCAGTTATTTTATTTTATACACAAAATCTCACATAAAAGTTGTACTGAGTTATTGATTATTGTCTCCTTATCTATAAGAGAATTAATATCTATGCACATAATACAATAGTATTCTTAAATATATAAATAAAAAAAAACTTTTCGTCTATACTTGTATTTATTACCCCTAATAATAATATCGTGTGTTTTCTTCAATTATCCCTTCGTTACTACGAGGGGAATGTCGCTTTGCTCTCATGTTAATTGTGCGGTTTCTTCGAGTATATATACACATCTATTGTTTTGATTATCCTTGTTTGCTGTCCTGGAATAAATAGGCTATACGTATAATTAATATTAAGTAAAAATATGTATAGTAAATTAATAAACATTTAAGGATATTCCTGTCATATTTTGTTATACATTTGTAACATACTTGCAGCAAAAGTTCATGAAAAATATATATTAGGCATTTTGTTTTTGTTATTTATATACATTTTAGTTAACTTGATAAATCTTTTTTAAATTTAGATTAAGAATTATCTTTTTAAATTATGTTCCATATTATATACACCGTTTTATATATTTTTTAATGTAAAAGTAGCAACAATAATAAAATAATTTATTCTCTAAAGAGAGCATAAGCTCTAGATATATTGGAACGTAATGAAATAAAGTATATTTTTGTTTACAAGTATTGAATAAATTACATACAAAAATAAATCAAATGCATCATGAAACATACTCGTACACTTAATTTCTAATGGACCAATTTTAGGTTAGGACCTATGTTAATTTGTAAATCACAAAATCTGCCAAGAACAACTAAATGTTAATTAATAGCGTTTACGGTTTCCTCTTTATAAGAAGACTTTAATTAAAATATAATTGTTAGAAATCAGTAAACTTTGTTTTCTTCGGAAAAATGCCTGCAACCGACAAACTCATTATGCTTGTAGACTTATATTTCCAATTATATGCATTATTGTCAACACAGTGTACGTTTCGTTCACTAAAACGTTTCTACTTTGATATTATTTCATAATCGCTTGCAACCGCAGAAAGTTTTAATAAAAAATGTGGTTTTAAAAGCTCGGAAGCCAAATTAAACTCTTTCTACTACTTATTGTGTTCTTTTTTCGAATCTCTACATTCAAACAGTTAAATATTTTATCTTTTTATTTGTTTTGTCATAATATATAAAGCGACTAAAATCGACTTGCTATCATGACAAAAAAACATCAATCTCGGTATCCTAATAGTATGAGATCTTTTACATATGAGTAATCTGTGTCAGTTTTGATATTGATTTCACATTAAGACAATATTTTTATGTTACAATCCGTACTAATATTATAAATGCAAAAGTGAGTTTGTTTGTTTGTTATGATGAATTTTGGCATAGAGATAATCGGGAACCTGGAGACGGTGATAGGCAACTTTTTCTAGCAAAAAACTTATTGGAAGTGAAGTAAAGAGAGAGATAAACTTTGTATGAATGTTTTTATTACATTATGCCATTTGATTGACGAAATCAGTATTAACGCGAGCGAAGCCACAGGTTAAAAATAGTCTATTACAATATATATTGATTTAATCTTATAATAATAAGATCATACATTCGTCTTCGTTACAATATGTCAAAAATAACTTTAACTTAAAATCAGATCTCGTTTAATCTAGAATAAAGTAGGGTTTGAAAGTGAGGTAAGATTTGGAAGGTATCATTTTATAATGAATTTTGTTTCAGACATTACTTAATTATTTTACCTATTAACCTCATATCTGTAATTAATTATTATAAGTTAAATTTAATTCAAGATATTTTAAAGAAGACATGACGCATTTCTTTCGTGTACATTTTGCAACATAGCAAGGTTTATATCGCACCACTGGGAACCATTAAAACAACTTGGCTGTGAGTTTGTGGTGGTTGAACCGTATCCGTGCATATTTTGGTTGTTTTATTCGTCGTTGTGATCGTGGTTGAATATAATGACTGTTACTTAAACGCTATTACCTTCTGTTTTACGATATAATACAAGCCGTGGCTTATCAGAACCGTGCGGTCTGAACGCTACGTGTAATGTCGCACTTTGCAATGCCCGTAAATAAGAAAACAACGTTATAGCTTGTTTTAAATGGAAACTGTATTGTTTTATTGAATTAATTTACATCGCGTATTAAAGTTAAATAAAATTAGGAAACTGTATTTTATGGACACATGATATTACATTTTATTTTATCATATAAATACCCACTAAGACATGTTTTTAAAGTCCCGCCCAGGTGATGGAAAAACAGGGATGGAGTTGAGAGCACCAGAGTGACTAGTTCAGTATTTAAAAGAGAATATTTACAACGTAAGCTTGTGTTTTATATATCTCCATGATTTAATTAAAATTGTTACAAGCGTGCAATTTTGTTTGTATCAAATTTAATTCTAAATGTGGAATCCATTGGATTGGTTTATTATATCATAGCTTATATGTCTATATATTAACTGCAAATATATTTATTTATTATAGAAACAATACACGCCAATAAATACCAATAATTGTTATCAGCCTGAAACAATCGCGAGTATTTGTAGTAAGAATACTTTTTACTAAACTTCTACTAAAAGTGATTAAATAGATACAAAAATTCGTTGTATCTTGAATGTTAAGATCTTTGCAAAAAAGTTAGATTAAAAAAAATTGAGAGTATATCGTTATTCGTAATTGGTCGATATAATGAAAATGTGTATTACTTTTTTATTCGTATCTAGAATTAGTTAATCTATATCGAAGTTTATTGGATCACCGAATATAGAGATAAGCTTATTTCGATATCTCATTTCTTATTTTCATTAATAAAAATATTAAATATCGCTCATTTTCAACCTATTTGACACAAACATTATAGAATAAAATAAATAAATATAAAATACAATCGAAATAATCACAAAACAGAAAATAAGTCCCAGTTGGAGTAACTCACCGACGTTGAGACCATTACTTTTACCAGTCTTTAATTACATCAAGGATTTTGTAGAGTAATCGTTGTGGCATTTAAACTTAAAGTTATAATAAATAATGTTAATTAAACTTCATTATATTGTTTCTAAAGGTAAATGATGTTAAATTTCGATGTTTTGTTGTTTATCTTGTAGCTAACTACTATTTACAAGTTTCATTTATTTACTGAGGCTATTAATAAAGATTTTAATATGTTCAAAAGTAACTTTATGTGTATTCTTGTTTAGTTTTATTTTATGTGAGTATTATCAATGGTAATATTAACAAATTATCTTAACCCGTTGGTGACCCGCCTTGATCGCGACATCACTATGAATACAGCTTTCAATCCTTGCAGGACTGGAAAGGCTGAAATTGATTATGTCAGTATAGTAAACTTAGCTTTTCAAATTATATAGTTCTAAAGTTGTAAAATCCCAGTGCGAGTAGAAGGCCTCCTTTTCAATGTAATTACCGGTTCAAACGTTTGATTGATCAACGACCTATTGATTGTTTTAAACGATTTTCTTTCTCCCATTGGAGGTACTAAACACGAAATCATTCAGCGTTTAGTTCCCTTTACGAAATGATCTAATTAATTTTGTTGAATGTATACATCAATCTATTAAGATACTTAATGCTTATTAAAGGTGAAATTATAACTTAAATCGCATACGCATATTTCTTTATACTATTGTTCGCCCAGTAGTTGAAAGTCAATCATAATCTTTTTTGAAAATTAATACATAATCTTGTAAAGTTAGAAAAACCACTATTTGTATTTATATTACTAAAGCATGTCAGGACTAAACTAAAATTGGTTAGCAGAGTATATAAAGGTGCTAAACTGTTTTGTTTGTCTATTCATATATATAAAATATAGGTAAATACCAAGAAAGGATTTTTGAAGATTCATCCCCCGAGTGGGTTAAATAAGGTGTTAGAAATACTATGGTTCCTGAGCCGTTGCCGGTGGGAAATCTAACCCGCACACGGTTTGTCTATAGCAATAGTATGAAGAGGTTAACATTTGTGAATGTTTTTTTGAGGTAATTTTATGGAACTACCGATAATATTCTGAAAAACCCTTACTAATGGAAGGTAAAATTATGTATTGCTGTGTTTATGTTATCATGCTATTTTTTTAATATATTGTAATTAATACGCGCGAAGTTACGGCTTGGTTGCTCGTAATATCATAAAATTAAACAGCTTTTTAAATGAATGAATTTAGTATCATTTCCATTTAAAAATTCTCAGTACATTTGATATTCCGTTTATTGAAGAGGCTAATTTCACAGCTATGACAAATGAGCACAAATTTAATGTAATTGAATCAAGCGATTAAAGTTAGAGTGTAGAACAATTGAACATTTAAATACTGAATTATACCTTTTACGTCATAATAATACAGATTTCATTTCACCTGTAAATAATATACAGTAAGACACGACTAGAGTACTGAATTTCGGGTTGTTATGGATATGAGATGTCAAATCTGAGTAAATTAAACCATTTACACAATTTCGTTTATAGATACAAATAAAAATTTATCTAAAGGATCGATAGAATCTTTAATATCAGTTATGGATTTTACATTGTGTAAACATTTATTACACCAGTATTATTTTACTAAAACCGCGATTTTGTTGCTTGAGCCGATCGCGAAAATTCGCAATAACTACTAAATTCATATAAAGCTAGCATCAAATTTTGATAAGTCAATAAATATCAAATCAACTATTGAACCAGAATTTGTTGCTGCAAGTGAGCACTACCGAAAAATAAAATAAAAAGACCGGACGATTTTTTTATATTAGCTATGATTTTCTTAACATATGCTAGCTTGAACTAGACTTGTTAAACAAAAAATAAAGAGAAGATTTAGTTGCTACTTTGAACAATGTCCAAATGGGCCTGAAAAGTGAGCAGCAAAATAAAAACCAGAAATCGGCCGATTTTTTCGATCAGCAACAATTTTCCTAGTACATGTTACCTTGAACTTGACTTGCTGAACAAAAAATGGTAAAGAAATTTAGTTGCTACATTTTAAGCTCATTAGAACATTGTTCAATGTAGTAACTAAATTTCTTTAGCATTTTTGTATAGCAAGCCAAGTTCAAGCTAGCATGTACTAGGAAAACAGTTGATAATCGAAAGAATCGGCCGATTTTAATTTTCTATTTTGTTGCTAATTCTTTAGGCTCATTTGAACATTGTTCAATGTAGCAACTAAATCTTATCTTCATTTTTCGTTTAACAAGTCTAGTTCAAGCTAGCATGTGTTAAGAAAATCATTGCTAATATAAAATATCGTCCGGTCCTTTTTTTAATTTTCAGTAGCGCTCACTTGCAGCAACAAATTCTGGTTCCATAGTTGATTTGATATTTATTGATTTATCAAAATGTTATGCTAGCTTTATATGAATTTAGCAGTAATTGCGATTTTTCGCGAACGGCTGAAGCAACAAAATCGCGGTTTTAGCAACTAAATAGCAACAAAAAAAGCTACAAAGTTTGTATAATTTTATATTGAATTTTGCTGATTTGACGCTGCTACCTGGATAGAGCTGTTTGCATGTCACAAAAGTCGTTTTAATAGATAATGGAAACTTGTTTATCGAACACAAAATTAGATCTACAGTTATGATAAAATAGAACGCAACATAACCATTCAAACTTTATCTCCGAAGAATCATTAATCAATCAGAATTACGAAGTTGGAGGCGGGATAATAAATTTAACGAAATTAATTGACCGGTAACATACATTTTCATGATATTGATTATTCGGTAATGTCAAGTCTGTATATATTTTACCAGCCAAACCCGATTGTGAGATAAACTAGTTTCTCCTTAACCTGTCACTAGTCCCAGGCAGCTGTAGTAGAGGTGTTTGCTGGGTTAGCTTAGGTTGGACTTGTGGTAACAAACAGAGAACTTTATTAAAATAAATTTCACGGTACCAACTTTGTAAAGGCCGTCATCATTTCTCTAAAGAATAACCCAAACGACATTTCTAAGGTCACCTCTGCCTTACCGGTTTGTTCTATGGCTTTAAGGACGAGTTTGTTTGTCCTAGGAAAAACTAGTTTGTCTTAAAATCGAGTTTGGCTCGATGCATTAATGAGAAAATACGGTTTTAAACAAGGTAAAATTCGTAAATGAGACCAAAAGGAAAAACTGCGTAATTAGTCGTAATATATTTGTAAAACAAATCCATATAAACTGGATGTCATTATTAAATATATGCATGGTGGTAAGTCTTTTTCTAATATCCACCTGGCTAGCAACCATCCTCAAGTTGAAAATCTGCCGTCAAATACCAATAGGTGTGTTCCGGCAGCTGCACTTGAGAGCCAGTTCCTCCACAGGTTTAGCGTGTCTACCAACTTGGGCCGTATCTTCGCTTAAGAACAGGTGAGATTATGGCCATAACGTTAAAACCTTAACTATAAAAAACCGGCCCTTTGATTAGATGTTGTCCAAAGGGAGAATTTAGTGTATCGAAGCGACGTAACCTGCATTTAAATTGTAAAGCAAACGGCACTGAATTGAACAGACAAACAAAAGGAACTTTGTATTTCATGTGCGGTTCGGTGACCTAAATACAAGTTCTTGCTTTATTATGTTATACTGCACTATGACACAAAATGTTTCAAACAACTTTTCGACACAGTTGTACCGAAACTACTGCAATTATGAAGTACTGTTTTAACGAGTATTTCAATAAACCTCGAAGTGATGATGGCTCAGTTGGAGTGTGACCTCTACAAACAGACAAACGGGCCATCTGATTATAAATAGTTACTGTCGCCTATGGAGAGCTGCAACACCAGATGCATGACAGCCATATTGCCGACCTTTGGAACCGTATTTCTATTCCTTTTTAAAGAGTTCGATATAATAGCCATGGGGGAAATGTGTAAGTAACCCGTACCATTGTTTTCAAGTACACGAAAAATAGGTTCTAAAGAAACTAACCGATGTAAATACCATTGTACTAATTGTTTAATAACATAATTTGTTTCAAATAAAATATGCTTTGTAGTATCGTCACTTAACGAACTACAAAACTTTCAAGTGATAGAAAACTGTTTTAACTATTTATAAGTTTTGTGGTTTCGCCAAATCTCACTTAAATAAAGATATGGTCCTAGATGGTAACACTTTAAGCCTAGAGTATTTTTATTTGACCGTGCATTATTCTATAGTTTCCATCACAATATTTTATTGATTATAGGAATATAAAAGTACATGTGTCAACGCGATGTCTGTACAAATTTCTACTGTCATTATTTTAAAGTACATACACAAAAGTAGCAATCATGTTAGTTACAAAGAAAACAAGCGCTTTCCATCATAGACCAAATCGTCACTTACCATCAGGTGAGACTGTGGTCAAGCGCTTACTTGTTGAATCTAAAAAAAAAACATGAAACAGTCCATTATCAACTGACTTCAAGAATCCAATGTTCCTTATTTCGATACTAGGTATGTCGTATGATCTATTTACTATTTCAATGATATGTAACTTTTCTGAAGGTTTTTAGATCATTTTAATTTACACATTTATACTTGTTTTGTAAATTATAACCTCATAACGAAGTCAGTTTGTTGATTGTTATTGTTCCAAATTAATGTATTCAAATTCATATTACACCGCTATTCCATTACATTGTTAAGGTTAACATAGATAAAAGCTACACTTAATGAGATTTCAAAAAATCATTCCACTGTAGCAGTGTTGCACACCAATTAAGGTATATAAAATAAAACAACTGAAAACGATCTGAATACTAAGTAGTGTAGTGTATATTTTTTACGTTATTGTGTATACTGTTTAGTTATCATAAAACAAGCTGTGTAGTGTTTAATGTCAAATAGTCGAGTGTGTACTTATGTCCGCATATTTTTAGTATTGGCCAATCGAATATCGCTACATGTATTACCAAAAACAAAACGATCAGGATATGATATTATCGGGATTAAAAACATTATCTAAATACATCTTTTTTCTAAATCGTAAAATATGAAGTATATTTGGATGAATTTTACTTTTCGATTGTATTACGATTTAACATTAAACTAAGCAAAGCTTTTATTATGGAAACTACCTAGTTAATATACTATACATATCATACATAACACTCAGACAAACAGCTGATATTTATAATCATCATTCAAAAGTCAGTCATTTATGGAGATCGGACACGGAATATCTTTTGACTTAATAGTAGGTCCTATTATTACTATGCTACGAGGAATGTGAGTAAAGAATACGGGAAAAAATTGAAACTAGAAACATATCGAGCCTTTTCAGGACAAACCTGATAAATATTTTTTTTATTGTAACCTCCTAAAAATTATCCTTGTAAATAAAAAGCAGTATGGTTAGAGCCACTATTTAAATAGATCAGTAGTTAATTATAAACAACTAAATAAATAAATGACTTTTTACTTACCATGTTTATCCTAAAAAGGCTTGATATGTATAAAAAATATAAAATAATTATCACTCACAGTATATTTCATGGTATTATATTTTACATGATTATAAAAACTCTAATAAGTAAAAATGTAGAAGTGGCTAAAATAGTGTCAAAAATTCATTTGTATTCGTAAGTCTGTATACATATACACTTTAAGACTGGAAAGACGTCAAGGAGTGATGTTATGAATTGACACAATGTACGCTCGACGTGTGAGTGGAAAGCACTAAAGAGTGCGGCGTATGAAAACAAAAGTTGTTTAGGGGAAATTGTATGCTGTAAGAATTTGTAGACAGAGTATTTTAATGCAAAGAAGTTGTATCAAAACATCACATAGAATCTGCTAAATAAAAACGTTGGTACTAAAATGTGAGGAGTAATTCACATACTTCATATAATTGTAATGTGATCGACACTTTACTACTGTGTACGATTAACTTTGAATTAATATTTATAAAACAACCTATTTACATACAAATATATACGTTGTATTAATATAACATGGCAAATAAAAAGGCGCTACGTCTTATGATAAGCATAGTACAATCAATAAACAAGCAGCTGGATATAACCCAATTGCCAAAAAACCAATAAAGGGTACATTGTGGTGAACTTATTACAATATGTATGGTGGTCGTGGTAAATGTTTATCGTTATAGCCACAATCTTATCTAATGTTGTCACGCTAAGCTTAGTGGAGGGATTGGCTTTCCAGCGCAACTGCTGGATCAACCCTATAAGTGCTTGGCGACAGATATTCAAATTGAGGGTGGTAGTTGTCTAGGTGGGCATTAGAAAAAGCCCTACCACCATCCTATGGTTTCATCATGATGTTTTTCCTTCATCGAAAGTTCAAATTCATTACAGGGATACGAAGTCACGTCGATTGACGCGCCGTCCGTGCACACTATCTCCGAGCTACCATTATATTATAAACTGCAATTCTACCCCGGTAGACGTCACTATAGTTACTATGGAATATAATCGCTTACATTTATACTTCGATTTAGGAGAAGTCTCATTATGACAAAAAAAACAATTTTGAAAGACCCTACATTATTATTAAAATTAAAAAAAAAAAAAAACAATTTTTCTCTTCGTTATAAAAGAAATTGTTAAAATAAGTAAGTAAATTCCAAGTTTATTTGATGATTAAAATTTGCTTGTTTGATTTTATTAATAATGGAGATTCTAAAGGATAAAAATATATTTCTAATTTACTAAATTTAAATTTCATGTGACGAAATAGATAAACAATAAAATATTATTTACTTTTGAAGTAATATGTTATCAATTAAGTCATGTGAAATAAAAAATGATAATCTAATTATATGACACTATTGAGCCAAATAGACAAAACGAGTTATTTTCAAATAATAAATATTTTCCGATTCTTTTGAATTTTATACTAGCATTAATATGAGAATACTCGTATCTTCGCAATACAAAAAGCTAATTTCTCCAAAGTTCCTAACTATTATATGCCTAGTAAAATCTAAATAGCTTTTTGTTCAACGTAATGTTTAACGTTTCATTATTTATAATAAAGTTGTTAATGCCAAACATTAACTAAATAATTATATTTAAGTGAAGTTACTTTCGGTGTTTATATTAGAACATTATTATTTAAAAAGTATTATTCAAATGCGTTGGTAGTATAAGTAATAAGAAGAAAGTCAAATAAACTGATATAAAATGAGCACACGTCATCATTAAAAAATATTATAACATTTTAAACCTAGAATTATAAATTACTTATATCTGTATTATCTGTATGCTTGGCAGAATGAGAAAAATAATAGACCTACATAAACCTTAGTTTCCGTAAAGCTTAAACTCGTTTTTGATACGCGAAAGGCTTACCAGGGTTACCAAGATAAATAAATAAATATTTACGAGAAATAAATATTTTCAGTTCATTATGTCACGTCAAGTCCTGAGACGCGGCCAATTTTACCGCAAATATAAACTAACATGAGATATACACGCTTAAAATATTTTTTTTTTACTCGAATGAGAAGACAAAAATACATAAATGCAATTTTAATTTTTTTATTAATATCGCACTATCGCGTATGAATTTTCCTCACAAGCACTTTGCGTAGGACCCCTCATTTAATATCGCAAATCGAGGAACTGTTAGTAACCCTTGTTGTGACGACTCGCTACTCAATACACTTTGAGTGCCTACTGTCGAAAAGAAAAGATAAAGCTTCTTCAGGAAATGGGCCATTCTGCGCCCTTTCCCAGAGCTATCGGGTATTAGCAATTTGCTTTGTGTTAGACAGCCCGCTCCTAAGAGTATTCGGTAAGATAAGGAAAAGGGACTTTGATAATTAACTCTCAAAGCGTACCGGTTAAATGTGAACTGAACGACTGCGATGAGACAATTAGTTGCCTTTCTTTTAGATCTAGTGATAATTATTGTCGTATATCTGTTGAAACTTCAAAATTAATAAATATATATTATAAAAGAAAAAAAAACATTGAAAAATGTTTGTTTCATCTAATACAATTTTAAAATCATATAAACTACTTGAGTCGCCTTCGCTAAAAGTTTTAAAAAAAATTAATAAAAAAACGTTTATAAATTAAGGAAGAGGTAAAAATGATTAAAAACTCTGAAGTGTGAAGAAGGATAATGGCCTGAATGTACAATCATTTCCAGAGCTTCGACTTTTTAGTTCACTTTGTTTGAAGCCTAATGTCTCATTAAATCCTTTAAAATGGTTTCCTTCTAACAATAATCAATAAATAAAATAATGAAATATTGCTGTACCTGTATCTAATTATCTTTACCACATATTTTATTACGTCGAACGCAGTAATAGATATTCTATAAGATTGATCTTATAAAGGTTAAAAATATAAGTTAATTCCTTTTTAACATTACTAACTTTCAAAGCAAAATAATATTGACATTATAGTGATAATATTTTGCTAAATTAACTAAGTGCTTTTAGTCTACTTTGCTACATTACCTTGACTTCAAGTCTCAGATCACGTTGTTGAAACCGATTAAAGGAGATATTAAATTTCTACTCCCAATAATCCATAGTAAAATATATACCTACATCATTTCATAGTTTACTGGTAAGTTTGTCGCAAAACCGATAAAGAAGTGTTTATACGAAACCAATATTAGTAAAACAGAAAGCAAAAACTTTATCCCGCTAGACCCGTATCAAAGACGAAAAGGATTCTCATTTGACCGTATCTTCTTATATTGCCATTCTCACAAATAATCCAAGTATAGTTTAATCTTTATAGATTTTTCTTCAAATCTATCTTCTGAATATATTTCTGTAAGCGTATCTTTAAAAACTTTATTTAATATTCACCATTAAGGAGTAGTTGAATAAATATTAAAAGATATTCTAACGATTGTTAACAAAAATGTACATCCTACTATACACCTACACATCCTACTATATTACTCCTTCCATCTTTCTCCGTCTATCCTACTATAATTTTGGTATAGAGTTAAATGGGACGGTAATAGGTAATAGGAATTTTTTCGCGAAGAACTTATTGAAAGTGGGGAAAGAGAGCAATAAACTTTGTATAAAACTTTTTATTGTGTCATTCGATTTAACAAACTCAATATTAACGTGCGCGAAACCGCGGGTATAAACAAGTGATCAATAATTAACTAATGAAAGTGATATTCGGGTTAAGTATCGTGTATTGATTTGTGGCTGCCAACCTTTTTTGATATTAACCTTTTTTATATAGCAATAGTTGATTTAGCAAAATAAATAGGATGAAGCTTCTCTTATTTTTACAGTGACGTGTTTCATTTTACTTCCGAATAGTATTTTATAATATTTTTTTACAGAGGATTATAACACCCTCAGGTTTATCTTATTTAAGGAAATAAAAGGTATTAGTAATTGATCATTTATTATAAATAACTATGAATTCGGTTACGAAATAATGTGTAAGTCGATTAGTTATTAGTTGGATTCTGGTAGGAACACTAAATTGTCTCCAATTTAAATTATATCAGCTGTCAATATACGTGTCGTTTTCTCAGGTAATTCCAGTGTATATCCTGTAAATATGTGGGGTAGTAAAGATCTTTTTAGTGATGATAGCTCAATTGCCAGTGTGTACGGATGATGCGTCAAAGGACGTGAGTTCGAATCCACCTGCAATGAGCTTGAACTTTCGGTCAAGGATAACATCGTGAGGAAGCCATACCATGGTGGTAGAGCTTTTTCTGATGCCTGCCTGGCTAGCTACCACCCTCAAGTTGAAAATCTGTCACCAAATATTTACGATCTGTACCGGTAGTTGCATTTGAGAGCCAGTAACATTCAGCGAGTTCACCATCTTGGGTCACATCGTCACTTAGTATCAGGTCAGAGTGTGGCCATGACGCTAAATCTTAAATAAAAAAAAGATCTAAACCCCACCTCATTGCAAGGATAAACATGGTGACAAACCAGTGGCACTGACTCTTATATGGTTTGTTGAGTTTTGAATTTAGCCATCGGACATGATTGTTGAAAAATTTGCAGGCTAGCATATCAACCGGGACCGGCAATGGAGTACTCTTAATAAATGCCTTTATTATAAAAACATAATGAACATTTCTGTGTCAGTGTAAAACAAAATTAAATTATAATAACAGATAACATCAAATGCAGATAATTTTATAACAAAACTATCTTGGTATTAGTTAAATAGATTTGTAATGATGACACGACAACTACACAAACACCGCGATAATTAACATGTCATCACGAACTCGAGGACCCTCGGAAATTACGTTCGTGCCTATATATTGTCACTTCACTAGACGATTATACGTAGTACGGGCTATTTAAATTTACTTGAACATCATATTTCATGAATGAATATAAATAATTGCCAGATGTCAACCCAAATGTTTATTTTGATTAAGAAAGTAAGCATTTCGATAACGGTACTCTTAACCTTCTTGTATTCTGCTAAATAAAAAAAAAGTAGTACATATGTGGAGATCCTTAAATATATCTAGGAACTCTGAAAACATAAAACAATTGCGAATTGAAATGACTACAGACACGTTCCAAAATTTTTAAGTTTAATCAAAGTTTGCCAATGAAGTTATCATGGTGCGGTTGGTAATATGTATGGACGCCGCGTCAATGGACTTATGTCCGAATCCCTACAATGAGCCTTAGTATTCGGTAAAGGAAAATATCGTGATGGAACCATAGCCATGGGGCTAATTTTGTATGTTTAATTACTAACCTGGTTAGCTAACACCCTCAAGTTGAAAATCTGGCGACAAATACCTATAGGTATATTCCGGCAGTTGTACTTGAGAGCCAATCCCTCCACTAGGCTCAGTGTGTCCACCATTTTGAGCATTGTCACTTAACATCAAGTACGATTGTGGCCGTAACGTTAAACTTGTAAAGTATAAAATAATGTTAGCTGAAAGTTTCATTCTATCTGATCTTAAATTTGATAGTGTTTGACAAGTGATCAAAATTTATTAATAATCATTACTGAAAATTTAAGGGAACTTAGGTAAAACTGTAAAAACATAATTCTCAAATATTTTATTAATAATAAAAAAATTGTTCTTAGCTAAATAACAATAAAAAAGAAAATCACTTGAGAGATAGAGGAAAAAAAAGTACTGAACATTTTTGTTTTTTTCTATTTTATATGAATTTGTGGTAGAATAGTCTAAAAGTTTGAATATATTTAAAAAGAAGCTGTCATTATGCTAATCAGAGCTGCTGAAATGAATCTTCGACTCATATTATGTAACCTAAATCGTATACATTATTTTAAAGTAAAATAGAATAAAATAATAAAAACTGTAGTCGCGACCAGTTCAACCATCTTCGGGTTTGAGCGCCCTCCGCGCTCGCCCTCTAAGTCCGGTGAAGCTGTGAAAGTCTATCAAGCTAATAGTGTTGGTCCCTTTCTAAAAATAAAAAATTAAAACCAGTTTAACCACCCAATAATGTTATTTCGGATATTTATTTAAAAAATTACTTTGACGTGGCATTTTTTTACATACCCGCGGTAATATACAAAGTAGCAATGAAATAAGTCTGCTTTGTATTTAAAAGTTAAATATATATGATAACCATGGAGAAAATCCTAATTAGTTTAATTGTATTTTGGAGACCAGATCTAATTTATTTAAATATATAATTTATTTGTACTACTTTTGATACTACCACATATAAGCGACCAATATTTTTGACAATATATATTATAGTTATTTTATAAAGAAACTCGACAAGATCATAAAAAAAATATTAATAAATTAGTGAAATAGGAGAGATAATAAATAGCCATCAGACCACAAAATGTAAAACGGTTATAAATAAAACGGCTATCGTAGATTCGTAAAAGCTCTAGACGTTTTGATTTATTTCAACTGCTGTAATCTGTCAGCGAAGTTTCTTGCTCTCCGCAAATCGTAGATATTCATCAATTCACAACAGAGTTTCGGTTAGGTTTCATCCCGATTTTATTTGTGTTCTTATTTCAATTGTCGTGGCGATCATCAATTCTATAGTCTCTGGGAACCGATAATAATGAATTTAAGATGCAATTTAAAATAGCTTTCGGAATGTTAATTTCTGTAATCGTAATAAATTTTAATGTCAGATTGCCAGTTATTTGTTATGTATGTTTTTTTTTCACAAATTATTAAAAAAAAAGCTATATTATAACATGTTTGCTAAAATACTATATTTATTTTGATTATATTTATTCAATAACGATATCCAGTACATACCTACAAAATGCAGTATACGTGTATCCAGATCTCTTGAAATGTGTTTACATGACTGTCATTGCATTGCATAGTAAAACACTAGTATATAAGAGGTGAGTTTCGTTACAAATAGTATACAAATAGGTGTTGCCGGTATTCAGTAATAGTCAATATACTAGTCAGGTATTGTACAGATAGGTACTATACAAAAACATTTGTTGATTCAAGAAATATATAAACGTTTAGTAACAGTTGTTGATGAAGCAACTAGAAAGGACAGTAGTTGCAAACTCAAACATACCATGTGTCCAAATAATAAGAGGAGCCTACATGTCCAGAGCTTATAATATTACAATGCATAGATATAGACGCTTAATTCTAAGGTGGGTGGATCTCAAGCAGGCGGAGGGTCGTAAAAACTAAGCCAAACCTCAAATCATAATATGACAATTATGAATAGTAATGATAAAGTATGAAAGTAGGTGGATATAAGAGTAGAGTTAAGATTTTTCGAGAAATTATATGTGTATTAAAGATATGAATACTGAGATGACAGCTGATAGCGGCCAATGGAAGAGAAAAACATGTCCTGCCGACTCAAGGTAGATAAGAGGTAAGAAGAAAAAGAAAAGAAGAATAAATTAATATTTTAATATTATGTTCATGAATATTTCAGTTTTTACTCAGAAGCGGTGATCTAATTTTTGGCCATTCTGATACCCTAGCGCCCGCTGCCTCGGGGCTGAGTGCCCTCAGCATTCGCCCAAAAAGTTCGGTGAAACTGTCAAAGCCCTTACGGCTAATAGCGTATGTCATACCGAAAAAAAAAGTTATCTCATTTTAAATAATGTCAAAATACTATAACCAGCTGAACTTGTTTTGCATATTCAAATTTGTAGCATCAACCAGCCAAAAAAACATTGTAATACTAGTAAATGTAGATACTATAATAGTTTATAATCTGTTATGTACGTACGCCTTAATAAAAATAAATAAATAATTTAAAATAATTTGAATCAATTTCTTAAAAAGTAAATTCAGTATTGTATTTATAGCTATTTATAGTGATTATAAATAGTGGAAGTAATTTATAACCAAGTTATGTAAATTTCTCCACAGTACCGGTACAATTTCAGCTTTAAGAATAACTGTTTAGTGGCCCAAGTGCATCGATTGACATATCGTTTAGAGCTACGAAAGAAAATGAACTTCTGTTCGGAACAGCTAATTATACTGAATATATGAAAAAGATGTCTGCGAAACAGCATCAGTCAAGTCACAAACAAGATTACAACGTAATCAATCAGTTGGGAGAGAGGGGAAGAAGACGTCGTCGGCAATTAATCAAGTGATGTCGCGGCAGACACTGACGGGATCAGAATAAAAACCAGACACGACACTTCTCTTAATTCAAGTGGCAAATAATATGATATCATTTTCACAGCTGCCTAAATTTTTAACTAAACAAGTTTCTGCGTTTGTCTACAGAGTATATTTAAATAACTTCAACGAAAGTTTATCTCCAACAACTTGAATCTTGTTAGAATTTCATCTTTCATTTTTATTCCTCATACTGTTTTATATACTTTCAGAACTGAAATATGTTTACGTTTACAATTGAAACAAACAAAATCAATCAATACAAAATAATAAGAGCGTCTAATACGGTCCAAATTAATGACACTATTAATATGAAATAACGCAGTTTAAAAATGTTGTTTTGCTTTATCAAGTGATGTCAATTATTTTTGCTAAATATTAACTGTTGGTTGTTCTTTACGTGTTAAACTTTCCACTTTTATAGAGCTCCTTGAATAAAACGCATATAAAATATATCTGCCTCTGCGACTTCGATCCCGTTAACTAAAAGTTATTTGATAATTTTGGCCTGTTTTTGTAAGTTTTTCAATAGAGCTGCGATCCTATTTTTGTAAGGTAATATTAAATAGTCTAAAACCTTCCTCAATAATTGTTTTATCAAATACAAATATAAATTTGGAATTGCAGTAAAGGTAGTTCGTAAGACTAGCGAATTCAAACAAACAAACAAGCTTTTCCGCTTTATAATACTAATCATATAGTATGTGCACGACTTCACGTCAAGGGACGTGGGTTCGATCCCAAGCACCTACAATGAGCTTGAGCTTTCGGTGAAGGAAAACATCGTGAGGAAACCATATAATGGTGGTAGGGCTTTTTCTAATGCCCGCCTGGGTAGCTACCACCCTCAAGTTGTAAACCTGCCACCAAATACCAATAAGTGTGTTCCGGCAGCAGCACTTGAGAGCCAGTTCCTCCACAGGCTTAGCGTGTCTACCAACTTGGGCCGTATCGTCACTTAAGATCAGGTGAGATTATGGCCATAACGCTAAACCTTAACTATAAAAAAAAAAAAATATAGATATGCATTGATTATAATCTCCTGATAGTTTTGTAATTTCTCCCGCAGATGGCACAATCTCTAAGCTCTGGCTGATGTGTGCAAAATATATTCAGCTCTAAAATATGCAACAGTAAGAATAGTGACGTCCTTGACCTTGAACCTTGACAACCTTGAAATTTTTTGACCTTATGGATTTTTTATCCATTATCTTTACATTATATTCAATTATTTGGCATGCATATATTCGATCTGATTACAGAATTCTTAAACACTAATATAATATAATTACTGAATAATCTATAGATTATAATAAAATAACCATATATTCATTATTGGTTACTTTTAGCTTTAGGAAATATTAAATATTATTTTATTTTTCATAGCAAATATAGTTTTACACTTCTCTTGATGAAACTCATTCATGGAATACGCGAGTACATTTATACAACCGACGCCAAAGAGGAATTAACTGAATTAGTAAGAGCTACTTTATGAATAATTTAATTAACAAGCGAAAATTTAATTTTATATAAAAGAAAATCACGTATTTAAGTTGGATTTTAATTAGTAAGATAAAATTAGTTAACGTTTGAAATGTTTACAAAAACATTCCTAATTACGATAAAATGACCGCCATTAACGCACAAAAACAATACTTTATAAGAAAACATTTGAAACTGAAACAAACCACATCTATTTTTGCGCTCCTAAACAAAATTAAGGCTCCACTTTCAATAAAATGTTAGAGTGAGGTCTAATGACGCCAAGCAGCCCAGACCCGAGCAATTTGACTGAAACAAACCCAATTACGCAGTTTTATTTGACTAGGAGAAGATAAGGCGCTTAGAAAATAGTGCTACATTTCATTGAAGCGGTTCAGTGTCGTGTTCAGTTTGTCTTATGGGTAATGAATGTACCTTTGGTTGCATTTTAGGAACTGCTTCAGGCTTTATTAGTTAAATTTAAAAAAAAAATTTAGATTTGTGTTACGTTATAATAGACAGTTACTTCTAAACCGGACTGGCTAAGAATGTTAAGAATAGGATTTTATAAATATAACATTATAAAATGACGATACAAGAATTAAATACTATTATTATTTTAACTGATAAAGCTTGGATTGTATAAAAACATCACTTTAACTATATAATAAATACAAATGTGGCTTGTTACTGAAATAATTGGTATAAAATTTTTAGAGACAGCAAACTTTAATAGCAGGGTCACATTCTATCTTACATTTTCTTAACTTTCTAAATTGCTAAATTAATTTTTAATTATGTATGTGGATAAATGTTGTTTATAAGTTAGTTTAACTAAAAGCGGGATATTAATAAGATAAAAAATATCAATACTTCATCACATTTCATATCCTGATCATATACGTGAAACATTTATTTCTTAAATATCTCTTCTAATACAAGCTATTGTATGTAATCGTAGTATTCAGTAATCGTTTGGTTTGCGATCTTCATACGCGTAATGGTTTTCTTGTTCCTGTTTCTTTCTTTAAGTTTCTCGCCTTGCCGGATCAGCCAGTATATACTTGGTTACCAGGTGGCTTGCAGGCCGGTATACCAGCAAGGAACTCCGCTTTACCTTTACCTGACGGTAATCGTGACTATATTAAAATTGTTTGTAACTTTGCCATGATACTTTAAAAAAGTTAAATTGTTCTTTAAATTTATTTTTAATTCTTTCTAACAACAAAGACGCACTTCTATCTGGTAAAATAGGTAAGAAGATATTATAAATGTAAAACCGTGCGTATTTTATCAGACATATTTCGAATGTCAGACTTGTAGAGACCACTCCCGAACTCAGTCCCTCATTATCCTATTTTGTTCATTTTCGAACGCAGCTGGTGCTCGATCCAGCGTTCCCGTATATCCTCCTTGCAACGAACTGCGCGGAGTAACGAACTTAACCAAAGTTAATGACTTCCAACTTTGCTACTTCGTTCGCTCGTAGAAGGCGCCGATACGGAATTGGTCTGTAACTAACGTTAACTTGACCCGCAATCTGGGGATAGATCAGTACGAATTTTCTTCCTTTTTTACAATTTTTATTTCATTTGATTTCTTCGTTTCAAAGAATATTTCATTTCTGCGGGACTAGACAGCTGGATTTAATTTTATGTAGTTTATTTCTATTGACTCTAAGTTAAAAGTATTTTCTTTTGCTTTGAATACCAATATTCATAGATTGCTAAAAAAAAATTAAAATATAAACTTGATCATACGTATATACTTAGAAATAATTTCAATATTAGAAAGACAAAGAACGAAAAGACGAGACAAAACAATATGGAAAGCTGAACTAGTGAAATCCGTCAATCCTACGGAAGGTCATATACCCCAAATAAATTGGTGTTGCGAGTCCGCGGTTTTAGGATTTCCAAAGCCGCTTGGCATAGGTGGTTACAATGTCAGATAATCGCTAGTGATACATCTGATGTTACAAAGATCATCCCACCATTCGTTTATTTACTATTTTCGTTATACAATAAGAAGAGTTATTAATTTCTGCGGTAAATATTATATTTCAAATCAAAACGGTTTCTTGCTAAAGCTGTTTCTCTTTATCAATTTTGAGATTAGTTCTATTCATTGAACTTTCATTAAAAAGGATAAATAATTTTATTAAATACAAAGTTTATTCCGTCCAGCCGAGCGAAAGATGAATGTCACAATGCAGCTACCGGCAGCTCGTTAATTAGCAAGGAAATGCTGCTCCGGCGAGGCGCGAACTTCCTCGGTTGCAAAGCGAAAACTTTACTACTAAGTACGCGAAAAGTGATAGTATGTTTGAGGAGTTATTTTCAGTGTCGGTACCTAATGCATCGTTATGTGATGAATTAACTGGTGGCACTGCTGTCCAATTAAACTAATGGGTTGATATCTTATTATATCAGACCACATATAATTATTTATATTTATATTTCATTATTTGTACAAAATTTATATTTATGACATAGATATAGAGAACTAGTGTAAATATATACTATTTATGAGATACGTAATAATTAATAAATATGCACTTTGAACTGTCACCTACTAACATTTCTATTGTTTTTTTTATTAGTAGTATACATAGTTAGAGTGTAGTTTGTTATAGTTATAGTGCAGTTTATTATAGCTTAAGTTGATAAATCTTGCCAGCAAATACAAATAGGTGTGTTCCGGCGGTAGCACTTGAGAGTCAGTCTCTCCAATAAAGGCTGGCAATGCACCTGCGATTCCCCTAGTGTTGTAGGTGTGGGTGTCGTGTCCCTAGTGCGTTTGCCCCCTATTCAATAAAAAAAAAACCCGATTCCTATCGTCTCATCGTTCATATAAATATTATCGTTATAAAATCCAGTAAACAAATACTGTAATGAACCTTACTTTACGTATCTTTTACCTTATCTAATTATTCGCTGAGAAGAGACAACCTTTGTTATAAGGTATCTTAATTAACATATTTAATGCAATTTATTCGAAATTTGAAGCGACGATAGTTTAGTTGATAGTGTGTAGGGACGCCATGTCAAAGTGAATGAGTTGAACCTACAATGAGCCTGAGCTTTCGGTGAGGGAAAACATAGTAATGAAACCATAGCATGGTGGTTGGGATTTTTGTAAGGCCCGCCTGGCTAACCACCACCTTGAAGCTCAATAGCTGTCACCAATTACCTATAGGTGTGTTCCGGAAGCTGCACTCGGGAGCCAGTGCCTCCACTAAGCTTAGCGTCTCCACCATCTTGGGCCATATCGTCTCTTAACATCAGAAGAGATTGTGACCATAACGCTAAACTATAAGTATAGAAAAAATAAATCTAGTATAGGTTGTTTATTATTATATTTCTACACTGCTCACATTTAATGCGTAGGTATTATGGGATCTAGGTTTTACTTTCTTAAATCATTAAAATATATGCAACCTGTACTTTATATATTTGTAAGTTCTAAATCGTTATTATAATATCCAAAAAAATATTATAGATGAATATTTCATAAGTCATTCATTATAAGTATCATAATATATAAGTGTCATAATATATATAAGTATCATAAGTAATTCATTTCATGTTAGCATTCCACGTAGTTATTACTCTAAATTGGGTCCAATGTACGGACTATATGAAGTATATTATATGTCTGGTGCAAGTTTATCATAAGAGCCAGTCGTGTCTAATATAAAGTTCAGATCAACAAAGGGCACGTAGTCAACTTCTATTCAGTCTTCACTCGATGGCTCCCTATGTACAGTGTGTGAGTACCTATAGTACTGAGGGAAATGTCACTCCTTAGAAGTTCGAAAAATATTCTTCTTTTTTCTTGTTTATTGTTTTAAAGTTCTCACATGATTTTAAGTGATGATACAAACGTAAACGGGTAGATCAGCATATTCATGGTTATTGCGAAACAGCCCGGTACACAACCCTATCACCCCGCTTGACAACTCGATATCCATTGAATGGTTTCCGGTTTTTCTTTATAATTACTCTATAAATAAATGTTAAATATAGTGTTATTTTTTAGTAAAAATATATTTTCTGGAAATATTTACAGTACATAATACATTTGTGTACTTTATATTGAATTGTTACTGATTATAGTATTTGTTACGAACTCCAAACTTACCTAGACGTTATTTGCTCACACGTACGTAACTCAATATGACGAAACACAGAAAGGTAACGTCATACTTTGTCCGATACAAATATTACAAGTAAACAAGTTGACATACAATATATGGTGTATACGAGGTACACAGTCTATATCTTGATAGAATGTTTTTGTTTTTAGGATGTTCATTTCGTATTATATTTTATATATGTACCAGTTTAGAATATTTGGCAACCAGTATAATATATTTAGAAGAACTAAGCACATAGTACTATAGTACTGGTTGAGTTTACTTAACAGTAGGAAATAAACATACCTAAGGATCACGCTATAAAAACAAATAAATACTAAATTACCAAAACAGAAATGGTTACGTTGTTTACTTTATATATTTGTAATATTTATAATATTTCCTTGAACTAAAGCTCAGAATAGTTGTATAACTTGAACGTACGTCGAAGGCCCGATGACTGAACATGCTACCATGGTTATTACTAAATAAATATGAAACACTCTAAGGTTAATACAGTTACAAAATTTTATATTACGTGTGATATAAAAGTATGAGTACTACTTCAAATACTTGTATAATATTAAATGTCAGATAACTACGAAACAACGGAGCAATGATATGAAGGTGAATGTTGTAATATTACATTTATATCAACTGACAAATTAAGTACCTTTATATATAAAACATTAGTTATTTTACAATAGAAGCTAACACAATATTTAATGCTATCTTTATTCAGCTTATAAACTGGTAAAAATGGATAGGAGTGTGTTTGTTTTACATAAACAATGACTTTCAAACTAATGAACAGTAACAAATACACAGCACAGGAATTGTCATGTGCACTACATTTATATTTGTCTTCATTTAAGTGTTCTCAAATATTTATATCCTAACCGCTATGATATTCATATCTCCGTAATGTGTTCTCGGATATATTAAGCGATACTCCGCCAAGAGTATTTAACTCGCATACAAATGTTGACAAAGCTAAACAACATTGTATTTTAGATATCATTTAGATAAAATATGAGTTAATCAAATTCTATCTACTTAAAATATTATTCAGAAATATGAAAAACGGGATAAAGAATCAAACCTACGTATGTTATTGGCAAGTAAAGTATTGAATGTGGTTGTACGAGCTTTGATATATTGCAACGGTTCCACCTATTTTTCAGAAAATTCATTTCGGAAATAATAATTATATTACGTTGGTCGTATTTTTTAATTACATGCAAATAAATATGATGTGGATTGAAAGTATTTGATCGAGTAAATGAAGTCTTATACCGAAAAATGCAGCGTAGGCAGACCTGACAAAAAGTAGACCAAAGAACTAGAAAAGGCCGCTATACCAAAAGCGAATAGCGCAGGAAGGTCATCTTGGAGGAGGTTTATATCTAACAATGAACGTGTTTAGCTAAAACAATGATGAATTATCATTTTCAGATTGAAATTATTGCCTTGTTCTAGTAATTTACGCATAGAGTAACAAACCTGCGAGTGTGTGATGAGCCCTTTCATTATTCTATGGATTTACGCATGATTCGCATGATCGAATTTGAAGCGATGATAGCTCAATGGTAGTGTTTGGGGAAGGCCGCGTCAAGGGACGTGAGTTAAATCCAACCATCTATAATGAACTTCACATTTCGGTGAAGGAAAACATCGTGAGGAAATCATAGCATGGTGGTGAGGCTTTTTCTGATGCCTGTCCCGCTAGCTACCACCCTCAAGTTAAAAGTCTGCCGCCAAATACCAGTAGATATGTTCTAGCAGGTGCACTTAAGAGCCAGTCTCTCCTAAATAGATGCCAGCAACGCACCTGCGATTCCCCTGGTGTTATGGATGTCAATGGGCGGCGATGATCACTTACCATCAGGTGACACGATTGCTCGTTTGCCCGCTTTTACATTCAAAAAATACATTAGAATTAGTCGTAACATGTTTGCGATACTAGAACGTATTGTAGTTGATCTGCAACTTTTTCTTTTGGGACAAAAGTAAGCCTTCCTTGACGTGTTGTTCTGCTTGACAACGTTAAATTTTGCGATAATTATATTACAATAATAATAATAATAAGCTCAACAGACTATCCACTAAGACAGACAGAGACGGTGACACTACAAACTCCCGTGTTGCTATACTATAGACAACTTTCACACTTCTTCTAGAATTCAATGACTTATATAAAGATTTTAAATTAAATGACGATGAATTTAATAATTGACATTTGAAATATGAATGAATTCCATAGAAAATGTATTGTTATCTTTCTTTTTTGTTTCTTAATCATCAGCCGTTAGTACACCTTATTGAAGTGAATGTCTAAATAAATACATTCGTAATTTCTGACTAATTCATCGGTTCAAGAAGAGAATATAGTCAAATGTTGGATCGATATGCTACCGATCTTAAACATTCGATTACCGCAACGTGCATACCATAACATTTATCATAAATAATTTTTTATCACTGCATCGTAAAAGTTCCAGACGTCCTGATTTATTATGAATACGGTAATATGTCAGACAAGTTTCTTGCTCTCCACAAATTGTACATATCCATCAATTCTCAGCTGGATTTCGGAAATACTTCGGCCCATTTTTTGGTGTTCTCAATTCATTTGTTGCTACGTTCATTAATTATATTGTCTCACGCAACCACTGATAGATAATTACTAAAAGTATTTTCAGATATCTATTTTAAACTTTAAATAACTTTTTAAAAGAAGACTGATAAAACGGAACTAATAACAATTTGTAAATAATACAAGTCTAGTGGTTATAATGGTTTCTTTGCTAGATTCTAAACTTTAAAAATGTATAGTAAAAATTGGACAGTTTTAAGATAAGTCAGCGTATCGAAATATTGTCTGATGACGAACAAAAAAAAACGAGATAATAATGCTATCTATATTTATTGCTGCATAGAATTCTATTAAAATTAATGATAATCACATAAAAAGAACCGGCTATAGATCAAAAATTTTATATTATTTTTTTAATCTCACGAACAGATAATGTTTCTTCACTTCAATGAACCGCGTTTGCATGGAAGTGGCATTACCGAAGTTTTGCAATTATGGTCCAAAATATATTTTAATCTTAATTTAAAAGTGTTTGCGTAGCTCACATTGAGTACTGACAAATATTCCTACATGAATAGAAGTCAAATTGAAAACATTAATGTAAGAGTTAAAAAGCAATAACCTCAAAAAAAGCGATATCTGACAAAAGCAACTTCACTGTTGCAGTTTTTATAGGTAGTGTTAAATATAGAACTTCTTAAGTTATTGCAAGTACGTTTTACACCAATATGCAGCAATTCGCTTTTATCACAGAAGTTAAAAACATTGCAACTCTCAAAACTGCTACGAAGGTAGTAAATTTTATTATTTATACATTACAATTAACAATAAGATAAATTAAATCTACGTAACTTTCAAGTAAGATTCTGCTTCTACTGCAATTCTTTTTGAAAGACATGATTTTCAAATTTATAGAAAAATTAAATACCCTAGAAATCTAAGACCTTAAAAACGACACGAACCTTTTTTTATTAATTTTATGTCGAAACTTAGTAGCTTTTTTTAAATTTTTAATTTGAAGATATTATCATCTAATAAAAGAACATAATATTGAAAACTTTAAAATTATAACAATACGTATTACAATAATTTGCTACGATAATAAGACAATATTTTAAAACAAAGATTTTTATTATTGTAAAAAAGAAAGCTTGTATTCCTTATATTTAATAACTACTCTATTAAAATAACATAATAAGTACTTAACAAATTCCATTCCGACCCGTTTAGTTCCTAGTGCACTAAAATACCCAGTCACATCTTTGAAATTATCAAATTTTCAATTTCCTTATTCTCTTCAATACCTTTAGGAGCGGAGCATCGGAGCATCTCACACAAAGTAAATTGCTAATAGCCGATAGCTGTAGAAAGGGGTACAGAATGGACTATTTCCTGTCGGCACTTCATCCCTTCTTTATGGAAACTGAATAAAAAGTGATTCATCAAAATATTTCATCGTCGTCGTGACAGGAGTTTCACGGTAGTGGCTCGTTACGTCGAAATATCGTATCGCGGTGTAGCAGTTTTATTCATTGTTAACAACACTTCGTGCCAAGCCTATAATATTTTGTAGCGATAACATTTATTCGCCTCGAACTTAATTTTTATATCCATCTCTGCTATTTACTACCATCGTAAATGAATGAAACTTTTATTGCAAAAAATTTACTGGAGTTCAAAGCAATAACTTTAAATATCGCATTACGGCTTTTTATGTAATAACTTTTATTTTATCTGTATTTAAAATTATAATAAATGTTATATTCTGAAAGTATTATAACTATTTTGAAATATTATGAATTTATTTATTGCAAAGAGAGTGCCTGATGAAAGCATAATACAATAAAAAATCAATCAGCCATTATCGCCGTCATGCTGGCCGGCAAGCCTTCCAGTAGTTGGGCATAGACTAGTTGATATCAAGTCGCAACCATGGTCGCGGTCCAATCGAGTACAAATCCTTATCAACACGCCTGTTTACAGTGCATAACATCGACTGATCCATAGATTACACACTAATACTAGAGTGACTGGTCCCGCTCAGCGACATGGTTATACGTGCCGCTATGCCGGACGTTACATGTAGTATATATTTGTTTAGTATGTATAGGTTGGGAGCACTATTATATGTTGTCTTACTACGCAACAATTAATTAATTAATTAATAATTAATGTCAAAGTGAAGAGTAAAATTTATATTATATATCTTTTCCACTGTATGTTAAGGTTATTAATAAATACAAATTAAAAAACTAAATTTTAGAACTGTGATAACTTTCGCTTCAAGTATATCGAAAATGTTAATAAAAGAACTTGTCACCTCGTACCTAAAATATTTACCAGTTTAGTAGAAGGAATCTGTTGTATTTTCCTGCAGTATTCATATTTTTAGCTATATATTACGTCATGTGGGAGTACAGTCATATATGAGCTGTCTCTGTGTTGGTGTGCAAATGTCTCCGCAGTAATAGCGTTGAGTCGACACGCGACGGCAAAACACAACCATATACACACAACTTCTCTCCAACTCTTCGTATGTGACAACATTTTCGTACATTATTGTCCTCTAAGGTACAATATCTGTACATTTATTTTCATAACACTGTAGCATTTTTATTGTAATATATTCGGATTTATGAAATATTGATGATGTTATTGGTTTTTGCTTAATATTTTATTTCTTTTATTGAAAAGCTCTTTTTATTACGAACTTAGCACATTTTAAAATGAATACATCATTATAATATTTCTTGGGATATCATCATAGAAGCACAAATATGAATTATATAAACCTCTTGTAGACTATGGACATTCAAATAATTAACATTTTTAAATTCATGTTAATGTGTATTCCAACGAAGCAACAGTTTGCTTCATATATTATAAATTATGGGTCTCTACTTTTAGATAAGAGACAGGAAATTAAGTCAACAAACTAATCATTAATTAGGTAACTACTTGTTTTATTTAATTCATGAATAACTTTTTATGCTCGTGTTTTTCAAACGAGATAATCCACATACTCTTAATTTTCCACACACATTCAACATTCTAACAAAAGTAGGTTCAGCTTAAAAAATACGAACACAAAAATAACAAATCACCGGGTCCACGTAAAGGTCAACGACGCTGCTTTATTTTGTCGGAATTGAAAAAAAAACATCACCCCGAACATATCGCTTTATTAAGCATTTTTGAAAATATTGTTAACTGCTAACCTGTTCTTGTTAGAGGAAATGTACACCTTAAAATGTAAAACTTTGGATAACAATTGCCTTGTCAAACTAAATATATTTCGTGGATCCAACAAAGTCGTCCGCTGAGAATTCTCACACACTTGAAAAGGGTCGGACAATGAAAAGATTTTCTTCCGCCACACGCAAACAAGTAATTTCTATCTAAATCTGCTGGCCTTTTGATGATAATTCAAGCAAAAAATACATTTAACCAAATCCTTCAGTAATATGCGTACCTTCAGCTTTCCATTCCTTATTGAAATATAATAACATATGTATACAACATACGTGTTGTACGTATTGGTTGTTATCAATCAGCAACCGATTTAATTTATCTCATTGATAAATGCAAAGTTTTCATTCGATTACTTTTTACGTAGAGTATAACATAAATAAAGTTTTTGGAATTAAAATTAAACATACGATACCAAACCGAAATTTATGTATATTATAATCATTATAATTATGCCTATGGCTTCGCTTATGTCAACCGTACGAACATTGTTTATCAAGAAATGTATTAAGAAATATCAATTTCCTAAACAGAGAGACTAATTGGATGTTCTAATATATTTACCATGAATATAATGTTAGATCACAATTAATAATTTGCATGTCGTGTTGAACATTTTCAATTTACTTATCACGGGAAAATGGTTATTGAGGTGTAAGTATTAAAGTTTTATAATAATGCCAAATCATTGTTTATAAATTTGTTTATTAGGTCAATGGCTTCTGATAGAACTGAATGATGGAGGGAATATAGTCAAAGGGATGATAGTTTCTTGTAAATTCCAGTATATGAATGAAGTAAAGACACATTTCGCGGACGGGCAGTGAGATGTCTGCATCAGGCGCTCGACCATTTATGCTCTATGTTAAAAACTTGAACCACCCAGATGACTGGATTAGAGAAAAGCTTATAGGCATCTTAAAGGAGATGCTTTGAGAGGGAAGGCCAGGTGTGAAACGCCGTCAACTATATTTAGATCATTTGAGCCCTCCGAGACTTACAGACATGAACGAATCATACTCCAACGTAGATGTACGGTCGGGTAAGAGAAACAAATGCTTTCATCACCTTTCTCCACCCTAGATAAAACAAGAAATATAGCTCGGGAGGTTCGAACTTCATTTCCCCCTCTTTGTTCCATGCTATCTTTCTTATAGTGCCGTGGCCCAACATCTAAACCTGAATCCGCCCCTAGGACACTGCAGTGCTTGCTTGTGTGTTCCCACGTTGTACTATTATTTCAGAGAATAGTACACCATGGAGTTTAATAAGTATGAGTATCACATAACCCTGGGGCCCTTCTTAGGTCGTACGAATGTAGGTATAATAGATTATAATAAACATAAAACAAATGTGTGGTTTTATGAAACCACAATCCAAGTGAAACTGTTTCCGGGTCATTGGCATTTATTTGAAAATTATCGAAAAATTATTCGATTTAGGGTAATACAATTGAGTTTTTAATCTTAACTTAATAATTGGACGATGGGAATGATAATGGGAAATCAATGCTACACAGTCAGCTGATGCGAGCCATGAGCACCTTCATATTGGCCTTGGGAGTTCTGCAGCGCGCCTTTTGCTTTACCTCTGCTTCGCAGCTTGCTGTTATACGACATGCGATAAATAGACGGTAAAAATTGGTGCGATGTAATAAAAGTTACACATTAACAATATGTAATGTCATACCAAATAGTTCGAATAATCTACACAGTGTAATTTGTAGACCAACGGATAAATTTGCTTAGAAATAATTTACTTATTTAAATATTATTGCATTTATTCAGTAAACAGTACCGACCGTAGAGATAGCAACATTAATATGTTGTAATCAACAAACAGTAGCACAACTAAAGTTAACTTGTATGAAAATATAGTTTAATACTATTGTCTTTGATATAACTATTCAAAATACTTTGTCTCGAGATTGCTTACTTCAGACAATTTTCCACAAACATTTTATTACTAAGACAGTCCCTGATGTCCCAGCGTCAACGAGCTTACTTTGTCACAATTCAGAGTATTATACTATCTAGTCTGATGTCTCTATTTTCTGTCAATATAATATTCGTGTACCTCCCTAGATATAAAATTATATTACATAACTTTGAAAATTTGTAGGAGTTTAGAAAGGCGTTCCAACTTTTTTATTTGATATATATATTGTTAGCATTATCATTGGTCGCCGCTTTGTTTTTAGCCTTATCGTTGATCTTCTCTATACATTAAATGTCATATTGCATGGGTTTCAATATTCATACGTTAGTTCAAAATAACTTCTTGGATTTAAATTAATATTTACATTTGGTTATATTTAACTTTATAAATTCAAATTGTAATGAAGAGGTTTTATATAAATTGTTTTAATAATCTATTTCAAGTGTTAGGCTTTTTTATTGGTCGCCTCTTTATTTTTGATTTATCATTGATCGTCTCTTTACTTTAAATTTCATATTACAAGGGTTTTAATATTCACACGTTAATTCAAAATAACTTTATAGATTCAAATTGATATTTACATGTTTGGTTAAAAATAACTTTATAAATTCAAATTGTAACGACGAGATTTTATAAAAATTGTTTTAATAATCATATTCACACTAGTTCGCTTTTAGCGCTTTTAGTTTCCGGTTGTGGCAATATAAATATGTCTTATAATACTGAGGCAGAGACAGTGGAGCTCCAGAACGAATCAGTGGACTGAGGTATTAGTGATATGAAGAACCGAGTAGTACGTGCTGCCTATTAAACAAGACGGTTAAGATATAAGGATAGTTTACAATTTCAGAAGAGGGAAAACATCAAGGTTTTTAAATTGGATTATTTACTTCCACCTTGATGTAATCTTACGCCCGCAATAAGGTATGGTGATTATTATTATTTCTACCCACGGTCATATTCTGGCTTAAAAGTATCGTAATAAATAAATAGTCACTTAAAATCGTGAACACCCTCGCATTTTTATTTAAAAATAATGATATAAAAATGAGACACGGTCATATTCTGGCTTAAAAGTATCGTAATAAATAAATAAATTGTCACTTAAAATCGTGAACACCCTCTCATTTTTATTAAAAAAAAATGATATAAAAATGAGACTCACGCATTTTTATTTAAAAATAATGATATAAAAATGAGACACGGTCATATTCTGGCTTAAAAGTATCGTAATAAATAAATAAATTGTCACTTAAAATCGTGAACATCCTCTCATTTGTATTAAAAAAAAATGAGAGACACTAAACTGTATATTAAATGTTTATTTTTTACTACTTTCTTGAATGCTGGATTTTGAATTACCTTATATTTAAAGTCATGAAAGTCGCGTTTTATAAAAAAAAAAAAAACAACAATTGATATATTAGATGCTTATTTACTGCTGTTGAATTTTGAATATCACTACTATTTAAAGTAGTGAAGTCTTTATTAATAAAAAAGTAGACATTTATTTTCTGCTCTTTTGTTGAATTTTGAATGGCCTACTAATCAAAGTAGTGTACATCGTGTCTTTTAAACATAAGAGTAGATGTTTATTTTCTGTTGTTTTGTTGAATATGAGTTACCTGCTACGAAAGTAGATACTCGGTTGTGATAATTATTTCAGGTCTTTGATCACTATACGGATAAATGATACCTAATGACCGGTCCAATAGTGGAGGGAGGTCTTATTTTCTGCTGTTTTGTTGAATTTTTAATTACCTACTATGAAGTAGATACTCGGTTGTGATAATTATTTCAGGTCTTTGATCACTATACGGATAAATGATACCTAATGATCGGTCCAATAGTGGACGGAGGTCTTATTTTCTGCTGTTTTGTTGAATTTTGAATTACCTACTATGAAGTAGATACTCGGTTGTGATAATTATTTCAGGTCTTTGATCACTATACGGATTAATAATATCTAATGACCGGTCGAAGAGTGGACGTAGGTCCAGTGAAAGATCAGTCATCTTAAAAGACAGATTTGAATCTGAGGCGAGAAACCAAAAGAGGATTTATTTCATCTGTGCATTCTCAGCACTCTCAATGTAGAGAAAAATTTGCTAACGACAATGCTGTTCCGAAGTTGGATTCTGAGTCGAAAATCCAGACAAACTACTACCTGAATTATACTCATAAACTCTTAGGTATTCTGAGGGGTGTCAAACCGTTTAACCGATTAGATATCTTTTATGATTGGTATACTTTCATAAAACAGATAGTGATAGTGGTATACTTTCATCAAACAGATAGTTATTAAAATTGCATATGTGAATGTGGTAGAAAGTGTATGATTTCATTGATAATTGATGGTACAAAAAGATTTCATTAGTAATTGATGGCACAAAAACTTACGTTGAAATACAACATCGTACCTGAGAATTTTACTTTAACTATGACCTGTACTGCATTAACTATGATCTATTTACTGAACAAATTGCTACAGAGGTACCTCACATATAATGCATATGTGAATGTGGTAAGTGTAAGATTTCATTGATAATTGGTGGCACAAAACTTACGTTGAAATACATCGTTCCTGATAATTTTACTTTAACTATGACCTATTTATTGAATTAACTATGATCTATTTACTGAACAAGTTGCTACAGAGCTACCTCACATTTTATATAAAATTTGGTACGTATAATGTCAAGAATGGCAGTGGATATTTAATAATTATTTTATTCTAAACTATGAGAAAAAACCGATTCAGATTAAAGAGTCTGTCTTGGCTCGTGATTATACTGTCCAAGCAAATAATAATATAGAGAAGATTAATAAGGTGTACCTACACTAGACGAGTCGAGCATGAGTGAAGCGTGAACTGAGCACAACGTCGTGTAACAGCTTTACCTTTCCTGTGCTCCGCCTGTTGTCGGATTTTGTTTGATGAAAAGAGAGACAATATTTTATTATTTCTTCGCGGTGTGCTCGTGGACGTGTTTAGTGATAGTCGTTTATCGGTCGAGCAGCACGTTGTGGAAACGAACGTCGTAGAAACGTAGAAACTTAGAAAAGATGATTGCTTACAACCAACTGATTTGTATCACAATAATCTAATGTTCCCAGGGATAAGGATTTTACTATGAACGATTACCCCCATACTTGGGCAAGGATGTTGGTTTACTGGCTTAACTAATTAGGAAATGAAATATTATTGTACTACAAGACACGGCTATCAACCGACCTATAAGTTCAGTCATTCTGAACGATAGTTATTGCCACTTTAGTGAGATTCAGAACATAAGTGTTGGAGTTGCACTATTGTGTAGATGATTCAAGAGTATTGTAAAATAGCATGATTCATGCCAACGCGTTGAACAGAAACCCAACAGCCGAAAACGCAGATAACTTTTCTAGCCACATTTATCTTTCGTGTCTATTGGAAGAACGTCTTGAGCTTGATGTACTGAGCGGTGCCACGCTGAATATGCGTATTAATCGAGCCGAGTAGCAAAAGCCTGGCTTGCTAATGACAGGTGGAATAGCGCCCCAGGCAGACGAGGTCAAACGACGGAATAGATTGTAGCTCAATGCTACCTTCTTTGTAATGAAGCACAAACGTCTGTCGGTTCTGCAATTGGAAAGTACAGGATTGTGTTTTTCTAGGATTCGGCTTTATAGCGTTATCTGCATAATACTTGCCTAGTATAGTCAACGCCTAAACAATGATAATTTTTTTTAACCACTTTAAAAGTGTCGCTTGTGTTGCTTGAGCTAAGGTGTTTGCAGATAATAATCGCTGTGTGAGGTGTGGAAGGTTCTGCCTAATGTTCAACACTATACAAGACTGTAATCATTTGTTTTGTAATACTATGGCCGCATACTGTTCTGTGACTATTGAAATATCCAACGATCACATTATAATGCCGACTGTAGAAATTATCAGCTGATAAAAGACTAATGGATACAAAGTTATTATAAGTACAACGGTTATTAAATAATACTATTTATTAGCAAAGATAGTGATGAGACTGTTATAATTATATTATCTACATGTATGTGTGTTGAAAGAGTCTAACATTGGCGACGAAAGTGAAACGAACTATCGAACTTTATTTGAAAATTATCGTTATCGATAAAAATAATCAAGGATCGGTGATGTACATATCAAAAAAATGAAAAAGAAACTCATTCTATTTGGAGATATTTGGAGGTATTATCGTGAGAACATATACACAGAAGTAAAACAACAGACCGTTTCCGTGAGATCAATTTGAATTCAATAACCAGTTCAGAAGTATTTACTGGTGATAAAGCGAAGTTTTATATTGTTAAAAGTTTTATATTGTTAAATGAGTACAATACCGCGCATACATTAAGCAGAATTTAGAAAACGGTGTTCAAAAACGAAATAATGCATAGTATACAAAAGTGAAAAAAAAAGGAGAAAAACATAAATGTACATTGCAATTTCAAGAACATAGATGATGAAATAAATGACCGTTAGATGATAGCGTTTGTTGTAGTAATTCAGTAAGATTTGAATTATTAGTATTTAACCAGGAAAAAGAACAGGAACAAATGTTCCAATTACAAAATAAAAATAAAGTCTGAGAAACTAGTTCACATATATTTATACCCAATATTTTCTAAAAAAAAAAAAAAATTGAGAAAGAATTCTAGAATGCGATAGCGTTTGTTGTAGTAATTCAGTAAAATTTGAATTATTAGTATTTAACCAGGAAAAAGAACAGGAACAAATGTTCCAATTACAAAATAAAAATAAAGTCTGAGAAACTAGTTCACATATATTTATACCCAATATTTTCTAAAAAAAAAAAAAAAATTGAGAAAGAATTCTAGAATGCTGAAGATAAAAGCATAGAAAAGGAATCGGAAACTTTGACATTTTATAATAAAGACAAAGTGCTGCTGGTTAGTGTAAATTGAAAACTTTGTACATTTCGAGATTGACATGGGACCACATTTATAGCCTTCAAGATGGAGTTACAAGAGGCATATATGTACAAGCTTCATAACACAAAGAATCTCTGGAACGAGTAAGAATAGTAACTGTTGATTCAGAAGATACTTTGGTAACCGCCGCTGTACTCTCGGACGTGAGTAAAAATTCTGATGAATGGGTCTATATTTCATTGATAAAAGTGATGAGTGAAATTATGAAGAACGGCTTAAGTGAGGCAATGTACGCATTTTATTAAAATAAAGGTGTACGGATTCATCTGGGCATTATAAGCATAAACTGTTAAGTGCAACATACACACCAAGTTATGAGCGAAGCTTCTAAAGTGCTTCATGCTAAGAGCAAGATCCACTGATGTCTTGGTGCAAAAACTCCTCGCTATGAATGGTGCCATTGAAGTACAATAGGCACATAACGTCATTTTTAGTGAACCTCCTGAAATACACGAGATGCCCATTTACTATGAAAGGCGTCAGCGACGTGCAATGTGCACATGACCTATTTATAAGAGTAGCTATTGAGTGCAACGTGCACATAACGTCATTATTTGTGAATCTTCTGAAGTGCGTGAGGTGAACATTAACTATGAGAGGGGTTATCGAAGTGCAATGTGAGTGCAACGTGCACATAACGTCATTATTTGTGAATCTTCTGAAGTGCGTGAGGTGCACATTAACTATGAGAGGGGTTATCGAAGTGCAATGTATACATGACCTCTATGAGAGGAGCCATTGAAGTGCAATGTACACATAACGTCACTATTAATGAACCTTCTGAAGTGCACGAGATATACATTTATTATGAGTGGTGCCATCCACGTAGAATATGCACATGACCTCGCTATGAGCGAATTCTGAAGTGCGAAGAATCGCTATGTGCGAACCCTCTGAAGTGTAAAACTGCCCATTTAAATCGCTATGAGCGAACCTCTACAGTGCCAGGTGCACATGTATCTCGCTATGAGCGAAACTTAAGTCAATATGCACATGACGTCGCTACGAGCAAATTCTGAAGTGCAAAGAATCGCTATGAGCGAACCTTTACAGTGCAAGATGCACATGTATCTCGCTATGAGCGAAACTCTAGTCAATATGCACATGACGTCACTATGAGCGAATTCTGAAGTGCAAAGTGTACATTTAAATCGCTATGAGCAAACCCTCTGTCGCTATGAGCGAGCCTTTACAGTGCAAGGTGCACATGTATCTCGCTATGAGCGAAACTCTAGTCAATATGCACATGACGTCGCTATGAGCGAATTCTGAAGTGCAAAGTGTACATTCAAATCGCTATGAGCAAACCCTCTGTCGCTATGAGCGAACCTTTACAGTGCAAGATGCACATGTATCTCGCTAGGAGCGAAACTCTAGTCAATATGCACATGACGTCGCTATGAGCGAATTCTGAAGTGCAAAGTGTACATTTAAATCGCTATAAGCAAACCCTCTGTCGCTATGAGCGAACCTTTACAGTGCAAGGTGCACATGTATCTCGAGCTATGAGCGAAACTCTAGTCAAAGTCACGGGACGCTACGGTCAACCTCCAAAATCTACGTATGCAATGTGGAAGCGTGCTAAGAGGCAGTGTGAGGTATTTGAAAGATTGGCCACTCAGTGACGCATAGAACACAGTGAATCATCGAGGGCAGTTATTCATCGTACGTAGATGGAGTGTTACCAAAGGGACGTAAGATTTATAATTTCTATTAACTGACGCGATTCTTTTGATATCTTTATGTCGGGAATAATTTATACTGAGCGGGGAGAGAAACAAGAGTAGTGAAAGTGAGTCTTTACAATTGTCGAAAGGGGCCTTCAACATCCGTGTCACTAGACTCGAACGCTGTTCGTGTTATCTTCTCTGTATCACAATATGACTTTCATCGTGTAATTGTTATGATCCAATTAATCTTTATAACTACTACCTAGCTATTAGGCTTCTATGCCTATATACATTGGACGTTGTACTATTAAAATTATCGTTTTATATAAAATGATCTGTTATGTATCGCGGGGACGCGAAAAGTTGTCAGGATGGACGAATGTTAGCATTATCATTGGTCGCCGCTTTGTTTTTAGCCTTATCGTTGATCTTCTCTATACATTAAATGTCATATTGCATGGGTTTCAATATTCATACGTTAGTTCAAAATAACTTCTTGGATTTAAATTAATATTTACATTTGGTTATATTTAACTTTATAAATTCAAATTGTAATGAAGAGGTTTTATATAAATTGTTTTAATAATCTATTTCAAGTGTTAGGCTTTTTTATTGGTCGCCTCTTTATTTTTGATTTATCATTGATCGTCTCTTTACTTTAAATTTCATATTACAAGGGTTTTAATATTCACACGTTAATTCAAAATAACTTTATAGATTCAAATTGATATTTACATGTTTGGTTAAAAATAACTTTATAAATTCAAATTGTAACGACGAGATTTTATAAAAATTGTTTTAATAATCATATTCACACTAGTTCGCTTTTAGCGCTTTTAGTTTCCGGTTGTGGCAATATAAATATGTCTTATAATACTGAGGCAGAGACAGTGGAGCTCCAGAACGAATCAGTGGACTGAGGTATTAGTGATATGAAGAACCGAGTAGTACGTGCTGCCTATTAAACAAGACGGTTAAGATATAAGGATAGTTTACAATATATATATTGAAAATACTATCATGACTTATCTCAATAGTATGTGACTCCTACTTCTGACAATAATTTATTTTGGTAAGTTCATTTAAAAACCCAAAATATTCACTAAACATTCATTAAATATAGAAGTTCATTTGCTAATAAATTTGTTTAATTCAATTAATAAATAAGCTTGATAACTAAACATTTACTCGACTTTAATAAGAATACTGGTGACCAGTTTGAAGTTGTATTTAAATTAAATACAAATAACTTTCCAAAAGCATTCCTAATGTCTAATTAAGTACAAGTTCTAAACTCGTTAGGAAATTCATCTATATTAACTACCTACTTCAGTTAACGTTTTAATGTCGATTCGATTCTGCGACATTTACTATTTGTGGTGAAGGTCCGTACACTAGAAAAATTCAACATCTCCCAGTGAATGCCGATGCGGTAAACGAAATCGCTAAATTGGCCGGTCGGTACTTCTACGTCTCTCCATGTTTGACTGTTGATTTAGTTTACCGACAAAGATTGCAAATACCGCATTGTGTATTGCAAACGGGTTTTTATTTTAATTTTGATACATATACCTATGTACCTATATACGTTATGTTTTGTAATATTTACTTACAGCAATTTATTTATTCATGGAGATGCATGTTATTAATTTTGACATACCTTAAACATTTTATTAGGCATATGATGATATCTAATGTATATGGCAAACATGTGAAATAAAATGTCTAATATATATCCAAATCTTATCTTCGGCAAGTTATTAAAATGATATACATTGCATAATGCATTTTACAGTAGTACAAAAAAATTATAGAATTATGCCTTATATTCAGCCCAGTATAATCAGAAATAGTCGCGGCCATTATAAAATCTACAATTAAAGATCAGTACTTATTGAAATGACTTGCATAAATAGTAATAGAAACAGCACCGTACATTAAACAGCACCAGCTGATTTCAAAACTCGAAACAGGTTTATCACTATACGCATGCTAGTCACAATTTCGTCGAGTTTAACTATCCTAGCATAACTCTATTCAATCATTATTCAGCACAGTGAATCAGGTAAAGGTCGGGTGGGCTTCAGTTCTTGATGTACTGAAGATGTTATCCCATACGCATCACACACCAAATGTACAATTATATTTATTATGTATATAACGACTAAGTTTATAAATGATTTTGTAGATAAATATGAATTCAAATTAATGAAAAAGTTGTGTTATAATGTTTTATTATTTATGTATAACCATAAAGCATAAAAGTCCGCCTACCGCTACGGACGATCAAATTATGAAATATCTGAACAGTTTTTCTTTTGTGTTTTTCCTTAACCATTTTCTCTCCATTTGTGTAACGAGTCTCATTAATTAACATTCATATTCAGTAAGTACGTTTGTTCCGAGAGAGTAATAAATTCTAAAGTTTATGTTATATTTTATCAAACTTTTGAGTAATATTCTTCCTTACAAAATCCCTCTCCTCTTATTCTACATACTCCAAAGGATTACTATTATAGTTTTGTAACTTGTTACTTGTTTATCAGTGTGGTTCATATTATACTAATTAAAAATAATGACTTACAATAAAACTAATAAAATAAATAATAAAACAATAAAATTAAATTATATTAATAAAATTATCACGTGAAAAAATATTTTCAAAAACGAAATGAAATTTTCTTTTTAAAATATTTTTTTTTGTATATTTTCATAAATTATTTAAATCTTAGATTATAATTTGCAGTATAATGAATGACCTTGAAAAATAAAATGATAAATAATAAAACTGTTTTATGTGTATTTGCCACTAATATTGTTGGTTAGAATCTTATAGTAAACCTAGGCTCTGGTGTAGAAAAATATCCTAATGAAACCCAATATAATAAAAAAGTATAATTCTCGATTAGCTAGTAACAGTTCTATATTTAAAAACTTGACGCTAAGTAATTATAGGTATGTTCTGGTATTTACAGTTGATATCCAGATCCCCAGTAGGCTCAGGTTGTTACCATTTGAGCCAGATCGTAATTAATTAATATATATGTACTAGCTGACCTGGCAGACCTTGTTCTGCCTTTTCAAGTAGTCAATCATATCGACTACAGCGACATCCAACGCGTTATGATCACTTATCGCTAAAAAAGTATCCTATAACTAGGCTTAACATACGTCCCGGTTTGACCGGGATAGTCCCGGTTTGAGATCCCTGTCCAAATTTTTTGTGTTGTTTGTATTAATTGTACTTTGTCTCTTTTTCTTTTTAATAAAAAATATATTCACATTGATTAATATGTTTTCAATTCATAATAATTTTGATTGCATTTCAAATATGAAAAACACAAATTAAGCAAAAATCCAAAATGAAAATGAGCCTCTTTCTCTTCTGCGTCCCGGTTTGGCTTTTTGTAATTATGGTAAGCCTACCTATAACTCAATTTAGATCAAACTGCACAGTGTACCAAATTTTAATTAAATCGTTCAGTAGTTTAAGAGTTCATCGCGGACAAACAATGTGACACGAAATTTTTATATATTAAAATATACACGATAGAAAATAATATAGACTTATAAATAATAATAAAACGTTAACTAAAATAATATGTCAACTTACACCGCCTAAGTTTGTGCCCATACTTCTTTGATTCTTGCAGGTTTATACAATGCGGATGCTTTTAATTTTATATTTATTCGTTTCTTATGTCTAAAAACCTGATTCAAATAGCTTTACAATAGGTTTACAGTGTGTACCAAACGAGTAAATCTTGACTTGACTAGTAGCTTACACGAGGGCGCGGTAACCCGTGTAGGTAGTCTCTCTTTCGCCTCAGGGAACGAACCGCATTGTATTCAAACACATTCTATGTCAGTGACAGTAACTCTATGTAGGTAGTTTGCGTGAAACGTATGACGTTTGTATTCACATAAAAGCAAAATAAGCAAGGACAAATATGCTCATAGTATTATGAATACTTTATTGAGTGATGACTGATCACTTTGTCGACTTTTACATGAAACCAGATGGGTAATTGTTCTCATTTGCGTGCACAGCTATAAAGAATTTAGCTTAAAACATATATGTTTTCAAAGTAGCATAATTGTGAATAAACTTCATTTATTTACACTTCATCTACATATTTAGTTAGATTACTAACTACTGCAGTTAGCAACATACAATTGTACTATATGTTATATTGTTTTTTTTTTGTACCAATAAAGTTTTTTTTTTTTTGCATTCTTATAATTATAATGACATAAGTGCAAAAGATACGTAATCAAAATAATACATATTAATATAGTTATATAAAAAAGAATTCCTGGAGTTAAAAATAATGTATTTTGTTTTTCTAAAAAAATAAGAAGAACTGTAACTTTCCTATGCGCTTTTGCAATATGTTTTTATATTATACCCAAGACTTTAGTTATATGATCATGTTATGTATCTACATTTAAACTGAAATGCCACTGTTACATATATCAGCGATAAAAAAATATGGTCCCAATAATTCGTGTAACGTTCGCCGGGTGCACTGCAATAAACCGCTAAATCGGAACTGTGAAGGTGCCCATTCAATAACTAATAAATTACATTGGACCGCTGAATTTCTTTGATAAACGTTCAAGATAAAGATGCGGTAAAATCCGGTCTCGACACTGCGATCAGCAAAAGCTAAAAGCCTCCCTCCCGTACATCGATGCTCTTTGTATTACATAAAGGATAATATAAATAAGTTTAAACTTTATGGCAATCTCTATTATAAGATACCTGTGTTGAAACTTAGAAACGACAAATATGTTTTTGGTACTATGCCTCTTTACGAAATATAGTATATGTCTAACATGATACAAATGAGTAAAAGTATTTATTTATTTATGTGATCAATTATAAGCTGCATGTAAACAGATTGCAACATTGAATATATTATGCATATTTAAATGAGTTATATAGAATAAGCTAAAATTATCCAATTCACTAGTTATGATTAATACTATTATTTATTTAATATTATTATACCTATATTGCAATAACATATCTCTTTTTAATAATGCATACCTAATTATATAGCACCGTCTAAAGCACAAAGCGTAATGTTCTTCGTATAGTTTTAGTTTACAATAAGCCCATATATCATTTATTTTAAATTTATTTTTCCTGTATATTAAAGTGCCAGTGTACTGGCACGATTTACTTATTACTAAGCAGTGAAACATATCATCGAAAGATGCACATTATTCTTGTAATATTTTTTTTATAATGAATTCATTATATACTTTTGTTTTTTCTCAACTGACTGAATAAATAAACACCTTATAAATAATATGACAATGAACGTGATTATATATATTTAATTACATAATTGGCTCCTGTGAGGAAATTATTGTATCCATATTTTCATTCCGATTTACTGATTACACTATTCTACTTTTTTCTTTAGCAATTGAGTTAAAACAAAGGTTATAAGAATTACAAGTTGCAAATCGTTTCTTAAAGCTTTTTTCAAAATTATAATCAATACCTTAACCCTAAGCTAATGAACACACTTATTTTTGTGAATGCTACTGATGGATATTGTATTTTTATCCTGTAAATAATATTATATTTGATGTATCGATATTTAATCACGTATCTCTATTAAAAGATATATTCGGAAGGAAACTTCAATATTCTCCCCCTGTATCTCAGTGTACACTGAGCATTGCGTGCTCTCGCACAGGTTATTTCTTTAATGAAAGTTCAGCATTAAAGGTTTTTAGCGCGTTAAAGAATGGAATAGAGTTGAATAAAATATTGTTAGAGTTAGAAAAATAACGCTTTTGAGCTGGTGTGACGTAAGTATTAGAAGTACCTCATTTAGACGACTAGATACAAACTGGCTAATCCAAATATACAACATACTAAGTACAGTAACTTTGACGAACTTAGAAGTGAGTCTTGTTTGGGACCCAGTGGCGTACCGAAACCAATCATAACGCTCGATTATTGGATATCCCCCGATTGATCCCTAAACACCTGATAGACCTAAGCTTGCCATCAAAGCGGTAATTTTACCTGGCGATGATTGATTGATTTATTTATTGATCATGTACGTTATATTTGTCATATGCTATCTTCCCACAATTTGAATCATTCAAATACTTTGAATATTAATTTTCAATACCGTTATTCGATTCGATTCAAACACGAAAATTGATATAAAAATAAACAAAATTTACATTAACAAAATTGAAACCCATCTTTACTAAAAGTTGAATTAATTTCACCTTTTCGCGCTTTATTATTTTTTTAAGAACCCGTATATTTCCAAAACAGAACAAAGGCCACATAATCTATATAATTTTGTAAAAAAATATAGGCTAAAATGATAGCAACCATCGTAAACCGTATCACACTTACGCACTTTCCATGAAACTCGCCCAGTCATAAAAAGTAATTGACACTCAAGACGCAGAAGCTATCAATATTGTGATAACCACGTTATTGTACCTATAAAATCACTAAATAGCCATTGAAGCCACTTTATGTAATGTAAAAAATCATTGACTATTTCATAATATTATTTTTTCTTTGTCATTTATGTACACAGAAAAATATATCAAATAAATTCATCGCCCAATATAATTTTGAAGTTCAAATTTTTTACTCTCGCCTCTTTTATTTTACCTCACAAATATACCTGGGATCTCAATTTCCGCAAACTTTACCGCCAATCTCATTTAACCACTTCGGCAAAGATATAAATATTAAATGTCGTGATGCCTATCGTGACAAGAATACTATTCTGTATGATTAAAATTATAGCTTTCCTATACTAATTAGATAACATACTGCGTGTAGTAAGTAGTATACGTACTGAAATTATACAATGAGTTTGAGCTTTTTTCAGTAAAGCGAAATATAGTACCATAGCACGGTAATAAGATTTTTAATGTTTGTTATGTTAACTGTTCTACCCAAGTTTAAAGTCACCTAGTATTTGAGGAAACAAATGCTACTGTGGATTCAGTAGGTTACCGAATTCTGTTATGGTTGTTCTCGAATCAAATCGAATCGAAATATCGTTTTATCTGTCTGTTATCGAATGCCATGTCACTCAAGTATTATAGGAAGATCATCAAATCGAGATTATTTATTGGTAAATGATAGTTAAAAGATCTACTAAAATGTACAACATAACTATTTATTTATATGGGTAAATGTGATTACAGTATTATTTTAAAGTAGCATGGTAAAAAGATTGCGCTCTGCATAATAATAATTGCATTATAATTCAAAGATAGATCTCCGAGTAATCGGTAATCTATCAACATATACCACTTTTATGCCGGCCTGAAAACCTTTCGCCGACCAGACATATACTGGCTGATCCCGAAACGCAATAAACCAAAGAGAGTCAGACACTCGTTCACAAATGCAAACACAAGCTGACACACACATAAACGCTCATATACATACGTACATAAGTGTCAGATAATAATGCTTTTTCTTTTTTAGTCGTAGTAATTGTGAAACCCTGTTTTGACTTTAGTTATTAAATAATGTATGTTACTCTATATAACTATCTATGCTGTAGAATTTCCTAACTTATAACCATATACAAAATATAACAATAATAATAATAATGTGACAGAGCTAAGAGCATGCGCATGGTTGTCGCGACCCAATATGCTACAAAGATCCCTAACACCTTGAACCCCGACGCCTTGCAACAAGGTTGAATCAACGATCTGGTGAAAGATACGGAAATCCACTAACTGTTAGCAGTGTGGGACCCATTATTGTGGCATTGTTTATTGGCGACTTTTGTCTAGCAGTGGCTATATTTTGATAGTTATTTTAGTAGGTTAGTAGTTAGTAGTCGTTTTGGTATCTTTTTGATAGGTAAACAATTTATTAAATATCATTAGTATTACTTATAAGCGCATCGCCGTTACATTAATAACTATAAATATTATTAGAGAATGCTTAAAATGATGAAGTGTTATTTAAATATTATTATCTGACTACGTATGATGATATGAAGTTCTATCTAAATTTACGTTCAAATATTATACTATCATTTAATATACGTAATTTTCTTTCACATAAAATGGCACGCCCTTTGTCTTCGCTCACACTTGCGAGAATTTTATTGATATATCCAATATTATTTCCGGCTCAATGGAAATATTTCCAATAAGCATCCGTCTCAGATTTTACTTTGCATATCTTTCAAGACAGCATTGGTATTTATTTTTCCCCTTCTATTTTCAAAGTAGATGCTCATATTCTTTATTTAGCAATTTTGATTGTTATTTTCCGTGTTTATTAAAAATATTTCTCATTTTAGAAAAACTCTTAATATTATTTACTTTAATAAAGTTACAAATATGGACATTATTCAACTCATATTCATTCATTCTATTTTACAAACCCGTTTTTATAAATATTTTTTGCCAAAATATACCTCAAACTAATATTATTGGGAGTGCCATGACAATTAATTTTTTAGTTTGGTATACCTTACAATTATGTTGGTCGAGTTTTAACATGTTCAAAATGCGAGCATACCTACATCAACAAAATTAGGTATAGCAGCCACCATAAAGCACATTAAAGGACTGAGCAACAATGCCTGATTAAAACCATTTTATAACTGTTCACAGAATAAACAGTTACTGTAGCTGAAAACGGCCAGGATGACACACACAACACATTAACGACTATCCCTAAATTTTTACCGTTTCAATTATACTACAAATACATTTTTGTCATGTTCTATGGCCCTAAAAACAGTACCACAAATCCAATTAATAAATCATCTTATAATTGTCCTGTACATGTGTATGAAATTGAACTTCTCCTTAACGACTGCACCTATTTTTTTGTGTGTGTATTAAGCCCCTAAAGTGATGCTAAGATCTAGCTCTAATTTTTTTACAAATTATAGTATGTAGATTATCAAAAATTCTAATATCGAAAATGCGTTCGCTAAAGTTACTAATAACTGGCAGGTCAACGTTCGTTAGGACATCTGAAACGTCCGCGACTATTACATGAGATAATATAATAGGCAAAAAGATTAATGTATACAAATGGCCCCTTTTTACTGTCAAAAAAACAATATGTTATACTAAGTAAAAGCAGTAGTAACGTGTGGTATAATTACTTTATTTTTTATAGGTATGGAATTATTCTAGTAATTTCTAGCTACGCTTGCTAATTCGTTCCTGCGAACTTGATTTTTTTTTATTCTCTATCCCACAGGATGTGGAACACAATGTTATAAAAGTATCATATCTGATAATAGATAGTACGAGTTATCACTGTGTCAAATTTCAGTAAAATGTATGTAGACTGTACTTTCATATTCTTTTTTTTTATTCTTGGCAATTCAGTTCTCTTTAAAAACTATTATTGCCATTTTCAAGTGATAAGATTTGGGCATTTTGAACTGATGAAACTATCTCCAGTAAGATGGTGATTCTCATGTTGAAGGTCTCTTGGGAGCTTTGTGGCAACTAATATGTTGTTTGTGGCAATTATCATGTTCCGAATGATTATTCATAATTCACTTCACTTATGCTCTTTAACTACACTACGTCACGTAAAATATCACCTATATTACACAATACAGAGCTAAATAACTAAGTATATGAATAAAAATAAAAATAATAACATGACAAATTAATATCCCGCCAGAAACCCCTAAAATTAGGGGTATAAAATTATATTAATTTAGGCGACAGTTGCACAAATAAAAAATAATAAAATATTTTTGGCCTTCATATCAGCAACATAACACACCGAAATTATAGTCTACGAAATATATTGAATGTACAGATTATACAGATACTGCCAAATGGCTCAGTTACAGTTTTATTATGTGTAATAAACAATACTAACTACACTAAAACAATACTAATAACGTGCGCCCTTGTAAACTCATTCGCAAAAATATATTATTACTAACATTCTGAGCCTCGTGCCAAAAGTACGAATTTATATCCCTTTAATATGCTACTTGCTGTTCCAGCGACCTAGACAGATACTAAAATTTGATATACTAAAGGTGAAAACATAATTCTCTCATTTCTACACTACATTTCTCTACATTTTATTACTCATGCACAAAACAACAGATTATTTAATCAACGGTACAAAGTCATTAGATGTATATATTTTCATGAAATTGAATAACAAAATAAAAAGATTCAACTCATTAAGAACATATAATTGGCCAATAAAAGATTTATAAAAAACGCCATTACACCCGCCTCGCAAGAGTAAATATAGAAATGGGCGCTCGTTTGCTTGAGAGCGGTGGTCGCATCTGGCGTTTGCTGGATTATGTTGGTAAAATTCGATAACCTTTAGACAACCAACTGAGGGACTGGACATTGCAAGTTTTTTAGTAAACTGAGTTAGTTCGGTAACCAAATATATTTGAACGATTTTTTCTGTTTGAATGTTTTTCATTATTACCTACCTATCATATACCTAAGAAAAAATTGGACCTATAGAAGTTGTATACAAATAGATTATATTTCAGTTTAACAAGAAGAACAGAAATATATTCTTTTAGACTCTACGAATTTATGGATACACGCCATATTACTACATTAAAGTTTCTTATTGAGGAAGTTGAAAAATATGATAATGTAATAATTTTATGTCACGAAGTTTTTATTGAAGTCTTATTAAAATTGTAGATTTTTCTTTCCCTTGTCTTCTTCAGTGGTTGTTACATGCTACACTAAGAACCTCAAAAAATTTTTTCAATAAGAAGAGGACAAAATAGTTTACTTTGCAAATCCGCTGAATCTAGAATGCACAGGATTAAATAATTTGTCGTTACTAATACCAATTTTAAATACAGTAGAACCTCGTTAAGTCAAAACTCGATAAGTTGAAACCTCCAAATCTCGAAATAATGTTTTGTTTCATTCACTTCAAACACCAAAGCCTACTTTTTCTATAAGTCGAAAACTCTCAAACTCGAATTTTTTGGCGTCTCCCTTGATGTTAGACTTATAGAGGTTCTACTGTAGTGTAATCTGAAATTGCTAATTCGTTTTGTAACCATAACTACCTTAAATGTATATATTTTTATACTCAAAGTTTAAGTTATGGCCATAATCTCACCTAATCTTAAGTGATGATACGGCCCAAGTTGGTAGACACGCTAAACCTATGGAGGAACTGGCTCTCAAGTGCAACTGTCGAAACACATCTATTGCTATTTGGCGGTAGGTTTTTAACTTGAAGGTGGTAGCTAGCCAGGCGGGTATAGAAAAAGCCCTACCTGAATGCTATGGTTTCCTCACGATGTTTTTTCACCGATACCTCAAGCTCATTGTAGGTGGATTCGAACTCACGTCCCTTGACGCGAATTCGTACACACTACCACTGAGCTATCATCGCTTCAATACTATATTCTACAGTGTATGTACTATGTACTACTGTACTGTTTAATAAATTTGATAAATAAATGAGGACGTTGTATTCTATTATAGATACAAACAGGCTTATTGCCTGAGTCACAGCTCAAGCTTAAGCTAGAAACTTGAACTTTTGTCAGTAGTTTATTTTGGTGGCATAAAAAGTCCCGTGGTGATTTTTTTAAATATAATACCCTTAAGGGGTATAACGGGTGGGTTGTACGAAGGATTTTAACAATAATCATTATGAGTCAGCATAAATTTCAGTTTTTATAAAAATTCACCTAAATGTGTAAAATAGGAGTTCAAATTTTTCCACCAAGATCTGCCTGGTCAACTAGTACGTACATGAGAGAAATACCCTTGATGACTAATGATGATATTTTAAAAACTAACAGACTTATGGACTTGAAATTTTATATGATAAAAATCAAATACAATAAATTTGAATTGAAATATTTCATGATATAGACAAGAACGAATTTTACTATTACGCTGATTGACGGGACGATCTAGTTTAAATAATATAGGAGAATAAATAGTATAAAACAAAATATTAGGTTTATTCAGTTTAAAAATCCTCTATCAGCCGTCATCTCAGTATTTACTCTTTTTATACACATATCATTTCTCACACTGTCCATCCATATCTTATTCCGCCTTCCTCTCCTCTTACATCCATTTACTTTCCTACTTAACATTCTTCTAGTTATATGACCTTAAAAGATTCTAATCAACGTTAAAAACATTACAAACAATTATTTTAAATTTGTTCATGGGTACCTACTTTTAATGTCACATTTTTACTATCTTCTTTATATGGATATTTAGCGTCACTTATTTCTGATATCTTGTATTTGATTTCCAAAAAAATAGTAAAGCGCAGGTTTCTTATCCTTTACTCGCCTTCTTGGAGTGGATCTAATACACATCGTATTAAATTTAATTTTTTACCCAAAATAATTGACTATGTTTATATTAATACCAACAGAAGGGTCGGTAATCCGTCTTAGAACTTCCCACGTTCTTGTAATTCATAATATAGCGGTAATCCATTGTTATTTTGCGCTACTGCCTTGGGGCCGCTACAGAAAATTTCTTACGAATTATGTATAATATTATAACGGAATATAAATTGAAACTAATTTCAATAATGTATATAATCCATAGCATTGTTTTCTTTTCTGTTAGGTTCAATTAGCAATACCAGTGTATTTCGTTAGATATTAAATCATATTTTTGTTTGTTAAAATTGAATATATGTACATGTACATATATGTATATTATTTTAATTATGACACAGCGATGGTATAAAATTCCTGAGATTTTCAATTTATAAGTAGTCTTCTTCTTCTTAGCCATTGTCCACCTAATAGAGTCGGCACGACATGTTTTCTTCTTCGACTCTTCTACTTCCTCTATCAGCCGTTATCTCAGAATTTACTCTTTTTATACACATATCATTTCTCACACTGTCCATCCATATCTTATTCCGCCTTCCTCTCCTCTTACATCCATTTACTTTCCTACTTAACATTCTTCTAGTTATATGACTTTCATCCCTTCTCATAACATGCCGATACCACGTTAATCTATTAGAAACTTATTAGTAACAATTCATAAATAATATAACAATAAAATAGTGGCCACAATTTTTCAACGGTTATTGTTCCTGATATTTCTTCAAGGGTCCGATATTTTTTTCATTAAAACATTAAATTGATTTATTACTGTTTAAACTTGTGTATTTGACTTTTAATTAGCTGCTATTAGTTTGATCCTCTTCCAAGGCAGCTCTGATGTATGATGTATTCAATGTATTCTTGAAGACCTTATTCAAAATATTTATTATAAAATACAAAAGTAAAACAAAAGCTTGGTTGTTTTAAAAGTGCATTACAGTTTAAGACGCCGCGTCGCGACGCTTTGAACAACAACAACGTTTTGGGCTAGAAGCACGAATTGTAAACGATGTTTTCTGTAAACGTTGTATTATTCTACATAGATATAAGAGTATGTTGCATTTAGAACTCATATTTCATACTCAATCCATTTTTATTATTCATACATCTTTTTTGTAATTTATAGGTTTAGCGCTGTGACAATAATCACACCTGATGTTAAGCGACAATTGTGACAAGATGGTGCATTCTAGAGCAACTTTTATTTTCTCGCGTGGAAATGTATTAACGCATACCTCCCAGCGCGGGTTCGAACATGTAATCACCATATCACTCCGGCAATTGGCCCGGCCTGATGGTAAGCTGGGCCCCATCCGGGCAGCCTGGAGAGCTGCTCTTTCAGACCATCGAACTGGTGCAATAAGAGGTAGAGGCTCCTCGCAGTCCGGCTTAGGGTGGTGAAAGGCCACCAGCGTTTCGACGTCTCCTGCTAACCAGGCGTCTGTGTCGGAGACATTTTTAAAATTAGCACCATAGATAGTGTAATTATTTTTGTTTTGTTCTTTATAGGATTTAGACACATTTCAGAATAAAAAAATTGCATAGATACCGCTGAGGTCAAATTAGTAATGTATTACAATAGTATTTAATGTTCTGTGCAAACTGTTATAACGGACGCATCGATGGACTTTTTTTGTAGAATTAATATATAATTATACTCATAACTTAAGCAAAAATACAAGAGCATACATAAATACTTTGCCTGGTGTAATTTGTAAATAATGATATACCTATGCATATTTAAATTAGGTGCTAATTGAAAATAAACTTCTATAGTGCCCCTGAACATAGTCTTTAAAGTAAAATTACATGATTAAAGGTTTATATATTTACATAAATTTTGCATAACAATATAATAAGTAACGACAGAGAAATAAATGTGAAGGTGAAATGTAAATAACGTTTAGCTCTGAGACGTGCTTCGAGAAGTTTGCTTGCAAGAGCTGAATACGAAAGTTGCGGCGCGTTGCCCCTGCACTGGGATAAACGGCGCAAGTGACTACAATATACTTTAAAGTCGGTGTAAGCCTGCAGAAGCGGTGGCCCTTATCGCACACGTGATTTGAATGCCTTCCGGACTTTTATTCGACAAATATGACAAAAATGTTTGTAACCGCTGCGTTATGAATACTTATGCACGTTGATTTTAACTTTACTTTTCATTATAATAAGAATAAAACGAATATTTAACAGTGTGTCAAATTTATATATAATAAATACTATAATCTCGGTTTCCAGTCATTATTGGTCAGATTGTCTATGGAGAATTTAATTTTATTACTGTACCAACGGTTTCCATAGCTGTATAATTTAAAAAACTTTCTGAAACTTACATCATTTTATATTGTTCTAATAACTTAATTTACTTTTATCTTCCTGTATTTTTTACGTATTACTTAATATATCTATGTATATAGTACACCCAGATAATAATTTAAACAAATTATTTAATTAAGGGTAACTTGGGTAACTTATTAATCGATGGTATGATTCTCGAGTTGTAACAATGGTAAAGATCAAATATACAAACCAGTAGTTACAGTTAATACTATCTATAGTAGCAAAATAAACTAACGATAAAACAAATACCTAAAGAGAAAAGGCATAATAATATAAAGCATATTATATCGCCTAGATCGAGCAGGATATAGATAGACTGATCAGAAACGTGACGAGCTAGAAGAGTCGCAGTCGCGAACCAATAACCATGTGCATTGTGGTTTCGACTCAGTCAGGTACTGGTTCCTTCCATTCTAGTTAATAGCAGAATATCTATCGGCTGATCTCGGAACATCGTACGATCAAATGTGATAGGTACTATGATGGGTGTCGTTTACAACTATCCTGTCCTACAACCCCGTATATTACTAATATTTATTTATTTAACAACGTAAATACATCCCTCATAAATATGTTGCTATATGTGCTAATATGCCGATTATGTGTCAAATATTCTACTTTAGTTTCAGGTCCATAAGATCCAATCTGGTTTAAAAAGATGGCCACAACATCGGCTCAAGTAAATCTACATTTTAATTTATCAATATGAAAAAAGTATATACTTACGTTATATTTATTGTAAGCGAGATTACGAAATAATATAAACATTGTTGAGTTATAAAAGAGGTAACATGTGTGGTAAAAAAACCTTTCATCGCGTTTGATTATCTCGTATATTAGGATCGTTCTATTTCAGTATCGATGTAGACCATTGGGTGCTAGATCGGTGTCCGGATACCTAATGTGCGGAAACATGAGATTTTGTTGAACCTTCCAATTCAAACGGAATGAATCAATACAACCATAATGTAACCTGTAATGGGTTTCAATACGAAATTTCCACATCAAAGGGAAAGAAACCCTTCAAAAATTGTTTCTGAACCCAATAACTCGTAAGTAAAATGGACCGTATGAACATATTTATAACCGATATAATATATTTACGCTGTGGTAGAACCAGCATGATATAAAGTCGTCCGTTTTAATGATCGCTGTGCTTAAACCATTATTCTAATTAACATAAAATAAAAATAATTTTGATTAACAATATAGTTCATTAATATTATAACACTAATTTTATGCAATAAATAAATGCTTAGATAGGTGATAAATATGAGATTCGAGTTATATCTTAAAAAAAAATGGTTCTAGTATTTATGTGTAACTAAAAAGCAATTACCAGCGACTATATATATATATATGTTTATATATTATAATAAATATTAATAAATAAAAATAAGTTTATATAATAAATATGTTTCTGTAAGTCAATAAACCTTATTTTTTTTTTTGTTAAGTTATAATTCTTATTTATTTGTATAATAAATACAAATGTACTGAATTCGAAATACTTGAAGCTAACTAAAAAAAAAACCTTTTGCGAAAGCATTATAAACCGAAATAGTATTTTTCTGTGTATTGTGTTAGTGCAAATTCAATAATATTTATAATTTGAATAAGATATGCAATACTAATACAAAATATCTTAAATAATAAAATTAATCTTAGTTGATTTCACAAAAGAATAAATCTGGGCTCTAAAACTAATTTCTCCTTCCTTGTCGCTTTGTAAACAAGCAGGAGTGAAATTAAATTGTCATGCCTTACTTCACTTTTCTTCTTAGACGACTCTTGAAGTTAACTTCCAAGTCGAATATTAATATACAGTGTTCAAAACAAAACTTTGGTATTTCTCATTAAAAATTATGTCTTTTACTAAATATCTGTGAAACCATTATTTGTGTTAAAATAAAGTACAAATTACCTAACAAACAGTTAACTATTAAGTTAAAATAGATAATACTAAAACACAAAATATTTTGAAACTAACACGTGAATTGTCGATGTGTACAATTATTAGCGTAACAATACTAAAATTATAACTCCTATATAGCAAAACATATTTAGTTCATTTAAGAGAGACATAATATTAATATTATAATATTATAACAGATTAATGAACAAATTAACATTAGGTGGTATATAAATTGTTGAAAAAGATAATTATTTGTGCTTCATAATTTGCACAACGTATCATATATTTCACACTCTGTTATATCACAAAATTATGTTTTTATTTATAATTGTTTTACTTTTATAAACATATGTTTTAACTTTTCAAATTTATGCCTACATAAATCTTTGTCTGAAAAGACACAAAAAACAATCTACATATTAAGGAAAATGGGTACCTTAATAAGCAGCTTAGTATGAGAAGTACATTATTAACGCATTTTATAACATTTGTTTGTGTTCCAATATGAGAAAAATACTAATTACGTTTGAATAACGTGTAATAAAGTACCACATTTTTCGTTCTTTTATATAACGACGTATAGGTTATAAGTTTTTACTGAATATTTCTTGGTCCATTTACCCGCTGGCAGCAACTAAATAATCCGTACATCCTCCGCAGATGTAATCCTGACATGCAATCTCCGGCGCCATCAATCAGGGCAGGGGGACCCCCGCAGGGCGGGGAAGTCCCGCCACACAGCCAGGGGATTATATCGAGATAATTATTCCCGAAACGATTGAACGCTTGGATCGCCTACATCTTGCACAATTAAACGATAACAATATCTTTCATTGACACTGTTGGTCTACCGTTTTTTATGTTGTACGACTGTACATACCTGGTCCGCTTTGCGAGCCAAAAAACTCCTAACGTAACATCTGAGTATTTTATTAAATCAAACATAGACGAGCGTAAAAAAATATCGTATAGAAATGACAATAATATTTTAAAATAACACCATATTAGAAAGAATAAGATGATTTTTACTGATTATTGTACAGGAATTATATAAACAAAGAATTAATTTGTATACACACTACTTTATATGTATACAGAATTGTACTGTAAAAAATAATCATAATAAACGTTACGTTTTAGTAGTAAATACATTCATATTAGAAAAGTAGATATATCATTTAAGCCATGTAAGGACATAACTGCTGTTGTCTTACTCTTTTAAATAAGTTTCAAAAGTATGTTAACATAATTATATTCTATAAAATAGGTTTTTTCTAAATGAAATTTTTGTGGATTTTATATGAAGCAACCAAATATCATTAAATATAATGTCAGAGAGAGAAATCAGATACAATTTTGATTGGTAGTGAAATAGAGATGTTTTCGCTCGATTTAATTAAATTAAAATTATTTAAAATGCATGTATTAAACCACTACTAAGTAATAATGAAAGTACGAATTCGAGGTGTTCTTACGATAATTCTTGCTCAAAATGACTAGCATAAATAATGAGCATTATAGATAGATACGATGAAATTTCTACAGCGGCCATACCTCCGCTCGCCTCGTTACGGGGATTTTGGACGAAATTAATAGGGATCGTTAATCAAATACCCTCTAAGCGCCGAACGATGAGAAACGTCCCTGAAACTAATATTTTTCCTTTACACTTAGTCGTCTGAAGGATAATTTAGTTTAAATATAAAATTTGCGTTCAAAATATAAAATAAGTAGAAAAAAAATATGGAAATAATATAATATATTTAGTTACTTAGGAAAGTTTGTAGAAGTATGTCAAAGTCATGGTACTTTACTTGACGGTTAGCATAGCATATTTACCTTTCAGCATTAGCCTTTCAGTAGCTGGAAGTTCACAAGTTGTTCCCGATACGTGATAAACAACTATTAGTGCGACCAGTTTGTCGCCATGTACAGAAATATGAAGTCTTCAATATGCCACTATGGTGTTTGTTAAACCTGTTCGTCGCGATCCAGTTAGAATCATTAGTTTGTCCAATATAATTTACCTAAGCCTATGCAAATAAATAACATGTTTGAATTCTTCAAAGCAGAATATTTGAATTATTTTATATTCGATTTTTATAGATCACGATCTATTTCAAGTCTTAATGTGAATATGATGAATATGCTTTATGAGTATACTTCAAATATCCATTCGTCAAGAATTTATCGAAAAATAGGATATTCCTCTCAACAGTCACTAAATACTATACAAATTTCTGTCGAATATTCACTTCTACTATTGAGGTATAAGTAATACTATGGAAACCGTTCAATCACTAACACGTTGGAGCGCTTTTAAAATGTGTGTCAGACCACGGCACGTTTGTATGCAAAATTGGCGCGTCAAATAAATTCTTGTCATTCGTAAATACTTTGCATAAATTGGATTCAAGGAATTCCCGCAACAAAGACGTCAGACGGCTGTGCCAATAAAAAAGAACGATTGAATCGCTTTTGACGAAAAAGCAGAACGTAGAAAGTCGGGCCTCTATCATCGTTGTTTGAAGTTTTTGCCACAAAGCAAAGCAAAATGTTACACGATTTGTTACTTCTTCATTCAAAATAAATCGAAAATAACCTTATGTTGTTACGCCAAATTTCGTTTTGATAGGTTCATATTGTCGACTCCTTTGTTTACATACGTTCTTTGTTTTGCGTTTATGATTTAATACATATTAAAAATTTTGTTGTAACTAAAAAAGTTCTTTGATTAAAATGTGCCAACATATATGTTTATAAAACATCTATGAAAACAATATAATTGTACAAACTTGAGCTCCTCATAGTTAAATCAATCTATACAGATAAAAAAGAATTTAACTTCGTAATCTGATTGTAATGAAACATTGGCCACTTGTTCTTCATACATACGCAAAGGCTTCTGACTAAAAAAAAAACGCTTTTTCGTAGAATTGCAATAAATGCCGTTTGGAGTAAGTATATAATAATGATTAAAACGCTAATACTTCACTAGTGTATCGTACGTAAAATTTTAAGTTAATTACATTTCAATGTTAATCAATAAACGAAGAAAATACATTTCAACCATAAATATTAAGTTCAATACCACTGATCAAGAATAATTGATGTCATTTGAAATTTAGCTATGCTCCTGTTTAGTGCTTAAATATACTTAGAACAAAGTTAATAACTAAGCTGACATTAGTTAGTTTCCTTAAACAATATAAATTAATTTTCCCTAAATAAGGTTATTCCGTAAAGTGTTTTGATTTATGGCAAAAGTAATACCTCTGTAGACAGAATTAAGCTAGGTATAAAGTGCTTATAATAATTATATAGCCATTTTCATTCACATCTTGTCAGCTTAGACTATTTACAAGATTAATGAAAATGTAGACAAGTTCTTTCATAGAGCCTGTATTATAGAAAATCATCGGAAAGTCAACCTTTTAAATGGATAAATTGATCGGACTACCAACTTATAAATAGTTCTAATTTGTACTTGGAAATATAATATAGTAGTGAGCAATGTATTGTAATTAAATCAGTAAACGCGAATGACTGTGTAATCTACATAAAACTAGCCATACCAAGTCAAACGAATAAACGTGTTAAATTAACATGCAGTTGTACAACATATTCGACAAGAGAGATTTAGGGCCAAACTGAACGCAGAATACCCACGCTACTCTGTAATCTGTCCTGCCAAACCGTGCACTGCATAAATTAGTTGTAGTTAAAAGCATCCTTTTAATGGGGAGGCCAAATGAATAGGAAGCGGCGCGTGGTGCCGAATTACAGCTTGAAGCTGTAAGAGAATAGGAAGTGTTCAATGTGAAAAAAATGTTATTTGACTCTCCATAGTAGAAATAGTTTATACTTCAACTGCTCAATTTTGTTTCGGGGATGTATATTTGATTTTATGCCAACTGGAAGACCGCAAGTTCATTTTGTTATTTTATATCAAGATAAATTCAGATATAAATAGAAAAACTAAATTATATACAGCTTTAAGTTACATTTACACATATAATACATATGAAATGTGCTAATATTAGTAACTACCTATAGGACTTAAAAAACTTCTAGCACTTGAGAACCCAGTTATTGTGAAAGTTTATAGACTAATTAACAACTTTTACGATCTAAACAGAAAGAAAAAGGGCACTAAGTATGAAGGGTGCAATAGGGCGGGCGAGCGATGCAATACGACAAAAGAACAACGAATACCATACATTACAAAAAAATACTGTGACTGAAGAATCAAAAAATAACTTTTAGTACCATGCGAGTGAAGTAGCGGGAGTAGCTAGTATAGTATAATTTTATATATTATTTGACTTAGTGTTAACCCATAACTTCATCTGATGTTGAGTGACTATGTGACCCAAGACGACAATACATTAAGAATAGTTAAAGAATTAACTCTCGAGTGCAATTTTTGGAATAGATCTATAAGTGCTTGGTGACAAATTTTCGACTTGAAGGTTATAGCAAGTCAGAAATGTATTAGGAAAAGCTTTGTCACTATGCCATGGTATGATCACGACATTTTCGTTCATGGAAAATCAAACTCATCGTAGGGATTCCAAGTCACATCGATTGACGTGTGTCCGTACATGTTACTACTGAAGTTAGGCCGTCTCCAGCGATTTAGGTGTGAAAGCGTAACAAACAAACTCACATTCGCATTTATAATATTGGTAAGGATAAGGATAAACAATAATTCTCCAAAGTTTGAAGCAAATCGGATAACGCAACAAAAAGTTTCATAAAAAGTTTATCCTCCTCTTTTCCCACTTTCTATAACTTTATTGCGAGAAAGAGTAGCATATAATCGTCTCCAGGGTACCTAACATCTATCTCTATACCCAAAATTAATCATAATCGATTCAGCGGTTTAGGCATGAAAGCGTAACAAACAAACAAACTCCCTTTTGCATTTATAATATTAAGTAGGGGTTACAAATCCTTTTTCAAGTTCCTGTAGTAGGTATATATAATGCCTTATATTACTTGGTTATACGATTAGTATGGGAAAAATAAAAATAAAAAACTATTCTTTTATTTCAAAAATATTTTCAATAAACCATTAACAAATATCATTTTAATACAATCAAAGATCGTTGACAATAATTACATAATACTGAAAATTATAGGAAACTAAAATTACTCATTTAATAAACTAGCATCACTATATTATTCAATATTGGTACATTTGCATTAGTTACACAGCTTACAATCCTAATGCGGGAATATCATCAACAAAATAATATTAACATACGCTTGAACTACTAGAACAACTTTATAATCATTGTAATGACCTTTAAATAAACATTATGACATTTGAAAAATTATAATTAATTGGTTTAAAACCATTGTGAACAAAGCTTTGTAATGCATAAAGCATACATGTTGCAGACCGCAACCATTTAAATTTGCGCTTTACTTCGACGCGTATCTTGTTATTAACATAAAGTCGAAATGATTCAGGAGAACGAGCCCGGTAGCTAAATTTACTTGTTAAATAATTTTCCCATATAGAACATTTTTTTAGTTAATTTTTTTGTATATGAGAATTTTTATCTAACATAGTTAAATAAGGTCTCGATGCACAATAGCCAATATTTTCAAAACAGGAGTATTGTAAGAAAACTATACCTGATAATCTATTTGTACAAAAATTATTACCCATGAACAATACACTCAGTGAGTTATTAATATCGGTCATTTATCGTTAATACAATGCGTTGTTACCAACAATAATTTATACGATAGGAAAACCTTCAAAGAAAGAAGAAAAAAGTACGTACACAACAAAGATTCCTTGGCACTTTAGGCACTTATCCCCATTCTACTGCCAATACAGCACATTTCCACGGCATGTTAACATTTACGAGAGATCCCCATTGTGATATAAGGACTGGATAATAAAGCTCAGGTGTACATTGTACAACGCTAATGCAGAATGTACGGATACGAGCACGCGCCGCGATTACTGACGCGTGGCGTTTGTTCTGCGGCGTAGAGTAGATCTAATTGCTTAACTTGATATCATTTTATATATTACTTGCTTTTACGTGCGGCTTCGCTCGCATTAATATTGTTTTTGTGAAACAAATCGGATGATACAATATACAGTTTCATATAAATTTTGCCCTTCTCTATATACCCCCCTTTACTATATTTTTTGCAAAAATAAGTAACCTATTATTGTCTCCAGGTTTCCATATATATCTATATTTTTTATTAAGATCGATTGTGCGGTTTAGGCGTGAAAGCGAAACAGACAAACTCCCTTTCGCATTTATAATAATAGTAAGGATATATATTATACATGTAGACATTCAATTCGCCTTAAACTAGACTAACATTAAGACTATTATTTTATGTTAATAGTATCTATAGTAATACGACCAGATGTACAGACCAGCCCTGCAAAAGTAGTATAATTTTGCCTCCAGATCCTTCAAAAAAGCCATTGATACGGCAAAGTCGAAGTATGTAGGAAATATTGGCGAGAAACTAGTTCGCCTCCCTTCTGGGACTCGTGCGTTCTGGTTTCTTGCCAAAGCTGTCCTTGAGACTTTTTTCAATCATCACTACCCTCTTTCCATAGAGAAGATGCCTCGCTGGCCCATACCATAAAAAAAAAATGTTGTTGGCTCTCTTTTTGCGTGCAACTCGACTGTTAATTACGGCAGGAGCTCACCACCACCCATCCCGCTGTTCGAGAGCTTTATGCCGGCGATCCGACTTCTACAAAAGTAAGTCCGCAAAGCGCTCCTCTACCTGTATATCTATAAGTCAAGTGGGCCTCGGATACCTCCAATTGTGCTCAGAATATGTGCTCCAAAGTTGGCATCATTGCTGACACAACTTTTCCGGCTCTCTTACGCTAATGGCGTTATCCCGAACTCTTGGAAGGCAGCCTTAGTTCACCCGATCCCTAGAAAAGGCTACCGCTCAGATCCGTCCAACTATAGGCCAAACTCCATCACCTCCTTGTTCTCCAAGATAATGGAATCCCTCATAAACCGCCAACTTCTGAAGTATCTTGAGGATCACCAACTAATCAGTGACCGCCAGTAAGGTTTCCGTCGGAGTCAATTTGCTGCTGATGTTCGAGTCTACCTAACTCATCGTTGGGCGGGGGCAGTTAAGAGCAAGAGGGAAGCAATGTGCGTTAGTTTGGACATAGTGAAGGCCTTTGATAAGCTCTGGCACAAAGCGCTTCTCTCGCAGCTGTCTTCATACGGGCTTCCTGAAAAACTGTGCAAACCGGTGACCAGTTTTCTCACAGAGTGGAGCATTAAGGTCATTGTCGACGGTTCATGCTCGGAATTAACCCGTCCGTGCTGGTGTCCCATAAGTTTTTGTACTATCCCCACCCTATTTCTTCTTTATATCAATGACATGCTGCATACTCATAACAGTATTTATTACTATGCAGATGACAGCACCGGGTATGCCCTGTACACACAAGCCGTGCTAGCGTTTCTGGGGAACACGTCAATGAGTACCGGATTAAACTTGTGTCTGACGTCGGGCTTTTATTGGAGTAAGTCTCGAAATTGGGTTGAATAAACTTAGTCTTATTCAATACTAAGAAGATACAAGTTTGCACGTTTACCGCTAAAAATAATCCTTTTGACGCGTCTCTTCGGTTCGAAGGCGCTTCCTTAGATACTTCGCCTAGTATCAGAATTCACGATGTTAACATTTCGAGTGTGGTTCTGTTCCGTGGTCATCTGGAAAATAAGGCCAAATTGACTTCTAAAAAGCTTGGTGTGCTCAGTAGAGCGAGACAGTCTTTCACGTCGGACCAAATTCCTAAACTCTACAAACCTCAGGTCCGGCCTCATATAGAATACTGTTCTCATCTATGGGCAGGAGCAACCCAGTACCAACTTCTTCCATTTAATCATATCGAACGCAGAGCCACTCGAGTTGTCAATAACCAAGTTTTTCCGATCGACTTGATCCATTGGTATTGCGAAGTGATTTGGGATCTCTTTCAATTTTCTATAGAATTTACCATTGGAAGTATTTCAAGGAATTTTTGGATTAATACCAGCAGCTGGATTTCACCACCGTATAACGGGCCGTAAACAGAAACGGAGCGTTTCAAGCGGAATTTCCTTCCCAATACGAATATCTTGTGGAACCAATTTGCGCCTGCGGTGTTTCGGACTGATACGATTTAGGAACCTTTACGAAGAGAGCTTACACATACCTTAAAGACCGGAAACGCACCTACGATTCCTCTGATGTTGTGAGTGTCCATGGGCGGCGGTGTTCATTTACCATCAGGTGATTCGCTTGCTAGTTTGCCTGCTATTCAATAAAAAAAAAGTATATAGGTACTAGTTGTCGTAATTCGCCGTGAATGATTATATTTCTAAGGTAAAACGTAATTATGATTTATTTTCCTAAACCGATGATTGTAGTTTCTTAGTTTGTAGTGTGTACGGATGCCACGTCATTAGACGTGAGTTTGAATCCACTAGCAATGAGCTTGAGCAGTGAATAAAAACGTCGTGACGAAATTATAGTATGGTGATAGGGCTTTTTCTAATGCCCGCCTGGCTAGGTACAACCCTCAAGTTAAAAATCTGCAAATACCTATGGGTGTGTTCCGGCAGTTGCACTTAAGAGCCAGTCCCTCACCAAGGCTTAGCCTAACCGCCATCTTGGGCCACATCTTCTCTTCAGGTTCAGGTGAGACTGTAGCCATAACGCTAAACTTTCAATAAAAAAAAAACATCATTGATCTAGCTATCTTAAAGTTCAAACGTAATGAACATACATATATACACTGACATTTATATGTAAGACGAAGAACATATGCATTTAAATTATTAAAATAACTAATATTAATAGTTACGTGGATAATTTATATATATGTTTTATTAATATGAAACAGCATCATGAACACAACCTTAAGTTACATCTCTTAATCTCCCATGTAAACGTTACACGTTCCTTCATTTGCATGCGGCGAGAGGACTCACCAAGGTCTCAGGTCTATACTCAACAAGCACTCGTAACTTAGATAATGTCTTTTACAGTTAGTTCTTTTAACGTTATGTATTCACGTCTTTACATAACTGCGGTACGTGTTATAATTCGTATGCATAATTCATGAAAAATTTGTATGTATTTTATGAATTTAATTTTGAATTCAAGTATGTATAAACTCAGATGTATGTTTCATAAAATATTTTTTATGTTAGTGGAGAGCGCCTACTTTAAAAGACACCTTCATCTCAATCACTCAATGTGGCGTCTCAAACTATCTGGCATTTTAACTTAAATTTCGCCATGTATATTCCTGTTTCAGTAGAAAAACCCATTATAAATAATACACATGGAAAAAGCTTAGAGCATCAGCTAGTATTTATAAATATGAATAGTCTGCATATTTTATTTTATATGATTAATATTAGAACTTATATTAGAATAATTGTATATTATAGAAAAATATGCAATATTACAAAATTTTCTCGATTTTTCATAGTTTTTTTTTTAAACTAAAATACTAAAAGTTTTGCCCATGGTGTCCTTTAGTTAATAAAAAATTGATAATTGATCAAGGAATAAATAAAATCAGTTAAGTTTTAACAGATTCCTTGTTATTAAACGATAAATTCCGACGGTTTAGAGAGGAACCAAAAAGCTTTTGTAAGAACAGTTTTTAACAGGCTGTGTTACGCACTTAATTTATGCCCAGTAAATTTATTATTGTAGATCGGAGCCAACGAAACCGCGGAAAGAGTTATTCGAGCTATAAATAACTACAAAGATGTTTTTATTGTAAACATTAACAGCTACTTAATTTGTGATATTAACGAGTTTGTTTGTTGCCTGATTATTATATATTGTTTTTTTTTTTAATATTCTCGAGTATTTCCAATACATTTCAACACAGGGTATTGAAGAGTTAATAATATTTGACAACATGTATCATTTAAGTTACAACATCTTCTGTTTTTGTATATTATATAAACCTATGGTTTTTTTAAATACTTTTTAGGTTCAGTATTACAACATCGTCCATAGTGGCATGTTTAGCGTGTCGCGTTCCATGATCCACCAGAGTATATTCAGTAATAAAGCGAGGTGGTAAGGATCTGTATCAAGTTGGACCTAGAACTGGTACTGATTGACTTTTTTTATTCATTGTTTTTTGACATCAATTACTATCGGGAAGGATCCAGTCACTTGCCATTACTATCTAAAAAAATGTACATTCCACATACATGTACATATACACATAGAACAATAAAAATACTTTTGTATGTATATTTTACTATCATGATTTCTGAACAAAATATTCTAGATAATATTGAATAACTACTCTCATAGATAGTATGTCTTAAAAAATGTATATTTGCGCACAAAACGAAAATAGAAAAGGCCGCTGGGTGTCGACGTTGAACAACCTATGTAAAACTTATATTTTTCAAATCAGAAACCTCTTTGAACTCCCTCAACTCTAAAATGTCAAATGTTCTATTAATATGTTATTTTATAAATGCCGATGTTTTTCCTCGTTTGAACTGCAATTTTCAGCAGATCAGTTTTATGTAAATGAATAATAAAATAAAAAATAAGTAACCAAAGTATTCTATCAAATGTTTCTGGAAATAGGAGACAAAAATAATATATTTCACAAGATATATTACCTTAAATTTAATGTAAATGGACTACAGTAACAAAGGCTCAGTTATTCACTAAAAATTTCAGCGATTTCAATATTTTTGTCACATAATTTAAAATTTATAGGTATGTAACTAGCAGTATACGATAAAATGTAACTAAAGGTGAACACAATTCATATATTTGTTAAGTGTTTCTTAATATCCCTGTTACATACGTAGACGTTTAACCCTCTGAACATAACGTGGTCTGAACAGCATGCACCCATTTCTCCGAGGAACATATGTAAATACTATTTCTAAAAGTACACACTTTGTATTAAATGCAGGAGTACTCATGTTAAATTCTAATATTAGATTTCCTCTTAAAAAAAAAACAATATTTTTAATTATTCTTATCGTATACATGCGTATAATAAAACTGTACTGATCGTAAGCTTTACATAAATTTATAACTTCAGTGTATTTTGTTATCTCCAGAGAGGCCAAAAATATTCATTCTTAATTCTGTCCGTCCTCTAAGTACGTAAATCACTCTGAAACTACTTGATAAACTAAAAAAAAATGTGAAACGGTGATAACTAGTATACATGTTTCTCCATATGCGGGATACATTTTATCACTAAAAACGAAAATGTTTCTCTGGAATAGGTACACCGTTTGGCCGACCAGCGTAGGTACATATAAATATTTTTCATGGAGAATGTTTTTATATTTCTGAATATAATAGATCATCATCGAATGTTTAATAATAGATAGTGCAAAGCAACGTCTGCCAGAGTAGCCAGTTATTAATTTAATTAGGTTCTGTTCACAAAACACTTGTTCTAAGGTGATGTATACATATAACAAAAAGTTCACTTCGTGGCCAAACACTAAGCTAAAAGAGTAAAAATAACGAATAAAAGTGTATATATGCAAATTAAAAAGAACCGAGATTTTTAACGTTTAGACGTAGAAATTATTAACAAAGATAGTTCTTTCAAAGAACGTCGACTACTTTGTGTTTAAGAATACAATCTTTGTCGATACAGCTTGGCGTTCGATTCAATATGGAGGAGCCGCGCCGGTAGGTAATCCTATAAACCTACTAGGAAATGCTCGCTTTCAGGAACTTCATAATACTGTTATATTTTTCTGTGGTATCGCTGTAGAAGCAACGAACTTGGGTGAAATGGTTATTGCTAAAATTTTGTATCAAAGTATACTCTATATTTACTCTTAGACTTGTCTATTTTTCAATTTTTATCAAAGATTATGTATCTCAGCTTATAATGAAAAGTATTTAGATAGAATATATAGATATAAAAATGATATACATTGATTTAATCATTCAAATTAGCAGTGGACATTATTCATTACCTTCATTACTGCAATTACCTTCATTTATTCTAAGGTATAACTTCCATGTTAGGTATTTTATTAACTGCTATTACTTGACTTCCACAAATCATCTCTTTCCTAAAAGAAATTAATTAATTTAATAATAATTAATGCTATGTATTACTGAACGTTTCGTTATTGTCTTTATTCCATCGATATTGAAATAAATAAAATAAAAAACAAATACTTCAGTAGACAAGAATATCGAGAAAACATTTTGTGTACGCACGAAAGCTTAATATATTACGTTTGCCTTTACTACATTTCATGTATAAATAATCACACCAACCATTCGTACGATGTGTGGATATTCTATTAGCGTAATAAATAACTAGAAAACCTGTACTGTGCAAGTGAATGTGTTTTCAATCGATTAATATGCCAGTTATATTTTCATCTATAATACATGTTAGGCATTATATTTAATTAAAATTCGCTTCCAGATAGGAACTTGTTAGCATTCTATGAATTCATCTTGGAAATGCCAGGCTCATCGTGTGGCATAGATGAAAACTTATAGCAGATCCTGAGACTTGTAACACGGGTGTAAGTTTAAGAGGTAACTTTTTGACGCATCTCTAATGCTCATATTTCTCTCCCTTCCCTTCAGCGAAATGTGATATGAGCCTGCTTGGGCAGTTTTAGAAGCACGTTCTATATTGAACTTACCGAAGTTCTAGAAAGGCCAAGGTTTTTTCAAAGATTGCAAAACGGCATGAAAGAGCGTGAAATAACTAATACTTCCCTCATATTTAAATTGGAGCAGCGTTGAGTAAAAGTATTAAAAAAAAAAGAATTAATGAAATTGGTTCGCAATCGACTAACATACATAAAAAAATACAACCAATCATAGAGCCCCTTCCATTTTTAAAGTCGATTAATAAAGAAAGTCATTGTTATGCTAGTTACATATATAGGTAGTTTTACACCTAATACAATTAATTAAAATTGAATCAAAATATATATCAAAGTAGGTACAACACAAATTCAAAAACTGCACATTGAGACGAACTTCTTAGCAAACCATGAATATACCGTGCGGATGGGGGCTCCATCGTATGGCACAGAGTAAAACTCCGAGAAAGTCCCTAGTCTTGTGACAAAGCTGTACGTTTAAGGGATCCTTTCCGACACTCGTCAACACTCACCCACTACTCGTGTTTGATTCCCTACCAGGCCAAATATGGTAGGAGCCTGTTAGCGCAGCTTTAGAGGCACGTTCTAATAAAGAACTCACTGCAGTCCTAGACAGGCCATGATCTTTTAGAAGATTATAGAGAGATTTTGTTAGTTTAGCTCTTGCTTCCACTACAACCGCGTATAAATTAACCACGTAGCCATTTCTGTTCAGGTCATTTGTAGGTCGTGGTATTTATTTGTTTTATAGTTGTTATGTTTGTTTCCCATGGTACAGTATACTCAACTAATACTATGTCTTCTAGAGTAAATAAATATATCCAGTCTGCAAGTCGAAGCCCCAACATCCTCTGGGATTTTTATAGTACTTTTCATACGTGCCCATTAGTATAATGCAGTCAGCATTGGGATGGGCTTATTTTAGGATATAAGAATTGTGCCTTCTTTTACAAAGTTAATTTGTCTTTTATTTTTGTCAATCCTTTTTGGGCTCTAGCTACTGAATGGCTGAAAGATACGAAGACATATCATTATAAAAAGTACATGCATTAAACAAAAGCAATTTGAATACCTTTAGGTATCATGTCTCATATATATTCCGATACGATACGACGGGTTCTGACACGTACGGTCGTTCGTAAAGTTATTGTGTTAAAAGCTGAACACATTCTTCATACAAATAACTCATACATCATAATAAAATTTTATAGATTTGGGCTGCTCGCTGATAATATTTTGAGTTAAACAATTTTATTAATTAAATTCTTACCTTAATATGGCATTTGTAATAAAGTAAACATTAAAATAAACCATCGAATGTATTGTTAATGTCATTGTTTTTTGGAACATAAACAGCCTGAAGCATAGAGATCATCTTACATAATCTTGTTTCTTTTCACAATGTACAACATTTCACAAGATACATTATTATGTTTAATTCTTCTAGCATGAACGTCTGGTAAAGTAGGCTTGAAAAATGTAATAATAATTATTTTTATGAGCCTGTAGAAGAAAACTGTAAATATTTTTAGTGGAGTCATTTTTGCTTTTTAGCAATAAATTGGTTTATATCTTAATACAAATTGTTATCAAATCTCTTTATGAAGTTTGTTTCTTGTAATGACCGCAGATAAAAAAAAACAGTCGCTAAAAAATTTCAACATTTTTGTTAAAAGTGTCAAACAAATGTATAATTAGAAGAAATAATTTATTGCATAAACTTGAGTTACAATATTAATTACAATATTAGTTATAAGATTTACAATATTAGTTAACTTGAGTAATATACAATAATTGAAGAATATATAATATTATCGTAAAGAAATAGTTCTTAATACATAAACTTAGCCTTAATGTACTTTTCGCCGAATTTATTTGACTTATGGAAAACAGGGTAGGACATGAGAAAAGTGTCCGACTGAGTCGCAACCTAATAAGCTAAATGTAACAAGCGTCAAGTGGCATGCTTAAGCATGTCACATTTCGGGATCAGCTGATATATATTTATATAGTTGAAGCAATTATGGCTCGGAGGTAATGTGAACGGGCACCGCTTCGATGAACTTGATTTCGAATCCTGGTCATGAGCCTTAGTTTTCGATGAAGGAAAACATCGTAATGAAACCATAGCATGGTATTAAGGCATTTTCTGATACCCATCTGGCTAGTTACCATCCTCATGGTGAAAATCTGGGTTGCTCTAATTGCGAGTAAATTCTACAACTGGGCTTAATGTATTACCAACTTCGGTTATATTACTATACAGAAAAGGAAAAGGGTATAATATACCTATGGATATTTTCCAGCAGTTGCACTTGATAGTCAGTACCTTGACTAGACTTAGCGTCTCCAGCACTTGGACTACATCGTCACTTAACATCGGGTAAGAATGTGGTCAAATTACAAACGTATAAAGTATGAAAAAATGTAATCATGATAGTTGATAGGAAACTACTGTATACTACGATATACTCGACTGTCTTGCTGCTACTTTGCACCACCCACTTAGAACCAAAATTACATATAACATAGTCAATCTAGGTTGCTCATGTTTCAAGATCAACCGATATATTTCAGGTTTTTTTTAATATATAGTTAAGGTTTAGCATTATAGCCATAATCCCACCTAATCTTAAGTGACGATACGACCCGAGGTGGTAGACACGATAAACCTGCCGTGGAACTGGCTCTCAAATGCAACTGCCGGAACACACCTATTTGTATTTGGTGCCAGATTTTCAATTTGAGGGTTTTAGCTAGCCAGGCGGGCATTAGAAAAAGGCCTAACGCCATGCTGTGATTTCCTCCCGATGTTTTCCTTCACCGAACGCTCAAGCTACTTGTAGGTGGATTCGAATTCACGTCCCTTGGCTCGGAGTCCGTACACACTATCACTGAGCTATCATCGCTTCAATTATTTGAATTATCGGTATTGCCAATTTCTCTATTGATATTATACTGGTTCATACTTCTATAAACAGGTTTTATGGTTGGCCTAGCGCTACAACAGTTAATCCACCACCTCGAGGTGGGGTGGCTGTGGGTCCGAGTGCCGCAAAGGACAATAATTTATGTAATGTTAATTATGGTTATGAGGTTCTTCACACTTCACATTGACGAAATAGCCTACATAGGCAGTTGTCATAATAAAAAAAATATCAGGTAAATAACAATGAAATTATTTTCAAAACAATAGGACCATTAGTTGCAATGGATTCAGAAAACAAAAGATACATTTTAATAAGTAAATATTACAATTAATAAGGTCAGTTGGGAATTCAGTTTGTCTTTTGGGAGACGTTATTAGAAACGCACGTAACTCGGTACTCACACAAGGAAGCGAAGTACCTTTTACTTATCTTTTCTATACTTTGTACCCAAAGTGCTGAAAGTAGCTAAAAGGTGATTAAGATTTCGCCGATTAGTTAAACTTGAGAATAAGATATTGTGTTACTTTCCTTACAGTTTTTAGGTAACAGATAGCTGGAATTAAATTTTGTAACGTTTTCCCTGTCGTCGTCGGTTTGATGGCCAAGATAAAATTTTATGGTTTTAAAGGTATTTTATTACAGGGATAGACATCAAAGGGTAAAAGTTTGTGTATTTGACTAAACTAGAACTTCAGAAACGGTAAGATAATCTAGGCTTCTCTTGGTACTATTACAGAATTTGTAACAAATATAAAAAATAATATACATTAAGGTTTATATTGAGTTTTATGACAATAAGGATCATCCCAAAACAGTTTAAAATTCTTCTGTTTTTAAATATGACACCTTGAATCTGTTTAAGGACTGTTATTTTTTTCTGATGTCTATTTTTGTTTGGCGATATTAACCAAGCTGATAACACACCAAGCCAAGTTGTAGAATTGTTGTAGTGACCGAAATGCCCCTTAGAGTGCTTGAACTTGAGCTTTTAATGGGTTGGAATGGTATTTTATGCACTGAATAATGGATATTGACTCATTTATTTTTCGTTTCTGATATATTTATACTTTATATCTTTAGTGTGTGGCCTCAATTTGACTTGATGTTAACTGCCGATCAGTCCCAAGATGTAGGGCACGCTAAGCTTAGTGGAGCCTATCAAAAATGTGGGAGAAATACAATAATAACTTAAGTCAATTTGGTGAAAAATATTTTTATACAATATGATTTTGATATATTAATGGATTAGTGTTACAATTTACAAATTATAAAGTAGTTATAATTATTTATGCCATATAGAAGCTCTTAACGAATCTAACTAATATTATATATTATAATATTGTACAAAGTTTTAAGAAATATAATTTTCCTTTTGTCCACACTTGTATCATTTAAAAAAATATAAATCAGACAAAATAAAATATCTTTTAAAACTTTGTTAGGAGTAAACAAAAATATTTGAAAGTTCATAACTTTTGTAAAAAAACAAAAGGCACATATCGATATAAAGTGTAACTTGACTATACGTATTATTTAGTTCATTATGTTCGTTCGTTATGAAACATATTTCTAGAAACATAATACGTAAATATCCATAATATTTCACCCATGAAAGTGTAACTTTCCACTGCTTCTATTTATTTTGCTACTTGATTTGTATACTGCCGGTATTCCTATGCTGTCGCTCCGCTTGCTCCGTAGGATATTGGATATCTGTCATAAGTCATAAGACTTCACATACCCGCTTTGTAGTATTCTAGTATCTACTAGGCACGCTCCTAGTTAAAGTACAAATATTTGTCATCGGTATACATGCTTATACTGGAAAAATTCAGCTACGAGAAGTGCCGTGTTCGAGAATTTTACTTATATATTGAATGTTTATTATATCTATACCATTGAAGTTAGTATTCATATAAAACCTTTTTCAAACTTCCACGTGGCTTTAGTGTTTGTACTGAAGGGAATGCGCATCTATAAACATTTGTAAATATCTATATATTAATTACTGATGAATCTTTTAAGTATTATTAAACTTGAAGGAAAACAGCTTTTCAAGAGCTGATGAAATTGAACTAAATTTACTTGGAAATCAAACACTGAGGTCATATCGCTTACCTCAGCAGGTCTTCTGCTTAGTAATAATCAGATGAACACGACGGATTTACATATTCGGATGTACATTAATATTAAAAAAAATATTCTATGGCAATAGTAAATTTTAAAATTGCTTCTTAAAAATGAGAAAAGTAATTATCTATTTATCGGATACATCTATACTACTGTCTTTTTTCTGTGTTTATGTCGGTTTTTGTTTGTTAAATTAAAATTTGTTTTTTCATATGGGACATATTATTTTAAATAAAAAATAAAAATAATGATAAATATAAAATTTATATTAATAATATATTAAGAATTGATTAAAATGTAATATAAAGTATGTGCTTATTAATTAATAATCTTACAACAAATTTCATTTATATAAATTCCCACAACTGTCTCATTATACTAAGGCATAATTCGTAAATGATTTTGTTGAAATTCCGCACACTCAAAGTATATATCATTCATTGTCAATAATAGTTAAATAACTTATGAATAAATTTAAGAATAAAAACCGATTTCCCCGACTTTGTTCGCGTTGTAAACGTCAACCCCGCGCAATCGTATAACCCATTGTGTAAGGAATTTTAAAGCCTAACTTCAAGTCACTGGGTCTGGTAATTTTAGAGATATTGTGATAAGTCACTATTTATTCTTATGATTACATATTATATCAGCAAGATATAGCTTGCTAATAATATATGTAATCATATGAACAGAAAATAATTACTGTGTAATAATCTGCACAGGCCATCTTTAGTTTAATAATGTAAGTTTGGAAAGAGATATCTTAGAATCTACCAATATAAAAGTATAAATTATTTAGTATGTAATGTAGTAATAATAGTAAATGTAGTTAATAGCCTCTATAAAGATACTTAAAATAGAGAACGGCTGATTTGGCTAAAAAGATAATTTTGTAAGTTCGGGGAACTACTAGTCATAAATGTTATTTTATAAGTGGTACTTTAAAAAAGAAATCTTAAAAAATATTATTATAGTAGATAGTATAGTGTTAGAGGATTTCAATAATGGTGTCAAATTAGTTTAAGGTTTAAGTTAACTGAGCATGATAATGACATTTATAAATTGTATGATGTACATATATAATATGACTAGAATTTACCTGCGGCTTCACTCGCATTAAGACGATAGTCTTTGCCAAACAAATCGGATGACGCAATAAAAAGATTCATACAAAGTTTATCCCTCTCTTTATCTGACTTCCAATAAATATGTCGCAAGAAAAAGTAGCTTAGCACCGTCTCCAAGTTCCTATCTATCTATATACCAAAATTCATCGTAATCGACTCAGGGGTTAAAGCGTGAAAGCGTAATAAACAAAGAAACAAACTCACTTTTGTATTAATAATATTAGTAAGTATTATTTTAAAAAATAATTAATATTCAATAAGATTAAATACAATATTTATTATACTATGATATATTATGAAATTGTAGACAATTTACAATAACAGTAACTGTATACAACAAGTTTAGTATTCATAAAGCCGAGTAGTCACTTAACGAACCGGAATAGTGAGCGTTGCAGTGTGAGCGTCTGCCGTACTTATTAGCCTCCGTTCCATTTGGACATAGTAAACACAAGAGTTACCATCACGATCCCTAATTGAGCACCCGGCTGAGCCATTCTAAGCTCTTAAAGTTGGAGCTTAAGATTTTCAAATGGATCCTACTATAACAGAGATTTACTGTTACTTATAAATATTTAAAGATGATAATAGTATTATGTTCTGTTATTTGGTATTGTATTTTTATTTATACTAACTACTACGCAGATAATACTAAGTATAGTACTACGACAAACTGAATTATATAATAATTACTATTTTACAAAGGCCTTTTTTGTGACTTTGCCATATCTTCGTAAATTCTTTCTCAAAATTAATGATTTATGCATCATTTTGAAATTTATGTATTTCTCTGCTAATGTAAAATAGACAAATAAATTAAAATTATAATTGTTAATTTTTTTAAAACAAAAAATTATTTACAAAAAACATACATTTCTTAAATTACTATTCAATCTATTCAATTTGCATGTGTTTCGTTATTATTTTCATTCTATATTTATATATTAGATATAGATATATTATTTATACAATTAATATATTACGTTTATACGTAATATATTGAGTAATTCAATAAAATCGATAGGAAGTTCGATTTCAACCGCGGTCGTGAACGAAGGTGTCCGTGAGCGCTCGCTGACTGCTCTCGAAACCGATAGCTGCATTTTACCGCGCCGCCTATTGTTTCTTTGTACTATTCTTACGTCTTTTTGACAATAATCCCTGTATTATTCCGACAATCCAGTTCGTGTTACCGATAATTAGTCCTTTGTTCAACTCAGTCTATTGTTTGGTTCCAATTATTGCTTTTCCTCATTGTGAAACAGTGCAGTGATCAAAGTGTCGCCACTGTAAGTATGCCGGTTACCGGCTGCCAACAAAGGTAAAACTTATTTTCCGTTAAGCTTTTTACTACAGGCCAGGCCACAGGTATTAATTTTTTGAAGTGAAACTTCTTTAGGCGCATGAGGGTAAAATTTTTACAGATGAAACGTCACGCCGGTATGCAACGGAAGTGTCGGAAAAGAGAGAGAGAGTGATCGAGACCGATTGAGAGAGAGTAAGACAGGGCGAACGTAGCATGAGCAACTAGCCGTGGAGTGAGAGTAGGGAGCAAGCGAGTGAGAAAGATTGAGAGAAAAAGTGAGACAGAGCGAACGTCGTATATAAACAAGATTTATAAATTAGTTCGCCAAAGAAGTTTCACTTCTGACATGTGTACTTTGTACGCACGCATGTTTTTTTTTTTCTTTTCTCTTTTCGCCTTTGCACGTGTAGTAGATGGTATTTAAATGTTATTTCGCCGAACTCTGGATAGTTCATTTAACTTTTGCTAGTCGCGCCTCCCTGCCCCTAAGACAGGGAGGTTTTTTATACAGACTTCCTATTAAACTTACGCTACCCCAAGGCTGCTACTGGAATGGCTAACCGCTCAGAGCTTCTGCTAAATAGGTTCCGAGTCTTCGTTGACAAGGTACACCCAGAGCTCTTTCAAAAGTTCCTTGCGACCCAGCCCCAACAGCCGCAAAATGTTCGTATCCCGGCAGCGGCGGCAAATGTGTCCGCGCGCACCCACCCGCCTTCTCCGTTTTGCTCCCTCGGGACCTCTAGCTCTCGTTCGCCATCGCGCTCCAAAACAAGGCCTGTGAATTGTCACTTACAGGCACCTGTCTCTCCCATACTTCCTACATCCCAGGTACCAGCGCCGCGACAATTCGAACAGCTTATCTCGTATGCTAACAGCCGCGTCCCCGCGATCCCCCCAACTTCCGCGTCTCCCGTTCCCAGCCCCGCTACCTTGACCGAAAAAGCAGTGCGCCCTCCGCCACTTCCGCGAGTCACTTCCGCCTACCCATCTCCACTCCAAAGACCTACACTAGCCCCGACCAACACGTGAGCTACCAATCCGCAGCCTCTGAAGCCTAAACCCGCGAAACCCACCACGGCTGGCCCGGCCTCAAGTCTCAAAGGCATCGACTAGCTCGTGGAACTACTAGAAGAACACTGCGTAGATGATATCATTGCGTTCAACAAAATGGTTAGCGTTTATCAGGATTTTGGCCGTATAAGAGCTATTAAGTGCTCCCCAGGCATTGCAAGGACCATGCAACGCTTTATCCGCGCTTCTCCTAAATAAACTCAATATGGAGAATAAGATTAGACCCCGAGGCCTACCTTTGTCCTTTTTTTTAACGCGTGTAGTCTAAAACCACAACGCAACGTAGTAGTAAAAATGATTGTATCGTAGAGTAGTAAGAAATGATTATATCGGCGTAAGAGGCGGAGGCACTCTCATATACTATAGAAAGTCACTATATCGCATGCCAATAGACCCTCCGGAACTTACAAATTTAGAAGTCTCGGTGTGTAGAGTAGGTACGACCGGACATCCCACTATCTTTATCGCCTAGTAAAACTCTCCTCTAGTCGGAACTGGAGGCGCTTTTCGCGCTCGGTGACCCTGCTACAGTGGCTGGCGATCTAAATAGCGGGCACATTCAATACGACAACCTGCGTACTACAACTAACGGTAAGATACTATACTGACTAGAAAATGCGTTTACCTTTGACGTAATTTCTCGCTCAGAGCCAACTCATTATCAAGCTAACTGCCACCCTTCAGTTTTAGACTTAGCTATTACAAATATAATAATAATAATAATAATAATTAATATTATAAATTATAAAAGGGATCGCGATTCAGGTATGGCAAATCGAAGTCGTACATGAACTAGACTCTGATCAACGACCAGTAGTTCTGCAACTAGGTCATTCGGGTGACCACACACCCGCATCAGTCTAAGTGGTTGACTATTCAAAGCTCAGACACTATCTCTTAAACAATACCTCCTCTCCTTACTTAGATAGGATCCCAAACGACATAAAGTCTGTGACCGATGCCGATGTGGCGATTCACTCACTGGTCGGTCACCTCTAGAATGCCATCAGGGAAACCTTGAAAAAGGTAAAGAAGGTGAACGATCGCCGTTTTATACTCCCTGATAATATTCGAAGACTGATCACGGATGAAAACGCCACGACATGTGCTCACGATTCTAATCCGACGGAGGAAAATGGCGTACGTCGACATAACCTACAAAGATCGGTTAAATCTCGTATCTCTGAACTCCGTGGTCAAAGATGGGACAGCCGCTTAAAGGAAATTAAACCGTCTTATCTCGCCTTCTGAAATCTCTTTCGTAAACAGAAGAGCAGCTATTCGTCCGATGGGGCACTCATTAGATAGAGGCCCCGGCACTCCGCCCACCTAAGAAAGTATAAAGAAGGCAGAGTATCTCGCTGCCACTCTTGCACAAGAGTGTTCCCTAATCCCTATGATTATCATACCATAGATTCCGGACATATCGGAAGGGCCGATCAAACGATTCAATCAATAAGAGAGACCCCCAATCGAAAACTTAGACTCGGTTGCAAGTAACGAAGACCTTGTGATTATAAAAGGCCTTAAACCAAAAAAAGCCCCCGGTCCCTACGGAATCAGGTATGAAGCCCTCAAACTTCTCCCTGATAAACTTATAATTTTTCTGATCTGCATCTTCAGTGCGGCCATAACTCACTGCCATTTTCTGGCCTCTAGAAAAAAGGCTAAGGTAATAGGTATCCGTAAACCCAGAAAAAGGTATCTCTTCCGGAAAGCTACCACCCGAAAAGCCTCCTCAATATGATAGATAAAATATACGAGCGGCTCTGTCTCAAACAAGTGTCTTTTACCACACTAGCAATTCGGTTTTCGATCTAAGCACTCGTGCACCCACCAAGTGCTCTGCCTCATGGAGCATATTTCCTCCTATTTCACGAAGCTTCGTCGCCCTAGGCGCACACTTTCCGTATTTTTCGATATAGCGAAACCTTTCGATAAGGTCTGGTAGGAAGGTCTCATATTTAAACTCAATCACTTACAAGTTCCGAACAGGCTAGTCCACATAATCCTTGCTTACCTATCGAAGCGCTCCTTCTGCTACAAAGCTCTGCCCTATCCTCGGCTCACCCAATACGCTCAGGAGTTCCGCAAGGATCTATCCTAGCGCCTTGCCTGTTCAACTTGTTTATTAGCGACATTCCCGAATTCCCCAACGTCACAGTAGACTCCTACGCAGACAACGCAGTCATCTTCAGCTCGGGCAGGAATAGGATTGATATATACTACCGCGTCCAAAGGGCCGTCTCTACGTTTGGGTCCTGGTACCTCAAATGGCACATAGGAATAAACCCAGGCAAAAGTGCAGCTATCATGTTCGATACTCATACGAGGAAAATATAATAAAAACATAACACCTTTTCGGTGCCAATATCCCCTGCGCTAATTAAACTAAAAAACCTGGGTGTAGTTTTAGATGGGCGCCTAACCTCAACAAACATATAGATTACGTACAGAAAAAAGCCTCCTCGGCTATGGTTCTGCTACGCAATCTAACCTCCTCTAAGAGCAAAATGTCACTTAGACATAAACTCACAATATACAAAGTATGCATCCGTCCCATGCATACTTACAGTTGCCCCGTATTCGCTCGCGCTTCGGTTATACGCGTCCATGTATGCATATATTATAGTCCTCACAAACAAATTTTTAGAAATTTAGCTTCACTCCCAATACTTACGCCAAACGCTTCGCGCGCCGGCCACGTAACAGCTTCACTGATCCCGTCGACAAAATAAGAAGATTAAACGGGCTCCTCCCAGGCGTCTCCATCAATCGCACGTGTCCGCGGTTAATTTCGCTCCCGCACACCCTCCGCGGTCTCCATCCGCAGATGCTTGAGCCTAGAATCGATCCTCCGGATAGGAGCTCCCAAGTAACTCAGTTCGCGCGATAAAGTAACACTCTACATCTTTGAGAGTACATCATCACACTGCATACCATTCGTACACACCCACACATTAAGTACACAGTTTTGTAAGGGACTACCTCCGCGGCCCGTGCGCGGCCTTACCGATGTAATTGTTAGGACCACTAAACTCAGTAGTTTAGGACCTGTTGGTTATTAAGGATCGCGAATCTTTGTTTGTTTTCTCGCAGTAGTCCAAGCCGAGGTTTGGCCATTCTGGCATCCTAGCGCCTGCTGCCTCGGGGCTGAGTGCCCTCAGAATTCGCCCCAAAAAGGTCGGTGATGCTGTCAAAGCCCTTACGGCTAACAGCGTATATCAAGTCGAAATTTATTATCAAATGTATACTATTTGGTATTTTATTCTAATAATGCGCAAAATATTAGTACGGATCGATTAGTTATACACATTGATAACCACAGTACAATGTACACAACAAATAAAATCGATGACATCAAAAGAAACACCGGATTCGATAATCACTGTTGCTTTGCTAGCCTCTTGGTAGTTGGATATCGACGACGATATTAACGAACATTAACTGTTCCAGAATAGAGACGAAAAGAACATCACTGTGACTGGTTTATCACCATATTGATGGGGTGATAGTGACCCAAGTAGGTACAAATGCCCACCAGTCCGCTTGTTTGTTGGAAATACAGCGGTTTATCCTGCAACGCAATACATATCGACGACAATTGACATGTTTTTTACTACCCAGAGATGCCCAGAGATGCGGTTCAATATGCAATAACGTCGTTATTAATGGAGCGTGTAAGTAACCTTTCAAGAGTTAATATGTCACATCATTAACCTTACATAATACTATTATAAATTACATTATGATAAAAAAAACCTTAAGATTTGCTAATGTTCGGAATAACTATAAGAGATAAATTAAAGTTTCGAATTTTGGTTCAAAGATGTTCTTTAAGAGAAATTAAATGAATTTACAGTAAACCAATTTGGTTCCCAATTTGGGTATTCATGATGATGATAACTAGAGACGTTTGTGTAATATAAAAACACTTAATGTTTTTAAATTACATTTTTTATACACAATATTCAGAAGTAGATAGTTAAGTACAATTCTGCCGTCTAGTATTTGAAAATACATTTCATAATATTATAAATAATATTTTTTTATATATCATAGGTTTTACGTTTGGCCACAATCTCACCTGATGTTAATTGACGAGTAAGTGCCCCAAGACGGTGAACACGTTAAACTTACTAGAGATACTGGTTCTCAAGTGCAACTGTTTGAACGCACAATCTGTCGTCATATTTGGGTGCAAATTATTCAATATGAGATTGCACTACCAACATGTTATGGTTTCATCACGATGTTTATCTTCACAGAAAGCTTCAACTCATGACCCTGGCCGCGGTGTCTGTACACACTACAACTGAAACATCATTGCTTAAAACTAAAAAAAAAATTATTACATACAACAATCCATGAGATATAGTCGTTATTATTCTGAATTGGATTCGCACGTACAGCTTGTAATTTTCTTTGTCGCATTATGTTGTGCGAGACAAAATTGAGCAACAGCGATCTGGGTGTCCTTATAACAAACATTATGTTATATTGGAAGTGAGAATTTCTATCTTGTCGCAACATTACATTAACAATAACGTTAATAGGAAAATATATGTAAGTAATCAAATAAGAAAATACAAATCCAATAAATATATTTTTGTATAAAGTAAATATCGCAAAATTCTATAGAAATAATAATTGTTTGCACTTACGTCATTATAAATTGTAGAAGTACGATTTTATAGAAAACAATAAAACGGCAACTTTGCTCGCAATAAAATATTTGAGTTTGAAAATATTTGACTCTGAGAACGTAAAATATGCTCATAATTATTATTTTATAACATTCAGAAAAAAATATGTACATAATTTATCAAATATTTTTTTTTAAATTAATTTTTCGAGGTACAGATTTAAAAAATCTAAAGTGAAAACATCACCTAGTTATAGCATAAAGTACAAGTTCTGTCATTGAAACGTTATAAGATATAATCTGTACTAAGTAGAAAAGACAATATAACTTAATCTTCAGGATTACCAACTAACCGATTACCTGGAACCGCAGTTCTGTTTAATATTAGGGGTGGCAATAGCCTTCGGTGAACACATAAAGTCAGGTAACTCTCAGTACAAGTTCAGAAGATAAAAGAAATTCCATTCATAAGAACAAATAACAAAGTATACGCGAACTAATCGTATATATGTATTATAAGCTATAACATATGTAATCTTATAACTTCTGACAGATAGCCGATACTTTCCGAAGCGAGCGCACCGTGTGCAACGGAATACACATGGAACACAAATCACTTTAGAAAAATGAAAAGAAAAGAAGCAAGACAAAGCGGTTGCTCTATCAACAAGAGTTTCATTGTGATATATGAGTTATTTTGTTTGAAAAATGTATGCGATCATAACTCAGTAAGTCGGAACAATATTTTCGTAATACGAAGCACACCGATGTGCACACGAACAAAGATTGCCAAAGATAATAAACAAGTAACAAAAATTTAAATTTTGATTTTTATATAATGCTCATGGTGGAAAAATAGGCAGCAAACAAAATTGAGTAGAAACTGTGCTTTTAGTCGCATTTTAGAAAAGTTATAATAATTAGGACATTTATTAATAAACTGAGGTTTTATGTATAAATTACATTATGAGTTATCTTGAATGTTAGCTTCATTAAACTGGCTATCAATAGTTTTCCATGAAAATGATTATTTCATTTGCGGTAAATCAAGTATACATTTAACAATTACATATATAACAAAATATTTTTTTAAATAATAATAAAATATATATACATCGATGATTTCGAAAGTTAACAAGCGAAATGGGAAAAGTCACTGTCCCCTAAACACTTGCGACCCGACTGGCCACAGTAGTCATGTACTATCATCGTATACCATAACATAGTTATATTCATAAATACGATCAAACGCAAGACGTGGTAAGTAAAACACCTTCTGCATTAAATTTTTAATTATAGAGTATATCGAAATATAACTAATTTATTATATAAATTTTAACTAGTAAAATTAATAAATGACCGCGATAGAATCTTTTATTTCGAAGAGTAATATTCGCGTAAACATGAGAAATCATTATATTGAGTTCCTTCTTTTTATTACTAGTACTACTTGAGCCATTAAAAATAGGTGTTGTTTACGTTGCCTATATGCAATCACTTTTAACACAGGTGATAGTGGTATACCAATTAATTATCGTTTCACCGCACGACGACGTCTAAATGAGAGTACCTACAAACAATGATACTGACACGGGTAGAAATGGGACCGCATAGAGAGGAGGGTAAATAAAGCCATAGTTGTGTATCTGTCAAATGTCTAGTTAATTTATAGTCTAGTCTTTGAGTGAATTTTAATCATTTATTTCACATTAAATATGTATACTGTTGTGCTTAGTGCCATAGAATTTTTTAAATTAACCAGCGGTTTTATGATCAATATTAAAGGTATCATTGTAGATAGTATAAATAAAAGTTTCACTGTAGACATTGCCAAAACTGACTACTTAGGCAGATACCATAGTTAAAAAAAGTTAATAAATTAATTACATTAGTACTTAACACAAATCGAAATATACCTATAAGTATAAATACATAAATAGCAGATTAAATGCCATCCTCACCATCTGGGTGATTGGCGATCCACGACGGTGCGTTTCGCGCGGAATTTGTTTTCCCGCACAACTACCTTGTGGAAACTACTTACGTCTACGATGTTTCCGGACCTATACGACTTGGGAACCTTCAAGAAGAGAGCTTACACGTACTTTAAAGGCCAGCAACGGACCTGCGATTCCTCTGGTGTTGTGGATGTCCATGGGCGGCGGTGATCCGCTTGTTTATTTGTCCCCTATCCCATAAAAAAGATTAAATAAATTAACTAAATGCATAAAAGAGAAATAAAATAAATACAACCTTATAAAATTAAATTGTGTTAAGCTTAGTCACTGAGTCTTATTTATTAATTAAATGTCGAGGAAGATGTGGTTTAAAACTTAACATGTAATGAAATTTTGTGGAGTCTTCATGCTAAATGTAGAAAATGTTGACGGCACAGCGATTAAAAATACGAATCATTTTAATTTACAGATTTGAAAACTTTTGTAATTTTTTTTTTTCTTGTGTTGAAAATAATATCATCTGATGTTATTATTCCTGTAGTTGCATTGGTGTCATGTTATAAAAATAAGAAAGCTCTTAAAGATCATAGACCTCTGGTGCAATTGTCATAACAAATCAATTTTGACATAGTGACAGATTGAACACTAACTGGGTAATAGTATGACTACTGAAAGTATCATGACAGTTATTGGTGATTATTTAAAACATACTTTTAAAGAATTTAAAAACGTACACCACCGGCTTGCAATACGATTATTCAGTTGCTTTACTTACCAGATTCGTTACGGAAGAAATACAATATATATTAAAACACATAAAAAATATTGGATGACTCATAGTAAATTAATAAGTGAATTTGACCTGGTACACAATACTCGACTGTAAAGCTATCACGCGAGTAATCTCAGCCTGACATAAACCTATTCCCGTAGCCCTCACTTTCATGTGATAATTATTATTCTCGAAAGCGCCGAGAGCCGCTGTATACATGACACTCGATTACGTTGATCGGTCTAATAACAAACGTGTCCTTAACTTTACAAGCAAACAGACGCTTGTTAATCGAATTTTGTTTTGATTATGTTTTTATCTATACATATGTATTAAGGATCTTGCGGAGATTTCACTCCAATTCCGAAAGGTGGGAACTTTCGATTTAGTCTAATCGAAAAGTTAAAAATGGTCTAAAATAAAGATACTGCTCTTATAATTATGAGTTATTCACATTCCATGTGTCTCATTGGATCCGAGATGATGCCTAGAAAAATGTGTTTATAGCTTGTACTAGCACAAAAAAATTGCAAAAGTTATAAACAATTAATGATGAAAAATAGGCATTTCAAATTTCGCTATTATTTCATAGACTATTAAATATTTAAGATATATTCTGTATAAATAAGGTATATTCTGAACACTTTAAAAAATATATTCCTGGGGAAATATATCTTAAAGTTATTTTTTCTATAACTTATACAATTGTTAACTAACAAAATTTTCGTAAATTGTCGTAAAAAAATTCGCTTCGTGGAGACTTTCTTATGTACATACTTAACAAGATCACGCCTTAAAAATTAAAAAAAAGTTGTTTATAATAAATTTTTTAACAGATTTTTTTTTCAGTTTTGTTGAATTACAAAAAACATTATAAACAAAGTATGAAAGCGGTAACAATTTAACAAACAAGGTAATACGCTTGTGCATTACGATGAGGAAGTCGGTAGGATTGGATTTTAAATACCACGTTAATAAAAAAAAGGTATGCGATTACGCATTACGAGAGTAAGTATGTAAATGTTTTTCACTACGATAACAAATAAAAAAAAATTGGTCAATATGTTATTTAATCTTAATTGACGATGCGATTAACAATAGTAATACGCTAAACTTAATGGGATAAAGAAATATCAAGTGCAGCTGCCGATATATACCTATAACTGGTTAGTTTCACTTAGCGTTCAAAACGTTCAAAATATGCCAACACCTATTCTACATGACGACCACGGTCGTTGTGGTCGCAGCGAAAATATCACTAAAAACGTCATTATTTTTACTCACACTATGTTCTTAACGATCACTCTGCAAGGGTGAATACACATTCTATCCTACGTGAGCTAATCATTCTAACCTTCGCAAGCACGTGTTACAGGATAACCCGTAGTTGTGAGCATAAGCATTGAAAACGTAGAATTAAACGTAGCCTGGGTAAATGCCTTTTTACGTTTAACTACAAGGGTCCGATATCGTATAAAATATGCAATTCACTAGCAGGAAATCTATTCCACAACTCCATGGTATGGTAAAATAATTTTGCTAAGTTTCACAAAAAATTGAATATTTTTAGTCGAGTAAAGCTGAAGGCTTCTGTAAAAACATATTTACTTATATTATGAACTACCTGTGGCTGCAGTTACGTTCGCGTGGAACTAAAACTTTACTTAATCATTTTTACCCGTTTTTGTTTTGCATATACAGCTTAGCTCCTATTTGTGGTAGCGTGATGTTAAATAGAAAACCAGCCCCTCCTTAATTATTGTTCTATCAAATACAAAAGAAATATGGATTATATATTTATATTAATTTGATGTAGCTTAATACATGTATCTGTTTGGTATTATATTAAATGTTTTTTTCGATAAAATCTTATGCAATGAAAAAACTTCCAAAAATAGATATTTATATATTTAAAATTACATATTTATTTTTCGTTTGGATGGAACTTCGATGATTATGAACTGTGGATAACCGTGAAGAGCTCTGTACCGACTACATTCATTCTGTACCCATTTTCAGCGAAGCAGTTTCAGGCCATAACTCTGAATATCATCTTTTGCGTTCCAGTGACAGTGGATACGAAAAAACCTGTATTGCTTTTAAATTACTAAATAACTTTCTATCGTGTGTGTGTTTTTTTTAAACTTTAATTACGTGTCAGTAATAAAGTTATACTTTAAATTAGTTACACCTACTTTAATTTATTTATTATTTCTTGCTTTTAAAATAATTAACTTAAAAAAACTGTACGTATTGATTTTGTAACATATATATCCAACTTTAATCATTATTAATATATACAAATTGATTACATGTAATACCATTGTTTTTATTCTTTACCTTTCGTGAACATAATTACCGCAGTTTTTCTTACACAATTTAAATATTTACTTCTTAAAATTGTAATATATACATTTCGTAATAATATTGAATGTACATACGTTTTATTCTTCTTCGTAAATCCTTTTGATTTGTGTGCCATTATTATTATTAACACAGAATCTGGCCTCGCACGTAACGGTTATAATTTTCTTTGTAACATTACTTCGTAGGTATTATATTTTAACGCAAAATTGAACAATGTCTGTTCGCATTTTCATACACTGATTTACATTGTGAGGCCTTTGGAAACATATATTATATTATAAGAAAATGATATTGGTAGGTATTTACTCTAATTGAATGTAGTTACACAAACAACATTAGAAAAGCCTTTGTGATGATATTATTTCGCGTAATTGAATTCATAGTTGTACATAAATATTAACTTTAATAATTAAAGTCAACGTGCTGTTCCATTGAAGATAACTATCGTACTAATGTATTATAAGTTTACTAATCTACAATGAACATATATATACGATATTTGCACACACTCATCATCAAATCTAAATAATTACCTGATCCACTGACTTAAAATTTGACATATTTATTTCTGCCACAGCACGAACACTCAGTAAGAGATTTATGACCCCCTATTTTATGATTACGTGCAGTTCACGAGACAAATGAGAACGAAGTCGCAGGCCTCAGCTAATGCCTACTCTATGGCTACGTTGTCTTCAGCCGTTCTACCAGGCAACCAAGGTTATTGTGGTTGAAACGTCATTAATGACGTCACTATTTTTAATCAAGCTAATAACAACCCATCTACAAGAGTAGCCCTCAGACTCCATTTCACTAGACGTAATGATTGTAACGCTCACATGCAAGCGGAACGAGAAAAACTGCGGTCGTGCGCATCGTGAACGCAAACTAGAATGTAGCATATAGTAGAAGAATGTAAAGAACAATGGAATAATTGTAAAAAAACAAAGTAAGTTCGAAAAATGAAAGACAAAGCGAGGTCTCGATCGGCAAGAATTTCCTTATAAAATATGTGTTATTTTGTATGATAAATGTATCAGGGTTTTAACACAATAACTCGGTGAGCGACGGTACGTGTTCTCATATGTATGAGTTTAGATACCTTTGTATTCAGGTAGCTTTTGTGAAGCGTTGTACAGAAGTGCCTTCTTTTCTTAAACATAATTTGCTTATTACTATAGATCTAGGTTTACAGTTTCTATAGTCTGCCTCAGGACTTCACATTTTTTAAAAAGTTTATGGGTTTAACGTTATGGCTACAATCTCACCTGATGTTAAGTGATGATGTGGCCCAAGATGGTGAACACACTAAGCCTAGTGAAAGGACTGACTCTTAGGTACAACTGCCGGAACACACCTTAAGGTATTTGGCGGCAAATTTTCAACTTCAGGGTGGTTACTAGCCAGGTGGGCATTAGAGAAAGCCCTACTACCATGCCGTGATTTCACCGCGATGTTTTCCTTTCATTCAATTCAAACTCACGTCAATCGATGCGGATTCCGTACACAGTACCAACTGAGCTATCATCGCGTCATTTATAAATTTAACTTATATCACGAAGCTTTTATTATTTAATAGCTTTTAAATTCACTGGAATATTTATTACTGTGTTATAAATTTAACTAACCTAGAAAAATATACAGAAAGTAAAAAAAAACACGCTTTTTATAGAAAACTGAACTAAAATAATAGAAAATAAGTTTTAATAAATTTAAATTAAGAAAAGTGTTAAATTTTTTAATAAATATAAATTAATAATAGTGTAAATAAAATAAAAGTATTTTATTTAAAAAAAAAAACGTGGGGTGCATGGTGTCAATAGTTATAAATATTATATCGACAAATATGAGTAGAGTGATTATCATTTGATATGATAATCTTAAAAGTACCCCACGCTTTTTTAAAATAAAATACATTTTTTTTTTTACACTATTATTAATTTATATTTATTGAAATTTTTAACACTTTTCTTAATTTAAATTTATTAAAACTTATTTTCTATTTTTTTAGTTCAGTTTTCTATAAAAAGCGTGTTTTTTAGTTTTTTTTAAACTATTATTTATTTTCTACTTTCTAGTTTGCTTTATTTATAATAGCTTGTTTTTTTAAATTTTAAACTATTATTTGTTCTAATCTACTATTATTTAGTTTGGTTTTCTATAAAAAGCGTGTTTTTTATTTAAAACTATTATTTGTTTTGTAGAATTAAAATTCTTTTTAGTATTCGAAAATTTGAAATGAAACTAATTTAAACGGATTTTATCGCGTTTATTTATTTATTTTGATCCCGACGTTTCGAAAGCTTTTCAGCCTTCGTGGTCACGGGGCGGACTGAGATGTAGGTTGTCCAGAAAAGTTCATGTTACTGTGTCTACCTTCAATTTAATTTTTATTCTTGATAGAGTTCCGATCTACGCAGAAAGAGCTCACAGTGTCTTGAGATCTGGCAATTGGTCTTTTGGGTTCCGATTTAATTAAATGTATAATCGGATCCCATGCTTGTGCTAGCTTCCAACCATCTTCTCTAATGAAATTTGGATGTTTTTTAATTTCAATAGCCTCACGAATCATCCTAGGTAGGAATCGGTGTTCTTTGGCAAGGATTTGTGGCTTGTTGAATCGAAGATAATGTTTGGAGCCTTCTTCTGAATGTTCAGCAACTGCAGACTTCGTAGAGCGTCGGTGTTTAACGTCAGCTATGTGTTCTTTTACGCGGGTCCCTATATTTCTTTTGATTTGACCGATATACGAGAGGCCACAGTCACATTCGATTTTGTATACGCCCTGTTCTTGTAGAGGTATATGACACTTGACAGGTGGTAAAAATTGACTAATCTTCTTGGGCGGCTTAAAGTAAGTTTTAATTCAAGTACGCTTCAGTACATAGCCAATCTTGTCTGTGACCCCTCTTACAAAAGGTAACACAACAGGTACACGTTCTACTGTGGCTGACTTCACTCGGTTTCCGTGACGGCGGCGTGGAATTTGGAGCTTGTTATCTCGCAGTACTTGCTTGATATGTTGTAGCTCAGCAGCCAAATGTTCCTCGTCACAGATTCCTTGTGCTCTCTAAAACAAAGATTTACCCACGGTAGCTAACTGTTTCAGCTGGTGGTGAGATTCACCATTCAGGTATTTATCTGTATGGGTAATTTTTCTGTACACAGTATGGCCTAAAGACTGATCGGGATTACGGATAACTAAAACATCTAAGAAAGGAATAGATTTATTTTGTTCTAACTCCACAGTGAATTGTATGTTATTGTTAATGGAGTTAAGATGATCTAAAAATGCAGCTACTTTTTCAGATGGTAAAATTGTGAAAGTATCATCCACGTACCGTTTGTAAAACCTGGGAGTGACGGGGGCAGTGCTTAGGGCTGTCTCCTCGAAGTCCTCCATGAAAATATCGGCGACTACTGGAGATACAGGTGAGCCCATAGCTACTCCATTCACTTGTACATAAAACTGATTCCTCCACAACATGTAGCCAGATGTGAGGCAATGTTTAAGTAATGCTGCATACTCTATGGGCATGTTATTATCTGCTAACCTCTTAGACACAATTTCAATGCAGTCTTGTACTGGTAAGCTTGTGAATAGAGACTGGACATCAAAACGAACCATGGTTTCATTGTCAGCTAATTGTAGGTGTTTAATATCACTGACAAATTGGTATGGTATGGTTACGGCAAAATTTAATCCTTTTGATAAAACCTTAATTGTGTTATCGTCCAATGTTTGTTTTGACAGATTAATGACAGCGCGTCGTTCATCTGCGCGTGAGTGTTCTATGGTGGGGTGCGTTCCGTTCCCACACTCGGTGTTACTAAGATTTTTGGCATTCGATTTAGATTGTACTCCATTAACAATAACATACAATTCACTGTGGAGTTAGAACAAAATAAATCTCTTCCTTTCTTAGATGTTTTAGTTATCCGTAATCCCGATCAGTCTTTAGGCCATACTGTGTACAGAAAAATGACCCATACAGATAAATACCTGAATGGTGAATCTCACCACCATCCGAAACAGTTAGCTACCGTGGGTAAATCTTTGTTTCAGAGAGCACAAGGAATCTGTGACGAGGAACATGCTGTGGCTGCTGAGCTACAACATATCAAGCAAGTACTGCGAGATAACAAGCTCCAAATTCCACGCCGCCGTCACGGAAACCGAGTGAAACCAGCCACAGTAGAACGTGTACCTGTTGTGTTACCTTTTGTAAGAGGGGTCACAGACAAGATTGGCTATGTACTGAAGCGTGCTTCAATTAAAACTTACTTTAAGCCGCCCAAGAAGATTAGTCAATTTTTACCACCTGTCAAGTGTCATATACCTCTACAAGAACAGGGCATATACAAAATCGAATGTGACTGTGGCCTCTCGTATATCGGTCAAACCAAAAGAAATATAGGGACCCGCGTAAAAGAACACATAGCTGACGTTAAACACCGACGCTCTACGAAGTCTGCAGTTGCTGAACATTCAGAAGAAGGCTCCAAACATTATCTTCGATTCGACAAGCCACAAATCCTTGCCAAAGAACACCGATTCCTACCTAGGATGATTCGTGAGGCTATTGAAATTAAATAACATCCAAATTTCAATAGAGAAGATAGCAGATAGCACAAGCATGGGATCCGATTATACATTTAATTAAATCGGAACCCAAAAGACCAATTGCCAGACCTCTAGACACTGTGAGCTCTTTCTGCGTAGATCGGAACTCTACCAATAATAAAAATTAAATTGAAAGTACACACAGTAACAAGAACTTTTCTGGACAACCTTCATCTCAGTCCGCCCCGTGACCACGAAGGCTGAAAAGCTTTCGAAACGTCGGGATCAAAATAAATAAATAACCGCGATAAAATCCGTTTAAATTAGTTTTATTTCAATGAATAATATTCGCGTAAACGTAAGAAATCATTATTCGAAAATTTGTTAATATTACAGAAATCGGCTAAATATAGTGATTGGAAATTAAAATATAAATTTCTGTTTTATCGACTATAGAGAAAAGTTATAAAAAATTAAAATTAAGGTTCTTGCCTTATCGACTATGGATGAAAATTATATAAATTAAAGAAATCTTATTTTGCAAATTGACAAATGGAATAATTTTATCAAATTAGTGTATTGTCATCGGTCCTCGATAAATCTACAAAGTTTGAACGAAATCTGGCCGTTTAAAGTGGGTCAAAATCGCGCCCAAAGGAGTCGGTTACAAACATACAAACAAACATACAGGTGAAGTTAATAAAAAGCTTTTAATTAGAACTACATTTTGTAAAGGATATCACAAATTATTCTTACGGTTTAAAAAAAAATACAAAATATTTTAAAGTTTTCAATCTCTTGGGTCTTAATTGTATGTGTTCAGTTATTTTTGCTTTTTAGTATGATTGTTATAAAAAAGTCATTTGTCAGTACGTCTAAATTCATTGATATATAAAAATATATATGACTAGCTATACCTGCGGCTTTGTTCGCGTTAATATCTATTTTGTCAAGCAAATCAGATGACGCAACAAAAACTTTGATACAAAGTTTATCCCTCTTTTTACCCCACATGTAATAAGTTTTTCGCGAGAAAAAGTAACCTATCATCGTCTCCAGGTTCCCATATATCTCTATAACAAAATTCACCATATTCGATTCAGCGCTTTAGGTGTGAAAGCGTATTAAACAATCAAACAAACTCACTTTCGCATTTATAATATTACAAAAAAAAAATGAGACGTATATTTTTTAGGTTTTTAAAAGCGTCTGGGCTAAAATCGTTTTCGTATGCACACAGTGCTGCACTCAATCAGTTCTCAAAGAAACGCAAAGGAGCTGCGGATCCCGTCGGGATCAAAGGTAGTACTCGTTACGTCGCCTCCACGCTACCTTCCTAGGTATTTGTAGGTATTCACAGTTTTACCCATATCCATTTTGAAGCTCACAAATTGTTGCCTCACAAATTGAACTTACTTTGTCCAATGTTAATCGTTCTTAAAATGATTACCATCTATAATGTGTATTATAAATAAAATTTATTCATGTAGTTGTTATTTATAAGTAACAGTTTTTTTTAGTCTGGTTATTTGCTATTTGTGATTATTAAACCCAAATAAGCGTTACAATGCTAAAAACATAAAAATGTGTTTGTTAAAACGATTTTTATCGATTATAAGTATTATGCCAGAAACTTTAACAAAAGTACCAACGATATTGCATAAATTTGTATTTGTACATATAAAGTAGTAAGTAGATGTTCATAAAATTGTTAATATATACATGTATATAACATCATCTGTCAAATTACAAACTTATCTTTAATATATGTACGTATATACATTAATATAAATTAATCCGTGGATAGCTTGCAAACTATTTTATTAGTATACACTGACAGAATAATATAATGATATTAGTGTTTTACGTATAGTTTGAACAATTATAATATACAAAAGAACATGCACCTCTAGTTCAAGATATTGTACTTTATCTATACATATTACTCTGGAGCGGATATATATATAACGCTTCTGCCTTTAAACGACGAAAATATTTTTGTTTTCTTATCTATATTTGGACACAAAACGCTATTAAATTTTTTCAATATTTTTTTTGTATCAGTTTTCAACCGTTCAGCATGTTTAAACATTTTCAAACGTAACTATATTTTTATTACTTAATGTGTGTTCAGAACAACATCTACCTACCGAGTCATCTAGTAAACACTTTGCTTTAGATGGGTCAATTTGTATAAAAGTAAAATATCACATTAATTTTATTTACGACTTTTTAACATTTTAATTAACACCCATAGCTTTTCTAAGATTAATAGATTATGATGTAATTGATTTATAGAGTACCGCAAAATGCAGAAAAAGTCTGACGGCCCAGCCAGTAATATACATTCTTAAACTAAGTATTAACGCAATATTTAATAAAACGTACATCATAGCAGCTTAAGCATTGTTAAACATTGAACATGCTAATTCAATACCTTGTTTTTTTCTGGGAAAATAAAAATCAGTGAGTGTAAGGCAAGATGTTTTCGTATGCACACAGAGTGCTACGCTCAATCAACTCGCAAAGAAACGCAAAGGAATCGCGAATACCGTTGGTATCAAAGACGAGACTCGTTACTTTACTTAGGTACATGTGGCATGTACTTTTATTCGCAGTTTCGTAAATCCAGTTATTTTTAATTCATCATTTAAAAAAAAATCGTGGCATGGTAAACTGACTGCCTTGTACCTGATGATAAGCAAAATACAATTCAAAGACAAGGATGGCTTCCAAAATATATTGATAAATCGATCACTCGTATATTAATCAGTCTACAAGTGATCATCGCTGTCATGTCGGCCTTCAAGTCCGCACTAGCAGATCCAAAATATTAAGAAACCAAAAGAAGGCCACTATAAGAGGCGTATTACTATATGTGTTGAGGTGCGACCCAGTCGGGTGCAGATCCCTACAACCCTGCACGATATTTACACTCGATGACATAATTAATTAAAAAAACTACATACTTATACGTAACTACGTAAACTACGATGCCTTACAAAGATACCTAAACAAATCCAGGAAGAAAGTATCAGCTAAATGCAAAAGTTATTTCAAATAGTCGCAGTAGATTATTTTCATGATGGCATGCACCTATGCCGGAAATTACACCAATGGCAATTGTTAGAGACTTTTGTGACATACCATGACTACTGCTTATTGATATGGAAACTTAATAATACTACATACTTTAAATTAATGAGAAAGAGGGTTGTTGATAACACAAATTACTATATAAGTGCGATGCGCGCGCGGCTAGAGGTTCATTCCGGCAGCAGTCCATGCTGAGGGCCAGCCACTACGGCACCCTTGTGCCCGCTGCCTCGGGGATGAGTGTCCTCAGCATTCGCCCCAAAAAAGTCCTGCCAAGCTGTAAAAGCCCCTCCGGCTACCAGCGTATGTCCTGTTGAAACAAAAAAAAAAAGATAGAGATTCAGTTTAGTCAAACACGACACTCGCGGCGAGTTTATTTGAATTAAGAACGTTCAACAGTACGGAAATGCTGTAGTAAGCGGAAGCTGTGCTGTAAAATATAACGATGGTGAAACGAGACTCTGAATATGATTCTACGTAACCTCCACCACTTTAAAACCATATTTTACGGACACAAAGTAACAAAAGAATAGTAATTTGTAGATCACGTAAATAATTGTCCTGTGCGGGATTCAAATCCACGGCAAGTCGGTTGCAGCGAGGCAATTACTATAACCACTAGTTTTTCAATAAATAGTATTTTGTCGTGTGATATTTTTTAAATGTTTTAGTCTGCTTGTGAAAACGTTCATACCTTCCATATAGTAAAACCTTTTATAATATTTGCGAGATTCATGATTAATTTTTATATTACTTTAAAGTACCGATTGCCGAACATAATAAACATCGTTGCATTTTACTGTGGTTACCATGAATAGTATCGTCATTTTCAAGTGTTATTAATAAAAAAGGTGATTATAAGTATGGCAATATTTCAGCTAAGAGTCGATATAAAATATTAAATGGACGTTATTTTCCTTTAACCTACTTTCTAACATTTGTTGTAACAACATTGTATTTGTGTAGCATACTACTGTTAAATAGTAAAATATATATAAAATGAGTGGCGATATTAAATTTGTATGTTATAAATATGATGGATCTAAGTATATAATATTTCTGGCTATTTAATATTAATCTGGATGTATAATTAAATTTGCCAGAGAAATAATATAAATGTTATATTACACATACGAAAGCTGGCAGCGGTTGACTAATTCCCGGCTACGTAATGAACGCAACAACGCCCAGCCGGAAACTGGTCCAATCTCCATCTAACTACCACACATACATATGCCATGTGATATCATATATTGTAAAGGTATTTGCACATCAATTCAATTTTTTCAAGTTAGGAAACTAATGTATACAATTATAATGTGGACGTAAAAGTAATTCACTTATAATTATAATTTTCATCTTATACTAAAAGTTCCGTATTTGATACTAGCTTTATTCGACCTAGACAACCTACGATATGTACTGTGTTCGACCGACGGCCGTTCCGTTATTACAAATACCAAAATATATTATTATTTACAACTATAATTGTGTTCTAAATAGTGTTAGAAATTAATAATCCTGGTAGCTGTGGCAGAGAGGATAACTCTGAGTAGTTTCCGAGACTTGCGACTACGGATGTAGGTTTAAGGGGGCCCCTTTCGACAATTTTCAACACTTACCTTCACCGCTCGTGTTTCTCTCTCTGTCCACCATGTCCATTAATTCAAAATATCAAATATACCAAAACAGTCTAGGCAATAATAGAAAATATGAAACTTACGTGAATATCTGTCTGGCTTTGAGTGAACTTAAAGCCGCGCTCCCATCGTGCTTATATAGTAATCGGTGTTAATAAACTACCCTCCCCCGTTACTTATCTTAATTGCTTTATTATTCCGTATATATTAAAGTTGTTGTTAAAATCAAATAGTGTAATAATTCGATGGTAAAACAATGATGGTTTTTAAAATGGATCACTACAGAATTATTACAAAGCTACCTGCTTATTTTAAACACTAGTGAGTCGAGCTAAATCCATATTATATCATAGGTATCGCACTGTCAAGAGTACAACTAAGACTGTGTAAACTAAAACAAAGTCATTGATATTACATAATTATTATAGCGTCTTAAAATAAGTATGAAGGTGATAGCTCAGTGGTAGCCTCCGTTAGTCGACGAGGATTTAAAACATATAATGAGCTTGAGCTTTCGGCAAAGAAATACATAATAATGTGGCTATAGTACGATCATAAAGAATTTCTAAAATTTGTCGGACTATCGTAAAATACCCCAAACTTTCCAGTATGTTTGTAACTAACTTGGACCTTCACTTCATATTAGGTAAGACTGTAGGCAAAAACCAATCCTGTAAAAAATGAAAATAATACAGAAATGGTCTAAAGCAACGTCCCTATAGCTAACAATGATATGATCTCGCTATGCTTGGATAGTTGTATGGATACAATTTAACATCTTATTTAATTAACGCTCATTATGTCCAGTTAATCGTATATGGTACTATTATACAATATTCTTTACGTATATTACGTTGTTAGTAAGTTATCAGCCTTCCGGAAGCAGCGACGGAATTAAGACCGGTTTCATTAAACATCCTGTCAAATAACACATATGTCACAAAGGAGAAGCATTTACTTAACGATGTTATTTTCAATTTCGGTTAACATCCTATGATATTGGCACATTCTAGACAATACTTAATTGCATTGTTTAGTTTGGACACTCTGAAGTTTAATGCCATAACATATTTTCTTCAGCTTCATAACATAATATATTAAAAAAACTGTTGGTACTATCATAAAACTATATTTGAATAAAACTATTCTTATAGTTTTTTTCTTCTATTAAAAGTTGTGTATACGGCTTAACCTTTTGGTATAAAGGGCAAACAGTGGGACAGAAAATGGGACCTTGGAGGAAGTGTAGACGTAAATAAGATAATTAATGCGGTAGGAAATCGTAGATATGACGGCGAGCTTTTTGTTTTATATCCTAATCATAATAGTTGCTACTTGACCTACTGAATTTCATTCAGTCAGTTTTCATTTCATGTTTTCGACGGGACACTAATTTAAATAAAAATTGTATCATTTGTAAAAGCGTAAAACACTCTGTTAAATTAATAAGTGAATTATTATTATGAATATATAAATCAAGGATACAGTTTTATTATAACAAATGTCATAATTATATGTAATTTACTTCACAACTTCATGGCAGGAAGATAAGTTAATAAATATTAACAAGTATATCCATTAATAAAACAATAATTAAAGAAACAGCGTGTAAACGTTAAAAACAAATCCATGCTATTCAATGGTGATACGAGCATCCAGTATACTGGTCTCTTTTAGCCTATGTTAAAAGAATCGCAAATATCTCTTTGGAGATAGCATCAGCATAGCATGCAATTTACTGGTGTGATACTTCCATCCTAGCTAAGATCGTACATAAATAACCTCGTATAGTGTTTCCGCAGTAAGTACTTTCTAGAACTCCCCGCAGAAAGAGATTATAACAACCTCTTACCACCATGCGAGTTGTTGTATGCTTGTTTGCCATTTTCTTTAAAAAAAAAAACAATATGATACAATTTATCGTCAATGACTCTGATTCAAACGAATTATCTTTACACATATAACAAATTCTATGACTGCTACTATTTGTATTAACTGCATGTATACGTATATAATCGAATTCAATACCATATAAGAATATTTGTTATAATACTTTATAAAATACTATCAAAGATTTCTTAAAATGAAAAAAATGCCTTTCTTTCATTTTATTTATCGACTTTTTTAACAATCTTAGTAAATTACGCTACAAGCTAAGCTCTACAATAACTAACAACACAACTCAATGCCTGACACGAGAATGTTCGTCCGAAAACAATGAGGTCAATGTAATTAGTCGACGATGCCCTTGCTCAACATCCGTTATGTACCTATGTCCAACTACGACATAGACTATGTACTTTTACACTAAGTATAAACCCTTTGGCATATTCTACATAGGTACCCAGAGTAAATTTATTATTATCTTTCTTAGTGAACTTGTAAATTAAATTTTCTAAAACCCATATTTATTCAAAAATAACTTAAAGCTATATATTTTTTTGTTTTTACTTAACCAATATGTATTCCACATAATATTGACTACAGCCTATTACTATTTATAACTAATCTTAAAAAATTCACTGTCGTAATTAAAGAATGAAATTGAACTTCATCTCCTCTGAACCACAGACCGCTTTATATTTGAGTACATACTAATTTGTAGAGAAAAGTAATCATTTTATATTAATTTTAAAATTTAAAATATAAATCTCGTTTATACTAATAGAACATAAAATCTAATTTTTTAACACGTTTATTATAACATTGTATATTTTACTCTAATATTACTGTGTGTTTTAAATTTATCAAAGAAAATATATATATTTGGGTCAAAAACAAGGTATCCAAAATATAGAAAATTGAAAATAATATTGAAGTAAACTAAATATAATAAAACTTAAGGTTTTAGTGCGAGTTGTCAATAATATTGACAAAATTTTTAGAACAAGTTATTAAGTATCTTTGTATAAAATATTGGCATGATGCCATTTTATCTTCTACAAATCTCTCAACAATAGCTTACATTTTTCTTGTTTATTAAATGTCTTGTTTTAAAGAGTTTAATGTCAAATTTGTTTATATGATATGTATCACTTGAAAATTAAAATAGGTATCATTTTCCAGAGCTCAGAGAATAAATCAAGCCTGCCGATGCAATAACTACGAAGCTAACCCTTGCTCAGAATCGTGTACTAGCCGGGAAACTCTAATTCTCCCCTTATTGTCCCGAGCTAAATTACCTGTATCTCGATGAACAATTAGCTCGCTTTGTTTTGTGCATTGGTTCTATAGCGTTGATTAGAAGCGGCGAGTTACATTCTACACGAACCTTATGTTGAAAATTCTCTCGATAATATTATTGCAGAACTCTAAGAAAGATTGCGCTTTTGGTTTCAGTTTTAGATTAAGCGTTTTGACTATAATCTCATCTGTTGTCGTGGGGCTAATCCCAGGTAGTTAGTCCCAATCTTTTTTGAATTAGGACTCTTTGTGGTTTATATCTTGTTAGTTGGAAGATCATTATTTAAAAGGAAAAATAAAATATTGACACCACGACCACCTGGTTGAACTAAACTGACAGAATAGCACTATCTATTATATTATTACAAATAACAATTTGAACTATCCGTAGTAGTCAGTCGATATTAGAAATATCAAAATGAGACGGTTTTATAAGAACATTGATAATCATTGAAAGCTCAAACGCATCATAAGATTTAAACTTCAACACGATACAACATTGAGACATCATCACGTATCAAATATTATGAATAGAGTTAAATGAATAGTAAAAATTTGTAAACACTTTGTTTAATTATGTCAATAATTTAAACTGATTTATTGTCTGATAACAAATAAATCTTTGCTTATTTGAATGCTCATAAAATTAACATTATTATCATAATAAATTAAATTTCTTTAATAAATAAAACAACCTGGAGGTATTATAAACCATTCAAAATAAAAATTAAAAGTTCAGTGCGTTCTGTTAAATTCAATTTATACCTAATCACCTTTGCATAAATTGTAGACATACAACTTAAGCTTGATACCACGGATTTTATATTAATCAAACTAAACTGCTATGTAGTAGTTTCCGTTATTATTTGACTGATGTTGGTTGCCACAGTGAATGTCTACTAACTTTTGAATGGCATGTCCAATTCACTTTCTGTCCCATTGAGATTCTTGATTGATTTTGTATTTAGCTTCTCAAAATTACTCATCCTAATATTGAAAGGCCTTTATCTATTGGTTTAAATTGATTTCAAATAATAAAATTCCTACTTTACAAGACCTTTATATTAACCTAACAAATTTTGGTAAGCAGAAAAGTTATCTTGCCCAATTCAAAAATTATTACCTATTTACCATACACTATTAATATACAAATTTTCAGGTAATATTCATTATTCAAGTGGGTATATAGATTTTCAGTATTTTTAATCTACTATACTTTTTATATGTTCATTCTATTCATCACTCCTCTAGGTACCATATATATTGTGTTTTTACGTACTCTATAAAGGTACTATAACTACTTATCCTTTATGCCAATTATTATGTAAAGAAAAACATTATTTCAGCAAATAGCAATAAAGAGTAATGGATTATAGATTTGAAGGTGTACGTTTTTGTTTTAATATTGAACTATTCTTACCACCATATAAATTACCTCACTTTCTCATCGCAAAATAAAAATTAATACGTACTAAAAGGAGCGCCGTGCTTTATTATTTGTAGCAAATGATGCTCTGTATATAAAAAAAGTCATAGTTCGCATTAGATTAAGAGGAAAAAGCTGTTTTCTGTATTATTGATAGAAAAATATATTTCACCTTTGATTAGTTAATCTTTATAAAGTTCACCAACCATCTGTAGGTAGTTCATATGTGAAGGGTTGTTATATATAGTAAGAAGTATGTAGATAGGCATATTTTTGTCAATAAACCAGTCAGCTTCCTACCAGGTTATCTCACAATTGTTCCGGTATGAAAAAGCTATTACAGTACATATGTAATAAGTTATATTATTATATATTTTATGTCTGAGGGGTAAAAGATTAGAGACGAAATATTCATATTTATGCATAAATATCAACCTACTATACAACAGATAAATCATATGGACATTACCTAAGGTTGCTAAATGGATTACCAACATTTACTTTGTAAGGTAAGCCTCGGCGGAAAAGGTTAGATACCTCTTAAATACAGGAATATCCTACTCCGGCATGTCAAACGAAGTGATTGATGTATCGTAGTAGGCGACTTAAAGATTTCTTCGTGCTAGCTTTTAACGATGTCATGGCTGGAAGTGCTACATCTAAATTTCGCTAACAGATTGGCTTCTTATAACACATAAATGAGTATTTCCGAGGTAATTGTATTCATAATTGCTGAGATATTTTCATATATTTCGAAGCGATGATAGCTCATTAGTAGTGTGTACGGACGCCGCGTGAAGGGATGTGACTTCGAAGCCACCTACAATGAGCCTGAGCTTTTGGTGAAGGAAAATATCGTGAGGAAGCCATAGCATGGTGGTAGGGTTTTTTCTTGTGCTCGCCTGGCTAGCTATCACCCTCAAGTCCTATCAATCTGCTGCCAAATACCAATAGGTATGTTCCGGCAGTTACACTTTAGGGCCAGTCCCTCCACAGGTTTAGCGTGTCCAGCAACTTTGGCCGTTTCGTCACATAATATCAGGTGAGATTATGGCCATACCGCTAAACCTATAAACTATAAAAATATGTTACTTCGAGGAACTTGTTGTAATAGTTACTTAGATAAACGAATATATCTGATCAGCTACTGGTTTAATTACCACTAATTCAACATAAACTGTTACTTTAATTATTAATTTATTACACCTAATTAAACCTAACAGACGATAGCACTGTGGATGTACTGTACACTGGCCGTGCTAATATTTCTCGGGAACAGGTTGACGAGAGCCGGATCAAACTTGTGTCTGAAGTCGAGTCTTTGTTAACCAAAGTCTCCGACTGGGGTGAACTTAACTTAGTTCAATTCAACCCCAAAGAGACACAAGTTTGCGCGTTAACCGCTAAAAAGTCACCATTTCTCGTAACTCCTCATTTTGAGAATACTCCCCTTTCTGCCAAAGCCAGTATCGGAATACTTGGCATCGATATTTCGAGCATCGTCCAGTTTCGCGGTCAATTGGAAGGTAAGGCCAAATTTGCCTCACAGAAGCTAGGTGTGCTCAGTAAGGCGAGACGGTACTTCACGTCGGCTCAATGCCTGAACCTGTATAAGGCACAAATTCGGCCCCACGTGGAGTACTGTTTTCATCTCTGGGCGGGAGCCCCCAGTACCAGCTACTTCCATTTGACACCATTCAACGTCGGGCGGCTCGGATTATCGACGATCAAGCTCTTTCTGATCGGCTTGATCCATTGGCTCTGCGTAGAGATGTTGGGTCACTGTGCATCTTCTACCGCATTTACCACGGGGGGTGTTCTGAGGAATTGTTTGGATTGATCCCGACCGCTGAATTTCACCATCGGACATCGCGCCAAAATAAAAAATTTCACCCACACCACCTCGATGTCCAGCGTTCCATTTGCGCGATTTGTAAAGCTTCTTCCTACCTCGCACAGCCACTCTGTGGAACCAGCTGTCGCCGGCGGTCTTTCCGAACCGTTTCGACTTTGGAACCTTCAAGAAGAGAGCGTATTCTTTCCTTAAAGGCCGGCAACGCACTTGCAAGCCATCCGGTGCTGCAGGTGTTCATGGGCGGCGGTGATCACTCTCCATCAGGTGAGCCTCCTGCCCGTTTGCCCCCTATTCCATAAAAAAAACCTAATAGAAAAACATCAACGTTAATCAATTTCATAACTACTCTTTCTGGCTTATAAATGTAATATTACAGTAGCCCCATACTTAAGATTAGATGGAAAATCTTTCTGGATAGGCAATAATAGTAAAAATAGTTGAATGTCTAACATATTTCGATTCTTAACGATTAATAAGGCTAAGTTCTCCAGATAATTCCACTTGTTTATTTCAAACAATAAACTAAAACTTATTTTTAAAAATAGCAACGCTTAATTAGTAGGCTGAAGTTTTTAGCTTTTTGACTTATGGGCACAAATAGGTAGGTAGCACTACTCGTAAATGATAATGACGCAAAGAATCAATAAAAGAAAAGGCTTTCCGTTTTGAATTTGTTGGCAATAATAATAATAATAATAGCGTAATTATAAAAACAATATACCGTGTAAGGCTAAGGATGTAGCTAAGAGTTAGTTCGTGAAAATTTATATGAAGCTGCTGATTAATAGTTAACCGTTATTAAAGATATTAGCAAATTCTAAGTAGTCAAAATTAATATTAATAGATTTTTTTGTTTCAATATAAATGGGCGTCTAGTAATAATCGTAGTTGATGTTATATGTCGATACAGTCAGCCTGCTCTGAGCCCGAAAAACAGAAAGGTATATACATGTAGGAGACTTAAGTTGTCTAATCACGACATCTCCAAAACTACCAAACCCATTGATTTAAAATTTGTTATGGATATTCTTTTCATAACGGGAATAACGCGAACAAAGTCACCGGGCATAGCAAACAAAGCTCGACTACCACAATACAAACTTTGATTATATTGGAAATAAATGGGTATGTGTCGTAAGCGTCTAAATCATTTTTAGTTAACGCATATTTAAACATAAATAGCATAAACCGTTTACATTTACTATTATTACTCACTGAAGTGTTTACAACAAAGGAAGGGCATACCTAATTTGGTCGACTGACACTAAGTCAACAAAGACATTATGAAGTACGAGCCCTCTTTGTACTTGGCATCACTTTTCATGGCTTACTTTAGGCGAAGGAAAAATAAGAACAATTTTTCTTTCAAAGGACTCATGCTATCCATTAAAGGACTAAATTGAGTCGTCCACTGACTTTAAGCTGGGAACCTTCATCATACAGACACTCTTATTCCTTTTTCCCCCTTTCCTTTTAACGCATTTCAAATAGGTCAACTTCTATAGTAAAATATGATAGCCTTTTAAGCAAAAGCAATAAGTAATCGTATGACTTTTACAGATTACAAAAATAGTGTATTTGTATATCTATATTAATATTGATACTTGTTATAAATTTTTGTTTTAATGATTCAAATTAATTTATACACTTCATTATATTATGGTATATATATATATATATATATATATATATATATATATATATATATATATATATATATATATATATATATATATATATAGGAAAGAATAATAATATATACATACGTATATATTAGCATTTTATGTATATACATAAAATATAATCATTATTAAAATGTTTGAACTCGAGCATACAGAAAACTAGCTACAAGTAAATAAAGTCGGTAATCACACTTCATAATACTTTAAATAGGCAAAATAATTGCTTCACTTGTAAATACGCTCAGAAAAGGTTTTTTTTTACATAATATTTCAGTTGAAGTGAACATGTTATCTGAGCTCATTTTTATTCATCTTACTCAAAAGTAACCTACACTATTTTTTTAAATAAATATTACTGTTGTTATAATAAAAAAATGTGTATCCCACAATAAACTATAAATATTTATTTTTTGTTTATTTGTTTAGTAAATAATAAAGTATATGTTAATGTACTATTCAAGAAAAATCCGTTATTGAAAAACTTTCCGTTACTGATAATTTATTTTATATGTATTAGTCATTACTTTTTCAGAAAAAGTAGGTCTTAACTTAAACAAAACACGCATAAAAGATGAAAATTAGTTGCAAAAATTACAATAACAAATTTATATATTTTGTGTTTATCTACATTCAAGGCAAATGTTAAATCATGTTTTGGCCCAAGGTAGGTATTAGGCTAAGGCTAGTAAATGTACGGACGGGTTTTCAAATTTATCTGACGGAATGCATCTATATATACTTGGTGACAATATTTTACAGCCACTAAAATGTTTTATAGTGTGATTTCATCACAAAAGAGCGACGAAAGAGCCTCTGCAAGTTACTATACCTGAACACAACCAGCGTACTCTCGGTAGTCAGTCGCAATTCCAATTTTACTGACTTGCCAATTATTTCACCACAGCATGAACTATATTTATTTAAAATGGTTGCGGTAATAAAAAAGCAGAAGATTTATATAAAATTCACAGAAAACGAAGTCACTTCCATCGACGGGGTGTTCAAACAAATTACCAGGAAGACGCTATTGCTTTAGAATATTGTATTTAGAGTACTTTAAATTATAATTTTCTCCCACACCTAGGATATAAAGTCATGCTTTCATTCGAAAACAACTGTCTATTAGCATTAAATTTACGCAGGATTTAAAACGTAATCAAACAAAGACGGCATTTCAAACTTAAGATATAACCCTCTTACTATTTCCAAGCTTAAACATAATTAGCAAACTCAATTATATGTAGTAGCTGTTAGATTTTACTATACAAGTAGTTTCAACGAGCTAACTTTATAAACTAAATCGCAAGAGAACCATTGTATTACGTATATCTTAAACTTCAAAATTTTAATTCCGATGAAACCCCGTATACAATTTTAATTTTAATGAGAAACACGTGGATTTCTTCTTGTAAATGAGTTCATATAGTTGTAATTATTATTATTAATTAGTTTTCTATACGAGAAACCAGTGGTCATGTTTACATCGGGTACAGATAGTACAACATTCATATAAGTAATATTATCTCAATAAATTAATAAATTTTAAAAAATAAGGCTAATTAGAATGATTTATAATCTTTTTGCTGCAAATTATTTAATTATCTTAATTTATATTTTCTGCAGATTTTATATAACAGGTACAGGACTATATTCAATTAATTGTACATAGAACTAATTAGGAACCTACTCTGAGGTGTACCTATACAATAATGTATTTCATTAACTACCGAATTAGATCTAATTCGCTGAACCTCACCGTCTACTTGAACGTCTAACTTTCTCAGTTTAGAAACGTATGCTGCCTTATTACGAGATACAAACTAATAAATAGTCACTACTTCATTCCTACAAATATTTATTGATAGAATAAACTGAAATTGAAATATTAATAATGGTACTCATTTTAAATATGTGTTTGTATAGAATACTAATGTAAGGCTTTTTCTTTTATGTTTGTACAATATAATGTTTTTAATAATTACTAAGGTAACAGAAAGAATTCACAACATACGTTTAAAATGTGAGTTATAAGAAACATGATTTTGCCTGCAACTTCGTAGTCGTTAATGTAAATTTTATCAGCCTAAAAATGGTTTATCTATTCTTGGGGTGTTTTTCTATATTTAAATGTTTTATCAATTTCTGTACTAATAATAACATGTATGTAAATTTTTATTCTATTCGATTTAGTAGTTACGACGCGAAAGTGCAATAAACAAACTCACATACTTCGTTATAATATTGTTCAGGAAGCTAGTCGTTATTAGATCAATCAATTATTGATAGAATTCATGTAATTATTTCAGGACTAAGCATAAAGTATATTTGTTTCTCGGCTTCACTTTATTTTCACTAATACATAATAACCGAAATCGAGGAATATATAATTAGTAAAAATGACTTAAGGGAACATTAAAATCAAGTCAGTGATAACTAGAAACGTTTTATTTTTATTAAGAAATGTATAAACATTTACCTCTCACTTACAGTTTTACAGTTATTTCGTTTACTTATTTCATTAAGTTCCATTGTCCCAAACGGCTTAATTGTTTGAATTTAATTACTTACCATTACCGTCGTCCTTATAACGCGGGAGAGTGGCTGCATTTGGCTGAATGTTTTTATGTATAGACAGTAAGATGCGTACCGGTAATTGAGATACAGCCTCGCTTACAGCTTATCTCAGGAAATCCGATATCTCTGAGGGATACAGTGTTTCAATATTTGCAAAGACCTTGATACGACATACGACATTTATATTCTCAACATTTAGTTATCCACACATCGTATCCTTTGCAGAGTATATGTAATAATAGACCTACATTATAATTATTAAAATCTTATTAATTTTCAAGAGAACAATGCAAGTACTTGGAAGGATTGGAAGTTTTTTTTATAGTTCATAGGTTTAGCGTTATGTCTACAATCTCCCCTAATGTTAGTAACGACGAGGCCCAAGATGGTGGACAAGCCAAACCTGTAGCGAGACTGGCTCTCAAGGGCAACTGCCGGAAAACACTTATAGGTATTTGGTGCCAGCTTTTCAACTTGAGTGTGGTAATTAGCCAGGCGGGCATTAGAAAAAGCCCTACACCATGCTATGCTTTCATTACAATGTTTTTCTTCACCGAAAAGTCATGCTCATTGCAGGAATTCAAACTCACGTCCTCCGCGCGGTCGTACACGCTACCACTGAACTATCATCGTTTCAAATCTATTGTGAGTTGTTAATTGTTAATCTTAAGTGTTTATTTTATTTATTATTTGCATGAAATTTCTTGAAGAAGTATCAATATCTTCTAATCTAATCAAATCTATCTAAGCTTGTAATAATAGGTAACGTGGCAACAATAAAGTAATTAAATCATTATAATTAAATAAATAAGGCAATAAAATAACCTTTCTTAAAAACTACAACAGACCTTCTGGCCGAGTCTGGAAAAAGACATCAAGAATTTTTAATTAAAATGTAAATTTTGTCAGATAAATGTCAAAAAATTATTTCCTTCATACATTTTTAAGGCATTGTAATATTAGAACTTTCATCATCATACCTGATCACGCTATTATATCTTCGTAATGTAGTCAATTTATCTCATAGACCTGAACTAATAATATTGTGCTTGTAAACAAAGTACAGTATACATTAATTTTACACATCTGCAGAAAATTCTCGAAGGCTTGTTATGTTAAAATTTTGGGTAGAACGTTTTTAAAATGAAAATGTTAAATTTACGTCAAAAACTCTTTCACAATTTTGTAAACATCGCTGATGTATAATGTTTGAATATTTTACGTTGAAACGAGATTGTTAGCGGTTTTAATTATCGTCTATGTTCGGATTAAAAATAAAAAAGAACTTATATTTCAGTTTACATTTCAGAAATAAATATTGTTATTTTATACGATGAAGAAAAATATTAGATTTATCGAAATAAAACTATTTTAAACGGATTTTATCGCAGTTATTTATTAATTTTGATCCCGACGTTTGAAAGTTTTTCAGCCTTCGTGGTCACGGAGCGGACTGAGGTGTAGGTTGTCCAGAAAAGTTCATGTTACTGAAGTGTAATTGAAGGTAGACACAGTAACATAAACTAAATAACCGCTAAATAATTAGTTTTATTTCGATGAATAATATTCGCATAAACAATAGAAAAAATATTAGATTTGTTTTTTTTTTTTAAATAGTAGAATGAGCAAAATGAAGTCTATGTACCTGATAGTACATTGGAAAAATCCAGAAACTATAGCGATCTTCGGGGTCTTCGCTATCATGCCAGCTTACAAGTCTCTTCAAACTCAAAGGGTTTTTAATCATGTGCTTGGTGGTTGTAATCGAAATATAGTAAATCTACACATATAGTAAAAATGTAAATTTAACGTATCTGCACTTTTTAGATTTATGTGAAAAAAAATTCAAGTAACTAAGTATAAGTAATAAAATACATTTACATCCTTTTTAGAGATGTCTGTCTATACGTTTGTTAGTGCACGTATCAATGCTAAAGTACCACATTTATGATAAAACGTCAACAACAAATCATAAAACGTATCATCAAGTACCGTTTAGTCTTTTTTTCATAAAAATCGGTTACCTCTATATGTTATTGTAAATTTGAATGACAACGCGAGATTAAATAATTTTAGTTCCACGCGAACGAAGTCGCAGGTCCAACTAGTTTGTAGAATAGATTAATTATTTTTATGATTTATTATAATTAATGTACAATTTAATGTATACAAATGTATAAATTAATGTACACAAAGTTATCAAGCGTTTATTTAATTTAAAAAAAATATATTTACTGAAAGAAATCTCAGGTCCAATAATATGATTAATAGTTCCTTTCACTAGAATCTACGACAATATTACAGTTAACAAGAGGCTGCAACTTACACTAATATCAAATATTCAAAGTAAGCCTCTTTGTTGTAAAAGGACTATGGGAGCTCTGAGCTGTAACAAGGGTATATAAGCACTTAGGATCATGGTTACCTGTATTGCCTGAAACTTCAGAAAAAATTCTTACATCAAACACTAGTCTTGTCATCTTTCTTCTTATTTCCCTCCTATTTTGTCATGTTATCCAATTTTCAATTATGGCAATATAAGTTGGGGACAGTTTGTTAATTAAATGTTAACTGGTTGACATTAAAATTTAGTCGGATATCTTAACAAAAATGGGGAACATTGCAATAAAATCGGACATTTAATTTATTTACCTCGTATTTTGTTAAGAATTGTCTGAATTTTTAACAAGACCTTTTATTTTTATTCATGAACTTGTATCATTAGGGACTACATTAGTTTCAATCATTTTGACGGCATATCGCGTGATATTGTTTGATGTTAAGCAGACGTGAAGGAAATTATCAATAATAAGTAGAGACATTTAAATTGCTACAAATACCTTCTAGACTATTTTAACAAAGGAGCTGCCATATTGTTAAAGCTAGATTTAAATACAATCAAAATCAAATTTATCAAAATTATTAGAATAGTCACAAGTATTAACATATACAAAAGGATAAAAGTGTTTCTATCTGATTAAATTTAAAAATAATCCCCGACTACAGACGGAGTTACCTATAGTAATTTGTAGCAATTACATAACTAGAACTACGTGTACCTACTTGACTTATCAAAATTATTAGAATAGTCAGAAGCATTAACATATAAAAAAGGATAAAAGTGTTTTTATCTGATTCAATTTAAAAATAATCCCCGACTACATACGGAGGTATCTATTGTAATTCATAGTAATTACGTAACTAGAACTACGTGTACCTACTCTATGACTACAACAGTTTCACACAATAAAACCTTCAATTTTGATTATGAGCATGATGTTCCTGGGTTACTACGACACAGATTTTATTAAGAGTCGTTTGTTTCATGTTGGCCTGCTTAAATGCATCTCCACGATTCTTTAGAAGGACCCAATCTCTTAACAAGAAGAGATCACATTTTCTGGAAGATCTTTCTATATCCTCATGAGATTTATTTTTATTAGCGTTTGATTCGTTACTCAAACATGGATATAACCTAAGCTTAAAAGAGGGTTATCGAATGGTTTCGTAAGTTAATTGCCAGAACACATAGATATATGTATTTAGCAATAAATTTTTAACTAAAGAGGGGTAATTTACGAGAAGAACATATGAAAATTTCTTCTTCATGAAAACTTAAAATCATATTATTTCTATAGCTTTTCCATCACTTATAATTTATGCATATTGTAGTATTTTATTATCGTTTATTGTGAAACACTTTCTATTAAAATAAACAGATACGTAACCTAAGCATCACGTAATGATATCCGGAACATTTTGAGGTCGTTGAAGCAGAACAATATTTCTTACACACTACTCGCTCTGTCAATCCACATGACTTGGCTCAGCGCCAGGAAGTTATCCTTTAATCTTAACATAAATGTTCTAGTATTAGTAGTATAAATGCCATTATGCTAGTATTATACATAATTTTACGTTTATAATATACCAGCAAATATTCGCTATTCAAGATTGTAAGAAATAATTTCAAATCGTACAGCAGTCGAATGACCATTTTTAGCTAGCGACTACCATTAAGTTGAAAAAGCTTTTGCCAAGCATCTATCAATGTATTCTATATCAATGAGCACGTATTGGTATCCCACATCAATGTGTATTCCGACTGCCGACATTGAAGACCTAGATTTATTTACGTTTATCATCTACAACTAAGTGGTATTATAGATTATAGTATTTATTACTAGATTTTACGTGCGGTTTCGCTCGCATTAATATTGATTTTCTTAAACAAATAGAACGACGCAATAAATAGTCTCGTACAAAATTTGCCCCTCTTTTTACCCCATTTCCTATAAGTTTACCAAGAAAAAGTAGCATATCTCCATATCCAGGGCCTCTGTACCGAAATTCATCACAATCGATTCAGCGGCTTAGGTGTGAAAGCGTAACAAAGAAACTCACTTTTGTATTTGTAATATAAGTATAGATAATACACTATGAGTACTTTTGTTAAGCAATAATTCATACTCGTCTTGATATATATGCTTATAACTATCATGGGTTAACCAGCATTTTAACCAAAACCGAAAATTGTACTTTATAAGTCATGTAAGTTATACAATTAAAACAGCTATGAATGTTTGTTCATATAATTTTGTATTTTCTGAAAATATTTTATTATGAGTCTCTTACCCTTACCAATATTATAAATGCGAAAGTGAGCTTGTTTGTTTGTTACGCTTTTACTCCTAAACCGCTGAAACGATTATGATAAATATTGGTTTAGGTAGAGATAAATGGGAACCTGGAGACGATGATAGGCCTCCTTTTTCAACTTATTGGAAGGAAGGTAAAGAGAGGGATTTATGAAAATTTTATTGCGTCATCCAATTTGTTTGGCAAATTCAGTATTAACGCGAGCGAGAGTATTGTCTATTTGTAAATAACAATAAAATTAACAAAAATATACCGCCTTCTTTCAAGGAACGTATTCACATAACGGCAAGATCCAGACTTACCGATTTTTATTACTTAATTAATTACTTGAACTTTGCAATCAATAATGATCGTAACACTATTCTTACTGTCTTCCGTACTATGAATTCCGCATTGATGTGGGTTCAGTAATCTTTCTTCTCCACTTCACACTAATCCTGACATTCTTCAGAAACTTGAAACTCTTCATGTCCTTTATCAGTACACTCTTCCACCCCGTCTTAAGCATAACCTTTAGAATTACATTTTTTCAATTAGTTTTACATCTGCCTCTAAATTTTTAACCGAAAAAAGAAAACTGTAGTTAAGTGGAAAGTGTACACATATAATATTGAACAAAAAGAAAACATTTTCCTCATGTGAACGCACCTCACATGAGAATGTAGAGAACGGATGCATGCTGCAGTTACACGGTAAATGAATGCGAACCCATTAATACCATTATATTGGGATGAAATACTGCCTTTGTTAATAGCGTTTCGCGCTTGTTTTATATTAGAGGATAACAACAACTGGACCAAATAGTATTAGCATAATAACATAATTTTATGACTATACGATACTAAAACCATAGTTTTAGTATCTTTTAACGTGAATATTCTCGCGAAAAGACAATAAACTACAATCAGTAGACATTTGTTGGAGTGCTTTATTTTTAATATGTAATAAAGCGAAAATTATAAATGTTTTGAGAATACCGAAATTCTGATAAGCTTATCATAAGCAAGTGTCATTAATGTTACATTTCTCACTAAATGTTGAGAATAAACTGCAGTACAAAACGAAAAGATTAACTCTTCGAGACGTCTCCGTATTCTTCTTTATACATAAAGTTAGCTTTCCACATACGACTTCAGTCACGTAGACAGTGAAATATTTTATTTCTAATTATTGGATTTATAAAATTTTATTCAGACCGTTGTTCGTGTATATATCAATAACATAGCTCAGCAAAAAAAACGGAAAAAATATTATTATATTAGAATGGCTCTAGTTTATATGCTATAGTAGTTTTTGATAATATTTACTTCTTCTATCCGGTTCACACGTTAAGACGCGTTTTATGCGCATTTATTTATTTTATTTTAAGATGATCTTGGCTGTTCATATACGTATAGATAAGTATTATTAAGTAATATATATATCATAAAATTAAATATTATTACAAAATTAAAATCTGGCATTATTGACGGGCTTCAATTTCGAATGTTGATGAAAGATAAAATATCGTAAAACTGATGACTACTGTAGAATCTGAAGCTTGGAGTAACATAGTATCGGTAGTAAACCATTTACTTGGTAATCGTAAAGCACCATACTATGAAGAATCCGTTCAAAACATGCTGAGAAGCTTTAAAAATCTTGGAGCAAATGTGAGTACCAAATCAGACTTTCTTCATAGTGATCTTGACAAATCCCAATGACAACTTAGGAGATTACAGCGAAGAACAAGAAGAACATTTTCACTAAGATTTAAGAGTTATTGAAGAACTATATCAAAGTCTGAGAAATGGTTACATGATGGCAGATTACTGCTAAAAAAACATAGTCCCCAAAAAAACTTATAAAAGAAAATTTTATAAGTATAGATCTGCAAAATATTCTATGTTTAATGTTTTTGTTAATTTTATATGAATAAATTACGTATATCTACAGCCATTCCCTGTATTTATTTTTAAAATTTAGATATTAAAAACAAAATATTTTTCATGAAAAATTGCCATTATGGGTAAATAGTTTTTTTATGTTGCATAGCATAATGACTGCACTGCACCTGGTATTCAGCATAGTACAATCCAAATCAGCATTTACTGCCATTTTTTTTTTCATTTTAGTCGCATCGCAAAATAATTTGGCGTTTGCCGCAATTGTATACGTTTGTTTTATACTTTTTAGTGGCAACATTAAAACATTTATTTGTATGTTCATAGCCCTAAAATAAATTATGTGTTCTTTAACCGCTACTCAAAATTATATGTACCTTCTTTAGTCGCAAATTTAAATTTTACGTTCTTAGTCGTAATTTAAAATTGTACGTCTTTTTTACACGTTCTTACCTGGAACTTATTTAACAACGAATGAAAATTATACGAGGATTTGAACGTATACGAAAAGTAAAGTTATACGACAATTCCAGAGTACGAAGCAATTTAAAATTACAGCATTCGAGAGTATGCCACTACTTAAAATTATACAATCTTAGCCGCAACCTAAAATTATACGTTCCGAACCACTGCTTGGGTACTAGGGCATACCGAAACTTTAAATAATACGAGGAAACGATATCCATAAATGACATTAGTGTAGCATAACAATTAAATGTAGTAATGGTTGAAATAATCTACATTTTAGTTAAAACGAAATTAAAATAAACTACACCGTCATAAGTGCGTTCACGTCACGGCACTCTGGCAGGGTTAGTTTAAACTACTCAACCGATCATCTTTTCTAGCAATTACTATTATTCTATGAAAATAACTTTTGAAACCAAGCGAACAAAGTCGCAGGCACAGTCAGTCTTAAATAAAAATACAACAATCAAGCAAAATTTCTGGAAAGCAACTTTAAGTAAAAGTGGAATTAATACCTCATTGCAAAGCAAATTAAACCGCGAATAGTCAACGGTCCTTAACTCGATTTCGAAACGCTAACTTTGTCCTTAGAGACTCAGTTGACTTCAATAAGGTTCAGTCAAGTTTGGGAAATTTATTTTCTTAGAAATTGATGGACAAAGCTATAGAAATTTGTTAAAGAAAACGTTTTTACCTTTTAGTTTTTACATGCTTTAAATTTTACCTTTTTTTTAATACTCTAACTAGAAAAAGTATATTATAGAATTTTTGTAACAATTATTTTACATTTTACACGCAATACAAGATTTAGATGACCTTGCATTAATTAAAGTAATTAAAAAAAAGGAATACTATTTTATTGTATAAAGAAAGCTATAAAATAAAGGTGTCGACGCCATCTTACAAAGCTCTCCCTTAAAATTTATTTTCAATTCAATTTCTAGTTCTCCCGTAAAGGCTTTTATAGAAAAATAAAAATATTAGAGAAAAAAATGGAAGCGAGTCTGCTGTGCGATTTACTCGCGGTACTTTCACAAAGCGGCACTTAACTTGGCCAGCGCTTAGTGACCGCTCTACAACTCTTTTATAAAACCAGTTCAATGACGTAAAGAAATTAAAATTTAGAGTTAACGTAATGTGGGAATCTAATGGCTACACAAAGATCACATTACGTAAAAAGGGGTAGAAAGATTATTATGCCAACTATATGAAAATAAATGTAATGAAACTCGCACATCTGAAAAAAAAATAGTCTAGAATTGAAATTATAGTATGTTTAATACTAAAAGGGTGCTATTGTTGTTTTAATAGCATTTAATGTATCAGAAACCTTTGTAACGAATACATTAAATAAAAAATAGTAAAAAGTCAGACTTTTAGTCGACACTATCTTCCCCAGCGCACGTCGGTGTGTCCTTTGCAGAAGTTAAAAAACTATTCTATCTCTCAATTTGGATCAAACTGCACACAGTGTGCAAAATTTGAAGAAAATCGTTTCAGTAGTTTAGATGTAAAATTTGTATATATATAAAGAAGATAATTTACACGTACATACTTGAGACAAAACTATTATCAAAATAACACTGAAAATTAAAATCAATTCCAGTGCAATGTAATGTTTTTGTAGGTATTTATATTAATACATAAACAGAATGCTGTTGGAACGTCTATTATGTAATTTTGTAATCGTGGTGGTTTAAGTGATCGACTCGCCACTGCCACCGCGTTAAATACTGTTGGTAGGAATCCCACACAGAGCAATAACTTGTCTGATATACTAATGCTTGTGCTGAGTCAGGGTGTTCTTTCCGTTCTTTAATTGCACATTTGTAAATTATCTTACTAAATGCAGAGCTCGATCCCGAGTACGGAGTATTGGTTTTAAAAAAACTTTACTAGCGTCTGAGAGCAATTAAATGAAACGCAGAGATTACATGGTGAGAAACAATTAAATAAGCACTCATCTATGACTGGGCACAGCTAATTGCATATGTGCTATGGATAACCGTCTACACAATAGAAATATAGTGCAATATAGAACAGACTAAAGAATGGTTCGTAACGACAAAATCTTACGTTTTGATTTCTCTAAGTTTCATCCATATCGTGCGATCAGGAACTTCGTTCCAATAATTAGGGTTTCATAAGACGACTATTTAATTCATACAATTTTAATGAAAAAGGCACCATCTTGTTAAAGCTCATTTTCAAGATTACACTTCACAAATGACATTAGAAAAATCACCTACATAGCAGTGGCTATAATTAAAAAAATCTCGTGTCCACTTGCTTCAGTGAGCGAGAAAAAGTATCCATGTCACACTAATGCATGGGACAAACTCTAACAAGAAGGACAATCAAAACTCGATACGGGTGTATTAATGACCCGATTCTGGTAGTGGCAAGGTGTACACAAATCACGCTGAAGGACAAGATACTAATCAAAGTGACGGGAATCTTAGACTCATTAGCGGAAAACGTGACACCAGTACCCACTATCCAATGGATTAATGGGGTCCCAGGATGCGGGAAAACCATCTGGCTCATTAATAACTTCGATGGTGACAGGGACGCTGTAGCCACGACCAAAGTTGCAAAAGCTGCAAAAGAACCACGTACCAAAGCTGCAAAAGATTACAAGGAAAAATTGAACAGAGCCATAACTTTGATATTGGTAAATGGTTTTAGAGGATCCGACAAGTGACCACGTCTGGTGGTCGATAAAGCAATCGTGTACCATTTCAGAGTCACCCTTTCAGCAGCCAGGATATCTAGAGGGGCAGAACTCACCTTCATCGGAAATTCAAACCAGCTCCCCTATATTGATAGGGGAAACCTGTTCAAGATTTTGACCAATACCAATAGCCGGTATAACAGAAAATCTCCTCTGCACTCACAGAAACCTCATGGATGTAGCATACGCCTTAAACAGCATATACCCAAGTATATACTATTCTATACCTAGAGTAAGGTCTCTGAGCACCCGCGGATACACCGGCTGCAGTGTCCTCTCCTCCGCCCCGAATATTCTCTTCCTGGTATACACTCAGGAAGAGAAAACATCGAAATAAAACTAATTTAAACGGATTTTATCGCGGTTATTTATTAATTTTGATCCCGACGTTTCGAAAGCTTTTCAGCCTTCGTGGTCACAGGACGGACTGAGGTGTAGGTTGTCCAGAAAAGAACGTTTGAACGTTCAGAAAATTAATAAATAACCGCGATAAAATCATTTTAAATTAGTTTTATTTCGATGAATAATATTCGCGTAAACATAAGAAATCATTAAGAGAAAACATCCCTAATATCTAGATGATTTAGGGCGGTTACGGACTCGCGAGTTCGAACTATCCACGAGGCCCACGGTCTGGTGTCTCCGTCGGTAATAATTCTCCACACGAGAGGAAAGAGACTGCAAATACAATAGTATATCGCTTGCGGTAGTCGCCATCCCCAGACACACTAACACCTGTGTATACTACGCCGACGATACAAACGACGCCGTAAGCAAGCTCATCCAAAGGACGGTGAGTACGCCAGCTGAAGAAATTGTCACGTATAATATTAAAATGAACGGGTGTATAACATCACAAGCACTCTTAAAAATATAATTAAAATAGTAATAACAATTATATTCGTATAGTGCATTTTATAAGGTGTACTATAATAAAAAAATACAATTAAATGAAAATGGCGCGGACCAAGAGTCTGCAGTATGAAGAAATAAATAAAAAGAAAGTCGTATCCATGCACGTGTTTATGCTTAAATTATTTTATCTATATACTGTCTGTCTGTATAATAATTATAGCATAGTAGTAGCGTGTATGGCCACCGCATCGATGGACATCAGTTGAAAACCCTACAATGGCCATAAGCTTTCGGCAAAGAAAAACATTTTAACGAATCCATAGCATGATGATCGCAGAGTTTTCCTAAGCCCGTCTGGTTAGCTACCAACCTCAAATTGAAAATCTATTACCAAATACACATAGGTATATTCAAACAGTTGTACTTTAGAGCCAGTCCCTCCACTAGGCTTATCGTGTCCACCATTTTACGCCACATCGTCACTTTACACCAGCTAAGATTTAAGTCAAACGCTAAACCTATAAAGTATACCAGAAACATAAAAATTTTTACTAATTTTTTAAATAAAAACTTCTTCCTTTAGTCACGTTGAAGAATATTCGTACAGATAAAACTTAATGAGTTCGCTTTAACGACATGCAAAATGTTAAAAGTATATCTACGTAGCTGTAAGATATATTATACTTGGGCAGCAATGAAAGTATACCGATTTCTATTTGTTCGAATTTGTAAAAAGTTTTTATGTTGTATTCTCGATTGTTATTTGTTATAAAAACAGGCATAAAATATCTATTGGGCAAAAGTGGTAACAAGGATTATTTTAGAAATGATGTATACCCTATATATATTTCTTCGGATGAACATCGTACACTCAAATAATTTATCAAAGTCATGTCACTTAAGAGCTGCCTTCCTTGATGAGATGGAGGTACTTACTTATACGGAAACTTTTATGGATTGGTTTTCACAAGGAAGTGATTAATTCGTTTAATATATATTACGCAAATGCACACAATAACTATATATAATAAAATTGTGTAATTAGTAAAATAATTCATTCAAATGGTTGTTAATAAAAGTCACGTTATAAAAAGAAATGAATACTACGAGCTACTAAATGACCTGAACAAGAATGGTTACGTAGTTAATTTATACACGGTTGAATTGGGAGCGAGAGGTATACCAGCAAAATTTCTCTATAATTTACTAAAAGATCTAGGCCTGTCTAATACTGCATTAAGTTATATATTAGAACTGGTCCCTAAAGCTGCTCTAGCATGCTTCTACCAAATTTGGTTGATCAGGGAGAGAGAAACGAGTAGTGAAGGGGAGTATTAACACGCATCGACGCGGAGCCCCCTAAACCTACATCCGTGTCACAAGTCTCGAGAACTGCTCAGAGTTTCCCTCTGTCACACGATTGACCCGGCATCCGCACGATGAATGCACAACGAAAGCCCGCCCGACTACCTAGCTACCTACCTTATAAGTGTGTTCCGGCAGTTGCACTTGAGAGCCAGTCTCTCCACTTGGCTTAGCACCATCCACCATCTACCATCTTGGACCACATCGTCACTTAAGATCAGGTGAAATTGTGGCCATAACGCTAAACCTTGACTATAAAAAAAGATACGAAAATGGTGTATTTGGAAATTTTCATATTACCTACAAACAACATTTGATACCGCTCCGCTACCTTAATTTTCTTTTCTGCATTTTGCTACATTGTTTTATAGGAAACTACTGTAGTGAATTATATTCCATTTTATATTTATATCACATTTTACGTTCGCAGTACATATGAAATTTTCCTTGCGTATATAAATCCCGAGCTGCACCTATTGTGCTGAAATAGATTACATTATTGGCTCCGGACATTTTATCGTAACTAAATCTTTATTCAACGCTTCTGCCCAATATCAAAACGGTAAACCGATTTAGAAGTTGTAAACATAATCATAACAGTAATATTCGATGGACGAGTTGCCATTATCTAAATTGGTATTTGTGGTTATATGTTAGTTTGCTTTCAAACAATCTTTCTTTTTTTTTTGGGTTCAGTTATTAGTATTCATACTTGGAAGATGAATGTTTATATGCACTTTTACTCGAATTAAATTTCAGAATATTTTTTATACTTTCAAATTTAGCCCTTCTTTTGTTATTTTTTAAGACAAAAAAGAAAGTTCGTTCGTCCATTTATCTTATTTTAGTACGGTCCACTATTTTAAGCTATAGGTTTGATTCAGTACTTCAGTTTTAGCACTACTTAATATTTTAACTTATTAATTTAATATTTAAATATTAGATATGCAGGGAACAAGTTTAATAATAATATACTTAAAATAACTTCACAGTTGTCGCTTTATTCGTTCACATAGTTATAAACAATTATTTGACATTTAAATAATAATTAAATTAGAATATAATAGACATTTGGGTTTTAACCTAAATTTAGGCTTTGTATCATGTACGAGTTTCACTATGATCCGGTGTGTTAAAACACATAAAATTACACGTGTTTTATTTATTTAGATGAGAAATAAAAAATCAAGAGAATGCATGTTCTTTAATATATAAAAAATATTCGATAAATGTAATTTGGATGTTTTAATTTTAATACTGTCGGGTACTTAGAGTTATTTAAGTATCTTATTTTATAAAATGGTAACAGGAATCCTCCACACTCCGTGGGTAACAGTTAATTAACTTGGAATTCATGCCACAACCTAAACTTTGGGAAGGCGCAACTTCGTAGCCTTTTCAATGGATTTTGTACGTCAACTTTGCCATTAGAGATGTTTTCTTCAGATACCTCATTAAAATCAAATTTCCGAAGTCTTCGTTGATCCACCGACATATGGGTAAACTTTATTATTAAACGTGCAAATTGTTTTCATAAAACAAAAAAGATATTCAAGTTTCTTTAACTTATTTGTATTCAGTTTGTACTTACGAATTTAGAGAATTTTAGCAACTTTTATGTAACACTGTCTCTTTTTAGGAACAATTAAATACGTCTAAAACTATATACCTCATATTATATTTATTTTTAGCATAGCATTACATATTATACATATTTTAAAAGCATTAGTTGGAAGGCGAATTACGATTTTAATCACAAAATTTGAAATCTCGTTTTACATTCATATAACGCTAAGGGTTCATTGATATTTTGTTAAAAATAAAAAAATACAATAATTAAAATAAAAAGTCGTATCCTAATAACACAGTTTTAAGTGAAAGTGAAATATATTTTACTTTTTTTAATAAAGTTTTAAAGTGACCTCACTGTTAGCCTTTACATCTTCACCTGAACTAGATGGGCGAGCGCGGAGGGCGCTCGAGCCCGCAGGGCAACTCGCGCAAAGGTGTCACTAGTGACCGAACCTCGGCTTGGGCTGTTGCCGAATCGCGTAGGAGAAAATCGAACGCGGTACTAGCTATTAATAAAAATCGAGAAAGCTAAATGTATTAACTGAACCCCTTCGGGATCTGGAAACTAAATTTGGTTTGTACTGTGCCATGGCAGACGAGGCAGGATTGTACTGTGCTAGTTTTATTTTAGAACGGATAACATATATATATAGGACACTATACTCAGGGAAAATATGATTAAAGAGCATTAAAGCTGTTTTTAAAAGGAAATCTGATAAATATATTATTGCTTTTACTGAAGTAAACACACTTTTATAAGTTACACCCCCCCCCCTTTTTATGAAACGAATGTTTTAAATACGAATGAAGTTCATTCTTCACAGTAACTAACTATTTATTTTCAATAGATTTACAAATATTGACCTCAACCATACATACCACTCAATTTTGACAAGAAAACAAGGAATTGGTTTGCAATGAGATATTATGTATGTTTATTTATTATTATTGACAGAATAGAGGTCATAAAGCGTTTTCTTTTTTACAGTGTTTTATTTTTAATTTGGAAAAGTCAAAAATGATATATGGTCGTTTCTCAAGTAAAATTTTAGACAAAGGCTGCGTCATATTAATAAAACAATGTTGCATGCAACGACATGAATATTGAATGAGTTTTTCAAATCTCAGTATAGAAATTGAAGTAACAGCTAATCCTACTCATTTTTATTAATATTGTATATGTACGTCAGTGCCTCTCCTAATTTCTATTTATATTTCTTAAATAATAATTGTGATCTTTTTAATGATTATCTTGTATTTACCGTTTACATCTATGAGTTTTTCGTCTATTAAAGAAATAATTAAATATAAATTGATACTATCCAGAAATGATATAATATTATTCAAAGTAAGTAAATAGGTTTAAAGTTAAAAACCTAGAAAAAAATTATAGTAGAAATTCAATAAAAGTTCCAGCACTCGTAATATACGAATAAAAAATACACTGGAATTAATACGAAGGCAAATTTGTTTTAAAATTCGAAATGTAATAATGGTACAATTACTAAAGTAGTTAAGTCCATACTGGGCGTAGTGGGATCCGATAAAGGTCGTATCAAATCAATCACAAAGTGAAGTGGGACACAAAACAGAATTCGATTGCCATTCAAAGTTCGGCGACATTGATTTGTGTGACTCGCATCTGTCGGATGATGCAACGTGCGCCAACGTTGCGGTGCAGGGAAATAACATGTCAGGAACATAATGCGCTAGTGATTGTTCATATTAAATGAATTGCTATGGGCTTCAGTTACTGAACTAGTACGAACTTTGGTAAGCATAGAGTAATCATCAATGCGTGTATCTTTTTTAATCTTACTTAAAATAAATGACTTGTTAATATTTCTTGTTAAATCATTATGTAGGTAAATACATTTCATATTAAATAAGCTATTCAAAAATTATTTTTTTACTTATTAGTAAATGTGTATGTATTTATACGTTTGTATTATATGTACATATATATACGTATTTCATAGGAAGGCGATTATATAAGTATATTTATGATTTAAGTACAAACCAAATTATTTTCGATTTGTTAATCTTAATTATATTTATACAGTTACAAAAATACATACATACGTTGACCAGTCATTTTTACATTATTTTTATTTACTTATTATATTACGGTTTTTTATGATTACAGAAATGTATGGATAGTAACGATTTATTACTTTACAGTTGAATGCATTAGCTTTATTTCTTTTTTTTTATGTTGACATTCTTGAGTGTATTACACGCCTTACATTTGGCAGATAATCAAATACGGTCACCAATTTGCGGTGGCAGTACATAACTAGTATTTCAGTCGTGGAACACATGGCGTGAATACAGTCAGCTTTACTGAGGTTTGGAAAACTTTGATAAAAACGAATTTATGGTCGTTCCAAAAATAATGTGTAGGTTTTTCTAGTTTGTACTTCGTATACTTTTTGTATTAATCTGTTTAAATTGACGTAGAGATCTAAAAGGTACATAACAAAAATATGAATTTTAAAATATATGTCGGAACATACGGGTTGTTCGAGTCAGAAAGGGTTCTGCGGCGTGGGTATAGCGGGCGAGGAGAGTTTATTATAATACGGAGACAAGGTGTTCCGCTTAGTAACGAACGCTGCGACTGCCAAACGCAAACTGAATCACAAACTGCCCGTCCGCACGCTCTCTCTAGCGCCTCTAGCGGATGCTATGCAAAACCAATACTCAGCGCTCATTGGCTGCCGCCGTGACGCATCACTGGCCAATGAGCAACCGGCAAGCAAAGCACGTTACCAGCGTTACACCAAAGTTGGCGCCACTTCCACCTTTAGTCCCCCAAAATTATACAAGGTGGCGCATAACTAAATAATTCTTAACAAACGACGCTAAGCGCTGTCACGGCCAGACTGACACTCGCACGTCCTCGGGCGAACAATTTGGATATCTGTAACATGGCACAAAATTTAGTTCTGCCTACCGCTCGATCATTCTGACATACGGTGACGACAAAATTTTCAAGCAGCTAATGATGCTCTCAATCTCGGATAGGACACGCAAGTTACAAAATTACAGATGCCACCAGAGGAGTGAGACCGGATAACAGCGCCCCTTCGATCTACACCCCAGAGTAGAACCGGGCAACTGCACCCCTTCGACTCACATCAACTCATAGCCCAAAATTACAGATGCCACCAGAGGAGTGAGACCGGATAACAGCGCCCCTTCGATCTACACCCCAGAGTAGAACCGGGCAACTGCACCCCTTCGACTCACATCAACTCATAGCCCAAAATTACAGATGCCACCAGAGGAGTGAGACCGGATAACAGCGCCCCTTCGATCTACACCCCAGAGTAGAACCGGGCAACTGCACCCCTTCGACTCACTCCCTGGACTCACAACATCAACTCATAGCCCGGGTAACAGCGTCCCTTCGATCTACACCCCAGAGTAGAACCGGACAACTGAACCCCTCGACTACCTCTCATAACACTGAACAGACACACCAATCAACCCCGCACCTAATCCATTAAGAATTGAGCACATCATAAGGCTTTGCTATAATAATGACTTAGTACGGAACCACAGATCGCAAAGCTATGTACCAAATAGAAGTAACCAGTTTACATGTCAGAAGAAGCAGTCAAAGTGTCGCTACAAGCTGACATGATGTCGCTTAAAGCTGATATCGTACCACTTACATCATCATCGTTATTTATGACTGCCGTCACGAGCTCATCATCATCTTCGCAATTATTCAAAATATCCGAAATTTCAGCTAAGCCAGCACAACCTCTCGGCAACACGCGCAAATTTTCATGAGAGTATTTGTATAGACGGTTAGATCCAAAAATGCTTTTCAATTCGTAGCGATCATTTTCTAAAACGCGAACAACAATAAAGGGACCTTGAAATTTCCTATCTAATTTGGTTTGATTACGCTCGCTACATTTAATGAAAACAAAATCACCAACATGAAGGGATCTACTCTTGCTTGTGCACGTTTTAGAATTTTTCGCTATTTTAAATTCGATATTATCATCGCTAATTTCAACACATAATCCTTGTTGGTGAATATCCCTACCCAAGATTACAGGTTCAGAAATGCTATCAGCTAGGACAATGTGAAACAATACTGGAAACTTAATACCTTCAACCTCTATATCGCTGAAAATTTGAGATTCGCACAAAACATTTCTTTGACCTACCCCCGAAAGAAATATTTTATCATTGCGAATAATACCGGGAAATTTCACAAGCAAATCTAATTTAACCAAAGAGCATGCAGAACCACTATCGAATAAAAATGGAACGAGCTCACCCGATTATGTTGCCAGTGTACTTCTCGCCGTTTGATAGTTGCACGCGTGGACCTCTTTGACCACCTTTTCCAGACAGACTGGAGCGATGTGGCCTGGCTTGCCACACACGAAGCAGGATCTCTTCTCAGCGCCCTCCTTGGATGTGGATGATGGGTTTGGATCTGCACGAGGATTCTTGCAATCCACTTGCTTGTGTCCTGAAGAATTGCAGCGGTGACATTTGCCTTCGAACCGCCAGTCGCTGTTCTTGTCATTCTTAAATCGTTTTGCTTCACTGTCACTATCGCTACCATCGTGTCACCGGAGTTTGCGTTGCCACCAGTAGTCGAGTAAATTGTGTCTCCATTCCGGTAAGAACGTCAGATGCAGCTGATTGATTTTTCTGGCCTTGCCGTTTCTCCTCATGGTTGTGCCCTTCGAATCCCGCTTCTGATGTCGGAACATACGGGTTGTTCGAGTCAGAAAGGGTTCTGCGGCGTGGGTATAGCGGGCGAGGAGAGTTTATTATAATACGGAGACAAGGTGTTCCGCTTAGTAACGAACGCTGCGACTGCCAAACGCAAACTGAATCACAAATTGCCCGTCCGCACGCTCTCTCTAGCGCCTCTAGCGGATGCTATGCAAAACCAATACTCAGCGCTCATTGGCTGCCGCCGTGACGCATCACTGGCCAATGAGCAACCGGCAAGCAAAGCACGTTACCAGCGTTACACCAAAGTTGGCGCCACTTCCACCTTTAAACCCCCAAAATTATACAAGGTGGCGCATAACTAAATAATTCTTAACAAACGACGCTAAGCGCCGTCATATAAATAATAATGCGTCCATTATTGATTTTTACAATATTTACATTGTTCCTATATATTTCCGCGAATATTTAGTAGTAGAATTAATCTGTAATATCACTGTCGATAGCAATATCAAATAGACGATGAGCATAGATGTAATTATCTATTCTGTTTCGATTACAATGTAAACTAACATCCATGTAGCATTAGAATAAACCATTTCACCTATGTTAATTTGAACTAATTACATAACTTTTTATTTTATACGCCTAACCACTCATCAAATTTGATTCTTTAACTTTGTTTAATACAACAACCTATTAAATAATAACACTAACCAGCACACTAGTAATACTAATTGTAGCCTTAAAGACCTTAAAGCCTTGAATTATTAGTCAATGTTGTTTTCGTTCTCGTATATCTAAAAAATAGTTATTCATTTTTGCCCGTTTTTGTAACTTTTTGAAATCTTTTTGATTATTCATTTTTATGATTGGTAGTTTATAAGATTATCGCGTTGTTATAGTAACATAGATACACCAGATTATTTTTTAAGCAACAAATATTTTCTGAATACGGTGTTCTTAATTTCTATTCATGCCATTATTTGCACTTAAACGATTGTAAGATATTGTGAAACGAATAGCTTTCCAGTAGCGTAAATATCCTTAAATGTGAATTATTGTAAATATATTCGGAGCCGGTTCCTTTTGCAAGAGCATAAATTGCATGGCTGATTTCATCTTTACCTCCTCAGTACTGTAGTTTATAGCAAAACTTACCCTAAGTCGCAAGAAGGAATGTATTATAATAACCTTTCTATTACTATTTTCGATAACATATTTATAAATTTATTGTTTATAGACTATTTCATTTTAGTATAAATATTTTGTTTTGGTTACAGCCATCTATTTATATGAAAGAAAGCCATACCCTAAGGGCTCTTTTTAGAACCTAGAGCTTAATTTAAAACATTTAATATGTTTAATGATCACAGTAATTTATAATGATTTTTAAATATAATGTACATTTTCACATAACATATTATATAGCGTCTGAATTTATATTCATTCTTATTATATTTTTCTAAAATTCATTAATATTAATAACCGAATTCATGACCGGTAAATACAATACCGTTTATTGTAAATACTCGTATGTAGATTACTTATTGCAACCTTTACTAATTTTAGTTTTTAGCGCTTTGAAGCAATTATGACTTATTGGCCATCTGTACGGATATAGCTTGAACGTGAGTTCGAATCTGAGGGTATGTTTAATGTCTTTTTTTCAACCTATATTCCTTTAACGCTGGTCTGAGGTATCTTTTTCAACCTGTACTCCTTTAATGCTGGCCTGGAATATGATCTAGACCATAAACGCAGTTTTAAATTGCATTTTTATGTTGTTTCTTTTCTCTAGAGGTTGGATTCACTAAGATATTATTACGTGTTCAGCCTGTGTGTGATATTTGTATTTATACTAGATGTAGTTTTACAAGTGCTGAACTTATTTTCTATTTATCCAATATATATGTATTCCAGTAACAGTTATGCTAGTAACTAAGATTACAAAATAGATAAACATATTTTTTTTCTTATAATTTTCATATATTAAATTTTAAGTTTTCTGGCAATTACTTTTATGTAATTCTGGTGCTCGTTTTATATCAACCTTAAGTAATTTTAATCCATTTATTTTTAGAGACATTTATCATAGTATGGCAATATTGTATAAAAACTGTATATAACTTTTTGTTTCGAATTATTTTTATTCTTATATCTTTATTGTTATCCCTATTTCTATTTTCTTTGTCATATACTAGACAATCGAGCGATACATTGTGAGACGTTTTAGGTGGTGAATTAGATATTTTATCAACAAGATTGTTAGGGTATTTTTAATGTCTTCCTAGCTACCAAATTAAAGTTATAAATCTATCCGGTGTTCAGACAGTTGCTAAAGTCAATTCTACTGCTAGGATTAGCGTGTTACTATTTTTGTCCAAATCGAGTTATCTCCACGTTGTCGCGTCTCTTTTCGTGCATTAAGAATAGATTTTATCAAATTTATTTCTTCTGGAGTTTCACTCTACCTTTATATAAATAACAGTATAATAATGCATAAAACCTTATAAAAGAAAAAAAATATTTAGTAAAACACAAGGTTACTTAATATAAAGCCTGTGTTTATAAAAAATGGAGTAAATTACTCACGTCTTACGTTTCGTGTTTCGGGAATCCTTTCTACTCCATTTATTACCAATAATATTGAGGTTACCCGTGAAATGTAGAAGGGAAAATGTACCTACCGAGCGTCTTGTTTATTACTTACTGGAAAGTATTACACACGAATTAAGTAATAAATAAAAATACTGGTAAGAGGAGCTTTACGTCTGAGTTTTCAAATACATTTTGCAAGTATTAGAGATCTGTGTAAATATTAAAGATTTTGTTAAAATTAATAAAGTTATTATTAATTCGTAGATGAGGTTTTTATTGTTTTAGACGTCTATTTAATGAAATAAATATTAATTTTATGTACATCTTAGAAATTTATTGGCGCAGTTAAATCACTTAGTCATATAAATATTCACCATAAAATGTCGCGTGCTAAAACGTGAACACATTTACGTAGAGTGCATACGTATATTGCACAACCCTCGGTCATATTTCAGCGTACATATTACCAATCTATACATATATATGGTATTATTATAAACAAGAAAATACTTTGTGAATCGGACGTGATTCTTGAAACTACTAATCAAATTCTAAAAATTACTTTACTAATTTGCTACCTAATCACTATTTTACTTTGGAGAGTTTTTTATCGCATTTAACGACAATATAGTCGCCAGAAGTTGCTGGTATAATACTTTAAAGAATACCAAACTAATTAAAGAATATGTTTAAATAACTCATTATTAACAAAAGTATTCGATTTATATGTAGTTTATTATATGGTAGTATTGGAATAATTACAATGATATTTTAAATTTATGTAAAGGTAATATGCAATGCAAGATACTGCGCTTGGTCTCATATATACTGATCACTTTGATGGACGGACTAAATAACTTAGGTATTAGTAACTACGCCAAATATACACATAATGAAATATATTTTTACATAATTCAAGCTATTATTTGTTGGAATATAACAATAAAACCTTAACAACATTTAAGAAATATTTGAGAGCCCTTAAGAAATTTTCAATTAAGTAATTAACGTTTGTTTCAAGAAGGCTTCCAAGTTAGCATTGAGAGTTGCTTTTACAAGTTGTTTACACTAAACATTTAATTGTTATAAAACAACAATAATAATATTCCAATAAAAACAATAACTATGATATTAAATAATTTTAAGTTTAAATTTTATTTTCCAAGTTCACTAACTTGTTTATCGTTTAATGTTTATTCGGAAAGCAGTTTATAGTAATTCTAGATATTATGTATCACTTTATATTTAGAAGATATTAAAAGGATGACAATTGGCTTTACCCATTCGAAGTTTCCATAAATAAATTGGGATTGCATATTCGCAAAGCTATTACTTCTATACTAATCTCATCGCCTACTGTTTGTCACTTTGATTGTAAAAATGAATCTCAGGAGTAGCTCCAATTATAAAAATGTTCATTGTTCTTAAATTTACTGCCACATTAAGACGTTCAAGTTCTCTTGTCGAATTGTGACATTGCAACTAGTTACTTTTGCTGTTGCCTCGCTTGGACGTCGAGGAATCTATATACAGAAAAAGAGAAACCACTGCAGTACTTTTTTCTTCTAAGTTTGTGAAGTGATTTTTTTATAATAGAGCTATTGATAAACTTCCAAACAATACATATTGGAAAAAAAATTACTTCGTATGTATTTGTATTTCCTCTAAATTTTTATAATGATCCTAGACGAATTTAGCCACTGGGCGAACTTTAGAAAATAATGAATACGCCAGTAGTTCAATGATTCTTTTTCTAAATTTGTTTAAGGACGCTACTTGATACTTAGATCGATCATTATACAACGAGGTTCTCAGGAATAAACAGTTTATTTAACCTTTTCCTATAAGTTTCTGTCCATAACAAGAGGGCAAATTCGAGACCTTTATACAAGAATGTAATTGAACCGTAAAATATCATTAACAGTTCCCAAGATGATTAAAGTCCTATCAAAAAAATATACCCACAACAACGGCAAGTCTGTTTATTTATTGCTAAGTATTTATCAAAAAATTCAAATCCTTTTACATCACCATCGCATCGACATATATGCATATTTCGCTGTATCAACTATCGTGATAATTCAATAAAGTTTTCTACTAATTAGGATAAGTTCTTATTTTTTTTTATTGTTTATAAGTTTAACGTTATGGCCACAATCGTACCTGATGTTAAGTGTCGATTTGGTCATAGACAGTGAGCACGCTACTTACATATATTGTACATACCTACTGGCCGTGCCCGCCCGCTTTATCAGGAGCATAACATATTAAGAGAAAATGCCTGTCTTTGGTTTTTATTGACGGGAAAAATGTCATAAAAATAAAACATCAATAAAATGATGAAGGATCATTGGAATTTAAATAATGAATAACCCTAAACCATCATCAAATAATTCCGCATGGAATGGTCATGGTCCCTTGTCGATACGACTAATAGTGTTGATGTGATTGCGCCTCAAACAAACATCCTTTCCAATATATATATATATATATATATATATATATATATATATATATATATATATATATATATATATATATATATATATATATATATATAATGCACGCCACATAACGCGAAGCGTTTAAGGTTGTACATTATTCTCAACATTGTAAAGTCGAGCAATTTTTGAGACTTTAATGATTTTTTTTTGTTTGTTACGGCAATATAAATGTTTTATTATACAGAAAATTACTCTCACTATCACACCAAATGATTTTTAATGATTTATTGCATTATATTCTAAAATAAATCTTATTGAAAAAATTATTTCATGGACGTCCAGATGTTTGTGTAGGGATGTGTGTAGATGGATTACGCTCAAAAACTTAATGTATTGTAACCATTTCCTTTTTAATAGCTCTAACAGGACATCGGATTATTTCCTATGTAATATGAATGCCTAAATCTATGTCATTCAATATGTTAATTACGTTATTAGGCTTGCACTTTTGGATTTTCCAAACTATATTTATTTATTATTATGAACATGTTGTTTCTATTTTAAGTAGATCTGAAATTAATTTGAAAATGGTAATTACTTAAACACGCCTTTGACGTATTTAGAACAAACGGAAATAAACACACACTAAAGTTGACGTATACTTGGTTGTTGTATACCTTTAATATATACAACCAAAATAAATATTTACTTTTAAACGTCGGATGTATAGTACTCATTAATTAATAGTATTCTTCGGTATCTTAACTTTGTCCTCTCAGTACATTCTTGATAATTTAATGTATGTCCCCAAGAACTTGCATAGGCTAGATGGTGGAAAAGATCGGCATGACTTATATACTAGAAATCGTGAGAAACTGGTAACTCCATATTTAAGATTGATAAAATCAGTAAAAAAGAATATCAGTAAAAACTTTTTAGGTAATAGTGTTAAGTTTTATACCAGAGCCCCAAAACACATTACTGATTTTCCGGATGTTAAGTTAAGCACCATGTCAAGCGGGTTTTAATGCCTATTTTATTATGCCTATTATGTTTTAAAGGCTATTTTACAGAGTTGATCAATATGTGAACGATGGTGATGTCTGGAGTTGATAGCCCTCTCTGTGCATACGCTAAAATTTAATGTGAATATTTTAAATTTGTATTTTAAAAAACATACTTCAAAAATATATAAATAACCAGATCGAGTTTCTTGTCGGTTCTTTTCGATGACTGGATTTTTTTCCGACCGGGTAGTAATTTTGACGTTAATAAGCGCCTTTCCAGGACCGAAATTAAATTATTATTTTTTTTAGTTTATTTTAATCCGACAATACTCACATCTCGGTTTAAAAAAATTACCTGACACTTCATTTTTCTTGGGCAAATTTTAACTTAGTAGTGCTCGATATACTTGTTATCACTGGCAGTTATTCAATGTTACTAATATTATTTCGAATTCTTATAGAAAATTATAAATTATTATTGATTCAATATTGTTCATACATTTTTAGTATTGTATACGTGGGTAAAACATCATACCGAGGATCGCGGTCATGTCACATATGTGCGTCACTCAGTTATTTACAGCGGACAAAACGCTAGCGGCTTTAATATTTTTAGATACTTAGATTACAGTACCTATAATTGACATTTTCAGTATTACTAGTTTGTACGTATGTTTCGCTCACCGGCGATGTACGGCAAAGAGAAAACACATGAACAAGGTGAAATAGGTTTGCCTCATATGCTGTAAAAGAGACATCTGGATCGGGGTTATACCAAGCTACTCCTAATTGAATTTAGGAATAACACGTAAAAAACTAAATCGTTTTAAACATAGATTTAAATTTTATGTATAAATAAAATTCTAAATTAATAGCAATAAAACAATATACCTAATTTCTTTTGATTGTTACCAATAAGAAACTGAAATTTATTACAAATTATTATTGTCAAAATAAGATAATATGACTATTCGCAATAAAATAACAGTATTATTGAAAAACCATACATAGTAAACAAAATTAAGGCAAAATATCAAATTCAATGATCTTCAAAAAAAATTCAGTTTACTAAATGTTTAATTAGGTAACGCTGGAAATCTTAATAAAAAAACAGCTAATTTAATCTCGTGAAAAACTTCATCCCTGATAGTACAAATAATTGAAAAGAATACTAAATATTTATCACTATAAGAAAGAAAAATCACGTTGTACAAACGTATGTCTAATAAAGATAACAATATGAAGAAAACTTTCCCGAACCTCTTCAGAGTATTTCATACGCAACATTAAGCTCTCTTGCTAAATAAAGAAAAAAAAAACATTTTCATCGGTGAATACGACCAGTCAAATACTTCGTGACGTGACACATAAGAGTCACAAAGTTGTGCCAAACTTCGCAATACAGTTACGAGGGTGAGTTGTCGTTTGACCTCGCTGCCGAGACGCGCTTCGCCAAATGCGATGTGTGAGGACTTCCTTCCTTACTCCGACTAAAGTTTGTACCTAGCTTTAAAGTTAATTAAGCGTCTGACTCCAGAGAGTTTGCCTTGTATTGTTAAATATGCTACGTCTGGGACTATATTGTCACTTACATTGTATATTCACTTGTGCAGTTTGAGTCGAGTCTTGGTATTCAGAGATGCATATTTAAAAAATGTTTTTGTTATAAAATTGTAATAGGTATTGTAAATATCAAAATAAAGCTAATAACCACAATCAATAGGTTTCAATTAAGATTAATTAGGTTCCCCATATTTATATAAAATATATCATTGTTTACGCTTTCAAAATATCGCGGGATTACGGCCGAATTTAACGATTGTGTTCGACTAAATTGTGACCACCATACATTAAATGTAACACCCGACATAGTGACAGTTTATGATAGTCAGTCAAACCAGCATGATAGCTGTGACCAACCACGAACTGCTAGTCTTACGGCATCACTATTGTTTTGAATTATGTTTTACTGAACATCAATTTTTTTATATAGTTAAGGTTTAGCGTTATTGCCACAATCTCACCTGATGTTAAGTGGCTCAAGATTAGGGATACACTAAGCTTAGTGGCAGGACTGACACTCAAGTGTAACTGCCGGAATACACCTGTTGGTACATGGCGACTAATTTTCAATTTGTACGGAAGTAACTAGCCAGGCGGACATAAGAAAATGCCCCACCCACCATGCAATTGTTTTATGTTGCTGTTTTCTACATCGAAAGCTCAAGCTCATTATAGGTGAATTAGAACTCACGTCCCTAGACCCGGCATCCGTACACACTGCCAACTGAGCTATCATCGCTATAACTCAAAATTACTATAACGAGAAAAACTTTCGGTCAAGTGATCTTACAATTCTATATTAACTTATAGCTTTATTTAATAACTAGCTGACCCGGTAAATTTCGTGTCACCTAAAATCGTTTTTTATTCTCGCTAAAACTCAAAAATGGTTTGACTTATTTGTATTTTTTTATCTTTTTGATTAGCTATCATCAATCTTAATCAACCTTCCAACTTCAATTCGTTAAGGTCGATCAAACTGGCTACATCTTATAACGTTTCCGTTTTCCATTTGTTTTGGTTATTTAATGAAACTTGTTTATAACTCCACTGAAATAAATTACTTTTAACTATATGAAATTTAAATATAGGGGAATTCGAACCCACGTCCTTTGACGTAGCATCCGTAAACACAACTTAGCTATCATCTCTTCATTGCTTTTCATATAATGAGATTTAAAAAAACTGTTCATTTTTTTTTTATATACAAACCTTGTCCTGACGATAACGAATACAATCCAAAAATAATTATTCAATACAGTCGTTCGGAAGTTATGCTTGTACACACATTACGGCGATTCATTTTTATATATACTTATATATACGTGTTTTTAGTTTATCTATTATCATTACGGATATATCGGATCGTACTCAGTTTTATTATGGGGAAATCGGATTATTACAAAATAATAATTTCTTCAATAGTATGTTGCGAGTATGTCGACTTGTCGAGGATTTTTATGTGGAAGAAGTACTTCTGACGTTGATGTTCGCTTCACTCTAGAGAATACTACACACAACATTCTTTACGACTGACTGACTAACTCTAGTCCATACCGCGAAAACTTGAATGTTTCGCCTAGAGATTTATTTACTGCCATGACAAATGCAGATCTTACTGGGAATGGTGTCGCTGCAAGTTACATCCCAGGTAACCTTTGAATGAGTCTAAAGTTATTCTTGGTAAAAGTACCTTATTGCCAGATTGTTCAGCAGTCATTTTTCAGTCAATTTTCCCCTATTGTTTTATTTATTGCACAAAATTTTCATAATAAGTCTGACATCATTACCTTATGTTACATTCAAATGACGCAACAGTATTTTTTCTTTTTTACTTCTATTAGTTTTTTTTGTATTTTTTTAATGCGTTATGGCCACGATCTCAACTCATGTTAAGTGACCATGTGGCCTAAGATGATGGGCACGTTAAGCCTAGTGGAGGAACTGGCTCTCTATTGCAACTGCCGGAAAATACCTATAAGTATTTGGCGGTAGATTTTAAATTTGAGGATAGTAGCAGCCAGGTGCGTATTAGAAAAAGACACCATGCTATGATTTTGAATACGATGTTTTCCTTCACCACAAGTTCAGACTCATTGCAGGGATTCGAACTTACGTCCTTTGACGCGTTATTTGTATACAATACAAACAGGGCCATCATCACTTCAAAAATCGCTTCACGTGTGGTTGCAAGTTTTAATGTTTATAGTATTATGAACATTTTGTACTCTTCCGAACGTTTGGAAACCATATCTTTGTTAATTTTGTCATGATCTTTATTGAGTAGTATAAGTACTGCTCTATCTTTCATTCCCTTATAATATTCTCTTTGCAAAGTAGTTACGAAACACCTTATCAATTAGATCTTTGCTTGTATCGATATTTTTGGTAATCAATCAATTTCTTAGATTGTATTTAATGACAATTAATCGCTACCTTAATTAAGTAAATAATCAGAAAATTCCTGTTGCACCGTGTCAACACGGATATTTTCATCAACTTTAAAAGTCTTAAAAAAGACCATAACAAACATTGCATAGTAAAAATATTCAATAACTCAGATCGATATAAGGAAAGGTGTACTAATTTAATTGAAAATAATAATAGATCAATGCACTTCGCCCATGTAAACAGCAGCTATCAACAGAATTTCTATTGATTCCATTTAAAACACGTTCTTCATGGAAATCCAAAGAATTACAATCGATGTACAAAACCTCAAATAGTCCTAAGGTGCGATATGTAACATCTGTTACATATCAGCGCTTTTGTATATTGGTAAATAATTTCTTTGTAAAACTGTACAAAGTCTTTATTCTTCTAATCACTTTTTTAGTTGTTCATTACTTTCAGCAGTTATACTTTGGGAAGAACACCCTCGTTGATCTTGTAAACATTGTTCGAGACTGTCAGTGGCTGCACGTTATGACGCACGATAATTTTGCACCACGTTTGCATCGAATTAAAGGCAACATTTCTTGATTCGATAAAGTTTGAGAATTATGGTTGATTATTCCCTTTGAGCTTTGCCTGCCTTAATTGAAGTAAAATGTCTTTTTCACATTATTTCAAGGAATTTTGTTATGCACATAAGCTACAAATAATAAATGAACCGTCAAATAATTAGACAATATCATATAGAGTGAAGAAATTTCATATAGCGCCATCTTACAAAATATTTTAGAATTAGAACGGACATGATAGTCATAAAAATATTTAACAAAATTATATTTTTATATACAATTGCGTTTTTAAACAAATCAAATCAAAAAGCGAAATCCTATCTAAATACAAAATTTCATCCAAATCGTTATAACCGTTTCCGAGATATGCAAAATTTATATACAATAATTGCTCACTTAATAGTATTAGATATAGATAAGCCTAATATATATATATATATATTATGGCAATTTAAAAATGTTTGCTTTTGCGACTGTACCATACGGCTTAAGATTGTGGCTCTGTCAACATGAACATCACATTTAATAAAGTAATTATGTATCTTTAAAATATATGAGGCTAGTATGTATTTTTTAAATATTTAAAGATCCATCAGACATTCCGTAATTTTTAGCATTAATAATTCATATACATTGCCATCTATCGGTTAATTTAGAAGTTTTTTGACATAATATTTATTTTTATCAATATGTATAGTTAAAGATCTATTAGATATCCCTATTTTCAGCATTTAATGTGTGACATCTATCAACTAATTATCGAGTTTGTTAACTGCACTTACCTGTAGAAATAAATAATAGTTTAAAAAAACTAAAAAACACGCTTTTTATAGAAAACTGAACTAAAAAAATAGAAAATAAGTTTTAATAAATTTAAATTAAGAATAGTGTTAAAAATTTCAATAAACATAAATTAAGAATAGTGTTAAAAATTTCAATAAATATAAATTAATAATAGTGTAAATAAAAAAATGTATTTTATTTAAAAATAAGCGTGGGGTGCTTTTAAGATTATCAAATGATAATCACTCTATTCATATCTGTCGATAAAACATTTATAAATATTGACACCATGCACCCCACGCTTTTTTTTAAATAAAATACATTTTTTTTGGTTACACTATTAATAATTTATATTTATTGAAATTTTTAACACCATATAGTATATTGTATATTGTATATTGTATATTGTATATGGTATATTGTATATTGTATATGGTATATTGTATATTGTATATTGTATATTGTATATTGTATATTGTATATTGTATATTGTATATTGTATATTGTATATTGTATATTGTATATTGTATATTGTATATTGTATATTGTATATTGTATATTGTATATTGTATATTGTATATTGTATATTGTATATTGTATATTGTATATTGTATATTGTATATTGTATATTGTATATTGTATATTGTATATTGTATATTGTATATTGTATATTGTATATTGTATATTGTATATTGTATATTGTATATTGTATATTGTATATTGTATATTGTATATTGTATATTGTATATTGTATATTGTATATTGTATATTGTATATTGTATATTGTATATTGTATATTGTATATTGTATATTGTATATTGTATATTGTATATTGTATATTGTATATTGTATATTGTATATTGTATATTGTATATTGTATATTGTATATTGTATATTGTATATTGTATATTGTATATTGTATATTGTATATTGTATATTGTATATTGTATATTGTATATTGTATATTGTATATTGTATATTGTATATTGTATATTGTATATTGTATATTGTATATTGTATATTGTATATGTAAATCAAATGTTAATCCATAAAATTTGCTACCGTCCTGCCAAATTTCATTGAAATCTATCCAGTAGTTTCAGAATGATGCGCGTTCAACACGGGAACGACACAGAAAATTAACGGAGTTTGTTTTGGTTTTATAAGATGGCGCTGGTATTTATTATTTTTCTTTTCGGTTAATTTAGACCTCTTGTTCTGATAATAAAGAGAAATATTTTTATTAATAAAAGTATAAATACATAAATCCTTTTTTTAATATTATAATAATAAGTATTGATGTAATAACCTGCTTCGCGCTAAAGGTGTTTTAACCGTTGCTAAGCATATATACAAATTTTAAACTTTAGTGACTATACATAGTTCCACGATACATGTACTAAAATTACAGATTTATTATATGTATAGAATATATTGTACCAATTTAATAAAGTTTGGAAACTCACTGCAATAAATCGTTGTGATAGCTATAGATCAACAGGTTAACTAAACCGTCAAGTGATCAAAGAGAAAGCCTTAGTATAAAGCATAAAAGGCAGGGGGACAAACGTAAAAAATAACAGACAAACCACACAGAAATCATTCAAGTTAACGGCCTACAACGATTTGCACTCAACGAGCTCGTGACCTGTGACTCGTCCATTTTTCCCGCTTGCAACGACAGCCTAGGCTTCGGTGAAAACACGCAGAAATGTGAAAAAAGAAAGCCAAGTACACTAGTTCCGGTGATATTGAAAACGATCCGAGTACCAACGTTTTTGCCGCAACACAATTCGTATGAAAACTGACATTTGTGAATATCACGAGCAAGGATTAATGAACCTAAACATTTTCAATTCACTACTGTAAGTTTTGTAAATTTATTCAGCATTGGCTTAAAGCACAAAATGATGCATATTTCTATGTAGTGATATTTATCAAAATAAGCAACATTCAAATATATTGTTTAAGATAATGATATTCATTGATATTACGATACGTTTTTATATAGTAAACGAATGAACAGTTAGTTACATTTGAAAAATAAAATTATCGTTTATTACATATTTCTTTAACTTTAGTGTATGGTGTGGTTTTTGTAAATTTTGTGAATTATAATTAAACCTATTAAGACCTTAATAAATAATATTTAATTCAGCTAGTACTATCATATTCAAGTGTAAGTAACTTAGAGGATCTTATGAATCATTATTTTCCTTTTTTATTAAGATGTTTCTCAGCAAATTTAATCATTTTTTTTTTATTTTAGTAGGATGTGTAAAACATTATTAACATCAGATTGAGTGTCATATAACCATTTAATTTCATACCCTTATCTTATTCTAAAAGAAAAGAATATTAGTAGTAAATCAAGTCAAATCAAATAAGTTAAGTTATACAAAAAATTCTTCCATTTAACTAAAAAAATGGTCCAACCTCAAGACTCAAACACACACACACACCGTTTATTTATCTCCTGAGAATGGAGTTGAAAGGAGATTGGCAACATAAAATGACATCAGAGGCATGATATCTTTTGACTTCTAAATTTGGGTTATCCTATATGTGAAAGACTAAAGTGCAACCTATACTACAGGAGTGGAAGGTTTTCGAGACAAGGCAGTAGTTATTGTTGACTAAACACAAACAACAGAATCGCAAGTTGTAATGTCAGTCAACCAGCCGGTCGTACGGCAGAAATTCACAATATAAAGGAAAGCTCCCTAGATGTAATAAAAAGAAGAAGACAAATAAAGTTCTTTTCCCTATTTGGGATTAATCATTTTGCAAGGAAAATAGGATTTTTTTATATGCATTCGCTGATATCAGTAAGAATATCAATAATATCGAATATGTAATACGGTGCCATGTTTTCAATTGACACTCTTTGTTTAGCTAACAATCCTAATATAACAGAGTCCCTTCGAATAATTTGCGTTTTGATAACAGCAAAGAAAATATCCGATGTTAAAAGCGCGTTTTTACATAATTTTGCGTTTCACCTCCATTTAGATGAGGTCACGCTCACTGAACCTAAATCTACCTCGAATAAGTTAAAAGCTTTAACGCGTGGTGACTTAAAAGAAATTGCTGAGAACAGTTTGTTCCCGACTTAGTTTTAATGTTTCCGATTTTTTTTCTTCATCCTCATTTTGGGAATATTATAGAAACAAAGTGTAAATGTAGGTAAATTACTTATATAAACCATTTGAAACAATCAAATATGTTGACATGACGGCTAACAGAGTAGAGTGAAAGATAAAACGTGTTGTGCCGACTCTATCTAGGTAGGATAAGGGCTAAGAAGAAGAAGCAGAACAATAAAATACGTATTAAATTACGAGTAGTTTATCTAACAAATAGATTCTTAATGAACAATTGACGGTTGCTGTTGTTCTTGGTAATTTACATTGCCAAATAAATTGTAATTTTTCCCAACGCATCTAAACTTGAAAACAGCTGATATTAAAGTCTAAGAACTTCATAACCTGAACTTTCGGTGAAGAAAACAACGTTATATAACTATAAGAATGTCCGCCTGGCTAACTACTAAGCTTCCCATAAATTATGTAGACACGTTTCCATACCTGCACTTAAGAGCCAGTTCTCATATAGGTGCAGTGTGTTACTATCTTGGGCAACAATGTCATTTATGGCCACAAGTAAAACTAACATATTTAGATTAATCAACTTATTGCCTAGGACATTTGAAACTACAAAAATCCACAACTTGAAGCGATGATAGCTCAGTTGGTAGTGTGTACGGATGCCGCGTCTATGGGCACGAGTTCGAACCCCTGCAATGACCTTGAGTATTTGGCAAAAGAAAACATTGTGATTAAACTATAGCATCGTGGTATGGTATTTTCTAATTGCTTACCTAGTTAGCTAAAAGGACCCTCAGGATACACAAACATATATAGTTGCCAGAACCCATCCTGTGGGCTATAGCCTTTGACAGACACTTTAAACGTCGTTAAAAAGTTGAGTGAACTTACGTCCTTTTTAGGAAGGCTGAATTATAAATGTATATATTATTAAGTGTAATATTATAAAATATTTTCCTATGAGTGAGATTAATCTGACAGGCCAAACATCCTCCAAGACTCGTTAAAAGTTTGGCTGTGCGCGACAGCGCGACAGCATTACACCATTATTCAAGTACAAGTGAGATGCACTCTGACACGTGAAAATCACTCTCTTACAACTCGTGGCTACTCTGAGTTAGTGTGTTGGGTTCATTTCTAAGCTAATAAAGAGTCTGTCAAAAGTTATGGCCACAGGAATTGTCTAGCAACTGTATATGTTTGTTTATAACAATATCATATATGATATATGTAAAAACTTGCGTTGCTACTTTGACGTAACTTAGCAGGGTTTTTTTCCGCCTTTGATACCTGCTGCCTATAAAACGGCACCGCTTTCAGCTTAGCGAGTATCCGTTCCTTTCTATGTTTATGTTATAGTAACGATCCCAAAAATTGATTTTTTCCAAAATCTATTTTTAAATTTAAAAAAAATCTTAATTTTTGTAATAACTTAAGTAAAGTTTGATTGTTTGATATTGATTGAATAAATAGTAATCGGTGATCAAGTATTATAATTATGAATATTAATAGAATGATGAACATAAAAATACCATATAGAAATGTTCACTAAAATCTATACAATTTATAAGGAAAATACAATTCATCTGACGCTCAATAACGCCAAAACTACTGAATTTATTGAACTTTGACCATTTGAAATGGTAGTTCCAGGCTATTTAGTTTTTAGATGGCATTGTCTTTTTTTTATTTACATGTGTATCCCCAGCTTAGATGTCGAGTGACGGCTAGTACAAATATATATATATATATATATAATTATATGTACTATAATATAGTAGTCATTTAAATATTTTTCTTTTCTTAATAGATATTCATAATTACATAACATTTGTGTTGACAAATACAAAAAGTCAAATTATACTCCAATATTTATGTGGTAATAAACCGTCTCGAATTGGCCTGGCTCCAGAAATCGCGATACTCTTTGCAGACATTTAACGTCCTAACATCAAATATCCAATTGGAAACGAAACTTCACGGCCTACTGCTTTTTCGAATCGATAGAACTTCTACTTTCACTAAATCGTGATAGCTTATATTTTTATTTATATTAACATGAACTCGTTAATGTAACATAATACCGGGGTGACTGAGTAAAGTTCCGAATTAAAAAAAAACCTGGTACTTTAGCAAATCTTTCGATCCGTTTTCGATAAACCAGTTACGTATACTGTCCCAGACCTCGCTGTAAAATAATACTTAGACATGATAGTATGGGATGATAATTAATTTCAATAAAAGGATGTAAAACAACTGTTTTTACTGTGTTTACAAAATTTAGTCGAAACTAATTGAAAGTATATTTTTTTATAAGTAACATAGTTACAAATGCTAATTTAGACAATGGCAGTTCGTGTACTCGAATCAATAATTTCTATTAATACAATGTTTATGACCTCTAAATCGGTTAACAGTTTTGATATTGAGCAGAGGCGTTGAATAAAGATTTATGTTACGATAAAATAGCTGGGGCCAATCGTCGAATCTATTTGGACACAATAGGTAACAGCGCAGGATCCATAAATGCAAGCAAAACTTCACACCCACCGGTTTCAGTTACAATGAAAACTGCCTGCGATATATTATCTTACGAACTATCTATTATATTTTATATCGTTTTAAATTATTCTAAACATCCATAATTCTATTAGTGATTTTTTATGCCAATGTATGGAACTTTATTATTGTCGACGGTAACATAAAAATATATTAAAGTCTAAATGCAAAATGATCATTACACCATAGAAGAACCTCTGAAAAGAACACATAGTTTCACAACAAAAACAGTCTCTTTTCAAATAATATACCGTCATAAAAGTTAAAACATGGCTGTACATAAACAAGAAATACATTTCGATTATTGCAATACTAAAGAAACTGAGAAAATAGGATATTTATTGACTAGTGAACTTTATAGTTATGTTTAAAATAGTTCAATGATATAAAAATCTAAATATAAATATCATTTACATTACCCATAACAATCCTATTGGGATACATTTTAATTTTAGACTTTAAACAAAATATTATAGAGATGCTGCACCTTACTGCTGCACCAATAACTGAGGTATATTTGTTGTTAAAAAATATAATCTGCTAATAAAGCTACTCAATTAATCCAATTTACTGATATTCTCTCTCTTGATTAGCTCATTTAATGAATTTACTTTAAAAATAAAAACGAGGTGCTGAGAAATATGTAGAGCTCTTAATAAATATATATTACGGCAACATAACTGGTATCAATTCGCGTAAAATATAATAATTTTATAAGTTTAAAGTGGTACAATATGCAAAATACTTTGGTATTATTTATTCTTACAAATAAATTATTTGATAATTTAAATTCACGGGAAGTGAGAAATAGGTACACTTTTTATTTATTCTATATTTGCTATTTTTATTTATTAGTTTTTTTAACACAAAACAGTTACAAATACGTTGTTCTACATAATCTATACAAATAAATAAAATTAAAGTATCTGTTTATAATTTCAACAAAACAGCTTTTTACTAAATGAATATATAAATTTATTTGGTACTAATATATATAAAAAAAAAAACTTCTTTAGGCGCCTTGAGCACTTTTTGGATGAACAAAAATCATGGAACTCGCGTCATCGTCATCGAATGCTTTCTATTTATGTAGAGAGTGTATACAGCTTGTCATATATGAACGCTTGACCGATAGGTTTGATGTGCGACTTAATAATCACGAGTAACCAAACCTCAACATATGGATACGAGTTTTACTTCTTTTTTTACATTATTTAATGAAATATATATTTTTTACTTCTGTCGGCTCACTCACTTTTTAATTAAGAAATAATATCCGACTTGGCTACACGGTCTGAAATACCTTTGCATTTTGCTTGAAATAAAAGTGATTTCTTAAAATAAAATAAAAATCAATAAATAACCATAATCGATTAGGCCATCAAGATTATAATGTTAAATCTATCTGGTGAATAGGCTCACATAAAACTAAATTACTATTATTAAGGCTCACATAAAACTAAATTACTATTATTACTATTAAGTTTTATCACAGCCACATAAATGCATAATTCCTTATATGACGCTACCGTCAAAATGCAAACGACCTGTATGGGTTTTAGTTATTTAAAAGTACCTATAATTATGATTCATTAAACTGTATACTGCATGATTTGTAAAATATATTTTCATAACCACAAGTATTCAGAAAGGTACTATAAATATTTAAAGTGTTTATTAATCTTTTATTTTTACTATATCTTAAGATATCGACGACAGAAAACATTGAAATAAAACTAATTTAAACGGATTTTATCGCGGTTATTTATTGATTTTGATCCCGACGTTTCGAAAGCTTTTCAGCCTTCGTGGTCACGGGGCGGACTGAGGTGTAGTAGTAGGTGGAGGAGTAGCATGAACTTTTCTGGACAACCTTACGTTTATTATGTCATTTTAATCGGAAAAAAGTCTGCGTCTATTGGTCTGGGTCTCATCTTTTTATACTTATACTTTTTATAGTCATGATGTGTCCGTGTTTTGAACAAAACTCTTGTTAACTTTGCTGTAAGCCTACTAGAAACCGGTGTTTTACATGATTTCCTGAATTACAGCAAAAGTAAGTCGGTTGTTGGTTTATCCTTGTGACTTACGCCATTTTTGCGGGATGAGTTTCTTTTAGCATACAATCACTAGTAAATTGTTTCTCTGTATCTTACGTCCATTTCACTTTGTAAATAAATTTATCTCCTTTCAACATTTAAAATTTCTGTAAAAAATCGAAATCTTATCTTTCGATCAGTGTTGCTTGTCAGTTACAGCATTTTATAGCTATGTAAAAAAACTCGTTTGCTGTAACCCGCAAAAAAGGAGACTATAATAATTTTAGAAGTATGATCATTATGGCTGCACATAGACTATAAATAAAAATGATGTTTTTAAATTCATGGTTTTACAACATATAGTTTTGAAGTAATGATTTTTTTTCCTTTTCAGAAAACTTATTTGGCTCTGTTGAAAACTTGGCATTTTGTAGGTTACAACAAATACGTTTTCTTGCGACGATATATAAGTGTAAGCAGTACTAAATAAAATATACCTTGACACTGTTTTTAAACACATGTCATCTAAAAGCATCATTATTTTTGACTGTTCTAGCATTTTAGGAGCTTTTATGCTGTGTGTAATTTTAAATACTTTGTCAACCTCATTTGGACATAAATCTAGTACATAGTAATAAATATCATTATTTATTTAAATAGTAGTTGTAATTTATTTAAACAGATTAGTCATCTCATCAGTGAACTTATCTCTCAATATCTTATTTCAAAACCCAACGTCTAAACTATTTAAAGTCTCATATTAATTATATTACCATTTTACTCGAACCGAACTCATTCCATCACTTTTAACATATATAGAAAGATATAATCACATAATAAGACAAATTCTAAAATAATAACACATTAAATATTTTTTCAAAGAAAACTAAGTTTTTAAGCTAAATAGATTTATTTTATTGAAGTATACACAATGTTGTTCAATTTTAACCCTAAAACAATGTAACATAAATTTCAATGAGAGCGTAAAATCCTAGTTTTAAGGCACTTACAGGTAACTGTCATTAAACAAACGGTTCACCCTTTTGAAATTTTATATCATTACCAATTACCTTTTAATAGCGGTACTAATAATTTATTATTATTGTTTGTAGTTGTAATAATTTCAATAAAAACTAAAAGCGCCATATGTAGGAATAATTCAAATTAATCTTATCAGGTTAACATTACATAAAAACACCGTGTTAATTAGTTTTGTGCCACCATTTTTATAGAGCTTCTAGTTTTTTTTTATTATTAATATATCCTTCGTATGCGATTATAAATAATGTAAAATAAGTAAATAACTATTTTATCCTTTACATATTTTATAATTTTAACATCTGAGGTATATCAGCCTTAAATATTAATATACCTTTGGGACACGTTGAAAGCCCAATACTCAAGTTTTATTTAATCATTTTAATATTATAAATGCTAATGTGTGTTCGTTTGATTTATGTTTTATGCTTTGAAGCCTTAACTAAATCAGTATCATGAAATTTTGCATACACTTTATCAAGAGACTAGAAAAAAACATAGGGTACTTTATATACAGCTTTTTTTTCCTAGGAAATACAAAATATCTTTCAGTTTCACGCAAACAAAGTCTCGTGTACTGCTAGCTTGTATTAAAAATAAAAGATGTATTTTTCTACTAAAGTTAAATTTAAGATACCTATGTTCAAGCGTTAAATATGAAACTTTTATATCATAAAATGGGGGAAGTATAATAATATGTCGTATGAAATATTTGATAAGGCAGATTACATTAGAAACTTTCAGCAAGGTGACACTAATTCAGAGTTAGTGTCGCATTATCGTTAGCATAATCAGAAAAACAGCTGCGGTTACCGTATTAGCTACCATTTTAGACGATACGAAAACATTGGAACGAAATTTTAAAGTGCTCTTTAATGGGTTCCTTTTATAAGACCAGCGGCCTCGAAATGCAATAGATGACCTACAAATCGGGAAGTAAAACTCGGAAAACTTTTATAACGAGTTTAACTCACCAGCTTGACTTTTTTTTAGAAAACAATAATTGATTTAGCGATCGTAATTCAGGGTCGTTTTTCTATTTAAACATTTGTTTGTGAGGACTTTTTAAATAGTTAAACACTCCTGTATTTTTAAATTTGTTTAATATTACAATTAAGGTATATAAATAGGTTAATAATATTGTGCAATTTATTATCCGCTATTTGGCAGTAACAAGTATAAGTTATAAGAAAATAAACTTAATAACGGAGTTATCGTTTGTTGTAAAGTTGTCGAGTGATTTTTGGAAGTAATGTTTATTTTTATACATACATTTGTAGTTTATGAATGTGAATAAATAATGACAAGTCACTTCATCTATTATTTATCATAGTGCGTGTACGAAAAATTTGACTTTTGAAAGGGTGTATATAATAATAACCATAACCATCGACATTAAATGAAATCGTTGCTATTTTTCACACAATTCGCTAAGTAACGGTTATAAAAGCATAATTTGAAATTATGAGAATTTTGAAATAAAATTTATCATAAAAAATAAATCATTAGTCATCTATAAACTACAGAACACACTCTATAGAACTTCAGCTAATTTATGCAGTATATTAAAAAGTTGTCTAAAATATGAATAACTAAATTTATTTTCATATAATTATTTTTGAAGCTTATCTTTTAAGAAAATCGCTAAGTTTTAGTGTGGTTGAAATGTAAATTGTCATTATAATAGAGGAATAAGGAACCATTTGAGTATACAAAAGTCTGAGAAAAAATGACATAACTAATGGAATGCAATAATGGAAGATTGTGATTATTATAATGTATGTGTGCAGAGAAAATTATTCGTCTTCTCTTCTGTATATCATATTGAAATACCATGTCACATAAAGCTGTCGATATTCGTTACATGTTATTATCATCGCTCTTTCATATTTTATAGGTATATAATACGAGCCTGCAAATATTTTATCGGATTTCATGGCAACACTTTCATAAATAAGAAAAGCACAGATTTACTGTCAAGTTATTTATAACGTTTTTGCAATAGTTTTTAATTTAATGTAGTTTTTAAAAATTTAGCAACTGAGTATATATCAAGTAAAAGCACTACATTTTCTGTATTGGGGTGTAAGGTGTATTGAATACCATCTGAGTTACCCCAGCCAACCTCACCTCCACGCCGTGCACCCTTCCGAGTAAACGACGAGGCTCTGACGATTGTTGGTCCCACATTTGGTTTTGGTGATGACGGTTAACCATATAATCCTTGATCCGTCACAGCTTAGTGGTAGGGTTCTTGCCCAACTGGTTAGCGACTAACCTCGGGTTTAGACTGCCGCAAAATAAACTTCAGTGTGCGCCTATGTGTTTCGATATAGTGAACAAGAACCAGCCCTTTCCGTCAAGGTCAGCAACATGGCTGCAACACCTCTGGTGTTAAGGCTGTCCATAGGTAATGATAACCATTTACCATCAGATGAGACGTCTGCCTGTTTGCAGTTTATTAACATAAAAAAACTTCACGTATTAAATGTTCCTAAATTCAGTGGAGATTTCATACATTCTTCGATATAATAATGGTTTTACATTCATCGTAGTAGTAAGAACATGATTTAAAAAGCTCTTTACCATAATTTTCTTTAATAAAAATCCTTTGATAGAGTTAGTTTATGGAAGAAGTTAGCTGTAACCTCTCCACGTTTACTAAAGCTTTGTCATTTTCAATATAATTCCAACAATGCACCTTTATCCAACGTTTTGTTCATTTATGGTATTCTTACATTGTCTGGAATGATGTAGTAAATAAAAATAATAGAATATATGTGCAGTGTAGAACTACCTGTCTAGTGTATTGTTATAGTAAATTTATGAAGAAAACCACTGGTGTTAGATTTTCCACTCTTGATAATACTTGTATGAAGTATGTTAATTTTGCCAAGATTGAAAAATAAATTGATTATGAAACGAAAACACATCCAATTTAAATAATATATATTATATTTTATTTATTTTAACTTATTAATAAACACTTGGCTTACTTTTGCCCAGTTTCTATTATCGAGATTTTTTAAACTTTGGTGTTTCACCTTGATCATTGTAAATTTGACGCTTATATAAGTATATTACGGATTTTAGCGTAAGTATTATAACATTAATTCTCCTTTGGATAGTATTCCTAAAAAATACGAAGAGCATCAAGTTTCTGCCTAGAATCTCATTTTATATTACGACAAAAAATACGTAACACTGTTCTGTACATGATTAAACCACGTGTATTAGATTTCTGACAATTTATATAACAATACTTTCGTTAATTAAAAGCTTTGGATATGATTTGATTTTAATATAATAATTAATTGTCAAAATTATATTAAGCGTTAGTTTGCATGTCCGTGCTAGTGTATCCATAATGTTGATCGTATAAGGATATTTATGAGCGTTTGCATGGAAATATATGCTACATCCAACACCGAAACCTTTATTATATTACCACTGAATAGTTACACCAGTATAATTCTATAAAAAACAAAAAGCCGTTTCAAACCCATTATAACATACCAAACGGTATAATGTTGTTTGAAGTAAAACTTAGATATTACGCTAACAGAAACCGAGAATAATGTTCGTTTTAAGCTGTAACGGCTTACAGCACTTCGCTCTATGCCGTAATGACGGCCATTTCGTTATAAATGAAAACAAGTGGTTTAAACGAGACATCGCCTAATGACATTATTAAACCTACGGTGGCTTTAAGCCAAGCGTATGATAGAACTTTTAAAACATCGTTTAATTAAAATTATAGCGTAATGAGCAAACTCGAGATCCAAATCTCTTTTTAAACTTACGTCGGTTAATACTCCTCTTATTTTAATACTTTCTCTAAAAGTGTTTTAATTGATATATGTTATTATTTATCTAATACTCAATAGTATTCTAAGCTTGTCCATCTATGTATTTTCAATTTATATATAACTATTAATGTAATTATAGACGTACCTTTAAAAATGATGTATCTTCAGTTCTAATCTCTTGTTCTATAACTATAATATATAGTTATCCGAAAGTAGAAAATAAAGATTTATTTAATTTTTGTAAATATAATCGTAAATTCTATATTCTATGGTTTGCACAAGTACATACCGCAAAGAGTGATTTTGTTTAGTAAGATATTTTTAGATACGATATTGAAGATGTAACACGATAATGTATCTATTGTGAGAATATCGAAAAGTAAAGGCTTTGTCAACGCCCCCTTGTAAGTGTTTCGGGTTGCGCATTGTCACTCAAAGTGATGTTATTGAATTATGTATTTGCTTACAGTAACGGTCTAAAATGTTTTAAGTTTTAAATAAATCTTATACATTATCTCAGAATACAGTATTACAATTGACAATTTTAGTTGAAATTAAAATTTAGTTGAAGATGGGCTAAAACAGAGACTATAATTAAAAAAAAATGATATCGATCTACTCGGCTTTTAGGAGACTTCTTTGCAAATTCAACTACCATGGATAAATTCATTATAACTCCATAATTTTCGTTTATAACTGTGTTATGTATACACTTTTTAATCTTAGCGGCCGAGATAAACTTACTCTCTATTCTGTGTTCTGTGACGTGTCGGAACGTCAATTTGGAACACGTTATATTTTACGAATTCAAATGTCATTTGATTTTTCTTATATTAACAGAACAGTAAAAGAGTTTGCAATACAGCTAATAGAGGTGATTAAACGCCACAAAAATATATTTGTATAAGTAACCTAGGAAAGTAAAGCATTATCAAAATACAAAATTTTACCAAATTCGTTACATTTGTTTTCAGAAAACCGATTCCATACTCACTTCATAATATTGTTAAATTTATAAACTATATTACGTGCAAAAGACATGAATATACAAAAAGCATGAAATTTATTGCAGGATTTTAATACTTTTTATACCTTTAAGCGTACATCATGGCAGATAAGTAATATGAATATGAAAGCATCCTTTGAGGTATTCCAATGAAATGAATACAACCTTATTATAAAAGACAACTAGATTTATATTGTAGCAGATGGGAAAGACAGAAAATTATATGGAAACATATTTAAAACAATTATGAATAGCAAATAAATTTGTTTTAATTATATCCAATCCCGAGCTATCTGGTGGTTTTGTTACAGTGAAAATAAACTTTCGGGTTTATTTATGATTGTGAAATATCATAAATACTGGTAGAATTTATAACATGTATGTAGGTATATAAATAATAACACAATAGTTGGTTACGAATATAAAAACAAACTTTTTCTGTTTTTTAAGATTTAAGCGGTAGCGTTATGGCCACAATTTCACCTGATGTTAAGTAAAGATGTGGCCCAAGATGGTGGACTCGCTTTCATGTGCAACTGCCGGAACACACTAGACGGCAGATTTTCATGCATGCTTTGGGTGGTAGTTAGCCAGGCGGGCATTCCAAAAAGCCCTACCACCATGCTATGGTTTCATCACGATGTCTTCCTTCACCGAAAGCTTAAGCTCATTGTAGGTGGATTTGAACTCACGTCTCTTCTTCACATTTTTTTTTTTGCGATGATATTAACAGTAAAAAATGTTTATGAAATTTAATAAACATTTATGTCGGCAGCTCAGAATCAAAACAGATTTATTATTAATTATTAAGATTCGATCTTCATATAATGCGACCTTATGACAATTTTAGTGAGGACAATTTTAGTGAATTTTTAGTAGAGGAGTGAAATTAATACAAGCGTTATGATTTTCTGCACAACGTACCTTGCCCAACTTTTATTTTGAAAATGTTTTACAGACAATCGTACTTACAAAGCAAACTTCAATCGTATATCGGAGCTGACACACACATACACACACTTTATATATGAAAATTCTGCTTAGTCTTTCAGTATTAGGCTCCAATCTTAAATTACAGCCCTTTTGTTCCACACGCGTTTGATACCAAGTCATTATTGTCTCCCCATATTTTTACAATAATTGTATCATTTCTAGAAGTATCATGAGCTCTCTTATAACCTATCAATTGTCAAAGACACATTATTCTAATTTGCAAAATATTCTGAAGTTTCCTGAATTATCGAATGATAATTTGGTATGGATAAAACCAATCTGATATGTAAAAGAAGTATCTACATTAAGTATTGATGCTATCAAATTTTACTTCAAGGAAACATTCTGTCTTTTTTTTTATAAATATAACTGTATTTACCGATTTTTAAAAAGTTATCTTTGCTGGAAATCGAACCATTTCGGAATGCAAAAAAGGAATTATTTACTATTTACTTTATTTACTAATCCATATATGGCTATAACATGGACTAAGCATTTAAAAGAGACGTAAGATCTTAAATGTTAATAATTTACTATAAGCTAATATTACGTAAACTAGATTATTATTTAAAATGCAAACGATGATTTAATTTCTTTATAACCCCTACCTGTATATAAAACGGCATCTTATGTATGCTTGTAGAATTTTGAAACGCTGTTATCATCAAAAAAATATATATGAAAAAAGGGAAAGTACAATTTAAATTTTCATAATTAGTGCAATATATTGTATAATAAATCGTATAATAATAATTTTAACGTGTGGTGCCGGCAGAGTAGAATAGCACTACCCCACACCTTCCCGTGGGTGTCATAAAGGCGATAAAGGGAGTGTGAGATAGTACTGACCCCTTGTAACTTGATACTGATATCAATACGATACTCACCGTGATACTGTTCCATCTGTATGAGTCTTTCTCCGGTCGTTACGGTCCCCGTTCCAATGATTCCAAGCGAAGCAAAGATCTCCTGCGACAGCACAAAAGGTGAAGACGAAGCGTTGTACTAAAGCGCTAGGCGGAGCATTTCAAAACTCTGCTAAATGTCGATCGATCAGCTGATCTGCAAAGTATCGGTTTAATGCCTCAGCTCCCTCTTGCCTTTGAGCTAGACGAGCCTCTATCGCATGATGAGGTTGTTATTGCCATCAGACGGCAACAAAATAAACGGGCGGTTGGAATTGACCTCATACCGGAAGACCTGATAAAATACGGCGGAGAGGAGTTGCACAAGTTGGTGTGGGAACTATTTGTTCGCATGTGGAAGGAAGAGCACGTTCCGGATAGCTTTAAAATATCGCGCATAAGTGCACTCTATAAGAACAAAGGTGATCGATCTGACTGCAACTCTTACCGCGGTATTTCGTTCCTTACAGCCCCCGGAAAGGTCTTCGCTAGAGTTCTCTTAAAAGCATGACCTTAAGTTGGCCATTAAAATATCAGTATATATGGCAATCATGCTACCAAACCTCCTTTACTCTTCTGAAACATAGTGTGTATACCGCCGCCATATTCGCACTCTGGATCGGTTCCACCTTAAATGCCTCGTAGCGTCATGAAGATTAAATGGTCAGATATAGTGCGAAATACCGACGTTCTGCGACGAGCCAATGTTGGTGGCATTGAGGCCTATTTAATGCGTCGAGAGCTTCGGTGGTGTGGTCACGATCTCGTATGGCGGAGGAAAGAGTGGCGAAGCGCATCCTCTTCTCTGAACTGGAGGAGGGCAAGCGGAGTCATGGTGGTCCCCTCCTCCGGTACCACGATGTCTAAAAGCGACACATGAAAAGATGCAACATAGAGCCCTCTCGTTAGAAAAGTTTGGCAGCACAGCGGTCAGAATGGCGGTGAATGATGAACAGCCATGTACGCGAGTTCGAGATTCAGCGTAAAGCTGATCTTGATACCAAACGCAACCAGACAAAGGCTCGCCCACAGCACCAGCGTCATTTCTTAGGCTAGGGGTTCAAGTGGTCGCCATGGCCGAAACCGGTCGGAACAATCATCATCAATCGCATAAAAAAATTAAATTATTTATCGTATGTAAATCGTTCTTATACATTTCGCAATAAATCAGCCTCATAATCACAGTGACAATAGGTTTTAATAGTACTAAATATATCACCAAAATACATATAAAAAAGATGTATGTTTATCGACACAAACAAAAAGAAATATGTTATTAAATTAAATATAAGCGTTTTAAAAAGCCAGAAAGTCTACTTTCAAACTAGTTATCTATATTTAAGTCTATTATTCCAAATTTATAATTAAATTGTAGCCTTTTAACTAACACGTAATAAACATTAATTTGGCAATCTGATAAATACACATATTACGAGTTGTAACCTTTAATTATCCATTAATAATACAAGGAAGAATCCTATTCCAAGGTATCTTGCAGCTAAGCATTAGATTTTCGCTAAGATATGTCAATCTTAAACAAAATGATACTACATGTAATCCTTATTGTACCTTTACGAAATAAAACGAAGCGTCGAGTGCCAATTAGGCTCACGGTACAAAGATATTTCGAATTTACGCACAAAAAATATTAGACAGTTAACACCAGCTCCTAAAAGCCGTAAACTCACAAGCATAATTAGAATGTAAACATAAGCTGTTATATTTAAATAGTCAGTCAGAAAAATTACATGAAACAATATTTTTTTTAAATTCACGGAATGGCTGTAAGGTGTGGTCGTTCAGAACCGAAAGTAATATATAGCAGATTAGTGATTCCACTCTTTCTAACTTGAAACGCTTTTACTGTTCTCAATTTCGAGATCACTATGGTTGAAGTTTTATGAACAAAAACTATTTAGGTGAGATCCCACTATCGAAAATTATTTTAAAATGTTATCTAGAAGATGTTAAACAAGTTTTAGCAAACAGCAATAAAAATACAAAAAATACGAAATGCTCGACAATGCAATTTGACCGAAGTGACAAGCTTATTGTTTATGCCGTACATAGTATCCTATATGAAACTTAAGAAATATAAATAATTAAACAAATAGTATCTAATAATATGGTGTACGACGAGAATACATGAGAACAGCACATATTATGTTCCAGACAACTCAAACACCATTGTTCGTTTTGGGTGATTGCCGATGTACTAGATAAGGATGATGCAAAAGTCTCTAACTTTCGTCCAAGGAAATTATATAATATATAAATTTAAAAAATCAACTAGGTTTTCAATTTTTTTATACTTGTGTTAAAGATTACTGTTCAATTAAAATGTCACCAAGTACAACCTTACGCGATATTTAAGACTAAAAACTGAGAATCGATAAATAAGAAACACAATAGAAGCAGACAAAACATCCGAATAGGTTATTATTTATACATTTCAACTTGCTACAAATTGCAGTTATATTTTTTAGATTAGGTCTTAGATCATCCATCATAGATTGCTTCCCCAGTTGAATAGCTCGTGGAAGTTATATGAGACTCCTTTTCACTACAACCGTCTGGTATTCCTTCGATACACTTTTTGAGCGGAACGTGGGAATAATTTAAGCATACATCCGCAGACTCGGAAAGTGTGGCTCTACCCAGGAGGCCCGTTACGGTTGAAAACAAAGGAAACCTCTAATAAACTAAGAAAGGAAATCTAAAATTTTCATTGTATTTTCCATAACACAAGGAACCTCAAGCTTAATATGAAACTACGTCGATTTTTACCGAATTCTTTCCTTTGAGCTGATTGGTCTAAAATTTGATGCGCTCAAAATACTGACTTTTATATGATTAGCATATTTGTTGGAAACCTGTTAAATATATGTACCGCGTAGTAAAATTGTATTTCTATACATTATTATTATTAAAATTTTGACTAAGTCATGGATTGCTGCAGTTACGAAAACGCTCCACTTAAACCACAAACATGTCCGTATTATGAGGTTAAGTAAAGTTGGTTTACTCTGTAAGTAAATCTGTTGTTAACCGATTATTTGTTCCATTATACTAAAATACTAGATTTAATAACCCCTATAATTTCCTGTATTATGACTAGCAATCTGTCATGGTGTTAGTGATGTATAACCGACTGGATTGTGTGTGTGACTCACCTTCAGTTAATGTAATTTTAAGATCAGCCATTGTATGTGCACAAACCGAGAAACTTGCAGACCGCAGTGATAGTGGTGACCGTCGGTGGATTTTTGAAAATAGTCAGTATTTTCATATTGTGCTATGCCACTATTATATAAACATCCAGTTAAATAATATTCGTTTTAATACAAATAAAAATAACAAATACTAAAATTCGGTAAACTATTTAAATCCTAACAAAACACTCATATATACATATGTGATTAGTTGGGCCGTTTCCATGGATATTATCTGATTAATTTAGCCCAAATTGTCAAGCATCATAAATTATCAACGTATCTAGTCACGCCATCGAAACATACATACTGATACAAGGGGCAAGAGTCGATATCATTATACATAAATTTCACTTATCTGCTACATTTGGTACAATTTGCTGCCACACTGCGGTTACACTACGTCTGAAATAAATACCTCACACCTTTTGTTCTACTTCCTTTTCGCACTTTACATGAAACGTTTTTGGTTTTGAAAGAATAATGTTACGCCAATTTGAACGTATTTTCGCTTGTTTTTCTTTGTAATGCTATTGAATCTGCCCGTATAGACAATTTGACCAATGTCAAGTTTATTATTATTTATATTATTGTTATTTATAACTATAATTAACGAATACTTACAACTAGACTCAAAACTATTATTTGTGGTTCACACAAAAAATTTTGATAATTCGAGACTAGAACACGCTGCACTTCGGCACGGTGGTTAAGTACCTATAATTATAAATTATTTTTCATTTTACTAGCAAACACGCCAGACTTTGCACTGCATGTTTCAATTTTCACAAAATTGACTACAGCACTACCGGTCATGTTCAAAAATAAAACATAAGAACATTCTCAAAGAATAAATAGGTATGGCGATGTTTGAGTTTTGCGATTACACAATTCCAGGCATTTATTTTATATAGAAAGCTTTAAAATATTGTATATTTTTATCGTACTGTGAAAATGTGGATCTAGACTAGCTTATTTTTTCCTCCACGGTATCGGGCCCCTTCGAATGAAGGTTTAACCGACATTTCTGCATTCTGACATGACCATGACGACTGTCAGTAGAACTGACTATATTTGGAGGACGCCGATGCTTCTTAACTGCACCATACATACTAATAGGTAAAGCAAAGTCATTTTTCTAAGCCACTACAAAAAATGTTGCCCAACTTTTTTTAACAACGGGTATTATATAAAATAAACTCAGATATACCATAAGGGAAAATAATATTTCAGTCCTAATTATTATTTAATAACTCCTACATTTTACATAGAATGATTGTGTAGTTTATCCTAGTTTAATATAATTCAAACACAGATTCAAACTAGAATGTTGGGTGACACCAACTTGAAATTTCATTAAAAGCTCCCGAATAGTCCAGGCGGACAGAGCGGTTAGAATAATAAAGTAGATAAATGATTGTTAGCACCATAGGAAGTTACAGTATAAATAGGATTTTTTTAACAAATAAATTATAGTTAAAAAACTACAAAAAATGCTTTAGTAACTAATCAAACTCTAAAATAGACTGTAATCTTTAAGTTTAGACATTAGATTGTAAAAAAGCATAGGGTGTCTGACATCAAATGTTATAAATAGTTCATAAGTAGCTATTTAAAAAAGTAATCTTATAAAAATCGTAGAAACACACTTCTTACAATAAAATTTATGTGGCTATAGAACAAACTGTTTATGTTAAAGAATTATTTTTACTTATTAGTTCAGCTTATAATAAAAATCATGTTTTTTTGTTGTTATAACTACAACTTATCTTATTTTTAGTTTTAAATTTTCAATTTGAATTCCAAATCGGCATCGATCTTAGCGCCACCTATCAATTTAACAATTCAATTGTACTATTTTTTGTAAGTTATGCTAGGTGATTTTCGTTTATCCTAATGAGCCTTTTTAAGACCTTAAACCACAGTTATGGTATTATTATACTATTATTGACGTGTGTAAATATTGAAGTTAATTTTACGACTCTAAGTTGGAGAAAAGTGTGCGTTATTATTATACCGAGAACTTGTAACTAAACAATTATAATTTTATTCGTGCTTCAACACCCTTGTTTAATTTATTTAAGTATAGAACTAACGATATACAATATATTTGCAGCTCTATATGGTATTTATGAAATATAGCAATAAATTTTATTTAAAAAAATTATATATTTTCAACAATATATTAACAGCTATTTAAATCAGTTAAAGATAATAATATAAATTAAGGTCTATCTTAAAATACGCCTTACTTACATTCTAAAAGGCGTCGTAACGGCCAGTTATTTATCTTATATTCTAACACAAATGTAATCTCATTGTAATCAAAGAGATTGGAAGCAGCGGCGATATATTTTGCTAAGTAATCTTTGCGACTAATGGGCCCTGACAATTTCATTGCAAATAAATCGGTTCTGTACCTTTTAACTTAACAAGCACTTAATGCTATTTGAATAAAAATGACTCAATGAAAATAATAAAAAGTTGCGCATTTTGTATATGCTATATTTTTATTAACATTAATTTGTATTCAATTGTTCTTCCATGAAGCACAGCTGACCAACGAGTAATGACTCTGTGCCATTTGGTAAACATAGTACTGTATACCTAGAAACAATAACGCCCTACAGTTTGTCAGAAGTCGTTGTCGGTATGCCGGACTGTGAGGCTCTTGATAGCTAAAACATATCGGCTGATAATGATACAACTCAGGTCCCTAATATCCCGCTTTATTGTTGCATATACACCAGCTGATCCCAACACTTGACACACTTAAAGTGTACCGCTATAATAAGTATCATGACATGATTGACTATATCATGGCGTGTGCACAGAGAAATTATTTCAACTATTCCCCGCCTCCTCTTTCCACAGCAGAACCAGCCATGTTGGACATCGAAGCCAAAGTTTCACTAGAACCTCCATTCCGACACGAACCAAAAGGTTTGAAAACTCTTATCTTTGGCGCACTAGAGCCGTGGAACCATCTTCCGATCTGGGTGTTCTCTCCTATAATATTGGGTCTTTTAAACGAGGCGTGAAAATGCATTTAGCAGGTCGGCATAATAGTTACGACTGACAGAGGAGGTCATTTACCCTTACGCCAGTTACTACTGTTTTTAGACTGTACTGATGTTACCATCAGGTGACGTACAGTTATTATGCCGAGCCAGGAAAAAAATTGATGTGTCTTGCCACCCAATAAATCATATACATTTGTTCTTGAAGTGTTGTGCATTATCAAATACTAGCAGTATACCTTGTAAATACGAGAAAAATGTAAACATATTCACTAGGTCTTCATTACTACTCAAAATTATAAATAGTTATTTATTTTTGAACACGGAAATTTATTGAAAGCTATGTTACTAGAATAAGGATAGACAATAATAATTAAAAAGTTACTATGTAGTAGTTAACACATAGAGTTGTAAATTAGTCCATTATATAAAATATTTGCAACAGTCGCATCATGATATTTGTGAATTCTATTTCATATAAAATGATTTACTTAGAGGCTATGAATAATTTTGTATCGTGAACATTTCTCGAGAGGCCAAGTTTTCCCGTACATAAATTATTGGCAAACAAGACCCCATCGAATTTATGAGACTTACGTTTGTCGATCCACCAACATGCTTGCCCTCGAATTATTTAATCATTCACATAGACGCAGTGACGATTGGAATGAATATTTATATCAAATACTTAATTTTATTAGCACTTTGTAATCCAGTAATTTAAGAGTTGTAAAATTAATTTCTTAATTCAAGTCGAAACAATTAATTTACACGCTCAGTCAAATATTAAACGAGATACTTCTATTTAAAATAACAAAACTTCACCCGATAACTTAAAGTTTTATTGGCTTTCAAATATTTTCAATTTAAATATTATTGTTCTCAAGATTAGCTCGAATATTTTATAGAAAATTATTTGAAAACCATCATACCGTTTCAATATTCTCAACTTTGTTCAAATTGTATTCGATTGTATACAACAGAAATTTCGAATTTGTATTAGATTGATTAACATTTGATTATTACACACCTATTGTTTCTTTTATTATATTCGTAATACAAAACAAATAATTATACTATTCTCGCAAACAATTGAAATATTATTTTGAGAATAACAAAAGTCTCCGTTTTAGTAGAGTGTTTGAAAGGCACGTAGTATTACATGCCTTTTGATGGCATTGACCTAGTTATTAGTACAATACAATCCCTAAACGACAGCGTTCGTCAACGGATCAACAATCCATAGGGAATAGTCACTATCATATCATATTACAAAGCAGTATGAAAAATCACAAGATTGACACTGTGACCGATTTATGAAAATGCACGTTATGGTCGGGATCTAGTTGGGTCTGTGAAAGCCCCTAAGCCTAACGACATATATCCATAAAAAAAAAAAAACCAGTTTAGTATAGGTGTTACCCAGCTTGAATGCGGATCGTGCGTATTTTAGCAAGGATTTGTATATAAAGGAATTAGTAATGAAAGAGGACAACTACATTGCTATATGCTGATTGCTATTTGCATATTTGTCTTTCTTTAGTTTTCACTTCACTACACTGTCCCCACAAGCATTGAGCCGGCGCCGGTTTGTTATATCTATTGTTTATATTTTCACAACGCTCAACGTTAACGTTAATCTTGAACGTGCACAATCATTCTGTCATAGGTTATATGTCAAACCACAGATTAGATCTTAACTGCATAGGCGCGTTTCTCAATACAACATCACAGTTTCATAGTAAGTACAACAGCAAAAACTAAAACGCTTTAAGCATGTGCTGCCGTGTCGGATATTATATCTGAAGGCGTAACCAAGTTGTTATTTGCATTCGCTCACGTAACTCAAAAATAAATTTACGTGAACAGACCGTGCTAAAAATATGACATCCTTACTATCAGCTATGAAATAAATACCAATGTTATGATTCAAATGCATGTAAATTTTAAAGTTTTTAATACGCTCCAATAGCGGGATTTAGTGTTGAAATATGTCATCGATTTATACTCTAGGATTTTGTAAAAAAAAAAAAAAAATTAACTTTCTCCACTTTACATGGTTTGCTATACCTCCGTTAGTAGTTACTACATACGTGTTGAAAGTATATCACGGAGTTTCTATTTATATATTTTAGTAGTTCACTTTTCACTATTAAGTATATTTTTATCAGATACCTATAACATTAATATAAAAATTATGATAATAGCACGATAAATTCATGCTTTTATATTTACCAAAATTCTCTTGTTAGAAAAGTTAATATCTTTTTTATAAATCCAATAAATTGTAGAATATAGTGCCCTTGGACTTTCTAAAATGACCTAGAAATATTCACAAAGAAACTGCGTAATACGGGCCTTTGTTAAGTGCGTAGTACACAAACCTGGCCTAATATAATAATAATATGTACTGAAAGTTGTAAAGTGGTGGAAAGGTTATTGTTTTTTTTTTATATAATAGTTAAGGCTTAGCTTTATGGCCATAATCTCACCTGTTCTTAAGTGACGATATGGCCCAAATCGGTTGGTAGACACGCTAAACCTGTGGAGGAACTGGCTTTCAAGTGCAAATACCGGAACACACCTATTCGTGTTTGGCGACAGATTTTCAACTTGAGGTTCGTAGCTAGCCAGGCATCAGAAAAAGTCCTGCCACCATGCTATGGTTTCCTCACGATGTTTTCTTTCACCGAAAGCTCAAGCTCATTGTAGGTGGTTGGATTCAAACTCACGTCCCTTGACGCAAAGTCGTACACATTACCATTGAGCTGTCATCGCTTCACTTTGTATGGAAAACAACAATAAAAAAAAATATTCTGTACTAATACCCAACACCGTATTAATATATATAATATACAGAATTGTAATGATTACACTCCCTTTTACCACTCAAATATATGGAAATATAAAAATTAACAATTACATACATACAATAAATTAAACAACAAAAATTAAAAGTTGAATTAAAACTTATGAATTACTATAGAAAGCGGCAAATAATCGATAAAATTAAATTATGTATTAAAATAATATTATAATCATACTATTATTATAAATGAGAAAGTGAGTTTATTTGTTTGTTACGCTTTCACGCCTAACCCACTCAATTGATTGTGGTAAATTTAGGCACAGAGATAGATAGGATCCGCATTTTTCCCCACTAGTGTTGCATGGTCGTAAAATCGAAAATTAATGGATGACTACGTTAAGAAAGAATAGTCATGCCAAATTTAAATGCAATCAGGTCGTTTTGTAGATTTGGTGATAAGAAGGTGGAAGTTGATACTAATAGTTCTAGATATCTAGAGCAAATGTTATTAGCAACTTTCACAATATGCCTTTATTCTTATTATTTTTTTTTTTTTTTTTTTTTTATGGAATAGGTGGCAAACGGGCAGGAGGCTCACCTGATGGAAAGTGATCACCGCCGCCCATGAACACCTGCAACACCGGAGGGCTCGCAAGTGCGTTGCCGGCCTTTAAGGAAGGAATACGCTCTCTTCTTGAAGGTTCCCAAGTCGTAACTGTTCGGAAAGACCGCCGGCGAAAGCTGGTTCCACAGAGTGGCTGTGCGAGGTAGGAAGTGCCTTACAAATCGCACTGTTGTGGAAGGCTGGACATCGAGGTGGTGTGGGTGAAATTTTTTGTTTTGACGCGATGTCCGATGGTGAAATTCAGCGGCCGGGATCAATCCAAACAATTCCTCAGAGCACTCCCCGTGGTAAATGCGGTAGAAGATGCAGAGTGACCCAACATCTCTACGCAGAGCCAAGGGATCAAGCCGATCGGAAAGAGCTTGATCGTCGATAATCCGAGCCGCCCTACGTTGAATGCGGTCAAATGGAAGTAGCTGGTACTGGGGGGCTTCCGCCCAGAGATGAGAGCAGTACTCCACGTGGGGCCGAATTTGTGCCTTATACAGGTTCAAACATTGAGCCGACGTGAAGTACCGTCTCGCCTTACTGAGCACACCTAGCTTCTGTGAGGCCAATTTGGCCTTACCTTCCAATTGACCGCGAAACTGGACGATGCTCGAAATATCGACGCCAAGTATTCCGATACTGGCTTTGGCAGAAAGGGGAGTATTCTCAAAATGAGGAGTTACGATAAATGGTGACTTTTTAGCGGTTAACGCGCAAACTTGTGTCTTTTTGGGATTGAATTGGACTAAGTTAAGTCGACCCCAGTCGGAGACTTTGGTTAACAAAGACTCGACTTCAGACACAAGTTTGTTCCGGCTCTCGTCAACCTGTTCCCGAGAAATATTAGCACGGCCAGTGTACAGTACATCCACAGTGCTATCGTCTGCATAGCAATGAATGCTGCTGACTTGCAGCATGTCATTGATATGCAGAAGGAACAGAGATGGAGAGAGTACGCCGCCTTGTGGAACACCAGCATTGACAAATTTAGGATCAGAGCATGCACCGTCGACGACGACCTTGATGCTCCGATCTGCCAAAAAGCTGGTGATCCAGTTGCATAATTTCTCGGGAAGTCCATAGGAAGGTAGCTTCGAAAGAAGCGCTTTGTGCCATACTCGATCAAAGGCCTTCGCTATGTCCAAACTGACTGCAAGCGCCTCCCCCTTGGTCTCAACTGCTTCTGCCCACCTATGAGTTAGGTAAACTAGAAAGTCACCGGCTGAGCGACCCCGACGGAAGCCGTACTGGCGGTCGCTAATCAGCCGGTGGTCCTCTAGGTACCGCAGGAGCTGGCAGTTGATAACGGACTCCATTATCTTGGAGAACAAGGAGGTGATGGCGATAAGCCTGTAATTGGACGGATCCGAGCGGTTGCCTTTTTTAGGGATCGGGTGCACTAAAGCGGCCTTCCAGGATTTCAGGACTACGCCTAAAGCATAGGAGTACCGGAAAAGTCGCGTTAAAACCGGTGCCAACTCCGGAGCACATGTCTGCAACACGATCGGAGGGATGCCATCGGGCCCACTCGACTTATGAATGTCCAAAGAAAGAAGTGCTTTGCGAACTGCACTTTGCCGGAACTTAACCTCCCGCATCATAGTATCGCACCGCGGGATTATCGGTGGTGAATTTCCTTGGTCATCCAGAGTCGAGTTAGACGCGAAGAGGGAGGCCAGAAGATCGGCTTTCGCCTTCGCGGCATAGGCAAGCGAGTCATTCTCCGTGTGCAGGGGTGGAAAAGAAGGCAGACAGAAATTCCCTAACACAGCCTTGGCGAGAGACCAAAACGCCCGTGTTCCCGACGGGAGACGCGCCAGTCTCTCGCCAATTCTGCCGATGTGCTCTGACTTCGCCTTGGCAAGGACACTTTTGAAGGACCTGGAGGCAGAATTATACTGCTTTTTAAATGCACTGGTATTTACATCGCTAGACGCCGAAGCGTCAGCCCAGGCCTGGTAACATTCCCGCTTTCGGCGTGATGCCGCCTTGCAGGCGCGAACAAACCAAGGCTGGGATTTGCCTCCGATGGGCACTGCAGAGCACGGAATAAAAAGTTCCATACCCTGAAGCACCACATCGGTGACAGAGTCAGCAACGACATCTGGATCATCCAGTGAGAAGCAAATCTGCCCCCATGGGTAGGACGCAAAGAATGATCGCATCCCGTCCCAATCCGCTGACCTATAATGCCATACGCGGCGGCGGCCCGCAAAGCGAGGTCGTATTGTGCGCGTAACCGGCACTGTACTCCGGACAAGACAGTGGTCCGACGAACCAAGAGGGGGATCGACGGAGACCAGGTAGCCGTCCGGATGAGAGGTCAACAGAAGGTCCAACAGGGAAGGTATATGATCATCCACATCTGGGATTCGCGTAGGCGAGGTGACCAGTTGTGTCAAATTATGTACCAAGGCGAAATCGTGAATAGATCTACCCGCATAATCGGTGGTGCGTGATTTAAGCCAGTCGGCATGGTGGGCGTTAAAGTCGCCGAGAATCACGATCTCTGCGGATGGGATCTGCTGCAGCACAGAATCTGTAGCCATCTGCAAGTGCTCAACGAGTCGGTCAGTTTCGGCATTACCGCCATGGGACCTATACAGGCACGCGTAGGTTCGCGGATGGTCATCGCAGTCTACACGTAGCCAGAGGATGGATAGGTCCCGCCCTTCAAGGCTGCCGAGGCGACGAAAGCAGATATCCTCTCTTACGTACACGCACACCCCAGCCCGCGGCACAAAGGAATGTTCCAGTTTGTACCCCGGGTAGGAGAGGAAAGAGGTGTCAGCCGGAGAAGATATCTGAGTCTCGGTAAGGAAGAGCAAGGCCGGCTTCGCTGTCTCAAGGTGGAAGTGGACGGCGTTCAAGTTGGAATTTAGCCCCCTTATGTTGCAAAAGTCCACAGCAAGCGTGGTAGGGGTAGCCTTATGTTGCTTGCTCCGTTTGCCCCGAACACAGAGCGCAAAATTGCCCCTCCCAGAATACGAAGGGCAGCCTGAACATCCACGCTTAGGTAGTGTGCGATCTGAGCGTGGACGTCCAGAGAGGGATTCTCCACCGCGATGGACGCTAGTGGTACCCTCCTGGGGTAGATTAACCAAATTTTGCACTTTCATAATATGGGAGAGGGATGGGGAGTGGGCTTCCGGGACTCTCACAGGCTGAACGAAACGCGACAGCAATGTTGTCACTTGACGTCAGTTTTCCGTGAGAGAGTGGTTTTTCCCCGGGCGTGCCAGCCCATTCGACTGCTACCCGAAGGTGCGCAGCATGGCACTACCACTTAACTTATATCTTCTTATTTAAAATTTTTCAAAGCAGTAAATATTATTTACTATCCTTTTCAACAACCGTTATAAATTATCCGTACACGTTATGTATAAACAGATACTATGGCTATACAATTTATAAATATTTGCATATCACGCTCAAATGTAAATACATATTTTCACAAGATAATTCTCATAAATTTACTTGTCACTACAATATTTACAAGATTTATATTTATAAGTAAATCTATTAATGTTTACGTTGACTAAAGCGTATTTTTGATTTATTTTGAGGTTGAAATAATAATTTATTACCTTTTCCAAGTACTAAAACTGTATTTTGTATACAAATAAAACAATTATTTTACATGAGATGGTGGAACACATTTTTGCTTGAAAAAGAGCTATATATATCACATATAGTTGTTATAGTAAAAGTAACATACATCACATAAAAATCTTAAATTTTATATTCATTTACTGTAACATATAGTATATAATTTAAAATTAGATATCGCAGCAGTAAGTGTACGGTTTACTCGCATGAACATTTAGAGATTTTCAAGTTTTTAGATGTTGAATACTTGCCAAATGAGAAAGAAATCGGGGCTTGATCCTCTTTTGTTTCTACGTATTTGGTTTAAAAAACACTATTTGAATTGGATAATTTGAACTGTCTCTGTAGAAAATTTCGTAATAGGCAATAAATACTTTTAGATTTTACACTTTTAGATTCTAATTACTAAAAATAACGCATTTTTCTTATTAGACAGTTTTATATGGTATATTTAATAAAACGTGCTATATAAATAACATATATTCTTATCTGTCTATCAGTCTGCATTTCCCGATTCACTTAAACATAATTATTCTACGGTTTGTCGCTCTTACAATACTGTCGATAGCATTTTCCAGTCTTGTTTATAAAGCATCCATGAAATCTCTAAGCAAAACATATTAAGTATAAAATGCAGTGTGAAATTCGATATGATTAATATTATTTTTAAGACACATTTAAAAATAGCAATAAATAAACAATTTTTCACATCATAAATTGCGTGTAACAACAAGAAAACTGCAAATTTATGTAAATTTTGTTAGCGAAGTCGCGTGTCGCCGACGTACGGCGTCCGATGCCCCTGATGGAGCTGGTTTCAATGTTCTTATGGAAATATTATTACTACATTATGCATATTAAGACTTGATTTTGCTGTTCAAACTCTTATGCGGGTTTAAAAAAGTATATACAATATGGAACAGTGAACGTAGAAGTTGATAAAATTTTAACATTGCCTATATTCACATTCACGCCATTTGTTGCTAAAATGTTATATTTGTAACACGGAACATAAATTATAAAGTTAGGTTAGAAGATAAAAATCATCATTTATAAAAGTATGATTGTAAAATATAACATAGAATAAAGACGACTGGTAATTTAAGATAAATCATTGGGTGTTTATTTTACCAACACAAAATAATCTGTAACGATTTTTTTTCGAAACTGTTAAATAACGAACCCTTACAATTTATATATATCGCATATATAATAATAACAACAGCCTACATACATTCCACCGCTGAGTAAAAACCTATTCCGGAAAGATGAAACTGGTTTAATTGCCACTACAACACCATTACTCACCTTTTTATAAGTTTTTAACCTGTGCCCATACTCACGCCCGATGTCAAGTAACGATGTGATTCACATGGTGGATACGCTAAGTCTACTGGAGAGACTGGCTTTTAATTGCAAATTGCCGGAATACTGCCATATAGGTATTAGTTAACAGGGTAACTTGAGGGGAGTTAGCTCATACTCTACTATCATGCAATGGTTTCATCACGGTGTTTTTTCTTACCAAAAGCCCGGGCTTATTGCAAGGATTGAATCGCACATTCATCGAGGCGGTGTCCACACATTGTACCATTGAGCCATCATTATTTTCTTTACCATCATCCTCTTGTGCTACAAACAGAAATTACTAAATTTATGTGCATTACACTGTTACACGCCGCGGTTCGAACCTGTGCATATCAAAACGATATATAACTAATTTAATTTTTTTTTTTACAGTTAAGGCTTAGCATTTTGGTCATAATCTCACTTGATCTTAAGTGACGATACGGCCCAAGTAGGAAGACACGCTAAACATGTGGAGGAACTGGCTCACAAATTGCAACTACCGGAACACACCTACTCGTATTTGGCGGCAGAATTTTAATTTTAGGATGGTTACTAGCCAGGCGGGTATTCGAAAAGCCCTACCATTATGCTATGGTTTCCTCTGGATGTTTTCCTTTACCGAAAGCTCAGGCTTATTGTATGTAGATTCGAACTCACATCCATTGACGCGGAGTCCGTAAACACTACCACTGAGCTATCGTCGCTTCAAAATATATATCATCCCATATATATCGTCATTTATTTTAATGCTATAAAACTTGTATATTGTTCAATACGTAAACAATATTTTAATATTCAAGCACTCGAGTGCTTGAGAATTGTTTTTTATATGGTGAAGCAGCAAATAACTATTGTAAATGCATGAGAGAGGGTTTTTAATAAAAGCATTTGTAATAAAAGTAGTTTGATGCACATCCATTCGTCGTACTTCAAACACTATGGACAGATCATTGGCAAAGATCCAGAAACGCCTCGCTTTAGATGACGGCGTAAGACTACGAATGCAGTAAAAGGGGATTTAGTACGTGCTGACGTTTAAATGAACAAATACAAACTTATAAAACCTAAGTTATCAAATCGAGATATTTAAAAAGACTTTTTAAGAAGAGATTATATTACTCTCGTTATTTCGAAAAGAGGGTGGTTCTAAAAAATATAAAATGTATGCCATATCACTCGGTGTATCCAAAAATACAGAACAGAAAAAAGGAATAAAAGCTGGCAGAACTGAAATATTGTTTTTTTATGATTATTCTTCTTACATGCTCCAACATTTGGCGATTTGTTTATCTGTTAGCACGTAAATATAGTTCAGATTTTTTAGTTCAATATTTGATTAGATCACATTTAAAAATATTGCATTTTAAAATTATTAATTGTTTAGATCAGGGTTTGGGACAGATATAAAATTCTAGTGTTCTTAACATTTAAAACGCTGACACGTTATGGTTTTTTTCGTGATTTATTTTGGGAAAACGGTGATATTATTTTTTATTTTTATTTAACACAAAAAACATATTCAGGTACGTGAATGCAATGAAAGCCTGTATTCTGCTGTGAACCTATTGTGTCAGATATGAGAATACTCATATAAATGTCAATAATTTTTACTTTTTTGTTATATTTGACCAATGCATTAATACGCTTGATATATTATATATATAATTTACATTAAAGAATCTTACCTTAATACATAAAAGAATCATAGCTCATGTCTCTTACTAAATACTGCGAACTGTCTGATGTTGAAATTAAAATTCGATTTTTAATTTAGTTTAGGGCGGAATAATCTGAATTTTATCCTTTGAGGGATCTGAATTTTATCATTTAAATTGGCGTCGCCTGAAGCGAGCGGGATTGCCAAAGGCAGTTGGCGTCAGACGCCAACAAGTACCTCCAGAAACTTCGATTAACGAGTTCCGAAGATTTAGTGGCATTGTAATCGCATAAGAATTACCCACGTCTTTTGAAACTTTATAGCGTTTTTTCTCGCGATTTATGGCAACATAAAGGTTTTGAGTGCGATAAACCTACATTTTTATTCATCGTTTCCTGGTTGCTTAATAACATCTAATCCATAAATTGTATGAAATTGCCGTTCCTGTATATTTTCATGAAGCTTGTATATCAGGTAGCGGTACTACCACAGACTGTAAAACTGCCTTACAAATAATACCTTAGAAATGAGTTACACCTTCGAAGTTATGACAGCTAAGTTATAAGTGTGTACGAACGCAGCGTCGATAAACACGATTTCGAATCTCTACAACGAGATTGAGCTTTAGGTGAAAGAAAACATCGTGTTATAAAACCATAGTAGGGTGGTAGGGCATTTCCTAATGGCCGTCTGTCTTAGTACCACCCTCAACATACACATGTGCCAACATATACCACTACATGTGTTCTGGCGACAGCATTTTAACAATAATAATAATAAAATAATAATAATAATTTTTATTGCCAGTAACAAAAGTTTTAGAAATACATGTATTTAAGCTTATTCTACGTGACAAAGGGACAAACTTAGTAAATGCTGTGTGGGACAGCTGCACCACACAGCGCGGGTTTTCAGTCTGCCCCATACTTTATTTAATTCCTTACACATGCGCAATTCGTAGATCGGCAACTCAACACAAACCATTTAAGAGTCAATCTTTCCACTAAGCCTAGGGTGTCCACCATCTTGGGTCACACGTTCACATAATCTCAGGTAAGCTTGGGTCCAAATGCTAAACGTAAAGAATAAAAAACCATTTGTATGGTGTGTGGGTATAGGCCATGACCACCATGCTTAGTGACTGAATTATACACGCGATGAACCCAGACGGCCTAGCCAAGTTGTATTTCTCTAAATTCACCTACGTGAAAAGTAAACAAAAATTGTACATACTGACATTCTAAGTACTAAATGGACGACAGATCTTAACCATAAATAGCGTAACCAGATCGTGTTAAAACCATTAGGTCAACTGTGAAATAAATATCATTAATTTGTCTTTCAAATATATGTGAATTTTAACATTTTTCACACGCTTATATTACGGAATTTAGTTGAGATTTGAGATTAAGTGATAGTGTTGACTGAAATATCATCCTGTAAATTTCTTTAAACATTACTTAATACATTTTCTTATGCTATCCATTGTAGAAAGCGATAACTTGGCTTGGCGGGCTGAACGTACCTCCCTTAAATGTCTCAGTAAGACACGTCATATCAATTATTAAGTTAAATATAAATTCATAATGTAAAATAATGGTACTGTCTATTACGTAAATTCGTTATGTGTTATATTTAATGTAACTTGTGACAGAATTAATTATATAAATAATAAATTCCTGTTAATTCGTTGCAATTCTAGTTTAATTGTATGATTTAGTTTGAATCTTGTTTATCCAACTTGAATTCACAGATTCCTCGAGTGTTACACAAGACAGTAGCGATATTACTTGGCGTGACAAACTCCAATCTCTGAGGCTTGATCTTTGAAATTAGCTCGCTCTACTAATTATCATAAAGTTTTAACTGCAAAGAACTTTTGGCAACACTACCAACGCTTTAACTTGAATTTCTTGGAATAATTGAATATTAATTTACTTTTTTGGCTCAGACGATTTTCTGATAAATATGTTTTTATGTGAGAAGACATTTTTTCCAATAATATGAATTTAGCGCTTAGTGAATAGATCTAGTTCAAATAATTACTGATATGGTTGTTTTATAAATTAATACAAAAACACAAAGCACAACTACTAACTAATTAATTAATATTCTCGTAATATGAACATATTCTTGGCTAACATATATACTTACTTTGTAATAATTATATGAATCATTGTGTTCTTGTACCGCATTCTATATATGTAGTCTATGATAATTTAAACGAAAAAATTCTTCTAATATCTAAATAAGTTACTAATAATAAAATACATCATTGATAAATATAGTTTTCTCAGTGATGTCATAGTAACAATTAAAATTTAAATAAAATGCGTTTCATTCAGTATTTCTTTGCATTAAAATTCGATATATGCCGGACCTAGGAAATAATTGATACAGCCAATTCACTATATTTTCCATTTCTTTGTTTATTTATTATATAACTAGATTTTGCCTGCGGCTTCGCTCGCGTTAATATTGATTTTGTCAAACAAATCGGATGACGCAATAAAAAGTTTCATACAAAGTTTATTTCTCTGACATGTAGCTTATCACCGTCTCCAAGTTCCCATCTATCTACATACCAAAACTCATCATAAACGATTCAGCGGTTTACGCATGAAAGCGTACCACACAAACAAACAAGATTACTTTCACATTTATAATATTTTTAAGATTATAATACACATGTATAACAAAATGTATGACAATTTATTTAAAAACGATCATGGTTGGGTTTTCACGCACCATGTTAATTGCATGAATGAGCTTAAATTTTTGGTAAAGAAAAACATTTGACGGTAGTGAAACATTTTCTGATACCATATTTTTTCATTAAAAAAATATATCGTAAAACATGTATAGATGTGTTCCGACAGGTGCACTTAAGAGCCCATCTTCCCGTTGCATTTCCCCAAGTAAAAAAAAGGCTTAACATGTTACTGTCTTGGGTCACATCGACACATGACTTTAGCTGGGATAGTGAGCAAACCGTAAGCTTATACATTTTATTCTATTAAACATTATTACATTGTCATCATCATCATTCTTTTTATCATATATTCATAACATATAGGTTAACATAAAGAGATTAAATTTGATCTTTGATTATCCGTTTTTAACGTTAATTGAAAGTCGAAAAAGTTGCGCAAAATCTTATTATAAAAACGGAGCATTGTAAAAATCATTATTTTGCTTCGCTCACGTCGATTTAATGGAAAACTGTTTAGTCCTATTATTTATGCCAGGGTTGAGCTGTGTTAAACTACTGGGTAACTTTCACATTTCGGAGCTAATTAAAACCGTTCATTTGGAACATGTTCATTATTGGCTGCATCGTCATCGCAGTGGGATGATCAACTTTACATATATCTATTAAATGTATATACTATATTTTACCAATATTTAGCTGATACTCTTAGGTCAAATAATACACGGTAGCTAACGTGTAAATTGAAGTATAAATACAAACGTATCGATAAATTTTATTTTCTATATATTCTTTTATATTTTATGGTAAATTTGATTTATTTATTTATTTATTTATTGGTAATATTATATGACAACGAAATAGAAATTTAACATATGTAAAGAAAGAACTTGCCAATTCTACAAATCTCCGAAAAAAGTGGATGGCAACAATTTAACCCTAACCCAGCTCTTTTCTTCAATCGCAACTTCTATTAGCGATACGTAGCTAGATTTTGTAACATACGTAACAATTACACATCTACTGATCACATTAGTTAATCTGTAGATTATCTACATATTCTATAGACTAATTAATATCTGTACTGATTTGAGAAGGTTCTAGTCATATCTTCAATATCCGAGATCCAATGTTATAAAAATAAAATGGGACACCCTCAAAAATATTCAATACCATATAAAAACAATTTTACCAATCGGAATATAAGTGATGAAGTTTTCAAGTAAATAAGATACAACCGAGTTAAGAATTTTTTTTTTTTGCTAAAGTCGGTTAAAATACATGTATATAAAACACATATAAATTTTATACATATTATATAAATTTGAATTTTATATTAGTCTAAACAAAATAATATTAATCGTGACAGGACAATATTAATTTTATATAGACTAATTAATAAAATGTAAATAATGTAGTTTATATCTCTCATCGAAAATACTGTTTGTTTCATATAATAAATTGTTTAGGAATTTAGAAAGTAAGTTAGGACTGCACGGTTGGCGTATCAGTTAAAACAGTTCGCTCATGGAAAGCATCTCGTCGATTGTTGTCAGTTCGAGTTCCACACAGGGCACTTATGTGTGGCAAAAAGAATTGTTCAGAGTTTGATTTTCACTTTATGTCCATTAAATGTGACTATAAGACTCTTCACATTTGGCGTTGGCGACATTGCCTACATAGGCAGATACGATTATATAAAAATTGAGTTATAATTTATTTATATTAAGTATGAACAATAACGATATCAGTAGGACGCGGGCTCCAAATCATAAAATAAAAACAATACCGGACATGATTGTGAAGGACAAAATGCTACGATTCATTCCAAACGAGTAACTGTACAAGGGGTAAATTGAAACGCGGGTTGGAAGACAGAAATTGGCAAGTTTGAACACCACACACAACCATTCCGAGGATTTGTCGGACCCTCGTAAAATTCTCTTCCAAACAGAGTAGCCCGAGGTTTATCTTATTTTGAAAAGCGCCCTTACGGAAAGATGACGCGGCGTTTATGAGGAGAACGCGGTGTCAGTTAACATAAATATTATCGACATTTAACTTTGCTATTATGCGCATTACCGAGCAAACATTCACAATATCCCTTATGTATATATTGTTTATCTTTAAAAATAAGCTATAATAAGTACTTTTAAATTCCACGAATTACAGTGACAAATTAATGTCAAACTTTAAACTAGTGTCATAATGCTGAAATGTTAGGGTCATCCGACTTATTGTTTATTTAGATAACTATACTTGAATATTTAAAATGTTTAATATTTAAATAGACATAACTGTTTTATTAATTATTTGAAATATTTTATAGCCAAGCATCACCGATATACGTATAGTATTTGATTATTTTATTTCTTAAATCTGTTTTGTGTAGTAACGTCCTATCTCTCTTAATTCCTTGTAAAAATTAATGATTGAAACATTATTTTACACAAATAGGTTTATGATTATTTTGTTAATTGTTATTTTATCATAATTCTCATTAACATGTGGGAAGCGCTATCTGTTACGTAACTAACATGGCAACTGTTGAATTATTTTCGTTCTATTTACAAATGCTCTACAAAAATCAATCAAATATGTGCTATTTGATTCTAGTTACAATAATATGTGAAGTATTCGTATAGGTCGCCTAGTAATTAGTATTACTTAAGGTAAAATACAAAGAAAAAATTAATAATTATATTCTGTGAATCGGTATATTCATTTGGTTTTACTAGTAAACTATAATAGTAATCTCAAATTTCAGAGTTTCCATCGAATACACATGCAACTTTACATACAAATTAATTATATGAATAATATTTTCTACGAATTTACGATTACAAATGATTTTTGTACATAACCATTTCGCAAACCAATTAAGTAGCAATACAATAAATGTATTGCTGGGTCAATTTCCCTCGGTTCATGTGAAAAACCCAATATACGTTAAGACTAAGAAGGTTAAGTTGAATCATCATGATATCTCCAAAACTACTAGATACTGGATATTCTTTTCATGGTGTACACGCTGACTTAGATCGGGATATTATAAAAAAACACGATAAGTTTTGCCAAATTATAACCGTTGTCTTTTTCTTTTGTTGTATTCCTTATATCTTTATTATGTAAACCATTGTTTTAAATGTAGACGTAACACAAACTGAGTATCATCAATATATACTGAATAGACAAACAAAAAACTATGAGTTGAAGATAGTTTTATTTAATTTCAGTTCTACATGATTTATTTCATGAAATATAGTATTTAAATACTTCTATTTCTTTATTGATTTTATTTTTATACTTTCAACTCGTCAATTACTGTGTTATCTGCAACCTGAAACATACAAACTTTTAAAGAACACATCCAACCTGCAAAAATTAAACAATATCGATATAAAAAATTTAACATACATCCCATTTTGTTACTTATTTAGCTATTACAGTTACATACATCATTTAAAGGAATTAACATGTGATTTTCTTTTTTTTCTCATAATGGTAGCTGCCTATCTATGTAGACAATTTCACCAATGTCAAATGTGACAAGTTTTAAACTTGATTGCCAAATATGTAACACATAGTTTCATAAACGTGTTTTGTTATTTTTAATAACTTACGAGTTGAGTATTTAACTATAATTTCACACCATGCGAAGTGATAATGCTGCTAAAATTATAAAACGTAAAGTGGAATGACTAGTTTTCTGGAGGTTTTAGTAGAACTTAATTATAGATTTCTAGCAATAAATTTTCAACCTCAGCTTACCTTATGCTAGCCAAGAGGGATCTAGAAAATGGACTACCAGTATGTTTTTCTTTCATCACAACATTTCATTCACACAGTAATGAGGCTCAGATTCGAATTTACATTGGTTAATGTGATGTCTGAAACCACATTGACCTATCGTCACTTCAATTAATAAAAACGTAAAAAATACCTTTTCAAGAATCTACAATGTTTTGCGAGGAATAAATCCGTGAAGTTCTTTTTTTTCTTCATCCGTATAATCGGTAAACTGATTTAAGTCAAAGACAGCAGTAGGTTCTTCTTGGTTTTTTCTATTTATATCATTCAGTGTTGCGACGAAATAAAGAAAGTGAAGAAAACGATCCTGTTGGCTTTTATAATGTTTATTGTATTTGATAACGTATTCTTCGAACAGTGGTACCGCATCTTTCAGATCATAATGCGGTTTTTCTATGAATATATTGCAGCGAATCATCGCGAAGAGCAAAAAACATATTGCCACAGTAAACATACGCATGACTGAAATTCTTCCTACGTTCCTGTAACTAAAACTATGGAAGTTCCACTTGATTTATATGCATTTACACGAGTATGACATTATTTACAGACATCGTTCATTTGAAACGGCTAAATGCAGTACATATCAAAGTAATTTTACAAGGCAAAAAAAAACTTAAACAATATAAGTAATTACATGATTAGATTGTATCATCACTCTCTCATCTATTTTTACTGCAGAACAGCAGTGGAACTACAAAAATGTAATTCGGTTCCTAGAGTAACAACTTTATTGCTTTTATTATCAAAATGCCAATGCTTGTTTGCTATGTGCTGCAAGAACTATTCAACTAATGTAGAAAAGTATTTTTTAATTTATACCGAAAAATCAATTGAAATCTCAATCAAATCAAAAATCAAAAAAACACTGCAGTTTCTCAACTGTCCCCCCATAAGATTTAGTATGTTAGCGTCATGGGTCATATCGCCTTTTACCACTATGTAATTGTTATCAAACGCTAAACCTAAAAATAATCAACTTTCGACGCTATAGCTCAGTTGGTACTGTGCACGGACGCCGCGTCAAGGGACGTGACTTCGAATCCACCTACAATAAGCTTGAGCTTTCGGTAAGGAAAACATCGTGATGAAATCATAGCATGGTGGCAGTGCTTTTTCTAATGCCCACCTGGCTAGCTACCACCCTCAAGTTAAAAATCTGAGCCAAATACCTATAGCTGAGTTCCGGTAGTTGAACTTGAGAGCCAATTCTTCCACTTAGCTTAGCGTGTCCTCCATCTTGGGCCACATCGTCACTAAACATCAGGTTAGATTGTAGCCATAACGCTAAACCTTAAATATAAAAAAAATTGGCAATTAATTCAATGATGCTTACACAAGTTAAATATTTAGATTACTACATTCATTTTATAATAATATCGCGAGCTCATTTAAGTGTCACATTAAATATCTAAGTATCTCCATAAAAGTGATAAACTATACTTCAAAAATTATTCTAATATCATCGGCAATGAAACATGAATCGTACTGTACGTGAGAAAATCTCTAAATGCGATCAATATTTACCTTTAAACCATTACCAACGAAGTGTGAAGATAAGTAAACATGAACAATATTAATTTTCTTTATCGCTAATATCTTGTTTGTGGTTTGCACATTCTCAAAGCATTAATATTTGCTTATACACGTTATGAAAACTTAATCACATATGATTAAATATCTGCACCCTGCCCCCCCCCCCCCCCCAAAACAGCTTATAACAATGATAGCGATTCTTTATAGTACGTTCAAAATCTTACAGAGCAAGCTTGGTAGCATCAAATTGCAGGCAACTACCTCCATAAATTGACTATCTATAAATTCTTATAATATCATAGTACACATATTTCATCAAATGTAACGAATATAATCAGCCACAGCATAAGTTATAGTTTTTAATCTTACTCATCTGTTAAATATGTATGTTTTGAGAGAAGTGAAAGGGTAACTATGCAATCAGATCTATAATACTTTCTTAATATGCCATTTACTGTTTTCCTTTATTCTTATTGTTGATAATTAATCTATTATATTGAGGTAGCCGAAGCCGCGTGTTTGAGTTGTTTTCAGGCTGATGTTTGTCTTACAACCATTTAAGCGGATACATATAAAAATACAACTCTTGCTTTTCGTCACCTCACATGGTTTGACGTAGTACGATTTTGGGTTTGTTAACGTGGCCCTTCGGGTATTATCATTTTGAATTTTATTTAGACTTCAAATTAATCGTGACTGGATGTTAGTTGTGAAGTGACCCAGGAAAGTGGGCTGGCCGATTCGTGTGTCGATTGGTGACGGCAGCTCGATCGCCCTGGTTGAACCGTTACACATATTACTGTACATGTACCGAGGGTCAAGGTAAGATAAAAAATTCTGTGTATCGCATGCAACAGATCGAGTTGCCCGCGACCCGCGAGCAATTTCAGTGATTGAGGGGCCCAGCAGTGCTCGCATTTTAAGCATTGTTGACAGCTTAAACACTTCTACTAGATCCATTGACCGCGTTTAAATTATTAGCGAATATATAACAAAGCACAAACACGTGTTTCAAGTTATGAACACAATTATTTTATTTCAATTTGTTTAAAAGTATCCGATGAACCATGCATATGGATAGCAGCTTCAGTTTAGTAATGCTATATAACGATGGTTTACTCCAATGTATAATTTTTTTGTGAAAAAAGGAGCTTATTTGTGTTTGTATGTTTTATTTACTCCTGTGTTAAAGAAAGCTATATCAATTGAATTATAAACCTAAATATGAAGATCTCTTAAAGTGAAAACTTTTTGAGACGCTATGAGCTTTTTATTTTGTGTGTGTTGAATAAGACTGAGCTAAAAACTCGGCTATGTGACTTTCGTTCGGATATAGTCAGCTCGAATGGAATAAGGGTGCGAATGATATATAATCAACGCGTCACTAGTATACTCGTCAGCATCACATGAGAGAGCATGACGCATCATTTATATTCAGTATCGACATAAACACCTTATAAGTCGTGTAAATACATTTAAGTTAATAGGTATGTTATAGTTGTAAATTTTATTATTAACCATGCCTTGATCAAATTTTCTTAAGTCTGTATAATCTTAAGAATACACCATTTTCTTCTAATAGACTACTTTTTAGACTGAAGTTAAGGGCATGGGCGGGAGGTACACAGTCGAGAGATATTAAATATTATTTACTCTGCAAACATTTTCAGCTTTTACTCTCATTGTGAACCTTTTGTACTGGCTCACATCAGCGTGCATTTCCTAAAAAAGTTTATATATTAATTGCTTAATTCATATTGTCAAGGTAACATATCTAGGTCAATGAATTACTTTCCTCAAAGTGAACTTTGAAATTATAATTAACAGTTTTATATTCACTAATAAAATATTTATTAATTTCTTGCGTAAATATATACAGCATAAACTACATTTAAAGACGCGATTTAACGATAAACTCTCTAAACCGTCTACATTGCTAACCTTTAGTTGTTTTACCTTGTTGTTAAACACAACATCCTATTTTTTTAATTATAAGTAAAGAATACAAATATTTTTAGATTAACATTTATTTACACTTACATTATAATATTTACTTAACAAATAAACTGTATAGTCTTCAGTAAATACTATTGAAATAATTATAAGTATTATTATCATGTTCAAAACAATATGCATATTATGCATAAAAATATAAGCTACACAATTTCTATTATACTGACAAATAAATCCATAAAATCTACACTAAGTTACACGCTAATAGGAAAGTATTTTGCTGTTACATATACAATCTAAAAATAAAAATTACGTAACGTTTTCTTTTCATACTTAATAACTAAACCTAAGTTATAGCCACAATCTCACCTGATGGAAGTGAGGATGTGGCCAAAGAGGGTGTACACGCTAAGTCAAGTGGAGGGACTGACTCTCAAGTCCATCTGCCTATAAGTATTTGGCGGAAGATTTTCAACTTGAGGGTGGTAGCTATCCAGGCGGGCACTAGAAAATTACCTACCACCATGCTATGGTTTCAACACAATGTTTTCCTTCACCGAAAGCCCAAGCTCAGCAGCAGGTGAATTCGAAATCACGTGTCTTGACGCGGCGTCCGTACATACTCCCAACTAACCTATCGTCGTTTCGCGTATTTATGAACCGGCAATATATTAACCTTAATATGTTTACTATTGTCTACATTATTTACAAAAATGTTTATTGTACACCTGAGCGAAAGTATGGTACAAGACACTAACAACAAAAAAAAAAAAAAATAAGTATTAGGCGACTGTCGTTATTATTATTGCAGACTGCAAGTATAATTATGCAACCAATTGTTAGTCCAATATACAGATTATCGCATAATGTATGGGACAGATCGCGGCGTACCAAAGCAATTTAATTTGTTTTACGTCATATGTATTGCGGTTGTAATCCGAAATTACTTTGCCATCAAATCAGTGGACCTACGAACCTATCCCTCGTGCAAGAAATAATTAAAAAAATAATTAATTATTGATGGCTTTATTTGTAAATTTGAAATAAATATTTCAATCTAATATAGGTACTCATTCAAGTATAAAGTTAAAAATATGATGATTCCATTACTATAGCTGATTAAATAGATTTTTTTTTTTCGACCTGACATACGCTGTTAGCCGTAAGGGCTTTGACAGCTTCACCGAACTTTTTGAGGCGAATGCTAAGGGCACTCAGCCCCATGGCACTGGGCGCAAGGGTGCCAGAATGGCCGAACCTCGGCTTGGACTACTGGTGGAACACGAACAAAGATTCGCGATCCTAACTAACCAACAGGTCCTAACAATAACATAGGGCAAACCACGCGAGCGCCGCAGGGGTAGTCCCTTACAGAACCGTGTACTTTATGTGTGGGTGTGCACGGATGATATGCGGTGTGATGATATACTCTCAGTGATGTAGAGTGTCACTGTATCGCGCGAGCAGAGTCACTTGAGGGCTCCTATCCGGAGGATCGATCCTAGGCTCAAGAATCTGCAGAGGGAGGCCGCGGCGGGTGTGCGGGAGCGAAATTTACCGCTCGGCCTCGGCGGCGAGAACGGCGGTTACGCGGGCGTGTGCGCGGACACGTGTAATTGGTGGAGACGGCAGGGAGCAGCGCGTTCAATCTTGTTATTTTGTCGACGGGATCGGTGAGGCAATTACGTGGCCGGCGTGCGAAGCGTTTAGCATACGGATTAGGAGTGTAGCTAAGTACGTGTACTATTTAGTGGTTGGGATGAACTTCGGCCTTTTCGAAAAATTTCTTTATGACATCTTTGATATATGCATATATGGACGGAAGGTCCATATCTTTATGTAAATCTACATTGCGGACATAGGGTGGAGCTTGGACGGCTATACGCATGAATCTATTTTGTAACACTTGTAGTTTGTAAAGGGTGGTGCGCGAAGCGTGAGCGAATACGGGGCAGCTATAAGTAAGTATGGGACGGATGCATACTTTGTATATTGTGAGCTTATGTCTGAGTGACATTTTGCTCTTAGAAGAGGTAAGATTGCGTAGCAGAACCATAGCCGTGGAGGCTTTTTTCTGTACGTAATCTATATGTTTGTTGAATGTTAGGCGCCTGTCTAAAACTACACCAAGATATTTAGTATGATTAGCCCAGGGGATGTTGACACCGAAAAGGTGTAATGTTTTTCTTATATTCCTCCTCGCGTGAGGATCGAACATGATAGCCGCACTTTTGTCTGGATTTATTCCTATGCGCCATTTGAGGCACCAGGACCCAAACGTAGAGACGGCCCTTTGGACGCGGTAATATAAATGAATCCTATTCCTGCCCGAGCTGAAGATGACTGTGTCGTCTGCATAGGAGCCTATTGCGACGTTGGAGAATTCGGGAATGTCGCTAACGAACAAGTTGAACAGGCAGGGTGCTAGGATAGAGCCTTGGGGGACTCCTGAGCGTATTGGGTGAGGCGAGGATAAGGCTCCGTCTGCTTTGTAGCAGAAGGAGCGGTCCGATAGGTAGGCAAGGATTATGAGGACTAGCCTGTCCGGAACTTGTAAGAGATTGAGTTTAAATATGAGACCTTCGTGCCAGACCTTATCGAAAGCTTTGGCTATGTCAAAAAATACGGCAAGTGTGCTCCTAGGGCGATGTAACTTGGAGAGAATATGCTCCGTGAGGCGGAGAACTTGGTGGGTGCACGAGTGCTTGGGTCGAAAGCCGAATTGCTCGTGTGGTAAAAGACATTTGTCTGAGACAGTTGATTGAAGTCGGTTCAGAAGGAGTCGCTCGTATATTTTACCAATCGTATTGAGGAGGCTTATCGGGCGGTAGCTTTCCGGAAGGGATGCCTTTTTTCCGGGTTTACGGATACCTATTACCGTTGCCATTTTCCAAGCGACCGGTAAATGGCAGTGAGTTATGGCCGCGTTGAAGATGCAGACCAGAAGAACTATAAGTTTGTCAGGGAGAAGTTTGAGGGCTTCATTTCTGATTCCGTCGGGACCGGGGGCTTTCCTTGATTTAAGGCCTTTTATAATCGCGAGTACTTCGACAGTTGTAACCGGATCTAAGTTTTCGATTGGAGGGGTCTCTCTTATTGATTGAATTGTTCGATCGACCCTCCCGATATGCGTGGTATCTATGGTATGATATTCATACGGATTAGGGGAACACTGTTGTGCGAGAGTGGCAGCGAGATACTTTGCCTTGTCAATACTTTCGAAGGCCGGCGGATTGCCGGGGCCTCTATCTAACGGGGGCATTGCGGACGAATAGCTGCTCTTCTGTTTACGAACGAGATCCCAGAAGGCGAGATGAGACGGTTTGATTTCCTCTAAGAGGCTGTCCCATCTTTGACTACGGAGTTCAGAGATACGAAATTTAACTAATCTTTGTAGGCTACGTAGCCGTTCACGATTTTCCTCCGTCGGATAAGAATCGTGAGCGCGTGTCGCGGCGTTTTTCTCCGTGATCAGTTTTCGAATATCATCAGGAAGTATGAAGCGGCGATCATTTGCCGCCCTTACCTCTTTTGAGGTTTCCCTGATGGCATTCTGGAGGTGACCTACTAGGGAGTCAATCGCCACATCAGCATCGCTCACAGACTTTATCTCGTCGGGGATACTGTCTAAATGAGGAGAAGAGAGATTAATTGAGAGATAATGTCTGAGTTTTGGATAGTCAGCCACTTTGACTGAAGCGGGTGTGTGGTCACCCGAATGACCTAGTTGCAGAATTACTGGGCGGTGATCGGAATCTAGTTCATGTACGACTTCGATTTGCCGTACTTGAAGCGCGATCCCTTTTAAAATAGCTATATCTAAAACTGAAGGGCGGCAGTTAGCTTGATAATGAGTTGGCTCTGAAGGGGTAATTACATCGAAGATAAGCGCATTTTCTAGCCAGTATAGTGTCCTACCATTAGTGGTAGTACGCGGGTTGTTGTATTGAATGTGCCCGCTATTTAGATCGCCAGCCACTATAACAGAGTCACCGAGCGCGAAAAGCGTCTCCAGATCCGACTGGAGGAGAGTTTTATTAGGCGAAAGGTACGCGGAAACGATAAAGATAGTGGGATGACCAGTCATACCCACTCTACACACCGAGACTTCTAAATTTGTAAGTTCGGGAGGATCTATTGGCATGCAATACAGTGGTTTTCTATAGTATATGAGCGTGCCGCCGCCTCTTACGCCGATACGATTATTTCTTACTATCTTGTAGTTCGCAATCGCGGGATTGCGAACGCTCGGTTTTAAAAGAGTTTCTTGTGCTAGAAACACATCTATTTGCCGCTCCTTAAGGAAGCTAGCTATCAAGTCGCGTTGGGGTTTCAGGTTGCGCGCGTTAAAAAAGGACAAAGATAGGCCTCGGGGTCTAATCTTTTCCTCCATTGCGAGTTTATTTAGGAGAAGCGCGGATAAGGCGTTGCATAGTCCTTGCAATGCCTGGGAAGCACTAAATGGCTTTTAGACGGCTAAAATCTTGACTAGCGCTAATCATGTCGTCGAACGCAATGATATCATCTACGGAATGTTCTTCTAGTAGTTCGGCGAGCCAGTCGATGCCTTTGAAACCAGTAGAAGGGCCGGCCGCGGTGAGTTTCGCGGGTTTAGCCTTCGGAGGCTGCTGATTGGTGGTCCACGCGTTGGTCGAAGCTAGTGTGGGTCTTTGGGGAGGAGATGGGTTCGCGGATGTGACCCGCGCTGGCTTGCCCAGGCTCGGGAAATCCTGATTAGACATGAGTGGCGGCGGTGCGGTACGTGCAGCCGCTGAGTGCGCTGAAGGCGCTTGTGTGGGAAAACGCGTGCGTCTCGTGCGTGGGGCACGTTCACACCCACGATAGTTCGCGGGGTGCCCGGCTTTGCCGCATAGGACGCAGCTTGGTGGTTCGGGGGACTCAGGGGTACGTGGGCACTCCTTAGTAGAGTGATCTTGTAGACACTTGACGCAACGCGGCTTAATGAAGCAGTTGCGGGAAGAATGGCCATACGATTGGCAATTGTGGCATTGAGTAGGGCTGTGTTTTTTGTGCGGTAATTCGACAGTGATGCCGGAGAGGCCGCACACGGATTTAAGCGAGAAGATTTCCTTGCCTTCCTTAGAGCGGTCTAGGATGACAAGAACAAGGTCGAACAATTTTTTAGTTATGTGGTGGTACATGCGGTGTACCTGGTGGACAGGAAAGTTTTGTTCCTTAAGGGACGCAATGATTTCCTCCTCGGGGAGTTCTTTGGGGACGCGCCTAATAACCACGCGCAGTAAACGGTCTTCTTCCAGAGTGAAAGTGAAAAATTGGTGTTTTCCTTCTCTAAGGAAGACGGTGAGATTTTTATAATCTAAAGGCGTAGGGACTTTAATTTGAATCCCGGCAGGGGTGCTACGGGCGCTAGTATAACGGATTTTTTTAATATTAAGCTGCGTGGAAATATTTAACCAAGCTGCTTTGTCAGCGATAGTGACGGGTGGTGGTTGGCGGACTGCTTTTTCAGTCGAGGTCGCGGGGCCAGGAACAGGAGTCGCAGAGATTGAAGGGGTCGCAGGGACGCGGGTGCTTTCGGTCCGGCAAGCCTTGGCTACTTTCGGTTCGGTAGTTTCTGGTGAAAGTACCCTTTTATTTTTAGGTTTGACCCTACTGACTAGCGTGAAGTTGCTGTCGGTATAAATAGATTCGGGCTCCTTCATTTCTGCCTCGTTGGTTGGTGTCGGGTCCGAGCTAAGTGGCGAGAATGAATTCGCGGTAGGGATCGCATGCGGAGCATATGAGATGAGTTGCTCGAATTGTCGCGACGTTGGTACCTGGGATGTAGGTAGTATGGGAGAGACAGGTGCCTGTGAATGACTATTTAGATTCCTTGTTGGGGAACGCGATCGCGAGCGAGAACGAGAGGTCCCGAGTGTGCGGGACGGAGAAGGAGGGCGGGTGCGCGTGGGCGCATTTACCGCCGCTGCCGGGATACGCACATTTTGCGGTGGTTGGGGCTGGGTAGCAAGAAACTCTTGAAAGAGCTCTGGGTGTATCTTATCTACGAAAACTCGGAACCTATTTAGCAAAAGCTCTGAGCGGTTTGCCATTTCGGTAGCAGCCTTGGTGTAACGTAGGTTTAAAAGGAAACCTGTATAAAAAAACCTCCCTGCCTGAGGGGCAGGGGGCGCGGCTAGAAATAGTTAAACGAACTATCTACAGTTCGACGAAATAACATTGAAATACAATCTAGTGCACGTGCAAAACGTAAAGAAAAAAGAAACAAAATAATAATAAACAATATCTGAGACCTTGCCTGTAAAAGTAATAAAAGGCTTAATGGAAATTAAGTGTTACCTTTGTTGGCAGCCGGTGACCGGCGTACTTACAGTGGCGGCACTTTGATCACTGCACTGTTTCACGATAACGACAAACAATACTCTGAATTCACAATAATAAACTACGAGAATTCTCACAATGTAATATTAACACGATAGCCAAACAATAGATTGAGTTTAAGAATAAACTAATTATCGGTAACACGAACTTTATTGTCGGCAATAATAGACGGATTATTGCCGATAAGACGTAAGAATAACACAAAGAAACAATAGGCGGCGCGGTAAAGCGCAGCGATCGGTTTCGGGAACAATCAACGAGCGCTCACGGACACGTCCGTTCACGACCGCGGTTGAAATCGAACTCGCAATTAAATAGAATGGGAACATTCTTTGTAATAAATCCTAATATTATTAATTATCAATCATAATATATCAATCAATCAATCAAATCAGATCAAAAAATATCAATCAAAGGTGTATGTTATGGGGATTTCGACACGTTAACTATAGGACTGACGCAAAATTAAAGCGATATTAGCTAATTGGTGTTATGTACGAACACAGAATCCATCGATGTGAGTTCGAATCCTTGTAACGAGCCTGGACTTTCAAAACGTATGTTATTAGTGTAACCCAATAAATAGAATGGGAATATTCTTTATAATAAATCCTAATATTATAAATGGTATTAGCTAACGTTGTATAAGAAACAATACGGACGAGTTAGCCAAAACTACTTTCAACATACTTAATTGAACCATAATTTTCCCTCGAGTAATCCAGCGGAACATTTCATATTTTGTCGCGAAAAAAAACCAAACTATATAAACAACGGAAAATTCCGAATGTAACGTAACCCAATTAATTAAATTATTCGCTTAATATTGTATTAAAATGTAGTCGTCTGCTTGTATACACAAAAAATATGTATTGCTTACAATAGCAAGTAACGAACAAAAATATGGTTGTGATTAGGGTTGCCCACCTCCAGCGACAGCCTGGTCGTTCCGATTTCAGGCCACTAGAAGATGCTTTCCATAATCGGTGATTTAATTGTAATTATGCTAATGAGTTAACATAAAAATGGGCATATACAATTTAATAAGTAAATTGCATGTATATAATTCCTCAGTTCACTGTAACTTATAAAAAGTGAAATTTAATTTTCCAACTACAAATCGCCTTTTTAGTAAAAACACCGCAAGCGACAAAAAATTGTTTTCGTTGTAACCTACTAAAAATGTCTTTGTAAATTAGAAGCAGAATGCTAAAGGTCGCTATTTTAATACATCAGTGGTGAACAAAAATTCATATTCTTTAATAAAGATATCATAAATACTTTTTAATTGGGAAGGGAAAACTGTCTCCTTTAAAAAGTACAATTATCGCTAACGATGTTTTTTTCCGAAATAGCTCGATATATTAACAATAATCATATTATTATTGTCGACAAATTTCATTCTTCATAAATTGTGCTATTTCTTTCATTCTTTAACATACTCTCGACTTTTGTTTATTGCTCTCTATAAGTTAAACTTGAAAACTTTATACGTTTCATATTTATCTAGGTTAAGAAAAGTAAAACATAATACATAGATATAATTTTTTATGCACTGAAACGATTATTTTTGTTAATATGTTATTAATAGGTAGGTGATAATAAATAAAAATATTGCTTGTTATATTAAAATTAATTCTTAATAAAGAGAAAATTTATATCATGCTTTATATTGAGAAAATAAATAGTAACATTACAAATAATCTTAATTTCACAATCATCGTTACAATTAGTAGGTAATACTTTTAGTGTACATTAAAATTTATCCTTCGCATTCAGCTTTACTTTAAAGTTTGTAGGTATTAATCATTTTTGTAAATGCATCAAATTCATTACACTGGAATTATTTAATCTGAGTGAATATTCCATTATAGACGTTATTCAAATTTAATTATCTATAATATTTAATAATATACTAAAACACTCGTACTATTAGCAATTATAAATTAAATAGGTGTGTCGCGAATATTGGCTATCGGCTGCTCATCTATTGGTGCATCTGAAACAAGTATACGTTCATATTTAATTTAACACAAATACAATTTAGAGTAAAATATGTTTTTTGTTCTAATTGCGTTATATATAAACATTTACTTTACTTGTTTTTAATATATCAGATACATTTTCCACTCGGTCATTCGTAGTCCGTATTCATATCTAGTTGTTTACATACAAAGTAGCGTCATAAGAACTAATAATTTCAGTTTTGCACTTTATAAAGTTGTTTGTCCATAAATTAGGAAAAGTGTATCCCCTAGCTGCCATACGCTAAAAATACCCATAAAAATACATAAATATATATTTTAAATATGTATAACTGTTAAAGGACGTAAGTTTGAATCCACCTATAATGAGCTTGAGCTTTCGGGGAAGGAAAATATCATGATGAAACCATAGCATGTACATACATAAGTTGCACTTGAGAGCCAGTCCCTTCACTAGGTTTAGCGTGTCCACCAACTTGGACCACATCATCAGATGAGATTGTGGCCATAACGCTAAACCTATAAAAAAACATCTTTCAATGTTATATCACACAAGCTACTATCCTACGCCACATAATTTTAAGGTATTTAGTAAATTGTAAAATATAACTCGCTAAGATAAAAATAGCTTCCGAGTACTAAATAGTCAAATATTAATCAAAGGTGTATGTTATGGGGATTTCGACACGTTAACCATAGGACTGACGCAAAATTAAAGCGATATTAGCTAATTGGTGTTATGTACGAAAACAGAATCCATCGATGTGAGTTCGAATCCTTGTAACGAACCTGGACTTTCAAAACGTATGTTATTAGTGTAACCCAATAAACTTAGTATATTACTACTTAAGTCACATCCTCACTTAACCATCTAGTGAGAGGGAAAAAGAAACCGTAGCGGCAGCAAAAGTAAGAAGGATTTTGAGCATGAATGATTAATGAATTTGAAAGAGCCAGGGACTCTTTCGATTTATTTATTTGTGCCTACTACAATAGGGATATAGTCTAATTTATTATTTGTTGAGGAATATGTTTAGCTCATTTATATCCTTGTTTAGACTTTACTTTTTTGTTGAATAAAATAATAGTTAGTATTGACATTAAGCCTAATAATAAATAAATCTTTAAACAAACCCTTAATAAAAAAATAAGATTTTTGAAAACAATTATTAGTTACGAACATATTTAAACATCAATAAATATAATAATGTATAGAAGTACTATATGATATATAATAGTATATACAAGTTTAGGTAATATTTTTTCCTACTCCTATCAATTGGAGTAAGAGACAGTACTCACCCGTCAACAGTATCCCGAGTTGATCACTGTTACAATATATAGGATTCACGAGAACATTGCTCAACTGCTCCTTAACGGCAGGTTTGACATCACACCATAGAATACGTCCGTCACGCGTCCATTCGGTCACCAACATTTTTATGCTCTGGAAATACATTAAGAAAGGATTTTTTTTTAAACTGCTCGATTACTCTGTTGCTGTAAGCGTTTCCCCGGCCGCTGTCACCGTGGCGATAAACCTGACTTATGACTATCTATTTGTTGGATTTCATGATCAGGTAGTATATCTAGTTCTCTGGCGTAAAGATCGACATAACATCGACAATCAGCAAAGTATTGCGGCCACTCTATGATCGTTTTTGCATTTATTTTTAAGTAAAAACTTTTTAGGTACGTTTAGGATTAAGGATTATTGGGAGGTCACGTTCAGATACATATATGCGGAGGTGTATATATAAGCTTAGCTAAGAAGTTTTTAACTTCTAACAGACAGTCCTATGTCTGCTAGTTTTTTTTTATTATGGCAACTGCCTATATAGCGAATGCCTAGTGTGAAGATCTTCATATACTCATTGTAACAATCAAACTCAGAACAATTACTTGATCACACAAATGAAATTTACATTGTTCAGGACTCGAACCCACAGCACTCTGGTGTGACGGTTGTAGCGTGATTGGTTTAACCCTTAGACCAACAGTATTATCGACTTTACATTTAAATAATACAGTACAGTAAACAGAGTGTCGTTATTTTACTTTACTTTAGTCCAAATTTGTGAATAAATGTAAATGATGGAAATTGATTTTAGTCCACAATAATTTATGGTTTCTCGGTTATGATATAAGGGGTGTACCATACCAACAGATGTCAGATATTGAAGCCTAACCAATGCCCTTTGCCGCTTAATTTTCTGAGTGCTACCGTACCGAATTTAATTATCACTAAAACCGCACAACTAATACGGCGTGCCAAAGCGTATGAAATACCATTATTGCCTATAAATTATATTGGAAATACTTATGTACGTATATGCCGCCTGAGATATACACTTTACCAAAGTTCAGTGGCAGTGTGTACTCAATTGTATAAAAACTCTTAGTCAACCTATAGTTGCTATTTAAATATTTTTTATAATTTACTTTCAAATAGATTCACTACTATTATTATCTCGAGAATAATTGAGATTAAATGTTATAAGCTAATTATAAACAAAAACTAAATAAAACTCATTACGTTTTATGGGCCAAGCGGTGTTATATAATTGGGTAAGCGTTATTGTTAAAAATGCAATAAATTACATGCTTTTTGCTATGAGAACAGACAATTAAGTATGGCCAAATACAACGATGTAGCTTTTTATTGTAATCGTTACTGTGATGTTTACAATAAAAGCGATTTTTATTTGCAAATTAAACGTCTTATTATAACATATATTCAGAATTCTATATAGTCAATAATTTGCAACAACACGGAAAACAATATCGAAAAACAAAATTATTTAACTTGAACATTATTTATTGCCTGTTTGTTATATAATTCATAAAACGAACTAATTAAATGAAAACATTATCCACTTGAACGAGGCGATATGAAATTTAATTATCGTTTATTAACATTGAATAGATATTACATCGCAATATTACAAGAGCACAATATACGCGCGTGGCAGATATTTAAGCCAGCCAACGCGCTGCGGTCGACACATCAACATTGCATGTGATTTGACATTGCGGCTTGCGGCCTACATAATATTTCAACGCTATATAATACAAAACAGCTTTGTCAATTTTCACGAAGATTCTATATTGAAACCAAATAAGATTAACTTACAATTTATTAGTGTTAACAAGTGATAGAAAACCCTACGGGTATGGTACTACCTTCGGTTCAATCTCTATAGCCAATGTTATACATTGAAAATAAAAAAAAAAAGCAAAAAGCGCACAGTAAAAATTTAAGTGATGATTTAAAATCAAAAATATTTATGTTTCTATGCATAGGACGACATTGAAGCATTGGTTAATTAGGTATTAGTTATATTCTATGATATTGTTATATTAAAATATACACTTAAGCTACTTAACCGACATCTATATTCTAACCGAATATAATATACTTGTACAGTTAATTTTTGAAATAATATATCATCTTTCTTTATAGTCATTATTGTATTTACTTCATTAAATTGAAAAAAATATCTTTACCCTTCTTTGTTTAAAATAAGTATAAAATTGTAAGTAAGATTACGAAATATTATTAAGTGTAACCAGTAATTAAGATAATAAATTAAGTAATAATATAAATAGTTACATAATAAATTAGGATTTATAAAATAAGTTCCTATTTGATATTATTTTAAATCAATCTACTAATATATCCAATAGATAAGATTTTATTATACTACAGAAACTTTGATGGAAATATAAATATAGTTACCTGTAAAAATGTATAATCCAGCCTGTACAAAGCGTTACAGTATATCACCAAAAGATTTGTTGATTTTCTGATATTGGTTTCTATATTGTTATTAAATACGTTAACATTTTGACTGGCCGCAACTGCAACTTCATTACCCACGAGAGTGTTTGCGATAGGACCGTTAACTCGATTGTGATGGTCACTATCTGGTATAATAGTGAGAGTTTCCAAAGGAGTAACAGCTGTTTTGTGCTTGTTTTTAGGATCTCTTAAAGCGATTAATTTAGCTCTGACCCTCTCAGCACTGGCAAAGTGGAGCCCACCGACTGGATGTATGGCGTAGTGTGGAGGTAGAATACCATTCTGGAATTATTTTTTCATTATAGCACACATACTATAATAAAGAGTCGTTATTATAAAAAATACTCGAGAATCACAGAATCAAACTTTGCTTAAGCCGATATATATTTATTTTTTATGCTTTATAAGTTTTCGCTTGATCTGAATCATGCCTGGTTGTAAGCATAGATGAGACCGACGATGGAGCGCGCAAACTTAAAAAATGCCTGTTGACTCCTCTCTTGAAACTATCCAGATTATAAGTAGATGGGAAGACAGACCCCGAGAGAGAGTTTCACTCCTTTGCTGTCCGCATAATGAACGAAGACGCAAATCGTTTCGTACGAATCATAAATAAATCAATTTATAACTTTGTTATCTTATTTTCTAACCATCTTTGTGCTTATCGCTTTATTAATATATGAATTTAATTTAATAATTGTGACATCGGCTTTATAATAATGCTTTATATTACATACAACTTTAATCTTTTTTTAATGCTCATATATAGTTTAATTCAAAAAACAAAAGAATATAAATGCAAATAAAAGGACAAGCGAAATTATCTAATTTCGAAAATATTTTCTACATTATATATTTATACTTACATCCACATACTGTAGTTCTAGCGGTGGTCTTGAATAATAGTAAAGAAGTAACAGCATATCAATACCAACCCCACATAAAAGACCAATTTCTATACCCAGTGCTAGGCAGCATACGAATGACCCCAATAAAGGAATAAGGTCCAATCCTGCATAAATAACAATCGTTTTAGTTCATAGTATTTTGATTACATAAATCAACAAATTAAAGGTTACACTAATATTAAAGTATCTATAAATGAATTCTATTTCAATTCTCTTCAAAAAATAATATTTTTTATTTCATTGCAAAAAATGAAATCAGGCTTATAGTACGGCTTAGTAAACCAAAATGTATATTTTTATTGCAGCAGTATCCGAATCAACTTCAGGCTATACACATGAATTATTTAATACAATGTCCCTTTTGCCCTTGGTCCGTGATGGAATAACCGAATTACTTATTATAATCTGTAGTTAGGTCGTGAAGGGTAGGTTAAGTACCTGACAGAATACATAATTGGTTTAATGGAATAACAAAATAGTGTGAACATTTGGGGAACAAAGTTTTCTTCTATAACACATCTACAAAAAGTTGCTCAATGTTCAAAGTTTGTTTATTCATTTATTTATATAGATCACCGACAGAGTTTACATCAACATATCAATGTGTAATACAGTTCAATATATTATATTAAATGTAACCGTAACTACAGGTGACTACAACAAGTCATATAAGTTATCGACTATTCAGTCCGATCCAGACTATGCAGACTGTTGTGTAACTCAAACATTAAAGCTACAATTTTAATAGTACTTTGTAATTAGAGGAAACGGGTAAATAAAACATACCTTGTTTTACAAGATTTTGTTCCAACTGACATTGGCCAAGTTGCCAATATAAGAAAAATACACACAACAACACACAAGAACAAATAATATTTGATATCTCGAAAGCAACTGTTACAATTTGAATTGAATTTATAATTTAGATAATGTTTTTCTTTTTAAATTTACCAACAAAAACAATAATTGAAGTACTAATATGACTATGACTACTTTAATAAAACTGTGTTTTAAGTTCCATCATAATAAAAAAATACTTAACTTCATACTAGTCTAAATAAATTGAAGTGCATTATTTGGCCGATTATTACCTGAAGAAACGACGAGCAAAGAGATTACCTAGTTAATGGCATTATGATTGCCCACTTTTTCTATGAAATTGATGAAAATTAGATTTAAAGAGCATTTCCGATTCCAGTGTTCCATATTAGTTTCTAACCAAACTATTACAAACGATATGTCTACATTAATAAATTATTGCATTTAATTATTTATTTTTAGTCTTGATGAATAATATAAAAGTGATACAAACAAAACAAAAACAAAATAACAATCTTTTTACCAATAAGTATCTTGTTCGATAGTTATCTAAATCTCGTAAGAACAAACTCTCCCTAGCCAAGTTTTTATCTATAATCGTTAAGATAAAAAGAAAACTATAAAATGTATGGGATGATATTCTAAACAATAAATCGACATCATATCTCAACACCAAATCCCGTTATCAGAGCGTGTTAATACGTTTACAATTCACATAGATTTAAAACACAACATTGATGTTTATTTCATAACTGATAGTAAAAGCGGCAAGTTTTTAACAGGTTCAGATCACAGGATTCATTGTTGAGATATGTCGCTGGTTTAGTGTCTAAAATTTTTCATTTTCTTTTTACGGTGAAAAGTACGTTAAGCGGAGAAAGTACAGTGAATTAGGGGTAATTTGAGAATACACTCCAGCGCAGTAAGTAGGTAGGTGTATTGATTCATTTTGGATATAATATAAATACAATTTAAAATCTTAAATACCTAAATGTCCAGAAATAACTTCTGATATAAATTCGCCTGTAGGCAGATACGTCTAAAAAATCAAGATAAAGATTGTTTTACTTATAACTAAGTAACGTCTATGTTGAGTATTAATAAGTATTTAAATATTAAACATTTACTAAATTAGTATGTATATATTATACTAAGTGCTAAATAATAAGTGTATTATAATACAAAAATCTAGAAGATTATTGTTAATACTCACTGCTTGTGGTCCATAACTTCTTCGATATATCAATATCAACCATATGTAATACAGCGCACACAATGACAGCTGCAAGCGCCGCTCTCGGTATGAAGTAGAAATATGGTGTCAGAAGTGCCAGAGTTAGAAGCACTATGATACCTGTTAAATATTAAATAGTTTTCGAAACATCGCTAACGAAACTGAATGATAAAAATAATTTTACAACAAAATCCATTTTAACCCTAAAATTGAAAAGGTAAAAATTTATATCATTCACTTTCATTTTGAAATTTTAAATTATATTTTGTCTTGTATATATAGATTTATAATGTATGAAAAAAAAACATATTTGAACAAAATTTATTGACAATCGTTTTACTTTAAAATATTCTTTACATGGACTAAATTTATCCAAGTGTTTTTAATTATAACAATTTTTATTGTAAGACTCTTACCAAAGCTTGGTCTCCTATACGCGTAAATTAACCCACGTATTTAAAACGTAAATCGAAAATAAGTGTATTATTTCAAGTAAAAATTTTCACATTCATAAAATATTCATAGAAGTAGTATTATATCCTTCTTTGAAATTGTAAGACCACTCCGGAAACCATTCTCTGACGGTAAACTACGATATAAACTTTTAGATTTATGAAGTTCCTACATAGTTTTAGACATCCCGCACGTGGCGAATGATTTATATTCTAAATTTACATTCGTTTCCTACCGCAATCGAGGTCATTCTGTTATACATATTGGAGACATTATGTGATTAGGTATCGTATATAGTAAATTTATAGGTGAAAGTTAGCCTTTTCATTTATAGATTCAACGATAACTGATATTGAACGACGATGTAGCCGAATTTTCAATTTGAAGGTGGCAGTTGGCCAGGTGTGTATTTGTGACTTAGATACGATTGTAGAGATGATAGCTCAGTTGCTAGTGTGTACGGACGCCGCTTCAATGCATGTGAGTTCGACTACCTGCAATGAACCTAAGCTTTCAGTGAAGCAAAACATCGTGTAAAAACCATAGAATGCTAATAAGGTTTTTTTAATACCCACCTATCTAGCTAGCTGCTAGTTGAAAATCTGACGCCAAATACTTACAAATGTATTTCGGGAGTTGTGCTTGAGAGCCAGTGTCTTTACTAGGCTTAGCGTGTCCGCCACCTTAGGCCACATCGTCAGTTCACATCAGGTTGTGACCAAAACGCTAAGCCTATAAATTATTTAAAAAAATCCACCATCGATATTTCATGCTCATTGTAGAATTTCAACCTGATTTGATTGACTTTTCAACCACCGCTACCAGTAACCCAATCATTATATATATATACATATATGTACCTGTTATAAATTAATCGAAATTTTAATAATAAATTAACTGTCATAGGGTTTTAAACAGGTAGCATCTCTTGCAGAAGATTTTTTTTTTCGACTTGACGTACGCTTTTAGCCTCTAGGGGCTTTGACAGCTTCACCGAACTCGTTGGAGTGAGTGCTGAAAGCACTCAGCTCCCAGGCAGCGAGCGCAAGGTTGCCAGGATGGCCGAACCTCGGCTTGGGCTGCTGCCGGAAAGTGAAGAAAGAATACGCGATCCTAACTAACCAACAGGTCCTAACTTACTAATTTAGTGATCCTAGCACATGCTAATCGATAGTGTGGGTGTGCATGGATGGTATGCGGTGTGATGATGTAGTTTCTGTGATGCAGAGTGTCACTGTATCGCGGGAGCAGAGTCGTTCGAGGTCTCCTATCCGGAGGATCGAACCTAGGCTCAAGCGTCTGCGGAGGAAGGCCGCGGCGGTTGTTCGGGACCAAAATTAACCGCTCGGCCTCGGTGGCGAGGGCTGCGGTTACGAGGGCGTGTACGCGGGCACGTACGATTGATGGAGATGGTAGGGAGAAGCGCGTTCAATCTCGTTATTTTATCGACGGGATCGGCGAAGCAATTACGCGGCCGGTGCGCGAAACCTTTGGCGTGCGGATTGGTATTGTAGGTAACTGCGTGTACTATTTTGGGGTTGTGTACTATTTCTTTGTAAGGTCTTTGATATATGCATATATGGACGGAAGATCCATATCTTTATGGAGATCTACATCACGGACATAGGGAGGGGCTTGGACGGCTATATGCATGAATTTATTTTGCAGAATTTGTAGTTTGCGAAGGGTGGTGTGCGAAGCGTGAGGGAATACGGGACAACTGTAGTTAAGTATGGGACGGATGCATACTTTGTATATTGTGAGCTTATGTCTGAGTGGCATTTTGCTCTTAGAGGAGGTTAGATTGTTAGATTGCGTAGTAGAGCCATAGCTGTGGTGGCTTTTTTTTGTACATAATCTATATGTTTGATAAAGGTGAGAAGGTATTTAGTATGATTAGGGGATATGGACACCGAAAAGGTGTATCGTTTTTCTTATAATCCTCCTCGCGTGAGGATTGTACATGATAGCCGCACTTTTGTCTGGGTTGATTCCTATGCGCTATTTGAGGCACCCGGACCCGGACGTAGAGATAGCCCTTTGAACGCGTTATTATAAATGAATCCTATTCCTGCCTAAGCTGAAGATGACCGTGTCGTCTGCGTAAGAGCCTACTGCGACGTCGGGGATGTCACTAACAAATAGGTTAAACAGGCAAGGGGCTAGGATAGAACCTTGCGGTTACCCCTGATTTTATTGAATGTGGTGAGCAAGAGCTCCGTCCGCTTTATAGCAGACGGTACGGTCCGATAGATAAGAGAGGATTATGCGGACTAGTCTGTCCGAGACTTCAAATAGATTGAGTTTAAATATGAGGCCATCGTGCTAGACCTTATCGAAAGCTTAGGCTATTTCGAAAAATACGACAAGCGTGCGCCTAGGACGGCGTGACTGAAATAGGAGAGAATATGCTCCGTGAGGCGGAGCACTTGGTGGGTACACGAGTGCTTCGATCGAAAGACGAATTGCTCGTGTGGTAAGATACACTTCTCTGAAACAATGGATTGAAGTCGGTTTAGAAGGATCTGCACGTATATTTTATCTAACGTATTGAGGAGGCTTATTGGGCGGTAGCGTTCTGGGAGAGATACCTTTATCCCAGATTTACGGATACCTATTACCGTTGCCTTTTTTCCAAGCTGCTGGAAAGTGGCAGTGTGTTATGGCCGCATTGAAGATACAGACCAGAAGAGCTATAAGTTTATCAGGAAGAAGTTTTAGGGCTTCGTTCCTGATTCCATCGGGACCGGGAACTTCTTCTAGAAGAGGTATATCGTATTTGTATGAGGGCGAAATTCCAACGCTATCCCCCGCTTCGCTTTCCAAAGAAACCGGGAAGTGATAGCAAGTATTAGTCCATGGCAGTCGATTTCATGACCTACTATGAAATTAATAATTTTCCAGACTATTGCACTTAATATTTTTTTAATATATTTTTATATAGATTATAAAATTTCAAAAACAGACTGGAATGGCAATGCATATTAAATTAGGCTACAGCTATTTCAAATTCTATTATTCTAATAATTATTATTATTATACATTTAAGCCAAAACTTACATATCTTCTTCTTATAAATGTAAATTTATAATCTTCTTATTATCTATTAAAATCTACTTATAAATGTAAATTTAAGTCATAACCCGATAACTACGGATAGATATTTTTTAGTAAAAATCGATTTAGATTAGTTATGTTGGTACTTATTAGAATGCGATATTGAGGTAAACCGATTTAACAAATCAGTAAGGTCCCAAGGGGCATTGAAATTCAATTTCGCTAAGTAAATATTTCTCGGAAAGTTCTTTGAATAATGTAAATTCAGAACAGTTTAAACTCATAATATTGTGCGATAACAGTATGTTATTCTATTAAGTTTATGCCCCTAAACAGAATAGGTAAAAGAAGGTTAGTTTAGTTTACTTGTATTATAATAGAAAATTATACTACAAATATAGGTCAATATATGCAGAAAAATTAATTAAATACTTCTGAACGATTCCTTACATAAATATTTTGAAGGTTAAAATATGTATATACCTAATTTCGTATATAATTATTATAAGGAAAAAATCTTTTGGCCCTCGAAAACATGGGTTGTAATCAACAAATCATTTATATTGAATTTACAATTTAAAACCCGAATGCTATGCGTTTTCCACTTAATTATGTAAATTAATCACTTTTCCTATTAATTCCAGCAATATAGTTTCCAATAAGTAATGTAAATATGATTCTAAAACTCAAGTAATAATATTAAACAAAGATATAGAAGAGATTAATATTCCGTTAGCAGTTTACGTATATCGTACATACATAAAAATATAAGAATCTTAATAAAATCTGTATTACATTCGGAAAATTATTGATGCTATATTATGAAAACATTGAGTAACTGTAAACAGTATCTAAACAAAAAAGCCCAATCGAGTTTCTCGACATTTTTCATCAATGCCTGGGGCATTTTTGTTATAATTCAAATACCTAAAAAAAATTCTAAAAAAAACTCTGCTAACGCCCTGCTCGACGAGGCGTACTTACTGTGCGCGCCGTGAACGATCAATTCTACACGCCAAAGTTTTAATCACATTTTATAGTCGGCTGCCGTTACATAACAATATAAACGTTATTAGAAACTAAGGTATACCTAATTCATTGTTACTTTTTTATGGGTTGAAAATCGATAAATACTCAGGTAAATTTAGTGATATTAAGTAGATACTTTTGCTGATTTATAATGAACCTCAGATGTGTTGCACGTCCATCTGAAGACTGTCACAGATATAGTACTCGTGGATGTACTCCTTTTGGATAAAAATATTTAATATATAAATAAGGTAACAAACAAGCGTACGACTTGATGATAAGTGATTACTCTAGCCTACATACGTATTTATATGAAAAGTATTGATCTCTGGAAATATGAGAGTTTGAGTATCGCAGTGGTAATTTACTTTTGATGGTTTTGTCAATTAATGAGTCTAAGTTTACGTCCCTCTTATGGCCTGCATAGGCGTTGTGGTTACGCAAGACGAGAGGAAGACCGTAATTAGGTTATTTTCACCACGATAAAAAAATATAAAAGTTTGCTGGTATAGGTCCGACAACATAAAAATTGTGTTTCAATTAGATCGCAACCAATATACATCTTTGCCTCGAACAAAGTAAAAAGAGGAATAAGATGACACATGCTTGCTTGGTACATTGGCTTGAGGTAGGAATCTTTTTTTTATTTATTATTCTACACGACTCAGTCGTCTTTAGAGAATATTACTTCCATTTTCAAGTGATAATATTAAGGCATTTTGGGCAGATGAAACTATCTTCAACAATATAGTGACTCTCTTGTTGAACTCTCTTGGGAGTTTTTGTGGCAACTAATATATCACGTTCCGAATGATTATTCATAATTTACTTCATTTATGCTCTTCAGCTACACCTAAAATGTCACCTATATTATACAATGTACGGCTAAAATAACTAACTATATGAATTAAAACAAACATCACAACATGACATAAAGATACTGACAAAAACTCTTGTGGTAGGGATATTGTCCGACTGGTTAACGACCAACATCGGTTTTAGACTGTCGTAAGATAAAAGTTCAGTATGAGCTTTTGTGTTCCGGCATAGTGAAATAGAATCAGATCTTTTTGGCATGATGAGCAATATAGCTATAATACGCCTGACGTTGCGACTTTCTACAGGCAACGATAACCATTTAACATTAAAAAAAAATATTTCAAAACCACTCCTATGTGTTTAGCTCGGTTGCCTTTAGTTTGAACGATAACTAACATAGAGAAAAACAGATAACGTATGGCAAAATAACTTTGACACATATAGTCCCATACATTTTTTGTATTCGCCTTTTCATTAGCATTTGTTAAAAAAACAATTTGGCTAGGGCGAGACGCTTAGTTATGTGACGTCCCTAATCAATCGGTGTATAAACAGCAATCAAGTTCTGAACTCAACTGGGTCACGACCTCCCAAGAAATAACCCCATGTCAGAAACAATCTTTGGTTTTGTTGCGTTTCGAGATTAGCCTGTATATATCTAACTACATGTGAGGTTTGTGCATTGATTAGTATAAGAGCTACGGTTCCGTATAGGCTTCGAATTTTTTTTAACCGCTTTTTATTAACTTCGCCTGTATGTTTGATTGTATGTTTGTTTGTATGTTTGTAACCGACTCCTATGGGCGCGATTTTGACCTACTTTAAACGGCCAGATTTCGTTCAAACTTTTTTATAATTATTTCACTACGTAGCAATTTTAGAAAATTTCATGTTCTTTAATTTCACGTAATCACAAAGTATGTGCGATGATTGGCCCTGCAGTAATCGTTACGAAAATAATTGTTTATTGATAATAAATTGTTACGAAAATATCTAACTAAGTATTAAATTACTTTCTAGTGTTGACTACTTCAATCCCGCCTTTCCGTTCAACCTCCCATGATCGTAAAATCAGTTCTTAGAGGGTGCCTACATCGTGAAAGGAATATGCATGACAAATTTTAAGGCGGTTAAGAGTAACTACGTACTAGTATTATAATATATTTTCTGTTTCGTAAACTACAACTATTAAAGTAATATTTCTCATTTAAATATTATAAAAAGTTATTTCTGATCGGGTTGTGTTATAACAAAAAAGAGAAGAAACAATTAAGTTCGCCTTTTATGTAGAGGTTATATTTTAATGCCATTAATAACTGAATTGAAACTAAATTACCAAAAACAAAATTGTGGTCACTAACAAATAAAGCCGCTTACACAATTTCTAAGTCAGATAAAACCATTGTCGGTTTTCCTTTGAAGATAATCCCTAATAAATCACAATAGCTATTTTCTTTAGACATTTTTTTAATAATATTACTTTAGTATTTTTTTACACACCTGCACTGAAAACTTCTTAGATATATTCTTATTCTTATATATCTATAAGGTCCCGTCTGAACATACTGATCAATCATTTAACCTTCGAATATGAATTTATAAGGTTAAACAACGGTTTCGTATCTTGAACATTTACATAAGTCAACCGTGTCATAGACTACTTTTCTAATCAAATGAGTTTATACATTTACCATCAGAAGAAATACCAACCATAATGATAACGTAAAATTGATATATAGTTTTACGATGCGAAGTATGAACACTCAATCACAAAAAGCAATATACCGCACAGCAGGGTTACAATACTATTTTCACGGAATGTGCGTAAATCATAAAATTGGTATTATATATTCTATACTAAAAGAACTGTAGTTCACTTGAATTTATTTATATAGAAATCCGCCTTATATTTTAAATGTATTAAGTTTATTTTCACTTTTATTTATTATATTGAACTATTATACATTCAAAGTTTACTGAATAAGACGTTCTAACATTGAGAGTTATCCCCTCGGTGTAAATCCATGACACTCACCCGTGTAAAACCCAGCTGCCGGTGTCCTGACGCCCGACGCATCGCTTACAGCGCTTCTTGTAAACGATCCGTTCACTGGGAATGAACGGAAGAAAGCGCCAACTAAGTTGCAAGCGCCTAAAGCCACGATCTCCTGTGTTGCGTCTAACGTTTTGCCTTTAGCTGAAAACACATATCCCACTTAACAAACTTTGTCAAAACATTAAAATGTATTTTAATTCTCCTGAAAATTATGTTGAGATATAATTAATTGTTCTGTTGTTATACTCTGAGAAGAAATGTAAATTTAACTGTACTGTCGTAAACTTTACAGTTCAGTTTTTTAGCTTTACACAATTTTAGTATCTAATTATCAGAAAATATGTATGACGTATAGAAGATATAGAAGAGCGTACACACATTCGTATAGACTTAATGACCTTGTTTCGACTCACGTTTTTACAGACGTAAATAACAGTGATTTGAAATTTTACTTAATTAATATCCATCATCAATATCAATAATTATTTTCCATGACAAACTTACAGCTTGAAAATAAGGTAAAAATTAAATATTTCATTTCAATTACCAAAGTTTTAAAGATTGTTAGACGTGTTAAAGTTTACGGTGTCACCACTAAGACCATGTTGACTTGATGCCGAAACTACTCTAAACTTTTGCGAGGAGTTTTGAAAGCTTTCGAATACACACGCTCGCTTAGTAACGTTTAAATTGGACAACAACGTAACTACGAGTGCTTTGCTATAATTTTTTTGATATAAAATATTTATTTTTCGACTTATTTTGACTTAATATTGAAAAAGCACCCCCCTTTTCAATCGATAGTTCACATGTCAAAATATCGGCTTTTTTAAAAAAGTCGGTAGTCTTTTTGTTCGTTGAAATCTCTACTTTGTGATGGTGTAAAATTAAATATACATTACTATGGTAAATGTTCTCAGAAAAGTCTCAGTGTGTTTGGGACATAAAAAGGTTAGTTTACACCAAATTTTGTATTTTTTTTTATAAAAAATAAAAAATAAAAACCAAAAATTTCATTATTGGAATTTTTCACATAAATTTTAAGATTATTTGAAAAAAAATGTAAAAACAAAGGTTGTAGATCTTTTTATTACCATTTAACTTTTTTCCATAAGACTTGTAGTTTTGCCGGAAATCGATGTAACCTGTTTTTTTCACCCTTAAAACTAACACCCTTCCCTTCCCGAGCTCAGATTGCCCGTAATTTATTTTTCCTTTCATTTTTGTTACATTCTCTTCCTTGTCCAATGGGATTCATCCAACTATTATATTTTTTGGTTTCAAAATTTAACGACCGGGGTCCTATATATATTTTTAAAGATTCTATTTCAATATTTTTTACGCACTATATTGTAATAGAAATCAACCTAACAAAAAAATTACACATATTATATATATATATATTACGTCCTTCCATTCTTTTCGATCAGAAATGTTCAGAATAAAAAGTAGCCTATATCCTTCTGTAAGTTTTAGATAACACATTTCGATCTGTTCAGATATTTTATATCAAATAGATACAAAAGTCCAATGATAATTATTAACCAATTTATTATATACAAACTAGAGAAAATATCTTACATGCATTGATGGCATTTCTTTAATTATGTAGAACAAAGTATTTTGAACTTTTAATATAATACTGAATAACCGCCTGACATATATATTTTTTTTTTTGTGACGTTACTTAGTTTTTTTAAGGTTTTATTTTAAATAAATACATAAATTATATAAAATTGTGTAAAAGGACAATACAAATTAATACAACGCTTCACCTATTTCTCAAAACCTTCGCAGGTTTACAAGTTCACGGGCAAAGACTAAATTGAATAGGTCGTCTTTAACGTCGCATTTTACATTATTCATGAAACAATAATTGTGAACCTTGCATAATATTCAAACAATAAACAACTGAGAGAAGTGTTTTTTAATAAAATCAAGCTGTGAAAATTGTGAGAAGGTTTATATAAACATTATTTAATTAAAATATTTAAATAATGTAAACGTACTACAACGTTCTGTATGTCAAAAATAATAAATACTGATTGCACTTCTATATCAAATATTTTAGTTCATTCATGTTAAGATCTATAATAATATTACTAAGCACATTTACTAGATTGTAAATTTAAAAACCATGTCATGTAAGTTTTACTGTTCAAATATTGTTTTGTAGGATAGATCGTTATGTCACTGTTATAACACTGATGTCTAAAAATTACGCCAGCTGTGTATATGTACTAGAATATATTAATATTATTTTTGTAATTGTTAATATTTTTTATCCAAATTAACTTAATTATTTTTGCTGGCTTCTTCTCATTATCTTAAATATTTTTCGAACAGGAGGCAGAATTTTAACTTCACTTGAAATAAAGTATTTTTGGTTTTAATACACTTAACGATAGGAACTTGTCAATTTAAAGTAAAAATTGATAATAGAATATAAACATAGTAAATTAAGTTACACTTTTTTTATTGTAACCTTAAATCCGCAATATTTTCTTAGGTCTTTGGTCACAATCGTACTATGGAAGTGTCAATATTGTCCAAAACGGTAACACAATAAGTCTAGTTGGAGAATTAGCACTCAAGAGAAACTCATCTACAGTTGCTTAACAACGAACTTTCAACATTCAGTAGTAACATTTTTCTTCGCCAAAATTCAACCACATTGTGGGTATTCGAACTTAAGTCAATGAACTTCGCGTTTCTTATCCAGTAACTACTAAGCTATCTCTGCTTCAATTTATATTTTGATTCCTGATACTATGATATATTTTTAAAATGAAGTATTTTCTACTGCAATGTTTTCTCATTATTAATGTGGTAAATCAGTATAATTATGGTTTACCGTTATTGTATATATTAGATAATAAATTCGCGTATATTTTGTATACGATTGTGATATAAAATTATGTAAGTTGAATATTTTAACGTTTTCTTAATATTGCAAATGTTCCTATACCCTATATGTATTATTCAAATGTTCCATATATCATCATTGTTGAACTCTTGAGGTATTACGTCATGTAGATTAAATGTCCTACGACACAAATAGAATTATTATAAATGTCGTCCATATTTTATCCTGAAGCGACAGCTTGTCTCTCAAAAGGAATAAATAAAAAACTTGGTGGCTGCGTAAATGGTGTGTTTTGAACTTGATAAATAACAATATCTTATACCCTGACCGAGAACGTAGCGAAAGATGAAAAGATTTATAAGTGAGAGGGTGTCATCAAAGGTTTCTAAAGGTTGATTTTGGCTCTATTTTGGAAGCAATTTACATAAAGTGTATTCTACTTACGATTCATTTTATGGAATTATAATAATCTGAATTCTTATACAAATGCAGCGAGGAACGCTTAATACAATAGTATTTTACTTTTTAACACTTTTAGTCAAAATAAAGAAAACAACTGAGTATGTTAAAATAGACATCGTTTTTTATACTCTCCCAATTCACTATTTTAGGGTCTCTATTTTAAGTCACTACTTTAAGTGCTTCAGAAAAATCGGCCGACCAATCCTTTCACCACAATGATTGCAAAGAGTCCTCGTGAGGACTCCTTTAAACGGTTCTTTTTAGAATCACAAATTCAGACCTCAATAGCTGTCAATGACAGCTTGTAACAGAAAGTCGGTTATTTCAATATATCTAATAAATATGCCTATCTAACTGAAACTAGTCACAAAGTAAGATTCCCGCCTTAAATCTTTCATCGAATATATAAATAACTCTTGTGGTTCCAACCACATCTTTTAGGTTATCCTAAGTCGTAATTTTCTATAGTTTTATGTTTAAGCTGTTTCGCATACTTTAAATATATTCAAAAATGTCTTATCATTTAAATATTAATTTAAATTTATGAAAGTTTCAATCATGCTACTTTCTGAGGAATAATGTATATATATTATAAAGTACCCCACCACGTTTGTCTGTTTGTCTAAACGAGATAAAGTTAAAAAGTACCGATCGGTTTTCGCTACGAAATTTACCGATTGACAGAATAATTGAATGATTCAATATCGCACGGTTGGCCTATCGGTTAATGCAGTTCCTCGCTCAACCGCAGCAACCTCGCTGCAACATCCGTGACGAAATGCTTTGGGTTCAAGTCCCGCATGCGACAATTATTTGTGTGATCCACAAATAAATGATCTAAGTTTGGTTGTTACTTTGTGTTCGTTAATTTGCCCACATGGCAGATTCTATAATAAATTGCTTACTGGAACGTCTACATCACGTACCGATGATACGATTTTTGAAGCGATACCAGTCATATTAAGAGTAATTCATAAGCTCTCGAAGGTCAATATTTTTTTTATACATACCAAATGCTTTAGCGATAGCAACATTAGATATAATCCCAACCAAAGGGACGACCAGAAGTCCTGAGCCGAGGTGAGAGAACATATCGCCGGCACTGTACGTAGTGTTTCCCACGGATGTGTGGAAGGCTGGTGCGCTGGGCGTTGGTAAACCAGGTGTTATATTACCTGTGTTAAAATTTATGGTTTTTAATGTAAATCATTCAATAAAAAATATATGCATTTTGATTTAATACAAAGGGTATGAGGTAAATGGTAGCTTGTAATTTCTTTTTTTTAATAATAAAACTTAAAAACCAAATGTGGAGTTTGTATGTTACAAGTAATACTAGGAATAGCTGATGTTAGAAATACACACATGTTTTACAGTATTTCAGGAGATATATTCAGGTTTGTTATGGACCCCTGTAAACAAAACTATCGGATAGTTTTGTTTACAGGGGTGAATCCAAAAAATATCTGAAATCATATCCCATGTAAATGAATCAAATAATTTGGAATACTAATAGTCTCAAATAAGCACTATAATGGCTTTTGAACAATGAAAAATTTTAACTCGTTGATAACTTCTTTTATTGTGCTATCTTTTATTTATATACACAATTGTCTTTATTTTTATATACAAATAAAAATTTGGTTTTGTTATATCATTATGTTACCAATGTTAGTTCAGTTGTAAAGTTTTAGCTTGACAAATTATTTTTATTTGGTCTTTATTTTTTGTAGTTCTACTAATTTCACATACAGGTCTGGCGCCGTATACGAAACGTAGGCTATTCGTTCTTATATATAAAAGAATATCCTTAGATAGAAAAGCGTGAGGGATAAAACTATTTACCAGTCAGTATAAGCGGATCTCCCTTATCTTCGTGTACCATATATGCCAAAACTGCAGCCAATACAACTACTACTGCGTTTCTGGAAACGCCTGCGAACCACAGAAATCTCTGTAACATAAGCGCACTTCGACGCTTTTTCTCAGACTGTACCTCTTTGAATCTGATATCTTTTAATGCCTGTAATTAAGCAAAAGTAATGATTTAAATTAAAACGTATATAAAAAAGATTGTTGTTTGATAAATTATACATTTTTTAGGCACGGCAAAATTACGACAATTCAACATTAGTAGTCACCATGGTTCTAACCTGTATGATAACGACTGCAGAATACTTACACACTGATCCCGTAATGTAAAATAATTATAGTATAATCTCCAATAGGTTCGCAAAGTAAATATTACAAAAGTAATATTCTTAGGTGCTGCTTTTAATTGGAATAAGTTAACCATAAATTATAATAACTACTTATTAAATTAAACTAACTGCATGTATTGATACTGAAATATGTTATTAATTTAGTTAAATTTATTGATGTAGAAATATAAAAAAACAGTCGTTTTAATGAATCAGTTCTGGTATCACTAAAAATGTACAATTTGTATTAAATGCAATATTTGCTTCGATTAATAGTATATTTCATAAAACTTATTTTTTTTTACAATTTTGCGGCTATAAAGAATATTTTAAACTTAACATTTAAAGGTCGCTTTGAAATAGATCAATAAAAACAAAGAATACTTAAGTCCTTTAGGAATATTATTATGATTAAATAAAATGCAAATAAACTGAATACGATTTCGCAACTTGAGAATTACAATAATTAAGTTGCAAACTACCATTAATACGAGATGAAAGAATTTAGAACTGTACTCTTTGTATATTTTTGCATAAAAACTATATTTATTTTCTTCTTAACTTAACATGTGACGATTGTTTATGTTGTCTTTGTCATGTAATAAATAAATTTAACTTGAATTGAATTTTATTCTTTACACAGTTTTTGCACTAACGTCATTGTAGTTCTTAAGGTGCGACTTGAAGTACTTGATGAAAAGTAAAGATAACACTAAAGATGTATCGTTCTTGCCAAATAAATATTGATTCGCTCTGCACATGAATAGTCCCATGTTATATTATGTTGCCGGAAAAACAAACGTAAGCGGCGAGTACTTAGATGTTCGCATAAGAAATGCAGGAATAAATATCTTACGGAAAGTGGTTTATCGCCTACAGAGATAGAAAGCGATTCACCATTTTTGTTAGTAGAATTGAATCTATTTTTATATTTACACGTAAAACTAAGAACACTTGATAATAAGCGGAGGTTAAAACAGAAACAACAACGACTGCCCAGATGCTGCATCTTTCGTAGCTACAAAATAAAAAAAACGTCGCAATGATTTTTCCACCCCGAAATTCAATGGAAAATAATAAATAATACTATTACTAACCAGCAGTGATGACGCATAGTTTATTAAATTGTCTTAGAGAAATATGAGCGAAGGGTAGCAATTTCCCATATTTTTTAATACATTTTATCTTACCTTGTGATGGCCGATCTCTCAGTGGTTACGGTTATTTTCATATTGTACTACTACTATATGGTTAGGGCTACCAATTTATTTAAAAAAGAGTGGTAACTAGTAAAGCGGATTTTAGAAAATGTCCTACCACTGTACTATTGTTTCAGTCTGAAACCAGATAGCACTTAGTCATTATTGTTACAAAATGTACTATTCTACTGTTGAAATATTTATTTTACATAACTTTTAAGATAACACATATTAAGCTATGAATGGTTAGTATAACGAATATATATAATATAATAATAGTAGAAAGACTAGTAAATATATCTAAAAATATAGAACATATAAGTAATTTCTGTACATACATACATGCACATGCATTATTATTAAACAAATGTATACATAACTACCTACATGATAACGTGTCATACCAATGTATTTCGTCTACACATAATGTTCCACGTTAAAGAAAACTATGTAGTACATCAATTTAACATGCACTAATAATATTACAGTCGACATCTTCGCTATCTGATACGGTATTGTTCCTTGTAATAAACGGGCAGATACAATAGTTTGACCGTCTAAGTGTATTTACTTTGTAACCGATTATCCGATCTTACAAGTGATTATTCGTGTTATATTATGTGCCTTCGCATACATTAAATAGTCCCTATATAATGAACATTAAATTAAATATATTGTTGAAATGAAAATATTTCACGGCATAGTTACTCAATAACTTTTAATTACAATAACACATGTATAGTGATAAACTTGTCGCATTGAGTCACTATCGGGTTTACTTAAATTAGTTATAAACCAGCCAGCTAGTTAGAGGCCAACAGGCCCGCCTGATAGAGATTATGTCTGCTGGATTTTCCAATGCGTTATTTTTGCATTGCACTTCGTTTTTCATCAGGCGCAGAATCAATACTATACTCTGTTTTTATACTCTTTATGACCACAATTTCACCTGATGTTACATGATGATGTGGCCCAAGATTGTAAATACCCTAAGCCCGATGGAAGGACTGGCTATCAAGAGCAGCTGTTGAAACACGGCTAATGATATTTAGCAGCAGGTTTTCAACTTGAGGGTGACTTACTGAATAATCATCATATGCGAAAAGACCTCTAACGGCGCCCAAATTACTCTAAGTTTACTAAAGCTAGTTTGGGAGCCGGATCTAGTATTAGGCAAACCAATTCGCACTTATTTATGAAGATAAGTGAATTAAAGCTTCATATACTCAAAACTAATTACCTTCATTCCCATCAGGACGATACAGCAAGCTAAGCTAAGTAATGTATCTTGCATTCTCGTTTCGCCTATATGTTCGAAAAGCTCCTTCCAAGTCGATATGAAGGTTTCTGCACTGAACTTGAGACCCAAAAGACCTTTGATCTGAGAAGAAGCTATCGTGATCGCCGCAGCTGATGTGAACCCTGATACTACTGGTAATGATACAAATTCTACCAGAAATCCTAGAATTTAAAAATAAAAGTATTGATTATTTATATCAATCTGGTAATGTTAATGTTTATTAAAGAAATTCAACGTTAAAATCATATTACCGTCTTATATATGCCTACAAGCTGACCTGGCAGACCTTGTTTTGCCTTTTCGATTAATCAATCACATCGACTACAGCGATATCTATCGCGTTATGATATCACTTATCGAGATAAAAAGTATCCTATGTCTTAAGTTGAATCAAACTACACACAGTATGCAAAATTTTACTAAAATCGGTTCTGTAGTTTAGGAGTTCATCTCGAACAAACAGAGTGAGACGACATTTTTATATATAAAGATTATAAATATAATTACTATTTTGGTAAGGTACAAATAATAATATATAAAAAAATAACATTTCTAACATCAATTTTTTTCTATATTTTTCGACTTCACTTATAAACTGAGAACAATACTGATGTATTTCTCATAAATCAAAACTCGCTAACTATTTAGTTATTGCGTGTTGATTTTGAAAATCATTGTTACACAGATTTATATCAATTTATATCTGTATACATATATCACCGAAATACCACTCACTGACTGAGTGATTATCATGCTATATCGAAAGCTACCACACAGATATATTTTTTATTTCCCATGGATATTCCTTTGCATGGTGGTAGGGCTTTTCCTTCCTTCCGCCTGGGTAGCTACCACCCTCAAGTTGAAAATCTGCCGCCAAATAGGTGTATTCCGGTAGTGGCGTTGGAGAACCAGTCCTTCTTGTAAAAGCCGGCAACGCACCTGCGATGGCTTTGGTGTTCTGGGTGTCCATGGTTGGCGGTGATCTCTTACCATCACGTGACACGTTTGCTCGTTTGCCCGCTATTACATAAAAAAAAAACTACAAAGACACTCCATAAGAATGTATTTAACAATAAGTCGCGGTTAACAGGAACAATTCGAACGAACTCGCGCCCACTAGCTAGCTATTGTATCTTTTTGAAGCAGACACACATCAATGTGACTGTACCTGCTTTTTGTTATGGTACTAAATGTAATTTGTATGTAGTAAATGCAGTGAATATTAGAGTTATAAAGGCTTAAAGGATCATACAGAAAAGCAAGGCAAATCGACTTCCAGATCCCCTCTCAAAAAGCTTAGTTGGATGAAAGACTCTATTAAGACCTGAACGGTGGCCATATATCTTGGTCTTACTTTTGAACTTCAAACAGTTTGCGCATTGCTTCCAATTAGTACTTATAAGATTGCAGCCTCATGGTGATGCAGAAAGCTATGCGATTATTCAACGTTTTGTGTCTCTTCGTATATATTTTTTTGTTTTTATATATGTCGAATGAAAAATCTCCCTCTTTTTATATAATAATGCACAAAACGTAACGCAATATCATGTATCAACTATAAATTTTTATAAAGACAAACTTACCAAGTTGTGCCACTCCAGCAAATAACTGGACGATACCGGCAATGAAACACAGTAATACTGCAAAGTCCGCGTTGGTGCCGCTCGTATACGTAAAGGTCAAAAGCGAGAGTAATGCCGTAGGACCAATATTAATCTGAGGGCTTGTGCCCATGACTGCGTACACGAATCCTCCAGCAAATGACGCATATAGCCCATACTGTAAAAATTAAAGATACATTTTATTCATAATCATATTTTTTTTATAGTTAAGGTTTAGCGTTATGGCCATAATCTCACCTGATCTTAAATGACGATACGGCCCAAGTTGGTAGATACGCTAAACCTGTGAAGGAACTGGCTCTCAAGTGCAGCTGCCGGACTACAACTATTGGTATTTAGCGGCAGGTTTTCAACTTGAGGGTGATTGCTAGCCAGGCGGGCATTAGAAAAAGCCTTACCACCATGCTATGGTTTCCTCACGATGTTTTCCTTCACCGAAAGCTCAAGCTCATATTAGGTTGTTGGATTCGAACTCACGTCCCTTGACTAGAAGTAGTACACACTACCACTGAGCTATCATCGCTTCAACATACACACTACCACTGAGATATCATCGCTTCAAAGGAAATAGAACTATATTGACAGAAATGTTATAATAATAACATATTGCTATGTCAGCTAGCAAAAGGCTTTCTACGCTGAACATGGTTCACGAGGGAAAGCATGAGCCTAGTCATCACGCCAGTTCACGAAGTACTGTCGATTTCAAAATATATATTATGCCCAAATAAAGTGAAGGGGTTTACAACATTTCTCAAGCGTTCTGATTTCTTTACGATGTCTTCCTCCAACATCAGCAGATATATTTCAAATTTAAATAATTCTGTAAAATTTCTTTATACATGTCGGAGATCGACTACATGATTCAATTGACATAATCTAAACATACTTTGACACCCAAGCACTAGTTGAAAACTACTCAACTTATATACATAGGACGCAAACTAGTGCGGAGCTTTTCGTAAATGGTTTTAATATACATTTTTTCCGGATAACAAAAACGAAAGACGCCTGGAGTAACAAGTGGGAACAGCTAGCATGATTATAATTTGGTTTATTGTTCAGTATTGATGTCATTCGGCTAAGTATTCATCATTATAATGAAAAGAATGAGAAAATTTTATAAAATATTGAGGTCGTATGATCAACTATGAGGTGGTGAGATAATTATAGTAAAACCTATAATCTCCAAATTGATCACTAATCACAAAACAAAATTGTTGAGTCAGCTGATGTTTAAACGAAAGAAAACATACAACAATCCTTTTTATTAAATCGGTTCAATACGATGCAGTTAAAATTTTATTTACGAATTCAATTTTCAAAAAGTTTAATATCCAAAAATCTAAGCCTAATACCAATTATTTGATTAAAAAAAAGAACAAGCTGATCTATTGATATATTTTATTATTATTTTATCGATTATTTTATTAACTATTCCATATTTTTAAGCAAGCATGATTTATTGCTTGCCACAAAAACTCCGTAGATAGTTTTACCTACAGAATCTCTATCCTGTTGTAGTGCTAACCTCTTTATTATGAAATAACGTTCAACTCGGAAATATGGTTTTGGAACCTTTGTCTTTGCCTTTTCGTTAAAAAGAAAAAAAATACAATACAACCTGTAAATGTAAAATGTGATAAATTCAAAAATGCGGTTTGAAATAACTATTATTATTAAACTACGAGTGAGAGGCTATTGATATGTCATAGGTCACTGGATGATGCTATTCTACAGATAATAAACTAAACCTGGTCTCGATACGTCATTTTTTTCGAGAGTTATCACCTTAAATAACAAAATACGGACGTCCGCGTAATTTTTTTTAACCGTTTTTTCAAGTTTGCGTCATAAATATGTTTAATTACAATTTATGAGATAAACTATTTGAAGTGTTTTCTTGAAATACATGTACTCATATTATCGTATAACGCAAATTGGTAGTGATAGAGGCAGTACAAGAGCAAAAAAATGCTTGATCTTAACGTCAGCGGTATGAGGCGTGCAATAGCACTAAAATGCTATTTTTTATTCAATTTTCACAAGAATAACCCGATAACCAAACAATTCATAGTTCGCATTACCGTAATATCATGAATTTATATTATCTGTTTAAGACAAAACAAGTTTTACCAGTTTATTTATATAGAGTAGATTAAGTAAAATGTTATACGAAGGATGTATTTGTGAGCTATTTTTTTACATTTGTGTTAAACCAGAGCATTAAACGCGCTTGACATTTTCGATGCGACGTAAACAAGCACTACACGGCCGATGCCACATATTTTCAGACTGAACTACTTTTACTGTACTCCATACAATTGCTCTAATTGTTTTGACTAACAAAGGTAGAAAAGGTATGTATAATAAATCTACAAAGTAAAGATAAAATAATAAATATATTTTATACCAATATGTTGACGCGTGCAAACATTTCGTACATTACCTTGACTAAATATCAAATAGTTATTATTTAGAAATTATTATTATTATCTATTAATGATTTTTTGTATGTTGTAAATAAGTACCTAATTTACATTAGTTTTATTGAAAAAAGTTGTTACCTATATACGCAATATGTTTAAATTGTAAAACTTACAAGATTAAAAATAAAGATTTTCACCTAGTCAGTTGAGATTTATTATAAAAATTGAAACTAGTTTTATTAAGAAATAATTTTAAGAATATAAATTTTGTAACGTGATATTTTAATTGTCAATTTGTATACAGAATGTACAGAGATTTAGTGTTTTTAGAAAAAAGGACATCAAGAAATGATATATAGATACATAATCACAGTCACAAACTGTAAGAGACAAATTGTTTTGGAAACAGCCAATATGTTCTACCATCCGAGCTGCACCAAGGAGAGATGGGACCATTGCACTAGGGCAGCCGTCTGGGGGACAGTTGGAGTGTACCAAGCTGTTGCTCTTTAGCGCCGGGGCCCAATGAAGGCGAGCCGCTTTAGCGACGTGGTAATTGTTATCTCAAACCCGTGTCGTCCCGATTGACGCGGCAGAGGTATACCGTAAGTGTTTTAGTGGCTATTACCGGCAATTAGCGTCGGGTGAGTCCCACATAACCAGCTCTTCCCCCCCGGGGCAAGAATGTATCCATAAACGGATTTCTCCACGATAAAAAAAAGGAGAAGGTTCATATTAAGGAAAAAATTAAGGAAGTTGAGCGGAACATTAGGAAATCTATATATATAAAAGTTAATCCCTTTTTCCTTTGGTCATCGCATCCCGCGTGAAAACGCAGAAAACCTAAAAAATGTTAAAAAGAAATACAAATGAATTTGTTGTAAAACAAAATCATAATTGTATCTTTATACATTTTAGAAAATGGTGTTACATTTCGCAATTGCCACGGAGTGGTATATTAATTTTGCTTTCATTATATGTAATAACAAGTAAACGAATTACTTTTATTATTTCAAATGTTCGAGGACGCACTTTACGTGTTAACCGAGCTGATGAGTAGCGTGCGACAGATATTGAGAATAGTCATATTGGTATGTCCGTATTACATTCGCGAGTTACTGACAATGAGTTCGGATTGTGTTGTGCAAGTGGAAAAGTAAAATTACCACAATTGGTCTTACTAGCAGATCTATAACGCTTATTAGTTTATGAGATGGGAAGTAATTCTAACCATTTTTTGGCCTACATCAATAAAAAAAACAATTGTATCTAAAGACGTCATCTGTCGCAACTTATATCGTAAAGGATAATTTCATGACAAATCGCTACAATTCCGAAAGTACGAGAAATGGTGTCAGAGAAAAATATAATTATCTTTCTCAATGCGACTATGTATTCAGAATTTTATTCGATGTCAGTTATTATTGTTTAAATCAGTCGACAAAGTTATTCACCAGAATGATGTAGTAAACTATTCCCAGAATTTTTAATTTAACTGTAATTGCCTGGATCACCACATGACAATTTCCTAATAGCAGTAGATTTTGCTGGATGTGCTCTATTAACTGGTAAAAACGTAGTGCATATCTTATTGTGGTTATTTGTCAAAATATGGCCAGATGAAATTGATTCTATTGATTGATCTTACGGTACCGTGGGGAATAAATATACCAAAAGACTACACTATAAAATAAATATAAAGTAAATACTACGAGCTACTAAATAACCTGAACAGGAATGGCTACGAAGTTATTTTATACGCGGTCGAAGAAGGATCGAGAGGCAGTAAGTTCTATATTAGAGCGTATCTCTAAAGCTGCGCTAGCAAGCTCCTAGCAAATTTTACTGAGCAAGGAGACAAACACTATATATATAACTATAATTAAATTTCATATAATTAAAAGACATTTACTTAATTGGAGTTATAAACAAGATTCATTGAATAACCAAAAAGAAATGAAAGGCGGAAACGATATTAGATTGAAACTAGAAGTTTGATTACGACTGATTTATAGCTAATCAAAATGGAAAAAAAATAATTAAATTGGTCAAACCGTCTATGGGTATTAGCGAGAACAAAGAACATCGATTATAGGTGATATGAAGTTCACCGGGTCAGCTACTTATATTATAAATTTGTATTTTAACTTAGATAAGTTGTAATATTTATTATTTACATTTAAAATAATAAGAGGCAACAAGTACGAGAGAATAAGACTATTATAAGCTACGCGTAAGAATTTAGTATATTTTATGAAGTATGAAGGTGCAATCGTAGTAGGCAACCATTATGTGGTGTAAATTGTTTCGAGGAATCCTTTATTTTATTTATGTTGTGATCATTGCAAAATAAATGTATTTAAATTATATGTCAATATACGTAAATTATATGCAATTCATTCAAATAGAAAGGAGTATTTACATAAATTCTTATTTTATAATATGCAGAATGTATTAATAAATGATTAACTATGGCATAACATTTAATTAAAAATTTGTGATAACTAATTATTCTATGATTCATTGATGTCGTAACTGACATTTAATAAAATGTATGATGCATGAGCGTTTGTACATATGAATTCAGGTTAATAACGGCTATATGGGTTTAAAATATATTTTATATTCAAAAGATATACGCAATTACCTATAAAACATTATCATTAATAGTTTTAGTAATAATAAGGCAAATAATTAAGTACAAATAAAAAATTATTAATTTATTATCTAAAAGTTTCATATGTAGTAATTATTTACATAAAACTGAAGACAGTAGGCTATATAAATTATCCATAATACTTATTACCGCGTTATTAACGTATGCACACCTGCCGGCATCGTTAGTGTGTAATAAATTAGTGAATTTTCCTTATTATAACCTGCACAAATTGAAAACTACTGAAACAATTGTAAAAGACCTAATGTAATATCTAGATTTCATATAATTACTCTTTAAAAAAACTGAGTATAAGCTTAATAATTAACAATGAACATCAACGCATAATCATATGAACAAAGCTGCGGACACCAACTAAATTAATAATATTATATTTAACAAGTTTATTAAAATTATACAATGAATGTTTTGTTATAAAATATGTAGCATTTATTTTTATGCTTACTAATGTCATAAATGCGATATCACTATGTTTGTGTGTTTGTTTGTTTGTTAGGCTTTCACAGCTAAACCGCTGAATCGATTATGATGAAAATTAATATAGTGATAGATAGATAGAGATTTAATATGGAGACGGTAATAGCCTAGTTGTGCTCGCGAAAAACTTTTTGGAAGTGGGGTAAAAGAGTTATAAACTTTTTATGAAACTTTTTATTTAGTCATCCGATTTGACAGAATCAATATTAACGCGAGCAAAGTCGCGAGTGAAAGCTAGTCATATGTATATAAAATATAAACAACGTACGGTATTGTTAATTACTAACAAATGTACATACAATAAATTAAAAAGAATTCTATTGCAACGTAATATAAGAACAATGAAGTATGTACATTGTACTTACATATAAAAATATTAATAATGAAGTTAGAGCAAAACCTGAACTATTGTACACTCATTAATACTACTTTGAAATATTATTACTTAACCTTTGAACATCACGGACTTGTTTATAATTGTCAATTCCAATAGTCTAGTAATACAAGGTTTTTATATTTATAATTGCGACATTGTAATCATTAGTGTTATTAAAACGTTTGAAAATATAAGTTTCATAAATACATATGTAGTTTATAATGGCAAAAACCAAATCAGATATTGAATCTATCGGTAATTTTCCTCTTGGCACCAAACTATACGTCAAGTATAAGATATACATTAGAGGATACGTCCATTGGGGAGACGACTAGTCTGTTGAAATCAATTGCATCTTATTATTATTATGTATACGAATACGGTTATTTTACAACGAAAGTGGTTAGTATAAATTATATGCGAGTCCAAGAATAACAAGGAAAAAGTTTCCATACTTTATCACAAATTACACATAGTTAGAATTATGTGCCTATACTAATATTATGAATGTAAAAGTTTGGATGGCGAATTTTTATTACCCGATCACGTAAAAACGGAGTAATATATTTAGATGAAATTTAACATACAGATTATTAGCTGGATTAACACATAGGATATATATGTTTTATTCCAGGTATATTTTATATTTCTTTGTTCAAGTGACAACGCGAACGAAATCGTGGGTAACAGCTAGCACCTGTATAAAAGTGTTTTTTACTGAAAACCTACATTTTTAGGTATATGATTTTAGTTGATAGTTGACAAAAAAATGTAGGTAACATTAAACAACATTTTCAAGTAATAGAAATACAAGAATAGCAATGAAGTTAGTATAAACAAATCCACAGGTTACAAAACAAAATAATTAGAACTTCTCTCATTGATAGAACAGAGAATATCTCTACGCTGTAGTAGTATGCAGATATGTTAGTATTATAGTAAACAGTAGAAATAGAAACTAGGTTACTATCACACCAGCTAGTCTATGCAATAAAACGATACCGTGACATTCCTCTGAAACATGCTCAAAATCGGTAAATATTATAATAAGGTGTCTGTGAACGATATATTAAAAAATATATTAACAAAGTACAGTATTGAAAATTCTTCTATTCATCTTGGCCCAGCATGTGAAAATGTCAAACATATGCAAATATAGTAATTTTAATAAAAATAACGTAATTTTTAAAAGCAAAAGAATAAAAATTAAAAAACGGTAATACGAGTAAACTATAAAGTAATGTAACGTTGTATGTAAACGACAATATCTGGACAACCGAGCGTAGTTCGGTGACTTACACCAACGAAAACCTCTATTTGGGTAAGGGTACTCGGAAAGTAAAAAGATTTATATAAATACAGAAATTTAATTAAAATAACTATAGTAGTTGCCGAGAAACCAGTCCCGTATATACGTTCTATTTCCATTTTGGAATAATGGAAATATATTAAAAACAAATGAGGCACATCTCATATACACTTGATATAGTTATCACAAAAAATTTGTTAGTACTAACTATATCATGAACTTATATGGGTACTTACGTATTAACGCCACCGCAGTAGAAATTCGTTGGTTTAGGTTAGACTTGACTTGTGTTGCGAAAAAGCGCGAGCCGACCGCGACACAAGTCAAACCTAACCTAAACCAACGAACTTCTACTGCGGCGACAAAATATAAAATAAAACACTTTATATAGCTAGAAAACACTTTAGAAGTCCAAAATCTTTATTTAAAACCGAAGTATTAATTACGATTTAGATTGCGGAGGCGTTACTCTTATATTAATAATTATTACACTATAATCGTCTATACCATAGTAAGCAATAGATGACAATTCATAAGGTCATTTCAGAAGGTCAACGAGTACAATGGGATGTTACACAATGTGATTACGGTCTATTATCAAATATAAGGAAATGACACGCATCTGATTCGTTATGACTGCAATACATAAATAAACGACTTCCTTACATAACCAGATTTATTAAAAGGTACGTTCCAATCGATAGCGGGTTCTTATAACAAGTTATTTCTTCTTTCATATTTATGTAGGTATCCAATAATATCTGTAAATTTTAAATTTGGAGTTAATCTTCTGGATAACTGACTTGATTTCGATAACTCTTGCACTAATATAAAGCTACAAGTTGACTCAGTAGTATTCGGTTTATACACCGCATCGAAAAACATAGGTTTCCAACCGAATTCCTATTATATAATTGGTGTAATGTTTTTTTATTTTCTTCTACACTGCAGACTCTTGGTCCGAACGATTTTAACTTAATTTGTATTATTATTCAGCTCTGAATAAAAAATAATTTACTTTCTAATTAGTGGTCTATTCTTACTATTATTTTAAAAAGCTTGACCTGCTGAGTCAGCTGCGGCAAACTCCTCTTCTATCATGTTGGTAATGTTTTTAACTGTTGGTATGCCATGGGTTTTTATGGCAATTTTGATATGTGTCAAATGTTAGGCACGTTAGCAATTACACAAATTTAAAAAAAAATACATTGTCCTGTTTGTTTTAGGCCATATTTTATTCTAATGAAGAATTGGTACTAATGCTGCAAGGACTAGTTACTATCCAAAACATGCATAGAAATGTTCGTTAAAATTATGTTGTTAGCTTTTCACACAGGACAAACTATACCTGAGGTTCAAATCCAGCCAATGAAGCATACGCAATCGACTGCGGTATCAGCGTGAGAGCCACCGTGATCCCAGCTATTAAGTCACCGATCCCCGTCCTAAGGTCATAATTCTTCGACCACCGCAGTATCGGGAATGCGCTGCCGACTAATCGCACCGGGTTTGCTAGTTTCACCATTATATACGCTGAAATAGAAGTACAATAAATTTATTATCATAGACATATCCAACAAGAGTTTAACACAGAAATATATGTTGTTAAAAGTATCAAATCGTTTTATAGGTTATGCTTATTTAGAAAACTATAACTGCGTTCATTCTTATTAATATTATAAATGCGAAAGTGAGTTTATTTGTTTGTTTCGCTTCCACGCCTAAATCGCTGAATATATTTTGTTTTGTTATAGAGATAGATGGGAACCCAGAGAAGGTGATAAGCTACTTTTTCCCGCAAAAAAACTTATTGGAAGTGGGGTAAAAAGAGGGATAAATTTTGTATGAAACTTTTTATTGCATCATCCGATTTATTGACAAAATCTAGTATTTAATAAAAATGTTGAAAAAGTTAAAGAGGTTATTACTGGAAATAGTCAATTTCTCGAGGGACGATAGAAGTTTTTCCCAACATAGATTTTTTTTATACTCTATATATATAGGATTAGTGTTATAGCTACAATCTCACCTGATGGGAAGTGACGTTGTGGCTGAAGATGGTGGGCACACAAAGCCTTGTGGAGGAACTGGCTCTCAAGTGCAACTACCACACACACCAATAGATATTTGGCGACAGATTTTCAACTAGAGGGAGATAGCCAGGTGCGTATTAGAAAAAGCCCTACCACCATGCTATTGTTTCCTTATAATATTTTCGTTGTAGGGGTTCGAGCTTACGTCCTTTGACGCTTCGTTTATACAAGTTACCACCGAGCTATCAGAGCTTCTAAAAACAAAACGTATGCACGAATAAACGTGATAGAAAACAGAAAGATTGTACACATAAACACGTGAAATTCCAAAAACGTGGGCCAGTAATAACTTATCTTATTAAAATCTCAAATAATCATTACTATTTTATTTATTTATTATATTTATTTATTTTATTTATTTAATCAGATACATATTTCACAATAAAACTTCATTTTATGATAATAGCGTCTGGCTTTAAACAAAAGAAAATTGTCAACACGTTCCGAAATAAGTTTAGAAAAATGTATTTACTCCAGATTTTGTATTAAAAAAAAAAACCAACTACGTAACTTAGAACAGACTGTTTACAGCTATTAGTAGTTGTATTGCTGCAATTATTGCTTTGTCACTATGCTTTCAAATTGCAAGGACATGAAATAAAGTATTTTTTATCTTTTTATATTGTACTAGAAACGTTCTGCGACTTTGTATATGTTAAAATAAAATAAAGTAACCATAAAGTATGGTCAATAATTATCAGCTAGAATGTAATTTTATATGAATCATTTTTTTTCGATTTATTCACAATTTCACTGATACTTCCTACAAAAACATTCACAGAGTACAACCTTTTTAACATCTCGACTTGGTGATATTATACAAAAGTGCGGTTTACTTTGCATGCTCAAGCAGAAAAGTTTGTTTGTTAGTTTGAACGCGCTAATCTTAGGAGCTGCTAGTTGGATTTGATTTTTTTATTTTTTATTTGATAAAGCAATCATTAAGGAAGGCTTTAGGGCATTATTGAACATCACGCTACCAATAATAGAAGCAGTATCCAAAAAAAGATACAAAAACGAGTGATAATGATTCAATAAAATGTTAGTTCTACTTAGTTAGTTATTAGTATTTAATAAGCTAAAAATTTATTTCTTTTAATCACTTCAGAACGGGTCATACGGATGACCATTAGGTATTGTTAAAATACTAAGTTCATTCATTGCAAATTATAAAAAAATTGCTGACTTTTTATTACATTTTAATTTTACGTATCTAATTTCTCAAGCCTTCACAGAATCTAAAGCATAAACAAGTGAAATAATATTAATGTTATAATAAAAATGAAACAGTAATTTAATGGAACAATTGCCTAAGGAAAGGATAAAAAAATATTTCTTTAAGTAATTGAAAAACTCGAGAAAGAAATATGCGTAACATAAAAACGTTTCAGTTTTTTTAATAAACATGAAAGTAATTTTCTTTAACTCTTCAAACAGAATATTAATATGACAGGTGTTGGAGAGCAGTGTGGTATTTAAACAGTTTTATAACTCGTAGAAGATTGCTTTCTATTATTCTTAATTGATACAAAATACTCATAGACTACAAGCAATATATTTATTATGATGATAATTCACTCCTTGAAAGTGAAAACAGTAGCAGTGGATGTTTTTAAACGCAGCCTACTTACCATATGAAACATTTAAAATTTATGATTTGAGTTATAAACATACCATATCGTTACCGCCAGCCAAACATATAACTCAAATATGGCATATAATTTGCAAGAACAAAGACAGTAAATACCTTCAAATAAACATATTTCCTACGACTTTTTGAGCGGCTATATATTAAACATATTTTAATAAACAACACGACCGATTTAATCTAGGGCATAATCGATTAAATAAAATCCTAATTCCTAATAATCATTTTACGATTAAAAACTATTTTTTCTACAATTTTTGTAGAAAACTGACAACGTCGACTTAGCAAAAAAATTTAAGTATGTCTTAAGAGATATGTTATTGAATTTATAATGTAAAATATGTACCTAGTAGATTAAAAAATTCAAAATTAAAAGAAAGTGGAAAAGTTTTAGTATATTAATAACATGAAGCGGCTAATTGTTCTATATTTATACTAGCTTTCCGTACGGATAGCATGCTATTGTTATGCCTACTAATTTAATATGGAAGATATGCTCAAAAGCATTTTAGGAATCATAGAAATTAGAAGTATAGAATTGTAACATGTTAATAGATTTTTCTAAGAGGAATAATTTATGATACATTATTTTTATTTAACTCTATTGGTTTACACTACACACACCAGCAAAGCTCCCAGTTAGCAAGATTTTTCCGACAACTTCAAAATTTTTCGTCATATTTCAGTCAAATTACACAAAATCTTGATAAGTTATATATTTGAAACTTTATCATGAATTACTCTGTTTATTGTTGAGAACCGAATGTAAATCCGTTCAGTAGTTTAGACTGTATCGTGTTCAGACAGTTAAAAGCTATTTACAAGCTTTATTTTGAATGTGTATACATAGGTATAGGTATTCGATTTCTCAGAAATTACTGTCACGACCTGGATGAAAGTTTTTATGTAAATAACGTTTAACTTTCTTAGTTTCTCCGGTCAACACATGGGTCAACGTCTAGATACCATACATAGTATTACAAACATAACAAAATATACCTACGTAGTACGTAATTTTATTCTTGCCCCTCATATGTTCCTGTCTCAGTCAATACTCTAATAACTGTAGATCACTATAACGGAAAGCTTTTTAAGCCTCAATTAATTCTTACAGCGATGAAATATGAAAATAATGATATTCAATATTTTTCAGTTTACTTTTGGAACAATCTAACACCAAGGGCTTTTATATAGTTTATAAGTTTTAGCGTTATGACCACAATCTCACCTAATATTAAGTAATGTTGTGGCTCAAGATGGTGGATACACTAAAACCTAGTGGCGTCTGGCTTTTGTTATTTTTTATTTATACAACAAATATGAAAACTTAGATTCTTTTATATTTGCATATAAGTAAGTCATCGATGTACTGGTATTCTAGGGTACCTAATATCGATAATCTTGTGTCAATGTTATTGTCATATTATTATATGTTATACGTCATGTATTTACCCTCGTTGTATGTAGCTCAACCTACAGCATAAGTGTGTATAAACAAATTATTAATTTGATTTAATCCTACTCCACACAGTTTTTTTCGAATTTAATACCAAAAACCACCTAATATTTAATCAAATTTTAAGTGTTAACACGCACTCGATATATAAAAATGAAGATTTTAAATAAATGCAGAAACATTAATCATAGATTTATACATACAAGAATTAACTAAATCCGGGTTTTCTCATGGCTTAATATTAATGCCAATTAAACATACAAGCCTATCAACTTAAAATACTTTAAAGGATAATTTGTCTTATTGTGTTTTCAGATTATTAAACCATTTGCTTGTTTTTAAATAGGTAGTAACACGTGTTTTCTACGTTAGGTAAAATATTGCGTTTGTGATTGTAAGGGAAAATTAGATCGGTTATACCATATTGAAAAAAAAAAACAATTGTTCCTTCTTATATAGAATGAACACAACATAATATATTTTCATCATATAAAATAAATTATTTTCAATGGTCACATATCATTTGTCAGACTTCCTGTAATTTTTTTAACACAAATAATGATTTTCTTAATTTTTATATTTTCATAGATAAATTACAAATAAAGTAAGTTGTAATGTAATACACTTATTGACGTCAGAGAAACTCTATTAGCTGACCTAAATGCTCCTGCGTTAGAAGATGCGTTTGAAGCGATTATAGCTCAGTAGTAGTGTGTACGACTTCGCGTCAAAGGACGTGAGTTCGAATCCAAGCACCTACAATGAGCTTGAGCTTTCGGTGAAGGAAAACATCATGAGGAAACCATAGCCTGGTGGTAGGGCTTTTTCTAATGCCCGCCTGGCTAGCAACTACCCTCAAGTTGTAAACCTGCCGCCAAATAGCAATAAGTGTGTTCCGGCAGCTGCACTTGAGAGCCAGTTTCTCCACAGGTTTAGCGTGTCTACCAACTTGGGCCGTATCGTGACTTAAGATCAGGTGAGAATATGGCCATAACGCTAAAACCTTAAGAATAAAAAAAAGATAAAATGACCGCACAGCTCCTGATGGAATTTATGGTTCAGTCCAGTAACGACGACGACTGCCAGTGTAAATTCCATCTGCAGTCCTGATTATTATGCTGGCCTGTAAAATGTCAGTATATAAAAGCCCGACATAGTAAAGGGTCACGAACACGTTTCTCAGGAGGATTTTTAAAACTCCACATTATGACAATAATAAGAATTTGCACATATCTTTGTTTTTTGCAAGATGAATCCCCCTGTGCTTTGTATGCCTATACACGTGGTTCTGTAATAAAAATGACACGATGGGATAATAATAACAACTCCTTAAAATACTTATGAAACCCACAATAGATAAAATACACTCCGTACGACAGTGCTCCTTCGTAGCTGGAGCAGATTTAGGTTCTTATTGACTTCTATAGTATTACAATGCTGATATCACCTTCACGACAACCTAGCCAGGGCTTTAATAAACAAATCGTATTAATAGTCAAGCGTAAAAACCTGTAATTTACGTCAATATTCCAGATTCATGTATACCCATTTTATCTCAAACACTTGAGTAGAAATTTTACGCAATATATGTATATGTACACCTAGATATTAATGCCTAAATAATACCTAAATTGCACAAAAACTGAATTTTTATTTTTACTTAAATCAATTAAAAACCACGTGAGGCATAAATAGGACATAAGATATTTACTTAAATTTTAGACTTTGAACATTGCAGATATTATTAAAAAAACTCTTTGTACTGGAAAATGTACATAGTACAACGCGAGAAAAGCCTAACGCGTGCTGATTTTTAACACATCTTAATTTCTGTCATTCATTCAATTCAATTCAGTCATTGGCTTCTAGCCTCTTAACGACGTTAATGTTGAGTACTCTTACAATTATTTTTTAAAAATAACCATAACCTGCATTATTGAACCGTGCTATCAACAAGTAATAAATAAAAAACTGATTTAGGAGTCTAAGTACATTTCAAGCAGAATGTATGGTTTCCCAGTAAATTTAAATATAATATCTTATAATTTACTATAAATAACAACGACTGTTAGTTTCTTACCAGAATAGTGTTTAATGGAGCAAAAGCTAAATAATAAATTTTGATTTTGTTTATTTCTAATCTTTAGTAAATACATTGGAGCAATAAAAAAAAAAGTGTTAAGCTACTGATCATAAAAATTGTGAGTTAAAATTGTGTCAAAATATAATTTTCTGTAATGAATGTAATTAAATCTCGTTTATAAAAGTACAATACATCATTGGCCGCGCAACCAATGCCAAGGTCGATTTAAGTGTTTTCTAAATGTTACGTAACCATAAGTTTTGTCAACTGTTTACACAGTTAGACAATTTATTTTGTCTATTATATTATGCAAGTAGTTCACTTTTTATTTCTATTAATTTTATTCAATTGAATATTGTTTTTATACACTTCTGGTATATATTCTGAAAATTTGAATGGTCATAAGTGTATTATATACGATCCAAAAGTAAGAAAAGTTTCTGCCGAACTCCAATGGATATTGGTAATGACTCGTCTTCCCACTAAGAATGAAACCGATATGTGGAGTATCCAGCTCCACCCTGATGCCAGATAACCCAAATTTTCGTTTACCATCAGCGTAGATGAAGAAAGTCTTAAGTATATTTAAAACGACAGTTGATGCTTAAGTAGAGTACTGTCAAATGACCTTGGGTTTTCAGGTAGCCACAGACATAGTTAAGTGTAAGTAACGATTATCTATCCGCAAGACTTCCTTTATATACATTTGTATATTTTTTCCTCTCAATTGTAAGCTGTCAAAGCCCTTACGGCTAACAACGTATGTCAATTAAAAAAAAAAAAATCCTCTCAATTGTTCTTTAGCTATAAAGTACGCTAAAGTTTGCGATAAAAATATGCGAAACTCAAATTTATATTACATTTGGTTAATTACATTTCACTTCTGACATACTACTAAGTAAAGTCATAAAAATAAATAAAAAAAAAACGATTTAAAAATTTTGAAAAATTAGGTGTAGATAGACATTAATCAAGTCATAAAGTATATAATAAACAAGTACCTTTTTAAGCGATCTGCGTAGAAAATATATAATATTTATTTTATTATCACAACACAATACATACTAAAATAATATATTATAAAAGATCCAAAAATAATTTATATAAATATCGTTACGATCGTGATATCGTTATCACATTATTACTATTTATTAAGTATGTAAAGTAATTATTCAAAGTTAAATATATTTTTGTTGTACTGAATTTAAAAAAGAATGAAAACACGCGCGTATGCGCCTTAAACTTTTAAACTGCGCATTCAACGACGACTTCACACAAACTGTTTAATGGGAAACGAACTACAATAATTTTACAATCAGTTAATTATTTACCTGTCACGCTTCACGATTTTATTTAACACGGTGACAGGTTATAACGATTATTGATTGTAAATAAAATTGTAAGTAAAAATATACATCTGTTTAAATGCGGTCGTTAAAAAAATTGTAGTCCATCACTAAAGTATGGCAATAATTAAACACAAGACACATATTTAATATTAACATGAAAATGTGCGTTATTAGAAATATATTAATTTTATATTTGTAATTTTTACTATGTAAATCTTAATTGTTCAGTTATATTAACACGTTATATTAACACGTTACCCTTGGCATAGATATAAAAAATGCATATACATAATTCGACGATTCTAAATATTCTAGTTATCCTTTCTAGATTAGTTAGCTTACGAAGCATCCACATATCAATAAATTTAAATTAAAAAATCTGTTTAAACTTTTACTCTAGTGAAATCCAGTTGTTCTGGGTTATACAGTCAATGCTAAGTAGTTACTTACTAACGATATAGCGTATAAAGCTCATCATGTAAACTAATTATAAGTCATCATATGTCTATTTAGTTTTCAGATTAGAAGACATACATGAATTTCAATCAAATTGGGTTATTAAACTGTATAAATCAGACGTTATTAGTAACCGTATATATACAAATTCAGATTTCCTAATATCATTTGTAGTATAAATTACGTTGCGTCACATATTAGAATTATATACTGTGTGTTTTTTTTTCGGTTTGATAACGTAAATCTTAATAATTAACTACTTATAAAGTAATAAGATAATTTTTATATAGCATATCATTAAATGGAAATGTATATGAAATTCAGAAAAAGATATAAACTAAATCAAATTTATAAACCTAAGACGCACTTAATAACAAACACCATTTATAATTCCAACACAGACATTAAATTTACCCAAAAACTTTTATCGGACCGCTTTTATGAATTCGAAAATTGTTAACTGATTAGGTTTTAATGGTGTCTTACGGGTTGTTATGATAATGGTGTCCAACTGAATAGAGAGCAGTAAAAACCAAAACAGCTGCCTTCACGACACGCTTAGCCGTTTCGCGATCCGATACCAGCCGATGTATATAACTGCAATAAAAATGAGGGATAGTAGGAATATGAATGTACTATGTATATGTAATATGAATGTGTCGGATGTACTATACAAATGATGATAAACCTATCTACAGTGATGCTTTTGGTTTATATCGTTTATATGGTTATATAGCCGATATGATTACGAATATGCATACATGTCAACTAACCCATGAACAAAATTTATATGTATTTCTCTACACTATTACCGGTTAGGCAATAGCTACCGTTCCCTCGTTAGGTAACGGATTTATTAATTTGATAAGTATACGATACATTTTCAGAAAATCCAATACCTGATATATCTAGTTTAATTAAATTCTTGTCCAAAAACCTCGAAATAATTTTGTTAACTCCCTCCTTATTACGTTGGCATTTTGTGTTTGTTTACAAGCATATATTACATACACATAAAATCTATTAGAATCTTAACTATAGTTAGAACTAGCTATTCAATTAAGGTATTAGAACATATTGACGTTTATTTTCTTTGTTAAAAAGTTTCACCGTAATGTAAGACAGACAAGATTTTCATAAATTACTTGAAATAATAATTTTGACGCAAATCAAAAATTAAATAACACAAATGAATATACTTTTTTAGCGTGAAATTTCTTTTCTTATACCTCACATCCGCTTCAATAAGATTCTGCATGCTGTAAAACACATACTTAACTCTATTGAAATTTCATTATGCATACGTGTTAAGTCGAAATTTCAACTCACATCACGTTCGCTCCACCTGTGGTAATAATATTAACATGGTTTAAAAACAAAAATATTAACATGGTTCGAATTTTTGTACAAAGCACGGGTTATTTAGTTTTACCTTACACATGTTCATTTATTCATACTAGCTGCTTATGTGCTTGCATTATCATAATTTAAAACACATTTATCGGCATTATATTTTACCGTAACGTTAAAAATTATAATGAAGTATCATTTCTTTGGTACCAGTTGTTTCTATTATCAGTAGTAAATTTGATGCGATTGCTTTGTCATAAAATCTTAATATAAATTTAAAAATTTCTAGATTTTATAAAACTCCAGTCATTGTGAAATGATAATATTCGTATTTTAATATTTAAATTAAATAATACAAATATTATAGCGTTGAAAAAGTGTTATATTTTAATTGATACTTTTAATTTGAATGTACTTTTATGTATAAAAATAAATAAGATTGAAGTGTCTGTTTGTAAGGTCAAAATAACAGCTTTTTACTAAATGCATATGAGAGTATATACGGTACTTATATAAAACAATCAATTTTTAAATTGTTTTTCTCTCTGTATGTTTGTTGCGGCTAATCTCTGAAATAGCGGGTCCGATTTTAACGCGATTTTCACTTGCAGATAGCTAATGTTATAAGGAGTAACTTAGGCTGCTTGTGTTTTAGAAAAAATAGGGTTCTGCGAAAAAAAACATAAATAGTTTTTAGTTCTACACGAACGAAGTCGCAGACACAGCTTATCCTTAATACATAATGCTTGTATATATTTATTTATATATAACTTATTTCACAAGGATAACGATAACTGTATAAATAATTTGAGATATAAAAATACATATAAATACTGCAGGAACTGTAAACTACCTACAATTAAATTATCCCTACTTATAAATTAAACATTAATTTGGACAAAGCACATTTTTTTTCAATGAATCCACGTTTCTTATTGCAATTCGTCAGTTTCGCGGTCAAACTTCTTTTGTAACTATTGTCGTTGTCAGCGTGTTTTTTGCCAAATCTAAGATGCAAAAAGTTTCTTAAATATCTACTCACTCATTAAAGTGTATAATTTGTTATTATAAAATAGCCTAGATCTTACCAAGTTATATTTTATTACGCCACGTATATAAAATTGTTAATAATTTACTATAAAAATAAAGAAACCTATTGGTAAATATCCTTAACGTTAAAGAAATAGCTTTTAAATGATATATAAATTAGAACAGCCCTGTGCAGCATTAAAGAAAATAAGTTTTATTGTATTTTCTTGCACTAGCATTAATATAATAATATCATTAATATTTTTTATATTAATGTATATATTAAGAGATAGCTATAATTGATAACATCTATGTCTTGTAAATGAGTTTGTTGGTTTAATAGGAAGGTCACTAATAGTAAACTACTTAGCTGGCTAATCGTTTTATGTATTATAATTATCATATAATCATGAAACTAGTTAGTTACAGCAGAGTAATACATTTAAGTTGAAAAAAAAGGTACTTTTCCATATATAGTGCAGTAATTTTTTTAAGTAATATTATTATAATTAATTGTAAAAAAAAAAAACCTTTTTATCAATCATTTACTGTGCTTTTTATATATGTTAACAAAGCGAATGTTATGTTTCTAATTAATAGTATTGTAAATAAAAATATTTTCAAAAGACATATTTAATGATTATAATATTTTAAGGTAAGAAACTTATGTATACAAATAATATTATAGGTGATACATTTCTTAGAAGACAACAAAAAAACTCTGGAGTATAGAATAAATATTATATTAGATATAAATAGATAATTCTTGAAACTCGATATAATAGATTTTTAGCTTACTATATTTTGTACACAGTCTTCTGCAAACAACGTATTTTCCACCTACAAAAAATTGTATTTATCGGTGCCTATTTATACATAAGTTACTAAACCTACCGAATATGTCACTATATACACATTCGTGTTATGGTTGTGTTAATGTGAGAAAATACGTAGCATCATATAGAAGTATCTATACCTTATAGAACGTGTAAATTAATGATTTTCTATTAGCCATATTACTTCCTAAGACATATTTGCTTCGATTATGATGTATAATAAATGAAATTTAGTTTTTACTGTGTATACTATTATGTGACCAATTTCTAAATATGTTTAATTTGTTACTCGAACACTAGCATAACGATTTGGATTAAATTTTGTATTTAGATAATGATTTAATTTTCTATTTTATCTAGATATGTGTTTTTTTCCGAGTTACAACTACCTATTATTTCTTACGTCCTCTTTTAAAATTACCATCATAGTCGCCAGCTTTAATATTTATAGATTGTGGGTAGGTATACTTACTTTTTTATCTAATATTAATTGACGATTTGCTGAGCTGAAAATAAGTAAAATATAGTCCGGCGATAGGCTCCTAAGTACTCCTGCCGAAATACAAGTATAAGAAGGTGCTTGCCACCAAACCTTGATGGTGGTATTAACTTATAGTACCTCGATTAATAAGTAAAAGATAACCTATGTTTGTTTCTCCGTTAATAAACCTAATATGCTTCTGTAACTCGAAAACCACTGAACCAATTTATATGGTTACATCATATGTTTCATCGCTGACCAGGTACTACTTATATTCTTCTATGTAATATCTATAAAGAACAACATGTTACTATATTGGTAAATGTAGACGACAAAACAAATAACATAATGAATGTAATATATTTCTTTTAATTCACGACTCTTTAACGTTCTATCTCACAAACCAAGCCGCGGGCACAGCTATAATATTAATTTAATATTAATTGCTGTTTACAGTTACTTTTAGCCAAGAAATATACAAAAGGGTCATTATAGCAACAATATTTACGAATAAGGAAATTAACTTGCCTAAGTAACATCCATTTTGGATTTCTACACAAAATATAGGCTTCTTTCTCAATAAAATAACATTATGGTCACCCACAAACGTAACTGTATATAGTAGAAATAGATAGATGATATTCTTTCACAAAATATATGTTACAAATGTGATTCACACATACATTAAAATATGGCAACAAATCATTAATTTAGAGACCTCAGATCTTACGTTGTAATATAGACAATGTTGTAATCTAGACTCAGCTAACAGGGTCAGCTAGTCAAATATTCTTAAAACAAAATAGTAGTAACGTTCACTAAAGTTGCACAATTAAACTACGAACGAAATATAAAAAAAATAGTATAAACGTACATTACTACATATAGCAACGGGTATTTCCCATGTATATGTAACATAGCAAACTTACAAGATTATTCTAATGATGCTACGTCAACACGAGTATGGCATATAAAAAAGCGTATATGAACACAGGGGCTTATGTTTTTACCAGGTTATCATCGTAGAAGTCTTTGATTGCGTTAGTACAACATCCTGCATAAAAACTGAGAGATTTATTATTGAGGACAATGACCTATCCACCACATCATATACAGTTTATTTCAATAATATTAGATACTTTTTATAGATGATTAATAATAACTTTTCTTTATATTATTACCTTATAATAAATATTACCAGTGTCTTTCATTCCTCTATTTCAAATAAAACTCTTACTATTACCAAGAACAGCCCGAGGCCCTGTACTCAACTTCTTTTATGTTTACGTAAGCGATCTTTGGACAGTGACGCATTTTGATACGTCAAAGCCTATAAGATCGTCGGTAGATTCCATCCATAGGCTTGGTAGTTTTGAAAGTTGGTCGCATATATGTATCTACTAGATTTATTACTCCAATAATAATAATTACTATTGTATATATTTATTGTTTACATCTACATGTTATGTACTTGTTAAAATAGCTACGAGATTTTTTTACGATTTATAGGTTTTTTCGTTATGGTTGTAATCCCACCTGATGTTAAGTGACGATGTGACCCAAGCTGGTGAACACGCCAAACCTTTGGAGGGACTGGCTCTCAATTACAACTGCCGGAACACACCTATAGGTATTTGGTTGCAAATTTCCAATTTGAGGATGATAGTTAGCCAGGCGGGCATTAGAAAAACTCCTACCACCATGCTATGTTTTCATCACGATGTATTCCTTCAACGAAAACTCAAGCTCATTGAAGGGATTCGAACACACGTCTTTTGTCGCAGCATCCGTACACTCTACCACAGAGCTATCATCGCTTCGTGAAATCGTCAAATACATATATTTTAATATTTTATTAAACTTTTTTGAGAATCACATTTTATTTTAATTTTCATACGTTATTTTCCTTACTACCGCCGGTTGAATTTATGCAAAAAATCATTATTGGCAATCCATTAATCGAAACTTAATTGATCTATAATCTCTTCATTAGTAGCCATGTCTATACATAACATGTGGTATCAAGGTTAACAACACTATCGTACTTATCTTCTAGTATAGACATGGAGAGTATTATTGCTGTATATAAAACCATATTACGAATAACTAACTTAATCGAATACCAAATACCTGCCGCCAAATACCAATAGGTGTATTGCGGCAGCTGCACTTGAGAGCCATTTCCTCCACAGGTTGAGCGTGTCTACCAACTTGGGTCGTATCGTCACCTAAGATCAGGTGAGATTATGGCCATAATGCTAAATCTTAAGTATAAAAAAAAGTTAGAACAAACTTTTTATCCTATCTAACACGGTTTTTGAGTCATAGTAAAATAAATAATTATACAAGTGATGTTCCTCACTACTTATAGAATGAATACCTTATATTGGCACCGTCTTTTAATCAAAAGCACGTTTTATTTTATTTGTAGTTTTCCTTATTTCCCCGTGGGGAAGCAAGAGCTGAATGAAAGAGAGGTTAAAGCGCAACGCCGTTCGGAATCCTCAATGAGGTGAACAATGGATCATCCGGATATTGCCTGTCAACCCGGCTCGAATACCTACATACTCACAAACCGCTAAGCGTTAGTAGATGAAACGCTGGACCAAGTTCAAACGTTTGGAATTAACAATTAAATTAACACGTTTCCTTATTCTTTGAAAAATATTTTATTTAATTTTGTTCGTTTACTAAAGTATTAATATATCATCTGTAAGTTAAATTAAATTATATATATTATAAAAACTTATTTCAGGTTCAATAATAAAATATCTCATAAATATTAATGTAATAAAATCGTTCGATTAGATCAAAATAGAAGATTTTATTCTCATTTTTTATAATTTTGATCAATCGTGGTCAGTATTTTTTCCACTTTAATGATTAATTTAAGCATTTCATCATACTTGTTAATGAAGTAAACATTTATATTCTAATTTACACTAAATTCATTGTAAAATAATGTTTAAACGTAGATTTTTGATTTAGTATCGAGATGCTACGAAGGTTGACATATATAAATGATCCGAGATACGTGGAGGACAAACTCGAGGGAAAGGGTCATTTCAAACGCGTGAAGAATTTACAATGGATGACCTCGAGTACCTATTGATCATTTGTTAAAGGTAAAAACTACAACATTTAGTCACCGTAAATACACATTTGTTTTATAATTTTCCGTATATCTTAATTTTTACTACGTAATTATACGTTTACTCTGTCTTGTTTGTTTTGTTTTTTTAATAATGTAATTGATTTTGTTCAGCTTGTTTTATTAATTCTTGGTACCCTTGTATCTTTTAAGAACTCCCTGGATATCGCTAGTTTTGCAATGAGGACGAGCTATGGTGTATTTGCGGCCTAAATACAAATCATGTTAAGCTCATACAGACGGTAAAGAGGAAGACTTCAGGTATCCTGCAAACTGCTACATAGATGGTATTGTCGCAAGACTTCCTTATAAACTCATACGTAATATATTGTAAAACCTTCTTCCTGCTCTTGTATTGAGGTCTTATAACGCTGACTACGTGCTATAATCGCCCTTGCGAGCCCTTCTCTAAACGTAAGCTAATAGCGTAAGCTTGATTATACAATCAATACCGACTCCTAAATATTTTTGTAATTTTAAATTTATAACAATATGAACAGATCTGATTGTATATTTTTATTTATTATTAATTTCGGGCCAGGGACAAGATGAGATGAGGGATTGACTTTTAGACTAATAAATTAACAGTATATGTTTGTGTGAAAATATTATTTGGATTTTTGCTTTTAAAAGATTTGTGTAGATATCTATTAATCTAATAAATTGTAACATTGGCCATAAATCCATGCAACTCAGCATCAATGCTTTAAGACATAAATTTCGAAATAACCATTTATTTGTTTGTCATTTACTTCTTAATGTCTTGATTGATATAACTTTTTTGTTTACTTATTGGGTCACCTGCATGGTTTTCAGCGATGGCCTGCTCATGAGATCCAATTTTTTATTTGTTACAAAATTGACTTAATTTTCTTGGTAAAACAGGCTCTACCTACAGGGTCTGCTAGTTATATATAATTTTACAAAGAACATCGTGTAACCCTGAATTATAACAAAATCGATATAGAAAACTCAATGCATACCGGACCAGACAAATAACAATTAATCAGCTGTGAATCGAATCACAATAGCTAACATAGATATTACATTTTCAATACATGACCCAGTAAACAATAGTTTTAGTAACTGGAATGACCAGTGGAAATATTGCTTTGCATCAAATACCATAAGTGTATTCATTTTAATGAATATATGTGTAAACTATCGAATACTAATAAGTGACAAATGTTTGTTTATACATAAGTAGGTATACGCCTTTATATTTGTTTTTTTCCAACAATTTGATCGAAATTTAATATTATCTAGATAGTATTGATTTTCAGAGTTTAATTACGTAGGTGGTTTTTTTCAGTGCAAATCGTTATCGCCAAGATGTTTAAACAAAATACCATTAAAGTCATATTATTTTAAATTTTCGTCACACAATATTGTCGTCACTTTTTTTTATCATTCATATAACCTATATTGAATTTCCATAAAAAGTTTTTTTTATTAAATTAAAAACAGAGTATCATGCTTTTAAAGGTTCATCACACGAATAGACAAGAATCCCTAGAATCTGGTTGATGTAAATTTTAGTTAAAATAATGCTGTCAATCCTACCATGGAGCCAAAGGTTTGATCCCTGGCCACGACTGAGTTTTATGTGTAGAGCATATTTGTCTATTATATGTGGGAGTTTATTATTATAGAATACGTATTAGATATCAGTCAGCTGTTGAATTTTCATAACAAGCTGAGGATAGATAAGAACCAGAAGGATAGAAAAGATTTAATAAATAACCGCGATAAAATCCGTTTAAATTCGTTTTATTTCAATGAATAATATTCGCGGAAACCTAAGAAATCATTAAGAACTAAATGGCCATGTTTGTTATGTTATTATTGAAGTTACTCATACGTAGCCTAATTACTATTTTAATAGGAAAACAATAAAACCACGAATTATAAACATATATTTTATTTGCACTACAAAACTCATCTTAACAACTATTTAACGTGCAAGATTCCGAACAATGTTAACTGACATGATATTTGCATTTGTTTCTAAAATCATTCCAGTATTTTTAAAACAGATATTTTTTCATTATGGATTATAAAAATGGTCCCCATCCGATGTACATCTGGCAAAGATTATGAACACTCGTCGCTTCCGCAATTAAATGGTCAACTTGACCTTCCGGCGACAGAGACAATGACAGCTGTTTATTCTTAGTTCTCACCTGCGAATAAGGAAAAAAGTTAATTTTTCATTGACGATTACGTTAACTCTATACCGAGGTTTAATCTCCAAAATGCAATAGCTTCGTGGAAATAAAGGTTTCCGTGATTCACAGTACAACGATTGTAAGTTTTATTATAGTTAGTTACATTTGAATATATAACCGCTATAGAGCATGCTTCAGGAGGTATATGAACTGCATCATAATTTTATCAACTTAAATCCTAACTTGCACTTGAAACTGAGTCTTTACAAATGTATTAATTACATTTTTTATGAAATATAGCTTACCAATGTTGCCAACCGAATCGGAAAATTCACCAACCAAAAAAAAAATCGCATAGGGCATCCGGATACCGTTCAAAAAAGGTATATTAGATAAACATTATTTATTAGAACAACACAATCTAAAATAATGATATATTTCGAATTATAACCACAGTTTTTTAAGGCAACCAACAAATCTCAGTATTAATAAATTTAGAGAAGCCTAATTTGATATCTGACCTTATAATCCACACAAACATACGGTAAAAAGCATTATACGCATTTATTTAACCCAGAACAATGTTAACAAAAATGACGTAAAATATCAAGTATACAGAAATAATTTTATTAAAGAAAAATAGTATATCCAAACCAAGGCCGCTCGACAACTTTTACGAGTACAAGCGACAAGCGTCCTTCGCTTGCCTATAACCAAAGTAGGAAGTGCACGATATTAATTTTATACCTTTGTAATCGAATAATGGGTAATGAACAATATTAGTATTTCATGACACGGAAATTGAACGTCAATTATTGAAAGTTTTTTTAATTATCTCCGCATTCCTTTAAATAACCCCATTTAAGATAAGCAATACTCGAAATAAATGAGTATAAATACAACAATAAGAATTATAAGAACAAGAAGAATTAGCATGAATGGATATAGAGTAGTATAGTAGAGAAGGACCGCAGAAAGTATGTATAAATTGCATAAAAAATGGCATGCGTATAAAGGTGCGAATACTGAAATGACAATCGATAAAGGGTATAAGAAGACAAAAATATGTTATAAACCATCATACATAGAGCCTGAGCTTTCGGTAAAGTAAAACACCGTGATGACATCATAACAGGGTTATAGTGTTTCCTAATACTCGCCTTTTTTATAATTAAGGTTTAGCGTTATGGCCATAATCTCACCTGATCTTAAGTGACGATACGGCCGAAGATGGTAGAGATACTAAGCCTGTCGAGATACTGGCTCTCAAGTGCAACTGCCGGAACACATCTACAGGTATTTGGCGGCAGATTTTCAACTGGAGGGTGGTTGCTAGGCAGGCAGGCAGGCATTAGAAAAAATCCAACCAGCATACTATGATTTCCTCGCGATGTTTTCCTTCACCGAAAGCTTAAGCTCATCGTAGCTGGATTCGAACTCACATCCCTTGGCGCGGAGTCCGAACACACACTATCACTGAGCTATCACCGCTTCATAATTAACCGCCTGGCTAAAAAATTAAAATCTCTCGCCCAATACATGTGGCGCTTGCGGCAGTAGCACTTGAGATCCAAGACTCTCCACAAAGCTTAGCGTGTACACAATCTTGAGTCACTTAACATAAGGTGAAATTATGGTCAAACGCTAAACCTATAAAGTATTTAAAAAAACTCGCAACATGCTTAGCTGTGTCGGCTTTAGGAGTCCATCGGCGTGTATACATTGACCAAGCGGGGTGAACCCGACTGGCGCAGAAATCACTACACATAGCATAGCAGTAGTATCCAGATACCAAAAACTTATAGGCCACAATACCAAAGTAGCCCTCCAAATATCTGACGACTATTTTGTTGATTGTTGCTTTTCAATTATGTACTTATCCTAAAACCCAGTGCCGCTTTATTGCCAGGTTACATTTAAAAGATCGTAATAAACGTTAGTTGTATCTATGGGAATAATAATAGCGTATAAATATAGATTATCTAAAAGGGAAGAAATAGTGTACTGGTTTACGGAGTAGTTGTCAAATTCATCGAACCTCAATTTTATTTGTATTAATATTCACATATTTAAATTTACTCACAAAATTAAATTAACTTAAAAATTTATTTAAAATTCACACCGGACGGTCAGGCGCTCGAGAAATCTGTATGATATTATTTTTGATATGAATAATTATAAGAACATTAATTAATATAACGTCTAGCATAAAATATGGCCACATTTCTTAAAGCTAAAAAAGAGATTTAAATACAACATATAAAAAAGGCATATAATACCCCCTCCAATCTAAGTTTTAGAACGTAAACCAGAAATTGATAAATATTTAAAATTAACATCATTAATATGGAATAAGTAGTTTCATTTTCAATTTAAATTTAATATATATGTAAATTTGAGTTCGCATTCAATAACATTCTTGCAAGTTGTAAGAAGTTCAGTAATTATCCTGTAATAGTCCTTCAGTAATTCAGTTTTTATTCTGTTTTGTGGTGACAAATCTTTATTTTTCATATTATTAACGATTATCGTATAATCCACTTGAAGATAATACAAGATATAATTACGTATAAACATTCTAAAAAGGACTAAAGCCTTGAGCCCCTATAGTTATGTAATGGATATGCTTATTTGTGGCGTTGATGCTTCTGCAATGGAGCACAGACTCTACAGCTCTTAACCAGGTATTTTCAGAAGCATCTCAGCGAATCATGAAATACCTATCACAACACAGTTTTCTTCCTTACCACTAAGCGTTTTGCCCAAGACCATCCTTCTTATATGTAAAAGGTAAAGTTGGAGTACATTCTTATGTGATATGTAAGCGAGATTGCGCTTTCAAAAGTAACTAATGCAATAAATCAAAAGCTATGATATTTAACTAAGGAGATATATTGGTAAAAGATACAAAAACACTTCAGTCATGAACTAAAATAGTAAATAAATGCGCATTTTACAATTTCAAAAGAATAGAGTCCTAAGTTGCTACTTTTAAACAATAAGTTAAAACATCTAGTATGAACGTGTTTCCATCAGAACACAGCTTTTGAATAGTATCAAGTAGCAAACAAGTATGCCGTGTACCTGATAATAGATGGTCATTGCAAACATTAGGTATTGATTTATATCATACAAGTAATATAACACACAATGGCATGGTCCTAGTAATAATAAGTGATTATATCGCAATTTATGGATGCTTGTAACATCGACCTTGAACTCATAGAGCTCTGAGGCCCCGTACTCACGAAACAACACAACACAAACTTATTTTCTTGCGATCTTCTGTACAGATGTTTCACCAGTCGAACTGTCCAAGTAAACCTCCAATAGACTTTTATGGCTACTATCTTACCTGATGTTAAGTGACAATGTAACCCAAGATGGTGGACACGCTAAGCCTAGTGGAGCAACTAGCTCTCAAGTGTACCGGAACACACCTATTGATATTCGGTGCAAATTTTCAACTTGAGGGTGGTAGCTAGTAAGGCGCGCTTTAAAAAAAAGCAGTACCACCATGCTATGGTTTCATCACGATGTTTCGATGTTTTTCTTTACCGAAAGCTCAAGCTTATTGTAGGTGCATTCGAACCCACGTCCTTTGACGCAGCATCCGTACACAATAACAACTTAGCTATCATCGCATCAAATTTTTTATGCACTCTCTTCTAAGATGCCAAAAATTGAACATAAATGTCTCGTATATCAATGTATGCTGCTAACCACAACCCTTCGAAGCGCTCGAGTATTTTTACTTTGTAGCAAAAATAAGTGTGACAATAGTGCCTCTATAATTTAATCTTGTACACATTCTATTACTCTTAAATATATTGTGCAACATAAAGTTGTTAAATTCAAATAAAAAAAAAAACCTACCACATCATTAACATAACAACATACCATAAACATTTAAACAAGTTAATGCCTGCATTTAAAATCCAACCACGCATAGAAATCGCGTTGATAAATAAATACTACAAATAAAATGGAAGCATTACGGTAACAAACTTGTTTGATCGAATCTGCCTGATATGTATCAAACCGATTTAACCTAAACAAAACAACCACCAGTATTCTTAGATATAATTATTAAATAAATTACAGAATATTAGTTCAGGGCCAAAGTACTTGTTGGTGATTTGGAATTAAATTTCAATACGAATAAGATTTAATAATTATAATATTTTATTATTAATATATGGTAAAGGGACAAACTCAGCTGATGCTATGTGGCACGGCTACACCACAAAGCGCTGATTTTCAGTCTGCCCCAATTTAGAAATTCTGCCAATTTAAAGAAAATGAAACCAACCTTGCCGTTCAAACGTTGCCTGATATGTTGTAAATGCTGCAGGGCCTGTTCGTTTGTCCGTTCGCCACAGTCGACCGGTCGGACTCGACCCCACGACACCAAAGGGTCGTAGACGAAGGGCCCGATCACGGACATCAGCGCCGCGGTCTGAGCACGCAAGGCTCGCATCACAGCCTCACAACTTTTCCTACGACAAATGACGGGACACTTTAACTGGAATTAAACTGAGACTTTCCTGTTTTACTTTAACAATTTTGAACTGCAGTATTCTGGAATTATAGCATCTATATAAATATGCAAAGATAAGAGGTTCAGTACTTTTTTTTCTCCTGTGTAAATCTTATTCTTTTTATTTTATTTACTAGCTATAAGTTTAACAGAATAAAATAAGAGCAGTGTTTTTTCACTTTTGCAAGAATTTCCTCAAAAGTTTAATAATAATTATCGTCAAATTTCGATCACAGGGTTAAACACTAGTAAGTATAATATCAATATAAAAATGGTTTGACATTTTATTGGCTCCTTAAAATGTAGCTGATTTATTTGAAACATTAAAATAATAAAAAAGTTACCTAAACATGCCTTCATATTTAAGAGGGCCCATAGCGGCTTCCATGTTGTGCGTCAAACGAAACGGTACCCTCTCGGGCCATTCAAAAGATTCACCTCTATTGAACAAGCAATTGAAATCAACGTGAACCGTGTCTCCGTTCGTTGAATCAAATGATATATTCTCTCCGTGACGATCGCCTAACCCTAGAATACATGCATAACTTATTGAGGAAAAAATTCACATGATCTCAACACACACACTGCGAAAAACATAAAACATAAAATCTTATTAAGACAGTCCACAAAATTTCTTATTGCAATTATTATATTCGTTTTGTTAATATTAGAGTATTGAACATTTTATGCATTACTACTGAAGAATCATATAAAATTTGATAAGTAAAAAATGTCAACGAAATTTAGTCAGTGTTACTTTGAAAAGTAAATCGCTTACCCAAAATATACCCAACCATCGACATAACTGCCGCTGTTCTTATGTAAGCCGACCTAGCTTGATACCTAAAAAATAAAAATTTCCTAAATTTTAAAAGGACCAACTTTTTTTGGGTTTTATGCCTCTAAATAAAAGAAAACAATTTTTTTTTTGACACGTGAATGACAAACCTATTCTTAATAAAAATACGGCTATAAATAGTAGAAATAAGATCTCGACATTAAACACAGATAATCCATGACAACAGATGTAAATTACACATGAGGTGAAAAATCTTACAGAAAAATGTAGTATAGCAAATCGCATTTTAAAGTTATTTACCATCCATATGGATCGGAGAATATTAATCTGAACCACTCTTGCAAAACCGGAGGATGCTTAGGAAGAAGTTGTTCTACATATATGCGCATCTTTTTCTCCACCGGATCCTTGTTCGCACACATCATATCTTTTAACTCTCGATTGCTTGTGTGTATGCCTACAAATATTAGAAATAAAAAGAACAATTCGTACAATAACTTAAAATGAATTCATTTTTAAAATGAATGCAATTGTGTAATGTGCACACCATTTTGTGAATCATCAAGAAGTACGGAACTCGATTGGGTTCATGTTTTTGTTATTGTATAAAAAATGAAACGGTTTAACGCATGGATGATCCATTCTGTAATATCCTTAGACAGTAAAACTTGCTTGACATAGTCCTTGAACATATTGTACGGTCAATTGGTAATGTATTTAGGTATATTATTATAGAACCTAAAAATAATTACATAGACTTTGATATCTATGCAATACTATTTAGTGAGCAATTCTTGTATATATGTATATTAATTTCGCTTATCTCGGAAACGCTTTTTGAATTAACCTCCTATATAGTTGTAAACTTTTTTCCTGGTTCTTTATTTAAATAATCAGTTCGTACTTATGTAAAATCGTAAAATGTGGATGTTAAATCAATATGTTTTTAGTATTTAAATATATATATTTAAAATAAACAATATTCAAAAAAACAACAAACTAAACTCTGTCACCCAGGCATTAAAGTATAAAACACCAAGGATGTGTAATATGTGTTTCTGGTACAACATTTTTGGCGGACGTTGACAAGATTCTAGGCCTAAGTTTTTGGGAAAAAACATAATATTACTAAACGCGGCTTGGTAGGGCAAAGTTAATACATTAGTTATCATTAAAACTTCGTATTTAGTGATTTGCGAGGTCCCTTAGTATCGATAGTTGGGATTGCCTGCCTTTATCATATAAATATATACAATAATATATTTAGGTATGGAAAGCAATTAAAGTAAACTATGGAAATAGGTCAAAATATTATTTTAAATACCTTACCTTTCTGTTTATAAATATGCATCAATATAGGTCTCAATCCAACCAGATTAGGGACCCATTCAATTAATCCGCATTCTTCGTTCAAAGGCAGCACACTATAAGTTCGTATATAGAGCCTACGACAACGCGTCTCGGGGGCGTCTTGCAGAAATCTATTCACAACTCCATTGAACTCCATCAAACGGTAGTCCTTGCGTAGATCATCACGCGGCTTTAGCATTATTATATACGGTTTGCCATCCGAACCTATGAAAAATATCGTTATATACAGATATCTATACCAAATTTCATATTAAATCATTGAGGCGTAGAAAGTATATTTATTAAATGTAATCATTATTTTGAAACTTTTGAGTTTTATTGCTCCCAGAAGCGATAAGAAACCGATTGAAATTAAAGATATATTAGCACGGACCTCTCTGCAATTAAGTTTCTTAAATGGGTAACATAAATTTTTGGCATTGACTAAATATGATTTTTTATTATGGCCAAAATAGCTTTAAAAAAAGTGATACTTAGTCAACCTGATAATAGTTGCTTATTCAAAAAATAATTGATAAGATAATCTATTATTATTTCAGATTTTCAGCAAGACCAAAAATTAAGACACAATCAAATTAAAAACATAAAGATCTTGCAAAATTTATTAAAGAATTATTAATAACCTATAATAATCATAAAATTTGTAAAATAATGTAAACAATTGCAAGTTGCATTATTTCGATTATCGCACATTAATATATCTGCATTTTGCATTTTTTATAAGTTTAGCGTTATAGTTACAATCTCATCTAATTTTAAGCGATCGTGGACATGGTGACCCGAGATGGTGGACAAGCTAGGCCTAGTGGTGTGACCGGCTCTTAAGTGCAACTGCTGGAATACAACTATAGGTATATAGCGGCAGATTTCCAACTTGAGGGTGGTAGCTAGCCAAGCGCGCATTAAAAAAAGCCATACCACCATACAGCATGTCATTTTTGGCAAATTTAAAGCAATGACAATTGAATGATACCAATCAATTGAGCTTAGACATTGATATAGTTTCGAGTGCTATAATTCATTTGAGCTTTGGGAAGAAAATATTATAAATAGAACGACAGTATGGTATGGTAGTATGTATTTTAATTCTCGAATTGCTAACTACCATCATTTTAAGACACATTTGTCACCTGTCATGTAAATAGCTCCAAAGCTCATCTTATGAAATATAAAAAGATTATTTACGTAGAAACTAAAGTTGATTATAGGTAAAAAAATATTTACCACTAAGTGTAACTTTTCTCGGCTTTTGCAGTGACGGTAATATTGTGATCTGTTCTTTAATACCAAGTATATAAACAAGTGGTTCTGTTGGTATAACGAAATCGATGCGTTCCTGTCTCGCTGCCTTCGACGGTAGTACTATCTTACAGAATTCTTCAAACGGCATCATAATGTGACTAAAGCTATCGCCGGCTAATAGACGAGGTAACGTGCGTACAAGTGTGGATACTGTGGTTGACTTAAAAAAATATATATATATAAAAAGCAAGCTTATGAAAACCTAATATGAGGTGTATTTTGAACTATTTCTACTTGTTACCCATAAATAAGTTTGTCATTTTGGATATAGAAGATAATCTCCAAAAGTACATCCCCTTATTACGTATTATGCAAAAAACAAAACAATTGCAAAAATCGCTAAATATTTGCTTGGAAATAGCAAATTTGTATTACATATCAGCTTCGATGTACTACATTTTTTATTTGATTGTCTATTATTAACTACTTTTGCTATAGTTTTGCTTTTAAGAAATACATAATAAGGGGTTGTTAGGGTAAGGGACAAATTCGAAAATAACTCTTTTGATAATCTCATCCGAATATTTTTTTAGGATATACAGTTTATTTTTTTACATTAATTAACGAGTATGAAAACGCAGGTGGTTTTACATATATATTTTTATTAGGAGAACATAATGTTTTATCCTTCCATAAAAATATTATGAAATCCTAACTAGTAGTTTTCCGATGAAAAATGTATAATACACATAGAACCGCGCAATACTACCTAATGATAAATAAGCACTAGTAATTAACACTACCAAACCCCAGTACTTGCTAACATATACCACAAACAAATTTTTGTCATTGAATCTAATATATTTGTTTGATTAACACCGCCCTGGTAATCTTTATATAGCAAATATTTGTTGGTTGTGTCATCGTCGTCACAGAATCATTCAAAGATTATGATGCAAATTAATATCCTGATTGATGCTAAAATAACTATACTCGATTCGGTATTTATAAGCCAGAATCGTGTATGCGACTTCACGAGCGAAGTCAATTCTGTCGCTCTTACAACTTTTTTGGCAAAACGAAGAGTGTAGGTAAATGATCACACTGAACATTGAACTGGTATTATTTAGGAATAGACACAAAGTAGTATCAAACCTATGAGACTAATATTTCTATAACTTTAGAATTAAAAAAACAAAGATAAAATATTTACACTTCATCTAAGTAAAAAATAACGCAACCACTGTCGGGTTTTATTATACACTAAAAATTGCTCTCATACTTTTGACTAGTATCACGAAAGTTCAAATAAAATAAGTATTCATAATCACGACAGCTTTAAGTGTAACTTGAGCGTCGCATAAAGTCTAACGAAATTACAAAAGAAAATATTTAAGTTAGAAATATGAAGCAGTTAAAAAAAACAATCTCCCTAAAGACACTGTAAATTTTATTTAGTAAGCTGTTAATTTCCTCAAAATCATACAATGGATTGTCATTACAGCTAGTTACATCCTTCATAACGTGGGATATAATTGTAGGTTCTTTTTCCCCAAAAAAGAGTGTCAATAACGAGAAGAAGTGGGAGACATTAATAATCAATATCTCGTTTTAAATATTGCATGGCAAATATGAAGTCTAGAGTTGTTTGTATACTGCTTTCACGAGAATCAACTCGTTACAAAACTTTTACAACTGCCACGATAATATTCTCCTCTACATATTTATATATTAATAATTGATATGATGTATAACCCCGATGTAGTACTTTTTAGATTAAAATGTTTAGATGATAAAAAGATAAAAGATTTATCAATTTGTACACGTGTTTTGTCTATGCATAGTTTTTTTAATTCGTGATTGATATGGCTTATAAAAGGCAAAACTAATTTTGTGTATGACATTTAAAAAAAAGATTTCATATCAAATAAAAAATTAGATCTCCATGAATTTCAGGAGATTTTAATGACATTTATAGGGTAATTCAAGATAACTTGAGTAATATCTATAGTCTTTAATATATTGAATAATAATACTACTAAATCTTTTTACTAATTCGAAGCCAGTTTTTGCAATTTAGTTTACAGGGAGCATATTTCACCCTAAAATTGATAGCCGAAGCTGGTTTTGCTTTAAACGAAGCAAACTATTAAAATGACTTGTAGAAGTCCTTTTCAATAGTTTGTATGCATATTACGATTTCCTCTATATTATTAATATTATAAAGCGGAAAAGTTTATTTGCTTGTATGTTATTTGTTTGAACGAGCTCTTCTTCAACTACAAGTCGGATTTCATATTTTATATTGTATTTTTTCTTTTTATATTTAATAGCGCAGTCATTTGCGAAGGTTTAGGCTATAAGCAATCACGCAACCACCAATAGGAACAAAGCTGTATTGAAGAAACTTACAAGAACGGGCAAAAGTTATTAAATAATTTTTAGTTCCACAACTGAAGTCGCGGACACAGGTAGTTTAAAATAAAATGGGAATACATTTAAATGTTAGATAGACCCTTCGTCCATTCGTGTATTCAATGAACGAGTATTTATATTAACATCATTATATTTTGAAACGATAATAGCTCAGTGGTAACTTGTACGGACGCCGCGTCAAATGACGCGTGTTCGAGTCCCTGCAATGAGCTTGAGCTTTTGGTAAAGAAAAAAATCGTGATGATACTGTACGCATGAAAATATAGGGCTTTTTTCTAATGCCCGCCTGACTAGCTACCATCCTCTAGTTGAAAATCTGCCAGCAAATACATATCGGTGTGTTCCGGCAAGTGTACTTGAGAGTCAGTCTCTCTACAGTTTTAACGTGTGCACAGTATGCGCCACATAGTCACTTAACAACAGGTCAAATTGTAGCAATAACGCTAAACCTTATTAACTTAAAAAAAAGAACAATGCAGTCACGAGGACCACCGACAGATGTGAAAACTTAAAACTATAAACAAACAGTTGTCATTTTTGGATATCCAAATTAATAGTTTGATCTTAAAACTGTTTACAGTGCAATAAGTTATAATACTTGGCACAGATATAGTGTGTACATTAACACGTCACACGACCATGTCCATTACGACTTACATGAACTTACTGCCTATTCAAACCTCCCTATAAAAGTTTTCCCTTCAAAAATATTTCGTGATTTTATGAAATCACGTTGCAAATGAAACGTCAATACACTGACCAAACACACAAATACCGCGAAGCACTTGCACGAATGATTGAGAATATTAAAGCTACAAGGTCATCTAATGCGATCCATGGTCGAGAGTATACCCCTACTCAGCAGCCGACAGTAATGCGACATGCAATAGATGGATGAATCAACTCCAGGCGATGGAATAAATTTTTCATTTTATAATATAACAACAAATACAACACCACTATACCGTCTTTGGAACAAGTGCTCCCAAATAAATAAAGTACCCAAGTAAAGAAATAAATAAATAAGGACTTACCGAGGAATTTCCGACGATTGGTTTATTACAGAGCTCGATAAGGTTTTCTGCCAGTGATGTGAAGTCACTGATCAGTTTTAACATACGCGGCTCCTTGAGCCTGGGGTCGGCGAGCACGTCGGCGCACCGCCGCATGCGTTGCGGGTAGCTCGACTTTATCACCGACATCATCATCCACAGCGTTTGTTGCGGATACGCCAATATCAACTTCACGATTATCGCTTTTAATTGTACGTACACCTATAGAAATAATACAATCCCAAAGTAAGAGACACTCATATCTAGTCTCTTCAAAATAAGGAAACTATTCTTAAACCCGGAAAGTTCCCTCCTTTTAGGTATATACCAGGAACTTGCATACAAACTAACACCACACGTAGTGACTCGTCATCCCTGGAGATACTGTTGGGGAGAAGGAAAGGGTGGCACGAGTGCTGGGCAAACCCGTGGTGCCATAAAATCGCCTGACCCAGGTATAGTAGCATCCGCGGAGAAATACCACGAATCTACTTAAAGCTTCTTAGAGAAATGTAAAAGTCCCATAGATAGACAGACACCTAAGAAATAGCGTTATGGTCATAATCTCACCTGATTGTTAAGTGACGATGTGACCCAAGATGGTAGACACTCTAAGCCTGTGGAGAAACTAGCTCTCAAATGCCAAATGCCTGAACACACCTGTATGTATTAATATCTACCTGACCTGCTACCACCCTTATATTCAACATCAATCACCAAATACCTAATGGTTTTTTTTCGACAGTTGCATTTGACAATCAGTTATTCAAATAGGCTTAACGTTTTCACTCTCTTGAACCAAATAAAATAAAAATCGTCACGTAACATCAGATGAGTGTGGGGACAAACACTTCATAAATAAAGTATTTAAAAAACCAGACGCCACGTACATAACATCTATCACAATGACAACAGCTGTATATCAAAAGAAGTCGTCTATTAATTAGGTGATGATATATAGCAACTTTTCAACGTCCAAACCTCTCTAAATTGTTATTCTCTTGATGATATCACCTTTTTTGTATTGCACCGTGTTTACCGTCAAAAGCACTATACCATAAATTTTTGTCAACTCTATAAAAAAAATCGAATATATCAAGCCAATATCCACTTAATGAAAACAGTACTTTGATATATATATAAATAACTTAGAAATATTGGACAAAATAGCAATTTGTATTTGATAATATTCTGGCTGATGCACAGGCTGATTTTTTTACAAAGTTCACCGTATAATTCTTAGTCAAATTGAAGCATTTCTATAATAATATTTGGTTACACTAATCATAACAATAGAAATATTGAAATAATTGGTTTGACAGTTATTATATATGAAATCTGATAATTATTGAATAATATATAGCTTGACGCCGTTAATTAGTAATGAGGAATGAAGGCATGAGCAAAGTGACGTATAAATTAAACTCTAAACCTTCCGAAAACTAAAATGGAGATTTCTTATTCCAGTGATTAAGATGATAGCATCGGGAAGTCTAGAGGAATTAAATAAACAATATTCATAGGAAGTGGTGTCGATATACCTCTTTGACTGGATGGCATATCCTTGATACAATCTGTGAAAACGCCGTTAAATATAGATAAAGAGGTAGCCTTTCAGAATATACTTTTATGATATCCGTCATTTCTGCTAAGACGGCATGAGCACTTGGATCTGAAGCCGTCACCTCTACATCCAGCCTAAAACATATCAGATATAATGGTTAATAGGTCACGACGACGTCAATTAATGGCGTCATGCAAGCAACAATGTACGTATATCTTGAATTATTCGTTTTCATCATACTATTCGCTATTCAATTTTGATAAATTTCCATCTAATATAATAATGAACCGATCAAAAAATCTATTCTACTATACTTCACCGAAAAGTGTAGAAATTAAATTTGATAATCGTAAGTATTGAAAAAGGAACTCTATATGACAGTGTCTGCAGTAGATGCCATGGAATATGTTTTCAAAATCTTTAGAAACTATAGATAATTAATTTTCAGTGTATTAATTCTTATTTATTATATATTTATATGCATATTAACCAAACTATATAAGGGAAAATATTATTAATAATAAATAACATAGGAGCCGAATAATGTAAGTTAATAAATCGAAACCGAAGTTCAAACCAGATAGAAAAAGATTTTGCCCAAAAACTCACAATGGTTAACGATCTAATCCGTTGCTTACCAGCCGCTTGTCAAATGCCACACTTTATATGAATTACTATAGATATTCCAGGGGTATTATATAAATAAACTAACCATATAGAAAGCATTCTGGGCATACTCTGATACAAATATTTGTGACCATACTGTAGCGCCTTGCCGTAACTGTTGAGGGCGTGACGTCGCCGCGACCACATCTCATTAGAGTGCGTGGACGTATCGCTGTTGCTTACTTTTTCAAAGTACGCACCCAAACTAACCTATAATACAACTTTATTAAATAGCTAAGGCATCCACCTTCAACAAGCGCACGATCAAACTATTAATAAGTGGTTACTGTATTCTATGAACATTTGTATCACTAAATATTAATACAAAAATGCGCAACTTTTTTTTAGTATTGGGGTTTACAAATATCCCTCTCATATTTGACACTTATGATTAACATATTCTCTCTCAACATATGACTATAACCAAATAAATAATTAAATTAACTTCATTATCATAAATATTACGATTCAAAAGATGTTTATGATATTATGGTGAAATTTTATCGGCAGAAATAATTGATAAAAACATATAGTCTTTGTACTTATTTGTTGAAACAATGTTTAGGATATCTATGGCAACATAACATTATAAATTTAAATATATATGTATATATATTTTGGAATGTTTGCAATATTTACATCGACAGGTAACGAGAGAAGTATGTGGGACTCGGCTGGTAACATCCAGTAATACTCAGTAAAACCTCCAGAGTAAATTTTCATTAATGGAAATCGCTTTTTTATTGCTTCCATTATTTTGAACCCTTTTTTTTCTATCAGAGGTAAAGTTCATTTAGAGGCCATTCATAAAATAGGTCATACATTTTTTTTACTTTTCATACACCCTCTCCCCCATCTTTTGGCATGCTATATCACATTTTCTACAACCTTCTATCAATATTATGTCACAAATGATACATGGCATGATATATTATGGCAATTAATAACAGTATACAAATTTCAATACAATTAAATATTTATTTCTTACAATCATGAAAAATTTAATATCTATAATGAAATGATAAATATACAAAATTGTTTTATGAGCTGTTTATGTCACGTTTTCTTAGGCCCACGCGCCCCGTGTCACATTTTGTCCCAGTAAACGACACTCGCTCGCCCCCATAAGTGCGAACGTAATATATAGATGGCACCTTCACAGATATATATTAATTTATTTAAGTAATAAGTATTTTAAAATGTTGAAACAGGGTGTGTATTGTCCAAAAAGGTAAAATTATTCGCGACTTATTTTATGAACGGCTTCTTAAATACTATTACGAAATTAAGAATAAAGTAGAAATAAAATTGAAATATTTTTCCATAAAATAATGTTATGTCTAAAGAATTTTCCACTAAATATTATATATATCATCTCGGTTAAAATATAACTTATCGTCGCCTCGGTGCTTAGTTGTCCAAGGCACCAATGGTTAGATTGGATATAAATATTTATATTCTATTTTACAAGCAAAACTTGATTGTAAAGGTTTTTGGGCTTGTCATACGACAAATCAAGATGAGTATCCACTACCAAAAACCTACTATAAAATGTAATATACGCTGTATTATTAAAGTAATAATCATTAAGATGACATTATATAAGTGTAATATAACTGACAACTTTTTGAAGTTATTTTTGAGGCACTACCCGATTACCTAGGAAAATAAAACTTTTTACCATCAATTCAGATTACCATAGAATATGCAAAAATATTTTGATTTTCATAGCATTATTAACACCACGTAAAAAAATGTATGAGATATATGTATAACTCACCAAACTTTTCTCCCATTGACCGAATGCTTCAACTGACTCCTTATAATATCCAATATTAACATCAACGTCTACATTAGTGGTTTCATCATTATATTTAGCTATTAACAACTTAGCTTTAGCGCATATTTTCCTACAAATTTTAAAAGGCATAAACAAATCTAAAACTTTTATATAAATAATTGAAACATAAAGTATAGAAAGCCATGATGCTGTTGTAATTAAAATGTATATATTTAAGAATTGTTAAAATAAAAGTATTAGAGAAATAAAGTTACAGATAAAAAAGAATATGTAATAATTTTAGATAGGACTAGATTATTTATACATTAATTTTGTTATGACCTGAAAAGTAATATTTTACGTATAAATTGTAATGCAACGTTTTAGAACACAAATATAAAAGAGAAAGTTGCGTTATTGAATGAAGTTGTATACATAAAGCAGATTTCAAAGTTTAAAATAACCATTGATTCGTTTTTGAAGCGATGGTAGTATGTACAGACTACGCGTCAATGGACGCGAGTTCGAATCCACCTACAATGAGCTTGATTTGCAATTAACGACAACATCGTGATGAAACCAGGGCATATTGGTAGAACTTTTTCTAATGCCCCTCTGACTAGCTACCACCCTCGAGTTGAAAATCTGCCGCCAAATACCTATAGGTGTTTTCGGGCAGTTGCACTGGAGAGCTAGTTCCTCCATAGGTTTAGCATGTGTACCTTTTTAGGCCGTATCGTCATTTAAGATCAGGTGAGTTTATGGCCCTAGCACTAAGTTCAAAAACTATAAAAAAACAATTTTATGTTACAGTCAAAAAATGTATGGTACCTTTGTTGACTATTGAGCCGTTCCAAATTCGGGTATGCCTCTTCGAGTCCACGTTTTAATGTTGTGAACGCTTGTTCGTTTTGATTGCGTGCCCAGTACATTTTTGCCTTTTCAATGAACAATTCCTCTGGCCTATATTCTTCCGTATTCAGTATGTACATATAGGCCTAGAACGAGAATAAGTGGATTTTAGAGATACAATTTGAAAAAGTCTGTTGCTATTTCTAAATATGTCTATTCGTTTAAGAACATATATGAAGTCTTTAGAGTTTCTTTATTCTATATACTAAACTTTTGAGATACAAAAATTTTGTTTAAATTGAATATTTGTATTTTTTTTTTATTATACATTTTATGCGTGGTGCACTGGCTGACTTAATGCCATAGGCATTCTCAAACAGTAAACCTTAAGGTAGTGCAGAGACAAAATATGTTAGGTGTAAACCAAACAACAAATGAAAGACAAAAACTACTAGAATACTAAGACTAACTATGATACATACATATGATACTATGTATATATAAGTAAATATAATAAATTATACACTATTTAATGTTATACATAGATACCACTACAATAAGTACAAATAAATAATTATGTCAATATTCATAAAACATAATGAAAGAGTTTATGTAACTGATTCGGCCAAAAAATTTTCTTATGAAACTGAAGTACAGTACACCAGACTATAGTTCAGTCCAAGATTAGTACTTTTTTATTTCTGCTTTCGAGCATTTCAATTTAGTGTACTTACTTAATACCAATTTTGGACTGAAGTGGATTTGCTTTTACACCACTCATATAAGAACAGCATGACTAATGATAAAATGAAAAAAAAAACAAAGTAATGAAGTGGTAAAAATAGAGGAGTAAAGAATTATGTGTTTATTATGAATTTACTTTACGGTATTTGCTCCCACGTTATATAATTTTAGTGATATTTGGTGATGTGTAGTTACATTTTTGTGCGCGAATGTTGTAAATTATGAATAAAGACTACAAATATACTTTTAAATTCCCACAAAAAGTAAATAGATAAGTCGTAAAAAGAAACCACTTCCTTGATAAAGTAGTGTTTAGAAGGAAAAAATATAATATAAAGTCAAGCATCAACAATGTGTGCCCAGTACGTAGCATTAAAAAAAATATATAAATACATTTTAGAATACGAATTGCTTTATTTGTACTCGGCTTTGTTTTATTTATCTATAATAATAAAGTGGTCTTCTTCATCTATATACTCAGCGTTTTTATTTAAACACATTACGTATACGAATATTCGTAATGGAACCTATCTTTTGAGGAAATAATATTTCATATAGGTAAATTTTTAATTGCAATTTTTTTTCAATTACAAACTTGATAATGAGTAACATTGAATAGTGTATGTCAATAAATATACAAACAAAGATATCATACTTGTTGAAATATCCCTGCTTTCCTCGCGTGTTTGGCGCTTTCTAACCACAATTCGCCTATGCAAGTCTTCAATCTGCTGGCGGTCAGTTTATGAGTTGGTGCAAGTTGTTCCTAAATTAAAATTAAAACAAAGTATCATAAATAAATAGCAAATCCCTTTTAGTCAATTAAAATATTTTATTCTTTAGAAGCTACAGCTGAACCTCATTTTCATCTTCTGAAGTATTCAGATAAGTTACAGAGGATCAAAGCCTGCAAACTTTATATTAAATAGATAAAAACGTAGCATAATCATTAACATAACCTAAAATTACATTTTTTTTTTACCCTAAACTAAAATTGTTATTACAGGGCATAATATCATACAGCACCAGTATAGTTTTAAAATAAGCAAGGTTTTTATTTCAGTACAAAGACCGCAAAAATAGTATACATACATATATAAACATTTGACATCTGGACGAACAACAATACACAAACTCAGACGACGAGGGCAGTAATCAAACCTAATAACGTCCTACCTCATTGTACACCATGGGGTAAATAAGCATCAATAGCATATCCCATAAACGCATGATTTTTTATTCGAAAACAAAAATAATATTTTAAGTAAAACACTGAATTTTAATTATCCACCACATTCATGAGTAAAAAATAAAAACTTTTTCGCCTTAAGTAATGACAAGTATTTTCATTTCCACATGAATTATTGCATACAGTTATCAATATGTTTTCGGAAAGGCACACGCTTAGGTTTTGAATAATATTAAGTGGAACTGAAATATTGACAGTTGGCATCAAAATACAAAAGGAAAAACCTCGACAAGAGAAATAAATATGAGTATCTATGTTATTCTGACCTCAGTTTGCTGTAACAATATCCTTCTAAATCTAAGCAACGGCTCGATCGTCCTTACGTCAGATTGTACCACAGAGAGCCTTCTGCGCCAATCATCGAGCATTTTATTTAAAAGCTCTGTACCAAGCTCGTTACCGTCGGTTAAAGTTTTCAACCTGAAATTGCATTAATTATTGTGAAAACAAAAGATTTAACCAAGTATACACAATCACAACACAACACAACACAACACAACACGTTGTTTTATTTTTTTAGTTTTAGTTATCTTTCCCCTAAATATTAAAACCACTAACTCTCATGTGATAAATGTTATCATGTTATTAATGAGGGTATTATTTACAGTATAAATAATAGACAAATCACATTGAACTACTTGATTAAAGTGGATTAAAATGTTTTTGCTTTCCCGTTTTTTAACACGCCCTACCTGCCAATATCCTATACATTGATCCGTAAATAATGGCTATCCCCATATCAAATTTCATCAAAACTTATGCAATAATTTCAGAGTGGGCGCGTACAACAGGTCACTCAGACAAAAACAATGTATACTTTTTGACTGCTATATCTATAACGAAGTGCACCACAATTATAATTTTCAATGCGTATTTAATGTACAAAGTTCACTCAGTTAGTTTTACTATTTTTATACTGTATAGTTTTATTGTTATAAAGACAATTTCACCTGATGTTAAGTAACGCTTTTGCCTAAGATGGTGAACACGCTAGGCCTAGTGGAGGAACTAGCTCTCAAGTATAATTACCGGAAGACACCTATAAATATTTGGCGTTAGATTTTCAACTTAGAAGTGGTAGATAGTCAAGCGGGCATTAGAAAAATCCCTACCACCACGTTATAGTATGATCACGATGTTTTCTTTCACAGATAGCTCAGGTTCATTGCAGGAATTCGAACTCACGTCTATTGACGTGGCGTCCATACACGCTAACAACTAAGCCATCATCGCTGTATAGATAAACGATTATTACCTTTTTAACATCTTGTGGCACAACGGACGTAAACCCTACTATTTAGTTCAAAAGCCGAAAGCTAGAGGACTATTTACATAACTGACTTTTAGGATAGATTATATCTCCAAAAGATCTTACATGTAAAGAGCTGAACAACAGAATACATTTTTGAAAATATACTGGTATCTTAAGGAAATGATACCAGTTGAAGAACCCTCACGTACCACTTAAAACTAAAAGTAAAATATTTGATTCTTATATTTGAACTGTAATGACATATGGATGCCAAACATGGAGCCTAACAAACAAAATATAGGCAAGCTGGAAACCTGCCAACACAGTATGGAGCAAAGTATACTCTCAATATAAAAATTAAAGACTAGATAAAATTAGAGACTATAAGAATTAAAACCAAACTTACTGAAGTTACTCACTGCATTAAATCATTAAAATGAAGATGGGCAGGTCAGTTGATTAGGAGTCATAAGAATAAATGGTCAAGAAATATAGTAGAGTGGTATCCACGACATTACAAAAGAAAGAATGGGAGACAGCGCCGAAGATGGGAGGACGATATTACAAGTATAGCAGGAACGACTTGGAGAAGACAGGCAAATAACCGCACAGTGTGGCAAACTCTAGGGGAGGCCTATGCTGGAAAGCAAGACTCTTCGCGTACTGGTGTCAAACAAATAGTTGAAAAAAGAAATATATATATATTTTTTTTTTATATGTAAAAAAGTTCAAAAGATTATTAAATAAAGGCAATTATTATTATTATAAGTATTGTATTTTGAAAAAACATTTCAAATAATTTATCTAATATTTCGTAAAAAAACATTTTTCTTTGCTAGCTTGAAAAAAAAAATGATTAAATAGAATTACATGGACGTCCGGATTTTTTATAAGAGGTGGTCACGATAACGACCGAAAAAATTGACGTAACGAGACTGGGTTTCGTTTATTATCTCTAAAATAACATCAACCAGTCATCTATTTCATATCAACAGCCTAGTACTCGTAGTTTAGTGATTAAATGGTTTTTTGAATGGTTCATTTGATAGTAATGGTTTTTGAAGCGACGATAGCTCAGTGGTAGTTTGTACGACTTCGCGTCAAGGGACGTGCGTTCGAATCCAAGCACCTACAATGAGCTTGAGCTTTCGGTGAAGGAAAACATCGTGAGGAAACTATAGCATAGTGGTAAAGCTTTTTCTAATGCCCGCCTGGGTAGCTACCACCCTCAAGTTGTTAACCTGCCGCCAAATACCAATAGGTGTGTTCCGGCAGTTGCACTTGAGAGCCAGTTCCTCCAGAGGTTTAGCGTGTCTACCAACTTGGGCCGTATCGTCACTTAAGATCAGGTGAGATTATGGCCATAACGCTAAACCTTAAGTATAAAAAAAAAACGAATTGATTACATTTTACATTTACAAGTTCTTGTTATTGTCATTTTGTTTTATTTTTCAGGTCATGGCAAAGATACCGAAACCATACAGACGAGTTAAAAGTAATTTCATAATAAAGAGATTAGCGCTTCAACATGATACAAACTCTCTAGGTAAAACTATTTACGGAGTTTTTGTGGCAAGCAATAAATCATGCTTGCTTAAAAAATATAGAATAATCAATAAAATAATAAATATCAAAATGTATGTACGCGCATAACTTCTGAACAACTGTACCAGATTGAATAATCTTTTTTTTGTGTTCGTTATAGTCAAGTCAAGGTTTGTATATAAAAGAAAACTAAAAACAAACGTACAGATTTTTTTTAAATCTCATAATATGAAAAGTAATTAAATGAATGAATGGTCAAACGGTTTTTGAACTTTAGCGATAATAAACAACATCGATTTTAGGTTATACGAAGTTCACCAGGTCACCTAGTAATTATTAAAATAAATGAATGGTAGGGCTTAATTTTTTTTTTATTTGATAACTGGTATGAGGCGTGTTTTTTTGGATTTTCCAAACTTTATATAATTTTATCACAACATTAAACCAGATACATACTTGTGTAAAACTTCTTCAGCATGTTGTGCTTCTGTTAGAATATGTAATCCAAGTATATTTTGATATCCGCTACGTAATGCGCTTTCACCTTTACTCTGGCCGTTTATTTGGCCCAACAGTCTCGTTGTGGCGTTCTTGCACGAGCTGATGAAGCTATCGTGGTCTTGGCTTCGATAGGCAAGAAGGGTGCGTCCCATAAGCAGACCCCAATTTTCTTTGCATGGAGGCTTTAATGCAAACCAAATACTTTATCGATTTTTGTCAGTGATTTAAGAGATAATAAGCTCCTTATGTCACACTTTGAAATTCGACAAACACTGTACGAATTTATATTTAACATTATATAGCGAAAAAGTTTGTGTTAACACGCTAATCTTAGGAATTACCAGAAGGATTACAACAATTATTTTTGTATATGATAGAGCAACCGCCGAGGAAGGCTTTAGGCTATTTAACATCATGCTACTACCAATAGGAGCAAAGTAGTATTGATAATAGATACAAAACAGACAAAAAAAAATCGTCACGGAAAAGAAGACGCGGGCACAGCCAGTAGATAAATAAAGTAAATTTGAAAAATATAATCAAATTTGCCACAAGACTCTCTGGGCAGCTGTAGAGAGTTACTATCCACCTTATCAATACGATATTCGATATTTAAAATAATAGTATGCAGTGAGGCTCAAAAGACACTAATTCTTTTGTCTTAACAACGAATAAAAAGTCTACAATATATACGTATTCTTTTTTATAAAACAGTAATACCTTAGTGAAAGTGTTATTTTAAAATAGAATTTTTCTGGTTTTATTTGTATTTATTTCAGTTAAGTAGTAAATTTATATAAAAAAAGAAATATTAGAGGTAAATAAATAAAACAGGTCATTGTTGCAGATAGCCATCACAGAGGACTAAAATCGTAGCTGATCAAATTTGAAGTCTAGACATTATAGATTTGCTTTCTTTGAAAACTACGCTAAAGCACTGTATCATATAATGGATGTTCAATCCATGACAAAGTATACTCACAACAGGTTTCTTCGCCAGTTCATCTAACTGTTCAAAACGTCCCAATCGCCATAAAGGCTCGGCAGACAACTCCATCATCTCTTCGGCATCGTGTTCGCTTAACAACCTAAACGCTGTGAACGGTTGATCCAACCCGAGATAACAATCTATCATGCCCTAAAAGTAATACAGATTATATTTAAAGTTTAAATACAGACATAAAAAGATGGTACAACTACATTCAAATCATAAACACGAGTTCTAAACACTTTTAAAAGAATGAAATCGTTATGTTAGAACGTTGTCAATATTCAATCTATATATATAAAAAAAATCTCGCGTCAAGATGTTTGTGGTCGCACTCCTCCAAAACGGCTCGACTGATTTTTATATATTTTTTTGCGTATATTCGGTAGGTGTGAGAATAGTTCATAAAATATATTTGACACCGCTAGTTGATTAAGTTAGAAGCTTAATTAGGATAAACTATGACTATAGACAGTCATAATTTTACAAGAATAAATTCAAATCGGTCAAAACGTTTTTGAGATTTAGCGAGGCTATCGAACAGTGAGTGTAGGTGATACGAAATTTACCGGGTCAGCTAGTAATATAATTCAATTAAAATATGATTTATAGTATTTTTAAGTTTATTTGCAGTTGGTAATCGGTAGTTCTAAAAAACTAAAGAAACATAAAGCCAGAGATAAAAGTCTACAAACACACACAAAGTATACATACACTAATACATCACGAACACATATTGAAAAGCTTTTTACAGTTCAGTTCGTTATGTAGTGTTACAGAACCGACCAGAGTACCTACATCCTCCAAGTGTTTCAATAAAGTGTTTCCTGATCAAGGTTTGTGAGCTGCTAGAAAACAACATTGACTGTTGTCCTTTGACAGCAATTAGAAGTTCTTTTAATATTATATAGGATTAGCGTTATCACTACGATCTCACTGATGTTAGTGACAATGTGAACCTAGATGGTGAACACGCTGAGTCTAGTGGAGAGACTAGCTTTCAAGTGTAACAGCCGGAAGACACCTATAGATATTTGGTAGCAAATTTTCAACTTGAGGTTGAGGTGGTTGCTAGATAGGCGAGCATTAATAAAAGCCCCATCACCATGTTAGGTTTTTCTTACGATGTGTTTCGTCACCAGAAGCTCAAACTCTTTGCAAGTAAATTCGAATTCATGTCCATGGACGCGGCGATCGTACACTCTACCAACTGAGCTATCATCGCTTCAAAAGTTGCATTTAATGAAGGTGCATTTCCAGTAACAAAAAGAAATGACATATAATGGATTTTGTTAAATTAGATCAAATAAATAGAAATAGTTCTCACTTGTAAACTGTATCGATCTAATTGCTTTTCCTGTGCTAGACGCTCATAACAGAGTGCTGCGTCTTGCAACCGTCCAGTTACTACTTGAGCCAATATTAGTTCGTTTAACGATGGCTCGGTCTTCTTTAATGATAATATACCTATGCAAAAAATTCATGAACACCACTTTAAGAACTGTAAATTTTCACGGAAAAGTATAAAACATTCAGAATATACAAAAACTGAACTTTCAAAAAGAAGTTTTACTTTATTTAAATATAAAACCTATATACTATTTATATAAAAATATTATTATAAGTTCAATAAGACATTTTATAGTTTGTAGGCTTAGCGTTACGGTCACATCTCACCTGATATTAAGTGACGATGTGGCCTAAGATGGTGGGCAGCGTAAGCTTAGTGGAGGGATTGACTCTCAAGTGCAAATACCGGAATACAGCTATAGGTATTTGACGGTAGATTTCAACTTGATTGTGGTATAGCTACCATATGTTCATAAGAAAAAGCTCTACCACCGTGATATGGTTTCGTCACGATGTTTTCCTTCACCAAAAGATCAGGCGATCTGCCTTTGAAAAGTTATAAATAATGTAATATAGATGACATAAGGATATTATACAATAATATGCTAAGTATAAAACAGAAATAGCCGTATAGATACAAGCACACTGTGCAACTTGAGCATTTTTGAAGATAGATTGTCTATTGACAGTGTTAAAATTAGTACCATTTCCGATAATTTGATGATGGAAAATTGCAACAGGTTCAAGGCCTATTCACGAAACATAAAAATAACGTATTAGTGTTTAGTTCAAAAGAACAATAACCTTAATACTTTAAATTATATTACTGGTACATTTCAGACTCAGTATTATCACTTGATTGCCTTAAATCGTAGTCTTCAAACACTAAGAAATAAATTAAAAAAAGGCCATAAAATAATCGATAACATTTTACCAGCCACTGAGTCCGGTTCATCCAAAAAAGCGTAAATCTCGGCTAAAAAGGGTAACTGTTCTTGCATTTTATCCTTATTTTCGTCCATATACAATTCGAGATATTGCAAAGCACGCTCTAATTCGTCACAGGCAAAATTGCCACGAGCTATCATCAGTTTGTCAAATTTCTCGAGAAACAACTTTATTTGCCTGTAATGAACCAAATGAATTTGTATTAATCGCAGGAACTTACTACTTGCAAGCAAATCTATGCGAATTATAACAATTATGGGTCAGTGGTGGCGTGTTTAGTCACTGTATCGATTAACGTGAGTTTGAATGGGTAGAATTTACCTGAGTTTTTGGACAATTGAAAACACAACGATAAAACCTTAACATAGTGGTAGGTTACTTTCTAGTTCTAGGTCTAAAAAACCCATAATGTCAGCGGTCCTACACAGAATTTAATACTTTGAATGTTTAACAATTACCCTTAAAATTAAAATACTTTTTGCCGATTATAATTACCATTAAAATAAATAAATAATTAATCAATTACTACTTACTTGTAATTTTCATTTTCGGTTGGACGTTGCTTCGATTGAGACCACTCTAGAAGCCATCTGTTTAAGAAATCTAATAGGGTGTATATAGTTTTACTGCATTTACTCTGAAAATACATACAAAACCATGAGATATTATTGCATTATTCTATATTACTAGTAATGAGGTAAACTAACAAATTAAAAATAATAAATCTATAGTTCTATTTGTACATGCGATTAGTTTTTTCATTCAATTTCCTAATTGGAATATAATATAAAGGACGAATATAACATGAATAAAAATTGTCTATATAGCATTCAAAAACGGATTGACAGATTTTTAAAAAAATTTATACACGGTAAATTTATGTCATAAGGCAATTTAATGTGCTATAAAATTATTACTATCACCACAAAGAAATTTAAGGAAAGTTTAAAATATTCGACTAAAATAATAATTATCAAAACACGTGAAATAGTATTTACTTTTTTTATTCTCATAACCGAACATTATCTATACTAATATTACTGGCTGCCTTTGGTTCTGGAAAAACAAGAGAGATTTTTTTATCTATATTATATATTTATATATAATTACTAATTGTACTTTTATAATATCTATACTAATATTATCAATGCAAAAGTATGCTTGTTTGTTTGTCCTTCCTTCACGTCTTAACTAAGCAACCAATCGACTTCATTTTTTGGATAGAGATAGTCGAAAGGATGGAGAGTAACGTAGGCTACTTTTTGTCCTTGAAAAACTTCACATGCCCCGGGAGGGATTAACGTTCTTCCTTAACGTCCTATGTAAGCAACCAATTGACTTGATTTTCGGCATAGAGATAGATATAAATACGGAAGTAACATAGGCTACTTTTGATCCTGGGAAACTTCAAATTCCCAAGAGAGATTTACAGTAATATCCGTAAAATTGTTCTTCTATCACGTCCTATCATACCAAACAATCGACTTTATTTTGGCATAGAGATATTTGAAAGAACGTAGAGGAACATGGTCTACTTTTGATCTTGGAAAAACTTAAATTCTCGGAGGAGATTTATAGGAATATCCGTAAAATTGTTCTTCCTTCACGTTATATCAAACCAAACAAACGACTGATTTTTTGGCATAGAGAGAATTTCCTAGAGCGATCAGGTGTACTCTCACATAAATTACAATTGGCAGTAGACATTTCGGTTATGCTCATGCGTTATTTGGATGCGCTACGATTATGCACTTCACACAACTGGAGCGGAATATTGTTGGTGCCACTATTTTGACAGGGGCAAATAGGGGCAAAAATGTAATGAACCCCTGAATCCCTATAATTCCCACGGCTCTTCCATTTTAATTCAAAAGCCTGCAGTTTCCCCTCAATGTCAGTTTTGACATAATGGCATGTGTTCGTGTTTGTACAATGCTCGGAAACCACGAACTGCAAATCTCAGTCATGGCTAACTTTGTATATTTAAAAAACATTCAAAACAGTAGTTTAGAATCACATCACATACAATTTTACCATACCTGATTACCTTCTTCAGTCTGTACGGAATTAACTGTAGGAGTCGTTCGGATATACCGTAAAATGTACTTGGATCGGCCTCTAGAACTGCCGGCTTCGTTCTTAAAATTTTGTAGCCCTTAAAATAGAAACACTATTTTATTATCACACAAGGTGATTACCTTTGTCAGTAGCTACGTACAAAAATTTTCAAGTTAAGCAAAGAGAGATTATACGAAAATAATAGTAAAAATTTAGAACAAAAAGGAATGAAACATCCCAATTTGTTTATATATAAAGGCATTTTTTTTAAACACCAGAAAAAAAGTCGTAGCAAAAGTTACATATTTACTGACACCTTTCGTCAATTTAATCCGATTATGTAGAAAGCAGCCTGCGATAACGTCCATAGCTTTGCGTATGGTAACATTCGGCGTCCTGTACTATAAATACCTGTGTCACTACATAAGTTGAGTAAAAAAATATAATATAATAATAAAGCTCTTTATTTTTTGTAGAATAATAAAAGTAAGAAATAAAATAACAAAAAATAAACATACGTCGCGCAATTGGTAGGCTTACATACTGTAGTGTACCAAGCGCTCCTAAAAGATAAGATTTTCGGCTTCTCTCAGCTTGCAATCAAATTAAAATCAAAAATACTTCAACTAATTTGGGCTTTAAACAGGCACTTATGAACGCCAAAATATTACCACTGGTTCGGCTAACATTTCATTATTGATAAATAAACTCGATTGGGTTTACCTTTTCTTTATGTATTTTTTATCGTTACTAAAATAATTTAATAATTTATCTTATATAGATAGAATAATTTCCAAACATCACAATTATTCACATGTTCATATCCATTATATAATTCAAACCATGTGCCTCCCAGCACGAAGTCAAATACGCATTCCAGACCTTAAAACACCATTACAACTACCACACAGAGAGCATACTTTTTCAATACTTTCATGTGACATAATTAAACCCACGAATATTCTTAGGTACTTATATACATTTATTAAGTAATTCTGATGACGCTAAAATAACTGTTATAAATTAAAATTAGAAAAATTAAACCCACCTATAACAGCCAACATCTCTTCTTGTATATATTTTAAGTTGGTTTTAGACATGACAGAATGTAGTAACACGTATGGTAAGAAAAGGAACAGTGTCCTTATGTCACGGCGCATGCTAGGGTATACGGTGCACAAGAGCTCACGGATGCTTTCTGACTCTATCAGTGATATTAGCTGCCCAGCCCAACTGTGGAAATCATTTAATTATCATTAGTTTCCGCGTGAGCTTCTGATCTACAATTATTTCAATTCAATTCAACATTTAAGATTTCTAGATATTACAAGAGTTTCCCTAAAGAGACATCACACACGCGTTCGAACATCAACATTAAATATATTCCAAAATTAAGCGAAAAAATTAATAGTACGATGCGTTCTGGGTGCTAGACTAAGTACTTTTGTAAACTATGTTTTTTGTTTTATTTTTATAAATATGTAAATTATGTATACCTTAAGAAAGAAAGTTTTATTCATCCATCACACATCACAAATATGCACATAACAATTACAAATTTAAAAGAAGCAGACATTAAAGCGATTATAGTTCAGTGGTAGTGTGTGAAGCGATTATAGCTCAGTAGTAGTGTGTACGACTTCGCGTCAAGGGGCATGACTTCGAATCCAACCACCTACAATGAGCTTGAGCTTGCGGTGAAGGAAAACATCGTGAGGAAACCATAGCATGGTGGTAGGGCTTTTTCTAATGCCCACCTGGCTAGCTACCACCCTCAAGTTGAAAGTCTGCCGCCAAATACCAATAGGTGTGTTCTGGCAGTCGCACTTAAAAGACAGTCCCTTCACAGGGTTAGCGTGTTTACCAACTTGGGTCATATCGACACTTAAGGTCATGTGAGATTATGGCCACAACGCTAAAACCTAAGTATATTTAAAAAAAAAACATATCGACATGAAATTGAAAACGAGTAAACGTTGTGTGGAAAAGTAGGTTCCAGTCTCAGCGTTACTGCTACACCGAATCAGTGCAATGCTGTCATTCTGACTGGGTCCCCTTAAAGTAAAGTTATCTTTTAGAGTCATATCCAAGTTGGACTCTGTTTTCACTAGATCTATGCCTCTATCTTATGGTTGTTTTATATGAAGGTGCGAAATAATATAAAAACCTCAGAAAAATAGCACCTTATGTAGGAACTATCGTAAAGAAATGACGAAACAATAAAAAACCGAGTTTCAATTTTATCGAAATAAAATAATATTTTTCTCCTTACAATTGATTATGGTTCAATGTCGGCTACTGGGCGATTACATAACAGCATAATACGGAGTGGAAAAGCAACCAAATATAATTTATAACTATTCTGCGAGATGTAATGGTTTGGAGTTTCACATTTATATTTTCAACAAAATAGATGTTTCATCGAACGGAGACATATCATTGTGACTGTTAACTTATTTAAATAATGTGATATACGACAGTTACTTGTGAGCCCATTCTAGAAAAGTAGTCGCATGAGTTGACCCAAAAAGTGGATGCATCTTTTTCGGCTGTGATGGATATGCCAGAGTATACCTGTTGAAGGGAAATGTTGTTTAAACACGTAAAGCTATATATAGAGACATGAACCTAATTTATTCATGACATTTCTTTTATTCTGTCAGTTTGAAGTGTAACTCAAAATGTAATTCCATAGTTGGAGGACAGTCAACGACGTGCACGTTTAAGCATGTTTCATAACACGATAGAAAAGAAATATATAACGTATTCTTTCGAGAAACTTACTCTCTCCTACTATCACTTGCTGTCTATCTCTCCCGTTCTCTTTCTCTGTCTCTCACACTAAATCACTCTTGTTTTTTTATTTATTAAGATTGTTTATTTCATTTAGGACATATGTTGCACTGCAATGTCATGTTAATAACAATAACAATAAAACAAACCTGGAACTAAGTAGCGGATACATAATTTGATGTGTATACTCTGGGAAGTTGTCCCAAACATCTTTCTTTTTACCATTGGGTGATATTTCGTACATCTTTAGTATCTCTTGTATGGTCAAAGCATAACAATCCATATTCTGAAATTTAAAAATCCTTTATTTTTTATATAAATCCATGAAGCAATGATGCATGATGATGATTTCTTGCTGATGACCTTTCGATAAAGGATAAAATAGTTATGAAATTAACATGGTGGTAATTTTGTAATACCCACCTGGCTAGCCACCGCCCTAAACTTGAAAATCTGAATCCTATAGGTGTGCTCCGGCAGTTGGACTTGAAAGCCAGTCCTACCAGGCTTAGTGTGCCCACAATATTGGGCCACATCGTTACTTATAATCAGGTGAGATTAACAGTTACGCTAAACTTATACACTATAAAAAGAAAAAAAAATCGAATGGCAATAAATACTTACAACAGTGTCTTTTTCATACTGAAACGCTCTAGTAAGCTCCAGTAGGGCAGTGGTAGCGAAGCAGTCATCTATGATAGAGAAAGCAAATGGAGTTCTCTCGGACTGTACGTACTGGCGAGGCAGGTGGCCTGCCTCAATCGCTCCCAACTGACCTAAACAAGCCCCACTTGCTGAACTCACCTGCGAATCCGAGTCTTTACAACCTGTAAATATCTGAAGTCTGAATAATTCATCCAAAAATTTCGTCCTATAATACATTGTTATCAGTGGATTTAGGCTGAGTAGGCAAATTTGAGGTATTTTTGTTTTGTTATTCAGAAACTGAAATTGTTCATACATATACATATATGTACCTAAATATTGTTAGATAATATATTTCACCCCATATAATCTAAGTCCTATGTGGAATCTAGTTGTAGGGGTAGGTAGGGACGGCTAAATTTGAATAGCCAAAATAAATAGGCTAAAGTGTAAATCCGCCACTGTTTGCTATGCGAAAAAAAAACGATAAATTATTTACGATAGACTTTTGGAAAGTAACTACTTCATCACTGAATTATTCTATACTAATTTTATAAAGCGGAAAAATTTGTTTGAATCAATGAGGAAGATTTTAGGCTATTTAGCATTACGTTACCACTAATAGGAGCAAAGTTGTATAGAAAAAAGTTATAAAAACGGGCAAAAGTTATTATATAATTTTTGAAGTTTTTGAAGAAATGAAGTCGCAGACACAGTAGGTTTTAAATAAGTGTGATCTTTTTAATACGCTTTTATTAGCTTCATACGTATGTTAGTATGTAACGGAATCTTTGAACATGAATTTGACCCCCTTCAAAACGTCGGAATAACTCGAAATTTGCCATACCTATTAAGGACCGATGACAATTCAATATTTTAAACAGTTTTATCCGTTATCCTTACTAGGATAATCAGGATTAGCGAATTTTTGTTTTCCTGAGACCCGAAGTGTCTGCGTCAAGACCAAGAGGGGAACTACCAGGCGGGCCGACCACCTATTTCTCGGATAAGTTACCGACTGATTCAAATGAAATTTTCGGAGAGGGAACCTGAGAACCGCCGGCTATCTCATCCGAGAGAGGCAGCAGGCGCCTGAATTCCTCATTTCTCGGATAAGTTACCGACTTAGTATAAACATCAATGACGGCTTAATTTTATTGAAAATCATTGATTTTCATAGTAGGATATCGAAAATATTGTGTACTATAGTTCTTCATCTCGCTATATCGAGTACATATTCTAAAAGCAGCCAATATATACTTAAACTCACTTTAGTAGTAAATTGATGTAATGAAAAAAAAATAGTTTGTAAAAACTAAAAATTACACTTTTATAGAAAATTCAACTGAAAAAATTGAAAAATAAATAATAGTTTAAAAAAACTAAAAAAATACCCTTTTAATAGAAAATTTAGTTTTTTAAACTATTATTTATTTATTTTATGTCTGACGAAATTGACGGATAATGGCTAGTAATTATATAAAACTTCCAAATACTATACCAGTGAGTAAAGAATCGATGAGTTCTACAATAACAGGGTCAATGTTCTTCCCACCGAATATGGCTTTATGTATTTCAGTTCTATTAGCTTTCAATAAACTATTCAAATGATTAAAAGAATGAACTTTTATTATGGCTATATCTTGATTAAGCTGTTGCAAGTACCATTTGATCTTATCCGTAAATATGTCCGGCTGCGTCCTTTTAACGTGACGTTTGATCGCCATTTTTATTTTAGACGATATCTTTGTGTCTTCCATAAAAAATAAATCCGAAATGTGAGTACTCAATAAATTTTCGTTACTAATGACGAGGTAGTGAAATATTTTATTGATTTCTTGTGGTGCGTATTCCAACTGCTGCAATAACGATTCAGACAAATTCGATAAAAGCGGCCCCAAGGAGATACTGTCAATGTTGTGAATGAACGCCGTCCACGCGTCTGCCACGATTTTCGGAAATTCTTTAGCTAATGGCAGAGCCGACCTCAGCGTCACCAACACTTTGAACCTCAACGGTGTAAGATATTTGGCACCCATTAATTGCAAAATATCAGGAAAACTTTTAAGCGCCTTCCTTTTCACTGAGAAAGCCACTTTCGTGTTAACCAACTTATGATCAAAATACGCTAATACACCTAAAAATTTGGGATTCAAAAAGTCCGCTATTTGCGCAGTACTCATATTCATGCTTCCAGTTGGCGTGGTCACGTCAGGGTCATGGCATGCCAAATATCTGCAGGCATTTAAAACTTTGTCCGGATTGGAACAATACTGCAAGAGAAATTCAGTCAATATGATCCTGAAGTGTCTATTAATCAAGTTGGATATAGATGACTTAGTCAACCTTTCAATAATTGCGTAACACTTCGAGGACACATCGGTTGGTTCGTTCAAATAAATGTGGACATATATATGAGGAAATCGTTCAATCAAGAAATCTGAAACCGAACACTGTACAAGCGCAGCGATTTCTTCAATCATAGATGGCACTTCCCGCATGGTCACGGAATATGGTATAAGATAAGGCAAGAAATGATGGGCATCTTTTGATATGAAATCTCTGTAACCGACGAAGCCGAAGGCTCTGACAATTTTTAAAAGCGGTATAGCGAACTCTTTGCCGTTATAAAGACTGCACTCTACAAATACTCTACAGTAATCTTTCTTATATCTGTGGTATATTTGATTTGGTGTGTAACCATGTGATTCACAAACATCCCTCAAGTAAACAACCGCCGTGGGTCCTAGTGAACAATGTGGATGCATAACAAAGTATACAAATAATTTAGTAACATGCATCACAATTTTCTCATTGCGATACAATCCAATCTCCTTAATAAGTTTTAACATATTCGACTGCTTTGTGACATCATTACTCTCTAAACTAGACCTTGTAGACTGGACTAATAAATTTATAGTTATATTCAGTGCTGCATCCTTTTGTGATAACCATTCCTGGTCTTCATCCTGAAATTTGATATAGAAATCAGTCTAGATCGCAAAGCGATTTTATCATTGGATGGGTAAATATATATACAAACCAAGTCTGTTTCAATTATGGACCTGAAAGCTGTCGAAATGTGTTGGCAATTATCAACAGTCATTATATCACTAGAAACTCCATATTTTAACACATTTAAGTGATTAGACAAACGTTTTAAAAGATCCCAGTATCCACAGTTTTCAATATCCGAGTAATGCTTGCTGTTTAAAAATTTCGAAAACAAATTTTTGAGCCCGATAACAGTAGAATGTTTGCTAAGTGTTGGTACATTGGCTATTTCTGTATGCAGTACAAAATTCTCCTTTCTAACTTTACAAAGATATTGTTCAGGGTTAACCTCATTTTTGTTTAAATTATAACATTTAGCACATGTTACTGCAATATATAAAGCAGCATTAGAGAATATAGTATGACCATCTATTATTTTCTCGTGGTTGAGAATGATACTGTAAGAACCTAAAGTCATGCATGCAATTACTGGCAGGACTTTTGTAATTTCTTCCTGTACATTGTAATGTTTTGTCAGAAATAATGGCATTAATATATCTCCTATTAATTTACTTGCTGAATATGAATTATTAAGCAGTAATAGAGGACAAAGTCCTATTATCTGAAATACAAAACAGGTTTAAGTATCTTGATAATATATAAAAAAATTGTTAGACAGGTAGTTGCATATTACTTCTGTTAACTCTTTTGCTTAGACCCACATGCTTCAAATGCTTCAAATAAGATTATACTCATATTTAATGTTATTATTGAGGTTGTAAATGAAATTTTTATATAGCTTAATACTTAAAAACATTGTGTTTCTGTTAGTGATAACGTAACTTCATACGTCTATAGAAGTGATAGTTCATAGTTATTCCATGACATGATAGATGGGACTGTGGTCGAATTATTAACTAACAAGCAAAGTCTTGTCGCCCAGGTATGAAAATGTTTATTTGAAGTCACACTACAATAACCTCAGCAACAGAACTCAGTAATGAGCAAGAATTAGTGAGACTTACGCACCATAATAGGCAAACATTGACTGCTACGTCATAAATAGAAATAAAATAGATGTATTAGCTTCCTCTTACACTGGCAAATATTTTTCATAAACTATTAAATATTATACTTACTTCTTTAACCAATTCAGTTTTATTTTTAACCAAAGATTCAAATAAAACATTGAAGATTGTATTTGAAGATGAGCTTAATTTTCCTTTTAAAAGGTGATTGATAACCATAGCATATTTTAACATCAACAATTCAGTTTGCTTAGTAAATATAACATCGTTTTCCATATAATTTGGTGTATATTGAAAGCAGACTATTTGAAAAATCATATTAACTTCCTCCATTGTTACATTCTCGTATAGAAGAACTGTACTAAGTAATATATCAAGTATAATTTTAGCACAACTTATGTCTTCTAAAAGGATATTTTTATGAAATTCTATGAATTTTAATAATGTATTTAGTATATATATAGCATTTTTCGAATTCAAAACTTGGCTAAAATTACAGCCACCATTGTTTATACTAATTTTAGTACCTTCTATAAAAACATTGCTCAATATTCTCAAAGCAGAAAAACTCCTATGTAGATGACGCATTATAAGAAATTTATTTATATTTTGATCTTGACAAAAATTTATTGATTTTATTACAGATATGGTTTGCTTGTAGCACCAAAATGTTTCAAAATCTAAAAGACACTGTATTTGTGCCATGATTTGTTTATGATAATACTCCATTATCATCTCTATTTCCTCAGCTCCCATATTCTCAATCATGAGTACATTTTCATGTAAATTAATTTTATTGCTCAACTGTAAACATTGCAATTTTATATCTCTACTAAATAATTTTGTCTGTGAACTAAGTATAACTGTACAAAACTTTGACAACATTATTTCATGCTCCTTTTTAAAATCATTTTTAATAGTTATTATTAAAACTGATAACATTTTATTGAAATTGTCTAAATCAATTACATTCACTTCACCTTTTTCATACAACACATCAACTGATTGAACCATTACCTCAATACAATGTAAAAATTGTCTGATAATATCCGGAAATATATTTTGGCAACTGTTAATACTAGTATGAGTGTAGTTTGACATAATAGTAATGAAAAAATTTATGGACATCAATTTTATGTCTACACTGTAAAATTCCAAATTATACAGTACTTGTTTGAATAATTTCTCATATTCTACTCTGTTCTGATCATTTTTTACAGAATTAAGTGGTAAGCTTTCTGAGAGAAGTTGAAGAGTTAAATTTATCAACATTTTACAAGTATTAACATCCTTTACTTCCACATATATAGCTTCCAAATTTAATTGTGCACTAGGAATTGCTGCACATTCGGGTGTGAAATGATTTAATATTAATTTTGTTTCTATTTGGTTTTGATAGCTGTGGTAAAATTGTGATAATTTTTCCAATATAGAGATATATTCTGACTGCAAGTTTTTGTAAAATGAGGCCCCATTGATAGATAAAATATTCAGAATATTCAATTGTGCTTTTTTACTTGCAATATGAATTCTGGAAGAATATATAGGTTAATATGATTATGAATTATTAGAAATTATTTTTCTAACTTAATATGTAGTTTTTAAATTTAAACTTATATAAGCATTATCGGTATCATACATTAGTTCCTGTTTTACTGTATAGAATAAACTATTTAAATATTTATCTAATTAAAATATTTTGCAGGATATTTATTCACAAAATGTGTTTTTTATTTATACTATTAAAATAATTCTTTTTAATATTAATAGTACTTTATCTTAATAGTAATTAATTATATAATACTCAAGTATATTAATAGTAGTACTTATTCTGAAGCAATGATAGCTCAGTTGGTAATATGTATGGACTCAGTGTCAATGGAGGTGAGTTCGAATCCATCTACAATGAACTTGAGCTTTTGGTGAAAGAAAACATTTTGATGAAACCATAGCATTGCCATAAGGTTTTTTGTAATGCCAGCCTGGATAGCTACCACCCTCTAGTTGAAAATCTGCTGCCAAGTACCTATAGGTGTGTTCCTGGAATGAGAGCACCTGAGAGCCAATCCGTCTACTAGACTTAGCATGTCCAAGATCTTGGGCCACATCATTTAACCATCAGGCTCAACTTTGGTGGCATACAATTTCAATTATGGCCATAACATTAAACTTATAAAAAAATCTGATCACATTTTAGCCACTTATAAAATAGTTCAATACCATGAAATAATTTAATTCATTCAAATATTGGTAGCACACTTATAAACTACTAGTCGTGTCTGCGACTTCATTCTCATGGAACTGAAAATTATTGAAGTAATTTATAGCTTGTTACTCAGGGTTAATCTAGCATTCTAATGGTGAAAGAATTTTGAAATTAGTACAGTAGTTTTTGAGTTTATTTATTACAAACAAAAATACATATCTTTCCTCTTTATAATATTAGTATAGACATAATAAACTAATTATGTTATAATGTGTAAATATACCTGTTTAATTTCTCCACAGACCAAACATAGAAGAGTCGCCCTATTAACCATGTATTAAATGCACTGTAGTATGAATCGGGATATTTTGTCGAGCCTGTCCTTGGTACTAATACTTCAGAAAAATCTCTGGAAAAATTGAAAATTAATTATTTACATTCAACACTCAACCATTACAAAGTTTTAAATGGCCACAACTGGACATATTATAATTCACCTGACGTCTTATTTTTTAAAGAATGGAAATATTTGATTTCCTTTTCTACTTAAAAAAAATTGTATATAGCCCTACAATACATACAAATCCTTTATATGTCATGAAATAAATAAAAAAAATGATTTGAGAATATAGAGTAAATGATGGTTGTAATAAATAAATATTTTCTATATCCTTATCTTCACTGCATTTTTTTATGTTGCACAGCATATTGACTAAACTGCACCTGATGATAAGTACAGTACAATCCAAGTCAGAGACGGCTGACAATGAATCCAAATTCACTGCCAGTCCACTGTCATGCTGGCCTGCTTAGATGCCTCTTCACGCCTCTTTTGAAGGTGCCAATATCATAAGAAGGAGGGAAAAAGGTGTCAGGAAGATGATTCCACAACTTCGTGGTCTGACAGAAATGAGAATCGGCAAACTTTTTCATTCTCGATAACATAGATGTCACCGTGAAATAAAGACACCGAAGTCCCGCCTGCGGGGTTCTGTTGTGTAACAGAGAAGAAGGAATAAGTTTAAAAAGCTCTTCAGAACACTCGCCATGATACAGACGATAGGACACGCTCAGTGAAGCAATGTCACTGCGAAATTGCAGCGGTTCTAAGGTGTTGGTGATATCTGCATCATTAATAATGCGGACAGCCCGCCTCTGCAACCTGTCTAAGACATCGAAGAGTTATTTAGCGGATCAGTCCCAGATGTTTGAGCAGTATTCCATGGACAGTCGTACTTGGCCCTATAGAGAAGGTAAAACTGGTCGGGTTTTTCCTCTTTTGTATTGTATGGAAACCAAAAATTTCATTCTCGTAACAATCATCACCCTCTTTCATTTGATACTACTAGTACTAGTTAAACAACTACAGTTTCATACGTTTAGGTGCCTTAGATTTTAATTCAAATAATAATCAAATACCCGGTTAGTTTCGAGATTGAAGTCAACAACCTCTCCAACCCATCAGCAGCCGTGTCTAAATTATTAAATAATACCATAGCTGGTGCATTAAACATTCGCCACACAGCAAATGGTCCGTTTTGACTATCATCTTCCATTTTACTAAAAAATATTATATTTATTTACGAAATAGACTAAATACAGAATGCAATTTTTGCACCTATTTTGAAATGAAACATTTTTAAATATTTGGGAGGCTGGATATAAGTTTTTTAAGTCTAACTTGTCACTATTTTTAAATATGTATAATTTGAATAAACTAACAAATTAAAAAAAAAACTATGTGCTAACAACGATACAACACCAGAAATGTATACTGGTCTTACAGCGAGAAACAAAAGCATTAGATTCTATAAAATTTAAAAAATACTAGGGTCAGCGTTAAATTGTCTAACTATTTTCTGTTATTTTTTGCTGATTTATGTTCGTGCTCCATGTTATAACCGTATATGCTCATTGTTTGCTTATAAAGAGACCTTTTCACAGTAATATCAACGTTTCTAGCACAAAATATTATTTAACACTCCTTTTTGGTCACAGTACTAGAATCGAATCCATACAAAAATACAGGGAAGGTGTTAAGGTTCTTCCAAATTCTATACAGTTGTCTTGGTCCTTCCAAAACGTATTTCAGGCTTACAATTTCCTTTATTCAGATCCAATGTGGAGTACATTCCTACTCTTTCCTAGTATAGTTGATTATTGCAGAGATAAGAGACGATTAAGACCCGCGAATTACATTTTATTTAAAGTTGTTGTATCTAGTTTTATGTCAACATAAAATATATACCTATATATATTACCAACAAAGATAAAATTCCAGATATTATTCCCTTCGTTTGATAAAAAAATATTATGTAATATATATGTCACAGTCAAGTAGCATAATTAGCCATTCAATGAACAGCCTAGCGCCCTAGCCTCTTTATTAAACAGCGCCGTTCAACTAACAATAATAAAGGTAATAAAGAAATAATTTGTAAGCGGATTATGGAGCGGTGGGGCGGTCGGTGAGACTATATTCAAATTTCTAAAGAGCGTTACTTGAACTGATTTGTACATTCGGTGCTATGGCTATATGGTACTTCTCTAATCCATAAAAATTATATATTTCCCAAGAGGTGGTAATGTCTTTGTGTCCGAGGTGACGTAATCACTAGAGCGGATGCTGCTAAAAAGGACAGGGGCTACAAACTCAAACCTAGTGTGTATGGCGTTGACTCAGAATGTGATGAGTTTGAGATAGGTGACCAAATAATGAGTGAAGCCTCCATTCCTCGAAACTTCCTCAACCGAGGTTCCTTAAGAATCACCTCAAGAAATCCTCGAAAACGGTATTCTTAGTTAGGACTCGATTTTGTCTTGAGATAATTGAGGTTGAAAATCGTAAACCTTAAAAATGTCTATAAAATAAAGTAAGGATTTTGAAATTGTTAACTATGAAACATGCACCATTTAAAAGTCGAATGGTGTTAAAAAAAACACAAAACATTTATAAAATTTTACACTTTTTAATTAGTATTATACATTACATAACTTACTGTAAAATATTTTAACAAAAAACAATGACATACCTCAGCAATAAAAAATAAAACAAATTTATATATTTTTTTAATTATAATTATTTCTAAAGAAAATATTAATGACATACTTTTACATATTTGCATTTACATATATTTTAAGGCGTAGGTGAAGAAAAACTATAATTAATTATATATTTCAGCAAATTAAATATGACATCTATGATAAGTTGTGATGATGCAAGTATTACATGACATTATTATTACATTATAATACAAACCTTAATCATTTGTTTTCTCGAGTTCTAGACAGAAAAGTACACTAATAAAATCTTTGCATATAAAATTCATATCAGAAATAAGAATAAATTATAAGTCAACTTTTATTATACTTTTTCAATGTATGAGCATATTTAGCTGCATAAATCTCAATGATATCTATGCGTATAATAAGTATTATATTTTGGAAAGATTATAAATTATTATTACAATTGCATAGTCTTTTTTATATAATATGATTCACATCATGACTCGTGAGCACAGAGCTGGATTGATTAGCATAGAATATGACTATTATGACTGCGAGTTTGTGTAACTATTTGGGGATACATGGAAATGGAACAATATAATAATTAAAAGCAGCAGCATTAATCTTTCATCTATAACATCCAGCTTATACATTAATCAATTCTTACATAATTTAATTTTATATTCACGAGTCTTGAGAGAAATTCCTCTGTATAATACATATATTCAGTCATGTCAAACAGATCTCCTGACTTTTGGTTTTCAATCAAAACTAATTAATTCTGCTGTGTTATTATTATGCTCTGACTTTGGAGGTGTCTGCACTTGTTCTCCTTGATTTGCAACAGGCTGTTGTTGGTCTTGCGGTACATTACCAAAATTTGGTTGTTGCATTTTTATAGGTTGCCCAGAAGCCGTCTGAGGCTGGCCCATTGGCATTGTTGCTTGTATTTGCTGCCCTTGGCCGATCATCTGTTGCGGTATATGACCTTGCAATGTGGGACCCTGTGACAACTGATGTGTCATTTGACTGCCTTGCATCTGAGGACCCATTTGTTGTCCATGAACCATCTGTTGCATTTGCCCTGGCTGCATAGGACTTTGTTGAACCTGATGACCTTGGTTCATCATTTGTTGGCTCATATGTGGAATGTTTTGTCCTTGAGAAGCTAACTGTTGCCCGTGGATCATCATTTGCTGTCCAGGTGGTTGCATTGGTTGCCCGGGCATACTATTTGGCTGACCATGTGTCATTAGAGTGTGCTGTGTTTGTGGTTGCATTGGTTGACTCTGAGTTTGGGGCACCTGCGATCCTTGATTAGGTAAATTTTGGTTCTTTGGAGGAATGTTGTTAGAAATCGGTAAACCTTGAGTGTGACCTGGCATAGACTGTGTCTGTAACATTTGCCCTGGCATAGGCATAGATTGATTTGGTAATGAGATTTGAGGTTGCTGTACATTATGTACTTGAGGAATAGACTGGTTTTGGTTCTGAATATTCACAGAATAATTTGAAACAGGAACTTGCTGATTGACATTGGGTAGATTACCTTGAAGTAAAGGCATTCGCATATTTTGTATTTGCATTCCCGCCATTGGGTTATTAGGGTTCATCATTGGTTGACCCATATTTTGTTGACCAATAGACACAGGAGGCATTGCATTTGGTGCTTGATTTGGTAAATTTTGTTTAGGCATTTGAGTATTTTGCCCGTTTTGTTGTGGTAAACTTTGTCCAGCAGGTCCATTAACTATACTCTGCGGTGGTACCATTTGGTGCATGCCTGGCTGACCTGGTAATCGAATCTGATGCATCTGTTGCATCATCATTTGTTGTTGCAAAGCCATTTGCTGGCCTAATTGTGGGCGAATGTTTTGTTGGTTCATAGAAGGTTGAGTATTAGGTGGCTGTCCAACAGCAGGTAAAGATGTAGACATAGCATAGGTATTAGTCAAATGTGCCATAGGTTGAGAAATTGTAGCCATCTGGTTGGCTCCTATAGGCATATTAGGTTGAGAGATCTGAGGTTGCCCAGGCATGGTAAGAGATCCATCATTAGTTCCTTGAGGCATGATTTGTGGGTGGAATTGGGGATTACCATATATTGGCTGATTAGGGTACCCAGACTGATACTGATTCATTGATACTCCAGGCATATAATAACCACTATTTGCAGACATCATGTACTGGTGCTTTTGCTGCTCTTGTCTCATTTGCATTTCCCTCTCTTGTTCCTGAAATTATAAAAATTATATATGGTTAAATGTAATTCTAAAGTGATTCTATGAACACACGTCCGATTTTTATTTTTTAACATCATCGATTACTTTAATAAATAGTTTTTGTTAAATATAATATAATATGTTTTACTGATTAATTGGGACTATTATATTCTTATACTTCAAAAAAATGTGCACATTTGGTAAGACAATATTAGTCCGCCTAGATTGGTCTTAGATCGCCCATGAGACAGATTGAGGTTTCAATGAAAGTGTTGGAAAGAATTTGAATAATGATACACAGATTTTACACAGACAAAAATGGCGTCCAATTTAGTGCAAGCTATTCCTAATTATTCATAATAAGATGCTAAAGAGGAAAGTATGAAAGGTATATATAATCTGTGAAGGTCCAACATTAGTACTATGAAGTGAAATATATATATTACATTGTACGAGATAGAGAAAAACTTAAAAGTAAATGTTTAATTACCTGCACACGTTGCAACGCAAGTTGTCTTTGATATTGTAGATACTCATGCTTTTTCTTTCTCATGGCTTGTAATTTAGCAGCCATTTGCATTTGCCGTTGTCTCTCCGCTGCTTCAGCCGCTGCGGCCAGTCTCGCCGCATGTTCAGCTCGTAATGTGTCGAGAGCCGCTCTGCTATCTCTGATTTGGCTTACTTTATCCTAAAAATGGGTTCAGTTTTATAAAATAAATAATAATAACTACCTATATATAATGTTTGATATCAACACAAAGCAAACACGCACAGACGTGTAATTGCCTTAACACCTAGGGACACGAAAACGTATCGATACTTTGTGGTATCTCGTTACACGTTCGCCTTTGTCCTACTGAATTTATTTCTTCGTGTTCGTTTCGCACGGTGTTTTTTTACTAAGTATCATTGGTAACGTAAATATATTATTTAATTAATTACTAACACGCCTCGGCGTACATGTAATACAGCTCAGTGGATAACAAAAGGACTATCTAATCTGCTAGCTAGTACGTCCAGAATGCTATTAGGACTAGCCCTTATCTGTGTCAGCATCAAAGCAGATCGCTGACGCATGACAGCATAAGAGTCATCGACAAAAATTGATTGATATATCACCCAAATTATAATAAAATATCAAAAAATCATAATTTGAAGAAATGTATTAAAAAGTCGATTATTATCATATTTGCAATAATAAAATACTTTACACATTATTCAAACATGTAACATACAACCTAGCTATATTTATGTAACTAAGAGAAAGAACATAGTCAATAGAAAAACATTGACGATACAAAAACAAATGATACTTGAACCATAACATAAATAGGCAGCTTTGATAACACATCATACATGCATAATACAACATCATACACACAACAACATCAATATTTAATAATCACTGAAATAGGGTAGGGTAAGTAAGTAAGGGTAAGTAGGGTAGGTTTTAGCAGTATAAGGGTGATCAGTACCCGCCGATGACCACCATACACAGCGATTTCTTTTAGTTTATCGTGTTTCGCAATTAGATAAAGTATATTCAGCTACCCAGGGGATTTTACAGACCTGAATAACAGTAAAGACTACCGATATATTGTGGATCTTTCGGTGGAAGCTGTTTTTAGTTTAATATTGTTACTGTACTTTAATAATATAAAAGCAATAACCCATTTTATAAATAAACGCTAAAAAGATTGTATAAACTACTGCTATAGGTAACATTTTAAAATTGTTATATTTAAACTATTAAATACGAAAATATACGTTGAGATATGAAATAATTCGCTATGAATAAAAAAATGCACGATTGGCCTAGCGATTTAAGCGGTCCCCTTACCGCCGCCGCCGCAATAAGTGTTGTAGGTTCGAATTCTGCACAGAACAATTATTTGTGTGATCCTTATCATTGTTCTAAGTTTTTTTTTTTTTCGAGTCTCTTACGAAAATATGTTACTTTATGATGTCTTAAGAGCCCCTCCAAAGCACAGCTCAAAAAATATATAATTTAAGTAGTCACTCAACATTTTTTACATTTCAATCTCGCCGAAAATATATTTTATTTAAATCGGTCCTCGTTATATTACTATTTACTAGCTGTACTATTAAAATAATTGGTATCGTGAAATTTTCAAATCGATATTTTAATATTTAAATGTCGCTCAAGATTTTTTTAAGTTTCCAAAGTAGAGTATACCTTAGAGTTTTTCGAGCGACTTCTGAACATGAATATTAACAACATCTTAGATATTTTTTTTCAGTTAATATACTAAAGAATAGAAATAAGGCTAGAGAGATTGGAAAAAACAATTTGAGACGTTTTTCACTATTAAAATGTTATGAACATTGTTTTTAAATTTAATGTTGCATCTCTCTGGCCTTTTTTCTATCCTTTATATACATGATAAACTAACATATTTTCATAAGAGTCGAATAATATTTTTTTTTACCACCCTTATGTATTATTATAGGAAAATTATAAATTGGTTGATAGCAAACATACCTGTAGGCTCTCCAAGTAAACACGTTTGTCGTCTTGCAATTGAATGTATTTCAAAAGCCGTGAATGCATCGCCGTTATGTTCATAAAAAGTGTTTGGACTGCTGTGTCATTCGCAATCGAGCGACCTCTGCAATATAATATATAATATTATAACAAAAAATACTACCTATTAAAATAAAAAAAATATATATATATTCGACCTGTAAATAAATCATAACAGCAACCCACTTGGTGCGATGATAGCTCAGTTGGCAGTGTGTACGGAGCCCATGTCAATGGAAGTGAGTTCGATCCCTGCAATGCGCTTGAGCTTTCGGTGTAGGAAAACATCCTGATGAAATCATAGCATGTTGGTAGGGCTTTTACTAATGCCCGCGTGGCTAGCTACTAGCCTCCAGTTAAAAATCTGCCAAAAAATACCTATAGGTGTGTTCCGACAGTTACACTTAGGAGCCAGTTATTTCACTAGGCTTAGCGTGTCCACAATCTTGTGCCACATCGTTACTTAACATCAGGTGAGATTTTGGCCATAAAGCTAAACCTATTAAGAATATAAAAAAAAAATTAACTACTACAGGTCGAATATTTTCTTATATCATCTGCCTAAATAGAAATCTTTCATAAGTAGAAAACTCGATTATTTTGGCGTTCTCTTCTGAAGTTCCATTTAAAGAACTTTTACTGTACTTTTAAATTACTTCTAAAGGTCTCAGACTTTAGTGCCTTATACCTACTCTGTTAATGTTTTGATAATAAAATAAACAAACCTTGATGAGTTGCTTTTCATCCTATTAACAAATATTTCCACTTGCGATTTAAGTGTCTCGACGAATTCATCGATTTCCTTATCCTCGGCATCATCCTCCTGCGCTTTAGTATTTGTTGTCTTAGTAAAATCCTAAAAAAATACAAAATCTATCCTTACTAATATTATAAATGCGAAAGTGAGTTTGTTTGTGACGTTTTGATGCTTAAACTGCTAAATCAATTCTGATCGATTATGATGTACAGATAGATGGGACTTTGGAGACGGTAATAGGTTTCTCGAAAAACTTATTGGAAGTTGGGTAAAGAGAAGAATAAACTTTTTGTGATTCCGATTTGTTTGACGAAATCAATATTAACGTGAGCGAAGCCGCGGATAAAAGCTAGTTTAAATATAATTTTAATAAAGAAAGTTTCAAGGATCCCTGTACTAGAAACGCATATGCTCGGGTTATTTTATGACAATATAGTTAATACGTAAGCATATAACAGAACCATTGCAATCTTAACAACGTATCTTTTTGTCAACATAATAAACATCAAATATTCAACAAGCAACGTATAGCAATAGTAAGCTACAATTGTATCTACTTTATAATTTCATTTTCATAAAAATGTAAAAATGTCCGTCGAGATTGTTGAATTTTTTATATCTCCATTAAACAAAGTTTTAATAATTATTAGCGACAAGTATTTTAATTCTCTTACTGGTTAAAAAATACATAATAGAATGTGACATGTGCACAGTTATTGAGTTTATATTTATTTCAAATTACTTATTTTAACTTGAAAGTGGAAACAGAAAAATCAATTTATTTTATGGTATGTTCACCTTTTTATATAATAAGCAATAACAAACATGATTATTATACATAATAGTGGTGGAATAATATATAATTATCGTGCAGGAACGAGCGTCAATAAAAAATTATCGAAGTATCACAGATAATATTGAGTTATCGTAATACCATAAACAATTATTTTCTGAAAAGTATTTAGTATTAGCTGCGCCTGCAACTTCGTTCGCATGAAACTGAAAATTATTTAAATAATTTATAGCCTATGTTACTCAGGATCTCAGGGATAATATAGCATTCTAATGGTGAAAGAGTTATTGAAATCGGTGCAGTAGTTTTTGAGTTTATTCGTTACAAACAAAATTACAAATCTTTCCTAATTAGAATATTAATATAGAAAAAAAAAAAGTACGACAATAATAGTGCGTTTTAATCTTGTTACAGGAACGTAACTCCAATGTGGGTATTTGTATTTTTTTAAGTTCTTATGTAAAGTGAATACACTGACCTCGTTGGTGTCATGCGATGTGTGTGACGCCGGCGAAGGCGCCGTGGGAGCGGCGGCAACGTTGTCTCGGGTTCGACGCTGTTCCCAATAATTACGGTCTAAGTACCGAGACAACTCCGAATTGGCCTGTATGCTATGTTCCGGTGATGCGCTTACATTAGAAGGTGTCGGGGAAACTATTAATACAAAATTCTACCATTAATACTCAAAAATAAAGAAATAATATAACGAGACTTTTCAGGAAAAAAATCGTAAGCGCCAAAAATCTTAAAATTATCTTTGTAAATTAGAAGCAGTATGTTACTAGGCACTATTTTACTAGAGCAATGGTTAATTATGAATAACAAGTCGTATATTTTTGTAAAGATATCATAAATACTTTTTAATTTGGAATGAAAAAACTATCTGCTGTGAAAAGTGTAATTGTCGCTTACGATGTTTTTCCTGAAAAAGCTCGATATAATAATTTAAACATTGTTTATTTAATTTTAATTGTAAACAAACAAAATTACATGGCAAGGCTAATTGGCAGTGTTATGTGTTTCTTTCAAAGATGGTGGAAAACACTGTGAGTTCATCAACAGATTTAAATCTCAAATGTATTTAGGGGTACTTTAAAAATAGGGACTAGTACGACAGACTTTCACGCCGAGAGAATGGAAGACAGCGGGATAAGTACTATAAAATTCCAAACCATTATTCTATGATTTATCCTTATATTTCCCATAACCAAAAGCAAAAGATTCGCTATAAGATTAAAGAAAAGGTTTATTAAATTTAAACTCATTTTAATCAACCTGGAGTACGCTACCACTGATTCATTATTACATAAACTAACAACTATAATCGACAGTGTAAAAATAGATCTCAAACTTCAGATTGGTTAAATGACGGGTAAATTAAAAATGTTGCATCAAAAAGTTGTAAATAATACCAGTTGGATGGTGAGGAGTAGGATCTGGCGCGATATGTGCCCGAGATTTCCGTTCCTTCTCTTTCTGCTCGGCCTCCGATTGACTGAGTGCGAGTGCCAACTGAAGTTCTTCTTCCTCTTGTAGTTCTTCTGCGCTCTTTCCACCAGGACTTTTCTGCAACAATAATCACAATCATTTACTCTATACATATTAAGTTTAGAACTTAATGGAAAGACTAGCTTTTACATGCGGCTTCGTTCGCGTTAATATTAAGTTTATCAAACAAGTCGGATGACGCAATAAAACGTTTTACACAAAGTTTATTCCTCTCTTTACCTCACTTCCAAACAGTTTTTCGTGAGAAAAAGTAGCCTATCACCTCACAGTTACCTATCTATCTCTATACCAAAACTCATCATGATCGATTCAGCGGTTTAGGCATGAAAACGTAACAAACAAACTCACTTTCACTTTCACGTATAATTCATTAATATGTAATGAATTGTAACAGGACAATGACACTATAAAAATACTTATACTAAAGTAAGAAAAATATAAAGTGTTGTTCTTTTCGTAACAAAACTTACATGCGCTGGACTTTTTTTTTATCAACGTGGTGTAAAAAATTCGTTTAAAGACTTCCTCGTTCAAGTAAACATATTACCCGGGCTCAGGACAAAGCGAGAGGGACGTGTGGCAAGACTTATCGGATGTCAAGCCTCCGACATTACCTACTAAAAAGCACCACGGTGACACTTCAAACTCTCGTGGTGCTAGAGACCAGGGACGGCTTTCACGCTTCTTTTAAGGGCTTCGGAACTTTAGTTGTGCCGACCGCATTATAACTCAAAGACACATGTTCGCAATGTCGTACTGTTACCATAACGTGATGCTGTGGAATAGTCTCCCAACCTGTGTATTCTCTCTCCCATTTTGTTGTATTTTGTAAGCGAAAGATAATATGGTTGATGGATTTTCATTCACTCAATGGCCTCAACTATTTTTTCATTGTACGGTACTAACATCAGGGAAATTTCGGTCAGCCTTGATAACATTAAAAAACGGTGGTAGTGCTAACTTCATATTCGTAAAAATATCATAAAAATCATTCAAATTATCATTACAATATCAAATTCTGAAAATGTTATATATAAAAATGGAACTACTGCACAATAAACCAGCTACCAAAACAATCTGATATGATGTTGGCGATATTTTATCGAATTACAATTGTTACCACCTAATCATAGATTTGCAATCTTAGTGCTGCTTGTTCCTGGCAATTTTTTTCTTTAGTGAAATTTGAGATTCATTCAATTATCAAATGAATTTACCAGACTAGTATTAGTTATATAATCCAAAAGTTTGAAACAATTACACATATTCCTGCTTGTGTGTGAAATAGAGAAATCAGGAATGTTTTTTTTATTTATATAACCGAACTTAAAAAAAATACTTTATGTACATGATGATAAGTACCAATTACATATAGTAACAACTGCAAAAAGAAGAGTCTCTCTTCACAACCAATAAGTCTGGTCACAAGGTAATTCAATATTCACATTGACCAATCTCTAAAGCTGAAGTGTGGAAGGGGGTTATTGAGAACTTTCCATTGTGTATATTTTAGTAACAAACTAATCAGGGTAAAAACAGATATAACACTACCATTATCTAGTTTTGTTTCAACAAAAGCACAGTAAAGTACACTTTGCTGATGGTAAATGTAGTACACTTCAATATAAAAATTATTAATTTATGTGCTATCTGCAGTCTGTCAAACAACCTTATTTTTGTGAGGTATGAGGCTCACCATACCTAGATATGCTGTAGTTATAGATGATTTTCTATTTAACATGGAATATAATACTGGTTTGGTTATTATTTATAGTTGGTAGTCTGTATGGACTCCATGTTAATGGATGTGAGTTTGAATCCACCTACAATGAGGTTTGAGCTTTTGGTAAAGGAAAACATTGTGAGGAATCCATAGTATGGTGGTAAAGCTTTTTCTAATGCTCAACTGTCTAGCTACCACCCTCAAGTTGAAAATCTAATGCCAAATACCTATAGATGTGTTCTGGTAATAGCACTTGAAAGCCAGACCCTCCACTAGGCTAGCATAACCACCAACTAGGAACACAGTGTCACTTGACTTAAGATAGTGGACATAATGCTAAACTTTAACTATAAAAAAATTGATTTATGTTCCCATACTACTTAATTTTAGGAATTCTAATTGCAATAGACCAATATCTTTCATTGTCATCATGGACCAATCTTTTCAACCCACTGCAGAGCATAAGCCTGCCAATCTCCAGTATTTTTACATTCATTACTTTACAATATCATTCCAATAACTAGGTAATAATAAATATCTGATTCCATGTTGTGTTATTTATATATTAATGAAAGTCATGTATTTCAATAGTAATTTTTATTTTATATTATGAAAGTCAATTGTTTTCTAATACTATCCAAACTAAAATTATTAAATATTTTACTAGAATACAATCTAAATAATATTAAATCTATGTAAAATGTCTCAAAAAATATGAGTTCAGTCCATAATTTGAATACATAATAGTACAATTAGTGAATTACAGAGAAAGTTTTAGCTTTAAAAATAGATTGATTAAGAAACTGTTCACAAAATAAAAGAGACCTTCAGTATCAACAGTAGTAGCAAAGTGTGAAATAGTTGCTTGTTCTAGGTGTAGTATAAAATAGGTTTTGCTTGCTACTTACTGGTTTGGAATATCAGTATTTCTTATTTAGTTGTTTACCTAATTTTTGAGAATAGTGTTTTTATGAAAAATGTGAATATACACACAAAAGTCAATAACTTATATAGACAGTGATCCTAAATTACACTTGATTCTCTTTGTTTTCTAAATCTTTTGTTGGTGAGCAGCCTCTAGTGGCTTCAGAATGTATCTGCTTTTTTAAAGTACCAGGTAATGGTTGTACTTTAAACTGACAGGCTTGTTTATGTTCTTTTTCAATTTGTTTTTTGATCCTTTCTTCTTTGCGCTTTTTAAAATCTTCATTACGTTTCTCAAAAGAAAATGGTTCAGGCTTAACTGGCCCTATTCTTTGTAAATTTTTATCACATAACTTTTCAGATTTTTCACTGACAGTATGGTCCACAGATTTTTTATAATGCCATTTTGGGCTAATAGCTTTTGTAGTCTGCACTGCTACCTTCACAGGAGCTTGAGGTTTTTCAAATATGTGTTTAGGTACACTTCTAGCTTTAAACTTTTGGATCTGTGGTGAATCAATAATTTTTTTCTGTGCTTCAGTTAAATGGAAAGGCTCTGGCACAGTAAGTGGTTTTTTTGGAACTACAGGTAATTTTGGACCTTCTTTAATGTACTTTGGTATTGGATGGGCTTTAATCTTATATTTTTTCATTTCTTCAATCTCAATTTCTTCTTTTTCCTTTTGAGAAAGTATGTGAACTGGCCTAGAACGTGCCTTACAACGAAGCATTGGTGATTGGGGCACAGTCAATCCCGACGGTCTTTTCAAAGCATTTGGACGTAAAGTCTGCGGCTTAGTTGAGCGGAAACGGCAGGGAGTATCTCTTTGGTAATGATAAATTGCTTCAGCCATCGAAACAAACTTGGTTTTAGATAATTCATTTTGTCCTCTCATGGGCACTTTATAGCTTTCGTAGATGTCATCTCCTTCATTAAGTTCTAATTTCACTAAATTGTGACGAAGTGTAGCAATATCGTTCATGGATAAAGATTTCCTCATAGGACAATAATCATTTTCGTTGCTATAATCTAAACTGTAATTACCGAAATCTTCCGTGATTGGAGTTACTGGTTCGTCTTTAATATGTAGTTTATTAATGAGAGGTGTGTAACAACCTTCTCCACGAAAAAAAGTCACGTAATTTTTAGCCATAATTCTAGAATAAGTTCTTTACAATACAGAAACAAATAGCGTTAGAATTCAAAATTCATCAAAAGAAAACTGTCACTTCTATTTTTTTATTTGTTACGACCACTGGATACAAGGCTTTTAAGTCACCGTATTACTAGTTTTCTTATATATGTCACATTAACATCTCGACAAAACAGTTTCACAGCCGTATTCACAATTTGGTAACGCTAAGGGATTCCATGTTATCGGGGACAGATAGTAAGTCGTGATATATCGTTCGAATGCATTTTACATATGTCAAAAGGAGCTTTCTAAGATCGCCCTCAGGTAGATAGCTATAGGTCTCTATCCGTACCCTTAAGGAGTTATGTAATTACTAATTACTGTTACTTATCATTTTAAAAAAATTACAAATTGTGAGCTGGTACTTATAAGATTAGTAACGTAATACGTTAATTATATTTGTATTTCTATTTATATATAACACTATTTTTTATTATAACTGTACTACATATATAATATACTATTTATATAACTGTATATTAAAAAAAATATCGTATTCATATTATAGAATGTTGTATGATGAGAGTGAAAGTAGTGTAACTGATTATTTCCCTATTAAATTTTTGGATTCCGATTTTGATGTCGCTTTATTAAATAAAATATAATGATTGAATACAGTATTTTGTTGTGTTAGGTGGATCAATAATACATAAATTGATTAATACATATTTTAAGGACCAACATTAGAAATTTAATTTAAATAGCATCATTTCCTTTTTGCTGGAATATAAAGAATAAAGTTAAATTTTCGTAATAGAATAAATTATGATATTATTATAAGAGTCAAAGTGGTTTGTTTTCACCAATCTCGGCGATACCAGGTGCATTTTTTCATATTTACCGCGCTTTTTTAAACAGTCGATAAACAGATGAGTAAAAACGAATTAAAGAATTAAAGACTTAGTAATTCTTACAAGAAACCCTATAATATTGTTGAAAAAAAAATTGATTATTAGGTTCTCATACAAAATGTTCACATTTATAATAAGCAAGTCTTCTATGAACTGCAATATATCTACATTTTATACGATTATAGATTTTTATGCAACATATCATCACAAATAGTTAAGGCTTTTCAAACGAGGCCAAATTATTATCATTGTCCAAATTTATTGTATGTCGGTGTTGATATCGTTTACTTCCATGGACAACTAATATATGAATGTCTGACCTCACAAATTTGTCTATGGCAAGAGTGTAAAAGGTAGTTTCTGAACGCATTATTTTGTTAAGACTGTCAATGCCAAAGTGACGTATATTAAAAACACGCGTAGTGATTGTAAACCGTATTAGGACGTTTTGTTTTGTATTACCGTGGATTATAACTCCTGGTCACCGGATTACGCATCATTACACTTGTGCAACTATTTTCAAAACAAAATTATATCAAAACAAGAAATATAATTCAACATCAAAATAAGCAATGGCTCAGGCTCCGTTGCCGAATCCAAATACTTTATTACCGCTAGAGCTCGTAGACAAATGTATTGGTTCAAGAATACACATTATCATGAAGAACGATAAAGAAATGGTCGGAACCTTGCAGGGTTTCGATGACTTTGTTAATATGTTATTAGATGATGTTACAGAATATGAATCAACACCAGAAGGCAGAAAAATTACAAAGTTAGATCAAATCCTCTTAAACGGAAACAACATTGCTATGTTGGTACCTGGTGGTGAAATGCCTGGTGAATCATATGATGGGCAGTAAGGTTATTACAAAATAAAATAAAAAATACAATGAATGGTGTTTGTATTACTTTGTGTTTAATACCTTTCATTTAAATATTTTTCATTCTCTATTTAGTTTTGTATCTGTTTATATAAAATATATAATTATACATATTTGTGTGAAATGAAGCTACAATACTGTAAAATAATAATTTATTTTTACTTTCTATTGATGATGTGATGACTATATGTTTACTTGAGATTATCTCACAGTGGAATAGCAGATTAATAAGGAGTTTGTACATTAATCTTAAAGACACTTCTAGATTGTACAAAATTTGAATATATTATATACTTATTTCACTAATTAATTTAAATGCACTACTTACAATGGTAGTAATTTTTCATACTACATTACTGCTGCTTAGCTGGAAGAAAATGCTTTATGGCATTAGGCTAGCCAGTACACATTTACAGTGCTTATTGTAATTTAAATAGTATTCATTCATTCATTTATATTCTACTCATATCCCAAGAAATAAAAAAATGCTCCAGCCAGTACAAATCATCTTGACTAAGTATAGTTTAATAGTTTTATTATTTAAAATTAAAAGTAAATAAACATGCTTTTATGTACTGTCATAATATAAAATATTCGTTAGATTGTTTATACTGAAATGTTATACTTGGAAGATATATTGAAATTTGGATTTTTTTTCTACTCTTGGTTTTTCATATTTTTATTAAATGTATACATTTTGAGAAATTACATATCTGTTATGGCACTAACTCATCAAAAACTACTAATTTTGATAGCTGATAAACATCACACTCATGTATTTGTATCACCTATTACAACAATTTACACTGTAGAAGGTGGTAAGAGTCTTAATACACTGTGATAGTATTATAAATATTAAAATATTATTGTAACGGTGTATTAGTACACTAGCTTAATTTAATAAGATGAACACTATTAATGACACCATTATTATAAAAAGGTTTTTCATGTATAATGTGATGGAATATTATTATGTTGAGATAGAGATATACTATAGAAATGTGTAGGCCAGCCTAGCCTACCAAAACATGTGGGCAAAAATTTATCTTTTAAAAGGGAACCAATACCAGAACAACATGTACTAGCGAAGCTTAATTATTCATAAGCAGAGCCTTCGTATGTTGTTTTAATGTAAACAAGTTATAGTAACAAAATTGATAATACTTTTTTTTATTTTGAGGTTTAGGTTAAGATCGTTAACTGATAATTATAGTATAACTTCCAAAAATACAGTAAAAAAGACTAGGTATAATAAAAAAATAAGTAAAAAAAGGGTATGTACACATTTATAACGCTTAAAAAGGTTCACATATAGGTTATAATTATTATTAACCTCATTACCATCAATTTAAAATGACCACACTTTAGTGTGGCTTGTATTTTTGACCTACAGTCAGTTTAGTTTGGTCAAACTAAGTAGAACTTTTGCTTTTTTTTAATGATAGTTATTTCCATATTAGGCTTATCGTCCCAAACCATATCCTCTAAATATTTAATGAGCAACTATAATTAAATAAATCAGTTAATGATGCCAAGGATAGCAAGGATAGAACAATTCGTTTTATCTGGTACCTTACAGCACTTTATAGAAACTGAGAAATTTTCAATTTCAAATTTTGGACCCAAAGGTTGTTTCACATAAAGTACCTCTAAAGTAGTATCAAAGTAAAGAAACTCAATTTTTCATGATATATCATAACAATTAACATTAAGTTCACTAACCTGCGGTTGAGTTGGTCCATAGTCATTTGTAGTGTCTACTATCTCCAATTTAGCACTGGATGTTGGAGGGCGACTTACTTTATCATAACAAGCATCACATACACGCACCTGTTGCAATTGTGTCAATATTATTTAAACTGAATTCAATTACACTTATTATTCCAAGGAGTAATTTCATAAGCCCTAATATCATTTTGAAATTTAATATGTCTATGTTAATTTTATCGTATCGATTACTGGAGCTATAAGAGTTTAAATAAAGCATTCATAGTATTAAAAATAATTGAAATATTTAGTAATATTTCATAAATTCAATAGTTCTCTAATACCATTAGTTAATTTTGGATACTTTATTTTACTATTGAATTATAACAATATCGTCTAATATAAAGAATTATTATAAAATTGATCAACATGTCATTTTATTAAAAAAAATACAGTAGGAATAAAACAGTAGGTTTTACAATTACTTGATTGATGTACATAACTACTTATAAAAGCAATTAATCTGCAACACTTCATATGTAATTTTACATCAGGAGATTAAAGAGTTTTAGAAAGTAATATATGGTCTGAAGTCATGGATTTAAAAATACAAAACCCTTCCTCCCTCATTTTATATGATAGTGCCATAACGTAGCTAACTCCAATTTCTGTAGAATAGTAAACTGTTTATATCTTAAAACTACTTAATATATACACTTACCTCTTTTTCAATGCCAAATTTAGGAAGAGTTGAAGTTTTTGAACTACACTGTTGGCAAAACACTTGTCCACATGCACGGCAATGGTGTCGACGTACCATGAGCGAGAATGCAACACGACATCTATTGCATGAAGATAAAATAATTTAAATCTGTATATTCTACATTTAATAATGTCTAAAAGACAATAGAAGCAACCCTTTCTAAATTAATAACATTACATTTAATATATTTTATGTAGTAAAAAGAATACCCTGAAAAAAATGTAAATAAACAAACGAATAGATTCAATATTTATTATATTTCGAATATATTTAAAGTTAGAACTCTTTAAGTATAACTTTTTTTATTGATTTATGTAGTGAAATAATTAAGTGTTGTTAAATTATATGTGAACAAGTAATAAAAAAATATTAATATTCAAATATCTGCCTCCTACAACACAGTTTATATACTAAGGTAGGCCAGAGTTTCCTTATGTACTTGTTACATTTTGATTTGAAATAAATTATTATTATTATTATTTATACAGATGATTTGATATGATACTTAAAATATAAGTTATAAATTAAATATAAAATAAAATAATCATGAAGTACGAAATAACCTAGTATATTATTGGGTGTAGAATTATTTACAAGTTTGTTTATAATAAATTGAGCTAGCTTGAGACTAACATTGTAATCCAAGTTTAATATTTTAGAATTATTAATTTATGGTTGGAAGCACGTTAAAATCGGCGTTTAAAATTATTGAAATAAAGTTTTACATATCTATTGTCAATAATTTTTTATAAAAGTTTTGAAATTTATGTACCAACCTGTGACACACTTCGCCATCTGCCCATTCAGGTGCTGTGTCCGCAGAAAACATAGCATCAGATTCCTTGAGCGTTGGAAATTTATACCCTTCCGCTTTTAAAATATTCACTGTATCCTACGAAACAAATTAACAACTTTTGTGTGTTAAGAAAAAAAATACAATCTATTTTTAACTCTGACTGATCAAATTAAAATACTTAATTTACCACTAAAAATACACTTCTAACACAAAGGAACAATTGCAGAGAAAAGACTAAATGTTTGTATATTGTCTGGGATGATATGATTCACGCGATGAAAAGATAAGATGTGACGTTTCGAACATCAATACTATATACGATTAACATATTTTACATATGTTTAGCAACAATGCCTACGCACACTAACGTGTCATGAGCGCGTAATACATCCAAGTAATAGACATGAATTGTAATATAAAAATGTATTTTCATTCTAAAATTAACAAACTTCAGGTTACGTAGTTTACTACACATAAGCTCCTGTTTACTATTTACATATCACGTGTCATCAATTCCTAAATAAATGAACAATAATAGAGTACTTTTAAATAAATAAGAGCAAAAAAATTTGGATATTCATCAGTTTATAGTTCACCTTGTAATGCTAAAAACAAATAACAAATATTATTAAAAAAAAAACATTGAAAAGCAATACCTATCATATATGGACAATTGATAAAAATTGTATCAGACGTTGACACGAATTCCGCATTGAAAACAAAACAATAACTTTAAATGACTACATATCAGCTGATTAAATGAAGACATATTATGATCGGCTAACAATACTATAATATAATAATTATAGTATTTACTCATGTCACATGATAATTTTCACTTCTATATTACAATATGGCTTTACTACCACGCTTAATTAAATTAACGGAGTAACCAGATCAATAGTTATTGTATGAAGCCACGAATTGGCGAGAAACCTTGACTTCACAAAACAAGTTCAATGAACTTTTAATGTGAGATTGTGTTTACTATTATTTTTCTCATAAGGTATTTGTTATAATGTATAACAAGAACTGTAGTCTTGAAATAGGGCCTTATTACTGTAATATATAATATTCACATATTAATATTTAAAGTTTCCTTCAATAATTTTAAATATGTATATATTTATACAACAAACATGACTACTTACATAAATAATATACTAGCGATTGAGAGAAATTCAGTTTGAATTAAATTAAAATTATGAAATATATTTATTTATTATATGTATGTATCTACATTATTTATTATCTCAAATTCTAATGATTAATACCTTTACAATAAATGAATATATATCATTACATAGTTGCCCTATTTTTTTTAATTTCTATAAGGATAAAAACTTCTCCTTTTCCTTTATAAGAGAATGACTTGGTATAGGAAAAAACCTTCATAAGTACAAAAGAGATTGTTATATATATCACTTTGGAAAAAATTACTAAACTTTTTTTGGCCCTTACAGAAATCACTAGATTGACATTCCCTAATTTGAAAATTTGATTACAAGGGCCTTTTATCTCTTCAAAAATAAATTGTACTAAAGAGTTTTTAAATAGTCCAGGAGCCAGTGACTGATTTAGACGACCAAACTCCTCTTAAGTGATAATGAGTAGAATGTGTCATAAAATTGTATAGAAAAGCTTGCAAAACGTCAGCTACAGTTCTAGCTACAGTGGAGCACACCTCCCACCCATGAAGAAAATAAATTATTGAAACTGTTCCTCTTAACTAAAATCTTGTCAAATTGTATCTAACCCAATAATTAGAAATTTTAATCATGGTCTTTCAAACAGGAAAAAAATTAATATGCTCAATAATTTCCTTTCAACATAATATTCTTCTGATAGCTTATATGCCACTATGAATAAATATTTATGTCAGCTGGATGTATCTCAGTGGAAAGACGTCAGCCGATACTTCGAAAGTTATAATGCAGGAGTTAGACAGGAGCATCTATCACCTATTTCAATACATCAGCTGACGAGTTTTCCCTCGACTTTCTGCTATCTGACTTTCTTTATTAGAGCAGTATATTAACAGTCAGCTAGCAAATATTCATCTGAGAAGGAATGAAGTATCAAGTATGTAAATAATAATCCATAATAAATAAAAAGGATACCTGTACAGCTCTATATTTGGGTGAGTTACGAAATGCAAATGCCCAAGCTTGTATGAGTTCAAGTATTTTGTTGCGGAGATTTTCATGTTGAGTTGTCTTCACAAGATCACGTAACATTTCACAGAATGTTTTCGAGGTCACTTCATCGTGAACACCAGAGCCTGTTAAATGAAAAGTATGAGCCTAAAAGAACTTGCAAAAATAATTACAATAATGTTTTATTAAGACCTAAGTAAGCCTATTAATTATCAATTAATTGATCTTGAGACTCCTTTATTTTTTTTATATTTCTCTGCTGCCACTGAATACATAATGAATCCACTTTCTAATTAAAAGTAATCAATATGTAGCCATAAAACATTTAAGACATTGTGCTAAAAAATATTGCTTAAAACTTTACTATGAGCTGAAAGTGAAAAAAAAACATGAAACTTCTTATTGGAAAGTGAAAGGTTTTTTTTATTGAAAATCAGCCTGTAGTATCCCAGGCCTAGTATGTAGGCCTCCTTGTTGTAGAGACTCAAGAGTATTTAATGTTTTTTTTGTACTGTTTGTGTTACCATACATTTCTTTCTATACCAAAAAACTAATTATAAAAAATAATAAAAGAAACCTGTAAGAATGTTAAGTTTATAAATAAAAAATGTTATTAAAAACTATATAATTATGATAATGTGTGCCTAACATTTCTATTATATATTTTAAATATTTCCCTTAATTACTCATATCTTGAAATATCATTAAAATACTTTCAAATACTAAATTGATAAAGTTTGTCATTACCTAATCAATACACTGTTTGTATGATTCAAATTGTTTGTTCAGTTATATCAACAATATGATAACATACTGATATTATATTGAAATTGAATTTATATACAGGGTTGTAAATTTTTTTTTGTAAATCAAACAGTTCAAATTGTTTTAAACAAGTGTTTTTTTTTCTTTATATATTTGGTTAAGGCCATTAATTTCAAATCAAATAGACCTATATTAATTCATTTCTAGACTAGGTATTTTCAAATTCTCCATGGTAAATTAAATATTTACAAAAATCAATCAATGGATAAACATTTATTTTATGTTATGTGGGTACCTATCTCAAATCCTACTAAAGGCTTTACATTCATTCTGTATGTTCTAACTAATGTATGCATGCACTAAATATTATTTGTTAATTAATGGTACTGTGATCTTTCTCTGATTGAATAAATTACTTGTCATAAAAGTAATATGTTTTAATTAATTACAATGCCAAAAGAATGACATAAATATAAAAAATAAATAAAAGAAATAGCATAGACTCAACTGGTTTTATATCAAGGTATTTAGAGTTCTAAATATTAATTTATTTTCATTTATTTCCATTCATTTGAAATGAAAAGTAGTTTTAAAGTTTGCTTTTTTCTTAATATTTTATACATTGTTTTAAACTTGTTTTATTCAATGTATACAAAACATGATTTTAATTCAAACTATTTAAACACTGAAGTAAACATGTGTTTTAAAACAACTTGTTTTAATCATGCCAACCCTGAGTAAACAGTCTAAGGATGTAATTTGGAATTAATTAAAAAAAAAAAAAAAGTTAAGTTAAAATACTTTAATAATAATTTGCATACAAAACTGTTGAATTAACTTAGTCACACTTTACTGGTATCTGTAATAAGGACTAATTGAATAAATAACTCTAACTTTTTATAAATATATAAAATAGTTTATTAATTTGAAGTATATAAAAAAGTAGCTATGTACAAAATTTATAAAAAAAAATGACATCAGAAGAGATGTTTAATCTAATCTGCCGTTACTTCAATAAATATTCAGTTTTATTATTTTAATAATGAATTCTATGTAACCTATTTACAAATAAATTTGTTCATAAAAAATTCTATTTAGATGTAATTTATGATCCATTGTATAATTATGAATTTGGTAAAAATTTTGGCTTATGCTCCTATATAATCATCTTAATAATATAGGCTATATTTTACTAGCATGGACTATTAACAATAGTCCTGTACTACTTCTTTAATTATTGATTGTAAGTTATTAAATATCCTACATAATATACTTATATATACTATACATATATAACTTCTAAACACTAAGTAAAGAAAATTGTTGTATTGTTTATAGGAATGTTTATATTAGCAAAATATATTGTTTTAACTTAACAAAAGGGTAAATGTACAATTAATTGCTTTTTCTAATGGTCACCTAGCTAGCAAGTTGTAGCAAGCTCAAGTTGAAAATCTGCTGCCAAGTATCAATAGGTATGTTCTGGCAGCTGCAGTTGAGAGCAAGTTTCTTCACAGGTTTAGCGTGCCTACCAACTTGGGCCATATCATCACTTAAGATCAGGTGAGATTATGGTCATTTCATTTTTTTTATATAGTTAAGGTGTAACATTATGACCACAACTTCACATGATGTTAATTGAAGATGTGGCTCAAGGTAGAGAACACATTAAGTCTAACAGAGCGACTAGCTCTCAAGTGCAACTGATAGAACACACCTATAGGTATTTCATGACATATTTTCAATTTGAGGGTGGTAGCTAACCAGGTGGGCTTTAGAAAAAGCCCTACCACTATGCAATAGATCTATTAGTCATTTATAATTTAATACTCACCACAGTTTTTTACTATACTTTCAAGTGTGAGCAATGCAAACATGGCTTGATGAGGATTTTGAGAGTAGAGCTTCTTTTTAACAGCTGAGACTGCATATTTAGGTCTACAAAATAAACATTTAAGAATTATAATTACAGACTTAATGTGTTCTGTAGAATTATAGTATTATAATAATTTGATTCCATTTATGAAATTTACAGTAATGTATTGTATTATTTATAAAATGAATATATTAGGTAAGGGATGTTATACTTTAAATCAATATTAGATGTATCATGTTTACCAGTGGAATGTTTTATAGTCATGCCTTTTAAACATTACAATACCCACTTTTTGTATATGTAATGTCTAAATGACTCATAGTTTTATTATTTGTAGAATATATTGCCAATACTTGAAAAGTCACTACACTATTAAATGACTTGTTTTTTTAATTATAGTAAAAGTTTAAAATACAAAACTTACGAGCAATCATTCTGCCTAATCAAATCACAGATTTGTATGATCGTTGGCCAGTCGGGGTCTAGACGTAGATTACTTGTAGCTTTATCTATAATAAATTATTTCATCATTAACATTAACGGAATGTAGATCGTCATTACGAATGTCAATACACTTTTTCATCTAATTGTAACTCTTATGCAATCATTATATTTCTCCTATTATATAGAAAATGAAAGTAAAATATTAGAAAACAAAAAAAGAGGAAACTGTGACTACAAAATATTGCATAGAACACATACGTGAAAAGATTTAGTTCTTAACAAAACTACGACTGTAATTTAGGTAAAGGACCGTAAAAATCACCTATTTATTATTAACTACATACCAAGTAATTTGTCAAAATTGTTAGCACGGAACATATTTTTATTATATTGTGTTTCTACTTTTGTTTTATGGAATCAACAGAGATATTTCAGCAGACAGAAAAATGACAGCACAATTTTGTCAAAGTTGTATTCTGAAGGTTGGCTATTCTTAGCAATATTTTTATCCTTTCAATTGGGAAACGAAAAGGCAAAGGTATCTAGACCATACAGCCAGATCAGATATTTTAAATACAGACGATACTATTTTCAATAAGGTGGTGACTCTCTTGAAAGTTTTTTGGCAACTAATATATCATGTTCCGAATGATTATTCACAATTCACTTCACTAATGCTCTTCAGGCACATTACATTACGTAAAATTTCACCTTAATTTACACAATATAGGGCTAAACAACTAAGTATATGAATAAAACTAAAAATTAGTACATGGCAGATCAAGATCCCGCAAAAACTCTTCTTAGTAATATTGGTAAACGTCATTCCTATAGAGACAGGTAGATTAATAAATAAGCTGACACTCTCGAAAATTTTACTGACTACTCGTTAGTATTCAACATTGTCCGGCATATTTAGATTAGATTTTTTAAATTATTCTAAACATATTGTTGATATAAAATTACTTTTACATGATGATACTATGCCAATGAAGTAAATAATATGAACAATGATTCAGGATATGATGATAATGGGTACAAAACTACCGGGATCGCTTTATTATGACAGTCACCATCTTGTTGAAACGCTAACCTTTTAATTATGAGGTAAATTCTCACTTTTCTTCAGTAATTATGTCTTTTTCTAAGAAATTAAGAAATTGAATTAAAAGAAATCAATACATTTGTACTTATAATTAAACAATTTTTATTTTTCTCTCGAAATAAACTCGAATGCGATTCGATTCGATTAATCCAAACCAGGCTATTCACTAACAAATAGACAACACAAACAATACATGCAAACTACATATAAAATATATTTTTAGATTACAATTACAAATATACACCACAAAATGACACTAAAATCTTAAAATGTAATTTTATTAGTTCTTATAAAACTTGACAAGCACTCTACAACTAAGCGATTATCCGTAAGAAGAGTCAAGAGGCACATAATACCTCACTAATAATAGGACGGAGAATAGACGAAGACCTCACCCTCTGCGCGGTAAGAGACGTGCAATAAAGATTGCCATGTCACATTTGTAGGACAAGAATTGGATAGAATATTTAGGATTAATTAAGCAGCATAGGTAAAAAATATAACAATCTGTATATATATAATAAAATTGTTACTAGCTAAGATTTACACTTTAATTTTATAATAAAAATTGAAGTGTAATTTTTATTGTAAATAAAAACATTAGTTTTTAGAAATCAATATATTCAAGACGGTAACAAAACAACTATAGATAAATTAAAGATATCACGAGTCACTAATATTTTGAGTTTATAACAATTTGTTATTAGAATAAAGACCATTAATTTTTTATTTTTTATATTTTCTCACTTAAACTATTATAAAACACTATTCTACAATTATCAATTAAGATATTTTTTTATTGTATAACACGAAAGAGCGTTTCCGAAATAGGAGACATTTAAAATGTTGTGGCAAATGAATTGCAGTTATATGTAATTTTATATATTCAGTGACTAACATAGCTTAAATATACATTTAAATTAAATTTAAACTGTACTTATATAATATGAAATTGGATGTGAGTATACTGTGTACACATGAACTCACTAAACTCCATTATTAATTGATAGATGGCACTGAACTGGAATATTTGTATATTATCGAATATTATAAACTACATTTATAAATTAAGATATTTAATAAATATAGGTAAGCTGGTAGTATCTTTAGGATAAATAAAAATAAACTAATATTTCAAAGCAAGAAAGATCCTTGGCATATGCATATTTTCCGCAAAATGTTACGTTCGACTAACGATATTTAATATCGTGTCATTGTATTCGTATGCTATGTTTAGCATTCCTATACCACATAAAAATGGAGAACCTTAGATTTCTAATTAAGTGGTCAGCTACCGATAACATTAGGTACCATTTACCAAAATTCATTGAAAATTAGGTACATTTTATCTTATATACACCTTACGTACATTTTACATAACGCTAAAACAAAAAAGTATTAAAAATACTTGCAAACATACAAACATATCGTATGTTTTGCGTGGTTGATATATTTGCTACAGAGTGCTTTTGCTCAGTATCATAAAAACACTAATTTAGGTAATCTTTTTGAAGCGATGATAGCTTAGTTGGTAGTGTGTACGGACGTCGCGTCAAGGGACGTGAGTTCGAATCTACCAATATACAAACACCTACAAATAGAGCGCTCATGAAGGCAAGCAATGAGTGCTATAACCTGGGTCAATTTCATAAGAATTACTAGCTGACCTAGCAGATCGTTTTGCCCTTTCCGGTAGCTAATAACTTGACCACAAAACCATCTATCATATCATGAAATAACTATGTACCATCGTCTCGTTAAAATAACTATATCAAATAAATTTTACTTCTAGCAGTCAACTCGTTGTTTAGAATTTACACGACCACTAAATGACGTACATAAGAATTTGACATAAAAAGATTTTATTTTTTGAACAAAGTTATGACAAACAAATTTGACAGGTACATTACAAAAGTTTCTTTGTTGTTCGCAGAGATATTAGTTTTACGTTATGGCTGAGTAAATATACTATCTTATGATAAGGAAGTGATAAATGATAAAACGTAAGAATCACTGTACGCACCGTATTCAACTTTAGATAGCGTTCCATCATAAAAACATAATATTATTTGAAATGTAAGTATAGATACTAACTGGCTTTAGACATGTTGTAAAGTGTTCTATAATATAATCGTATTTTTAAGAAATACACCATCTATTGTATTAGATGTTTACAGTGAAATAAGCCACTACAAATACATCAGTCTAAAGATATTCAGTTGCATTAACAAAAATCATTAAAATATAATTACTGTGATGTGTTATTTACATAAAATGGCTAACTGCGAACAATACTTTAAAAGACAATTTGAAATTAATAATAAAATGATTTCTAAATTAAATGTTGATTTACAAAAATGTGATACACAGTTAACTGCGCTTAAGATAATGGTAACGAATCTACAGATGCAAATGACAGCGATGCAGACTATTTACAGAGATACGATGGAACTCAGAAAGCTTATAGTCATACTACATCCACACCTGCAATGAGTAAGATAGAGATAAATGACTCCTATTAATTATAATCGTTAAAGCAAATATAGTCATAATCTACACTTTGTTTGTGAAAAAAGTTAAGTTGCTCAGCAGAACACAATGGAGTGTTTATACGACGTGTTTCATCGAATTTTGAGTAATCTATAACGAAACCCTGCTTTTCTTTTTTGTATTCGACTAGAGGTGTGAATCGATGTCCCCACAAAATTTCTTGCGCCATATAACTGGACTTGGCCTGAACAGGCTGACCAGTAGATTCTATGATTCCTTCGAATACAACTAAGATTTCTAGTTTCGATTTTAACAAATCATGAGCGGATAGTAAGTATAAAGGACTTGTTTCATCAATCCTATGTACTGCTGATATAGGTAGCATGAATGAGACATTCTCGCATGAATCAACTGATAAGTTCAATTCTATTTGTTCGTTTAATATTTTCCCTGTTTGGACGCTTCGAAGAAGATAAGCATGCAGATTTACATCGATTATTCTCGACTTTCTCGTATTACCAACCCTAAACGTGACGCAAAGGTTACGATCTCGTTGGTTGACTACAGCGTTCTTTGTGAAAATCAAAGTTTGTGCTCGATTCTTCGGTCTTGTCAATTTCGCAAAAACTATACCAACGACAAAAGATTGAGTGATAGTGCCAAGAATGCCCTCTATACACATGGTCATCCATGCCGAAGGACACTCTAAAGTGATAGCTCTAGTTCCATACCCGATAGTTGTATGAATTTCAATGCTAAAGAGAAATATCGACGTAAAGTCATATATTTTCGTGATACAAGGTGTCCATTCTGTGCTATTCAGATTGTGTGGAAGATGTTCGTCGGCCAAATCACCATGTATATATAATATGGTCCACCATATAAATGCGAAAAAGAGCCAAATCGAGACGTATGTTAGGATACTATATACAATAGTCCACCTCCACCTGGCTTCAATAAATGCAGTAACAATGTCTGGGAATACGCGATATTTGAATTTTATTGACTTCTCCAGGTTGAATTGCCCAGATTTAAAAACTACCCGGTTTGTTTTCCTTCTGTAACTAGAGTTACGATGACGGACGTGTCTGTAAATTTAATAATGTTAGTGTATATTTTTAATTTGTTAAATATATAGAAAAATATGAGCAAAAGTTTATTTTTACCTGTGAAAAGGTGTGACACTGTCTGCTGTAAAATTAACAGTACCTGCACTTGTTTCAGTTTTATCACAGTCAGACATTTTAAGCTTATGTTTATCCTTCGCCTCTATAATTTATAAACTAGTCTAGTATTAATAATAAAAAAATAATTGAAATAGTCATGATAAATGGTTGCGCACTAAATAAAGGTTAACTGACAAATGATGAAACTTCCTTAATAACATGTTATGTATTAAAATACTAAATTAAGAGCCTATTTAAACGTGAGAGATAATGATATTTGTGTAAGGCTATATATTTTAAGGCTACGTTATACGTTTGTACTGTTGTACAAATTTTAGAAAATAATTTATTTTCGTCACGGTAATCTAGAACAACGTAAGACATTTGCAAGCTTAATCGGATAGATTTCGGCACCTACTAGTATACTCTATAAATCCTACTACTTACACGCACGAATCAAGTCAAATCAAATCAACCAGAATGAATGAACTAGTAAAGTATCAACTACCAGTGTAAAGGTGCCCTCTTAATGGCGTAACTATCTGTTTGGCTATAACTATGGACAAAAAATCTAGAAAATATATTACCGTTTAGAAAAATATCCATTTCTCAAGTAAATATGTTACATCAACAACAAATTTAAATTTCTGTTATGAGTAAATGTGATGAATATCCCATTTGCCTTGACGATAATTTTTAAACTCCGAATCTTTTATAAGCTTTTATATCTTTAATAGTATTGCTGGGACTTCACTATGCCTTCCACTTATTAAACTTTCGCTAGAGGTAACATATTGCACGTGGTGCTAGAGTTGGTCATTAGATGGTACCATCACATTTTCCAAGAGTTGAGTATTGTCAACTATCACCATATTGTTTATAATTTGTACTGCTATTCCGTATCAATAGCCGATCTTGCGAAGTGTGATGCGCAATTGTGAATTCAGTAAAACAGAAAATCTTGCTTATCATTGTAACTTACATAATACTTAATCTAATATTATAATATTAAATATACTATTTGTAAATAAACTTGCGCTTATTGAGGAAAATGTATGAAATAGCCACTATAATACACTATCAATATCTATTGGATTTTATGACGCCAGGGTGTAAGTCTTAAGTATAATTATTCAAACGACATGTATGTTCTATAAAATTATATGTAGATATAAAAACATAAATTCTACACAAAAAGTAGCGCCGGAATGAAAATTCAAATATAAGCACTAGGCCTTAAATACTATCATCTAGTTTTAGCCGGTTAACGTATGAACAAATTTTGATATATATTTTACGAAGATAGATTTAATAAGTCAGTGAAAAGATGGACCGCCTTCAGTGAATATGCTATAAGTTTAAATTAATTTTTGCATCTTTCGATTTTTAATTTACGTAGTACTTGTAACAAGTATAGAGAAAATGCAATGAAATACCTACATATTCAATGTCATCAAATATATGGTAGGCAATAACTAAATATGAAATTTTTGATATCAAATTACTGAGTTTACATTTCGTTTTTTTTATCTCTTTTCGCTCCTCGCACTTAATCAGAAACTTTTTACATCATATTGTTATTATTGTTTATCTTTTTCATAGTTAAATTACATGAAGTGCCTGATAATACCTGCCATAATTTCACCTTGGTTGGTCCATATTTTTGTGTTTATAATATTTAGAGTCATATTTCTATATATAAAAAAACATTAATTATCCATTAATCAAATTAATTACATAACCCACAAATAAACACTATAACACAAACAGAACAGACATAATAATTACAAACATACATCAACAAAGTTTAAAAATAAATCTATATTAATATTATAAAGCGGAAAAGTGTGTTTGTTTAAACGCGCAAATGTTACAGGTTTGTTTAAACCAGTCGGATTTTAATAATTTCTATTTTTATTTGATAAAGCAATTATTAAGAAAGTCTTTTGTAGGAAGGTATATTTAACATCACGCTACCACCAATAAGAGGAAAGCTGTATTGAAACAGAGGTTACAAAAACGGGCAAAAATGGTAAAATGGAAACAAATAAAATTTCAGTTCCATGCAAACTAAGACGCAAGCACAGCTAGTTTATTATAATTGTAGATTAGTATTGTGACTATTCATTTCATTTTCAGAGAAATGTAATTTGCCAAGATTAATGTTAAAGGATACAAAAATAGTAGCGTAATTGATTTATATTTGAAAGTAAGTATATTGTGTAAATGAGTCAAGTTTTCTTGTTAGTCATTGCTTTCATTTAAGTTTTTTTTTCCAGTGAAAAATATGACTTCCATCCTGTAATTTAATACTGTGCGAAGATCAGAAAGCCGGAATGATTTACTGCAGGCCGGCAGGAAAGAGCATCGGCCGTGACAAACGAAAGAGCAAACGTGCGGGGAACGTAATTCGATAATCGGCTTGCTCTTGAACGATCTACACCAGCTACACCAGTGACAGAACATCTGTCATACTCAGTGACTATGCCAATGAAAACTGTAATAACTGATTATGATGATACCGCACTACCGTGTACATTGCAAATACTGCTGCTAACTGGCTTTATCAATATAAAGCCAGGGAACATAATATGATGCATTTATTACAACATATCATGAGCTTCAATTAATACAGTCTCTTATTCCTAGCTCGGCTAAATGACTACACTATACCTGTTTATAAACATACTACAATCAGTTAAAATACTTCATTCAATTTAGGGCATCAGATGGCGTTTATGAACGTTAAAACTGCCACCGGTAGTTTCAGTAGCTTTGTTGATAGTGTGTACGAACGCCGCGTTAATGGACGTGAGCTGTAATCCCTGCAGCGAACTTGAGCTTTCGGTGGAAGAAAATATCGTGATGAAACAATAGCATGGTGGTAGGCTTTTTCTAATGCCCACCTGGTTAGCTACCTCACGCAAGTTGAGAATCTACCCTCAAATACCTATAGGTGTGTTCCAGCAATTGCACTTGAGAGCCAGTCCCTTCATTAGGCTTAGCGTATCCACTATCTTAGGCCATATCCTCACTTAACAACAGGTGAGAATGTGGCCATAACGTTAAACCTATAAAAAAATTAGTCATCAAGAAAAACCGACAAGAAATTCGATCTGGTTAGCATGTTGACTTCCGAAAGGAATGCAATATACTCCCATCTGTGCCGGCGATGAAGGCAAATTACTACTAATAAACAACTGGTTTTGGTGCATTCAACGAGGCAGTAAAACATTGTGAAAGGCTGAACGACAGTGATAGGATGCCTAAATTTTAGCTGGTTACCGCTCCATTGGACTAAAGAAAATGTGGAAGAGTGTGCATCTATGTATACGTATCTTCTTTGTGCACTTAAATATATACTACGATAAATACTGTCCTCATCTGACACTTTTTAAACTTTCGCGTATTGTATACATTATTTTATAAAAATTAAATGCTATGCAATTATTAAAAAGTAAGTCGCGTTTTAGACCCGCATTTAATTTTTATATTATACTGTACTCATCTTTTCTATAATTTTAATGAATAGTAAAATATTTACATAATAGTAGTAAAGATTCACAAGTATTTAACAAAACTTAAATTTGTTTTTCTAGGTCTAAAAGACGGGAATACTTATTCTGTATATATTTTTAGTACCGAAATTATCGTTTCGCGATCCGCGAGAATCTATATCTCAGCGTTATCATATTCCTGTCTAAATTAAGTTTATGTCATGTAATATTCCTATATTTGGGAAAGTTCTCTTAAATTTATAAACTGCGACGTTTTTTTTTAAATAAAATTAATCAAAAAGTTCTGTCGGTAGGTACTCATATAATCAGATGTTTTTAGACAACTGTAACAAAATATAAATAACTATATATAAAATTTATATTAAGAGCTATAACAGTAGTAAATAAGTTATCATATAAGCTATAGAGCTGGCACACCTTGTATTTTAATAGGCAAACAAAAGGACAAGGCAAAATTTCACCTTGACAACCAATAACCTACTTTCATTGTTCACCAATCAGTATTTTCGTCCTTAGTAATTTTGTTATCAGATTAAGACTGGTAGTCAAGAGTGCTATAAAAATATTACTCTGCTTTTTGATAACTATAGTGTAACATTTCTTCAAGTATTCATATAGCTTTTTTTATTGACCTAAGTAATTACGAAATTACTTATTTTAATACCTATTTAATTTTTTATACATATTTTAATTAATTATAAATTTTCATGATAATAAAGCGACTGTTGGAGAAAGGCGTCCAACGACGCCTTATGTGGCTTGTAAGCAGTTGTCTATAATAGTCATAGATAAATTGTACTCATTATTTTGGAATGAGTGAGCACTGCACATATTTCTATGACATGGCTGCCATTAAAATTATTATGTCCATTTTAACTTGTGCCAGACGCCCACGTATTGTTTTAGGTATACGTTCACTGTTAGTTGTGAAAATAAAGAGCAATGGTTTTGCTAGAATCGTTTAAAGATTTTCTAATGGAGGACCTATTTATTATTAACAAAATAAGTGCTATTTCAGATTATTACAGTATATATTTTATAGATTAATTAATAACTATATAGTTTAAATTGAAATATACTATTTCAATAATCTTAACTTTCCGAAACATTAACATAATTTTTGATCAAATATTCTTCTGAACTGCAATAATATTTTGAAAAAAAAAAAAAACTTCCACAGCATTTTATGTGATATGGAATAAGCGTATATATAGTAAGTTATTATATATTGTGTATGCCTTAATAAACTAATAATTAAAAAGGGAAAAGGAAAATATACCTTCTTTTATCCAATAGCTTCTATTCAATGTCTAGATCTATCGTCTAGTATATAGTTACTAGTCCAAAATCTAGCTAAACCATTATTCTACCAATACAGTTATATGAAACGACGCTGCTGTGCTACAATATGTATGAATATTTTAAGGATCGTGTGAAGAATGTGCCTACGTTTGTAAACACAAATAACAGGACATGCAAAATCTTATCATATAAAGGCTAAAAACAAACGCACTCAATTGTTTCCAAACGCGTGGCCAGTTAACAAATAATCGCACTGACAATTGGAGTTAGGTACCTAACGGACAGAGAGGTAGCGCACACTTCTAGTGTACGCCATCCAGGCGAACGATGCGCACATGAAATTCCCTGGACTTTTACTAACTACGCGAAATTGAAGTTTACGATAAAGATCACTAAACCGAATCTTTTCAAAATATACCCAATTTAAATGCACTTCAAGACTATTCCAGTAACACCTTTTATTTCAAAAATAATATAACGACTACTAATAGTGCCTGTAATGTAATGCAGTGTTGAGGCAACTTCTGCATAATGAATCAGATGTTCTTCGACGTTGATTGTGAGTACTATAAGTATAGTTACTTTCTATATACACATATCGTAAAATCCTTGTTAAATTATCCTCATATATTGAATATGAATAATAATAAAATTATAATATTCTTCACTATTTAATACTTACTCATCGTAAAACTACATTTCAATCTGTAACATACATTTGTCGAAAGTTTTAAGTAATTCGGCTATTGATTTAAAGTTAGTGTTTGTTTCAAAGCAATATTAAGAAATCAGTGTTTTATCAGGTACTGACCATATAAAATAAATACTATTTTTATTTGTAATAAAGTACATTAAATATCGTGAACAGAAGCTATATAGGAAATAGGTATCTAAATAGGTAGTCGAGAGCAAATAATCTATATTGTCATATCTCATTTGAAATTCAGATATGTTCATTGTACCTACAATAATAATGATTTCCATAAAATGTAAACAGGTGCTAATGCCGATGGTGTTTGTGTCTGTTGTCCTGTATCCTTAGGTGAATAATTTATATAATCATGAAAATCCGAGAATCGTTGTAACCTTAAGAATGTGTTACTTATGGTGTATTTAGCAATATATTTTTAATTTGATTTCAAATGATTTTTCATGTTTTCATATATGTTACTTATTACTGTTTTTTATAAATAGTCGGTCTTACTGTGAGCAATAAATTTAAAGAACTTAGGTAAGTGCGTAATGTTTCTATGTTTATTAAATGGTGTGTAACTGGATATGTTAAAAACCTCTTGGCGTATAACAGAATGCAATTCTTACATACGATTAAAAATTAAAATTGGCCTAATATATCCTAAATTGTAAATTTTTCATTCTGCTCGTGTCTCGGTAAGAATTTGAACAATGGTGTACAGGGCCTAGATAGAAAAAGTGTTATCTAGGTCTTTAAGATCGCATTAGTTATTTAATATGAAGTCGCTATTATAACTAATTGGTTAATGTTTTAAGCAAATCTACTTCTTCTGAAATTTTAATAAATCAATACAAATAATATCATATTAATATTAAGGTCAATATTAAAAGTCGGTTTTAGATATTCATATAGATATTTGTGATCAATTGAATAATTGTAAATAAATGATTGCTGAGACTTATTTTAAACTTGCATCACACTTTTCTAATATTGCATATCAGTTCATTTATTTAAACTCCACGGAGAAAAACCTGAAGAGGCTGATGACTTTGATTTATAAACATCCAAATATTTATCTCTGATTGAGATTTAAAGGTTTAAAAATATATGTTTCCAGTTATGGGAATAAATTTACTTACTGATTTTTTTATAAGATTTACGTACAATGTGAAATTACATGTATTAGAGTCGAATTTGAAGTTCAAAAATGAACTGTTTATAATAACTGCAAATCAAAAAGTTCGCTCAAATCATCGGTCGGAGGTCTTTTTGGATATATATTTTTTGAATTACTTACAAATTTGTGTACGTGCCACAAAGTAATTTATTCATGTAAAACAATTACTAACATGTTCGTAGTATGTGATATGTATAGTTATTTTATCGATTGATAAGTTTGAATTTGACTACAATCACATAAAGCATATAAAGAGATGATTGGCTACCAAGTAGACTTAGACGATTGACTTAGAGATTGAGTGATAGATAAAGCTTGGTCGAATTTCGAAACCAATGCCCCTAGTCAAGTTCTATTTTTCTACAATCGTTAGTGCATAGAGAAAACAAAAATTGTTTGTTCTCATCTCAACACAAAATCCTGTGATTACATTATTCCTACATAAAAAACTATCGCAATGATGTTTCTTATTGTGTACGTCATTTAACATTAAAATATAAATATCATCAACAAATATACACTATTAAAAAATAGACTCTGCAATATTTAATTTTATGTTGAGTCACAGATGCATAGTGTTGGTCTGTGGGCAGATTGGATTACATGGACTAAATTGAGACTCTTATAATTCCAATTCAGAATATACCATTGCGTAACTTTTAAACTTAAGATCGTAAAACGAATCTTACTTTGTGTTTATTAAATATGCTTTTAAGGCACAGTATTAAGAAAAGAGATATCAGACTTATAAATATTATATCTGTAGTGTTTTTTTTCAACTTATAATATAGATGAAAAATAATATACAGTTGAACAAGCTTCGTATGTATTATTTAAAAAAAATATTCGAGCTAGTGAAATATGAATATGGTTGATATTTATTCTGATTAATTAAGAACTTCTTTCTAAAGCTTAGACTAGATTATTTGTGAAATGTTTGTTACTTTTATCATAGTAAAATTTAATTTAAATTCTGTGTCAGTTTTTTATATAAGAATAAGTAATAATCACATATGGCTTTTCTTTAATCGTAATGTGTCAGCAAAATATCTGATTATTAACATTTAGTAACAATTCAGTTGAATTTACTATCGTAGCGTCATAGTAGTTGGTAAGGTCGACTTCCCATTCATTTAGGATCAGATGAATCGGACATAATCAAATCAGAGGACGAGTTTGCACATGTGCGAGTCTAATAGTTTAATGGTCATTTACTAACCTAATATACGATTACGGGATTTTTTGATTTCATTGAAACATACTTGAGTAAAAAATTAAATCGTTGCATTATATGTTATTATCTAGATAGAAAATATTAAATTAAGATGACTTCAATGTAATTTCCTCCAAACATTATCTTTCATTTCTTTTCTAGTAGATCTATATTACAAAGCGGAACTGTTTGCTTGGACAGGCTAATCTTAGGAACAACCAGTCGCATTTAAAAAATATCTTTGCATTTCATAGCACAATCAATGAGGAAGGCTACTTAAAAGCACTCTACCACCAATAGGTGCAAAGCTGTATTGAAAAAAGTTGTAAAAACGGAAAAACAATTTAAATAATTTTCCACGCGAACGAAGTCACAGGCATACCTAAGTTAAATATAAAACGAACATTCTGCGAGATATACAATTTTCACTTTCAAAACGCTATTTTTGTAAATATTGACAATTGCATTAAAATTTTAGCAATTATACCTATGTCTGAAGTTTATGTAAACTCCATTCTTAAATACAGGTCGAGATCAATTACAGCTGTCTCGTAATTAAACGACTTTGGTCATGGCCCTATTTCGTACTGTGACAATCTATTACCAAGCGCATATAATATTATCCTTAGACATTAACCTGAGTAGACAAAAAATGATATAGTAAATAATTATAAAAGATTTGAATAATATGATTTCGAAATTTTTATCTAAGGAAAGAGCGCGTAATTGTAATATATTTTCGATTTAGGTGTGTTGTTATCTTACTATATTTCGCTATATTGATAGCTCAGTGGTAGTGTGTACGACTTTGCGTCAAGGGACGTGAGTTCGAATCCAATCACCTACAAAGGGCTTGAGCTTTCGGTGAAGGAAAACATCTTAAGGAAACCATAGCATGGTGGTAGGGCTTTTTCTAATTCCCACCTGGCTAGCAACCATACTCAAGTTGAAAATCTGCCGCCAAATACCAATAGGTGTGTTCCGGCAGCTGCACTTGAAAGTCAGTTCCTCCACAGGTTTAGCATGTTTACCAACTTGGGCCCATATCGTCACGTAAAATCAAGTGAGATTATGGTCATAATGCTAAACCTTAAGTATAAAAAAAGTGAATGATCTTCGGTTATTGAAATAAATTGTAATATATTTTTCTAGGACACTCTTCGATTTAATCCATTTTTAAAATACTTAATGGGCTTAGCGTAATGGCTTCACGCTTAACCCACTGGAGACACTGGCTCTCAAGTGCAATTGTTGGAACACATCTATGGGTATTTGACGGCAGTTTTTCAAGTTAAGGGTCATAGCTAGGCAGTTGGGCATTAGAAAAACGCCGACCACCACGCTATGGTTTCCTCAAGATGTTTTCCCTCACCGAAAGCTCAGGCTCGTTGCAGGTGGATTCGGACTCACGTCCATTGATGCGGCGTCCGTACACATTACCATCTGAGCCATCATCGCTTCAAGCATCGCAATATTCAATAACTAAAACAGATAATATAAGTATAGTTTTATTTTATAGCGAATTTTCAGTTACATACATAAGAAAGTACGTATATCTTGTAGCACACATATTTCACATTAAAAGTTTCCGTAAAATATTTGTTATATCGCCTAAAAAGATTTTTTTTATGTCAAAATATTATTTTTCAAAAGCTTATGGCATAACTTTTGATAATTGTCTAAGTACACCTTTTCGGTACAATTAGTGCGAAAAAATCTTTGAAAATAAATAAGTATCCTACAAAATCTTATAGAGTTATCTTTATGGATATCATCGTCTTATAGAATGCTAACTCGGCTTTTTTTTTGCTCGGCTGCTATTTTGCTACCAAAATCAATAGCGCCACTTACCAAATCATTTGATACGTCAATATCAGATCATAACACCTTGGTCTCTCATCAAACAGAACTCGACAGTCTTTCGACGATAATAAAAAATGTAATGGTAACATATCTCAAAATCCCTTTGACACAACTTGGCTCGGAACATAGATCTCTAACATCTCGCTGGATATGCACCGACAGACCCTGGGACGCGACACACATAAATGTGCACTATGAGGGATGTTACACCTGAAGTATGGTAGTCGCGACGTAGTCGGGTACAATTCTAACTCTTCTCCACTTATAACATAGTTCTTATCTTCTTTGTTTTCACCCTGGTCCAATATCTATTTTTGCCCTTATAGTGTCAGAGGCTTTGAAGCAAAACATTGCTTATTATAATTTGTACTCAAATTTATATTACAATTGTGTCCTCATCCTGCCGCAATAGCTTTCACTAAAAAAAACCTGTACGTTTCTTTATTTCGTTTCAAAATTATCTTTGATTAAAGTTTCAATTAAAATAATTTCATTTCGTAATGTAGAGTGTTATCTTAAAAAGCTATACGTATTATGAAAAATGATAAATCTCTGTAATATTTGTTAATTCAGAGATTTCTCTCAAATTGAGATAATGCGGCTATATAAAAATTTATCAGATTTAATTCTTACATTGTTATTTAATTGTTCCAAAAACCATACCATTATTTTAAAGAGTATTAGGTATTCATTTACAGACGTTTAAATCAGTCGTGAAAAAGAAATCACTAATTAAGAAAAAAAAATTATGACGGAATAGCCGTGTGGAATAAAAATTAATTTCTATCAACTTACTTTAGTTAGAGTACGTATTGATATAGGAACTAATCTTTCCACGCCGCTGTGAACATAATTTACCAACAGTTTATTAAATTGGTAAATCAATTTGGTTTTAATGTGAGCATACTTACATAGGGACTATAAATGGTGTAATAAGTTTCATTGTGTATTAATAATGGGTATTATCTTCACGCTACACCATTATATTTGTAATGTCGATGGTTTTTATTTAATAACAGGAAATTATGACAGCTCAAACAAGAGAAATATCATGTAGATAAGTAAGTATATACTGATGAATATTAAACATTTCTGTAATTGTGATTTATCCTGCCAAATTTATAGTGAGCCAAAGGGTTAAACATATATAAAAGATTATAGACCAAGTTTCATATCTAAATCTTTTAACCATTTAAAACACATTAATCTGTGCGTTCTTTTCTTGCAATTTAAAATTTCTATCTGAATAACATTGATTTTAAGGTATTATTTGACTACAAATGTGGGGATCTTAAACAAAAACGATTCAACCGCTTTTTAATCGAAATTCACATGTGATGCTTTTGGTGTTATAGGCCTGCAAAGACTGCACGAATCAAGCCACAGAATAATGAAATTAAAAGTACAAAATGAGACTGTACAAAAAACTAGTAAATTACCAGATTTCCATCTTAAAATGTTGCTATTTCGAACATGTTTACAGATATTCTGTTATTACAGGTCAATAAAAAAATTTAATCACCTTAAAAATAATTAAATACATTTTTCCTCTGCACAGGTGATAAATTGAAATGTTACTTATATTTATAATTTTGTTTATGATCATTTCAAATAGATAAAGGATTTTTGGTATATTTGTTACTGTAACAGCTTTAAGGGTCATTTTATAATCGTGAATGTAGATGGGGACCTAAATACGTTTTTATTCATTTTCAACATTAATGAAATTTTTGATAAATATAAGTATATATGCATGACACTATCAATACACTTAAATTTAATTATATTTAATTAAATATTTATTTTGCACTTTCAACCGCCCGCGACTTCATACGTGTTGCTTACTATATAATACTGAACTGTGTTGGCAGCCCATTTCACATCACAGAAATCACAACAACTCGAGCATAGATGTTCATTTGGAATAATAGATGCGGAGGTGATACTTCCATTGTCGGACTGTGTATAATTTGATCAAAAATTAATCAAATAAATGTTTAGCTTGTATTTATTAAACAAAATTTATTATGTACTTATAAAAAAAGTTCACTTTAAATCCCAGAAATATTTATCATCGTTGTATTGTATCTCAATGTTATTTGCAAATCGATAATGTTGTGTGTTCTTTTCAAATATAATAATATTTTTCATATCTTCATTGCTATAAAAACACTGTTATATTGATTCTCGGATAGCGTGTAATGTATATCACTGCAATTGACGTGAGTTCAGATCCCTATAATAAGCCTAGACTTCAAATAAATTAAAAACATCGTGATGAGACTATAACATGCTGTTAAAGTACTTTCCACTTACCGTTTTGGCTAGCTATCAACTTTAAGTTAGAAATTCGTTGTTTAATAATTATAGTTGGGTTGTGTCATATTTAAGAGCCGGTTAAGTACACTTAACGTGTTTCCATCTTAAATAACATCGTCAATTATTATCAAGTGTGATCTTAATCAAACGCCGTAAGTCTTTGTAAGTTTTTTTATGAACTGTTGCAATGTCAATGAACTAGAAGGTCGCTTTAACTATGGCTTATTTTGCACTTTAAACATATGTTTAACTGAGGTTGTTCATTGCCCTCGATTACAAAGAAATTAGGCGTCCACAAGAAGGAATGTCGGATGTACATACTCAATTGATCGTAATCTTGACACAAAGCATTGCAAACAGGGAATAAGATTCTTGTATAGAGGCTTTCCGCAATAATGCTTTGCCTGTGGGAGGATGTAAAGACATCCGACAACAGTAATCGAGGCGTTAACTAGGTAAACTAGGATCGACCACATCCTAATGAGTGCAAGGACATCATATTACAAACTTAACACCGGAATAATCTGTTGTATGATCGAGTAAATTACATGTAGACGATTTTTCATAGCAATTAAATTCTAATATTTATTCTGGTTTCCTTGATTACAATTATTATACTTATATTGAAACGTTTGTAAGAATTATTTATCACCAATAGTATATTTTTTTATATTGTTAAGTCAATTATTCACTTTTTATACATAGTTAAACTAATATACATTTAATAATATACATAATTATATAACTTTTTATTATACATAATTACATATATAATGTATTTATTACAGTTATAGTTACAAAGTATTTTTTTCAAAGCGTTTCGTTTTTTTATTTTCTTGTTAATTAAAGATATTAAAAATTTTCAAGGATATTAAATTTTATTATCTGTGAAGGAGCTTTTATTAAGTTTCTCGATGATGAAGCGTCGACGTAAATAAAGATCAGGAATTTCACTGGTCTCAAATTACTTTTTGTCTTGATTTGAAAAGGCCAACACTACATACTTAACAATTATTTAAATAACAGTACATATGTAAATAAAATTTAATATTAAATAAAAAAAAAAGGTTATTAATAAAACAGGACAAATGCTATTACTATTACTATTTTGTTTAAAATAACCAGAAACATGATTATAACCTACCTTTTTTTCATTTGTCACACCGAATATAATTAACTGTAAATACATTGTTCGTCTACTTAATAACAGATGTCGCTACTATTACTAGACTAGAAAAAAAATAATCACATAAATTTTAAGATATCAAATACAATCAAACCTATGTTTTTACATTTAAACAATCGTGCTATTAATTGATATCCTTTTTCAAATTAACGTTAGCGCTCGGACTCATTAGAAACAGTGTTAATTTAATTATTACACTCGAATTGACCTCACGACATTAACCTAAAATAGATTTTTGGTTTTTCGCTTGTCTAGACTGTCCTATGTGTATATGTATAAAATAAATTATTCCCGTAAATCATATAGTAAAAAAATCGTTGAATTGGTATTTTCCAGTACGATGGATTTATTTAATTTCAGATTAATATGTCGTAATCATTCTTTGTGTTGTATTGAATACTATTCAACATTAAAATATGTTGTACATTATGAATAATTATATTAAACTCTTTCTTGTTATTTATCATAGTACCTTTCTTGTTTAATATTTTTAAGCTTTATGTAGCTTAACTAGTAGTTAAAAGATACGTTATTTAAATTACATCAATCGAATACACAATAAATATTATTTTTGGATTTCAGGGATCTCGCTAAATACGGAAAAAAATACACTCATCACAATTGCGGAATGACGGAAGAAGCTGTTAAAGTTATAAAGATGTCTAACGCCAACAATAAAATTGAGACGTTATCGTGACATTTAATAAAACAACGATGAATGTAGATCCCTCATCATCATTTGAAATGCAAGAAAGGAATGACGATGATATCAGAAAACCCAAACTATCAGCGGGGAAGATATTCTACAGGCCGGGAGTTACGGAAGAGGAAACGGATGAAACGAGTGTCTTGGAGAGTTCTGTCATAGAAACACCAATGCTGAGTGGTAGTGGATATTTGAAAACATCGCATATTCATCCTTCTATTAGTCTCCATAGGATACCGACGTACAGCAGTTCAATTGGACATAGTACTGTTTTCCGACAGGATACGTGTAGGTGAGTGAAGATTTTAACGTGTTGATAATTATCTCTAAAACGTCTGTGACAAGATTCGTGAATTTCGTTTTTCTGGACAAATCATATTAACGACCAAGTATTCTTTTGATTATATTATTCTGGTAACTAACAACATTTATTTTTTAGATAAAAACTCAAAATTTTAGATAATTTAAAAATAAAATTACCTTTTGCTATGTGAGCTATAGTGCATTTTCTACATTTTTAGCTACATTGCATTCTGTGCTTAAATGTCTCTGGTCTTGTTCATCTTCATCGTCTTGGCCATCAATATATAGTAAAATGAGTAAAGTAATAGACTTGCGGTACTAAATTATACCTGAGACTATGCTAAAGAATGTTCGCAGCGAATGCGATTCTTGAGGAACCAATATCTAATCGTATATAACCAGATAAATACTTGACTTATCGCTGTAGTTTCTTGAAATATTGTATTATTGGCATAGTCACTTACTCAGTATACGGTTGATATACCGCACCTTTAGGTACATAGATAATAAAATACCGATATAAATCTAAAATCGAACTTTATTGATGTGATTTTTTTTGCGAATTTTATTTTGTTCTGAATCAATAAGGAGTATTTGAGGAGTACGGAAATGCGGCGTAGACGTAAATAGTGATGTGATAAAGTAGACATTATCTTTGTTGACCAAGTTTTGTTCTACTTTTATGTGAGCATATATTTATTGGAGTGACAAGGTATGTTTTGTACATTATAATATTTAGGGGTACGTTCTGTACTCAAAACTGGATAATTCTTTAAGTTATTTCACTTGACATAAATTAAAGAAATAAATTTTCTTATCACAAACTATCAGTACGACTCACAAATGAGGCCTATCTTTTTATAAATGGAATTACTAACTTTTAAGCAACACACATTACTTTTATTGATATCTATTGCAATATTCGTAAGTAATCCAGAAAACAATGATATAATAATTCCTCTGAATATATGTATAATAGGGAAATAAATATCAAACTTAAACTGATCAATTGATATAAAATTAGTCACTATATTAAAATATAATGAATATGATTTAAAACGTAATGTATATTATATACATTCTTTACAACTATGCTTCCAGAGATCATAAGATTGGTAGAAATATCGAGAAACATGCTTTGCACTTGTAAAATTATAATGTACCTAATAATAAATTAAATGAGCAGTAAGGCAATGAAAATATATTTAAAAAATAATGTTACCTAGTAAAAGTAAACATAACTAAGATTTAACCTTAAAATTATTAGATTTCGTCGTTTTCAAAATTAGTATAAGAAGTAACCTGAAAAAGTAGTATAAGAAGTAAGGTTCAAATGTATTTTCCCAAATTCATGGTATTTACTTACAAATAGATATAACTTAAGTGTGTTTTTTTGTTTTATTTAGAGTTTTGAACTAACTTATTAGGACATTAAGGGTCAATTTGTGCTTACATTATTTTAAAAGTTAAAACGTATTTATTCCTATTTAATTTATTTACTTTTATTAATTTTATTAAAATAAATACTACTACTAAAAAGTAACATACAACAATCTTAGTTTTGTTAAAAACGGATGTCCATATTTACCTAAGTGACAATGTTTTGGCGTGGAGTGATCCTAATATAAGCTGTTTGGGGAGCACCTACTAAGTTTATTTTGCTCAACTTTATAGGAAATTCTCTCTCTCTTAATAGGAAATATAGGAAATATTATTGATATTTTCATGACATTTAAAGAGGTACAGAAGTTATTAAAAAACTTGCAATAACATGCGTAAAAGGACTGTAATTCTACAGTTATTCGCTAGTTGTCCTTGTCATATCGGGCTATATTGTTTAAAGTCCTGAAGTAACAGATATCTTGCATGCACATTTGCCACATACTTTTTTAAAACAAACTTTATGACGTATAATTTCACTGTAATATAAAACAAGAACCAATCTGAGATGAAACGGAAAATGTGATAATGCAAAAAATCAGTATAATTATATTCCTACGTTATATAATAGGCGCGTCTCTTTATGTATAAATCTGTTAGTCTGCTTTACGGTTAACTCCAAAGCTAGTGAACATGCACGATGGTATGGCATTTTCTATTGCCCGCCTGGTTAGCTAGTTTCAAGTTGAAAATTGAAATCGAAAATATAATTTTTTAATTGGCATTATTTTACTACGTAGTATATTCATATTTCTGCTACTTATAAGGACATGGCAGATTGTCATTACATTTTTCTCTGTACTAGTGGGATCACCTGCATAGTTCTTAAATATTGTTGAAACCGGTAAATGACGTTGACATTCAGTTTTTTTTCTCATATTATTTTTGAATTTGCCACATAAAAAAATCGTTAAATATTGTTCTATGACTCAGTATGAAATCTATGGAAGGATAGAATAGCCTTTACCTTCTACGGCGCTGGTCGTAGGTAGGTACTATATAAAATGCATTATACCGGATTAAACCGGAAATTTATCATTATTGAATATGAAAATTCCTAGTACACATTGATGTTTGTATACCAAATAAATCCAGTTAGCTTTGTTAGAGATTACATTTTACAAGCAACGGTTTAAAAACTTAAATATATTTTCCGCACGCCTAACCACTTCACATAGGTTCACTTCATATAGAGGTGTTAACGAAATATATTCCTTTTTCCTGTAAATAGTTGCATACGAAGTTTTACTTAGATAAAGGTTCCGGTTGTACAGAAAAAATAATTCATTAGTTTCTTAGATAATAGAAACATGGGTAGTAATTAATAATTTTGAATTATCTATTTTACTATTATCTGTTGTTCTTAGATATGATTACTTTTCATAAATTCTTTATATTAATCTGAGTTATACTTCACTTGGAAAACTTTATTAATATGAGTCATTAAGGATTTACGACACTCGGAACAATATCATTTTATGCATTAGAAAGATTGTGAAATCGAAACAACGCCAAACAACTCATACATTTGCACGGTGGTAGGGCTTTTTCTGATGCCTGGCTAGCTAGCTATTACTCTTAAATTGAAAATCTGTCGTTAAACGCTCCACAGGTTTAGCTTCTTAACCATCTTGGTCTACATCGTCACTAAACATCAGTTGAGATTGTAGCCATAGCACTAAAACCTATAAAATACTATTGAAATTGGAAAATAAATAGGTAGATACCAATTACAAACAAATGAATTTTGATGGTATTGTAAATATTAAATGGTTGGGAGGATGGATGGTTCATTATATATATTAATGTTATAATACACAAAAGTGTTTGTTTGAATTTCTTTTTATATTTGATAGAATAATAATTGAGGAAGGCTTTAGGCTGTATTGAAAAAACTTACAAAAATTATTATATAAACTTCAATTCCACGCGAACGAAGTCGCAGATACAACTAGTAATTCATGAACACCAAAGCTATGAGATCAATCATTCTGTAATTTGGTAGATGTGTTTTTATAATGAAGAAGAAATTTATACTATGCCTGGACGCTATAAATGGTAGTGCCCTTAAATATTGCGAACTTAACATCTGCTCGTCGAATTATTTTAGTATATCATATTATAATTATTATTTAAGACAATATCCGTGTTAGGCATCGTGTTTAGTGTTGCTGAAGACTACTGATATACAACAAATGGACACAAGGTATACTATTTGCCATATGTGGAATACGTCCGCTTGAATCATTATGCTATCCGTGCAATCAATTAAGAATAAATAAATAAGAAAGTAGGCTTAGAAGAATGTTTGGGTATCAGTAGAGCTCAAATGGTTGGGCAAATTGTAATGCAAATCGGCAAAGAAGTTGATCATGTCGTGAACTGGACGAAAGTAAAGATAGCAATCTGACACGAGTTTAAATTCAGCAGTAATCAGCCATATTGTCAGGGCAGAATAGACACTATGTTAATAAATCTAATGAATCAATTTTTATTTTATGGAAATTGTTTTAGTAATCTTTGTTGTAAATCATTCTAAAATAAACATTACGTAAAATATTTTTCATGGTGGTAGGGCTTTTTCTAATGCTCGACTGGCTAGTTACTTCCCTCAAGTTAAAAATCTGGCACCAAACACTACAGGTGTGTTCCGGCAGCTGCACTTGAAAGCCAGTTCTTCCACTTAGCTTGGTGTGCCCACCACCTTGGGCCACATCGTCACTTAAAATTAGATGACACTGTGGTCATAACTGTAATCTTATAAACTATAAAACAAATTACAATAAAATGAAGCAATTAACAATATCACCAGTAGTATGTATTAAACAATTGTTAATCGTAGCCAGTCTTACTGGTGTAACTATCATATAGTACTTTTATATGGATACTAGCTTTTACCTGCGGTTTCGCTCGCGTTAGTATTGATTCTGTCAAACAAATCTCATTACACAATAAAAAGTTTTATACAAAATTTACGTCTCCAAGTTCCTATCTATCTCTGTACCAAAATTCATCATAATCGATTCAGTGGTTTAGGCGTGAAAGCGTTACAAACAAACAAGCTCACTGTCGCATTTATAATACTAGCTTTTACCAGCGGCTTTGCTTGTGTTAATTTTGATTTTGTCAAAACAAATCGGATGACGTAATAAAAGGTTTCAACGCAACAAAGAGAGAGTCTTTACCCCACTTCCAATACGATTTCGCGAAAAAAAGGATCCTATATCCGTCTCTAGGGTTCCATTTATCTCTATACTAAAATTCATCACTATCGATTCAACGGTTTAGACATGAAAGCGTAAGAAACAAACAAAGTCACTTTCGCATTTATAATATTAGTATGGATTAGTAAGGATATTTCTTATCATTAAGTAGTCCCTGTTCTCTGTTACATCTCGCCTCATGTAAACGTAGTTTTAAGAGAAAAGAGAAACGGGAATTTTAATGCCTTTTAGTTCAAATAAATATATAATTAATTAAAAATTTATATATAAAATTTCACATATTGATCAAAGGTTAATATGGTGTGGATCGCTTACGGGTTGTTTCGTATACTTCAGTTTTACACAGAACCAGGAGTGCATCCTCCTTTATTTTTGTCTATATCGGATCTTCGTCCGTGTAAAGTTGCCAGATCTCACAAGCGGCCAGGCGATCAAGAAGAATAATGAAAGTTATATGGGGTTTGACTGTTACCGTGGTATCTTTTATTGAGTACTTGTGGTACTTCCCATCCGATGACCACATGCCCTTCTCGTGACCACTGCAATTCCCTATTACGAGACGGAGCCCGTAATAGGAGTTTTACCACGATGATAAAAAAAGGGTAGCCAGGTGATACTGAATTGGTGAATTACCAGATCGGAGGACCCGCCTTCCACTGTACCATCCCAGCTATCGTTAAAAGCAGTTCGCCAGGCTGCCCGGATGGGACCTGGCTTACTATTAGGCCGGGCCGGTTGCTGGGGTAATGCAGTGATTGCAAGCACGACCGCTTAATTATTGAATACTTATTTACTTATTGAATCTAGTGGCCAGCAACTATTTTTTTTTTTTTTTCGACCTGTCTTGCGCTGTTAGCCCCAAGGGCTTTGACAGCTTCACCGGACTTTTCGGGGCGAGTGCTGAGGGCACTCAGCCCCGAGGCAGCAGGCACAAGGGTGCCAGGACGGCCGAACCTCGGCTAGGGCTGCTGCCGGTAAATGAAAAAGATTCATGATCCTGACTAACCAACAGGTTCTTTATTACTAAATTAGTGATACTAACTACGACCTTATCAGATAAGCAGCTCAAGGGCCGCGAGGGTAGTCCCTTACAGAACCGTGTACTCAACGTGTGAGTGTGTACGAATGGTATGCGGTGTGATGATGTAATCTCAGTGATGTAGAGTGTCACTGTATCGCGCGAGCAGAGTCACTCGAAGGCTCCTGTCCGGAGGATCGAACCTACGCTCAGGCGTCTGCGGAAGGAGGCCGCGGCGGGTGTGCGGGAGCGAAATTATCCGCTCGGCCTCGGCGGCGAGGACGGCGGTTACGCGGACGTGTGCGCGGACACGTGCGATTGGTGGAGACGGCAGGGAGAAGCGCGTTCAATCTCGTTATTTTATCGACGGCGTCGGAGAAGCAGTTACGTGGCTGGCGAGCAAAGCCTTTGGCATGCGGATTGGAAGTGTAGCTAACTGCGTGTACTATTTTGGGGTTAGGATGAAGTACGGCATTTCCAAAAAATTTTCTTGTAATGTCTTTAATATATGCATACATGGATGGAAGGTCCATGTCTCTATGGAGATCTACATTACGGACGCAAAACGGGGCTTGGACGGCTATGCGCATGAATCTGTTTTGCAATACTTGTAGTTTGCGAAGGGTGGTGCGTGAAGCGTGAGCGAATACGGGGCAACTGTAAGTAAGTATGGGACGGATGCATACTTTGTATATTGTGAGCTTATGTCTGAGTGCCATTTTGCTCTTAGAGGAGGTGAGATTGCGTAGCAGAACCATAGCTGTGGAGGCTTTTTTCTGAACGTAATCTATATGTTTGTTGAAGGTTAGGCGCCTATCTAAAACTACACCAAGATATTTAGTTTCATTAGCCCAGGGGATATTGACGTCGAATAGGTGTAATGTCTTTTTTATATCTCTCCTCGCGTGAGGATCGAACATAATAGCCGCACTTTTTTCTGGGTTTATTCCTATGCGCCATTTGAGGCACCAGGACCCAAACATAGAGACGGCTCTTTGGACGCGGTGGTATACGTGAATCCTATTCCTGGCCGAGCTGAAGATGACTGTGTCGTCTGCGTAGGAGCCTACTGCGACGTCGGGGAATGCGGGGATATCGCTAACGAACAAGTTGAACAGGGAAGGCGCTAGGATGGAGCCTTGCGGGACTCCTGAGCGTATAGGGTGAGGCGAGGATAGGGCTCCGTCCGCTTTGTAGCAGAAGGAGCGGTCCGATAAATAAGCAAGGATTATGCGGACTAGTCTGTCCGGAACTTGAAAGAGGTTGAGTTTATAAATGAGGCCTTCGTGCCAGACCTTATCGAAGGCTTTGGATATGTCAAAAAATACAGCAAGCGTGCGCCTGGGACGGCGTAGCTCCGTGAAATTGGAGAGAATATGCTCCGTGAGGCGGAGCACTTGGTGGGTACACGAGTGCTTCGGTCGGAAGCCGAATTGCTCGTATGGTAAGAGACATTTGTCTGAGACAAAGGCTTGTAGTCGGTTCAACAGAAGCCGCTCGTATATTTTACCTATAGTATTGAGGAGGCTTATTGTGCGGTAGCTTTCTGGATGGACTGCCCTTTTCCCGGGCTTAAGGATACCTATTACCGTTGCCTTTTTCCAAGCGGCTGGAAAATGGCAGTGAGTTATGGCCGCATTGAAGATGCAGACCAGAAGGGCTATGAGTTTATCAGGAAGAAGTTTGAGGGCTTCGTTCCTGATTCCGTCGGGCCCGGGGGGCCAGCAACTAGTTTTTAATGATTTATAGGTATATTAACAGCATGGCCACAATGTACTCTTATGTTAACTAACGATGACACTCCAGATGGTAGACACGCTAAGCCTAGCAGAAGAGCTTGCTCTCAAGTGCAACTGGCGGAAACACCAATAGGTATTTGATGGTATATTTTCAACTTGAAGGTGGTAGCTAGCCAGGCGGGCTTAGGAAAAGTCCTGTCATCATGTTGCAGTCTCATCACGATGTTATCCCTTTACCGAAAGCTCAGGCTTATTGCAGGAATTCGAACTCACGTCCATTACGCAGCGTCCGTACATAATACAAACTTAGCCATCGTCGCTAGTGTACATATATAACCATATGTGTATATTTCAAAGTATATTCTAATCATAGACTATCAGATCCCATTTAATGCTGCAGTAATCATCAATCTTTTCATAACCTCTTGTCGTATTTGATTATTTTATCTTATCACAAGTTTATATGTCGAATCTGAAATTGTCAGTCGCCAAGTTTCACAAAAACTCATCCACTTTCATTCATAGGATATTTAATTATCTTTGCCTATACTGTTCATCTAGTATGAAACGTGATCCGTTCATTATTTATGTCGTCGAGTACTAATGAGCTATAGAGTCGCCTGAGTAAACAAACAAAGCTTGTCGTAAGTAGATTCTGTCCACAGCATCATTATCAAACAGCGTGTTCGATAGTAAATGATCTCTTCTATTTTCACAGTAAAAACGTCACAACCCAAGGTTCGATAATAAGCCCCTGGATAATAGTTAATCTAGCAAATCCACAAGAAATCTGTAAACATTGATACGTGTCGAGATAATCTTGATTAATCACATCTAGAAAACCTTTCCATGTGTACGTTACATTTTCGCTTGATAGATGTAATTTGACTACAGTCTTCATAACACGTTATCGTTGAATGAAAAACTGCCTATTTGGTCAATATTCTTTATTTTTACGTTTTAAATTATCTTTTCCTTTTGTAGAACATTTTAGAACACATAAGTGTTATATACACTTATGGTAGGGTTACTAATTAATAATCCTACCATATTCGAAATATTGCTCCCGGTATCTATATTCATATTGTAAAGCGAAAAAGATTGTTTGTTTGTTTGAACACGCTAACCGTACTAACTACCAGTGGGATTTAATAAATAATTTTTGTATTTTTACACCACCAATAGGAGCAAAGCTGTATTGAAAAAAGTTACAAAACGGGCAAAAATTGTGAAATAATTTGACTAATTGATCCGGCAGGCTTGGTTCTGCCCATTCCAATAATAATTCACGTTATAGTTACTTATCGAGCTAAAAACTATCCTACCTCCCAACTTCGACTAACTGCCTTCGTGTGCAAAATTACATTAAAACCAGTTTAGGAGTGCATCGCTTATAACGTAAATTCGCTATAATGTGTTTTTTTTTTTTTTTTGTATATAATAATTATTTATGCTAAATATTTAACAATACTTAAGATAGTTATGAAGTAGAACACTTTCCACTAACTCTGGTATTGTGATTTACATATGAATTTATTTGATTAAATCAAAGTTTACTATGATGTCTATAATACTTCGATAAGACAAAATCTATTTAAAAAAATATTTTGAATATGTTATTGTATACGCTACTGGTGCGACGTATAAAAAAAAACAATGCAAATTTTATTTTATATTCTGTGTCGGAAGCATGGAGGTTTTTTACCAAGAAAAAAACATGACGTATAATCAAATTTAGACTTAAAAAGATGCGGGAACAATATTATTCCCAAATATAAGATCCTAGGATGTGGATTTGAAGAATGAACATATAAGAATGATACATTTCTGTTTAACGGAATGTGTAGTTTAAGAGCATTAAATTTACGATTTTCTAATAAATTCTTAGACATGTACTATAACATATTATGCTGTACTTGAAATAATTTTCACTCTGTAGGAATATCAATTAAAATCCTGAGGTACTTTAGAAACAATATAGTAATCGAGTTGCAGCAGGAAACGCTTTTAACAAACTTTATTTTAGGCATGATATTTCATAATGATCTTCCTGTAAGAGTGCAAAAATGTGTAGATACTACACAAGAATAGTATGTTATAGGATATATATGTATAACATGCAAGGTGTTCTGACATTTATATATCTGTATTTGTTATGTCATTAGCAATTGCGTGTTGAAAATAAATAAAAGGGATATCATAAAACAATATAGATTAAGAGTATTAATATAATATATGACAGAGTTACTAAAGAGTAAACGGATTATAGTAATAGCAACGTTAGTGGTCTAACTTTTATTAAGGTGTTGTTTCATGTTATCATAAACGAGAATAATTTAATAAAATACGTGGATTAAATAGGGATCATAAGCACATATGAATGTCACCTCCTAGCGTGAGATATTATTTAACATTGTTATATAACATGAATATTTCAACTGTAGCGTTGGCAATAAAATCTTTATAAATTTAAAATAGAAAATAATATGAAAATGTAAATTATAATGCTATGTTTGCTATAGTGACCATTGAGATTTCTTTTTGGATGCAGGGAACTTGCAGTGCGGTAGGTTTTCAGTACACAAAGCTCAATAAATATTGAGGATATAAAGACAACAAACTAGGCGTATTGATATATTAAAAACCGCAATGAATAATGTGTTCTTAATATATATTTCAGTAATTCTACGGAATTTAACTCGCTCGTTTTCCTAACTGAAATTCTAATCTATTATAACTAGATAATTAATTTCTATTTTTATTTTAACTCTTAATTATCGCGATGTTTAATTGCTTAATCCAGGAACGGTTACAATTTTACAGAAAGTTTTTATTTTATTTTAAGAAAGAATTCTATTATCACTTGTTCGAGTGTGTACTATAAAGCTTAAGTGTTTATATTCGCAAGAACAAGTTAAAAAATAATTCAAATAAAGCCTTTTTCAGAACAGAATAAACACTCATTTACTGTAAAATGTACTATATGTATTGTACCATAAAATAAATTATTATTAATATTATTTTCGCCGCAGATGTGAATCTCACAACACTATCCTGGGTTATGTTTGATTTACATCGATTTCTGATCGTTTATCCTTTAGCTGCATTTGTCTGAACGTGGATGTAGATCTGTAACAACGTTGATACCTATAAATAACTACTCATTACTAATCGAGGCATCTTTAGTCTTCATCTTTTTTTTAAACGAATATGAGTTTCATATACAAACAAGCTCGTTAAAACGTATTAGATGCATCCTTTTCATAAGTTTTAAGTATTCTTTTAATTTAACAACGTTGCTTTTTACTTGACTTAGTTGTAAGTAGTATCTGCATATTCATAAATTCGACTTACATCTCATGGCTGTGTTTGAGATTCGCAGCTGTAAATTGGTAAATTGAAATGTGAAAGAATAGGGTTACTAAAATATTTTTTTACAATATGGAAATAACTGTGAGGCAGTATAGTGTATGAGGGAGGTTAGCGTCTGAATTTGTGGAAATTATCAATACTTGTATAATTATTTAAAATGTCGAAGATTACAATAGATCGTTATAAATGTGTTCGATTGTTTATTCGGAATAGAAAGTTTCTAGAAAAGTTGTACAGAATGCAGCTATGCTATATTCGTCATAAAGCGAATATAAAAGTACTAGGTTTTATCTGCGACATTGCTCGCGTTAATATTGGTTTTGTCAAACAAATCGGATGACGCCAGAAAAAGTTTGATACAAAGTTTAGCCCTCTCATTACTTCACATTCAATAAGTTTTTTGCAAGAAAAATTAGCCTATCACCGTCTCCATGGTCTAATCTATCTTTATACCAAAACTCATCATAATCGATTCAGCGGTTTAGGTGTGAAAGCGTAACAAAAATATAAACTCACTTTCGCATTTATAATATTAGAAAGATATACATTAATTAGACGCATCAGAAAAATATTTTTATGTTTTTCAATAATCAACTATCATATATATTACATTAACTGAGCAAATGATCGTGCCATCTATCAAAAGTGAGACACCATACTGTCTCAAGGCCGCTGTATTTTAAACTAGTTTGAAAGATAACACAATATTTTTGATCGTACGATGACACTATTTTCGCTGATACAATGTGCTTCAAGGGTATCCATTGAATGTTCTTATCAGGTTTATTTAAACAATTTTTAATATTTATACTGATTTACTCGAAGCATGTTCGCCGTTATTCGAAGGTAACACGGTGTTATCAAATACAGAAGAAACTTCGTTCCTTGAAATATTTATTTCTTTATGTCAAGTTAATTTTTTTAAGTTAATTAAATAAAATAATATATATGTAAAGTTATTCTGTCTTGTGGGTGAGGACAACGATAAAACAAATATATAATACATAGTTAGTTACATAACTTTTAATTACTGGATTATTTTTACGACAATAAACCTCCAGGTGAGGTATTAGCAATCTTAACTATTATATAAAACACATTAACTAATCTTCTCTTTATTTCATAATTACCATAAAACTAATTGTAGCTAAATTTGTTTAGTTTGTTATCGGATTAACAAAGTAAAATGAAATGTTTCTTCTGTTTTCATTTACATTTATCTTTGCACAAATTAAATACTAATTTATATATATGATATTCATCTTTACTTTTAAGGTTATGATATCAGATTTTGTGATATTGAATTAGGACTTCAGGACTTTAATAAAATCCATGTCTTATCTAGAATATTTTGTTTTTTCTTTCTTTTAGGTATATCAAAATTAATCATAAGAAATTATAATTTTAATGGTGAAAATAATTGTTTTAAACTAATTATAGTTTTCTATGAAATTAAAACGATGATTTTAAAGCGATGATAGCTCAGTGGTAGTGTGCACGACTTCGCGTCAAGGGACGTGGGTTCGAATCCAAGCACCTACAATGAGCTTGAGCTTTCGGTGAAGGAAAACATCGTGAGGAAACCATAGCATGGTGGTAGGGCTTTTTCTAATGCCCACCTGGGTAGCTACCACCCTCAAGTTGTAAAACCTGCCGCCAAATACCAATAGGTGTGTTCCGGCAGCAGCACTTGAGAGCCAGTTCTTCCACAGGTTTAGCGTGTATACCAACTTGGGCCGTATAGTCACTTAAGATCAGGTGAGATTATGGCCATAACGCTAAACCTTGAGTATAAAAAAAAAAAAAAAAAAAATATGAAAGTTTTATAGAAACTTCTTATAATGAATTTAAATATCGCACAATCGAAAATAATAATAGATAGTTAACCAATAACCAAAGATTAAGTATGGCTATTTAACAAGACAATGCGGGCAGCCTTTTGGGTACTTTTTACTGCCGGCGATAGCCATGGTATCCGCTGCCTATGCATATTATATGATATCTTAAGTACCCTGTTGTATTCTTATTTTGTCAAGTTAGTAGAGGAAATAAAATTTATAACAGTGGAATTTCTATTACTGAAACCATTAACGGTTACCAATAAATATGTAATGTATACTGAATTATTTTACACTAACTGGTGTAACTGGTAGCTGTATCGAAGTCTGTGGGACTTCGATCGTGTGTTTCCTTCATCCGCGTGTGATTATATCGGTTATATCCTTTTTAATTGGTATCTATATAGAAGCATCGCGAAAGAAATAAATATACATAACAATTTTCAAGTCTACGTTTGGTAATATTGCAGATATCGTCATGAGTCAGTCAGTTGTATGTCACTTGTATATGTATAGATCATCTAATTAATTAGTATGCCATTGAAATAACTAATACAATTTATATGTAATTTTCAAACAATTTTAACTTACCTTTATACGTCAGATGTAATAGACAATTTTTTCGAAAGTAAACATATTTTTTTAAACTATCTTTAGGTAGCAACATATAATTATAGCATTCGCGAATAAATGTATAAATATCACGCTTACGGAAAATCGGCAAATACCACAATACAAAAGGTGTTTATTCAGAGATCACGACGAAAATGTCACAGTGTTTACAACTTAATAATGAATCGTGCATAAACATATTTGAACGGAGGCGTTGTGTTAATTAATTCCACTAAAAATCCACTAGAGACGTAAATAATATGATATCCATACTGCATTATCAATTCATTAAATAATATTTACATGGACAATAATAATTGAATTTAGTATCGTGGTTGTGGGCTGGTACTGTCATGACCACGTTAATCCTATGTATTTATCATAAAATACGTTATTATGAAGGTTGATGTTTTCTTAAATGTTTTCTTCGCCCAAATGTAAACATGGTCTATTACCAAACTATATGTAATTACTATTTATAAACTAACTGTTAAAACTTTGCAGTGTGTAAGTCAATATAATAGAAAAAAGAAGTTGATATTTAAGAAAAATAAATTATGGCTGTCAAAATGGAATTCTAGAAAAAATGTGAAGAAATATATTGTGCGTATTTTTTATTCAAATCATCAACAACCACCACTGGAAAATTAATCACTAATATATAAATACATCAAAATTATTTAATAAACGCTATTAATCTATGTTAATATTATAAAGCGGTAAAGTTTGTTTCTTAGAACGCGGTAATCTCAGGAACTACCCGTCAGATTTCAAAACTTATTTCTGTATTTGATTGAGCAATCATTAAGGAAGGCTTCTAGCTAACTTACAAAAACGGACAAAAAATATTAAAATAATATGAGTAAAAATATTAAATTAGAATGTCGACTAATCGCCTGAGCTTCAAAGCCAAACTACGTCAGTTTTATAAGATTTTTTTGTCAGAATTAGTTTAATAAACTCTTTCATTATGTTTCACGAGTATTGACATGATTATTTATTTGTATTTATTATATTGGTATTTATGTACAAAATTAAATAGTATATTGTTAGTTGTATTTCCTTATATATACATAGTATATACGTTTGTATATACTGAGTATTCTAGTAGATAGTTTTGTATTTCATTTGTTGTTGCTTTACACCTACCGTCTTTTATCTCTGCGCCACCTTAAGGTTGACTGATAGACAATGCCTATGGCATTAAGTCCGCCATTGTACCATACATAAAGTGTAAAATAAATGAATAAATAAATGGTTTTAAGTTCCATGCAAATGAAGTCGTGGACACAGCTAGTAAATTATAAAATAGCATAATCAATAATATAAAAATGATAAACCCAAGTCAACCCGCTAAGTTGTTTGTCTGACTGCATACTGAATTTTCACAATTTTTACCAATACACGGACTGATTCATGAGGAAGGTTCAGGACTATAAGTCCCCCATACTTTGTGTAAATTAGCTAGGTATGATTATTGAAGAAGTCGGAAAAATATGCTAGCTGGTAGCTTAACTGGCGTGCGCCACGTTATTTTATAGTTTAGGTTCAGGGTTATTGCTACAATCTCACCCGATGTTTAATGACTATGTGGCCTAAGATAGTGGACACGCTAAGCGTAGTGGAGGGACTGGCTCTCATGTGTATTTGGCGGAATATTTTTACCTTGAGGGTGATAGTTATCCAGGCGGGCATTACAAAAAGCCCTACCACCATGCTATGGATTCATCAGGTTGCTTTCCTTCATCAAAAACTCAGCTTCATTGTAGGTGGATTCAAACTCGCGTCCCTTGACGCGGTGTCCTTACACACTATCAACTGAGTTATCATCGCGCAATACAAAACCAATATACTTATTACAAAGACTTATTAATTTATAGCAACGCTGTATTTTATATTCTATATTGCTCTATTTCTAACATAGATAAAATCTATGAATAACACAATTACCCGTACACAGTTGGAACGGGTTGTTAGTATTCAGTGAATATAACCTGAGATTAATAAAAAGTATAATTGTGTTTATGCCACTTCTATAAACTCTTTAATTATATTTATTTATATTTAAAAAATGATATTAAGTTATTACATTATACTGCTTTCATAAATATTTCGAGATATTAAATAATCTATTTCTTTGAAAATATCTACGACAATAAACCAAAATTACTTTAATAAAATATCAATAATTAAAGGTAAAATGTATGATGTTATCTTTCATTTTATGGTATTATGTAGAATGATGTTTTACTCTCATTTGATAGAGAAAGGCTGAAGTCGGTGTTGGGATATCGTTGCGATTGACGAGTTTCAGAACCTATAATAAACTTGAACTAAAAACATTTGAATGGAAAATGCATTGTAGTACACTGTTTCTAAAGTACACTTGGCTTTAATTTTATTATTGTTCTCAATTTGAATTCTGATTCCAAAGAACTTGTAATTGTGTTTCAGTAGTTGCACTTGATAACAAACCCTTGTAGTCTAAAGAGTATTTTCATATTATTCTTTGTGTCTATATAACAAAAGGCTATAAGTTAAAAATATACCGATCAGCACTTCTATCTCAGATACATTTCCTAATTGAGCGATTGTTGAAAAAGGTCTTAAACATACCTATGGTTACTTTTTATCAGATATTTAGACTCATACTAAGGTGAAAACTGGTTTACTCTGATACATCCTCTAAATACTCATTGTATTATTCTGTTTTGTTTTCGAAATAAATAAATAAATAAAAATAAATTCGTCACAAATAAGCCATCAACGCTTCATATAGAAGTTTTATCCGACCTTCGCTCAATAAAAGATCGAGAACAACAAATTAGTATAGGAAAAAGATTCGCATTAGCAGCCCAATTTGCACACATTCAAATTAACCATTTTAATGAAAATGCTTGGGGCGTTCGGCCATCTTGTTAGATATATAGGATGTTAAATAAATAAAATTAGTAATATCAATTACAACTATCAGTAATTATATTGTTAATAATGCGTTAGCTTAAATAAAACTGCAATTAATGTATTTCAGACATCCTATTATAAATAAACTTAAATTCTTTTAAATTTATAATTTTTAAATTTAAATTCCGATAAGCTTCTTTTCCTAATTTTTGTTTCTAAATTGTTCGTCCAATATTCATTAAATTTTCTGTGTTTGTCTATGAAGTCATCTCAATGGTTCTTATTTATCGTTGAACCTAGTCGGGTAGCGCTTGGATTATACAAATCTAAGGTTTTTTTTGTTCTCCACTAAATTTTCTTTCAATTTCTCACGTAAAATACATGTATTCTATAATTTTAATATCAAGTCAATGTTTACCAACCTGGTCTGTTAGTTGTTTAGTAAATTTTATATCCTTAAACCCATCTGAAGAGGAGCCTAATATGACGTCATAATCTTTGAAGGCCGTTTGCCATCTTTATTCAATTCTAAGGTTTTTATTTACCTTAAATTATATTAGTTCTCTGTACTGATTGCAGATAGGATCCTCTGGTCAGCCTTGGGGAAAGGTTACGGCTAGCACAAAGCTGCTAAGGGATGATAATGATTGAATAAAAAGCATATATAGCACATATAGTGCAGACAGGTAGAAAGATTCAACGAAGGTATTTAAGTCAAATTAGCATTAGAAATTCATAAAAACAATAAAGACAGGCATAGTAATTATCTTAGATATACGATATTAGATAAATATGAACAGTAATATTAGTTACCAAGGGGAATTAAATTAACAATATACGACAATTAACAATAGTTTATACATTATTAGATTATTGACCGTGTAAAACAGGTATAAATATACATTTAAAGAATGGAAAAGGAAAACAGCGCAAAGAAAACCTACGAACTGTGGTATTCATTGTTGTTCATTAATCAGTGTACACTTCAATGCATCTTTGTGACTATTTCAAGAAAAATTATGTACATATTAATAATTCAATATTATAATCATCAATGATTAGTTTTTAAATTATGAAGTGTCAAATCATATTTTCAAAATATAAGCTTTTATATATTATATCTAGAGTACAAAACCTAGAAAATTATGTATTATACATTTATTTACCAGGTCTTTAAATCAGTGATCTCTGGAGATGGTTAATATATCGTTTTTATGACATTGTGTAGCAAGCTAAAACTGCCAAGGACTGTAGATATATTGGTAATATTTAGAAAGTTAATTCATATAACAAAGCAACGTCAGATCAACAACATCCTGTAAACCGTGCAACGTCAACGTAGGCACACTAACTAAAATTTGTTTTCCGTAGCAAGCTGATAATTTCCGATATAGAATCTAGCGGTACAATTATACAATAGTTAGCGCGTCATTGTATCAGCGGGCACGAGAGAGTCAGTCGTGACTGAGGCATTATCGCGCACGATGCTTCAGGAGGCTTGAGATCACCGAGGGATGATGGCGCAGACGATCCGTTGCGAGTGAGACGCGCGCACGACGCCACAGCAGCGCCTTATCATGCACGCAGACCCCGAGTCCCCGACATGCCGGGAGGAGACACAACTCCTGCCCGACGAATGGCTCAAAGTGAAGGCGGTGGCTGCTAACGGGAACCTCTCACCTGGAATATATTACCCGACGGGCACCAAGAGGTTCGTCGACACACGCAACCCCGTGCCGTCACCGACAGAAACCATACCGTACTGTTTCGCTTTTGTCCGTTATTGGCTTCACCACTCATTTTGTTAAATGTTAAATATGTGTATTTTTAATAAGAAATAATTTTAGAAAGCTAATGCCGACCGTTGTGCATTACTTACATTAACATTGACGAAGGTCGGCTTAGCACCGTCAACGCAAGCGTGAACTAAACATTCACACTTACACGAGCACAATGCAGTGAATATATAACATGCATCTTTGAAATTAAGTATTATAAATATTTACGTGTTTCTTTACAGGAGTCGCTCGCATAGACATGGTATCACTAGAAGGACAAGGCGACGAGCAATACTCAAAAATGGAGAGTGCAATATTCTTAAATCTCGGATCTCCCAGCGGGGTCTTAGGTTTCTCCAGGATATGTTCACTACACTCGTCGATGCACAATGGCGATGGACTTTGTTAGTGTTCACGCTCTCCTTTATTCTATCGTGGTTGGGATTTGCACTCATTTGGTGGCTTATTGCCTTCACACACGGTGACTTAGAGCTGGACCACCTACCGCCCATGCAAGAATCATCAAACTGGAAACCGTGCGTTTTTAATATCAATGATTTCACATCGTGCTTTCTATTCAGTATTGAGACTCAACACACTATCGGATATGGGTCACGTACTACAACGGAAGAATGCCCTGAGGCAATATTCATCATGTGCCTTCAGAGTATTGTGGGTGTTATGATACAAGCTTTCATGGTGGGAATTGTGTTTGCCAAAATGACAAGACCAAAACATAGAACGCAAACACTATTGTTTTCGAAGTACGCTGTCGTTTGCCAGAGAGATGGTGAACTGTGTATGATGTTCCGTGTGGGCGATTTGAGGAAATCACATATAATTGGGGCTAATGTGAGGGCTCAGCTAATACGATCTAGGACAACGAAAGAAGGGGAAGTATTGTCACACTATCAAACCGAATTAGAGTTAAACGCTGACGGATGTGACAGTAACCTATTTTTCATTTGGCCAATTACAATGGTGCACCGAATAAATCGTGAGAGTCCATTCTACGGGGTCTCCGCTGCGGACATCCTACAGGAAAGATTCGAGATAGTTGTTATTTTGGAGGGAACAATAGAGTCAACAGGGCAGACCACACAGGCGCGATCGAGTTATACAACAAGTGAAATAATGTGGGGACATAGATTTGTGCCGCTAGTGTCATACAATCGTGAACGGCAGGGTTACGAAGTAGATTATTCCAAATTCGACGAAACGGCTCAAGTGGATACACCGCTTTGCTCGGCCAAGGAACTGGACGAGTTCTATGGCAGTCAGGCGGAACGTAGATCAATTGGTGAGTTAATTTTTAAAGTTACAGCCGGTAAGGGCGGTTGGCTTTGTGTGGAGAATGTCTTCTAATAACGCTTATAAGTGTTGACTGTTCTTATCAGTGTTTTTCTATCCTATTTAAGTCATAGATGTATTTAAAATATATTTATTTTAAATGTTATAGGTATATGAAACGTATCCACTGATTTATTATATATTGTACCATATAATTCTAATCTATATGAAAAAATAATAACTATATTTTTTTTTTGGTGAAGACCACAAAATTCTGCAAATTATACATATCTATATAATTTAAAAAAAAGACGGAATATTTTTGACTAAACAATATGCAACAAAGTAACTCATTTCCAAAAAGTGTACCAATATTATACGTTCTATTTAGAATTATCATATCATCTACATATAGTAACATTTATCTAGGGTCAATATACTAAGAGTTGGCTTGTTTTCTACTTCTTACGATAATGTTTAATTTATTGCCTAAATGATTTATTGCATCTAGAATCTTGTAACTCACACATACCATTAAAACTTGAGATAGTTAAAACATTTAAATTACCGTAATTCTAAAAAAACGATATATTAAAATTATACTAATTGTTACATACAATATATTTGTACATTTCTTTGCCAAATTACCAATTTTCATTTAATTTATTAAAATTTTGTAATACTATAATGTTTTCATATATTCTTAAGTATCTTTGTAAGTTTAAAGTTTAACGATTAAAAACAACTTTGTTCAATGTAAGTACCAAGCACATGTCAATAATTTTTTTTTTTTAATGAAAAACCGCATATTGTTGAAAACAATTGACAAAATTGTCAATATAATAACAATCTTTTTATAATAATTTTATTTGCAATAAATATACATTACAGGCTAAATCTATAATTTAATGATAATAACTATTTTAAAAGTCTCTTTTGCAAACTTTACTTAAAAATTATAATATCTACGGTATAACTAAACCTATGAAGTGTGATGTTATTATTCATATCATACCCTCGTGATTCTCGTCAACGGTGTCACACTCTATGAATGTAATGAGTAAACAAATACATATTATCTTGACTGCCCGAGTGTTGTCTACGATATACCGAACTCTGATACGGTGTAGTGAAATCAAATTCGATCACACTTTGTATTTTCAGTTAAATTATACAAGTAAAATATTTTATTTATACCAAAGGTCATTCAATTTGGTTTTTCTTTACTTGTTTGGCTGCTATTTTAGCTTTTATAGACATGATCTGTCAGTTACACTAGAGAATCTAGCTTTCTTTCTATTTTAAAAACGCCTATGCTAAAATGTTTTTGCATATACTCAATACCGAATGACAATATTTCCACCACCACCACGAAGGCTGAAAAGCTTTCGAAACGTCGGGATCAAAATTTAATAAATAACCGCGATAAAATCCGTTTAAATTAGTTTTATTTCAATGAATAATATTCGCGTAAACCTAAGAAATCATTATAGACAATATTTCCGTTTACTTTGAATAAAAAAAATATATATCCGCTTGTAATTTATCCTTTTCATATTATATGTAATCAATACTTTGAGATATGATAATCTTTTAACAGAAACAAATGACTAATATAGTAT